>OX442316.1:4583018-7071375 GCA_949358305.1 Strigamia acuminata
TCGACAAATTGCTCCGATTCAGCGAAGACGCCATTTCCCCCTGCAAATACAGCGACGGCGCGACCACAAACGGCTTCACTTGCGCAGTGTTCGGCGGAAGCGCGGGCAGCGGCGGCGCCGACAAATAATCGTTCAGATCCGGCAGCGTCGGACTCTTCGTCATGTTCTGCAGCAAATTCACCGACTTATACTCGTACGAATTATGACTCTGGTTATTATTATTCCTTCTGGAGGAGTGCGTGGGCGGCGGCTGCAAGTACGGCACGTCCCGCTTCTCGGACATCCACGAATTGCCCACTTCCACCTGACCCAACTTCTTCTCCAACTCCGAAATCAAATCGAGCTTCTTCGTTCTCCCGTTGGTCATCCCGGGCCCCATCTGCTCCTGCAGCCAGGTCAAGCCCTTCGAAGCCAACTGCTCGGCACTCTCGGCGTCGTCCGAACACGCTTCCACGTTCAACGACGGACAGCTTTTCATCGCCGCCGCTTTCTGGTCCTTGAGTCCGTTGTAGCCGTTCGCGAGGTCTTGCGGTACGACCGAATAGTAGCGCGAAGATCTGTCCGGGGAGACTTGCACGTTGCCGCCCACGAAGGGGATGTTGACATAGTAACTTTCGGAGGAGTAGTCGCTGAAATCCGAGTTCAGGGAGCCTAGGCTGGTTACGCTGTTGTCGGTGGCGGTTGGCGGAATGGGCGCGTCGAGTAAGGTGAGGTTTTCTTGTCTGAGGGTGACGTCGGGGCTGTTTGTCGTCGCGGGTAGGGTGCGTTCGGTGAAGTCTATTAGGATGTAGTCTTTCGGGCTGTCGGGGGAATTGGAATCGCACGATTTGTGTCTTCTGGATTTCGACTTGTGGCCCCTCTTTGGGGTGTCGTCGTCGTTTCTTTCGTTTGTGAATTTGTTGTATCCAAACTGTTTGTTTTGGCTACGTTTTGGGTGGTAATCTATGTGTCCTGTCAATAGAAAGGACAGCAAATAATTACATTCCGGTCATTATAAAGGAGTTCTTTATTCAGCGGAAGCGGATTTTAGGGGTTTGCAGAGTGTGCGGAAGAGCAATGCTGCGATTTAAGCTTTCAGGCGCCTTTAATTAAGTCTATCGTCGTAGTCTATGAGGCCCCATGATTTATTTTTTGTAGATAAATAGAGAATTCTAAAGTTATTTCCTTCTTACGCTCTAAAAGTGTTTGTGTGGGGTTAAGCTAGGTTCGCACTTGTGTTCACACTAAACGCAACGCAAGAAAACTGACGCAACGTCCAAAAATTCTTGACGTTGACGCCAATTCCTGCTTCAACGCAACGCAAGGAAAGGTCTTGCGGCCAACCAATCACGATCGACTGCAACTTTCGTCGATTCACGTTTGGTTGGCGAGACTTTACTACTTGCAAACAGGCCACCATTTTCTTGTTCTAGAACTAGATCCAATTCCAGATTTCATTGAAACCATCTGATTGCTAGACGCAACATCAAATGTTTCAGCTCTGTTCACACAGACTCTGCGTTGCATTTGACTAATTTTTCCTTGTGTTGCATCTAGTGTGAACACAAGCATTAGACCATAATAGTCGTAGGGTTTCATCATTTCATGGCCGATCATTTAGTCGCCTTTTAGGCACCGAAATGCTCGATAGTTTGGTTTCTTCGATTTGTTTAACTCTCTTTCGGACTTGCCCCTCTCGATCAAGACGACAAAATGATTGGCGACGAAATGATTCATCTTTCGTTTTCAGTTAAGGCCCGTGCACTTACTTTTATTTCGATCCTGTAGTTTAGTGAGTTCGCGCGGTTCTTCGGGAATTCCCAAAACATCTGGCGGTTCCATGGGATTTCTTAGATAAACCCTAATGTTTAAAAAAAATTTTTTTTTTTAAAAAAAACTAATTAATGGTTTTATAAATTTGTGATAATTCACTCGTCTATATGCGATGGGTTCCCCCAACTCTTGCCGGTCGGACTTCCGTGGCCCGTGTGAATCAAACTGTTCCGCAAGGGTTTGCTGATGTCGTTTCTGGTGCGGCCACCTTGCGGTTCCATAATGCAGCGGGGAAATTGTCCGATCGCAAACGTTCGCTGATTTTGACCCTTCCACCAATAATTCTCGCTTCTGCCCTCGATAACAACCACGATATCCCCTTGTTCGATGGCCAGTTTGTTTTCTTCCTGCAATTTCTGCAGAGACTTCATTTCTTGTGGTCGGGCCTTAAACAAAAAAAAAAATTTATTTAATAATTTTATTAATTTTTCAAATTTTAAACACTTTTCTGTTTCACCTCTAAGAGAAAATCTTTTAAAGCTAAAAATGTCGGTCTGTCGGTCGGTTTGTGAGCCCAACACTGCAGCATCAACTGATAGATGTCGGACGAACACGCGTCCGGACGCGCTAATCGCTGACCTTCTTGGTCGATTTTTTGCAAAATCTAAAATCAAAACGTTGTCAGCGAATATTATTCTAAGTTTATATCACTTCGTCGGACCTGTGTGCCATTGTAGCCGATCCACGGCTCCTCGCCGAAGGAAAACATCTCCCACAAGGTGACGCCGAACATCCACGTGTCGCTCGCGTGGGAAAAGTGGCGCGATTTTAAGCTCTCTGGCGCGCACCACGGAAAAGGAACTTTCTTCCTTTCAGTCATCACGTAGCAATCTTCTTGACTCGGAAGCGCGCGCATCAAACCGAAATCTCCTATTTTAATCTGTTAAAACACAACGTAAAATTAAAAATAAAATATTTCACAACGATTAATTCACTCCTTACTTTATCTACAGACGCCATTAGTACATTCCTGGCGGCAAGATCACGATGAATGAATCTCTTCGACTCTAAATACGCCATGCCATTGGCAATCTGTATGGCATATTCGCATAGTTTTAGTATTGAAATCTGAGTGAATTGTTTACGTAAATAATCGATGATTGAACCCAGTGATGCTAACTCTGTAACCTATCAATTTAAAAAAAAAATTATCAACCAATAGAAAATGAACCCGAAATTAACCAAACATTTACCATCATCATTGGATTGGACAGCACAACGCCATACAGACGTATTAAATTGATGTGATCCAACTGATGCATTGCATTCACTTCTTTAACAAAATCCTCAAATGCTCCCGGTTGAGACAGAGCATCTTGTTTTAACACTTTCACGGCAATGGGCATCTAATAAATAAATAAATAAATAAATAAATAAATAAACAAACATTAGGTGCGTTCAATATAAAATGGATTTCCGAAATCGTGATTTTCTTGATTTTCAGAAATCAAGGAAATCGGATTTCAACTTTGAACGGCCTTAATTTTTTCCGAAATCCAAACGTTTCTTTACACATTTGTAAACGTACGATGGACGTTTTACGATGTATGACTCGAACTGGCGGGAATGTGTTCAACAAACAAAAATAACGTGCAAAATGAGCGATTCATGTGATTCGAGATGGCTGAAATCAACATGAAATCAACTTGAAATCAAAGAAAGCGACTATAAACGTTGCTTTCCGAAATCGGATTTCGCTGTTTATGACGTACAAACCGTCATTTCCGGGCCCCCGAAATCAGCGAAATCCATTTTATATTGAACGTGCCTAATATTAAAAAATCAATAGACAATAAAAAATTAAATTAAATTACCACATTTCCAGCCGGTGTGGTCCAATCCCCTTTTCTTACAACCCCAAAAGATCCATCACCAATTTTAAGTCCTAGTGCTATGTCTCTTTCGTTTACTAGACACGTTAAGCTCTGTTGCTGACTTGGAAAGACAGTAGCTGCAGGTTTTTTCAAGAGAGTTGTTTTCTCATTCTTCGATGTTGGAAGCAACTGAAATCAAATCAATTATTATTAGCATTTGTTTCCAAGTTTGATCTCCGCAGCATGGTTCTGAGAAATGATGATGTCATCATTCGTTAGATAAATCGCTGCAGTTTTATTTTATTGCCATTTTTCTAGATGCTTCTAGCGGTCTTACTTTATTTATCAACTGTTTTCTCCACAAAGCAGTTTTCTTCTTCTTAACCGCGTCCAGAAGCCGTCTGATACCCGGTTTGCCCATTCCGATCTTCTCCAGGTCTTCAGATTGAACATAGTCAAAATGCGACACGCGGGTAATCTATACAAAGAATTAACTAAATTACTCTCTAAGCATGCGTAGTGACAATCTCATATCTAGGGTTTTAAGTTAACGCAGTATACTCAAAACCACCCCAACGTTGATCTATTTCACTGGTGTAGTGGCACAAAAAAGTAGTCCAAAACACCAGAATTGTAATCGAACTCCAGACATTGTGCTCGATTACCAACATTGTCAAAGGTGATGCTTTGACACAGAACTACTTTTCCGCGTAGTAGAACACAGTACACAGTTAGGCGTAAACCAGCTGAAATAGATCAACGTTGGAGTGGTTTTGGGTATAGTTCCCAGAGCAATGCAATAGTAACAATTTTTAAAATCCTAGGCTCTATTTCCTAAGATGTTACCTGTAACTCATCTCTGATCTTGGGGAAGAACTGTTCCAGCTGTACTTCTTGTAAGATTTCATAGAGCCATTCAATTCCATCGCCATCTCCCATACCAGGCATTATGCATTCATTACTAGAAAAAATTAAAATAAAAAGATCATCAACAATTCAGCACAAGTCATTCACACGCCAATTAATTAATTAATTAATTCAAACTGGTTTTAAACTCAATGAAACATCCAGCAAAAATGTAATATTAAAAATCTACCTTTCTTCTGGAACCTTAGTGGTCATTTTTGCTTCACTTCTAACCTCTGAGTGAGATCCCAGGAGTTCCCTGCCCCAAAATTTTATATAATCAAACTATAAGAAAAGAAACAGGATTTCCTCAACTTCCTAAAGGTCAAAGAAAGTTATTCTTTTTTTTAATCTAATAAAATCCACAAAACTTTCCTATCTCAGAAAAATTGATCTTTTAATGTTTAATGAATCAAATTACTGTTTATACTTTATTCTGTTTACAAATGTCAAATGTTGCAATTTATCCTTGAATTAAACATGGAGAGAAGAAAAAAACACACATGCTTTAATTCATTTTGTGTGATGTAATAAGAGCAGGGTCCTGGATTGAAGCAACATGATAAAAATTGAGTAATAAATCAAAATCTACAAAGAATTCATCAGCTATTAAAAAACAATAATAAAACCCCAATGCATTTAGAAATCAACTGTTTTCCATAACATTAAATTCCACCATTGTAATGATAATAATACCTCAGAATTACAGTGCTTACTTCCTGTCATAATTGACAGGAGTATACAAGAGTCGGTCATTATATAATCCCAAGCTACCACTTGAACCTTATTAAATCACTTAAACCATACCAGGTCCTCAAGATGGCAACATTAAAACATAAACAGGTTTTTTTCACTTATCCAGGTTGTTTACATTTGTCATGCTCCAGCCCAATACCTGTCCACTGCTTGACCCTTACTTGCATTGTAATTGAAATTACAGGTACCGTATTTTACCGATTAAGAGTCGCCCTCGAATTGTAGCCGCCGCTGAGACACCAAGAATAACGTATTTTTGCAAAAGTACGGTATTGTTTCCGTATTTAACCTCATGAACGATGAACGTACGCTTCGTTCGTGATGTTACATTAAACAAATGTAACAAACGAAAAACCGAAATTGTAATTGCTGACAAAAATGGCAGTTTTGAATAAGAGCCGTGGTTCTTAATCGATGAAATACGGTAGTTAATAGTTAAAGTTAACCGCACAAGATGATTAATGATCCTCAATGATTGCTTACCAAACGAAAGTGACGTCACCATGTTGAATTTTCACAATAATTACTCAACTGCCTAATTATTTTTGTGGGAAAACAAAAATCCTCTCCCACTGTGTCCTAATTCTGCTTTATGGCCTCTGCATGGAGACCAAAACTTCATGCTGTTAAATCCACATACTTATTTTACACTTCATAAACTTTTGTTTTACCTTCCTGGGATTTAGAAGCGCTTAGTGCACAATGAAACCATCAACAATATCACATTCAAATCAAAATATTTAAACCTTAAAGCCAAACTACAATAGATATCACTCATAAAAAAATATTATTCCATGAATCACCCACTTTAACACTTGAAATTTGGCCCCAAGTATAGAATACCGCTATAAGAAACATACTTTCCGTTATTCTAATACGGCATACCTCGGTTAGTAGTAGTTATAATAATTAATACCATATTTCATGGATTCTAAAACGTCTTCAATTATACAAACCCCTGACAAAAAGTTTGGAATCATGACCACCTTAAACTGAAAACGCCACCCAGTTTTTAATATAAAGTCCGTTCCTTCGGTATAATTAATGACATTTTAAAAAGTTCACTCACCCAATGGCCGGTGCGACATTTTCCAAAGCCGTCATGGTGGACACTTCCCCCATGTTTAGAGGATGGGGAAAAGAAAAGCAGTGAAAAATCACCTTCAATCTTGTAATGAAATGGGTCAGTTGAGGAAACTGTTTGCGAAAACACCACCAGGTGGTTACGAATGGGGAAAAATGAAAAACCTTCAATGTCCGATACACTTTCAGATTCGAAGTAGGTCTTTGGGTTAGTTGTGGTCTCCAGGCAAGGTTAGAGAGTCCACTTTGGGTTTTATATACATATGTAGAAGTTCATTGACGAAAAGAAGGTTGCATCACATAGCCATAGAAAAAGGTAATGGAGGATGTTGAGGCAATTACTTGCTAGTTTTTTCTTATAGTTTGATTTGTTATTTCCTTATTGGACAAAATACTTGTCAAGAGGCTCCAATAAGGGTTTTTGTCAAAGGTTAACATGGAGAGAACCAATTTTGATTGAAAATTTAAATGATGAAATTCTTAAAGATCAATTTTTCATCTTGTTTTTTGGTTTTTTTGGGTTAAATTGAATATTTTGATGCTCTGGTGGCAATTTTAATAATTATTTCTACGTCACAAAAGGGAATTCTTGGACACTGGATCAATTTTTGGGGGTTAAAATGTGCAAAATGAGGTTTTTGAGCAAAAAACATGAAAAAAATATTTGAAAAAAGTATTAAATAAACTAATAAAACTCACCAGTCATCGTGGAAAGTAGCATTTTTTATTAAATATCCCAACAGCCATTCGAAAGGCATTTCTCCAATGATAAGGGAATACACAATGAAATAAACACAACCTTGGCAAGTGCTGGATGTTTAGCATCATGCTTGATAATGACGACTTCCGGTTATCAAGAGAACTCATCAGAAAAAAATTAATTATTTTATGAGAGTGAAGTGATGTATTACAACATTTCACTCGCATAAAGTAATTAATTTTTTTTTTTATTAGAAAATTAAAATTTTTATCAAATCGGATGGAATTTGGAACAACAAAACTCCACTCACTCACAGCATGAAATACGAATTAAAAAAAAGAGTATACTCTTCCAAATATCCACCCAATTCAAGATTTATAGAGTTTAAAGCGTGTCAAGGACGGGAATATTTCATATATAATTATTAAGAAATAAAAATCCAAAATTGAAAAAAAAAAAAAAAATTGAAGATAGCATCAGACTGGTGAATGAAAAGTCGGTCAAGTGTTAGTCAATTCACAAATTTAAAAGAATTAAACCTGTTTTTCTGATTCAAAGCTATTAAAGAATTGTTTTGAATTTAATTTTCAGATTTTTTTTTTACCTTGTCACCTGCCAAAATCATTGACGCATCTCCATTTTGGAGCAATTTAAAACCAGTTTCGGCGAATGATACGGACATACTGCGCCATTGTACGATAAATATTGTATGTAAGATATTATTTACTTACTTGTTCTGAGATTATTGAAGATATTTTTCGAGAAAATGCCGATCTTACGACAAATCACGGATCCAAACATCAACTGGGCGCCATTACAATTTAGCTTAGCTGTCTCTCACGGTGGATTTACGGAACACGGGGATGACGTCATCATTTAAACTGACGTGTGCTGTATTATCATCATCAAAACCGTCATATCAAATTTTTCTAAAACCGATATGATTAACTTGATAACTTCGTACTTACACAACCGTGATCTTGGGTGTGAAAATAACCGAGGTTAACGATCCCTCATGAATAAAAATTAAATTCAAACATTTTTATTAATTCGTTACAAATATATAATAATTTAAAAATTTACTATAATTTTTGTTTTTTAATTTTTTTTTATTTTACAATGAAAAGTCCTCCTCCCTTCGCCTTCTCGCACATGATTTATGTCACACAAAACCCAAATGCATTTATTATACATTGAACAAAAATCAAGGAGAAAGGGCAACCAAAACAATTTTTTTTTTAAATCAAACCTCGAATAAATTCCATTAAATTATGAGTTCACTAATCGTTACGTATTGGCAGCGTCGTGAGCTCGATTTGTTACAAATCTTCTATAAATAATACTGACATAAATTGCTAATAACAAAAAGACGAACATGTCGTCGAAAAGACCCAAAATGCCAAAAATTGCTTCGGGAATTATGTCCAACGGAGAGATAAGGTACATGCACGCGGCAACAAAACACAAAATAATTCTGATGCGAAACATGTACATTAAACCGCCCACGGAGAAGAATTCGGTCCATAAATGCCGCAGTAAAGTGGGCAAATCCCGAATATAATCGATTATCTAAAAAAAAAAAAGGTTTTAAATTAATTATTTTAGAAATACCGTTAAGCTCCGAATTAACGCCAGGATGTTTTATCTTTTTTTAGACCCGACCCCCAATGGTCTGTTTGGACGTTTAATTAGATAAATTAGAAATAAAACCAATTTTCCATGGGATTTTTGGGCTCAAAATTGGAATTTTAAGCACAAATAATGGGATTTTAGGCCCAAACCTTGAATTTTATGCACAAAACTATAATCTTTAGGATCGAAAATGGGATTCTATGCATAAAATAGTACTTTTTCGGTGCGTATTTGCAAAAAACTACACTTTTTGTGCCCGAAAATTGAATCTTATGCACAAAAATGTACTTTTTAGACCCGAAAATAAAATTTTATGAACAACATTTGATATTTGCAGATTGTAGTGTGCAACCCCCGTCATTTAATTGGACCCAGCATTTATTGCACAGGCCACTGCACGGTTATTTAGAATTCGTTTAAAATTATTTACGGGTCTTGGTTCGCCCGAGAAACGTCTATTGTAATTATGTATATCAGCTAAAATTGTATTTCTTTCTTGAACGTCGTCTTCTTCTTGCGAATTTTGTTCACGTTCGGTAAAACATTGCAGTAATATCGTCACCTGAAATTAAAATTAACAAATTTATTAATTTAAATTAACAATAATAATAATTCAAATTTACTTGCTGACGACAAACAGGACATCGAACTGCCCCCAGCCAGGTGCCGTGTCTCCAATATGTAATCATGCATTGACCTAAATAAATAAATAAGTTATAAATTCTAAAATATAAAAATATAACACAAATAAAAACAATTCAAAACATTTTAAACCCAAAATATGAATAAAAACTGAATAATAATGGCAAAATTGATACCAAAGTGTATATCAAATTACTTGAAATACATAAAACAATGAATTTTGATGTTTTCCGTCAAAAAACAATTGAAAACATCAAATTTCACCAACATTTCATCACCTAAAACCTCATTATTCTGCATTGAAACGTCCAAAAAATCGTATTTTACATGAAAAAAATATACAAAACTATTTAAAACGAATTTCTACATCATTTTACCACAAAACACATGTCCACAATTAGTTTCAATAGCATAGGATGCATCGCCCAAGCAAACTGGGCACTGAATTTCACTGTCGTTGCTGCGCACTCTCATCGAGTCGCCGTGACCGAGTGCATCGTTTGCCAAATTTTCGACTGTTCTCCTTCTCAGTATCTGTTCCCTCGTATCTGCTACAACTTGCTCGCTTTCGGGATGAATCGTTTGAGCTTGCCTACACCTCCAGCTGGAAAATAAATAAATATTTGCAACTTATTTGTGTTTTTATCAAAATTAGCGACGTTTTTTTTTTTACCGTTTGAAAGCGAAGTACAAAAGGGGAACTAAAATGGCTAAAAGTAAAGTTAATCCCCATAATATTTCATTCCCAACTCCTTCGATAATTGTATCGTCATCGTCACTCATTCTTGATTTTGCATATTAGTTTTGATCACGTAAAGATTCACGAGTTCAAAATTCTAGCTAGCCTTGTTGTTTCGGAGTTTTGTTAGTTACCGATTATGGCCGAGAGAGTGCAAAACCGACTAGGTTTGGTGCTAGCGCCAGACGCGAACCTGCTATATTTAAATCAAGGGTTTGTGTGTTGTGATATCAAGAAAGACATTTGTTTCTATCGTTTTAAAATTAAATTTTTCTGTTATTTGCTTCAAGATTGAGGAATAAAATTTACAATATGTTTTATTTATTTTATTTTAAAAAATAATAATTTTTCTGCCCATTATTTTCGCAGATTGCTGTATTCAGTCATCTTATGAATTTCTTTTGTAATTTTTACCAACTGTAATACTGACTGGTGGGTGTAATAAATAACTTCAATTCTATTCAAAATAATTGCTCTAATGAATTCTTTAATAAATATTGAGCAAGAATTAATTCCTTGCATTGAACTTTTGTTCTGTCTTCAACCAATCACTTTTAATAACTGTTAAAGTGTCTGAAAAGATCAAAAGAAAAGGTAGAGACACTCACATAAGGAAATAAAGAGCAATATATAGCCTTGACTCACCATTCAAGCATGATTGGTTATTAAAAACAGTTACATTTACATCACAAAATGACTTATCCATATTTTAAAGGTCACTGAACCTTCAACATCCACTTCCACAAACCACAACAAACAATTTCTCTTTATCATTTGATTCAACTACAGAATTTGACTTTCAAACTTTCCAACTTGTTTTCAAATAAATGTCTAAATTGGTCAGTCAACTCTATAAATCATTCCAAGACATGAGTTTGCATCTTTAGATCCCTTTTAACTAGCACTCCATGATACAATAACCTTTGCTTGAAGCCCATCAAAAGATGCACAGAGTGGAGTTGAAATCTCCACAGTGGACTTGCATGGTTAACCATCAGCATTTCCGTTGGGTGTCGTGCTTGGTCGCTTTTGCATCACTGGCCTCAATTTAATATCCACAATGCAGGGCCGTAGACCCTGCAAAAGAGGACCGGAAATCTGTATACACACGCAGAATACACACAATCGCTGCACGAAGGGATAGTGACTGTGCTTTCAGTTGTTTTGCTTTGAAGGCTGCTGTGAAAAAGTGTGCACCTTTCCAACCTTTTTGCCAGGAAGTTGCTTGACTGTGCTATATTTGATACCTGGAATTATATCTAGCGAGATATGGTTGATGATTCTTCTGCGGATCCACGGGATAAAGTCATGTCAAATTTAGATTATTCTTTGCAGTTGCTGTTTCTTGCAACTCAAGTTGATATGAGGTGGAGTGCTCAAACTGACGAAAGGAGGGAGAAAGAGAGACCGGTAACTCTGAAGCGGAAGAGTGGGCAGGTGATGCTAATTCCCAGGTTGAAGAAAAGTTTTTTGTCCATTTTGAAAGCTACCAAGTACAGGTTGGCCAATACTTGTCTGCCGTGTGCAAGACAGAGTTCGAAGGAAAGTGTGCTGGCTTCGGACGAATCTTGTTTGAAGACAAAGGAAAATGATAAGTTGATGGAGAAGAACTACAACGTAGAGGGTCGGAAAACACTTGTAAGTATAAAAATCCACAGTACAAATGCAGAAACTTAGTAATACTTGATAAACATCAATATGTCTTTTGTATTCCCCGGCAAATGGGGGATCTGGGTTTAACCAGGTTCGAATTACGGCGGAATATATCCTTTTTGCAACTATCCGTCTACGTCTGCGTATGCGAGAGGCATGGCCAGTGCGACACATATTTCCATCTGAGGCGAGCAAGGCATATGCCGCTCTTTTGAACAGTAAAAAATTTTTTTGTTGAAAAAATCGGTTTGTGCGCCTACAGATGCTTCCCCTAGAAATATGCCAACTGAGGCAACCGCCTTGCCGCCTCACTCCTCGCGCAGGCCCTGGTACTGTACTTCTTCATGGCGTGCCCCCCGTGGCCCGTCCCTGGCCCACTGTAGCCTGTCCCTGTGGCCCGACCCATCCAGATTTCCCGGTACTAAATTTCTACCCAGTCCAGCCCTGGTTGTACTGTTGATCGCGTCTGTCGTACGATGCGTCGAACACGCCCTGGTGGCATTGACTGACCGTCTAACTCCCAACAGTAACTAATGGCTTTGAGCCTAAAAATGAGTGTTCTGTTTTAGCTCCAAAAAACAGATTCTGATTACTTCGGTAAGTTGTCGGGTAGCTGGAGCCTCTGGATATGCGCCTGAAATACTATTTTAAATTAAATTAAAAAGCAACACTTTGATGTTGTCTTCAAGGTTGATGTCTAATTATAACTTACCTTGATGAATGTTTTTGAAAGCACGAACAAAGCATTTTCATATAATGGATTATCTATTGTACTGATAATGTGAACAAGAATTTACCTCTGAACTCTAATTTGGTAATCATCATTAGGAGATTAGCTCCAACTGAATGCACTGTTACTTGACTCTGACTGATTTATCAGTGAGAAACATCATAACTGAATATTAAAATTTCTTTTTTACAGATTTACACTGATGATTATTCCATACCTAGCCAAGAAAAGGTGTTGGAGGAAGAAGATCCACCAGTTGTCTTGCTGCAAACTATAGCTGATGGTCGTCAGTGTTTCCAAGAATCTCGCCAATTTGCATCACGTGGAATCCAGGAAGTGAAAAACTTGAGTGACACTGTCAGTTCGATTCAAAAGAGCCTCCAGTTTGCACTTGATCAACTGTCCTTAATAGAATATGGGCTCAATGACTGCAGATGGGAGAGTGTTGACAGAGAAACTTGGACTCAAAGTCATTTTTTATCTTCAGTTGGAACAATCACTTCTCTATGGCCAGATGTGGGAAGTAGAGCACGGAGTAGATCAAGACTTAGTTTGAACTCTGATGTCTTGTTTTGTGACTTGGATTATTCATGGATTGATTGACACTTTATTGAAACCTTTTTACTTACTTTATTTTTAGTGGTTTGGTTCTGTTAACTTGTAGAGTATTAAAATTGACATTCCAGTCATGTAGCATTTTAGGAGTCATTTTTTTTATCAATGGGAAGTTGCAACTGCATTGTTGTCATTGTTAGTCCATGCTAAGACTAATGTTTTGTTCTACTATTACTAAACATGACGTTTTCTTACAGTGATAGATGCAGTACAGTAAAAAATGTGGGAAATTTCTGGCATTTATTATTCATGTAGGAAAAATATTGAAAAACAATGCGATGCATATTTTATCTTGACATTTTTCATTTCAAGTTGGAAAGCCAGTGTTTACAAAATATTATGGGTGGATCTGAGTATTTTTCTCTTTCTTTATTATTCCATGGGTGTGGCCTACAATTTCCTGCTGGAAGGAACAGCAAGACAGTAACGCCAATATTTTCATTAATAATATTCTTTATTTTTAATTAATATTAATTATTTATTACTTATTATCAACTGAAGAATTTTTGAGGATGTGTGTTACTACTGCGCATCTCAAATGTCTTTTATTCCGCTGTCATTCGTGTTGGGTTTTTACGTATCCAACGTTATATCTCGTTGGGAAACACAATTCAAGGCTTTACCGGTATGCGACTACATTGCCATAGATGTGTCTGCTAACATCAGAGGAATGGTAATAATACGATTGAATTGAATTGAATTCATTGGAATATATGCGACGTTAAATGTTCGAATACAGGACGAACAAGCACGATTAATGAGACGCACGATTATGAGATATGTAAACGCATCTTTCATCATGTTAATGATGGTCATTTGCTCTCCAGTGCGGAAACGATTTCCATCTTTTGACCACTTAGTAGTCGCAGGTTGTACGCTTTAACCCGCTTCTTTGTTTCCATCTTTAGGCCTAGTCGGCACAGTGCAAACCCTGGTTTAAACATTTAATTTAATTTAATTTAATTTAATTTGGTAAACAGGTGTGTTGATGGATGAAGAAAAGCTCAGTTTGGAAACTATCCATGATAAAATGCCAACTTACAACATTTATTGGGTGCCTTTAGTATGGGCCGTCAACATTGTTTGCAAAGCGCGACAGCAAAACAAAATAGCGGCGGACAGCCAAGCGCTGGAAATTATTCGAGTTTAGGAAATCCGTAATAAATTGTGAATAACTTTTAGGCTAATTTCAATTGGTTGCAGAGAATTCATGCATTTCGCGCCGATTGTGGATTGCTGCACACCTATGACTGGATTTCGATTCCTCTAATATACACACAAGTTTGTTGGATTTAACCGAATGATAGTTGATATTTATTGGCATTTTGGGTCACTTTAAGGTGGTCACTTTGGCTGTGTATACTTTCTTTCTTGCTGCCATCCTTGGACGTCAAGTGCTGGAACGCCATGCTGAGCACGGTCACCGACCAATCGACATCTACTTTCCAATATTTACAATTTTGCAATTTTTGTTTTACATGGGGTGGCTCAAAGTTGCAGAGATTCTGGTCAATCCGTTTGGTGATGACGACGACGACTTTGAAATCAACTGGATGATTGACAGAAATATGCAGGTCAATTATTATCTCAAACAAAATGTTGGATATTGTATTTTTGTTTGTTTTTTTTCTAGATGGGTTATGCAATTGTGGACGAGGTGCATCAAAATCTTCCTCATTTGGTTAAGGATCATTTCTGGGATGTTGTTATTCCGGATATCCTCCCGTATACACACGAAGCGGACATAAAACACGAACAAGCACCGATTGTACTGGATCCAAAGTTGCCAGTGTTAGTTTTTGGTCTAAAAAATACATCGAAATAACGAGAATGCATTTTGTAATTTATTTTTGCGTGCTATTTGGTTTGCAAATGAGAATACGTTTTGTAAAATGTGTTATGAAATGCATTATTTAATGTATTAGTAATATTACTGTATTTAATTGTTTTGTTTTGTCGATAGATATGATTTGAATTCCTCGACAAGATCCAAAGAAGCAGTATGCATTTAATTTTACAATTTAGTTATTTTAATGTTATTTTTGTATTAATTAATTATGTTGTTTGTGTTTGAACAGCTAAGGAAGTCCATGGCGAGTGTACAGAGTAGGAAAATTGGTTTTGTGTTTCCTATTTACAAAAATGTCGAACATTATTGGCAAAATATGTTTGCGACTAAAATACCTCCAGGTATTTGTAGTTAAATATATCGGATTAATTTTTGATTAATTTTGTTTTGATGATTCAGGCAGGAGTTTTTTGCAAAAATATTACGCCAAAAACAGACCAACAGTGAGTGTTTTTGTTTGTATTTTATTAATTTTTCAAGTTATGTTTACAACTGTTTGGTTATTTTTCTAATTAAAGAAAAGCGAACAACAGGAGATTGATAAAAGAAGATTCTCTAGATTGATTTTGGGATCAACGACTGTGTTAAAGGTGATTTTAAAATAGAGAAATTCGTTTTAATATAAAGAAATGTATTTTTTGTTAGGATTTGTTACCAGATGATGGAGTAGTTTGAGCATGAACTCACTGACAGGAGTTTTTTAATGAGTTTTAGTTGTTTTGAAAGCAGCTTTAACATCAATATGTATTATCTAACCTATTGTAATTTCGAAACAAGCTAGTATGGTATTATTCTCAAGTGTTAATAAAACTTATCTCCCTAACGTAAATATCAACGACGATAAATATCAGCTCAAGTTTTTGATACAATATGAGTAGCCAGCGCTCTGAGAATAATACCGGCTGTATATAACGTGTTTTACGAATGTAATTTTCAAAGCGATTAAAATTAACTTATTTTTTTTTATTGTATTTTCATTGTTTTATTTTAAATAAGTATATATTGGTAATAAAAAATACTTTAATCTATGCTTATGGTATTCAATTATTTCGTTAAAATATATAAAAATTATCATATGTATTTAGAATTTCTAAGGAAATAACTCTACCTGCAGCTGCTAAGTCAGTTTTTACTGCGTGCGATTTTCGTGTCTTCTCTATCAGGAACGAGTCGATTATTAGTTGAAAATGAAAATAAAACAAAAATCACTGTCAACAATTTTTTTTGGATTGTCTGTGAATTATCGTTGCAATTGCAATGGCTGATGAAAAATCGATTACCGGTAATTTGTTTTCCAATAAGATTGACGTATACTGTATCCAAGCCGTATCGTAGGAGTCGTAGGACTGATTTTGGCTCCTTGATTCGTCATTGGTGCCGTTGTACCGACGTCTCAACGTTACGATAAAAACGCAAATAATTAATTAGAGAATGACTAAATTTTATTCGACAAAAAATACAGTTGAAAGAATTGAAAATTGAAAAAAATGAACATTATCTTCAGCAAGCTAAGAAATTGGCTGCCATCATCAATTCGAGGCACATGTCCACCGCTATCGGAAATTCGGGGATTTCCACGGCACTTTCGTGGTATTTCGCTTTATATACCAAATATTCGCACACCTTTTCAAGCACGGGGCTCGAAATTTCGCGGAGCTTTACTTGATTCGTTTCGGATTCGGCCCACTGGCCCGGTCCACTGAGCATGGCCTTAATGGTCTCCGACTGAATTGCATGTTCCCGAAGTATAAAGAATGGTTTGTCATCGGAAGCGATCAATTTCACGCACAACGAATCCGCTCCTTCGCAATGGCTATCGTCATACTTCTTCACCTCGGTGGATTTTACTTCTTCGGAACCGTTAGTACTCATAATGCTCCGTATACTGTCAAATAATCGAGGATTTTCTGAAATCTGCACAAAGCAATAACTAACTGGATCATTGAGAGACATTCAGTTAAATATCTCTTCGTATGGGTATACGTTATCGTAACGTCGGTACAACGGCACCAATGACGAATCAAGGAGGAAAAGCAGTCAGAGCCAAAATCAGCCCTAACGATCGATACACACATCAATCTCATTGGAAAACAAATTAATCGATTTTTCATCAAGTCCTGAGATTAATCCTTGGACACAAAGCGAAAACAACGTGTCACAACTTACAAGTTAGTTGTACGCTTATTCCTGGTATTCGCTGTAGTTGACACTGGTATTTGCTGTAGTTATCCGCTCGTTCTTGATATTCGTATTCGTTTTGGTTTTAGACAGTCTTGTATTCGTTCAATTTGCACATATTAAAACTAAAAATTCAAAATTAGTCAATGTAAGATGCGACAAAATTAGTGAGCAAAACAAATGAAAACTAAAACTATACTTACAGTTAATGCTGTATCGAAACTCGATTTATGGTCCATTAGTGAGAGTGTGCTCATCTGGACTCGATGGAATTTATCTTTTAAGATAAGTTCATATTCAACATTTCGCACGTGAACGATTCGATTTATCGCTCATCGACGGAATGCAACACGGTATTGTTTTCTTTGTGGTTCGCTAGATGGCGGTAGCGATCAAAGACCGATTTACATCGCCCACGGACGGAATGCAAGAAATTATTTAAGATTTGCAAAGAACTCGGTTTATCGTCCACGTACGGAATGGAATGCGAGTCCAATAATTACTAACGATTTTGAAAGAGCACGGTTTGTCGCTTATGGAACGAATATTGAATATTTAGAAATGAAGATGCAGTTTTAAGTGAAATAAAATTATGAATCAGGTGACAGTCCACAACCACAACTGTTTATGTAGTTTTTGTACAGAAGTAGAAAGAGACGTGTTTGCTTTTAGATTTAGACTAAACCAAAAATCAATGAAATCAACATGTTTTTATTTTTGTGTGTTTTTGTAGCCATCCATGAACTTTCACCATACATCAAAATATTTTGTACTTTAAGCAAGCTGGAATAAATTTCACAAATATTTTTTCTTGGGTAAATTGAGGTATTAAGTTTGTTTGATTGCTCCAAATGAAAGGTTTACTCCAAATGAAACTCGTTGAATAGATTAGTTATTTATTTGATTCTTTGGAATTGAGAGTTGATTGTGTATCCAGCTACCAGTATTGTACACACCAACATTTAGTAAATAAAAGTTCCAGTTGCCTCGTTCTGATAATTACCAATTTGTAGAATTCCTCTTTGGAAAGAACTGTTTTCTAATAAATCTGAAATTTTAAAAGAAAGTACTATTTTTTTTTACGCTGAATTGATGCAATAAATCCAAACCAACCTCGTCCATAATCAATAAGATATTTCATTTCCTTTTTCTTCCTAATGCTTTCCGCAGCCATGAAAGAATCGCAATAATATTAAACACGTAGCTATAAAAATATCGATTGAAGAAAGAGCAGCACTTATGTGTACAAATGTGAGCTGTGAATAAATATCAACTAGTCAGCTAGTGACGGTAAAACAATAGTGTGACAAATATAAAAACACGAAAACTCTGAGCGCGCGTTTTACTGTAGTAACAACCAAACAAACAAAAGAGCCTCGCCCTGATCCTTCGCCTGAGTCACACAGCCACGATCAACACTCAACAGGTTATTTGCTTTCTTTTAATCGTTTTCCTAATTAAAGATAGATATATTTTAGATGACAACTGTGTATAACAGCGGGCAATGTTAGTTTAAATTTCAATAAATCACACCACTGTCACGCTCTCTCTAGTAATAATGCATCAGAACCTACTTACAATCTCATATGTGAACTCTTTGAAAAGCACATAAAAACACTTCAAATTGTTGTAAAAATCCAGCTCGTAGTCGTAATCAAGACGATCGTGTGTTGAAACAACATGTGTGGCTGTACCACGTGTAATAAGAGAATACTCAGCTACCGGTAATTTCCGTCATGATTAATCACATCACGTCATACTTTTCTTCCTTTGGTTTTCCCTGAATTTTTTTTGGATGTTTTTTTTTATATGCTGGAGGATTTATTTAAATAACTTTTTATTTCTGATAATAACTATTTATAAATTTAGAGAAAAAAATTTGAAGAAATGTGTGTTATCAGAAATTGTGTTTATTTTCAAAAAATAATTTTTCTTTACATTACATTACTTAATTACCGTAAGTATATATAACTTAACAAATAAAAGGACAACTACATAAATTTTCTCCATTATAAAATAAGAGATTCGCTTAAGTTAATTTTTCAATTGTACTTGAATATACAAAATGTTTATCGTTATGTCATAAATCTCTGAAAATTGGATGGGAAGTTTAGGGATTTGCGTATGGTCGCTAAATACGTCAAACTCGTGAAATACCAGACGAAAAATCGAAAAATCAAAATGAGATTTGCGCACAATGTCAGTCCAATCATCGGGATTAGTAATAAACTGCACTGTGAGTAACAGCTTCAACTTGACACATTCCAAGAGATCAGCGACAAGTGTATGGTTAAATCTGTAAACGCTTACAATGCTAACTGTATTCAGTGCAAACGATGCTTTCCGACAACCCAATTCTTTAAAATGTTTAATGAGACAAATCGGAAATTCAAAATTATCTTTGACCCCTGCACGAACGGACAAATGAGTAACAGATGATGATAAAATGCAATTTAAGAGAGGATTAACGTGATTACACGGCTCAGCTACACTCACCATTTGCAATTGTAAACACTTCAAATTTTTAAATTTTAATATTTTTACCCAAAAATTAGGGTTCTGGCCTTCATGTATTACGAGACTCAACTCTTCAAGGTGGACAAAACCAGGCCAATATAATGGTAATGTGGCAACGGCATTAAGCAAATGCTCAAACGCACATTGCAATGTCGATGCGGATGTAAATTTCAAAATGGATGCCAATGTATCTCGATCGAACGTATTTAGGTTTAAAAATTGTATCTGTTTATAACCTGTACTCGAAGTAACCGTGCCTTTGCTCACATTTTCGTACCATTCTTTTCTCTCCTCCTCAGACAAATCCTTAACATTAAAAACAACGCATTCACAACATTTAACAACACCAACTGCTTCTGCAGAGGTTGGCAATACTGCGAATAAGTCGATTAACGTGTTTCGACCTGTAAATGTGTTTTCCAGAACTTCACATTTTATTAACGAGTCTACTTTAAGGGCGGTTGTCAAACGACCGACATGTTCGAATTCCTTAACATCTTCTCCTGCCAATTTACATTCGACATGATCAATTTTAATTCCTCCGAACTTAAAATCTGCCGGTAAGTTAACGAGTGTTTCCGAATTTAAATTAATTATTGTATTTCTCTTGCTGCGAATGACTTTAAAACTTTGTAAATACAACTGAAAAATGTGAAAATCGATAGTTTCGAACTGAAAATCGAGAATAAAATTGCAACAATTCACATTCTGTAAATACGAAAAATGTTGGTCCGCAACTTGACTTCCGGCAGTCACAATTAAGCGCAGTTGTGGAATTAAAACATTTGGTAAAACCACACGTTCGTCATCACGAATACACACTTTCTTAACACGACCAGAAACGATACAAAACTCCAAATCCTCCGCACTAAATGAGGAAGCGTGTGAATGAAATGGCATAGAATTACAAAACTCTGTTAACAAATTTGCATTCAACACATTGCGAGAAGTCAATTCCCAAATGCATTTTTCCACGTTCGAGTAAAGACCGATATATTTTTTCATATACTTAATGAACTGAAACAAATGACCTTCGCACAAACCAATTAAAAAGGGCAAAGTTTGTGTGTGTTTTTGATTGAAGACACAAACTAGTCTCATTATAACCTCTACAGTCAGCTCGAATTTGACGATTGAACATTCAAACCAGAGGGAATAAGCGACAATAAACTCCAAAATAGATCTATGAAACGCTTCAAAATGGGACGTTGTCTTGAATAATGACAGTTTTTGATGCTTTACAAGAAAACCAAGGTTGTACACTTTTTCAGTCAACGGACAAACTTCAAACTGCAATTTAAACACACCTCCAGAATTTCGAACAAAGTATCCAAATTCGTGCAAAATTAATTTTATGCCGTCAGACGACTTATCTTCCATATCAAATATGTTAAAATTCGTCGTGATACGCTTCTTTTCTCTGCAAAGATTGTTTTTTATGATGCAGTTAAACAGTGAGCAATAGAGTTTCGTTTGGGTGTTCAACTCCTCGATATTTTCACTGCAGGAGGAGAGAAACGCAAACATGACGACAAACAGTGGACATTGGAACAACTCGGGATTAATCTTAGCCAATCTATTCAGACGTTCAACGTCACAGTGTGGACTGATATTGTTAACAAATTTGCTCACTTCGAATTCATTTATTCCCGTGATTGTGTATTTAACTTTAGAAAATTCTTTTTTAAATGCCGCAGTACCGAAAATATTTTCCAACTCTTCAGCCTGCACATAAAATTCGCCAACTCTGGTCGTTAGAATTACAGTAGCGTTGCAAAACCTTTGACGATACACCACCCTGAGAACACTTTGCCTGTGACTTTGGCTTAACTCGTCAAATCCATCGAGTACTATCAAAACACGATCCCCCATTTTGAAAATGACGTCCATTAAACGATTCTTATCGATCCCACAATCTGGAAGAATGGCAGCTAATCCAGCCTCAATCTCTTCTTCGGGTAAATTTTTAAGAGGGATTAAAAAGGCCAGATTAAATTGCTCGGTGTAAGGTGCATCATTCGCCCAATCGTACAGCAATTTAATGCAGAGTGTTGTCTTGCCATAGCCAGGTTTACTTTCGATTAATAATCGATTGCATTTACAACTGCAATTAAATAAATCTTCTAACTTGATCGATCTTTTATCCTTGTCCAATTGCAATTCCATGTAAAAAGTATTGAGAGCCAAATCCATTCCTTCGTCCAACCACGATAACTTCGGCAGAGTCAGTTGCTTATAAATTTCTTTCAGTGCGAATTCAAGTGTCTTGGCTTTACAGAAAGAAATATTCCATGATTTTTGCTTAGATCTTATAAATTTATTATAACATAGCTGGCCTTTACGCACCACAGTCGTCATTGCAGTTTTCTACTTCCTTAGATGTTGTACAGATGGTCACAGAATTTTCATTACCTACAAAATATTTTTTTTAGTCTATAATAATGCACAAATTTTCATTTAACACATTTATTGTAACCTTCTAAGTTCTGATAATTACCTATTTGTACAATTCCTTCTTGGAGAGAACTGTTTTCTAAGAAACCTATAATTTAAAAACAATTTTTAATTTTAATTAGAATAAATTAAACATTACTTTCTCTCACTTACTTTGAGTTAGTGCAGTTAAATCTACTTCCTCCATGATCACATTAAGATTCCATTTCTTTTAAGTAGTTGTAAATAAGAACCACAAAAACAGCCTCATTCTTGTCTTGTATATTCTACCACGTCCACTCCTAAAAAAATTACAAACTTTAGCTAACTTATACTAAGCTTTGCAATAATTCATCATAACTTACTTACTATCTCTCAGCTCCTAAGAAAAGCGATGAAAATACTTCATGTTTCAATTGTACTTGTAGTCGAGACGATAGAATTTGTGCTACCTGTAATAGAGAATACAAGACGGTATTTCCTATCATATTATGTAGTATTGTTAATACCAAGGATGTAGATTACTCGCTTGAACGAACGAGTTAATTTCTGTTCATGCTTGGATTACAGCATCGTGGTTTTCCTTAATAGATTTTGAGAAAGAAAAGTTTATGTCTTAATTTCCAGATTTATTAAACTGAAATAAATACTTAAAAATGTAATTTTCCAAATTTTATTCTTGGTTGGAGATATTGATTGGAGATAAAAGGAAAAAATCTGTCTGTACATGCGCCATCACGGAACTAGTTTAATTAAAACACTGCAGTTTATTGTATTTGTCGTAAACAACTTAACTAATAAGACAAAACTTGTATCATAAATTTAAGTTAAGGAAATACTTTACACTGTAAAACATCTATTTAAAATTAGTAATACGATAAATATTTTTAAATTATAAATATCATTGTTTTGTTCTCGGAAAGTAACACATCAATTCCATCTAACAATTTGCATTCTTTCTGTTTTTCCTGAAAATAATTACCGTATTTTACCGAGTAAAAGCCGCGGCTCTTATTCAAAACTGCCACTTTCAGCCGCGGCAATTCGAGGGCGACTCTTAATCGGTAAAATACGGTGTAACGAGCAGAATCGCACTCTGTATTCGTTGATGCCGCGACGGGACTTATAAAAAAAAAAGACTAATTCTTAATCTAATCTCTAAAAACTCTAAATACTGCATAAATTGAGGGGAAATAATTACAATTATTTCTTAAAACAAATACTGAATTTATTCTTTTATGGCGAACAAATCCACTTAACTTTGGAAAGGAAATACAAAAATATGATAAATTAAAGACTAAAATTATACATTATTAACTAAAAATTAAAATAAAGAAATGATAAATAAAAGTGGAAATAATACGGAAATGTCGTCGGCGACGATCTCTGTTGTTGGCGACGGCAATGACGGCGCTCGCTTCTCGCTCGCGACGTCCAAACTTCGCTCTTTACTCACGATGATGTTCGTTCCCCGCTGGAAAAGGACAAATTTCCGAACTCTAGATGATTTGGACACGATTCCGATTCACATTGACTGGGACAAATTTCCCAATGATGATCTCTCCAGTCGGCCGTGACTGGCAAGATAAAATATTCCCTCTGTTGTGATCTCACAACAGCAAGAATGATGAATATCTCAGGCCAACAATTGTGGTGGCACAAGATGAAGTCCCACTGTTAAAGCTTTAACGGCAAGACAAGCTCTCATGTTAACAATGTGTTAACACAAGAATGAGCCCAAAATATTACTAAAAATCACAAACTGCTCAAGGAAATTTTCTGGGTTTTTCAGTGGCAATTTTTGTGACATGACTTAGCAAAGTTTGGTTTTAGACTGAGGAGGAAAACTCCTCACAGGATGCATTTCCAGTTAGATAAAAAAAACCCATGGACTGGTTGCCCTGGCAACCACCCACATGATTCTCCCAGTTCTGCCTGATTTCCTCAACCAGGCATAAAAAATACAAAATATAAAATAATAATTTCCAGACACATTTCTGGTAAGGGAAATTAACTTTAACCCTTCTAGTGACCACTAGGGTCACTACAACGGTAATATAAATGAGTGTTTTGGTTTGTATTCATTGAAATGGTATTTGAAGAATTTGTATGTATTTGAGGCTTTCGTAGGTAGTTTTGTGTTATAATTTTTTTCACTAGGTGGCAGCACGCAGAAAGTTTACTTTATTCTGGGAGATTTGGGTGCTTTTTGATTGGATATGAAAATGAAATAACGCTGTTTTTGCTGTTTTGCAACAACTATAAACGTAAAAAAAGCCAAAATGCAAAATAAAATAACTAATAAAAGAACTTTAACTCACCTCAATTCAATATCGTGTCTCCCGTTCTGTGCTGAGCTGATAAATTCAACCTAGTAACTTTCATAGCTCCTACCATCCACAACAGATGGCAGGGCAGTTAGCAAACTTCTCAACACCTAATACAATACACTCGTTGATTACTGTATTGTTAAATACTTTTATTGCATTATCAACAAATAAAAATCAAAAACAAAATTTTTTCTCGGATATTTTACATTTGATGTCACTTTGAGAGAATAATTTCATTAAAAAAAATCGATTTGGAATCACAATTCATCTTTTTACAAGCAATCGGACGACCGAATAAAACTAGTCGCCTCTTCCCAATCCTCCACTCGCCCAAACACAAAATGCTCGCTTTGTTTTTCCTTCATTTCACACAACTCCGGCAACAACATCAACAAATCAGCGAAAACAACCGTCGCTTTCCGTGTCCCGATTTTCCATTCAACGTAGCGCCTCAACAGATCACAATACCACTCTCGAATGGCCGCCACTCGCGCTCCGTCCACCAAACTCGAGTCGTCGGGATTGAACAAAACGACCAACAAAAACAGTACAAACGGACGAAAATCGCCGACAAAAGCACAAAGTTTTTTACTCAAACGATTCAAAGGCTCAAACTGAAGTCCCTCGTCACATTTATACTCGTCGTCGCTCTCGTTGGACGAACACGACGACGAAATGGAAGAATACGACGACGTCGGCGAACAGGAACCGGAATATGGCAGTTGCGTGTCGGCGGACGGCCGGTGCGAGCAAGCACCGACCGCCAACGACATCTCGTATAACGAATTGTGAAGGAGCCGCGACTGGTCGTGTGGCGAGAGGATCTTGAATTCGGGCACGCATTGCGCGAATTGAATTAATTTGAGAATTTTTCGCGTGAATGTCAATGGCGAGTGGTAATTTGCGAAAAACTCATCGGCGCTCAACAGGGATTGATAGGCGTTGGTGAGTTCGCACAGCACGGTGAGTTCGTGCGACGACAAATGTTCGTGCAAGAATGTCGCGGAAGACGGTTCGCGGTCCGTTTCCGCCGTTTTCCGCTTCCGTTCTTCGGATAACTTCTTCTGCAGGCGCAGTTGGTGCAGTCTTTGGCGCTCGTCTTCGCTCATCACCCAGTTCTTCATCATTCCGATGGAGAGACATTTTTCGAAACGACAGAACTGGCAGCTTTTGCGAGAACTCATCGACACTCGGCACTGACCGCTGTGCGGACAGTGGAAATGTTTGTAAACCTCGTTCTGGACGGAGCGGCGAAAGAAGGCTTTGCAGCTGTCGCAGGAAATGCCGCCGAAGTGGAAGCTTTTGGCTTTGTCGCCGCAAACTCCGCACACTTTTGACATTTTGCCACTGTTTGAAAACGAAAGAAAAAGAGTGAATTAAATGTGTTATCATACAACCGAGATTGGAGTTTGTGTGTTAGTCATCGGCTATTTATACTCGTTTAATGAAATATCTTGAATTTTATCCCGCGTTTTAGATAACTTCAAAAATCAACATTTACGACGTTGGAACTGAAAATGATTCAACTTTGTGTGTTTTATCGTGTATTTGCGAGTTTTACCCGCATTTTTTACTACACAGGATGAACGAAAATTATTTTTAACATTAACAGGAAAGAAAATTAAATATTATGCGGCGCTTCTTGGAAATAACTGTTATCAAACATCCAGTGATAAAGCAGAAATCAATCGGGTATCATGCAGGATTTAGTTTGTTTGTGATGCCAAATTTCATCTCTCAGGTGTAGGAGTAATTAGAGTTAATTTATTTTGAATAAGTAAATAAATAAACAAATAAATAAATTGTTTTCGGAATGAAAATCTGTAGGAAATTTGTAAAAGTGTGTTAGGTTTTAGGCTTACCATAGCTGCATGTTGTCCATTGCTGTTTTTCGTGGTGTGTGTTGGGTCTCGTCCTGTGGATCCGGTAGAGAGAAGAAATGGCACCTAACTACCCCTAGGGAAGATTACGCATGCATGCGGCCCGGCGCGAGCCAAGGCCGTTCGGAGGTCGCTTCTTGGAGTCCAATGCCACTGCCTCAAGGTGCTATGCGAAAATGGCGTCAAGCGTTCGCTTCAAATGAGACTATACTTCTTTTTTTCTGCTTCTTTTTTTTTTGTACGAGTTTCAAAGAATTCTCTTGAAAGAAAACTCAAAGCAGATGACCTGTCAAAAGAGCAACAAAAAATATTATACTTTTTTTCTTTGTTAACAAAATACTGTACAAAGTAAAATTTTAGCATTATTACTCATAAAAATATGATTTTAGCTCTATAAAGCATTAATTTAGCATTTTTGGTAATAAAAATTTATGAGTTTAGCCTTAAAAGCTTTAATTTAGCATTTTTGGTAATAAAAAAATATGAGTTTAGCCTTACAAGCTTCAATTTAGCATTTTTGGTAATAAAAAATATGAGTTCAGCTTTATAAGCTTTAATTTAGCTTTATGAAGCATTAATTCAGTGATATAAAGCGTTAATTCAGTAATATAAAGCGTTAATTCAATGATATAAAGCGTTAATTCAGTGATATGAAGCATTAATCCAGTGTTCTGAAGCATTAATTTAGCATTATTATAGGTAATAAAAATATGAATTTAGCCTTACAAGCTTTGGTTGAACTTTATGAAGCATTAATTTAGCATTATTGGTTATAAAAATGTGCATTTAATTTTACAAGCTTTAATTTAGCTTCATGAAGCATTAATTAAGTATCATAATGCATTAATTAAGTATTATAAAGCTTTAATTTCGCATTCACAAAATGTATTAATTTATTCTTTTATTAAACATAAAAGTATTAATTTATCATTATATTAGCCATAAAAAGTGATAATGTGGCATTATAAGCCTTAAAAAGCAATTGAATAATTGATTTTCGTTACCTTCCATCTCCATATGACCTCTTCGAGCATTTTAAAGTTACATTATGTGTTCAATACAATCCCATGGGTACAATTCCACACGTACAACAACATAACTCACTCCTAAATCATGCTTAAATATGGACAGACCCTTCCCAACCCTTCTTTCCACGATGCCTAAATTTGGTCAATCAAAATCAAAATCAAAACACAATCCCAAACGAATAAAACCAAAAAAAAAAATAAAAAAAATAAAAAAAAATGTCCATTTTCACAATTTCTAATTAGAAGGACATTTAGAAAAGAAAAAAAAATCTAAGACACATTTTCATAGCCACAAGAGAGAGCTGTAGCGGTCGTGCAACTACTCCCAAGGCAAGGTCGTGTACCTGGAGACCTCCCCCTTCCTCCCCCTCCTTTCCGATTCTGAAGGACGTTGAGGAGTTTTTCTCTTTTTTTGTGTGTCTCAGATCAGGAATTTGTGCGAGTTGCGCAAGGCGAAAATCGCCACTTTTGTCGTTCTTTTGACGTTGAGTTATGCGAGTTTCCTTCGTTTCCAGCTTGGAATTTCCGGTTAAAAACCTGGCATTAGCGTGGCGCCAAAGGGATTGGAGTTGCACGTGGCGCGGGGAAGGGAAGGGGAGGGAATATACCTTTACTTGTTCACAAAATGTCACGAGGCATGCGCAACAATCCGTTTGCTGCGCTCTGGGCGAAGGAGTGAGTCATGGGACCTCGACCTCTGTTGCACCAGGCAGCATTGCCACCGGCAAGGACTACAAGAGGCAAAGGAACTCAAAGGGTTGACGGACCAGAATCAAATGAAAAGAAAAGCGAATGTTTAACCTCAAATGATAATAATATCACGAGTTAAATTGTTGTTTTCCACTCGTTTTGCGGACAATAAATCCTGATATCAACACTTGGCTCTGAGAAAGTTGTCTTTTCAGACATTTTCGTTTTTTTTTTGTCTCCTTGAAAATAAATCTAAAATAATCTAAAATAATTCAAAATTGGGAGTTTTTGGATGGTTACTGCAAGAAAAACTTGAATTCTTCATTGTTTTCATACAATAAATGCGATAAAATTGATTTTTCAGCCATTTTGGTTTGTTTTTTCCTTGAAAATAATCGAAAATAATGGAAAATCAGGTGGATTTGGCTGGTTATTGTAAGAAAAAACATGTACACTTTATTGTATACTTGTTTTCATACAATAGGTCATAAACTGGAAATTCAAACTTTACAGTATCAAAGCAAAAAAAAAAGAAGAAAAAAAACTAGGTAAATAAGATTCCAACATGACATAATTAAAACTAGTTGCTTGTAAATAACTTTCAGATGTTTTTGACCAACAAATCCATTAAAACCAAACACTATTGCACATTCTAACACGGTTCTAACACGTTTGAATCCTCTTCCTCAACCTGCAGCATATAATTACACAAAAAAAATCAATAAAACGAAATAAACAAACGCAAAAAAAATAAAAAACCTCAAGTTTAAAGACCTCTGAAGACACCAAGAACCCGCCATGTCAAATAACACCGTTCTAACCCTTGGACTTAACCCAATTCAACCCGGAACTAAACAACATCAACAGGAGAAGCAGAAAAAAAGGAGAGAAATAGGGGATGGCAATAAATCTAAAATGGCAGAAGAGGGGTACGGGATTAACATGAAAAAAACATGAAAATGAGCATTCGGCCCACTCGACTCCACCGGGGCTGTGCAATTTGAATTCGGTGCCTCCTCGATTCAGTTAAGCTAGTCTTTTATGGTTATGGCCGTGAACTTGGGTTGTGATGGGTCGGCAACTGGTTCATCCACATTCTTTCGAAGGACGATCTCCCCTCCACTCCCGGCCTTGGGTCTCCCGCGTGACCTGCGAGCGTCACACTCTCCATCTCCTGCTATTGGTGGCGAAAGTTTGCCTTTGGTTTTTTCCCAGTACAGTATAGTAGAGTGTATACTGTGGGTTTTTCCATTTCAAACCTGTTTCGAGGGAACAATCGTGAATTTACGCCACACCTTGGTACACGACAAGCGCAGAAAATTGAATTTTACACCGCAATGTCGAGAAATGCTCGAATCCAATGTAAAAACGTTCAATTTCAATCAATTTGATGTTTTTTTTTTAAATTTAATTTTTTGAATGTGGTTGAGTTTGGATTCGAGTTGTGTCCGATCGGAGCGTCGTGTTTGTCGCGTAAATAATTATTATTAAGGCGTCAATTAGAACAAAAAGCATTATTTTTAAATGTTTTTTTTTTTTTTTTTTTTTTTTTTTATAAAGTTATTCATGTGACGTCAATGGCGAGCGCTCGCCAGTTCAAGAAATAAATTACGCCCTCTCTACGTGCACGTGAGTTGGTTTGGCGGCTGCAGGTGCTCAAGAATGCGGACCTGGGCGCCAAGACACGGTCCTCTCTACAGACCTGAGACGCCAAACTGATCCAATGCTCAACACAAGGTAAAAATCAGTTGATTTCACAATAGTCTAAAGGTTGGAGGAATTAATGCGAGCGTGGTTTATCGCTTGGAATGTTAAAATAAAGAATATTAATTTTTAAAAATTGGTTATATGATGTTGGTCTGAATATCGAATGCAAGTGGAAATTTGCAAGGAAATTCGATTTTTTGTTTGTTTATTTTCGGTTTTTGTGTCGTTTCGTGGGGGTTTAATTAGTTTAGGAGGCAAATATCATGGATTAGAAATGCATCGGTTTTTTAAGACTTTAATTTTCCACTTAAGTTAATAAAAGTGGAAACTTATTGCAGTAATTTAAATGCATGCTAACCATTAAGTATGTTTAAAACTTGTGGAATGGACGGCACAGGTCAAAATGACTACAAAGGCACAAAAATTTAAAGGGAGCTTTTTACAAAAATTTATTTGAAGCGTGAAAAATTTAATAAAAACTTACTTTAATTGAAGGTGTGATGTCAGGTTGGATGTCAACGGCTAAATGATTTTGGAAATCATTCAAATTCAATTTTTTTTATTTTTATTTTATCAGTATCGATGGGAATTTCCAATTTGCAGATACAATCATCCGATAACAAATATCAAACATTCAACTAGTATTTATTATAACTAGTATTCATTTGAAATAATATTTTATTTTCATATTCCTGAAGATTTTTGCAGTTTTTTTTATTAATTTTTTTTTTGTAATTCAATAATTTTAATATAAAAATCAAAAAATATAATAAAAAAAAACTAAAATAAATGTCATATTTTATATTTCAATTTAAAATTATAGTTTTGTATTCAATTTGAGCATTTTTAATAATAAAAAAAAAATTAAAAATAAATCAAAATTTATAATTTTTATGAAGAATTGTATCACAAACCATGAATGACTTTCGAAGCCCTTCACACGCGCTCATCCCAATTAATATTTCGTGGAAAAAAGATAAGATAATTTTAGCTTATTGATTTTTAATTTTTTTTTTCTCTCCTATCAAACCCTTCCAGATTTACACACAATGGCCGATGATCCATCTACGAGTGAAGTTTCCAGCACGGAAACCACCAAATCATCCCGAGCGCCGAAAATCTGCGGCGCGTGCGGCGACACCGCCAAAAGTTGTCACTTCGGCGCCGTTTCCTGCGACAGCTGCAAAGCCTTTTTCCGGCGCTCGGTGCAAAACGACGCGTACAAACACTTCTACTGCCCGTACGACGGCCGCTGCCACATATCCCTGAGCTCGAGAAAATGCTGCCAATTCTGTCGCTTCCAGAAATGCGAAGCCATCGGCATGGAAAAGGGCTGGGTCATGACGGAGGAGCAACGAAACCAACAAAAAATGAAACGAAAAGTCGAAGAAAAACAACCCGATCACGACCCCGACCAAGACCACTTGCGCAACTACTTCGAGCCCTACGAAATACAATCCATCGACCGTGTGGTCACTCTATACAGAGACTGCTACCGCGAACTGCCATTTCCTTGCCATCAACAACCAAAACACGACGACTCGCACTCCAACGTCGACGTCATCTGTTTCTTCACGCTTACCATACGAAGACTGACATTATTCGCGCAAAAATTCCTCCCTTTCGCGCAACTCACGCCGCAAGACCAAAACACTTTACTCCGAAGCGGCATGGTCGAGTTGTGCGCCATTCGCGGCTCGCACGCCTACGATTCGGCGCGGGACTGTTGGCCCGACACGTCTATGGCGCTCTACAAGGACTCCTGTCGCGTGACGGGCGCTCATGTTAGTCGGTTGGTGTGCGCGGATGCTTTTGACATCCACATGAGATTCACGGTCGGGGTGCGCGAGCTTAATTTGGACGAAACGACGCTCATGTTGTTGTTGGTTTGTGTGTTGTTTACGCCGGATAGACCCGGCTTGGAGTGCAGGGCTGAGGTGGAGAAACAGCAGGAGTACTTCCTCTTGCTGCTGCGGAAGTACATGAATTGGCGGCACGGTGTCGAGGCTGCGTCTGTTTTGTATCCGAAGCTCTTGCTGAAGTTGCCGGACTTGAGGCAGTTGAATGACGCGCATACGAGGCACAGTTTGCGATTGGACTCGAAGGAAATTGCTCAGATTCAGAACCAGCTGCAGAATTTGCACGTGGATAAGAGTTGTGTGGTGCCTACGGTGTTGGAGGAGAGTTTGGTGACAACTAATGTCAACTGTCAGATGGTGTCTTCGTCGAAATCAAACACTTGGAGCGCCATAACGCCAAATCTGCCGTCCGAGGCTTATTGTTCACAATCTACGCTTTTTGACAGCAGGTGATGAGTTTTTGGGTGTTTTTTCCTTCCCCACTGGTATTCAGAAACCGATTTGTATCTCGGGTTTGGAGTTCGAGTAAATTGCCGGACATTATGTACAGTTATTATGTCCACTGCATGCTGGTAATTTCATGTTTTGCCGTTAGGTGATAATACAGCCTTGTCTTCGATACCGATTACTGTCGAAAGACGGGCAATTCTGGGAAGTACAAAACAGATTCTGAATGCTTCTAATGTTATACTAAAACAGTGAAAACTGTCTAAAAAAGAAACCAAATTTATAAAGATGATATAAAAAAATTTGGGATTTTTCAAATAAAGGTATATTAATTTTTTTTAAGGATATAAATGTGAGATGCTTTAATATAATATTATATAACTACTCATAATCATATTTTTTTTTAATGTTTGGCCAGATTATACTTGAGATTGATAATTTAATATGAATAATATTTTTCTGCTTGAAATTATGACTGTGATACATATATTGTTTATGGGCTGTTTTTATTGTGGTTTGATCTCTTTGTATTTATATCTATATTTATCTACCTCAATTCTTATTTTTCAAGTGTATTTTTGTGCACTTTTTAATGATAATAAATCCATCTTTTTATATTTTATTCCGTGGCTGTTATTAAAGTTGGGAAAAAAAACGATTACATAAGTTTGGCTAATAGGAGGACATGAATAATTCAAATGACACGAGAAAAAAGAAAGTTTATATTTAGAGTTCACTTTATTGTAAAACACAGGGCACATTTACTCCAATTTTCTGGAGTACTCAATTAGAAATATTTGTGCATTTTTTTGAGATTTATTTCTTTGTAATTTTAAATAGCACGTTTTGTTTGAATGCAAAGGTTAGAAATCAAACTGATTTATGAAAAGAAAAATTGTTTCGTGAGTTCACTCGTGTTAAACCCATCAATTACATCACACGTTCTAACCTGGTGCTGTTTTCTGTGAATTTAACTTTTAATCCTTGACAAAGTATTGGTCTAACGAAAATCCACCAAAATCTCCACCGCTCGCTTTAATTAAGACATAAAAACATATTTTCCAACAACAAAAAAACGAAAAACAAATTAAAGCACTCACACTTCAGAACTAATTATTTGTTTACAACTTAAATACAAGTTAATTAGTCATAAAATCGCTTAAGACGTCACTCACATCCTCAAAAAACTCCCAGATAATTTAAATTCAGCAAAACGAATTTATTTGATTATTTCCAGCTAACAATTTGCTTTATACATCCACCATTTAATTCACAACTAACGTCCATATTTTCGCTCGGTTTGCCACGAATTTGTCGGTGGTTTGTTTGAATCAAATGCATGAATCCATTAACTCCATTAAGTATAATTTAAAGATTATCCCATCTCATTTTAATGACTAATTTGAAGACAGGAAAGAAGATATTAGTTACATTCAAGTTCTCATTACTACATGGTTTATTCAGCGCTTCTCGTTACATCTCCAAACATATTAAATTCTAGATATATCAATATAAATACACGAATGACAAATTGATAAATAGTTAAGTGAGCATTATGGCTCATCAGCACAGTAGCTTTTTAACTCGTTAAGAGAGCATCCTTTGCGACAACACTCGTCAGTGATTCCACGAGTTTGAATTCTGTGCTTAACACCCATCAGCGATCGAGCAAAATCACTCGCAAGAAGTTCCGAGATCTCCTCGGCTTCCAAATTATTCAGCACGTTTCCTGATTTGAAAACAAGAAATTATAAAAAAAGATATAAAACGTTATTTGTCCTTACCGTTTCTTTTCAGCGGATGGTAATAATTATTGGCACAAACAAGCTGGAGGACTTCCACGAGGTTTTTGCCGCAATACTTTTGTTTGGCACGTATTTTAATTTCGTGAGGCGGGAATGTGTCTTGGAAATATGCGCTTTCCTGCGCGGCGACCGATAACACGAGCGACAAAACCATGAAAACAGCTGCAGCAGTCGACATCTGCCAAAGGAACAAACAAACGTGCGATATAAATCCGAATGGAATTATTTTGTGATTTCGAATTTTGCCGAGAAAATTTCGTGTATGCCTTACCTTAAGAGCGACGTATGTCCTTCTGATCCCCCATCTGCGTACGAAATTACTTTTTATAGAAGACAGTCACAATGCATGAAAATCACATCTTTGTTATGGTTTCCATGACTACTCACCTACATCAACAGGTCAATAAGACCAGTGTGTTATTGTTCGTTCGCCATGTTGGTTCACTGAGCAATCTCAAACGTATTAATGAAATAATAGAGCTAATTGAAAAATGAGAAAATCAACTTGTTTTCAACTCGGGTTACGTACATGGATATTAAAAAGAATTATTTTTAGAAAGTAATATACGGTGTTCAAGTAACTACAGTTCTCAATTTTATTCGACACAAAAAAAAAGTTACAATAATTAAACAGATAAATTTTAATAACTTTTAATAACCTAAGAAATTGACCGCCAGATGTCTAAAACTTCATTTGATTCGTTTCGGATTCGGCCCACTGGCCCGGTCCACTAAGCATGGCTTTAATAGCGCCCGACTGGATTGCATGTTCCCGAAGTATCGTAACTGAATAATTGAGAAAATTCGGTTAAATATCTCCTCGTGGGTATACGGTAACGATGAAAACGTTGATGTAACGGCACCAATGACGAATCAAGAAGAAAAAGTAGTCCGAGCTCCGTGGCAAAATCATCCCTACGATCGATATACGTCAATCGCATTGGAAAACAAATTATGTAATCAATTTTTCGCATCAATTTCCATTTAAACAGTTTATAACTATTTAGATTGACGTAAATGTAGTTTCCACTTTCTGCTCATCTCTATTTATGATGTAATGAGTCAGTAACGATGACAGTAATTTCTACACCTTCAAAACCAATTGGCACATGCGCAATTTCAATTACCCATCTCACTTTGCTTATGAACATACGTGGGTCACAACTTGCAGATTTGCGTGTATTTTTAAGGTGTGTAAATCGTAAATAGTTGTTAATTTTATGGAAAAATATTTAGCAACAATCTATCGTCCACTAAAATGGTGCAGAGAAGCAAACCGGGTAATTAAAAATGGCAAAATAACAGACATGTTTGTTGATCATTAGGGGGTTTCATTAATTAAGCAATTTTGTAATTTTGCAACTTTAGCAATTTTGCACTTTTGGATTTGTAACATGATATCAGTTCCACCAATCATGTGCATAATTGCAAAAACAAAAGACAGAAAAAATACACAATCACAAAATCAAAGGTAGTTTTGCTATTTTGGCAAAATGGCAGCAGCCAAACTCAATCCAAGTGGCCATCACAAATTGTGATTAACAATTAGTTGCAAAAACAATTTCACAATTTTGCAATTTTACAATTATTTAAATAGTCAAATGACTTCCGATCCACCATATTGGGTTTTAGTTATATCCAACCAATTTTAAAATGTGATGCAAAATAACTAGTTCTATTTGTGCAATGGAACAAAATTTTTTTTTAATAAGGTGCATTTTAATAAATATAAGTTTCACAGATTGCACCAGAGCCATTAATTGAGTTTCCTAGCTGTTATACAGTCATGGATGCATCAGCATATTGATGATATACAAGGATACAAGTTGGCCACTTAGATAGAGCTTGGATGCCTCCATTTTGTTTTGAGTTTCACAAGCCTCAAAATCACTTCTTATCAAAATCACAAAAACTACCTTTTAGATGTTTTTGGGATTTTGTATTTTCACTCTCTTGTGCTTTAGTGAATGTGAATGTGATCGGTAGAACAGATATCACATGGCAATACTCAAAAATCACAAAGTTGTCCAGATCACACAATTGCAAAATTGACTGGGTTAATTCAATGTAATCCCATTTTTGGAGGCATCAAAAAATAATGATTTTGTGATTACCGTACTGCCTCAATTTAACGCCGGGGCGTTTATTAATTTTTCCGAGCCGACCCCCTTCCGAGCGGGTCGGCTTTCGGCGGCGTTTCGTGCACTACACGCCGCCTAGCTCCCCCCGGCGTTTAATCGAGAACCGGCGTTTAGATACGCCCGGCGTTAAATCGAGGCAGTACGGTAATGCAAAATCACAAAATTGCAAAATCATTCATATAATGAAACCCCCTATTGTTTGTTAGTAATATTGTTTTGATATTGTATCACTAAATTGCATTGTATATGTGGTTGTCAAGGAGAAATGAATATACAGAATGAACGTCTGAATATGGAGCTTTAATGCAAACTTAAATGATGCATCAACAATATTGCTATTCGAATATTCAATCCGACATTTAATGTTTTTCTGTTCAATTTTTCAATTTCTACTTTCCTGCGCATGTAAACAAAATAATAAAACGTACAACAATTATCGCCAAAATGCCGTTTACGAAGAAAACTTTTTTTTCTCGTCCCACAAATCCAGATCCCCGAGCCAGTATCACCAGGCCCGCCTAGTGTGCGACCCAGCCCCACGAAACAAATACATTATGTATGTGTAATTACTAAAACCTATCATCAGGCCATCCTTGCTGCCATTTTTCTAATTCTCCTAGCAAATAATCTCAAAAAAAAAAAAAAAAAAAAAATCCCAAAGCGCTCTCAACGACATCCAACGGAAATTCGATCAACTTCACATCGCGCCGTTTAAATCCAATCTGAACCAATAGATGGCACTGCAGTTGCGCAAGTTTCAACCAAAACCACACTAATTACAAAATGTTACGAAATTGAATTAAATTTTAATTGCAAACATTAAAATTTAAAAAAATATATATAGAAATTTCTAATTTTCAAAGTATTTAATTATTTTGTTGATAGATATGATAAATCACACATTTTCAAATTAATTTTTTGCTCCACCACACGAAGGTAACTGGGGTCACCAGCCCGTTGGCTAAGCCGGTTGCACCCGGATCGTTAAGGGTAAGACCCAGCACATCCTCCCTACCCCACTTGACCCCATACATGATACACCTGTAGTCGCCTTACTGTAATTCAATTCACTTTTGACAGCCATCACTATAAATTATCTTTTTATTTATTTATTTATTTTTTTTGCCTTGCTTGAATTATATAAGTTTATCTTTCCATGAACCGCGTCAGATTTGTTGGTCCAGCAATTCACGTCGATTGTCCGAACAGCGATGATTGATTTTTATCGATTTTTTATCGATTTTTAACGATTTTTAATCGGTTTTTGGAATTTTCCTATGTCCAGTCTCCCAATTAGTTCGGATAATCGACACTTTACAGTAACTTAGGCCTAATTCACACTTGAACCACTTTTGTAGAAGTTGCGATTTTTAGATACTTTAATTTGTCGAAGTTAGAGAAGTTTTGATGGTCATAACTTATCAATTAAAAATATTTCTCTGACATGTCATAAATTTTACGTTGATAACTTTTTTCTTACAATTATTATTACTTAAAAAAAAAATTAAAAAAAGAATTCCACGAATCGTTTATTTATTTATTACGTATTTTTGCTGGTGTTTAAAGGTAAATATTTTGTCACATTTTTTTCCTCCATTTCTTTTATTTTATCCTTGTACTGCCTGTGCACTGTCACCTGTCGCATTACATCACGGATGACTCACAAGCCTAAATTTACTCTACCAGATATAGTAATAGTAAAGAAATAATAAAACATAAATAATATGGCGTCATATCGTTCAACAACCTTTAAAAAAAACCCACATGGGAAATGATTTCAGCAAATTTTCCGCGTCGTTCACATTTCTTAAGACAGAATTTAAAATTAAAAAAAAAAAAAAAAAAATTAAAATTAAAAATAAAACAAAAAATAAATTATAAAGTGTATAATAAAAGCCATGTGTTAGTTTTCCGTACACTTTTAAATCCATGACTAAACGGAAGTGATTAAAATAGTTGATGTAAACTAATTTTAGAAACTTAGTCGATCCACGTGTGCGAAAGAATGAAAAGCAGAAGAAAATGCAAAGCGATGCTTTGTAAATTCAATTCAACATAAAGATCGCATTGTTTTCCCAATTCCCACAAATTAAAACACACATATAAAAAAAAACCACAAGGGATTTTCCACATTTTTTTTCCACCTAATTTACGACTTCTTCTGTGAAGAATTTTTTTTTCATCTCTTTTTTGCGTTAAGTTTTACAGGAATTTCTCGATTTAACAAGAAAAATGTCCCGTCGCCACCTCGACTTAATTTTCCGAAAAAAAAGGCCAAGCGATGTTTAACTAGATAAAAATAAAGTAAAAAAAATAAACTCTAATTAAGTGTGGGTATAAAATGTTTACATTCCCGGCATTTCAAGGTGTAAATTCCACTTTGTTATGTGTGTGTATTTATGTGTTTGTTTATTATTTCGGAGACCATTCGAGTTATCTTTGCAGTCCACATCAGAATTCAATTAATGATTTTCGAGTTGATCATTAATGATTCATTCCAGTCTTACAACATTAGGTAAATGATAACAATGACACATTTTACGATGTTCGTACCGTGAAGCTGAGTCATACAGCACTAATAAATGAATTCAAGAAGTATAAACTCTTTTTGTACAAATTGATTGAAAAATATTGATCTATACAACAAGTAATGAGGATATCGACGCAATATGTCCCCAATTTCAGTCGGCGTGTGGTTTCTGTTGGTTTCAAATAGTTCATATTCAGAAATAAAGTGAGACTTTGGTCTCTCATTTCACACACACACATTTGCTCATCGTAATCCATTTCTTTCAATACATTTTTTAACATTGTATCTTAGCAACCAAAACAAAAGGTTTCTCTAACAATTATACATTTATGATTTTGATCTATACACTAACAGTTTCAACTGGCAAATCAGATGGACTGATTGGCTGGTCACGTATTTTTCAATATATCAGCCTTTAGAACAATCGTTGTGTTGTTGTGGAGTAATACGTCAATATTTGTCGATTGCAACAATATTTCTTGGAAAAAAGGCAAAAACATCACAATCAATCTGCAATTCCTAAGCCAAATTACAAAGAAACATAATTTGATAGATTAATATGTAAAATAAAAAAAATTCCAGACATCAAAATGGCGAAAACATTGCGGGGAAGTTTGAAAACATGGACTCGCAATGCATCGAAGCATGTAAAAATAAAATGGATTTTACGCAGAAAACTTGCTAATCAATATTGGTGAATGGGCTAGAAAAAAATGAATGAAACGCAACGCCTACACAACACTTTTTTCTTAGAACAAACATATCAAAAACTGTGTTTATTGATTGCTCGCTAAATAAAGAACCCAAATTCCCATCTTTTCCATCTTCTGTGTCTGTGTCGCTCCCAGCAGGGTTACACGTGTTTATGCAGACATTTTTTAGCACATGTCTGAAAACCAAACCCAAGTGGGTTCAATTAAGCTCATGTCTGACCTCACATTAACAAACAACGATGATAACAATCATAGTTATAGGAATTAAGTCGTATAAGTGCATAATGCCGTAGTATTAAATAATAAAATTTATTTATTAAAAATTAGAAAAATGTAAAAAACATTTGGGGCCCTAATTGGAAAATAAATGTCCAAAAAAATTATTTTCTCTAATTTTTCTTTAAAAAACATTTGTTTTGGCATTCGGGCCCTTCTTGAGGCAATTTCTTATAGCCCAATTAAAAAAAATGTGTAAAAAAAAATTTTATTTAGGATTTTGGGGGCCCTTGCAATTTCGTGGGGCCCTTTTCCTGCGACAACCTATCTGGTGACGCTCCGTCTGGACGTGCGCCTTTTTATTGCTCACAACTCAACTTTACACTAAAAATAAGAATACAACAAACATGATTATTTTACATAAATGTTTAGTGAGACGAGCGATGTTAGTCGTGCGGAATGTTGATGTAAGTTGAATGCCCACCTGCTGCAGGAATTAGGAATTTCCATGTCAAAGGAAATTTTCCTCAAATCCGGGTGCGACTGTTATAGAGGAAAACCGGCAGATTGCATAATGGATTCACGACGTATGCATACCAATATACACATCGCATTTTCGCTTTTTCTCTCAGACTTGTTGTTCATTTGGGCAACTAAACCCTTCAACAGTTGTCAATAGATCCATTCATAACGACTGAACAACATAAACATCAAAAACTGGGTCAGACACATTGAAATCGAAGAATCCGTAGAAAATGTGATTGCACGCATGAGTTAAATCAAATATTTAAAAAATAAATTCAATTTCTGCATTTAATCGTGACTTAAAATATGCAATTTGTCAAACATCAAAAGAAATCCGTGCATTTGGTATAATAAAACCGATATTTTTAATCGTTAGTCTGATTTTGTACGCTTTTTTCGTAGCAACTCACCCGCGGCACGATGCGGCCGTTAGTTCAGCGACAAGTTGCACAGCAAAGTTCAAAATCATTTCTTAGGATGTAACAGCTGTTTTACATGGTAATTCTAGTATTTAGAAAAGCATTTCCAGTTCGTCTTGTTCCGAGATATACTTAACATACCTCACTAGTCACTAACACCCAATCACAAACAGCGTTTTTCAATGAAACCAGAAATTTGAGAAATAATTTATTACAATTTCCTTAGGTTTAGCTGTATTTCTCCCACAGAATTTCAAATGATAATCATTATTTCAACTAAGTGAGGGGTAATATTAATATGTTGGGTGGTTTTTCTTGTTATTTTTTTTTTTTTTTTTGGTTTGGGTTTTTCCGTAAGAAAATTTATATTTGCACAGTCAAAGTGTCGTTTTCAAAGTAGAACTTTTTAAATGTTAAAGTCGTGGGTGTTGGAAAATGGCAATTAAAATCACTTAGAAAATAATTATCATTGTTCCGAGACAACTCATGCATGCTTTACCGTCACCGTGAGCGTTTACGTGTAGGCGATTGGCGTGGGTTTACTACGTTTCATACAATTAGTTGACATCAATTGGCAAGATAAAAAACAAAGGAAAAATTGCTCTCAGAGCAATACGGACGTCTTAAATTCAAATTATTGGCTAAGTTTTCCTCGAAATTTAAAACAAAAAAAAGGAAAACACGATATCAAACCCACGCAATATTAAAAGAACAAAATATATTTTATCCCACTAATTAACGTAATATTTTCCGCAATATTGACGCAATTTTTCTCAAAAAATCATTCCAAACCGCACGGAAGCATTGCGGCAAAGCAAAGGGGCAGCGCATTAAAAAAAGTTAAAAAAAACCAAGCAATGAAATAATTTTTTTTAAAAAAAATTTAAAATAAAAAAAATAAATAATAGTAAAAAAAAAATTACTTTTAATTTTAAATTTTTTTAAAATTTTTACCAATCATGGCGAATCCATTCCCTTACATCCACTTTCTAATAATCCGTGCAAAACACCTGTCAAAGCCTTTAAAAATTACCCAATGGTAATTGGCGCCGACCTTGTGTAGTACAACATAATCCATCAAGTTTCGAGAATTAAAAAATTTCACATACGGACATCAAAGCACATTATCAAACCTCTCCAAACTCGTGGTCAAAACCAAATCTATTCGCAGAAAAGCACACCTTAACGGAGAAAAACTTCAGGAGCCCATAAGTTTTGTCATTTCCATGGAAAGGAATAACGAGGTCAGTGAGACTTCAGCTATACAGGAAATGGCTCATTCGCACAGCAGTCCAGGAAAAATCTAATGGAATTAATACAGGAACAATTTTTTTTAAGAACCCATAATGCCCCTGCAATAATAAAATGGGATGTCACATGCATTTGGCCTAATTAGTTCTCCACAATTAAAAAAAACGCAAAAAAATGCAAAAAATGCAAAAAAAGTGCCATTATTGCATTGTATTCGTGCAGAAAAATTAAATTCCTGGTATCTGCGAAGGTTAATACTCTATCCCAAAGCAAAATCAACTCATAACAGGGTCTGTATCCAATCGCTTGTATTTGATGCAGTAATATGAACGCCGGCTTGTGTTGTTGCTGTGGCAACTGCGATTACGGTGTGAATTTCAAAAGGAATAGATAAAAAAAGTGTGTACATGTTTGCAATCGACTGGCAATTGTGTATTTGGTTGCCGCCACGAGGCCCAGACAGAGCCTGGTGGCAGATTACTATGTTTTGTAGGAAAGCAGCCGTTGACTTTGCATGGAAAAAGGATCATTAACTTTGGCTCAACTTCGCAGAAAAGTTTACGATTAAAAAAAAAATGAATTTTTAGTTGTCAAATCCAGATCTCCAGAATCTGTTGTCTCATTGCTATAATGATGAATTGCTAGAAAAACTGCACAGACTTGTAATTTATTCATAATCATACAATTCTAATGTGCCATTATAATAATTAGGCTGCTCTGCATTGCTTTGCTCACACAATTTCTCGATGTTTGACAAAAATCAGACAATGTTGCTGATTTGCAACACAATTGACAAAGGGCAATAGTCACAGTTCTTGGATAAATGACAATGACCGTAACTTATGGCAGTTGCGTCTATACACGTTGTGCGCTCCCCAGAATCTGCGTGTCAGGGATTCGAATCTTTCGTAGGATTCGGAAAGATTTACAGTATATCGACGTGTATAATCCGACCCGCGTATAATGCGACCCCCCCATTTTAAGGGCCATTTTTTTATTTTAATAAGAAAGTCGAAAATATTTTCACTTTTGTTCAATTTTCGACTAAAAAATCAAAATGTTTATAAAATGTAACGATGTGGGATTGTCAGAGATTCGGTTGGATAACATAGTACCCCCTGGCGCTCCCCTACATTAAAATAAAGAAAAGTTATTAGATGCATTTATAAAAACATAATTAACTTGCAGATAAACATGTTTTGTTGTGGAAATGTCGTGCGCGTGCCCGGTGCGACTGAAAACGGACTAAATCGGCTGCCATTTTTCGAGCTAGATCGAGACAAGCAGTTTGAATATGTTGTTTAAAATGCTGTTTAGTCCAGCTACTTATTTAATGTATGCGCCTACTACTTGTTAGCATGAGAAGACGTTCTTGCAAATCAGCGCAGAGATTCTCGCTAAGGTTTCTTTTTGCATTTATCGGTTCTTGGGACAAAAAAGTCCGCTACTCTCGGTACTAAAATTTCCAAACAAAAAAATCGACATTTTAGACCAAAAATCCACATTTTAAACCCAAAAATCGACATTTTAGACCAAAAGTCCACATTTTAAACCCAAAATCGGCATTTTAAACCCAAAATCGTCATTTTAAACCCAAAATCGGCATCTTAAACCCAAAATCGGCATTTTAAACCAAAAAAAATCGGCATTTTAAACCAAAAATCGGCATTTTAAACCTAAAATCGACATTTTAAACCAAAAATCGGCATTTTAAATCTAAAATCGGCATTTTAAACCTAAAATCGACATTTTAAACCAAAATTCGACATTTTATACCAAAAATCGACATTTTAAACCAAAAATCGAAGTTTTAAACAAAAAAAAAACCTATATTTTTAGAAGATTCTCGTGTTAAAAAAATACCGTGCTGTGCATTATTGAAATGCCTTAGACGTTTCTGTAGTTCCCCATCCTAAACAGATATTATTAGCATTATATATTGACCTTTTGGGGTCATGGTGCCCCATGGGTTGATTGCAAAGTGGCATTGAAAACTCCAGGTCTCCTCATGTTGTCCTTAGCAACTAAAATGCCGGCTCACGCCATATACGGTGCAGAATATCTTCAATAACAACTTAAAACATCAATGTAAACAAACTGATTTCATCAACCTGGTAATCTAAATATAATTAACTTGCGCGCAAAACAAAATTCCCTTCGCATGTATACACAGCACGATTAAAGCAATTTATTCGCAGCAAAAAAAGTCGAGAGAAGTGTAGAACAACACACCTGCAACCGAACAGGAAGAAACTGCGAGGCCGAACGGCGTATCGAATTCACTCCGTCCATACACGACCTTGGGGATCCCCCCGAGAGAAGGTCACTTCACAATTGACGTCAGAGAAAAACAATACCAAAAAGGAACCGAAACTTGTTGCTCGCATCTCAACACAATTAGATAATCGATCCGATCTGGATCATCAAAATAAACGCATTTCCTATTCATTTTTTCTTATTTCTGCTTACTAAATCATAATCTGACGTCGTAGTAGACCTTAACACGAATTAACACGACAGGTGTATTGTCGGTTGAGTGAGTTTGGGTTTTCCAGCTCCTACCTCACGACGTATTATTCCTTTTGCGCATTGTTATTGCTCTTTCTAGCCGTTTCCTAATTGTTTCAAACCGATTTCGAACATTATTAATCATTAAAACACCCACTTGGATACAGTTTGAATTAATTTCAACATTTTTATCACCATTTAAAGGATATAATTGCATTTTTAAAACCTTTTGTTTAAGTCTTTTCATATTATTGACGTCAGTTGCTTCCCGCCATGACGCGCTAATCGAGTTTTACAATTTACACACATTTCTGCACTGTTGGCGGAATGACACGTGTTGATGTAAAATTGCGAGTTTTGTGCATTTCGTGGACGAAAAAGTGGAAAAACACCGTTCAAGGGAAGCGAAATCAAGTCAAACTCCATCTAATTGAGAGTTGTAAATCGATTGGCGTGGAAATGAGTAAGTAGGAGTTCATGACTATACAAAATAACTGGTTCGATTCCCAGAAAAAAAGCCGAGAGAGCGAGAGAGAGAGCACATCACACACGGTTCAGTTGCACGTGTCTGCTACCAGGGTGCCATACATGCCGTTGCAAAGAGGAGGCGGTGCTACAAGTGAACTCGCATTATAAAGCCAGTAGACCGAACATGGGGAAGTCAGATTTCAGCCCATGGCCACGTGAGGAACTTGTATTATTCCATCTCGGTGTGGATTACCATGCGCCTGATCGCACTTTTGTTTCTACTACAGTCGTCGATGGCCACCGCCCGCGACGACTGGCCCCTTTCGGCTGATGACATGCATCACATCCGACAAAGGCTCATTCGAAGTCTGGGATTGACCCGCGTCCCAGATATTTCACAGGTCAGTACAATTCCACGCGTTAAATGTCCAATCACACGTTTCGAACAACTTTAAATGCGTCTTTTAGATGTTTAGAAAGTCTCATGAAACGGTTCTGTTTCTTTTTACTTGAATGCGATACGTTTTGAGATTGTTTATGTTGTTTAAACATTTGTTTAGGCGGTGTTTGATTGTTGTTTAACAATGGGATTGAGAGAAAAAGTTGTTGGGAACCATGACGAGATAAATTCACCTTGACAAGTATGTGTGGAATGCGAGTTGCCTGGTGGTGGGTCCCTATTTTCGAAAAAGTGATTCAGCGTGACATAATGTTTTTTCAACGCAGTGTGTTGGCCCCATATCTTCCGTAGACGAATACGAGGTTGTTAGTACAAGGCGCTTGACCTACAAGTATAGCGATCGTAAAAAAGAGTCTGATACGTGAAGAAATGTTCAAAGAGGAGGAAAATTTTTGTTTATATTTGCGAGGAATGTAATTAATGAGTAATGACCGGGTTTTTTTTTTATTTCGGTTTTTTTTTGTTGTTTCTGATAAGTGAAACAATTTTTCTCTTTTATCTCTGTGAATGGAGATACAATGCATCGGAAAAACATTTTTAGAAGTGAAAAACATTAAATTTGTCTCTTTATCTCATTTCGCGGTAAGGAAAACCCCAAGGTCAGAAGATAGAGTGTGAGAAAATAAAAGCAAAAAAATAAATGTCTAAAAATGACAAATCAAAAGTTGCATAATTTGACTTTAGAAAAAATAATAATTGTTCTGGCCATTCAGGGGAGAAGGGGGGGTCCTTTAAAATTGCAGCGAGTTTATTCCATAGATGGCCATCAAAACAATTCCTAAACAGCTCAAAAAAGGTAGTGGCAATACCATTAAAAGCTCCTTGCAGAACATCTGCACTGTCTACGCTATGGTAGCGTAAAACTCTGAAATTCCAGAACCGCTACAGCCGGCTCAGGAGACCCCTTGGCCCTTGGGTTGCCAGTTGATGGTTTCACCAAGGTTGGATTTACCATTAGGCTAAAGAAGCTGCAGCGTAGAGTCTTGCGCACAACCTTTGTCTTTTTTTCTTGGAGTGGCAAAAACACAAATATCCCAACAATTGGTAGCAGAGGATGGTTGAGGATAGCAGAGGATGGTTTCCCAACAGGACAGTGGTTAGTGGTTAAGTGACACCAGTAAAAAATTAGTTAAAATAAAACACCCATCTTATAAGTCAAGGCGGTACCAACTGCTACAAAGGTTAAGTACCAGGGCCCTAGAACATAATGGCTTGTTCGCACCAGAATAGTTGAGATAGCCTAACATTTGGATCTAGTTCTAAAAACCGGTGTAAACAGCACGTTTAAAAGCGTTTCAACTAGATAATGTAAAGCCAGTTGTATGAACTAGATAACTGCCAAGGCAAGCCCAAAACACTCCCCACAATTCCGCGAGCATGGTCAGTTGATTGTCTATTGGCTACACGCAGCCTCGATATGCGGCTTTTTGATCCGTGGTGCGAACGCATTTGCCCAATCCAGAACTAGTTTCAAATGTTAGGCTAGCCCAGTGGTTCCCAAACTTTGTTGCTACAGCGCCCCTGTAGGTGGTCATGGTACCCCTATAGGCCAGTCACAGCACCCCTGCAAGCAGGGCTGGACTGGGAACAAATTTATTGCCGGGAAATCTGGGTGTCCGGGCCACAATTAATGAAGTAGGGACAGCACTGCCTGCAAGTTAGTCCAGCGATTCCTAAATCCAGCCCTCGGTTTTATTCATCTAAGAGGATATTGTTGGCTATCTCTGCTTTTAACGCGTCTTTAAGACTTTGGCCATGGTTTTCTATGATCATACAAGCAAATAACAATAATTAATATATTCTTTTTGTTTTTATTAGGTTAATATCACAGATGAGGAGAAAGCAGAGGCCTATGGGCTTTATTTTGCAAGGCTGAAAGAGAAAGATAATCAAAGACTGGATCAAGAAGAGGAGGATGATGATGATGATGATGAAGATGAAGTTGAAGAAAAAATGCTTAGTTTTAATGCTAGTGGTAAGTGCCATTGAAATAACTCAATTATAAAAATATATTTTTTTTTTAAAAAAACAAGGCAATATACAAACCATGAATTGGCATTTTCTCATTACAATTTGTCATTGAATCCTTCAAGGCTCAATTGTTGCATGTTTATATTTCTGCTATAGCAATAAGGCTGAGATTTAATATTAATAAATGTGAAGCCCCCAATAAATAATATTGGTTAAAATAAAACAATTGTCATCGTGTGCTTTGTATGACACAGGATACTGTACTTCCCAAGAGAACTTGGACTGGTAATAAGGAACTGTTTAAACATACATAAAATATTTTGCATCCTATAAAAGCTCAAGTTTGTACAGGCGCTGCTTGGCGCACAACTGCAGCAAAAATACGGAATATTCAAACAAAAAAAATTAATTTTTTGATATTTTCTTGTACAAAAGCAGAATTTTAGCTCCAAAAACGGATTTTCAATAGAATTTAAATTACTTAAAGCCGATTTGGGTCAAAAACAAAATTAAGAAATAAAAAAAAAAAAAAAAAAAAAATTTAGGTTGCACACCCATCCTTAAGTGATATCACTATTAACACTGTTATCACCATATACAAACATATCATTTGAAAAACTATTTTCCGTTTCAAAGTGAATTGGAATTTCCATAAGTATACACTTTTGCACAGACTTTGCGGAACTCCGTTTACAAATTGCCATTCTTTAGTCTTTACCACTGAAAAGTTGCATACAAACTCCCCATTTTTATGATAAACCATAAACAAAATCTTGTCCATTTCCAATGTGCAAAATGTAGCAGATGTTTCGAGGATGATTGGCCGCTGACAGGCTAAATCTGCCTCGAACAGGTTCTTGCTACAAAGATGAATGACTACTCGAATTCAGGAAAAGTAATAAACTGCATTACATTTCATATTGCCGTGGACTCCAATATACTAATTATAACATTTGCGTCTTATTAAATTGGACAACAAAAAAAATTGTTGTTTTGCTGACATTAAGTATTAAATTTTCTACTTAATTATTGCTTTTTTGCAATAAACCACCTGCCCTTTTTTTTACTAGTTTTATATAAAATGACATATGCAAGGTTAGGTCAAGGACTAAGTCGCTTACACAAGGCAAAATGAGTCTGTAAAAACAATAAAGAAGAAAGTAAAAATAATGTTGATTTAAGAAACTGGGGTAGGTGTATTGTTGAAACATCCATACATCATTTTGGCTCTTGACAAATGGGGGTTTTGAAAAAAGACAATTTTTTTTTAAAACCGGTCTGCACCAAGTTGAAAAGAAACACAAACCTTGAAAAACTGTTTGGATCCTTATGCAGGCATTTCTTCAGAAATAAGTGCTTAAATTAGTCGTCCAACTTGTTCCCACACTTTATTACTTATTTCTACTTTTTCTGGTAGTATTTGCTGGTAGCGCGTGGTTATTTACATCGATACGTTACGTCGTGGAATCCGATCATCGGAACTTTCATATTTTTGCTTCGGCAATACATATACTAAAATTGGATCGATACAGAGTAGATTATATCGTGATTCTCACTCTTTAAATTCACTCACGAAATTCCCGTAAATCATTTTTGTCCTTTAGAGATACATGTGTCTGGCATAACTAAATAACGCTCGTAACCACCCTGACTCCGGTCAACAGTTTGCATTTACATACCTGTTTAATTCTTTTTCGACTTTTTTTCTAATGGAGGATATTTAATACTATGTTTCATAAGGGTGCAATGTATTTGAGGGTCCTTTCACAAAAGCCAGTGTACCCAAAGGCCTTTGTGCTCCCCCCCCCTCTACAAAGCAATACCATGTCATTAACATTCCACAAATGTCTCCTGGCCAACCTTTGTATCATTTGTCATTAGTTAAAAAACTGCCTTAAAAAAAAAATCTGAATAACAAAATTGGGGTTGACCATGCAGCTGGGAAATGCACATGTCTGGAATCTGGACCCAGTGGCACTGCCTCAATGTTTTTTTTTTTTATTAATTCTGGCTTTGAAAATGAAAGTCAAATTTTTTAATAATGTTGAAAAAACAGTTAAATATGTTTTCACTGACCATTGATTGTTGTATTAATCCACTTTTCGTTTCTTTTTCATTCCAGTTGAACACATACACGACGAAAGTGAAAAAAATTTCCCTATCCAGCTCCGAATTCCTGTCAACATTCCACAAGCAGATTTAGCCAACACACAACACACAAGTGTTCTACACATTTACAAGCACTGGAATTCCACACCAGGGAGCCACAACTCGAGAATCCGAGCTTATCCTCCCGTTGTGACTTTGTTGATCTACCAACTGACATCGAACAACTCCTTTGGAAGATTCTTAATCGCCTCGCATCGAATCGTTTACAAGAACAAAGAATGGGAATCTCTCAGTGTCAATGTAACATACAACACTGGCTCGAATGTCGTCCTCCATTTAGAATGTGATAAATGTAATCTGTATGGATTTAGCATAGGCACAACGCACCACAAAGACCACACCGATGAAATATTCAAACAACCGACTCTTAATATTTATTTTCTACCCCATCAAGCCAACGCTGCAGTCAGAAACAAGCGCTCGCCATCCAGACACAAGTTGAGCAAGAAAATTAAGGCGCTTCAGTCCAAAGCTGAGATTTTCATCAAGCCTACACGGTCCGGCAAAATAGACTGCAACAAGGAGAGCAAAAAGAAATGTTGCCGACATCAAATGTACGTCAATTTCACTCATTTGCGAATGGACTTTGTCGTAGAACCCAAAGGCTTTGAAGCGTATTATTGCAAAGGCAAATGTCCACGGCTGTACAACCCAGCACACGCTCATGCTCTTATACAGAGCACGATGAATGCACGTGGCATCAATGTGAAAATACCAAAACCGTGTTGTGCGCCTAGTAAATTGAGCAACTTGACAATAATGCACTACGATGAAAACCGTAAACTCAAGGTAACCGACTGGACAAATGCAGTGGTTGAAGAATGTGCGTGCTCTTAAATCGTTTTACTCAATATTTCATTCACTATTCCAAAGTCTTCGAGGGAATGGTTGCATAAATTTCCTATATCGAAAGACTGTCCACAGCGGCGAATCGACTCCTTTTAGCAAGGCATTCTAACCTAACCTAACCTAACCTAACCTAACCTAACCCAACCTACTCTAAATGTGGCAATAGATCCCTTATTATACCTGAGAAAACTCTTTTGAACAAAATGTTGAACATTTTAAAGCCTGTACACGTGTATAGACAGGAAATTGTCAATTGATAATCTCTACATACATGAGAGTTTACACAGACAGTTATACGATGGATTACAGCAGGTTAGGGCAGATTAGGACCAGCTAAAGTCTGCGTCCGGTAGCCTAATGCCAAATTCCATTTTTTTGCATGCGAAAACAGTGCTGGAGTTTCCCGGTAGCCTGTCACCTGGTGGCGGGCCCACCACGGCCCGTCCCTAGCCCACCGTAACCTGTTCCTGTGGCCCGACCCATCCAGATTTCCCGATACTAAATTTGTACCCAGTCCAGCCCTGTGCAAAAACACATCTAAAATTATTTATTGCACACAAGTGAATATTGTCGTTCCCTGTTTTGACGAACCGGACAGTGCTCGTTAGCAGCCGTGTGTCCTGGACAGGTTTGCTGGACCCAACCTATATCCAGACAACTTTCTGGGAACCGTCCTATGCCCAGGCTACACAGAGTCCGGTGCATTTAAAATCACATATTTGTTGCATTTGTGTGCACAGATGAATTTTTCAGTTTAATTTCGGCATCAAGATACCGGGTACAGACTATGGGTTAGGGTTAGTTAGGATGCCATGCTATTTATGGTGAAAGCATTAATGAATGGTCTAAGTGGTAATCAGCTTACTGCTTTTCTGGAAACTTTGACCAGTATGTGAATTTCTTGGAATCCATCCTAATAGAACGTGGGAAACCCAATCCAGGTGATTGGCCAGATATAGTTTTGTCGACAACAGGGAGCCAGTTTTCCCAAACTTCACTTCTGCAATATCCAGAAGTGGTTTTTCCACTACTCGTATTACCAATACTTTTGCTAACTCCTGTGTCCGTGACTAAATAGTTTTAAAATAAGTTGTTTTTATACACACTGAGTATAGAAACTCATGTTGGAATTGACAATCGCTACCATAGACATTTATCGTGCCATTACTTTAATTTAACACAAATTTAGCCCTTGATTCACGCCATCCGTATGTGCATAAAGAACCTAGAAGAGACGTCTTGATGACTGTTTTCTTTCTAACAAATTTGTAATTCCCCAAGATAGTTGCATGACAAGCTGTGCTTGACAAGCTGAGGCTTTAGATTATTCTCACAGTTATTTACTAGGTGTATGCTAAGCCTACTTAGGAGTCCTCAATTTTTGACGTCCCAGAAATAAAATTTTAGGGGTGCCGTTTCAACGGCGAATCGGCTAAGGGCGAATCTGGCCATTCGGACAAATGGCGAATTTCTATCTTATTCCGTCCAAAAGCAGTCCCAATGGCAAATTCGCCATTGGGAACGTATTTGGACCTTTCTAATGGCGAATTGGTAGAAATTAGCCACATGGGCGCACATCTAGGGCGACATGAATCTGCCGCGACAAGCCGTCCCAAAAAAAAGGTTTTGCACCAAAAAACCAGTAAGGTTAGGTTCGCGGGGGGTCAAGGGGGGGCTGCGTCCCCCCTTGTTAGCCCTTCTTAGGAATTGGAAGTCGTGGTATATGACGCCCACAGATTCGCCATTGGAAACGCATAAATGTTGTCGAAATGGACTAAAATAGCGATACCTAACTATCGTCCACTCCCTGTACAGACTGTAGGCTCCACTCCCTAACTACATCATTATTTCATGGTATTTGAGGGAACAGTCAAAAAAGACAATGACGATTTTTTCTTCAAATGCAATCATTCCCTTTAAAAAAGCATTGACTTTTTCTTCTTTTTTTAAAAAAAAATAATGAAAACGGGTCAAAGTTTAAGATATTTTTTAAATGTTTATGTTTTCAAAACACTTTCCAAAGAAAAAGGTTGTGAATAATCATATTGTAAATACTTATTTATTTGATGTCATGTGATTGTTTTAAATGTTAATTTTTTTTTTTACAAAAAAATAGAATGTGAAATGATACTCTTTTTTTTAATTAACAATGTAAGATATAAGAAAAACAAAATGGCTAAAATTTTTAAACATTTGTGTTGATATACATTTCATTTCTTTAGGTGTTCTTGATATATTTCAAATATTCTAGTCACTTCAAAACAAATATCAAAACAATGTTGTGTATCTGTTCATCAATATCATTGTTGCAGTCCTATTTTTTTTGTTATTTTCTTTTTTAACAGTTAAAATCTTTTTCTTTAACTATCTACTTAACTTCCATTTTTTTTTTTTTTGGTTTTATTGAAAAATAAAATAAACTTCCTACTGGTTTGATGTTTTATTCTGTGATTCCAATTTCCAAATTTGTCAACACCACCAAGTCCTATATTCAAGAATTAACTGCTAAGTCGACCCATGAAATCTGGTTTCATCCAGAACAACCTGACAACAGCGCAAATAAATATCAGTTTTATGCAAAACAGGGAACTTGCTTCTGCTTACCCCAATAGAAAATAAAATGACATTTTTCTATACACAACTCATGTCCGTCTTAATACATTTAAATGCTCTGAGCTAAAAACATCAGGCATCCCTTGCCCCTTGTATTATGACGTTACAAACTCGACCAAGAACACATTAGATACAGGTAGGAACAAGCTATATACAGTATGTAGCACATTAATGAAGACTCTTCATAGAAGTCACCTGGCACTCTTCGGGACAAGATGCATTTGAACTTACCGTATTACCTCACATAAAGCGGCATGCCGTTGGGCGTGGGTTTACCAGGTTTTTAAAATTGCGTGCAAAAAGTTTATACCGGCATGCCGGTATAAAGCGAAACATGCCGGTATAAGTGAAAAAGCGGGCTTTTTATTTTTTTTACTTTAAAGAGCCCGGATGAATAATTATGTTGGTTTTTGGGCCTAAAATTTAAGTTTTCCTTATTTTCAGACGATTTTTACTAAAATCTGGGTAAATTTATAGAAATTTAAGGCAATTTCTTACTTTTTGAAAATCTAAAAAGGATTTTATGCTTGTTTTGGCTGAATTCTCATTTAGAAAAATTTGTACTCACTTACACCAGCATGCCGTTAAAAACGAGGTTTATCGGCATGCCGGTATAACTCGCACTACACTGGCATGCGGCTTAATGTTAGGCAATACGGTAACAACATTTCATGTGCAGCTTAAGGTTTTTATTTAGTTTTTGCTCTGGTCTTAAACTGACCAGAGCAAAAACTAAATAAATCAGAAGAATTAGTGGCAGATTTATAAGTTTATAAATATCTTTCATATAAGTGTTATATGTGGCACAACTAACATGGCCATATAAAATTCCGATAAATCAATAGTTCTAGATCACATTATTTCCACTATAAAGTTTATTAAAAATGCAAAAAAAAATCTCATCTACAAATATCAATTACTTTGCTTGCTTTGGTGCTCTAACTCCCCAGGATGAAAGATATCACCGAGGTGACAAAATACGCTCACTTTTTTTGTCTCGAACTCTTTTTATTGCAACCGCTTGAGCATCCGGAGCTTCTTGCAAAATTCCTCTCTTCAGTTCTTTTACTTTACTTTCCTTTATTTTATTGAGCATTCCAATGGAGTAAATACATAAAAGGAAATTACACAAGTTTCTGGCTGCTTAAGATGTGGTTGTATAACCGACGATGGAGATGACGGCAGTGTTACTGGCATCTACAGGCAGAACAGTCAAATATGGTGTCACGAATGACAGAAGAGAGATCATTCCACAATAGGATGATTTCTTTGTTTGCAAAGCCATTTTGTCGTTTGGTTTTGTTGCTTCCCTTGGTCCCCAACTCGGAATTGGTTTCAGTGCTTTCTGCCAATTGTCCTAGGATAGGCCAAACTTATAAAACACGTTCTTTTTCCAATAATATGATGGCCAGAACTCTTTGCATTTGAAACACAGCCATAAGATCCACTATTTTCAACTGCACAGCTTCCCGATGTCGCTTCCACTGCCGTCACCTGCATAAGCGTGTCGGCCGCTACATTCTTAGCCACCAAAACATTGTATAATTCTCTTTCCTTGTAACTACTCCATTGGAGTGTGTTTCCGTAAATAAATAAATAAATAAATAAATAAATAAAGAACTACGGCCATTGATACTTTATCACAAGCCAAAAATAGAAAAATCTAAGTAATTAACATCACTTTACGGTTCAACTAAGTTCTCACTTTCTTCTAGAGTTTAAGGGTTTGTATTAAGGAGTTTCCATTGCAATGAACCAGCATTTCTCAAACTGTGGAACCACAGGGCTCTGCGTGACACCACATTGGTTCAAAAATGCATTGAAATTATATTGCAATGGATTTCACAAGAATGCATTTTAATACATGTTGTAAAATGTATTTTCTATCAATTGTATTATGAAATGCATTACTTAATGTACAAATCATATACTTAATTCCACAAAATTTCCAATACGGTATATATTTATACTTTTACCAGTTATAAATGAAATATCTCAGTCGAAATTTCGTATTCCTACAAATACATACACTCTTTAAGTTCCACCATCGCGTGATAACTTAATCCACTAAATACCGTGTGTATACATCACAGCAAGTAATTCACAGTGTAAGACAAATCATGGTGATCTCGGTAAAAAATATTTCCAAATATCAACAATGTAAGTTTTTTTTACAACAAAACAAGTTGAACTGCAAGTTAAATAGCATTTTACAAATGCACCTAGTGACATCTAGTGGCGCAGCGTGGTATAAGTATAATGGAGAAGCCAGTGCTTTAGTAGAGAAATGGACCACCAGAGCATTAGTGAGAAAACCATCAATTTGGTACCTCGTAACCCTTTCAGTGTCGAGTACTTTTTGCATGCATAGACCTTCAGTGTACAACGTTGTCCTAACTCCTATTGGTTGAGCCATCTCACTGGGGTAGTGGCACAAAAAAGTAGCCCATAACACCACAATTGTAATCTAACTATGCATAACAACCAATAAAAAACTAAACCGTTGTTTACCTGCCAAAAGAAACCAACAAACTATGCTAACATTGTTTGATTGAAAGAAAAAAAGCCTATTTAGAAAATAAAATAAACATTTTACTATCAAATAAATAAAAGCCATCATTCTAATCACTTTTTACACACAAATTCATTGAAAATAAACAGAACCACTTTTCCGCATAGTAGAACACAGTCTGTCAGGCGCAATCCGGCTCAACCAATAGGAGTTTGGACAACGTTGTACTGGTTTGGAGTATAGTTGGGAACCACTGAGTTAGAATAACCACTTTAGTCGTTTTGTTCAATATAGATTGATTTTAGTCGTTTGTTCAATTTAGACAATACCGTGTAAAGAGAGGGAGGCGAACCAAGCGCCCAAGTAGAGGGAAGTAACTTATATGCAAAGAAATATCAAACTTAAAACATGGGATCTCTTTTAGCTGTTCTATATTATCCAGAACACCATTAGGAAGATCGCAATAATCACAAATCTTCCATTTATGTCCTAAATTATCTAGAACAGAACATCATTGGGGGGAGTAAGCAATTAGGATTGAAATAGGTTGTGCAATGTGAAATACATTCCTCTAAAAAATCTGTACGTAAAAAAGATAAACACTTACATCGCTTTCTTCAGAGGGATTAAATCATTTGTAATTTGTTCCCCACTCCTCGAAATATCGCATCCTAGGTAATTCAAAATTAAACGACGCACACAAATATCTCGTTGCATGTGCCAAGAACACGACGTAAAAGTTGACAAATATCATTCCGATTCCAATACCTAAAAATAAATAAATAAATAAATAAATAAATCCACAATTTTTGGATAGATTTTCCTGTATTTGTTACTCGATTGAAATTTCAACTTTTTGGAGTAAAATTTTATACTTTTTTCTGTTTACCTTTACAAATGCAAAATTAAAAGCCGATTGCAGCCCGAGAATCGTCTCAATTTTGTGTCCAAATAAGATGTAGGAGGAGATAAATGCACCTGAAATATAATAAAATAAAATTCAAACATAAAATTCTCGTGAACATTCATCAAGTTTAGGCTTACCTCCTCCATTCTCGTATACCATACACGGATACCTCCAAATATTGCCGAACCCAATACAAAATCCAGCACTAGACAGAATAAATTCCATTTTGTTTCTCCATTAGTTACGAAATGGCTTATCGAGATATGTTTGTGGTTCATCTTCACTTGTGTACCATTTGCGCCATTAAAAACTAAATAAGCAACAATCAGATTTTAGGATCGATCCTTCACACTTGTAAAACAATGAACTAAAATGGCGGTGTAAATAAACCTATTGCGTGAATATTGGCGCTGCAAGCTGCATCGTACCCGATGAAAAAACGCAGTCAAGTGCTGAGGTGAGCGCAGGCTGCACAATTCCCAGTTGATATTTCAATTTCGATTTTTATCGTCCCAAGAAGCTGAAATTAGAAATAATACAATTAATTACAATATGAGATTAGTTTGAATTAACTCTGTTCACTTTGTCGACACCCTTTTGTCGCAGTACACACCTACATTAAGTTTTGTGGAAATTTCCTAACCAAAAAAAAATATTTATGGGGTGAAACTCATTACTATACAAGCTTAACACCTAAAGAATTAGCCCACATTCACTTTTGCAGTGATAAAAAGTAAACACGCCAATAAAGTGATGATTTTTCGTAAAAACTTTCCAATTTCGACCAAAACAGTCCAATTTTGAGATGATTTTTCGTAAAAACACTCGACTTTTGACAAAAATTATCTAATTCATAACAAAAAACACCAAATTTAAGTGTGTGAAAAATTGAACAAAAATGGCCGCCCTCTGGATCCACCTCTGCAGTGTTCCAGTCGAAGCTTAGCATAATCGATACATTAAGCGCAATTCCCGCACCGAATGACGTCATTCGGCGCTAGCCAGTAATCTGGCATTTACAGCTCATTTACACCAGAAAAAAAATCAATTTTCTAACCTTCAACGATCAATTAAACAATTTTACACAATTTCCCAACATCGACCAAAATACCAACAACCAACTTCAAAGTCCAAACTCACTTCCCCGACCTCCGAACGAGCAATCGTGACTTACAACCACAAATTAAACACACCTGAAGTGTCAATTTCCAACAACAAAACACAAATTTCCCATAAATAGCACGAACCAAACGCAAAATTGAGATCGCATACCCGAGGCACCAGTAAGTCAAACACTCACCAACAACCAATACTTCCTAACGTATTTTTCTCCCATTTCCAGTCGACCCAACGATGTACGGTTTATTCACTCTCTCACTTGTTTGTGCTTTGATCCCGCGACTCAGCGATGCGGCCTCCCACGAAGCGCCAATCGCCTTCCGCAGCCAGCATGATAAGAGTAAATTATAAAAACATCATTTATTCCTTTTCAAACACAATTTTTCACAGGTTACGACAAAATAGACAAGAAAGAGTACGGCGGGAAAGGCTACGAAGGCGGATACGGTGGCGGCGGCAGCGGCCATGGAGGACAAAGCGGCGGCGGCGGTGGAGGCCACGGTGGAGGTCACGGTGGAGGTCACGGTGGAGGTCACGGTGGAGGTCACGGTGGAGGTCACGGCGGCGGCGGTGGATATGACTACGGTTACGGCGGTTATAAACAACCTACGTACCAATATTCGCCACCTCCCTATTACTACGCCGCTCCGGCACCTTACTACCAACCTAAAGTACATTATTATGCACCTCCACCTTACTATGCCGCTCCCCCTGTGCATTATGGGTATGTGCCGGAGTATGCGCCGGCTTATGGTGGTTATGAGTACGAGCCTCCTGCTTATGCTCCCGTTTATTATAAACCACAATATGGATATCAGCAGCCCAAGAGTTATGGGTATTGAGAAGTGGAAGAAATTGTGGAGAAATTCGTATTTGTATTAGAAAATTGTAATAAATGTTGAAATTTTGGCAAAATTGTTGGTATTTTTAGGAAGTTTAGTCAATTTGGGCCTTGAGCACGTGGTTAAGTGTTAATAAGTGGTCTGGTTTGTCATCAACATCAACAAAAGACTAAAATCTTTAGTGGGATTTATATTTCTCTTGTAGTGATAGATCACGCGCAATTAAGGGGAAATGGCTGACACTCTTTAATTAATTACTAGAAGTGCAAAATACATTTATTTTTACGAGAATTCACCAAATTTTGGAAAAATTCACCAAATTTCAATTATTTTTAGAAAAATAAACAAAATTCTAATCATTTTCACGAAAATTCAAAAAATTTCAATTATTTTCGCAAAAGTTCGTAAAATTTTAATTTTTTTCGCAAAAATCCATAAAATTTTAATTATTTTTAAAGAAATTCACAAAATTTCAATTAATACTTTACAAAAATCCATTTTTTTTTTTAATTATTTGGATCGAATTAAATCCTCGATAATACTTCTTAACCGATGCACAACATGTAAACACTTGATTTTTCAGTTTGAGCACATCTTAATAAAAGCGGGTATCATTGGAAATAAACAATAGAAATGAGTTTCGCATAGGAATGGTCGCATTCGTCGCTTCTTGTTGAAGGTTAGTATCACGTGACACGTACATCCCTTCCCTCGAACCTTGATCCAGCAGAAAAACAACTTGTTTCTGCACAAAGAAACAAAAATAGACAATTTAATTTCACTCCTCCTTGCAATCTTTTGCAATGACAGTCTCCTACACTGCTGAAGTAGCAACTTGTCGCGGTTTCGGTTGTTTTTGGCAGTTGCTGTTCAGGTAAGCCGCACCATTCTATTAACTAACCATAAACTCCTATAGTTATATTAATCAATTTCTCAGATGGAGAGGCAGTATTTATAAACTTTTGTGGCCTGAATTGATAGTTTATATTGTATGTTATTATTCACTGAGTATAATTTATCGACTAGTTTTAGAGGACGAAAACAAACGGTAGGAATGAATGTTGTAAACCCTAATGGATTATTTTGTTTAAAAACAAATTATTGCAATAGGAACTTTGAAAAGATTGCGAGATATTGCAACACGTATGCCGATCTCATTCCAGTTACCTTCATTTTGGGTTTTTATATTTCCATGGTGCTTAAACGGTGGTGGGATCAATTTGTCTCCATTCCTTGGCCGGATGCACTTGCATTGTTTGTGTCGGCGAGTATTCACGGACAAGTAGGACAACGCTTTAATTACTGTACTAAATCTCAAGAGACGAGCTGGCGAAGTGCCGTTTACGGGCAGGTTAAAGCAGCGCTTCGCAAACTGTGTACTCGATTATCTGAACTAATTAAGGACGCGGGTGTTCATAAAACCAAATTGTTCGGATAATCAAACGGTTTATACACATACTGTACATGTACTGCATATAAAAATAAAAAGTCATTAAGATATAGTTAAAGCATTAAAACCGACCAAAAACGGATAAAAATGGTCAAAAAACATTAAAAACCGATTTAAAAAAGCGATAAAAATCGATAAATAACTGATAAAAATTAAATAAAAAATTGCTTACTGCTGTTCGGGTAATCGATCGTTCATACAGTATTACCTCACATAAAGCGGCATGCCGTTGGGCATGGGTTTACCAGGTTTTTAAAATTGCGTACAAAAAGTTTATACCGACATGCCGCTATAAGTGAAAAAGCGGGTTTTTTGTGTTTTTTACTTTAAAGAGCCCGGATGAATAATTATGTTGGTTTTTGGGCCTAAAATTTAAGTTTTCCTTTATTTCAGCAGATTTTTACTAAAATCTGGATAAATTTATAGAAATTTAAGGCAATTTCTTACATTTTGAAGATCTAAAAAGGATTTTATGCTTGTTTTGGCTGAATTCTAATTTAGAAAAATTTGTACTCACTTACACCGGCATGCCGTTAAAAACGAGATTTATCGGCATCGCACTACACCGGCATGTGGCTTAATGTGAAGTAATACGGTATAACCGATGTTCCGATAATCAAGGCTCTACTGTAATGTAGTGAACCGATATATTTTGTCCAACAATGTTACAGACCGGTAACAAACCATTACTCTACTAAAAACCCATATAATCTTAGCATTTCAACGATATAGTGTTTAAATTGCTGTCTAGTCTTAATTACTTTATGATGCTGAACAAACCGACAGAGTACAGCCACCTGCCCGATTTCATTTTATGTTCTGGTTGAAAATATTAACCTCAAATCTGAATGGTTCAACATTTGCCTATAAACTTAATTACTATAAACAAAATAAATGTATAGCTGGATAAAATAAGAGAATAAATTAAAACCCCCCTATTTTCCCTGAATTTCCCACTAATAAAATTTTTATTTTTCCACTAACTCTATTTTCCACTAATTTAACTTAACCAAAATTAATTAGTTTTTCCACTAAAAAAATTTATTTCAACTGTACTGGGTGTACCACTAAAAAAAATTGGTTGCGTACACCTTTCTCACTATTGTGCAATGAAGGTCTTCGTGGCTTTCGACGGCCTTCCCCGTTTGCATAACTTGAAACACCGAGGTATTTTTCACGAGCTCGTCTCATTTACTGATATCAATGTTGCCAGAATGTAGAAAAAATTGCATATTGGCAACACTGATTACTATCCCAATTCTCCCACACTGTGGTCACTTGGAATCGATTTTCCTTAGATGATGCCTTATTAAAGTTCATTTTGAAATTGTATAAAATTATAACAAATTGTCTCAAATCAAATTGAATCAAATTGCACATCAAATTGTAATCTACTGTGTGTTTCCTTGAAACTGTTCCGAGTAATTTACCTAAGAACAAACTTTGAATTAAAAAATCTGGGTCTCCAAACCGACACAACGATGTCCTAACTCAAAATTGGTTGAGCCGTCTCACTGGTGTAGTGGCACAAAAAAGTAGTCCCGAACACCAGAATTGTTATCTAACTAGGCAAAACAACCAATAAAAAACTAAACCTTTGTTTACCTGCCAAAAGAAACTAACAAACTATACTAACAATAATGTTTGATTGATTAAAAGGGGAAAAAGCTTATTTTAGCAAATGAAATAAATATTTTATTACTAAATAAACAAAATCCATCATTCTAATCAATTTTTACACTGAAATTTATTAAAAATAAACGCGTAGTAGAGCACAGTCCACAGTTAGGCGTCCAATAGGAGTTAGAGCAACGTTGTACCGGTTTGGAGTATAGTAAAAATTTTCCTTAGCACATTTATGCATTAATGGTTTTGTTCATTAATTCATATGGAACAGTTTAGTAAACACCCAGTATACAAATTAAATTTTAACCTAATCTGTAGGATGACCGAGGCAGACTCATGCGACGAACAATTATGCGCTATGTTAACCTTAGTTTGGTTATGACATTGCGGTGTATTAGTCCAAGGGTGAAAAAGAGATTTCCAACACTTGATCATTTGCAGGAGGCAGGTATTGTACAAACACTTTATCCTGTTTCCAATAAAGCAACAAACTCCCACTAGTAACTGGATTTAAAAAAAATGGATTCACACATCACTGGTTTAGACCGGGCAAATAAAAGAAATAAATTAAAAAACTTTTATACAAAGCTAAATTAATTTATTTCTTAAGATAAAAATAAAAACAAATAGCAAATGAGCATAAATTATGATAAGATATGATATCCACTTGTGGGAATTTGTTGTTTTATACAAATATGTATAATCTTGAGCTAATATCATTAGAGTGTAAGTATCATGTGCTGTAGTGATTTTAGGTCAAGATTCTACGAACCAACTATGGTCTACACATCCTTATTTTAATGCATTTTCAGCCAATCTTGTTCGTATTATCAATTACAGGCATACTACTACAAAATGAGAAGACAATTATTGAGGAATTGAATAAAAAGACCCCACAATATCCAAAACATTGGATGCCTTTAGTGTGGGCTTCCAGTGTGGTTACTCGAGCACGCAAAGAAAAGAGAATCCTAGATGACTTTGCTGTGAAAACATTAATAGATGTAAACAAGTGATTGAAATTAAAATCAAAATAAAATCTTAGACGTTTTCTTTTTTTCATTTAGGAGTTATCCACGTTCAGGGGTCAGTGTGGAGGCTTGTTCATTTATGACTGGATAAGTATTCCACTTGTATATACCCAAGTAAACAACAAAATTCTTCATATAAAAGAAAAATTATTTTGTATTTTGTGGCTAAAATATTGCAGGTGGTAACTTTAGCTGTTTATACATTCTTTTTTGCAACTGTAATGGGTCGCCAATACCTGGATCCAGCACAAGGTTACCGGTACCACGAAATTGATCTTTATATTCCTGTGTTTACTTTTTTACAATTTTTTTTCTACATGGGTTGGCTAAAAGTAAGTCAAATACTAATAACTGCATTCAAAAAGTCATTAAGTGCATTCGATTCTTGAAGATCTAACAGTTAGATATTCAAGAATTGAACGCTTTTAAACATTTAAAAACATTTAAAAACATCTTAAAAATTGAGTTATTTCTCAGACGATCACTTCTCGACTGGGTCTGAGAAACGACCTATTCGAGAAACGTGGTCTTCGAAATGACTGTCTGAGAAGTGAATTTCGAAGAAACGACCCAGACTCTAATAATTTATTGACACAAGACGAGTTAGAATCTAACTCTTGTGTGTCTTAAGCACATTGCTTGTCTGGAGAGTAACTGCTGGATGTTCGCAATCGACTGAAACAGAGCAGAAACTTCTGTTTTCTTCCAAGTTTACTTTCTGTTTTGACGTCGTTTCTGTGGCAGAACATACCACAGGCCAATCAGATTACTTTCTGACCAATGACAATAAATGCGTTCAATCTGCTTGTAGAAAGTCACTTAACTGCCTTAACTGCCTTTCAGAGGGCGGAAGTGACGATAATTACGTCACATTTTGACCAAGTAAAGTCACGTACAGTAAGTGACTTTCAGGAAAGTAACTGGAAAGTTCCTTTTCCACATTTTAGAAGTCACTTACATGTGCGTGCGCATGCGCATTGCGCATTTAACACAGCTAAGCTGACTGGCTATAAGTTCGTCACCAACAAGAAAACAAACTTGAAGTCTGGTGGTAAGTAAGTGCATTTCAAAGAAAAGTGACTTTAAGGAAAGAAAGGAAAGTGAAAGTCACTTCTTCTACCACAGATTGAACGCACCTATTATTATCTTGACCTCTACCAAATGGAAACCAACAGCAGAAAAGATAAATTTTCAGCTCTGAAATTTTTCTGCTGTAGAAACGTTTCTGTCGAGTCATTCAGTCAAGTTAGAAGTAACTTTCTTTCATGTAGTTCTAAATGATTTTTTTAAACCAGCTATTATTTTAGTTTGTATATTTTTGTATTGCATTAACACAACAGGTGGCAGAAACACTAGTAAATCCTTTCGGTGAAGACGATGATGATTTTGAAATGAACTGGTTAATTGATCGAAACATTCAAGTGTCCTATTTAATCGTTGATGAGATTCACCAGGAACATCCAGAATTGATAAAAGATCAATACTGGGATGAAGTAATGCCTCAAGAACTGCCTTACACAGCAGCCACAGAACAATACAGAAGAGAACCACCTAAAGGATCAGCAGTTGACATTAGGTTAGATATCTTTAACACTAGAACGGCCAGGATTTCCCCCTACCTAGAACAGCCGTGACCAGTCATAATGACCGGTTTCGGCCGTTCTTGGTTAATTCCTTCTTTTTTTTTATTATTTTTTTTAAAAAAATGCCACTTAAGTAAAAAAAGTAAAAAAAAAAAACACCATTGTAAACTCATTGGGTTTATTGCTACAGCTGTTTAAAATGACCGGTCTAGCCGTTCTAGTGTTTATTTATTTATTCATTTATTCATGTTCTTTTATTATTAGTATTCCAGATGATCAAGCTGAATTTGTTCCAATGGAAACAGTTTATGAAGAAGTAAGAAAAATTAGAGTCGAGAGATTCACACTTCAATACTGCCGGGCTGACCGTGGCCCATCCCTGGCCCGCCTCATTCAGATTTCCCGATACTAAATTTGTACCCAGTCCAGCCCTGATTTTAGACCGCCATTTAAGCAACAAAAGTTTGCAGCATAAATTCCCATCTAATCTTAGGATTAGAAATTAAAATTCAACAGAACTATAATTAATTGCAGATACCAAGCAATGGACCAAAAAAAGACTTATTCTACCGCTCCAATTCCCGATCTTCAGTAAATTCACAGGGAAATGTACTCAGCAATTTGCAATCATTTCGGAATAGAGCTAGTATGTTATCAGTGTTTCATAAAATATTTGGACGGGATAACAGTCACAGTAAGTGTTAGAAGCACTTGCAGCACTCAAATGTATTACTCCGTAGAATATTTTTATATTAGGTGGAGCTAATCACCTGGATCCTCCATCAGAATCGCAGCCCAATTTATCTTCTAATGAAAGTACCACCGAGGTAAATACCAATACTTAAAATATTAAATGATGAAACCTGTCTTGGCAAAAACCTCTATGTTGGTAATCGAGCACAATGTCTGGAGTTCGATTACAATTCTGGTGTTTTGGACTACTTTTTTGTGACACTACACCAGTGAAATAGATCAACGTTGGGGTGATTTTGAGTATAGTCACTTTATTTTGGCACATCGGTGGTCACCGTAAACAGGTTTCACTGTATTTGGGTTTATTTTTAATTACTGGTATTAATTTTTCTAATTGAAGCAGGATGATGATGACGACGATGAGCTGAACATGATATCTGCTTCAGTCCGCAGCAGAACAAATTCAGTTAAGAGCCAAGATGTCAATACCCACACACAAAGTACAATACTTTCCTGGTGCTAAAATACTGCACAATCCAGGGCACAATCTCAATTATCAACTAAAAAAAAGATTGGAATTGTGCAATACATTTGAACTATCCTTAATAATAATAATTTACTGAATTTGAATTGCAGCAAAATGGAAATTTGAAGAAAACTCTGACAGAAGTGTCATTTTGGAGATAGACAAACAGGATTGTCAGACAGCTGTTATTTGTCCTTCATGGACCCAAAGGATAGTTGGAAAACTCTTGCAAGTGGGATGCAAAACAAAGAAAGAGGATATTCAAAAATCACAAAGTCAGCCAAATATGCTAGCACAAATCAAAAGGTTTAGCTCAAATATTATTATCTAATCTAATCTAATACTTTACTTTCAATATCTTATCTCTAGAGGAAATGAACAATCAGATACACCAACAAGACTGATAAAAACTCATCAGGCCTCTTCAAATATCAACATTTCTGATCCTAAATTATCTAAGCTGTTTCATGCCACATCAGAAAAACCAACTAATTTTAACAATAATGGGAGATTTTCTGATGTTAGTGGGGCAAACAAAAGTTCTCCAATACCTCAGCTATCAGAACAGCTTTGTAGTTCTCATGAGACAACTCAGATTGTTCCAAGCAAGGCAAATAAGTTACTGTCAAATGAAGGAAGGAGAAATTCATTAATGATTGAATTGGAAGCTATTAATGAGACACAGGAATGTGTGAGTGGTAGAAGCAGTCAGATTCTATAATCCAGAAATGCGCATTTTTGTACTATTTATTGTTTGCCTTGCTTAAAGTTAAAATCAAAGCCGGCTCCAAAACTATCGGCATCCTGTGCGATTTTTTCGTCTGTGTATGGTTTCTTTGCTGGATCATGCCTTAACCCTCGCAGCCCAACCTAAAAAAAATCCCTTACTCACCCAACCCGGGTCATTTTTGACCCCAAGCCGAAAAAAATTTTCCAAAAATGAGTGAAAATGATTTTATTCTCTGAGTATTTCATGTTTCTGAAGAAATTTTAGCAATTCGGTATTTGTCAAAAGAGAGCGACAAAAATAATTGACATTGCATTCAAAAGTAGTGAGTAAACAAAGGAATTTTGTGAAAAATTTTTTTTGCGATTTTTAAATCTATTATTTTTTTTATTGTTTGTTATGATGTCAAATGAAAATACATGAAATTTCAGAATGAAAATCCCAATAGTTTTTGAGAAAAAAAATAAAAAACACTTTTGGAGGTCAAAATTGACCCTAGATTGGGGTGGGGAGGGTTAAGCCGGCCTTGGTTAAAACTTTATTTCAATTATAGCTTCACTTATGTTTGCTATTATGTTATTTTAAAAGCATTTTAAAATTTATTATTGTAAGTTAAAAAATTCTGATAAAATTGAAAATTAAAAAACAATGTCAAAAATAATTAATGTTTCAACAGCAGAAATTTGAATTGCTTTGATTGATTGATGGATTAATTGCTTGATTGATTGATTGAATGATTGCTTGACTCATCTCACAAAGTTCATCCACTGGTGAGCAATGAGCCAACTTCAAAATATTGATTAGAAGGGAAGTTCTTATTTGTGCTTGGGAATTCAACTGGAATGCTTTGCCACCTAGTGACTAAATTTAAAATAAAAACAGATCAAACTCTTCTTCAATGCTTCCTAATCCAAAATTAATGGTCTATAGTCTACTCATCTTGAAAAATCTTTTCTCCCAATATCCATCATTCTTTCGTCTTAAACTTTGCTTGCTCATGTGACTATAAATCCCATCAAAGGATGGCGCTGCAGTTCAGTGTAGAATGTTGTGAACAAGATTTATGTTGATGCTCAGATCCAATAAATGATGTTCCTACGATCAACCCTACAGCTTTTAAGCACCATCTAAATTCAGCGGTACAAACATCCACTATTATTTGCATGCAAAATAAGCGATCATCACCCTAATGCTCATTTGTGAACACTTGTGGTGTGAAGCGAAGTTTACGAAGCAAATGATAGCAGCATATCATTCTACCGACTATTTGGGTGCACCCTCTCCACAGAATATGTAAAATAGGCGGTAGAATACAACTCAAGTAACTTGTACAGTCGTGTTCAAAAAAACTGGATCCTCACTGTATGCTGGCAACTAAAATTGTGAATAATTTCATGTTTTGCCACTAGGTGAAACACCAGAAATCAACAGGTAAAAATATAAACCACTAACTGTGAAAGTAAATGTGAAGGCTGTTCATCCACGAACAAAAAACTTCCCTTCAGTGTAGCTATTATAAGTCTATCGACCAGACGACATAAATATCCATCAAAGTTCAATGAGATCAATCTTGCCTCTTGACTCTGAAAAATGTGGTCAACAATCAGTTAATAAAACTCCTAATACAGTGAGTTCCATACATACAAACTTCAAATTTTGTGGCAGAGTTAGTTACACCAGCTGTTGTTTTTCAAAGTAAGATTAAAATTTTGTTTAATATGTACAGTCGTGGACAAAAAAAAAACTTCCCTTCAGTTTGGCTGAATTTTGATTCGCGATTTGTTTTTTCGCGATTTGTTTTTTTCGCGATTACTTTTTTCGCGTGTGTCCACTTGGCGCCAGTTGGAGTTCGCGCCAGTGGGAATTTGCGCTTTTGCGATTCGCGAATCCAAAATTAGCGTTTTCAAATGTCGCTTTTTTTTGGATTCGCGATACCTTTATTCGCGATATATCATGCGCCTCTTTTAAGTTTATCTACCAGGTGGCATAAAAATCCATTGAGATTCAATGACATCAATCTTGACTAGGTCTCTCGTCTTGCCCTAACAACAGTATTAAAAGACAGATAAACTTAAAACAGCTAAACTGAAGGGAAGTTTTTTATGTCCACGACTGTACATTTATTAATTTCTAATAAAAAATAAAAATCTTATCGTTAATTGGGATTAACAATTTTCGCAACTTGTACACCTTTGCTGGACTGGAACAATTTGACTTGCCTATCATGTAGGGGACTTACTGTAACAACATTTATTATTGCCATAAATGTGACCTTTTCTTTAAACCGTGCATTGTTGCCACACAACTAAAACAAAAACGAAAATAGGGCTAAAAAGTTGAAATCAGTGAAGCAAATAGAAATGAATGGACTTCCGTGGAAGTGAACAAAAGCAGACTGGGAGGTCAGGAAGCATCTAGTAAGAGATGAATGGACAAGAGCACTTTGGACTTGATTGCTAAGAAAGGAAACTGACCGCAAAGAACACTCCACATGACCAAAACCCCCATGAAGTTTTGTTAAACTTCCAACTAACTTCATAGATGCTAAATGAACCCAGCAAAAATTGCGACTTGCCCAAATAAGTAAACAAAATATCTCATTCTTGGCTTTTATTTGGATTTAATTAACACTTTCTAGCTGCCCCTTCCTCCTAATTGAATTGGATATCAGTGTGAGAGAAAATGGCTCACTTTTGGTGCTAAGTAAGTATATATCACACTGTGCTGTGAGGAAAGATGCCTGCTGGGTCCAAGATAGTTGAGATTGCATCTTGGGTCCTGCTCCAATAAATCATAGCTTAATCAGTGCAATTCAATGTTATATGGCTCTCTGGTGCCAATTTATGACAATATTGACCACATCTAATTATTTTGTATCTTTTTCATTCAGCTCGGTTTAATTATAGTTGATAAATCAGTTTGTTTTGCAGTGAAGAATGACTATAGACTGCCTGCTGGGTTGGTGATTTCAATTTAATCCTGCACTTGCTATTCTTATTTTGATCATTTTTTACTTTTTATTCATTTTTCCACCTAAGCTCAGCTTTAAATGTGTAATTAATTATACATTGTAAAAACAATTTTTTTTACTCATATTCTTGATTAATTATGTTTACCTCACCTTTAACATCACACCTTCTTTATCATTTGTTTATCTAGTGGTTTTCAAACTGTTCCATAAATGTAAAAGGAAAAATCTTGAGTGACATTTCAGAGGTCATTTAATTTTTGTTTAGAGAAGATAAAAAAAATTATCTCTGCAACTTCCTTTATATCTACATTCACCACAATGCCTAACCAAATGTGCTCTTACGGCTTTGCAAGGTTCACTAACAAGTAAAATTAACTCCTCAGTTAAGTAATGTATACAATAGTTTTATTTCAGTAAAGTTTTTTACTGAAATACAAACTGCTTTATTAATTTTATTTATTAATTTAAGTTTCAATATCGGATACTTATTGGGGCTACCCAGTAGGGCAATGTCGGTATAACCGGCGATTGTATCGATCATAGTCTTGTCTGATTTGGATACTGTTCATATGACAGGAAAATCCGCCACCGACATCAATTGGGTTTTCTGTAGTTCTCCAAGTTGTCAGTGCGAATGTAAGATTTGAGCCTCAAAAAATTCGTCTCACAGATCGCAAAAAGTTAAGGCCCGTTCAATTTCAAATCGAAAAACCGATTCTCTTGATTATCTCGATTTTCCCTGGCGGAAATTATGCAAAACGCGTCATATTTTTGAGAATCAGATTCTTGAAAAACCAATTCTCATAATCCACATGTAGGATGGATTCTTTGGATTTCAACCCAATTTCAACTCGTTTTTCTGGCGGCCATTTTGAAATCAAATAGATCGGCGGTTGCAAAAATATAAGTTTATTAAAATTATTATTATTACTATTATTTATTTAAGAATGGGGAATCGGCCTAACACCGTTCGCATTCGTGCGATCGAATGTGGCCGATGTTCTTAAATAAATAAATAAATAATAATAATAATAATAATAATAATAATAATAATAATAATAATAATAATAATAATAATAATAATAATAATAATAATAATAATAATAATAATAATAATAATAATAATATTAATTTAAATAAACTTACATTTTCTGTTCAGAACTAGTTCTGGGATCAAGAGAAGTTTATTCCAGAACACTTAAGTCATAACTGCGCATGCTCAAGATAATCAAAAACTTGATTATAGAATCAGTTTATTAACTCGTTCAAAGTTAAAAACCGATTTTATAATCAAGTTTTTAAAATCAGTTTTTCACAATTTGAAATTGAACGCAGCATTCAGAAAGTCGTGTTTAAGTGACGTCACGTACAAACACAAAACGAGTTTTGCAAACGTTTTAGAGTTTTTGAATGCAGCTAGTATATTTTTTGTGCGGCCCAAGACTATTCCTCTTTCTCCAAAGCGGCCCGGGGAAGCCAGGATCTTGGACACCCCAGATCTAGGATGAATAAAAAATAAAATGAAATAAAATAAAATCCTAATATGAACTAGAACTTGACTCAAATCTTTTTTCCGATTCACTGACAAATTTCACGTCTCGACTCTTAATTATCTTTCTTTCGGTTTTCTTCCCAGCAGCCGATACCGTAATTATCCAATAACAGCCGATATCAACATTGTCCTCCTAACTTTCTTGAATGCAAGCAGAAATATCAGCACAAGGTGCAGAAAGGCTAAATATATATAGGTCAAACTCTATGTGAAACCATGGCTTGTCCACATGTAAAACAAACATCTTTCGCATTTTCTTATCTTCCAGTTAATAAGCTTGTTACTTTATAATTCAAATTCATTTCACATGTATTTCTGAATATTCACTGTTCCTAGGTAATTTTCTGAAAACTAAAAGACAACAAATGCCCACATTACCTTTGTGATGCGTAAATTTAAGCCTTATCTTGTGTCAACACGTTGAAATTTATAATAGAGACATTAGAAGTGCACAATACTCCATTTATATGAAAATATTGATTAATTTACAGCACAAAGTTACACATAATTTAAAACATTGTGACCTGAGGTAAGTGAGCAACAAATTAATAAATTTATCAAATTAGTGTGTGCCAGGTCAAAAGTCAAGTCTCATATTTCCTAGCATTGTGTCAAAATAATGAACCATTTGTAAATCTTTTCACATGACAAGTCCTAATATAATTTCACAATTCCCTCCACACAAAAAAAAAAAAAAAGTTGCCTAGAATTTTCTATGCAAATGAAATGTAATTTAATTGTATTCTGCCTTCATTCCACTACATTTTTTCTGATCAACATTTTTCCCAGAGCAGCTGCTGTTGGATTTAAAATTACACTTGGCATCTTGTTCTTATGACTCTGAAATTACGACTAAAATTAATTAATATTTGCATGTTAGCCAAGAAAAATTTTCCACAATTCTTATTAAATTTGAGGAAAAGAGTTGATTTATTTACATTTATATAGCAAAGCCAAAAAAAACTGATAGAAGGGGAGAGAAAATTACATTTGTGTTGTGAGTGGCATATGGGGCACAGCCATCTTTATTCATTGACCTAGGGACACTACTAAAGTCAGGCATGATTAATAAAATTGACTACAAGTAGCATTAAAAACCCAAGTGCAATTACTCATGGGTTTTTACCCCAAATAATTCTTCCTTTGCTAGTTACCAGAGCCTATTCTAACCCCCTTAATTCCCCATCTTGCCACTTGCCTATTTACCTTCTCCCTCTCTCCCTCTCTTTGATCAGGATGTGTAGTGTACACCCAATTTTCCTTTCTGGATTTATTTGTTTTGCCACCTGCTGTGAGAGTATCCAAGATTGGACAAGTAAATATTGACTTACTTGTCTCTTTTCCTTTTCCAGTTCCCCTCTTCCATCTTTTAACCCACTCCTTTATATCCCCCTCCACATTGAATCTCATGGGAAAACTAAATTTGCAGCCATTCATTTATTTGAAAAGGTTAATTAAAAAAATTGAAAAGATAGGTGAGAATTGAAGTGGTGAAAGGGAAAAAAGTTAGAAAATGAATTTTTTTTTAAAATGTAATTGAATAGAATTTTTTTTTTTTTATGTGTGATGATGATTTTTTTTTTTCTGCTTTTATAATTTTAACTTTCTGCATAAATGGATGGGGATTGAGTTATTAGTGAATGGGTTATAATGAGCATTTGATCAATAAATTGTGGGAAAAGATTAATTCTTTTTTGATTTTTAATTCAAGCATGATAATTGCAAAGTGAGGGGAATTGAAAAGTAAAGAGTTTTCTATGAATTTAGGATGAAAACTGACAAAATAATTATATAATAGTGGCAAAATCAAACCAAAACGCTAGACGTATTGGGCTTTGTAAAGTTTATACCGTATTTTATCGATTAAGAGCCGCGGCTCTTATTCAAAACTGCTATTTTTGTCCGCAATTACAATTTCGGTTTTTCGTTTGTTACATTTGTTTAATGCAGTGTTGTATTGAAGATCGAAGATCGAAGATCGAAGATCGCAAACTAGTTCACTTTTACATGTGAACGCAAAAAACGAACTTAGTTCACTTTTACATGTGAACGCAAAAAACGAACTTAGTTCACTTTTAAGAGTGAACTTGAACGAAGTTCACGTTCACCATGTTTGATGATAAAAATGTCACAAAAATGTAACTTTTTGAATTGGTTTTAAATGTTTTGATGACGTTTTCATCATCAAAACATTCAGTTTGATCACTTTTTACAACGAAAACGGCAAAATCAGCCGTTTTCGTCATTAAAATCAATGAAAATGACTGCTTTACTAAAAAAAGTGTGTTTTTTTTCCATCTGCAAACCACAAAACATAAAAAAACATTTCATTTTTTTTAAAAAAAATTCGAAAAGTGAACTAAACTATTGGTTCAAGTTCGTGAACTTGAACTTAGTTCACTTTGAAAAAAATTGTAGTGAACGCAAACTTGAACTAGTTCGCGATTTGTTGAACGAGATGCAACACTGGTTTAATGTAACAAACGAAGTCTGAACGTCACAAACGAAGCGTACACTCATCATTCTTGAGGTTAAATACAAAAACAATACCGTACTCTTGCAAAAAAAAACGGTATTCTTGGTGTCTCAGCCGCGACTACTATTCGAGGGCGACTACAATTCGAGAGCGACTCTTAATCGGTAAAATACGATACTCGTGTATTTCAAAGTTTATATTTTTTAAACCAGTCTCACCCATACGGCTCACAAATATATTTTATAATACACCGTACTGCCTCAAATAAACGACGAAGGGTTTAAAATTTTATGAATGCGCCTACTCTTAGTAACAATGGAAGTAAAAAAAAGTCACAAATTTCTAAACTTCCAATTTGTCATTAAATCGGCTTAAAATTAACATCACCAGCCCCTCAGTCACGAATGGAATTTATTTCTCAATTTAAGACCATGCCACCAAACCTCCCACCAGCAATATTCCTTAAATGTGCGGTAATTTTAAACCTACAATTAAAACCAGCTTGCCAAACACAATTTTTAGAAAGAAAAAAAAAATCTGAAATTCTCACGCTTCAAATATACCATCACCCAACCAAACAACAATTAAGATGGCTCCAACTAACATGCTAATTGCTAAACTTTGCATTAATTTATTTATCTCTCCTTCCAATCACTAATTACAAGACAATATGAACAAGCATGGCAATTAAAACCATATCAGCTAAAAAGTTCAACAACAATCACAAAGCAATCCAACAATAACGATTAAACAGAAAATTCCAACAATTAAATCCAACAATTGAATCCAACAAACAAATCCAACAATTGAATCCAACAAACAAATCCAACAATTAAATCCAACAAACAAATCCAACAATCAAGACCAATAAACAAATCCAATTAACAAATTCAACAATTAAACTCCAGTAATTAAATCCAATAGAGTAATATTTAATCGTTTCTAATTGTTTGATGCTAATTCAATTTGTGACCGCTTGAATAATCTCGATAATCAAATAATCTTCGCCGTTTCTTGGAAACTCCGCCATTATTCCCGCAAAAGTGTCAATTCCACTCGCGTCAGATTGTTTCGGTGGCACATCATGCCCAATCTTTCCTTTAATTTATCTGCAACATTAAACTGAAATGCACTTTTCAGGTCATTACACTGTTTTTCTTTCCTGCAAAGCTCCGCCTTCGTGTACGCTTCACTGCATAAATTCAAGTGAAACATCGGACGGCGAATGTTTAGCATTGTGATCTCATCAAGAACGGGTACACAATGTATAAACAAATTAGCATTCAAAGTAGATCATTAAAAAATAAAAAAAATCCGTACCCTCTTAATTTATCGTCTCCGTAAAAGCACAATTCAATTTGTACCATTAAACAACCGGAAATTTCTCCATCTTTTCCTCCATTTTTTATTTTCTTCACTTTCTAAGTCAGATCACCACAGTCTGATCGGTTTTACCAACATGAAAGGAATTACAAACAGTCCTTTGATGTCATGTCTGCTACAATATATTTTTATTCACATCCCAACTCCGCCTTTTCATCCTCTCCTAAGTGGAAAGTTTCTATTTTTTTCTCCCTCCCTTTAATAACTTTATTAAAAAAGAATTTTTTTTCCAAAAATGCTTCTGATTAATGAAGTTTATTATAATAAGGTCTAATCTATTCCTAAGACCTTTTTTTGGAATATGGAGAGGGAAAAAATTGAAAAGAAACTAGGGAAAGGGGCTTCGAAGCGTGTAATTATGCCTTGGTATTAAAGGCTATATCTATTAGTTTGACTTTGATGAATGCTGAAGTGACCTTTCATGAAAATTGTTTTTATTTTTTGGAAAAAAAATGTTGATTATACATTAAAAAGTAATTTTTTATCCATCGAGTCGTAACACTCGAAATTTATTTACAAAAAAACCTGCCCCCGATTATGGAGATTGTAATTGATTGGTTTGTAACATGTATTTTGATTATTTATGGAAATGAGTGAAAGCAGCTAAAAACTGACTTTGGCCTATTGCTGTAAGATATGGGGAATAAAAACAAATAAATAAATAAATAATCGAGTTGATTAATTGTCGAGAGAGGATGATGTTGAGACTTGAGTGTAAACATATTTTATTCACTAAAATATTATAAAATTAATTACCAAGATTTCAAGAATAACAAAATGGCTGTCAATCTACTTCAACCCCTACAACAAGCAAGTAAAGCCTCGTTATAACGATTCGCAAGAGACCCGAAAAATCGGTTCATTATACCAAAGGTTTGTTATATAAAAAATTTTTAACTTTGTTCTATGGCCAACCAACCAACCAATCAAATCATTCGTTATAACGAGATATTCGTAAAATCGCGGTTCGTTATAACGATATTCAAACTGTAGTATATTCAAACTGTAGTATAAAAACTGCTGTTTTACCGTTAAAACGAATATTTTAACGTTAAAACGAATATTTTAACGTTAAAACGAATATTTTAACGTTAAAACGAATATTTTAACGTTAAAACGAATATTTTAACGTTAAAACGAATATTTTAACGTTAAAACGAATATTTTAACGTTAAAACGAATATTTTAACGTTAAAACGAATATTTTAACGTTAAAACGAATATTTTAACGTTAAAACGAATATTTTAACGTTAAAACGAATATTTTAACATGAATACTAACGTTTTCACCCGTAAAACAGAAATTTTAACATGAAAACAAACATTTTACCCATATTCGTCTTGATTGTTGGTGTGACCGACTATTGCACATGCGCCGATCGCGAAAGTAACAAGTGAAAGGAGGAAAAGTGACCCAAACGCTACCTTTGGCTAAAGTAACTTTGGCCACTTTCCTTTCGGAAATAATGACAATTTTGACGCCACTTCCGGTGGCGAAAGTAACAAAAGAAAAAATTCTTCTTTCCTTTCGCAAATTGAACGCACCTATTATTTTCGTTTACACTTGGTTCCATTTTTAATAAAACCATGAGATATCAAAATCAGTTCATTTTCACTTATCAGGAAAACTTGATAGATGTAGACTTGGTAAATGAAATGACTAACCCTCCCAAACCCCATCAAAATATCTACAAAATTTATAGATTGAGAAACTTCTACATCAAAATTTTGAGTGTTATAACCCCACACCAATTTTGGAACAAGAAGCTGACAAATTTGACACCCATTCCGACGTTTTCAAACCCAAAAAAAATATTTTCGAAGCAGCCATCTTAACACGACAGACACAAGTGCGACAGGAAAACAAGCGCAACAATTTAGGCTTAAACTAAACCGAAATTATTTCCACACAACAAAGGTTGTCACGCCCCAAATCAATCAAAAATGTCGCGTTTATTTCATGTCTCGCTTACGACTCTCGAGCCAGTTCCGAGCCCCCGTTTCCACTTACATTTTCATGTGGATATAAACACTTGAAAAACAATAACTTTGCTGGAAAATCGACCTTCATTCTCTTTCCCATCCCTCTTTCGAAGGATTATGCTTTAATCCCAAAAAAATAAAATAAAATTGCGGTTTTGTACCAATAACATCTGTCATTTCACGTGACACAAATGGAAGTTAAGTAAGGAAAATATTGAAAAAAAAAAGGAAAAAGAAAAAAAGGACTAATGGACCGATAATTACACATTTCTTCGTTGTTGGGGCTTTTGACAATAGCGTGCGTAACGAGAAACATGACAGATGTAAACGGAAATACCGCTGCAAAACTTTTTAATGCTTCATTTCAAGCACGTAATACTTTTTTACCATAAACAAAAGTACTTTTTCCACCTTTGCAAGACCCGTGTGACATAATCGTCTCAAACAACTGAAGTATTTTCTCCCACTTCACATTTTAACCTTTGAATTACTCTTTTAATTAAAGAAACTCCTTTTTCTCCCGCTACCTGTGCAAGGTCAGGTTGAAAGACTGTGCAAAAATGCTAAAATTTAATTAAAATCATTTGAGTAACATTTTTTTTAACAATAAAATTTTGGAATTCATTTTATTTTAAACTTCAAAAAAAAAGTGAAACGTTTTCACACAGTACTTTTAATCCGTGTATCCGAGTGGCAAAATTAGTTGCCTTTTTAAAGGAGTTGCGACGTGAAAAATACAACAGGACTTTATATGATGTATTTTTATACGTAGTTATCAAATTTTCGGTCAAAAATTTGATAACTACAACAATTACGTTGATTTTAAGGGATTGCCCTTTGCGCTTCACTCCCTTGCTTCAAAATCAGGGAAACAACAAAATTCTGCCGATGACGTCATTTAAGGTGTATCCACCAATGACAGTGTTTGGAATGACATCAGTACGACGTCACACAGAAATAAAAACACACAATTGTTGAAAAAATGTACATAAAACCTAATGCTAAGACCGTATTTTTTTCGATTCTAAGACACCATTGATTGTAAGACGCACAGACGCAGACTAATTTCTCCGAAGGGTTCGACAATCAGAATCTGCGTCTCAGAGATACGAATCTCTTATATATTTTTTTGGATTTGATGTGGGATTCGGTTGAAATTCGGAAAGATTAAGATCAGGGGTCGGTAAGTTATTTTAAGTGGGGTCCAGATACTATTGAAAATTTTTATCGAGGTCCAGAAAAAAAACACTAAGACTCAAGGATTCAGGGATTCAGATTCGAAAAGATTCGGAAGCCCATGTCAGAGATTCGATTGAATGTCGGACCCCTCGAATTTCTGTAGTACCACCAACAGAAAACGCAATTTAAGAGTGCGTCTTAAGGCTAGTTTACAATGCTGCAAATTGTTGTTCACAATCACGCGAAGCGCTGAAAATCGGTTGCGCGCAATATAAAATGATTTGCTTTTTTTTTAATTTTTATTTTGGAAATTTCGTTTCGCTCGTCTCATTCGGACATTAAAAACTTTCTAATTTATGTAATCTCTTTACACGTAGTAATCACTTATAATATACATCAAAATCGATCCTTACTTGATCATCCATCGCCTCCTGTCATGCGTGAAATGATATCAGAAATCTCTACTGACCATGCACGCACATGTCTTGCGAAATGTCAGTTTTCTATTTCCGGTTGTCTTTTTTTCCTACTTGTAGTTAACGTCTGACACTGCTATGATAACCCTAAACCAAAAAAAAATAAAAATAAAAAATATATATATTATATATCAAGTTTTGTATATCAATTTGGTGTTTCAGTTTCAATGAGTTGGGCTTGATGAGTGTCTAAATAGTGCTCGGGAGCGCGTTTATTGATTAGTTTGGCGGCGATCTTGATAAAAATGTCAGGTTTTGAATTATGAAGTAAGCTTTTGACCCATGAGCTTTCGATGCAAGAGTTTTGTTTGGAATACAAAATTGTATTGAGCTTGTACGTATTCATTTCGAACCTGTGATCGATCACAGGAATGGCGCTTTGACAAATGCGAAAAATTTGTCAAAATTATTAGAAAGGTGACAAAAGGGCACGAATTAACATCTAACATTTCTAATTTTTCATCTTTTAAATCAGTTTTAAAAAAATTTTGACAAAAAAATGATCTTTATATTTCGACGGATATCGCGGCCATCGATGCCGAGTTGGACGCATTTGCCGCGGCCAAGACGAGGGCGAATCTCCGTGCAATGCGTCCAGACATCATTTTTCAAAATAAACACGTCAAATTAGATTTTTATGAAAAAATAACCGGGTTTAGAGTTTAATAAAAATTGCTATCGCCTTCAATTTTCGGTAATACAATTCATGGCTTTTTTTGATCAATGTTTTCGTATGGAATTTTAGGCTTACCTCAATTCATCCGCCTCCTGGGGTGGGAAATGTAAGACGAGAAAATCCCCGTACAGAGATCAATGATTCCTTGTTATGCAACCAATTTTTTGCTTCATTTTGTCGTAAATTAATGGTTTCTTTGAGTAATATCTGTTTACAAAATGATGGAATAAACTTTTTGTAAAATTTGCATTGTTTTAATTAAACCTAAAAAAAAGTGTAATTAGTTGTTGCAATTCCTCACGAGCAAATGAAAAAGAAAGAGAAAAATCTTAGTGAAATCTGTTGCTGCCTAAGAATAATTAGGTTTTTTTCAATGTCCATGTTCCAGCTGGCATTCATTGCCAAACCCACCAACAAAACACATACAAATCTTGATACAATTTGTTAAGAACAAATCAATTCACCAGATGGATGGAGAAAATAAATGTCAACAAATTTCACTCGGGGAAATTGGAATTATTACAGTTTGGGTGATTTTACTGCGAAAAAAACAACAAAAGAATTAAATTAATACAAAATGGACGAAAAAAAATCAAGAAGAGTTAAAAATTTAATTGCAAACGTCGTTGTATCAATTAACACATTAATTACAACCTTATGTGCTTACAAATATGTCAGAATCTGTAATAATAATTTCATAATTAACAATATTAATAGATAAAAATCACTCACGATGTCTCGTATTGAACGGCCATTTTTCATCGCGCGGGCCCGGTCGGTCGGGCCTATTTATGGAAGCGGTTCCTTATCACCGTTTCCTTTGTTTATTAATATTTTGGTCGGATCCGATAGTTGACGCTAATTATACAATCATAATTATATTCAACAAAGAACTTTTCTCATATATTTTGCTTACTCACCGTTATGTCGCTGGGTTTTCTTGGTTTTCTTTCCTGACCGTGGTCAATGTTCCATGCTTAGATCGGTCGTTACCGACATCCGGTATCTTTTCACGTTGCTTAGCAACTCGACGGAAGACATCCGGTTTCTTTTTCTGACTTTTTATTTCCATATATATCTTGGCTCGAGTTAAATTCTCGAAATTTTCTCTTGTTTTCCAATGCAAACTTCTCCACTTATGAATTTAAGATTAAACACTAAACTTAAACGTTGTTTTATAAGAAATAAAAATACAAATGATTGTTGTGTGTAGTTTGGATTAAAAATGTTTTATTTTATGACCAAACTACGGTAGCCCATTGGGCCCAGTTGATATTTTGTGTTGATGATCTAATTACTAAATCAATCTTGTGTTAAAAACATTGCTTTTCCACCTGTAATTGAATTAATAATCTGTTTTTGAAAGTAGTGTCTGAGTGCCTTTCTTTTACACTCACATGTCATTAAGCTCAGGGTTTAAAGAGATTACCAGTGACAACCCACTTGGGTCTCGCTTGCTGGTTAATTAGTTTTCGCTCAAACTGATTCAACATTGACAATACAAGCAATATGTATCGTCAAACACCCAAAACCTGTTGCAAAACCGTACAAATCACTTCGATTCAACTCATTTCCTTAAATTTTCTTTAGAAAAACACAAATTCAAACGAAAATAAAGAACATGAAAATTTATTTTCAACATTTCAACATTACACAACCTTTTAAAATTTGAAAAATTTGAAGATTTCGACTAAAAATCAAATAAAGCATAACGAAAAACACTTACAATTTATTAAGATTACAAGTTACATGCTCTAAATGTAGTTTTGAGTACTGATTTGTCCATAAACTCGTATAAGACAGCTTATACGCTGTATACGTGGTGAGCCAAGCCAAAAGCGGGCAGTAAACAGACAAACCAGAGGCTACAACAGCCAATGCGTAACTCCAACCAACACTGCAGGACCCAGGTGAAAACGGAGCTGAATCATCACCGCATATGCGACGCACGAATGGCGAACCAAGGTCCAGTGGATAGACAACAAGTGGAACAATCATAAGAATAACTATACACAAAAAAATATATATAATTAAGAAATAACCTTCATATTAACCTTTCCCACACACCCAGCCCCAAAATGCAGCAAATTAATGCGATTAACCATCAAAATTATGCAAAATTAATCGTTTTTACTACTGAATTCGCGATAAAACTTCAAAATTAACTAAAAATATGTGGTTAACCACCAAAATTACGCGAAATTAATTGTTTTTTTCTATTAAATTTGCGTTAAAACGTCAAAATTAACTAAAAATACGTGGTTAACCACCAAAATTACGCAAAATTAATTGTTTTTTACTACAAAATTCGCGATAAAACTTCAAAATTACTAAAAATATGTGGTTAACCACCAAAATTACGCAAAATTAATCGTTTTTTTCTATTAAATTTGTGATAAAACTTAAAAATTAACTAAAAATACGTGGTTAAACACCAAAATTACGCAAAATTAATCGTTTTTTACCATTAAATTCGCGATAAAACTTCAAAATTACTAAAAATATGTGGTTAACCACCAAAATTACGCAAAATTTATTGTTCTTTACTACTAAATTCGCGATAAAACTTCAAAAATATGTGGTTAACCACCAAAATTACGCAAAATTAATTGTTTTTTACCAACAAATTCGCGATAAAACTTCAAAAATATGTGGTTAACCACCAAAATTAATTGTTTTTTACCAACAAATTCGCGATAAAACTTCAAAAATATGTGGTTAACCACCAAAATTACGCAAATTTAATTGTTTTTCCGCACTAAATCCGCGTTAAAACTCCAAAACTAACTAAAAATCGATTAGAAATTCGTTTTATTGATTATATAAATTAAGTTAGCGAGTTTAGAGCACGAAAAACGCCACTCAATTTACTTTTAAGAGCATTTCTCAACCTCCAATTTCCATAATGAGAATAAAATTAAATTCGCCATCACCTGAAACAGCTTGCGAAAGTGCTATTCCGGTAATTACTTGCTGCCTTAATTTCATACTGGGCATAGCAATAACTAAAAACGCCAATACTGTGCACAACCAGTTCAGGACGCATCCACCGCCATACAAAACACCACAAACTTGCCACACAGTCGATTTAAGCACACCGTGATACAACTGACAACTATATCCATTGTCCACCCTGCAACACAACATCAATTATGTAAAAATGTGCATATTTAGTGCAATAATCAATGCGGGTTCTTACCTGTAGCAGAAGCTAAACACACCAAACATGAAGATATCGTCGACTTCTTTGCTTTGCCTCTTTTCTTGGCGCACAAACCAGGCCGGCTGCAGAAAACTTATTGTTGACATGCTAACAGCTGCAACTGATACTGTCAACCAAACTGTCAACACCACCCATGAGGTGGTCTCGTGACCAACAGTTTCCACTGCACATTTCCTCTTCATTGTAAAACAACGCGCACAACAATTGTCGTTGAAATTCCAATGGAAATGTGGATTGAATTCAATGCGATCTTCTGTTTATCCATTTTGGTTACAGTTATTCGATATAAATTTCTTTTTCTGTGGATGTATTTACAGATAAATTGTAACTGGAAACTAACTTTTGTCAAGTGATCGGCAACTACACTCAAGTTTGGGGACTCAGATTGAACGAAAGCGGTGTGCTGAAAGCATTGGAGGCTTCAGTGATAAAGGAAAAGTCCATGTGGATGCATGGGGCTGGTAGGATCAATGTTTGGGACATCTAGTGGCAGGTTTTGAAAACGGTATGATGTTGTGTCATTTTATGTCAATTGGGATAATTTATTGCACTAAAAATCCATAAAATTCATTAAATAACTCATAGTGATATTTTATTTAATGCTATTTTCTTAATTTAGATCTAAATTAAGAAAATTTAGTCAAAATGGAGAAAATGGAAGAAATTGGCTAAAATTTATAGTAAAATGGAAGAAATTGGCTAAAATTTATAGTAAAATGGAAGAAATTGGCTAAAATTTATTGTAAAATGGAAAAAATTGGCTCAAATTTAGTCAAAATGGAGAAAAATGGCTAAAATGTAATCAAAATAAAGGAAGAAATTGGCTAAAATTTAGTTAAAATAGAGGAAATTGGCTAAACTTTAATCAAAATAGAGGAAATTGGCTAAACTTTAGTCAAAATAGAGGAAATTGGCTTAAATTTAGTGAAAGTATAAGAAATTGGCTAAAATTTAGTCAAATTGGAGAAAATTAGCTAAAATGTAATCAAATTGGAGAAAATTAGCTAAAATGTAATCAAAATGAAGAATATTGGCTAAAATGTAGTAAAAATGGAAGGAATTGGCAGATTTATACAAAGAATTTTAAAGACATATTAATTTCATGATTTTATTGATTTAAAAATTGACACACATTAAATAGAGAAAAATCCTTTCCCTTTGAGTCAAATTGAATGATGAGTTTGTTTTCAATTGAAAAAGTTTTTTTTTTTTTTTCCTTAGGAATTTATTTGTTTTAATTGAGTTTTAAAGTTTCAGCACATTGAACAGCAAATGTGATTAGCAGTCTAATGCACTCGGCTGTTGCCATTTGCAGTCTAGGCCACATCCAAGTTTACTGCACTAGACTCCCACTACTTTACTTTGCGGAATAGAATACATTAAGGAGACTCCTCTGCTCTGCCTCCAACGTCCTCAATCAACTTATCTCTTGTTAAGATTCAGCTCAGTTAATTTTTTCAGTGGTTACTCGCTGGATCATAATTTTATTACAGCATTTTTCACTTTACTAGATCAGATTAAAGTATTCTGGCGGGCGGAATTGGGTTAGTTTGTGTTAAGTTGAGCATATCGTGCGGGGGTTCGCTTAGAAGGAATTGCGGATGGCAATTCTCGGAGTTGTTTCAATAAATCAAGGATTAATGAATCGAATAGAATAGAAAACATCAAAACAAGCATCTTGCGGCAATTTATTGAACTATAAACTCGCTAAATGACCGCTTTTAAACCTTTAGTTTGTCATCGTTCGAGATAAAAACGTAAAATGTCGTTGAATTATTTATTTAAAAGTTGAAATTTCTTCGCATTAATTATGTAGTCAGTTGTGGCGCTTATGTTTTTATTTTATGCTGTTTCGATAGATAAATCCAATAGTAAAAACAAATCGATTATTTTCGAGGGTTTTATTGTTGTTTTACGTAGTTTTGTCTTCTTAATTCATGCGGACATTTGTCACACTCACACAGAGTGACAACATGGCGCCATTAAAACGAATTAACAAGCTTGCATTCCTGAATTAAAATATTACGTTTAATTATTATATTTCTCAGTGTTTTATTACCGTTTTGTGTAGAATAAATCATTTTACAGATTAGTTGACTATTTATAACGTCATATTTTCCTTTTCAAAGCAAATTCAGTGAAATTAAAGCTGGAATTAGGCAACGAGTTTCGTATAAAGTTTTTTATTACCATATGTTGTCTGTCCCTCGCAATTTGATGCGCTACTAAAATAAAATAACAATACAGTTGACCATAATTTTTATTGATAATTGAAATGTAAATATGGAAAATTTTTTTAAAAAATGATAACATCTTTTCTTGACATCTCGTTGAGATATTTTGCTTTTCTTTAGAAAACCCTAAAGACAATTTCATCTACCTCAAGTAGCTTAAGTTTTAATCAGCTTTTCAGCTCAATCAGATTAAATCATTTAAGTAAACATAAAACATCTCAAACTGACAATCATGTTCCCAGGGACGGATTCAGAAAACGTACAACGGGGTGGCCATTTTGGTTCAATTTTTCACACACAAAAATTGGATATTTTGGTAAAGAAAAATTGAATGTTTTGATTAAAAAATTAAATGTTTTGGTTAAAAAATTAAATGTTTTGATTAAAAAATTAAATGTTTTGGTTAAAAAATTAAATGTTTTGGTTAAAAAATGAATGTATTGGTTAAAAAATGAATGTTTTGGTTAAAAAATAAATTTTTTGGTTAAAAAATGAATTTTTTGGTTAAAAAATGAATTTTTTGGTTAAAAAATGAATTTTTTGGTTAAAAAATGAATTTTTTGGTTAAAAAATGAATTTTTTGGTTAAAAAATGAATTTTTTGGTTAAAAAATGAATTTTTTGGTTAAAAAATGAATTTTTTGGTTAAAAAATGAATTTTTTGGTTAAAAAATGAATTTTTTGGTTAAAAAATGAATTTTTTGGTTAAAAAATAAATTTTTTGGTTAAAAATGAATTTTTTGGCTAAAAAATGAATTTTTTGGTTAAAAAATGAATTTTTGGTTAAAAAATGAATGTTATGGTAAAAAATTAAATGTTTTGTAAAAAAAAATGAATGTTTTAGTTAAAAATTGAATTTTTTGAGCCTAAAAATGAATTTTTTTAGCCTAAAAATGAATTTTTTGAGCCTAAAAATGAATTTTTTGAGCCTAAAAATGAATTTTTGAGCCTAAAAATGAATTTTTTGAGCCTAAAAATGAATTTTTTGAGCCTAAAAATAAATTCTTTGAGCCTAAAAATGAATTTTTGGGATTAAAATAATTTTTCCATTGCTCAAGAGAGTGGCTATGGCCCCTACATGTGTCATGAATTTATTTAATAAAAAAAAAAAAAAAAATGTCCAACTTGTAAAAATGATATTGATATTCCATAAGCCAGTGGTAAATCATTGAATCAATATTTCTGCCCTGCAACTAAGTAAATTGTGAATTTTGGGGTCACACAAGTGTCAAGTGTTGTGCAGCTCAAGGTGCCCACACATGATAAACTGCTTTTCCAATTTGTAGTCAGAGATTTTAAAGTGTTGCACACTGTTCCCACTCATCCTATAATGTAGATGATAACATATTGCACAAAATGTACTGATAATCACTCATAAACATGGGCAAATTAATTATGCACCCTTTTTATAAAACTCCTCACTAATTAGCTTTCAACTTTTAATCCTCCACATTTCTATCTAATAATGAGCAGTTCATTTAAATTTAAATCTAAATAGATACAATAAATAAGAGTATATTCGATGGAAATATAAGGAAAACTCATTCATTTAGCTGCTTGTTAATGCAGATATGATTTTTGAATTGTTAATTACACGAATTGAGCATCCGAGGTGTCAACTCGATGCTGCTTTTAATAAATCAAACCGGGTCCCTCGAGCTGCACCAGGTTATCACTATGGCATCTCATGTATTTTCATGCAGCAAACCCCAAAGGCAGGCGTGGTGCAATCTTTATTACTATACACCTACCTTGTTTCTCGCCTTCTCTTCGAGCGCCGTTAATGCAGCGAGTCTGTTCTCTGCTGCGCCGTTGTGGCTTGAGGAACATTAACGGGTTTCGTTAAATATACGATTCTCTAGTTTTGTCCTTTTGGATTAAATATCAATCGAAAAATCAATCGTTCAAATTCAATCGCGGTGAAACGTTCCAGAAACAACTATAGGTGGTTGCGTTTTTGTTTTGTGATGTTAAAAGACAGAAAAACAAACGTAGAAAAACCAAAAACACTTAAAACACAAATTTTGGAAAGCAGATATGGATTTTAAAAAGCTTTATAAAAAAAACGTGTTAAATAAAAAGAAATCGTGTAAATATGAATTGAATTATTTTTTTAGACAGCGTTAAATCATGTAAAAATGGCCATTTATCGTATATAAAAGTCCGTGCACGGTATCTTGACGCTAAATTCGTACTGCGCATCCCATTTTGCGCAGACGATTTTCTAATTCCAGTTGTTATATGGCAGTATTAAGCCTAATATTAGGCATAATAATGCGAAAATAAGGTAAATAAACAAAAATATTTTGGTACTACGTTGTAAATTACTTTTAATTACGAGTTTATTGTTGTTTATTTACTTTATTTTAGCATTATTAGGCCTAATATTAGGCTTAATAATAATAATACTGCTAAATAACAACTGGAATTAGAAAATCGTTTGCGCAGAATGGGATGCGCAGTACGAATTTAGCATCAAGATACCGTGCATGGACTTTTTTGTAGATACTAGATAGAGCTTGGTTGCCTCCATTTTGTTTTGCAAAAACTACCTTTTGCTTGATTTTGTCAATTTTGAATTTTCCCACTCGTGTGTTTTCGAATTTGGTGGAACTGATAGCACGTGACAAATCCAAAAAAGCACAAATTGTTAAAATTTCAAAATTACAAAATCGCCGCCATTTTTTTTTTTTATTTATTTATTTTTTATTTATTTACTTATCTCCACAGTTTATATCATTTGTCTGTTTATAGTTTACTTTGTAGGGATCACATCCGTGTGAATACACAAACCATAAACCATCCCAACATATAAAATTTTAAAATAAAAAAATATTTTATTTACTAAATTATATATATATATTTGAAAAACTAACAAAAAAAAATAATAAATAAACTCCAGAATTTCCACTTCGAGCCAATTTTCACATAATCACTCAAAAAAAATCAAAAAAACCATAATATTAATCATTAATACAATTAAACAACCTCTAACCTAATTACCACAATCTTCACAAGCCAAAACAATGATTAAAATTGAAGTAAAAAACCAAAACAAACCAAAAAAAATACCAAACAATCCTCATCAAACAACACTATAAAGCGACACATCATCCATAGAACAAACCTCATCCACCGGGATCTTCACCACCCACCCATTCAGAAACGAATCAGGATCGATCTTCAACTTGACCAAACACTCCCCAATGTCCGGCACGGCGACGATAAGTGTCCCCGCTCTCCTCACATTCTCCTTGAGAAACTCCCAGCAGCGAATCTCCTCGTTCTTCGGCACGAAAAACTCGAAAACGTTGTGCAAAAACAAAACATGTGCGCTTTGGATGACCGCCGGATGCCACGTGACGTCCCCTTGAACGACCCGTATCCTCCCGTTCATTCCTCGCTTATCGATGACCAACTGCTGGATTTGACACAACTCGGCGTTAATCTCGACCCCGATTATACTCGCGGCGTTGGAATAAACGTAAGCCGCGAATAAAACGGATCCGAAACGAGAACCGACATCGATGACAGTCTTGCCGTCCAAACGTGGCAAAAGCGACGTGTAGATGAAGCAAAGTCGCTCCACGGACATGGAATGCGAGAGGACGTTCAAGGGACGTATCGTGCGAGCCTCGCAGTGCGTGCAGTAGTATTTGGCCATTTTGCCCGCCTCGAATAAGTCGTCGTAGACGTCGTCGTCGTACAGGAAAGAGTCAATTTGGACGGTGTGGTGCACGTCGAGGGTCGGTGGAGGTAGGATGGTTTCCGAGGGGAGAATGCCGCTCGTGGTGACCATGGAGCGCACTTCTGCGGCGATTTGTTTGAGTTCTCGCGTGGCGGATTCGATGGTGTCATCGTCCGGTGGCGGGAAGGATGAGGCGAGCCACGAGAGAAAGGTGGAGCGCGTTGAGGGCTCGATTTGGATGAGTAGTTGGCGAAATGAGGCTTGCGCGGCTCCTAGATCCATTCTGGAAGGAATAAATGGTTTGTTGGTTGGTTTTTGGGGTTTTTTATTTCGTTTATACGTACTGGCAACATGCGGTTGGCGTTTGAGATGCGGATAAGGAAGTGGACAGTGGCCAATGTGGTTTTGGATGCGGCATCTAGTGGGTGTTTTTTGAAACTGGTTGGGGAGGTTGTTGGTTTTGGCAATAGAGGACGTTGTGTTCGTGTGGCCGCCATTAATGTTTGTGTAAATAAAAATAAAACGTTGAAATTAAATGTTTTTTGTTGTGAATAAGTAAGGTTAAAGCGATTTTTAATTTTTTTTTTACAAATGAACCATAATAAAACGTAAAAATGTATTTTATTTCGTATAAATTAGTATTTTATTTGATTTTTTTCTTCATTTTTCATCAAGTGTAGTGAATTTATTTACATTTACTATATTAGAATTGTTTACTGGCGATACTGGCGACTGGAAAAACATAAAAAAAGCAAATAAATATCGTAATGTAATTTTGTAAAATAATTTCACCTGTTTTGTCAGTGAATTGTGAATTGTCGGCATCTGCGCTATCAACCGATGGCGAACACTGAAAATTAAGAAAATCGATTTTAGACAAATTTAACGCTGAAATTGTGCTAAAAATCACATAATATTCGATGAATGTTGTCTGCCCATCTTCCGTTTTGATCAAATATTGTAGACATAAAATATCTCTGACGTCGGTTCGCATAGAAACTTTTTGCGAGATAAGTAAGGGTTTCAAAGACGGTTTTAACAGCGCCGTTTTGTACTTTATTGCTCTCGTTTCCGTACATTCGTGCGACTCTGTGTCCTCAAAATCGTTTGGATATTCGATCTAAGAAAGAAAAAAATACCAAAAAAATAAATTTTTTTGTGAAAGAAAATTAAAACTGTTAAAAAAAGACTCGAAAAAACTCGCACATGAAAATCTCCAGCTGTTCCGTACGTGGAGAATTTCAGAATAGGTTTATTCGGTGACATGACGATCTTGAGATAATCGCTAGTGCCGTCCAATTCACTAAAAGCTTCCTTCAAAAATTCAGCCTAGAAAAGATTTAAAAATCAAAAATAAATAAAAATAAATTGGAAATTTACAATTAAATTAGAATTACTTTGATAACAACTTTGTTCACTATGTCCGCAGAACTGAAATCAAAATCGATCACATTTTCAGCTTCTAATGTGTCAATCTTGCAATCCGTCAAAACATCATTTTCTTGTAACCTTAAAAAAATATAATCAAATCGAATTTTCTAATTAATTGAATTAAATTTAGTATTTAAAAAAAAAAGTACAATAAAATAAGTGGCGTCCCATATCCGTCGTAACAGATCCTCAAAGTTGACAAATGTTCTCCAGCATTTCCGAATATATTCAAACATTCCAACAAAATTGTGAAATTGATGGAGAAAGTGAGCGATTCTTCGTCCCTCAAATAATATTCTTCAAACAAATCGTTCTGAATAAATGCCGAAGCTTGAACACAACGGGAACTTTCCACGGTCACTTTGAGTCCGTACTGGCTACAAGTCACAACAGCAACCTAAAAAATAAAATAAAAAATTTAATTCAAACATTTAAAAAAAAATAAAAAACGGCAGCCATTTAAACTCACGTCTTTGAAATGAAGCGCTTTTAACAATTGATATAAATTACGAGAATTAAGCATCGAAGCAAAAAATACATATTTTGAGTTGGCAGATAAGCTATTACTCCCCGGAGTATTCATTTCTTTTAAAAGATGAGTCCTACAAAACAAAATTCACATCTTCAAAATCTTGTAGCTAGTTTCTACCTCTAAGACGGTGCGTCACTAATGGCCGCTACATTGCGCGCCTATTTTAAACTGTTTATAGAAACTGCTCTCTGCATTAATTAATTAATTTATTTATTAACAAAATTGTCAATTTTTTGCATATTTTAGGTCGGTTTGTGTAATTGTCTTCAGGACCTTCGTTAGTGGACCGAAGTCGATGTCGGAATTATTTTCCTCGATGTTATTGCAACGGAGTGGACGAAGAAGAATTCGCGTTTATTGGTCACTATTTGTGTATTTTTCGTTTTATTTGTGTTTTTATTTGAATTTGTTTTATTTTGCAGAAGATTCTCGATTGTCGGCTTAATCTCTTCCTTCTCGGAGTATTAATTTGTTTAAAAAATTAGTCCTACAAAACAATTGATAGTTTCTACCTCTAGGTGCAGCATGGTGCTTCATGTTAAACCGTTTCCTGCCAGACTATTGTAATCGATAACCACCGATACCTAGCACTATGGCGTAAGAAAACAAATCTCGTGACATGAATATTTATTTTTAGTTTTTCACCTTAGAAATACAAAAAAATGACGAATTGAAGTTTCATTTTGATAAAATAACTCACGATTCGTCGGTCTACGAGATAAATCAGCTGATAATCGACTAAGTATATCTTTTTCCCGGCGTAAACAGATTAAAGAAATTGCAATTAATTGGTATTTACAGGAAACAACGTGAAGGAAATGAACGACAAGGAAATATTGATCGCACTGCGAGAGAGAAAAACTAGAAAAATGATGCCGTGGAAATTAATCACAACAATTTTCGCTACTTTTTTATTTTCACTGAGTCTCCTTTTCATTTTACGTCCACCTGAGCAAGAATTTTTCGTCCAAAAACGGATTGAACTTTACATTTCTGATTTTCAACCGATAAACAAGTTTCCAGCACACGACATTAATGGGAAGCAATGTAAAAACATCGAAGAAAACATGAGATTTAATTGTTATCCGGAGGACGGTGCGAGTCCCGAGAAATGCGAAGCTCGGGGATGTTGCTGGGCGCCACCTAAACAAATTAGGAAGAAATCAAGAGGATCTTTAGGCGTGCCGTTTTGTTTTTATCCTACAAATTACCCCGGGTATTATTACGTGAATTCGACTGATACAGATAAGGGTATTACGATATTTCTCGAACGAAATACTACTTCGTATTATGGGAATGATGTGATGTTGCTGCAAGTTGATATTGAGTTTGCGGGATATGGAGTTCGAACAAAAGTAGGAAATTTTTTGGGGATTGAAATTGTTTGATTGTATTAATTTAATTTGATTTATTTATTTAGGTATATGATCCTTTGAAACCGAGGTTTGAGGTGCCGTATCCGATAGCACTGGATACAGAGATGTTTGGAGAGGTGTTCGAGAAACAGTTTGAAGTTCAAGTTACTCGAAGACCTTTTTCGATGGAAATATACGAGAAAAAGTCGAATCGTTTAGTGTAGGCTTTGATTATTTAATGCAGAAGAGCGGCAAGGCTTGACAACTATTCAAAATGCATTTTATAAATGCAAAAATTCTGTTTTTCTGGTATAAAAGTGCAAAAATCCTATTTTATCGGATGAAACAGTTCGGAAATTCTCTTTTTTTGGATGAAAAAGTGCAAAAATCCTATTTTATCGGATGAAACAGTTCGGAAATTCTCTTTTTTTGGATGAAAAAGTGGAAAAATCTTCTTTTTCGGATGAAAATGTGTTCTTTAGTTGCCACCCACTGTCCCACTACTGGTTAAACGTATGAAAAAAAAGAAATAATTTTTTTATTTGTTAATTTTAAGGTCTAAAATATTCCCATTTCTCATCTACACCGATCAATTTATTCAAGTGACATCATCGACAGAAAAATATGTTTACGGACTAGGTGAACGAAAGGATAAATTTCTACGTAGTTTAGATTGGCAACGATTCGTCATGTTTGCTGCGGATCAGTATCCAATAGTACATTTTAAATTCACATTTATTTTCTTTTTAGTTTCGAATTAAATTTTAAAACATTCGATATTTTAGCCCGATTACAATCTCTACGGCAGTCAGCCATTTATGCTACAGGCTTCTGGCGATGGTTCATTCCTGGGCACACTCATCTACAACAGCAACGCAATGGGTGAGAAATAAATACCAACAAAAATTGGCGATATTTACATAATTTAATATTTCAGAGGTAATTTTGCAGCCGGCGCCGGCGTACACTATCCGAGTATTAGGCGGGGTGTTAGATATATACAATTTTATTGGCGGCAGCCCCGCGGAAGTCATTCAAGGATATCATAAAACCATCGGATTGCCAAACATGCCGCCATATTGGGCGCTCGGGTTCCAGCTTTGCCGATTTGGACTCAATTCGACCAAAGCAACGCGCGATTTGTGGCAACGAACACGCGATGCCGGCATTCCGTTTGTAATTTTAAAATAATTTGGATGATTATTTGAGGAAATGAATGAGAAAAGTTTAATTTTTAGGACGTGCAATGGAACGACATTGATTACATGGATCATCGGAGGGATTTTACGTACGATCGCGACAATTACGGCGATTTGGCGGAACTAGTCGATGATATTCACAAGGCCGGGATGCATTACATCGTGATGATGGTGATTTATTTATTTTATATACTTTGTAAAATATTGTTTTTAGTTTTAATTTAATTTTTGTAATTCGTAGGATGCGGCTCTAGACACGCCGAAGAATGCGTCCGAATACGAGCCGTGGGCCGATGGACTAAAAAGAGGGATTTTTGTGAACGACAGCGACGGAAACCCGTTTATTGGAAGGGTATTTACGGAAAAATAAAGATAATTTTTCACTAAAATTATGATTTATATTTATTTGAATGTATTTTTAGGTTTGGTCTCCGAATGGCGCTGCTTGGCCCGATTTTACCAATCTAGAAACAACAGAATTTTGGAGCGATCATTTGAACGAGCTTTACAAAGAAATTCATTTTGATGGATTATGGATCGTAAGAATTTTTGTTTTGATTTTTTAAAAAAAATAAAATTTATTTAAAATGCAGGACATGAACGAACCGTCTAATTTTTACGATGGGTTTAAAGAAGGATGTCCAGTCTCAAAATACGATAATCCGCCTTACGTACCGCACGTTCAAGGAGGGAAACTTTCGCATAAAACAATATGTATGTCCGCGCGGCAACACGCAGGGCTTCATTACGATGTCCACAATCTGTATGGTTTGTCGGAAACCATCGCTACAAACAAGTGAATTAAACAGAAAAATATTTGATTATTATTATTATTATTTTTGTTAATATTATTACAGAGCGCTTCGAAAGGTAATTCCGGGGAAGCGGCCATTTATAGTGTCGCGATCGACGTTTCCGGGGCAAGGCCACTACGGAAACCATTGGACGGGCGATGTTTATTCGACGTGGGATGACTTACAAAATTCAATTTCCGGTAAATTTTTAATTTTACTACTAAAATTTTAATTAACGATAATTTTTTTAAATGATTTTTAGGGATTTTGAGTTTTAGTTTGTACGGAATTCCAATGGTGGGCGCGGATATTTGCGGTTTTAACGGCAACACGACCGTTAAGTTGTGCCAACGTTGGATGGAGTTGGGCGCGTTTTATCCATTTTCTCGCAACCACAACACGGACGATGCAATTGTATGATTTTCAGTTGACGCAGCTGATTTTGGGTTAATTAAATGTCTGAAATTAGGATCAAGATCCAGTTGCGATGGGTCCAGATGTCGTGCAATCTTCGCGTGCTGCTTTGTCTATCCGGTATATTTTACTGCCCTACTTGTACACGCTGTTTTATCGCGCTCATGTCATGGGCGAAACAGTAGCACGACCGTTATTTTTTGAGTAAGTTGCAGTTTGATTTGAGAAACTTGAAAATTGTTTACATGTTTTGTTTTTACAGATTTCCTGAGGAGTTACCGACTTATTCTATCGACACACAGTTCATGTGGGGTTCTGGGTTGTTGATTATACCAGTCCTGGCTGAGGTATGGGTTACGCACTTTAAAATATGCTATATAATGGAAAAAATGATATTTCACGCACAAAAAAGTACATTATAGGTGAAAAATACAATTTTTAGTACAAAATGGATCATTTTAGACCAGATAAAGTGCAAAATAGATCATTTTAGACCAGATAAAGTGCAAAATTGATCATTTTAGACCAAAAAAAGTGCAAAATTGATCATTTTTGACCAAAGAAAGTGCAAAATTGATCATTTTAGACCAAAGAAAGTGCAAAATTGATCATTTTAGACCAAAGAAAGTGCAAAATTGATCATTTTTGACCAAAGAAAGTGCAAAATTGATCATTTTAGACCAAAGAAAGTGCAAAATTGATCATTTTAGACCAAAGAAAAGTGCAAAATTGATCATTTTATACCGAATAAATTGCAAAGCTGAAGCGTTTAGGCCCTGTAGGTGTAACCTGAAAGTATCTTATGGTTTTGCAGGATCAATCAACAGTGAATGCTTATCTTCCAAAAGGGTTATGGTATTTCTTGGTAAATTTCACGGCTGTTAACAGCAGTGGTGAGATGATGACATTTGATTCGCCACCTGGCGTAATAAATGTTGCTTTTCGTGGCGGATTTGCTTTTCCGACTAAACCCTTTGCGAATACAACAACGCAAAGGTTGGAATTATATTATTTTGATTTTTATATTTGCTCTATTGGTAATTAATATTTTCAGTCGCGCATCGCCGTTTATATTAGTATTTGCACTTGACGAACTTGGGGAATCGCTCGGAGAATTGTACACGGATGATGGAGAATCACTGGGTATTTCTTTATCTTCAGAAATATTAACAAATTTATATTGATTGATGTATGTTTTAGATAATTACGAAAAAGGAAATTACAATTTAATTCGTTTTGTCGCGAGCGATGTGAGTTGGAAAATGAAAATGAAAATAATATGTTAATTTGAATTTATATTATTGAGAATTGATGTTTTTTTATTTTATTTTTTAGAATAAAATTCAATCTACGGTGGTAAAAGCTGGCGCAGTTGAAGAATTAACCAAATTAGAAGAAGTTACCATCATGGGGTTGAATAAAGTTCCGACTAATGTTTATGTAAATGGAAAATCTACAACGAATTTTACGTACAACGATAAAATGAAGGTTTGTTTGATATTCAATAGTTTTATTACGCTTAATTTTTATTTTTGTTAATTAATTAATCAATTTTTGTTCAGATGTTGATCATACAAGGCTTGGAAATTGATTTAGCCGAAGAGTTTACAATAAACTGGCAGTAAAAATTGGTTTTTTGCTTTTTAAAAGGATGTTTTAATCATTTATAAGATGTTTTCTTTGAAATATATTTAGTTTTGATATGTATTCCTGAATTTAATTTTTAAAAAAGGAAATTAAAAATCTATTTTTAATTATTTATAATAAAAATATAAAATTATTAGCAGACTAGTCTTGTTTTGACATGAATTTCAACCTTTGAGATCAATATTTATTGACAATTCTTTGGGGCTCGTTCCAAAAGGGGCAGGCTTGAAATGGAAATTCGTTTTTAATTATTCAAACCAACAAAAAATACTACACAAAATTCAGAAGCTATAACTGCCCAAAATTCCGTCCGATGAAAAACTTTTAATTTATAACAGACCAAAGTTTTACACTTTTATTAGAAAACAGAGCAAATATCATTTGTTAACAAAACCTTACAACAATCATCTTTAAGGCTTATTGTTTAATGTCTTAATTTAAAATTAGTGTGATCAACATTTAATATTCAATAGGCCACATTTTATTGATTCCTGCTTCTGCTGACGTGAACTGACGTCAGTCAATGGAGCATTATGGGTACACTTAAACTCTCCGTGCAATTTAAACTAAACAGTCAGTCCCGGCCGACCCTGGTGGTAAATGGGAGGAATGCGTTGACTCGGACGAGATGAGCCGTGACCAGAGAATAACATCGGGTACCCGTACCCGTAACCGTAACCGTACCCGCCCGTACCCGTAGGGTACAGGCGGGTACGGTTCTAGATCTCCCGCGACTCCCGGTTACGGGTCGGGTACGGGTACGTTTTTTGTACGTTTGCAACGTTTAGTTTTATAATAATAACGTAATAAATTGATTTATTTAACCAATTTGGTTTATTTTTATGATGATGTTTTGATCAGCCTACCGTAGTTCATTGTAAAATCGCACCGCCATGAACAATGAACACGTAATCGCGGGTACGGGTAGGGTAGGGTAGGGGGATTCCGGGATAGCCCGGGTACGGGCGGGTACAAGTACGAAATTGTTTCGGTGACGGGTAACGGGCGGGTAACGGGTAAACTTTTTTCGCCAATGTTATTCTCTGGCCGTGACCACCACGTTCCCAGTGCATCCCACCAAATTCCACCTCAGCTTAAGGGACTTTTACTCGAATTTACGGTCAACGTTTTAATTGATCAACCCTCAGATCTTCTCGATTATACTGCAGCTTACTTTAGCAAGCTTCTAGCCAGTAGAACAAACGAGCATGCATCTTCTTCCTGTAATATACATCCATCACCCTCAAGACCCACAGGGTCCACTACGATTGCTGCCGCTAATTCAGTCGAGAGTCTTGTTAGTGATGATGAAGATTATTCACCAAGTAAGTTCCTTCTTTATTTACAGTTGTGTTAAAGACCGACTGTGGGAAGAAGTTTATTACACCAATTCAGACGAAAGTTAGTAGCTGTTTAGCATAATCCGGAATTATTTTTCTGAATTGGAATTAGCATAATCCAGAATAGTCGGGACTTAAGTGCAATAAGCTGATAATGCAAAAATGAAAGTCGTCCCTCAGGTCGCAAAAAAGTGGGATAATCAAATCAATTTGACGGATAAATTCGGGTCGAGGCCTATTGTCGTCTTTACCAGGGAATAAAACCGAAAGAATAATAATAATATTTTTCAAGCGTTCAACCCCAGCAGCATGAATATGGATATGACATCGCGTTGATATATAAAGTCTGTACAAAATCAATACAGACCTTTCTATCTCATAAAGGAGCATCTTAAGCAGGGTGCAAGGAGTGCAGGACCGGCCCAAGGTGATTGTTTTTGTGCGCCCCGTCGTTCATTGTTTTCAATGCTCTTTGGTGAATTTGGGTACATTAATGCGCCCCATTCTTCTTGGGGCGTGTCATCTAGCGCGACAAAATCTTACCGCGACACAATCTTACCGCGACACGATCTACAGCGACTTTTGAAACTGCAACTACGTTTTTCTTTGTTTAATTCCTAAGAAGGGCTAACAGGGGGGGGGGGGGGGGCTGCGCCCCCCCTTGACCCTCCCCGCAAACCTAACCTTATTGGTTTTTTGATGTAAAAACCATTTTTTCGGGACGGATTGTCGCGGTAGATCGTGTAGCGGTAGATTGTGTAGCGCTAGATGTGGGGCCCTTTCTTCTTAGGTGCCAGGGTTGGACTGGGAACAAATTTACTATCGGAAAATCTGGACAGGTCGAGCCACGGGAACAAATTTATACCAGGAAGTCTGGATAGATCGGGCCGCAACAAAAGGAAAAAAAATTGACTGCGTCCACCTGGAAATTCCCAGTATCCTGCTGGGCCAGTCCAGTACTGCTTGGTACCCTGTGCGGATACGCTGCTCGATCCTACCCAAGTAACACAATAAACGATTAAACATCGCAATGGTTAATGTCGTATCTACTTGGATGTGATGTTAATTCGATCATCCATGCTGCTGGGGTACCTTGAGCTGGTTTTGAAGGGCTGCGTGGTGCTCAGCTGGCAGCACATGAGACATTGCACTTCGGCGGCAGGTATATTAGAGACCCTATATACTGGTTCCATACTGTTGGAACAATGTAACTCATTTGCTATGTAACAAATGTTGTTTTATTAAAAATGAAGATGAGTGTATGAATATATGAAAGCTTCCATTGCATGTTTGACTCTTCACATACGAACTGAAAGTCTATGCAAAATTGTTACATCTACTTGAACGGGCTGTAGCATTAACGAAACTGAGTCTCTTCATTTCGTCACCAATCATTTCGGCGCTGACTATTACTCTCTGGAGGGAGATTTGTTTAAAAAAACTGGTAAGGTTAGGCTTGCGGAGTCAAAGGAGGGCGCTAGCCCCCTTGTTAAGAAAAAAAGAAATAAAACCTTTAAAGTGAAACGGACGCAGCCTAAAAAATGCGGCGACGAAATGAAGCCGAGAACAGTTTTCCTGAAAAGCGTTTGTTTTGTTTGGAAAATTTCTCATTTGGAAGCTTTTAACTCGGACTGCTCAAGAACTTTAGATTGGAATCAATTTTGTTTCCATTTCTTTTATCGTAGTCATTGCAATTTGTTTTAATATTTTGCTTGTTTTGTTTCTGCTGTCGACAGTTTTCTATTTTTGGATTATTCTTCTTGTTGCTCCTAGTTACCCAATAGATTTCTTTTTACCTTCCACTTTCCTCTTACGTATAAAGCGAAGTGCACTTTGTTATTGGCATTTATTTGATTTCCGACTTTGTTTCAGGTTCAAGTTTAAGTGAAAGGGTAAAATTATACATTATTGTAATTTAAATACCAAACAACAATTTTGCCTTAATTTGTACAAAATGTGTAATGAGGAAAACGGGAAGAAATCCAGAGAGGAAATGAATTGAAAAGAAATCCAGGAAGAGGGCGAAGATTAAGCATTCAGAACTAGAGCGCTCTGCTAACTCTACCGAGACACCAACTGTCAACTTCCTCTTGAGTGATCGTTAAGCGTCGTGTAAAGAACGGCATCGAAGCTTCAAGTTTGTTTCAAGAAGATAGCATCGAAAGAATGTTTTCAGCTGGAAGAGGTCGTAAAAAAATCTTCAGGTATACATTTTCTTAGCTGGCAGCGGAGAAGTCTTAAGAATCAATAGGTGCGTTCAAAGTTTCTGTTTTTGATGTTTTTAGTGTTTTAATAAAGGTAGTGGCTACATTTACGTCCGATGTGAGCGTATTATTTTCATGACACGCTATGATTGGTTGAGATCTGTTGAAGTCGGTTCGTTTCCTCAATGTACATTTTCTCCAAACTATGTTTTCGAGGTTTTATCTTCTTTTTTTTTTATAAGGAGGCCATAGCCCCCTTTGACCTCCTTAGACCTAACTGTTGCATATCATAACTTACTATTTAGGCCCGGTCATGTTTCATAGGAATACAACACAAGGGTTGTGTTGTATTCGAATACAACACCATACTGCACTATTCGGGTGAAGACGGTAGTTTCTGGTTTTTACAATCAAATTTATAATAGCTGCCGCTCAAGTTAAATTGGGGGTTGAACTTTCAATTGTGCCCCAAAATGAACTTATAGCTCAACTGCAAGAAAAGTCTTTCTTCAGCACCCAATCACAGTTCACTTTCTCTACTTAACCTTCTACCTTTTTTCCTGGGCTTTTACTTTTGTCATGGCAGCCACATGGAGAAATGGAGAACTCATAAATTTTTAATGCTGAAAGTCCCAAAGTATCTCTGGATCTTTGATGAAGCCAGAAAAGATTACAGCGATACCAGAAAAAAGAAAATTATTGGATCACCGTAGCTTGAACTCAGGAAAAACGAGTAACGATAACAAATCTGAATAATCAGGTTGCCAGAATATTTGGCCCCAGAAAGAAAAGCTACCCAACACCTGGATTTCCAAAAATCGGATTTCGTTTTCATGACGTAAACAAGTAAATATCTGAAATGCATGGAAGCATTACATCTTAGACTTCTAAACCCCTGTCCGTCTGTCTGTCTGTCCGTCAGTGCTGGACTGGCCCGGCGGGCTACCGGGAGTTTCCCGGTGGCCCGTGGCCGCTGTGGCCTGTCGCGGCCTGTCGTGGCCAGTCCCGACTTCATTAATTGTGGCCCGGACACCCAGATTTCCCGGCCATAAATTTGTTCCCAGTCCAGCCCTGCTGTCCGTCTGTCTGTCTGTCCGTCTGTCCGTCTGTCCCTCAAAAAACAACAAAAAAAAATGTCATTTCCAGTTCCGGTTTGTAAAAAAGTGTAATAACCAGTTTTTTAATTAAGCCGGAGGTTGGAAAAATACGAAAATACCTTAGGAACCTAATGAAGGTATGCTGAGTTCATTGCAGTTGCCCGTTTGGCTCTAGCTACTTTCGTTTGGAAGGAATCGATGCGGACAGACAGACGGACGGACGGACGGACAGAACCGTTTTATTAGACTTTCTAAACATTAGGGTTAGAAGTCTAAAATCATCACTTTCGGTCTACCGAAATCAAGAAAATCAGCAAAATTAAAGAAATCCATTTAAGATTGACCCCATCTTATAATAGTTCGGCATGGTTCCGTCATCTGTTTTTGGTGTTGATAGAATCACCAAAATCACATAAACAGAAACTTTGAATGGATATAGGTTTGTTTAAAGCGCCAATAAAACAGACGTAAAGCACGAATGCCGAGACGTTGGATGTGCTCGTTCTTTGAGTCTGTCGCAATATAAACTCAAGTTTATCGTGGAAAACCCTGTAAAAACTCGATGATGCTCTAGTCAATCTCGCTCTGCTGCTTTCAAAACCAGGAAATGACATACTACGCTCGTGACGTTACGTTTGGAAACACAACAAGAGCCAAACGTGTAAGAATGAGTTAATCAATAACACTGGATTTTGGAATTCGGGGCCGCACAGGGCGCTGATTGCTTATGCTTAGCGCGTGTTAATGAGAAAGGAGATGGAGAAATATTGACGGTGGTATTTTTAAACCGAGGCCTGGGCTTTGTCAGATTGTCGCAGGTTTGATAAAAAAAACACAGGTAATTGAAAAATGTCATTATGGTTGTTGAAAATGTAATTTTAAAAGATGATGGAAATGCCTGGGCCGAATTTATTTTATACAAGGTGATAGATATTGTGTGTAGTGATGGGAGGAGAGGAGGGCAGCTAAAATAAATTGATGTATCGACTAATAGAAAATATATTGGATGTCGTGTTAGATGTGACAGCTTGGGATGTTATTAACTGATATTTAAATTTTAAAATTTGGAATTTATAATAAAAAAAAACAATTTCAGATGGTTTTGAGATGTGAATGGGGAGTGTCAGTCAAGATATTTCTATTTGTGCATCTGTGATTGTGATTTTGCTGATACAGGTCGATTGGAATATGTTTACGGTTGATGGGTTTTGTTTATAATATTTGTAAGATTGTCGTGTTGTTTTAGTTTATTTTTAAGTGTTTTTTTTTTTTTTTTTAGGTGTGGGGTTTTAATTTTCTGTTTTATTGATTTATTCTTCCTGTTTTAATTTGGGTAAGTGAAACGGCTGCACTTTGGAATATAAAATTGTACGTTCTGTGATGGACACTTTTTTTGTTAGGAGTAAAGCGTTTGTAAGTGGAAAAAATGCTCTTTCTTAAATGGAAAATGTAGTTTTTAGGAGACAAAATGCACTTTTAAGGGGTAAAATGCATTTTTAAGGGGTAAAATGCACTTTTTAAGGGATAAAATGCACTTTTAATTGGAAAAATGAACGTTTAAAGCGGAAAAATGCACTTTTTAAGGGACAAAATGCACTTTTAATTGGAAAAATGAACGTTTAAAGCGGAAAAATGCACTTTTAAGTGACAAAATGCACTTTTTAAGTAACAAAATGCACTTTTTAAGAGATAAAATGAGTTTTTCAAGGGACAAAATGCACCTTTTAAGTGTCAAAATGCACTTTTAAAGCAGAAAAATAGACTTTTTTAACTGAAAAATACACTTTTTTTAAATGTATAAATTTAGTTTTTAGTTAAAAAAAGTGCAAACATTTGACATTTATGATCCAAAATGCAACTTTTGCGATTAAAAATTCAATAGTTCAAGTTGAAAACTCACTTCTTTTTATAGATTTGTACTGCTTTACCCCAGAAAAAAAATACATTTATGATTCAAGGTGTGCACCTGGTAAACACCTTGCAACTTCTAACTAAAAAATGAAGTACCCAATTACTGTATAATAAAAAAATATAATAAATAAATAAATAAATGACAGCAACTACGCGTCAAAAAGGTGAAAACACTCTCAATTGCCTTTAAAAAATCCATATAAATTCCAAAATTTATTCTCGCTATTTTCCCTTCTTTTATATTCAAAATAGCTCATTTTTCCGCTCAATTTCTTTGATGTTATTTATCAAAGTAAAAGGGAAATAAAAATCCAATTACGCACGAAGACGTAAACAATCCTCAACGATTTTTCCCTCGTCTTCTTTATTTTTATCTATATGACAAATATAATAGAACTCCAAAGTCCTTGATGAATCAAAGGTTTTATTGCTTTCCGAAGAAGAGGAAAAGAATCTGATGCACTTTAACTTTTTTTAACGTGAGGGATTTCACGTGCAGCCTCATATACCTAGCGCCATCTGCTTGACTAACTTGGAAACAAAATTTTTTGATTTAAGACATTTTAAAACGTAGTGCGGAAGGAACCGCTGAAACTGGACTACCGTACTGCCTTGAATAAGGGCCCGGGCGCTTATTTTTTTTTTTGACTTGCCCGCCAGGCGCTTATTCAAAACCAGGCAATTATTCAAGCCAGGCCTCTATCCAAAAATAAAGTTGAAAATAAATTTTGTTGAACGAATTTTTATTTTTATTAACGTTTTATTAACGTTATTCATACGTTTTTAACATATTTTCCGGTTAAACCGGCGTTTAAACACATCCGGCGTTTATTCGGGGCCGGCGCTTATTGATTTTTCGGCTGGCGGTTGGCCGGGGCTTAATCAAGAGCCGGCACTTAATTACGCCCGGCCCTTATTCAAGGCAGTACGGTAATTTGCAAATTTCTGTTTGTTTTTGATGTTTTATTTGAATAAAGTATTAATTTTGAATTTTTATAATGATAAAAATCATATAAAGCCACAAATGTATATCATAATTTGGGACAGAAATAATACCAGAAATGTATACCATAATTTGGGCCAGAGGGAGTAATAAATATTAAACGCATGAGTAGACTTAGTAAAATGGAAATTTGTGTTACCGCACGAGTTATTTATAATTTAGTGTTAATAAAAAAGAAAATTGGGGGGGTGGGGGAGGGGTAAATTACAATTTTAATTAATTTTGTACAAAGATTAAATTAAATTAATTCGAACAAAAAATGAGGTTTGCCTCAGCTGATGTTGATTGACGTTTGAATGAGAATTTAGTTGACTTTTCATTGCAAATATTTGCTCGACTCATGTCTCATCGCTTTGGTATGCGCTTTGGCGACTATTCATCTTTATGGTTTCGTAGAGGTTAAAAATAATACTCGCGTATCTCATTCGGGCATTCAAGTACGGTGTGTATGTCTGCAAAGATGGATCCGGGCGATTCGCTCTTTGGTGAAGTTTTGCTTCAGAATTTATCGCAGAAAAAGGATGTTTGGAAGGCGACTCAATGGCCGACGGGATCGACTCGTTGTAAAAATGTTGGAGGAGCGTCTTTAGGTAAACAATTTGACTTTATTTATTCAAATGTGGTTTTTAAGTGCCACACTTCTTAGAATTAAAGTCGCACTCGATTAGAAATTGCCTTGGATTACAAATCGCGGCAAATATTCGAGAAGAAAAATTATTTAGGTATTTAAAGTGAATAAATGCAATATAATAAAAAGTGATAACATAGAGTGGCAATGTGGCAATTTTAAACAATGTGTAGACTAAATTGTCACTTTGGCACGGAGCGTGCGTGGGCAGTATGTATGCATGGCATACTTGCGTTTGCAATTTTCAAGCCCCGACTTTGGATTGAAGAAATACGGTAATATTATGACGAATCTAAGGATATTGTGAAGTTTTGCACTTTTTTTTTCATGTATTTATCGATATATTTGTTGATATATCCGTCGATCAGTTTAGCAACGGGTCGTTTTAGCGATGGTCAAGGGGTCTTGTACGTTTTATCGATTGTTGTTTTATCGGAAAAAGAAAACTGTCGTTTTATTGAATTCGAAAAATAAGAAAAATGAAAAAGAAACAGAAAAAATTAAAAAATGATAAGAAATTCACAAAAAATTGACAATAAACCTAACCTAACCTAACCATCACAAATTAAAAGTCGCCCTCGTTTTGTAGCCGCCCTTGAATAGTAGCCGCGGCTATTATTTAAGGGCTTTTGTAACCAAACAGTGGTCGATGGTAATGGTTATTTAGATAGAAAATTTAAAAAAGATGAAATTTAAATGGAAAACATTAAAATTTTACTGAGAAAAATAAAATTTTAATGAATAAAGTGAAACCTCAATCAAAAAAACGGAAATTTCAATGGAAAAAAGTAAAATTTTAATGAAAAAATTGAAATTTTAATCAAAATACGGTAAACAATTGTAATAAGAGCTGCCCTTGATTAAGAGCCGCCGCTCAGGATGCCCGTTTTGAATAAGAATTTTTGTCGAAATTCGATAAAATGAATTTTGATAAATCAACATTCAATAAAACGACCCTGATAAAACGACATTTGATAAATCACTATTCAATAAAACGATCAGGACCCATGGTCAGGGCCGCAGTAAGATGTGCTCAGAAATTTTACGAAAATTGTCTTGTAAGAGCGAAAATTAGAACTCTCGCTCCCAGGCATAAGATTTGCTTACTGCGGCCCTGGATATGGTGGTCAGGTTACATCAGGTTAGGTTAGATCAAGTTAGGTCGGGTTAAAGTTCCCTGTCACTAAAATGATTCTTTATGAAAAGGGCATTGCTAAACTGAACCTACCCACACTTGATAGGGCCTTTGGGAGGTCAGAAGGGGCCTGTATGAATAAAAATCCATATAAGTTATAATAAGGCATAGATTTTTCTACTATTTATCATCTCCCTTGAACCAGACTTTGTGAATATAAAATGCTGCGATCCGGGTTTTTATCCACTTAATTTCTAATAAATTAAGCAGAAACCGCAGGTGAATGCTATAAAAGACTTACAATCGGCGGCCTTAAATTATCTAGGGGTTAAGTTTAAGGAAAAGAAATAAAAAGACAGTTTTATTAATAAAAATCACAAATATGTATTTATTCGTTTAAATTACAATGACTAGTTAAAAATATCACAATGGCGACAAGTCGCGAAATGAAATGAGCGGGAACAATGGAAGGGCTTGCAACGACTGTTGCAAGCTACAAAGCGCTAAAATGGCGCTTAAACAACACACAGTTGTTAGGCGAAGGCGAATTGTCTTCGTTTGCTGAACTCACGAACGATGGTCGAAGACGATGGTTCTCGTGGGCTCCTTCTACGGCTCGTGCGACGGCTCGGCGGCGGTGGTTGACGGCTGTAGGCGTCCGGCTCTCGTACGATGGCGGTGGCTGTCGTTCGCGCGGCAGCGACGGCGATGGTTCACGATCGTCGGGAAACTTCTTCTTCTCGTTTGCTGGAATTAGCTACGGCTAATTCAAGCAGAATTGCTGGCTTTGTGCTTTGGGTGGCACAAAGATAGCAGGTGAAACTGAGTTACAACGGTCCTCTATCAATACGTATTGTCGGAGCAGATATCGCAGTGATGTTGAGGTTGTTGTTGTATTTTTCAGAGTGCCGATTTGAGCCAAGACGCGAGCCCAGCACGCTTCAATATTGCGCAGAAAACCTGCGCACTTAGCTCAAATGGGTGCAACTAGTGGTTATTACACCATATTGCACCATAACGGCTAATAACCGTTTTCACCCCGGACAACCTGGGGTGATATGTGCCTAGAGAGGATTTCTCCCCTCGGTCACATGATCTGACTTGGCGTGTGCCACAGTCAAATTAATTAGAAGATAATTAATTTAATCTTCTAGGTTGGTGAATATTTTGAGATCACCACACATCCCCCCATTTAAGACGAATCTTACATGGAGAGAAAATGAACGAACCAATTTATGATTCGTCCATGGTCTGAGTTCGCTCAGGCGTCAACGGGCGCATCATATCCGTGGTGTCGTCCCTCGGGTTGGACCGCTCGTTAACCGTACACAGGTCGCGACCTGCGTTTGGTCCGGAGACCATTCCAGGGTTGACATGAAGCCAAACCTGGATGATTCTCGCCGAGTTCGCTCGGTTGAAAAATCCTAGCGCCGCAAACTCTATGGGATCCTCTGGCGCCAATCGTGCTCTCAGGAGTCGATCGTGGAGCACTGATGGTGGGCTTAACACCCGGATGTGGTCCTCGAGCCACATAAACACCTGCCTCGACAACTTGTGGTTGTTGCTAAGCAGTGTTCGCGTATCCGGCGTCAAATAGAAGTGCGGATACAGGCGCATCAGGGTCTTGAAAGCCGACTCTTTTTTCAGCGGCTTGACCTTCGTCTCCGGCTTGGCTGGCGGCGGCGGCGGACGTGAGTCTTCCGTCGTGGCATCGTCAAAATGGCACTGCGGGCCCAAGAAAACCAACGCGGGTGCGGAGGTTGACGAGGGTGTGACGCCTCGTCCCGGTGCTCGACCCACACCGGGGAGCTGACGGGTTTCGACTACCCGTTGAACTCCGGCTGGAGTTTGAGAACTTCCGGCGTTCTCTGGCCAAAATGAACATCCAGCGCCCTCTTGGGCCGACTGGAAAACAGCCAGTGACGCAGCTGCTGTGGCGCTTGTAACTGGAAGCGGTGGTCTTCCGGTCATTCGCGCCGTGGCCTTCGCAAAGGACCACTCGGTTCGCAACCGAACGGCGGCCTCTTCTTCGGTCTCACCGTTTGCTACGACTTGCTTTATTAGCTCGGCTAAGATCGTAGGCGGGTCGAGCCTGAGGTGGTACCACAGCTCGACTTTCTTCTCCGACAGGCCCATCGGCGCGGTCCAAAGGTACGTAATGGCCGCTAACGCCTGTCCTGGCGAAGGAAGAACACCAGGGTACAACACCCTAGTCATCCCCGGAATTAGCTGACGCTGAAAATCCATCAGACGGGGATCATCAATGGTATTGATGTCGGAGACTTCTAGCCTTTCAGCTAGTCTCTGCCAGTCCTTCTGCGACTCGGCGATCTGGGCGCTTTGGTATGCGTCCAGCTTCTGGAGCACTTCCTGCTGTGCTCTAATGGGTTGCTGCTCGTAGCAGGTCCATTGTGGGCCGAACGACTCACTGAAAAATGGCCGGAGTTGCAGGTTGCTAACTCCAGCCGGCAAGCGGGAAACATAACCTTGTTCGGGCAAGCGGCTAGCGTGTCCAGGTACAGGCACACTACAGTCGGGAGAAATATCACCGACGACACGTCTCATGGCGTATGGAGTAGCCGGGTTGTCCACTTTGAACGTGGAGGCGGTTCGGCTACTTCGGGCGGACTTAATTGTGGAGTCCGATTCGAAACTCAGCGAAGACGACGAGCCAAACGACTCTGGTGTCCGTCCTCGTCGCGACTGCGGGCGTGATGGCTGCGCGTCAGTCGAATATGGGCGTGATCGCCTCTGACGTTCCTCTCGATCGCGGCTTGATTCGCGGAACATCGGTCGGACTGGAACCGGCGGAGGGAGTTGCCCCACCCTCAAATCCTCGTCTTGCGGCGGAGGATTGATGGCCGCTGGGGCCGGAATTTCATCTTCTTGATAAAAAGGGAGAGCGCAACGCGCTTGCTCCTCTGCCTCGTGTTCTCGAGCCAGTTGTCGATTTTCGTCGACGCGAAGCTGCACCGCGGCAGCTCGGAGTGCTTTGGACGGGAAAAATCCCGGAAAATCGTTAAAACACCCGGCGAGCGCCAACTGGTGGAGCTCGGTTTGTGTGACGGGAAGTTGTGGGTTCCCGTCACGAACGGATTTGCGATACCGTTTAACGACTTCGCGTTGTGTCGTCTTGAGGTTCTTCCTCAATTGGGTTAGAGCACCGTAATTAATTCCGGTACTCTTTAGCGCTCTTCTGCGCTCGTGACGCTCTCGTGGCGTCACTGGCCACTGGTTGTGCAGCAACTCTGCTGCAAGCGGTCCTGGGGGGCTCTCGTCGAGCGTCCACTCGATTTCGTCGACACCGTCCACGTGAAGGCGCTCGATGAATCTTCCTTTTGCACCAAATCCTTGCAGCGCTGATCTGCTGAAGTCGTGGCGCAACTTCCACCAGGTATTGTTTGCCGTCTTCAGTCTTCTGATTTTTTCGGGCAATGCCGCTCGAAAAATCAGCGGGTGCTGAGTCGGCACGTGATCGGGAAGCGCGAATGGTGTTTCTCGATCCCTCTCGATCTATATTCGAAGAAAAATAAATAAATTAGTTTATTTAAAAATAAACAAATAATTTCTTATTTGAAATATTTTTTAAGCTTAGCGCTTGTGGCTGTGAGTCACTAAGGGATGTTGGTTGTCATGGCAACTCCCTTCGCACATGCTTGAAGCACGTGACTTTTATAGCCGCCATTTTTATTTTTTAGCGGCTTGTGTTTGAAGTCAGGAAAAGTGAAATTACTCAATTTTTCTGACTTAAACACTTGGTAAAAATTTATTCTAATAATTTACCCGTTGTTGAAGCGTCAATTGAACGTCTTCATTTGCCCCTTCCATGGGCATTTCTCCGTCCGCCTGGAGTTGGATCGCTTCCTCGTCCATTCTCTTTCGTTTTCCGGTAATTTCGGAAATTCTTTCGTCTTGAAAGAGAAATAATACATAAATCTTATGTTTTATCAAATTTTTCATACAGAAAAATTACTTACGATCAGGTTGTCGAACTATTCGGGTCGTAACGTAGGCGATGCGATGCATACACTCTCGAAACTTTTGAAAAAGTGACTAAGTTCGTTGATTGCAAACACGAACTTGGATTAGAGACGCTTTGAGACGTCACTAATTATAACGTATGATTAACGTTGTCATTCGAGCGGGTACTACGAATGACGTCACGAGATTGCTTTCTCGGATCTTTTGGGTAAACCCAAAAGGTGAAAGACAACACTATGTCTTGGCTCGCGGAACGCGAGATCTCAAGTTGTACTTTGACTTTCGCGAAGTACAATCCAACTTGTTTAGATTGTCATCAGCATCGTCTCCAATGTCAGATGAGTTATATACTTCATTGTTTGAAATTTTCTCTTTTTCTAAAAACATTTCCTTTTCTAGATTTTCATCAAGAGAAACATTTTCAAGTCGCTGGTTTATTTCATCGACTTCGTTATTTTTGAGTTTCGATTTTTTACTCGATTCCGTGTTTTCGACAGGAATTTTGGATAATTTAGCATCATCCAAGGTATTAACAATATTCTTTGTTTTTTGACCCACTTCCTCCCCTTCCAGCCAAATTTCTTGGTTGAAAACGGGAAAGTACGGCATTAATTCAGTGCCGTGAACAGCTGGATAAATTTTATTATCACTCAGCCGTCGAAGTTGAAAGGCGCCTCCTTGTAACCTTTTGATAATTACATAAGGCCCATTCCTTTTCGGTGAAATGCCTGCTGCTATTCCTTTAGCGGCATTTGAGAGAATATGAGACTCTCGCCAGACTAAATCATTTTGTCTGAAGTTGTCGAATTTCTTATCTGATTTTTCAGCTTCGACACGGCGTCTCAAATCTAAGACGTGAGACATCATATGCTGATACGTCTCTGCAATTATTGTTTCTAATTTCTGAACATATAAATGCGGATTTTTTGGATCAATGACTAAAATTCCTTCCGGAATTCTTGGATCCCAAGGAATTCTTAATTCTCGGAAAAAATTTAAGAAAGCAGGAGAATAATCTCTGCCTCTTGTTACAGTTGTTCTCAAACTGAATGCAAATTCGCGTAGATACTCATCCCATTGGTCATGAATATCTAAATAAATCGAAACTAAATATTTAATATCTCGATTGGTTCTCTCCACAGGATTGCTTTGTGGATGATAAATCGATGTCGGTGTTCGCGACATGTCGAATTTTTTGCAAAATTCTTTATAGACCTGTGATCGAAATTGTGGTCCATTATCACTTATGATTTGTCTCGGAAATCCGAAAGTCATTGATAAGTGATAAATTGTGTTGGCAACTTTTATTGCCGTTGGATTACACATTGGAAATAATTCGGGCCAATGTGTAGCGACATCTACGATGACGCAAATGTGGGTATTGTTTTTTCTGGTTCTTGGTTTGGGACCAGACAAATCCACACTGAGGCAGTCAAATGGTCCAAATGGTCCAATTTGAGCGCCTTCAATTTCGGTCTTTGATCTCGGCTTACATGCCTGACATCCTTGACAATGTTGAATAAAACGTGTAATATCACGTTTCATACCTTTCCAGGTATAAACTCTTCGAGTTCGGTACATTGTCCTCGCAATGCCTGGGTGGCCGGACAGTGGATGTCCGTGCATCAACCAAATGATTTTATAAATCAATTTTCTTGGCACAACAACTTTAAGTGCCCTACCATCCTCTCCCAATTCATCGGTGGAGGTAGGATGATAATGGAGTAGCATATCTTCTTCAATGAGATAAGTACTCGCGTGTCTTTCAAAGTTTCTTCTTTGAAGACGAGTTACTATGTAACTTGGATATTGCTTGTTTAGCAAGTAATTGCGAATATGTTGGCAAAATTCGTCTGCTTTTTGCGCTGCAATAATGTCATCTCTCGTTGGAGGATCACATTCTAATTGCTTCGCAATTTTAGCTGCAAATGCTTTAATTAAAACATTTGTTGTTGGCAGCTCGAATTTTTTAGCCATCATAGCTCTTAATTCGACGTCAGGGGTTCCTGACGGATCATGCATGTTAATACAAAAATTAATTAATGCTTGATCGTCGTCATTAACTATTATTGACTTGGGTAATTCGTTCAATTTTCCCATTTGCCAACTTCGGCAAGGAGATGGACAATATGATAATAAATCATCATTATCGCCATCGTCTTCTGGTTCGTCAGGTGCGCTGACAGGTGCACGTGACAATGCGTCTGCTATTACATTCAGCGGACCTTTGACGTATTGTATTTCGAACGAATACGCCATTAGCTCCATTTGCCAACGAGCTAATCTGCCCGACGGGTCAGATAACGACATCAACCACTTAAGTGCTTGGTGATCCGTTTGTACAGTGAATGTAGTGTACTCTAAGTATGGGCGAAATTTGCGTAATCCCCATACTACTGCGAGACATTCTAATTCTGTCACAGTATAATTCTTTTCAGCGGGTTGCAAGCTTCTGCTTGCATACACGCATGGCATTTCGACTTCTTGGCCATCCACAATTTTCTTTTGTGTAAGGGCTGCACCCAACCCTTGTTTACTGGCGTCAGTATGAACAATAAATGGCATGTACAAGTCAGGCATCTTCATTGTTTCAGCATTCGTAAGCAGGTCTTTTATTGCGTCGAATGCTGCTTGATGATGCAGTTCCCAATCGAACTCCGCATCTTTCTTCAAGAGTGGCCTTAGTGGTTCTGCCACTGTGGCCAAATTCTTGATTAGGCGGTGAAAGAAATTCACCATGCCTAGAAATCTTTGTAATTCCTTAAGATTGGTAGGAGCAGGAAATTGCGTAATTGCAGCGACTTTTTTAGGGTCTACTGCAAGTCCTTCTACTCCTACTTTGTAGCCTAGAAAAATTAATTCCTTTCTACAGAGATGCGTCTTGCCAGGGTGCGCATGTAAATTAGCTTCTGCCAATTTTTTAAACACTATATCTAAATGTTTAATGTGTTCTTCGAACGATTTGGATACAACAATTATGTCATCCAAATATGCCCATGCAAATTTTCTGTAAACGTCACCCAAAACTTTTTCCATTAATTCTTGGAAGGTAGTTGGTGCGTTTACTAATCCGAAAGGCATGACTAAAAACATTAGTCTTCCCATTGGGCTCCAGAAGGCAGTTTTTTCTCTGTCTTCAGGGCGCAATTCTATCTGCCAATATCCCTTGGTCAGATCTATAGTACTGACCCACTCGAATTCTCCGATTTCTCGCAGAATTTCCTCAATTGTTGGCATTTGAGGTGGGTTGTACTTAGTATGTGTATTGATGGGGCGAAAATCAATGCACAAGCGTGGGTCGTTTCCTGGTCGCATGACTAGGACTGGCCTCATTCCGTAATCGCCTTCAGCTTTGACGACTACGCCTTTGTCAATCATGTCTTGACAAAGTTGTCTGATTATTTCCCTTTTTTGAGGGTTTATGCTCTTAAAGGGGACACGGATGGGTTTCTCCGTGTCAAGCTCAATTTTGTGCTTAACCAGGTGTGTTTTACCTGGATCTTTAGAAATAATCCTTTTATGTTTGGATAACATCTTTTCTAATAATTTGGATTGCTCCAAATTTAAGTTAGCTTCTTTGACTAACTTTTGGATGAAATTCTCTTCATCAATTTTGCTTTGAGTTACACTTGCAGCGTAAGCTTTTGCAAAGGTCACAAATGAGGAATCGGGTTCCTCTATTTTCTCCAAATAACGATCCAGCAACGCTTGTGGAATGTAGGGTAAATCTGCATCCACAGGTTGCGTGAAATTCCAAGACATCGTCTGTGGATTAGGTTGGATTTTTAATTTATTCATAAAATCGCAACCCAATAGTACCATTGGATACTTATTTGGTATTACGATGAACGGATGACGTAACGTGCCATGTGTCCATCGAAATGAAAGATGAATGGTTCCATCTGGAGTGACTTCTTCACTTGCCGTCGTGACTCTGACACCAGGTCCGATAGGTCGTAGATATTTTTCTAGACCTAATTGATTAATAACTGAAGTGGCTAGGAAGCTTTTATTTGCTCCTGAGTCCAACATTCCGGTTATTACACCTTTTAACGTTTCTAACTTTAACGTCGGAAGGTCTTGGCTGTTTGGTATTCCAGCCACTTTGCACTCAAACTTGCGCAATTTATGAGGAATTGTAATTGGAGGCTCCAAAGGCAATTCATCTAATAACTCATTGGTATCAAGAGTTGTAGTTGCAAATAACTTAATGCATTCCTCAATTCCAGGTGTCTCTGGAACTGAGCTTGGTCTATCGTCTTTAACTTCGACTTTATCTTGAATATTGGAAGTGTCTTCTTCAGTCGGGGTTTCGCCGACAATCTCCTTTTTTACATCAAGAGATCCATTTTCTTTTAGTTCAGTTTGACGAATTAATTCATCAATAGCTTCTCCAACATCTTCCATTATCTTCAGATTTTCATTCTCTGATTCCGATTTCGGAGGTGACGCAGCGTCCACTAGACCTGATGGATCTGCGTCTACAAGTTTTTTCGAAACATGTCAGTTATGATCTTGACTGCTTTTTCAAACTCAGCTGTTGACACTGGTTTGTCCTTTTTAGAGGAAGGGCAGTCTTTTTGCCAATGCCCTAATTTTTTGCATAAATTGCATGGATCAGTGGCAGGCGATTTCTTTTTCGTTGCTGCTGGCGAGGCAGAACGAGAACGAGCGTCAGACCGGCGCTCTGGCGACACCGCGGGTGATTTTGAATTCCTTTCGGTATTCACCTTTGATGCGTCAAATGAAACATTTTTTGGTTTCATTTTTGGCTTCCATTTGCCTGCAACGGGGTTATTTTTTGCTAACAGCGCCGCTGCTTTGGCTAATAAAGCCAACGTCTCATCTCCTGCTTCCTCCTCCTCTTCAGCTTCTTCAGCTTCAGACGACGGAGTTTCAGCTCCAGTTATATTTGCATGTAACTTAGGAACTGAATGAGGATTTTTGACGTCCTTTTTGGAAGATTCTTTTTTCGAACTCTTCTCATCCACTTCGTCTAGAAAGTCTTCGTAACTAGGTGGCTGCAACAATTTCAAACCATTAAAGGTTTCATTGTTTTGCTCAGCGAGTCTTTTCTCTCGCTTTAAGTACGCTGACCTTTCGCTTTCTGTAAGGTAAGCTTTGTACTTTTCGTCAATGCGCAATTGATTGACTTCCATGAACTCGTTTAACTCGGAGAATTTCCCCGGGTCGGGAGCGTCCGACATCATCAGAATATTTTTACTATATTCTGTGAGGCCAGCTCTAAACTGATCATCTGCTGTTGCATCAGTAACAGCATGTGGCATTCTGCCAAGCAGATTCTCTGCTCTTAGCATGTACGAATGTAAGCTTTCGCCTTTTCGTTGCTTAAGACATCTCCAAAGCGTCTTGATGTCTTCGCTCGATTCACCAAATTTAAACATAAATTGTTTAACGAAGTCATCCCACTTCGTGAAGTCTTTCCTGCGAAACCACTCCTTGACACCGCCAACTAGTATTCTTGGTACTAGATGGGCCAATGCACCTTCACAGCTAAAACTGTGAACTTTGCCTAGTTCGAATATTTCCAGCAAGAGGTTTGACCCTGCTTGCCAATTTCCATTATAGGCATGTGGGATAACTCGATCCCATCTAATGAACTTTTCATCTGTTGTTTGATGAGTCCATTTATCAGAAGTAAATTCACTTATTTTTTGCAAAATAATTTTATCCCTTCTGCTTTTTCGCTGTTGTTGAGCATTTTGCCTCAACAACTGGTCAATCTCATCTTTCGTGTAAAAATCGGGTCTTTGAGTTCTACTACGTGTTCTGTGACGAGATCGCCCTCTCACACTGGGACGTGAGGAATCTGTATCTGACGCAGATTCATGATTCGGATTTGGCGGCGGATCAGGGTCCGGAGGATCGTCGCCATCTGGCGGACGACGGTCTCCATTTGGTGGTCCCCTTCCATTTCGATTGCCATTCGAATTGTGGTCACGTGAGTGGCCACCTCCATGTCCATCTGAACTGTCTCCACCTGGTGGGTCACCACCTGGCGGATTTCCACGGTATCTCGGCCCATCACGGATGTCGTTGTGACAATCTCGTTTTGGTGAGCCTTCTCGCGGATTATCGTGTGACCGTCCACGATCGTGTGGTTTCTCACGTTCTTTATTCTTTTTCGCCAGCAATCCAATTAATTGGTCACTATTGCTAAAGAATCTATCCGAATTTTGCGGAACTTTTGGGGAATGATATTCGGTCGGGTCTGGTTGTCGCTTTCTCTTTTTGCGACTGTGATGACTATTACGGCTTCCACGACTACTGCGTGAGTCATCGCTGTCAGTCCAACTTGATTGTCGACTGACTTTTGGTTTAGCTGATGTTAAATCAATCAACTCAGGTGATTTGGAAGCACCTTTTTGCAAAACTGGGGCTGGCTTTGCAAAATTATCTTCGCCGCAAACGTCTTGTACTTTTTGTACGACTACTGCAAAGTTCTCTTGTACCGTCAACAGATCTGCGCGAAGAATTTCGTTTTCACGAGCTTGCGCAGCTAAGTCGGCACGTAATAACTGCTCTGCAGTACTTTGACTTTTGGCGGCTTGACCAGCATCAATTACGGACTGCTGTCGAGCGAGAAATACTTCGTTTTCTCGTTGTGCTAATCTCTTAGCTCTTGCTGCTTGCTCTGCAGCATGATTCTCGTAATTTCGAGAAGTGGAGGGAATTTCTTCCCTCGCTCGAACTGGGGCGGTTAGTTCGGCAGTCATTAAATTCGTGTTGGCTTCTCGCAAATTTGCGTTGGCCAATCTCAAATTTTCATTAGCAATTTCTAAATCTTTTTGGGCTTGATTTAGTTGCTCGAGCCTTTGTTGTTGCTCTTCGTCAGTAATTAGCCAGGAAGCTTTTTCCTGCTCTAATTGTAACAACTTAACATGGTCATTCGCACGTTGTTGTTTTAGTTCGGCATTTTGCTGATGCATTTCTGCACGCATTCGCTCGAACTCTGCTTGCAAGCTTGTTCTGACGATTTCAACGTCTTTTTGACTTTGTTTGCGAACCATAGCTTTGTGGATTTGTTCCACAGTCATTTCGCTAGTGACTATTACTCCCTCGAGCCTAGCTTGCTCACGGAGTGCGTCCATCATGGTAACACGCACGGGAGAATGAGAAACTTCCATATTGGAGTTCTCAGAATCTTGTTGTGCTGCACCTTGAACCGGTGATGAATTCAGCGAGTGCTCTGCACTTGATGATTGAATTCGTAAATTCAAATCATCGTTTTGCGACTTGGAACGGCCACTTCCAGTTGGATTGTTTAAGTCCAACTGGCCGCTGGGCGGGGATGGCTGTTGTCGCTCCAACGCTTGCGTGAATTCATTCACGATTAACTGTGCCGAGTTACAGTTAGCTGTTTGATCCATGGCTTCAAACAATTCTTGTGACTCAGTCACTTCTTGATCCACGACTGGTAGATCGATCGCCACTCGTCTCTTCGCCGGCCTTCCTCTCGGTCTCTTCTCTGAAGGAGTCGCCATTTTTCAATGAGGATAAAGAAAGGATAGAGAAGAAAGATAAGCAAGATAAAAATGGCGGGTAAATTTTAACTAACAAAGTTATACAATGACTATCCCGGACGGACCCCCACGTGCTGCGATCCGGGTTTTTATCCACTTAATTTCTAATAAATTAAGCAGAAACCGCAGGTGAATGCTATAAAAGACTTACAATCGGCGGCCTTAAATTATCTAGGGGTTAAGTTTAAGGAAAAGAAATAAAAAGACAGTTTTATTAATAAAAATCACAAATATGTATTTATTCGTTTAAATTACAATGACTAGTTAAAAATATCACAATGGCGACAAGTCGCGAAATGAAATGAGCGGGAACAATGGAAGGGCTTGCAACGACTGTTGCAAGCTACAAAGCGCTAAAATGGCGCTTAAACAACACACAGTTGTTAGGCGAAGGCGAATTGTCTTCGTTTGCTGAACTCACGAACGATGGTCGAAGACGATGGTTCTCGTGGGCTCCTTCTACGGCTCGTGCGACGGCTCGGCGGCGGTGGTTGACGGCTGTAGGCGTCCGGCTCTCGTACGATGGCGGTGGCTGTCGTTCGCGCGGCAGCGACGGCGATGGTTCACGATCGTCGGGAAACTTCTTCTTCTCGTTTGCTGGAATTAGCTACGGCTAATTCAAGCAGAATTGCTGGCTTTGTGCTTTGGGTGGCACAAAGATAGCAGGTGAAACTGAGTTACAACGGTCCTCTATCAATACGTATTGTCGGAGCAGATATCGCAGTGATGTTGAGGTTGTTGTTGTATTTTTCAGAGTGCCGATTTGAGCCAAGACGCGAGCCCAGCACGCTTCAATATTGCGCAGAAAACCTGCGCACTTAGCTCAAATGGGTGCAACTAGTGGTTATTACACCATATTGCACCATAACGGCTAATAACCGTTTTCACCCCGGACAACCTGGGGTGATATGTGCCTAGAGAGGATTTCTCCCCTCGGTCACATGATCTGACTTGGCGTGTGCCACAGTCAAATTAATTAGAAGATAATTAATTTAATCTTCTAGGTTGGTGAATATTTTGAGATCACCACAAAAAAAATAGGCAGTGGCTACGTTCATGTCCAACGTGAACGTATTATTTTCATGTCGCGCTGTGATTGGCTGAGATCCATTGATGTCGATTCATTTCCTCAACGTAAGTTTTTCAAATTTAATGTTCTCGAGGTTTTAGCTTTTGTTTTTCTTACAAGAGGGGGCGTAGCCCTCCTTGACCCCCCAGACTTAACCTAATCCGTTTTTAGCAAATTAGACCAAACTGTGTATTTTCAGTTCATATTTCAATGCATCTCTCAACCAATCACAGCGTGTCTTGAAAACAATACGTTCACGTCGGATGTGAAAATAATAAGTAAATATGTGACATTAGAGGCGGATTTAGGAGCTCTTCTTGCAGCCTTTTTCTGGGCCCTAAGTAAAAATAAGTTTCCAAATAAATGTTTTGGAGTTAAATCTTTTTTGTTTGAATTTGGGGTCCTCACAGCTACTTAGGGCCCTTATCCTGCGAGAACTGCGAGAATCTATAAATCGGCTTTTCGGTAATGTTATGCTAATTATCCACTTGCAGTGTTTTGGAGCAAACTCTTGTGCGAGTTCTCTTGAGCAAGTTATCTCTTGTGGAATTAGCTCTTGAGCATCCCCCTCCCCATGTGAACAGAAACACACACAACCTCGCCACATGAAAACTTGTAACATTGTCTTTGCATGATTCAGCAATTGGATTTAACATGCTGATGGTCCTTTGTCCCTAGAGCTTTATGCTTCCATTCATCGTTTCTTTTCCTTACACAAATGTTAAAAATATCAACAAATCTAACAGCTCGTGCGAATTGTATGTGCACAGAGGATAGGCCATGGTCTTTACAGTCGAACCTCATTATAACGAACCACGATATAGAGATTTTTTAGTTATAACGAATAAAATGGCTTGGGTGGTCGGTTGGCCATAGAACACCATGTTAAAAAAATTGATATAACAAACTTTCATTATAACAAACCCATGTTTTGGGTCCCTTGCGATTCATTATGACGAGGCTCGACTGTATTATCAGTTTTCTTCGTCTGTTAAAGTTTATATTAAGGGGTTTCATTAAATGAGCGATTAGTTGATTACTTTGATTAGTTGATTACTTGATGTGTCATGTGACTGGATTCAACTAATCCCGAGAATAATCATTTCATCAAATAAGCAACTAAACAACTAATCAAGTAATCAGTAATCACCCCAAATCATGATTTTCTGCTGACTTGGGCCGATTATAAGTGCTCTCTCAACTGAAACCAACATGGCGGCGCCAGACCTGCTTCAACTACACAAGGTCGTAATATAACAAAGTCTGCTCAGTTTAGGTTAAACTGAACAGATGAAACGAGTTAGGCAGTTGCAATTATTATTTGTAGGAACTTTTTTTAAACAATTGCTACGTATTCAGGTTACAATTTAAACAATTCTGCCCATCAGAGCAATAGTCACATAATCAGATTTTTGTTGGGCCCTCAATAATTGAGTGATTACGATTATTGCAATAATCAACTAATCACAATAATCACTCATTTAATTAAACCCCTTACTGTTTATATTGTTGACTGGATTACTACACAAAACTTTCTAAAAGTGGGCGGGTTTTGTAGAAAAGTGGTTCAAATGTGAACATGGCAATAGTCGTAGAGAACACATCAATATTTTATCTCGTATATAAAAGTTAAGCTAGGTCTACAGTATAATTGTTTCTAGCTTTTTTAGTCGCATTTTTCTTTTTTCCAGTCATGTGGTGGTTGATTAGGAGTTAGGACCATTTTTGTGGGGTGTCTTGGGAATAACGTAATCACAAATTCTCAGCACGTTCGTAAAGACTCTTTTTCCTTCTCCTTTTGCTTGGGAGCCGCAAAACGCCACATACAACAAAATATTGAACTCCTATTACAGGGCACAGGGCATGGTTGGGTCTAATATCCCTTCTGCACCTTGCACTGCGGCCCTTTGTCCATAGATGGGTCGCCGTTACAAATAAATACATACATGCACCTTGCACTTATAATTTCTTCTTCAATGCAAGCAGAAATATCAGCACAATATAAAAAGCTAAACGTGAAAAATAATGAAACGATAGAAACCGTTCGTTTTAGAGTTTTTGAATGCAACTAGTAACTCGCGCAGTTTATCGTTTCTTATCGTTGTTATCACGCGACATCTCTAACTGAAATTCTAAAAATTGTTAACAATAAATATACCTGGAAACGTCAAGCTGGAGTGTTATTTTTTGTCACGTAGCACCGCTATCGACAGAAAAAGCTTTCTGACTTTTGACATTCTTTTTTATTGAATTATGAAAACTTGTGCAGCAACAATAAAAAGCCGTTGAATAACAGGAAGTTCAAGCTTTTATTCTTTTTCTTTTTATCATTTGATTTCTTTGTCTAAATATTTTTTTCTAGTAGTGATAAAAATGATGGAATTTGATATTCAACAGATCTGTCCTTTACCAGTTGTTTCCTTGAGGTCCAATTTTGAGTGTTCGACAAATAAATCACACACGATGGATCAATATTACAAATTCATCCTTCAGTTGCTATTGGCAACCCGTAACAAAGCGCGAGATGAGGCGCGACCATTTTTTCTTGCTTTCCGCTCTACTTACTTGTTTAATAGGAATTTTTGGCTAAACAAAAATAATGAGTGAATAATTTAGCGAAATTGGCAGAGAAATGAAGTCGAATTTTGAATTATTTGCTAAAATCGGCGCTGTCTGCTTTATATCGATTGGCCTCGTTTTCAAATGTCGGTGTGGGTAGGGAGGCTTGATATGACGTCATGTCGTTCTCGCCGAAGGATTGTACTCCATTTTCTCCATTATCTCAAATATCGTCTACTGAAAATATGTGTTTACGTTCCCGGCGTAATTCCCAAGCGAATTTACAGGTTAATCAGCTCCCTTCGGATCTGTCAGCATACGTCGAAGGTGATTAGCCAGTCAAAATATTTGTACTTAATTTCAATTTCATTAACTTTTTTTCATCAGGTAATGTTGACATACAATTTAATTTAATTGATGATTAAAAGTGGTTCACTATTTGGGCTTTAAAAATTATTTTTATTCGTATTTTATCCATTTTTTGAAGAGTTTTAAATTGAATTAATTTTTTTTGTTTTGTTTATTTTCAGGACCACCAATAAGTAAATTTGACAGAAGAAAATCAGGTTTGTTCTAAATATTTTTATTTTATTTTTCAAATATAGAAATTGCAATATTTTTCTTACAATAAAATGAAATGTGTACAAAAGGTTACTTTTTAATGATACAATAACTCTGTTTTCCCCAATAAAGTCGATAAAACACAATATTATATCATTTTGCAACATGTTTTCAAGCAAAATTGACAACATTTATTGTATTTTTTGTTTATTTTAGTATTTGCTGAGCATTATGATCCTGAAGCAGATGATGATGACGACGTTCAAAAGGTATGTTAGGAAAATTTTCGACATCAAATAGTGCAGGGGTTGTCAAACTTTTTAGCATTGCGACCCATTTTTAAGAAAGGCGATCTTCCGTGCCCCACTTCATCATCGGTGCATTAAATTTTTCACATCTTGCAAAATTCATCACTTAGGGGACTTAAAATAGCTGCAAACCTCCATTTTTGGGAGTTTTGGCTGGTATTTTGAGGTTTATTGAGAATTTTGGATGGTTTTTGTAGATTTTGAAGCTTTTGCTAGCCTTGGAGTGTTTCGCACTCCATTGGTCATTCTTGACCATTGTGTTATTTTGTGACGTTGCTACTGCAGCGTCACCTACTTAAAATAAAAACCACTCACTCATGCAAGTTCCCGTACAACCACTGCCTCGTGTCTAATTTCAATCCAACACAATCGGGCTGCATCATTGCAATCCACACAACCTAAACGCACAAACACACCAAAAGCCTGCGGTGTATTGCAACCTACAACAGGCAGTAAGTTGGAATTGGAATTGGCAAAAATTAAAAACAAAAATTTTGGGCGACGAAGTGGAAACAATTACGTGTTTGTGATAATTGTCTATCTTTCAAGAGCATGGTAATTAGCGGATTACTATCGAGGCCTTAAGTTGTGCGCACTTAAGGCCTCGATATCAAAAACAATATTTGATTATAAAATATATTAAAAATGATTAGGGGGCTGGGGGGCCTCAAAATGAGATTGCGTTTCAGGGCGTCCAAATGCATGATCTGATAGTAGGTATGGTGACTTTTAATTGGTTTATTTGCTGATGGAAAAATCTGAGGTGTTGACGTGTGAAATTGATCTCCGTCTTTCGGTGGAATTAGAATGCACGTTAAGTGTGAGATAACGCATGTAAATTTATGCGAATTAATGGAAAGTACTATAAAATCCCACAAAGCACTCGTGGGATCCTCCAAGTTGTCATAAAAAATTGTTGTCGTGGAAAAAATTTCATAAAAACTTTTCGACCAATCGTGGATTTCGCATTTTCATATATCGCAAGTTATTCCATTTTATTGCTATTGCGAAGCGTTTGGTTCTGGCGGGCGCTTTCTGCGATCATTGGGCGCCCTTTGGTCACACATTGCCGGTTCACCGCCTCACGTTATCGTCTGAAAACTTTATTAACCGGCTAATGATACATGATGAACTCTGGAGAGGGGCAAGTTGGGCTTCTCCCGCTTACACAGGCGAATACAATTATTAGTGAAGCGCAGCGAAGGCTGTCAAGGGGCAAGATATAAACATTTTTACACTCGAGACGGGTGTGATATAAAAGAATTTGGTTTGCTGCTCTGCAAAAATGAAATGACACATCAGTTTTTCTTGTACGTAACTAGATGCAATAAATTTTTCTGTTTTTGGTTTCTTTTTGCTGTTTTAGCAGGTTTTTTTAAATAGTTTTTGCTGTTTTTTTGCTGTTTTTGATTGTTTTTGCAGTTCTTTTTATCGGTTTTTGTTCTTTTTGACCAGTTTTTGCTGTTTCTATAAATACCTGAAACCATCCCAGGTAGCATTATATATTGGCGCAACATTGGCCCAATATTGGCTAAAATATTGGGCCAATGTTGGGACACAATATTGGGCCAATGTCAAGATGTAAGAAAACGCCAGATTGGCCCAATATTGTTTCCCAATATTGGGCCAATACTCGTAACCAATATTGGGCCAATATTTGCAACCAATATTGGGCCAATCTGGCGTTTTCTTACATATTGACATTGGCCCAATATTGTGGCCCAACATTGGGCCAATACTCGGAACCAATATTGGGCCAATCTGGCGTTTTCTTACATCTTGACATTGGCCCAATATTGTGTGCCAATATTGGGCCAATCTGGCGTTTTCTTACATCTTGACATTTATTCAGCCAATATTGGTCTAATATTCAACAGGCCAATCGTGGACCATTATTTTTAATCAGTTACAGAAAATATTAAAATTTTCAGTGTTTATTAATGGCAAAAAAAACAGTGAATGAAAACCTTATACAGTATAAAATCCAATGAAAATTAATCCCATGAAAAATTTCATAGAAATTTTATAGAAATCATCAGAAAAGGCCTTGTTAAAACTTTGTAAAAGTCAAACATTTGAGTATTCATCCAAAGCTACAATATAAAAGTAAAGCAAAATCTGCAGAAGGCAGTTGTACAAACTCGCATCAATTGCAATGGTGTTCCAATCATTAGATGAATAATTAAAATAAAAAATTAAAGAATTTTGTACAACTTTTTATTTCATCTGACTCTAGCAATGATAAACTAATTAAGTGTTGAAGTACAAATGATAAAGCCTCCACGCTAAAGCGTGGAGGTATTCATCCAAAGCTACAATATAAAAGTAAAGCAAAATCTGCAGAAGGCAGTTGTACAAACTCGCATCAATTGCAATGGTGTTCCAATCATTAGATGAATAATTAAAATAAAAAATTAAAGAATTTTGTACAACTTTTTATTTCATCTGACTCTAGCAATGATAAACTAATTAAGTGTTGAAGTACAAATGATAAAGCCTCCACGCTAAAGAAATATACATTATTTTGGTTGGAATCCAGACATTGTTCCAGACTTATACAAAATGATCAAAAATGCATTTTTTGGCATAAAAATTTATGTTCTCAATATTTCAGCCTAATTTTTAGAGACAAGTGTAAAAAACACTGAGGAATTCAAAAATTTGATCAGTTTTTGATAATTCCAATTTCTAATTCCAATTTCTAAGTGACCGTGGCCAGATTGATCCATTATTGGATTTACAATATTGGCCAATTAATGGCAACCAACGTACAGCCAATATTGGCTAACAAACGGCTAGTTAATATTGGACCAATATCAACAATCAATATTGGGCCAACATTGGCTCAGGCATGGCAACCGAATATTGGCTTGCCAATCTTTAGCCAATATTGGGCCAATATTGTATTCCCAATAATGGCCAATCAATGGCTGCCTATCGACAGCCAATATTGGCTAGCAATTGGCTGGTTAATATTGGGCCAATATTGCCGGCCAATATCGGGCCAACATTGGGTCTGGCGTGGAAACCCAATATTGGCTTGCCAATCTTTAGCCAACATTGGGCCAATATTGTATTCCAAATATTGGCCAATATTATGTTCCCAATATTGGACCTACATTGGTTGAAGGTTGGTTATATTGGTCAGCAGAACCCCAAGATACCCGATATTGGTCCAATATTGGCCCAATATATAATGCTACCTGGGATATAATCAGAAACTGAGTGCATTTACTCTATTTATGCTTGTTTTAAATGTTTTAATGGTCCAATCGTTTTCCAATACGAATTGCTAATAATTAATTTTGCTTGCACTTTGTCTGACATGCCAGTGAAATCGATTTTTATCTGCATGGTGGGAAAGATAGCGAGATAATGGGATAAATCCTTTATTTTGATTTATTAATGTAACTTGGTTTCAACTTTAAAAACAATTTATCTGTATTGAAATCAATGAATTAAACAGAGATCCTGTTGTTAGATTCAATTTGAAAGAATTTGCTAGTATATTACAATGATTATTATTGTCATTTTCTTTCTTCAGTGATTTAATATAATTTGGCATCAAATTTGCTAGAAAAAATAACTTCTTTTTTCTCTAAAGATTCATTGACCCCCCAGTGTTTCATTATCTGTTTTAAACAGAGGTCGAGATCGAGACATCTTTGAAAGAGAAGCAGGAAAGCTTAGGGGCAGCAAACATTAAATCTTTAATATAGACTTCAAGTTTGTTATACCAAAAGTGTAATCTGATTTGGAACTTAAGTTTGTGCAACTTATAATTAAATTAAACAAATCAAATAATGTGTCAACGTTGTGTCATTTCAGGTTATTTTTCCTAAAACCGACGAACAACGAAAACGGTTGTCAGAATCTGTCAAGGGAATTTTTCTCTTCCGCTCATTAGATCAGGTAGGTAAATATTTATAAATAAATAAATAAATAAATAAAATTTCTTAGGGCACTGTAAAGATTTTAGTAACATGGGTAAAAATACGATTTTTATAAAGACTGGTCTGCTATTATTGGGGGCGCGTAACTGGCGCAACAGCCGCAAGCACAGCATCGACAAAAAAAGGCAAATGTCTAGGGCCTGTTTCCTTGAGGGACCACTGAAAAAATTCTATTTGCCAAAAAAATATAATTTTAAGCCAAAAAAATCCAATTTTAGACCAAAAAATCCACTTTTAGACCAAAAAATCCACTTTTAGACCAAAAAATCCACTTTTAGACCAAAAAATCCAATTTTAGACCAACAAATCCTCTTTTAGACCAAAAAATCCACACGATAACGCATGCGTTAACGCATCCATGTGAACTAGCCTTTAGGCGTCTACATCGCGCATTTGCGACGAGTTAAATCCAACATTCGGTTCGGTCCCGAATGTGTTCTTCTGTGCTACAATTCTATACAGAAAAGTGTAGAAGGGGTTTAGAAGTCTAATATGTAATGCGTCCATGCATTACAGATGTTTACTTGTTTTTAGTAAAAATCATCGATTTTCTTTTGGAAATAATCCATGATATTTGGGGGGGCCTGGCGCTAATTGCCTAATTCCCCACTGACTCTCTGGTGGTTAAACAGGCCCGGGCCGCTAATTGAAGCTTTACGGTATTCATGTAGAAATTTTCGTTGCTGGTTAAACTTTGCCATTTATTTAAAATAATATTATATAGGAACAAGTACAAGATGTATTAAATGCCATGTTCGAGCGAAAAGTTGACATAGATGAATATGTTATTAAACAAGGAGATGATGGAGATAATTTTTATATAATTGAAAGGTAATGAAAATTTAATTGTATCAAATTTATATTCAGTACACACAATGAAATAGAATGGAGCAGGCTACATAAATTCAATCTAAACTCATTCAATGTTAACTATGAAACACACTGGCTTTTGTTGTGATGAAAATTTCAATTGAGTTTATCAATTATGAATGTTGTTAGTATGGCTTTAGCTCCATTCTAATTTAAGTGATGAAACTGCATAGTTGGGGTTGCAATAATAGCTTGTAAATTTTGTACAATTTATAGTGGAATTTATGATATTTATGTCTTGGAACACAACAACGAAAAATATGTAGGAAAATATGAGGAGAGCGGAAGTTTTGGTGAATTAGCTCTAATGTACAACATGCCTCGAGCAGCAAGTATAAAAGCACAAACACCAGGCTCTCTATGGGCTATGGTAAGAAATAAGATGCTGGACAAAGCTATATGGTCAAATATTTGACAGCTGTAGGGACTCTTTGGACTCCGAATAAAACACAAGACATTTCTAAAGTCATTTAAACTTGTTTATATTTTTTAACATGTAAAACTTTACATTTAGACTGCTTTGAAAAATGTAAACAAGTTTAACCTAGGGTACAAATAAATGGAACCCATTTTTGTGTATCCTAAAGAATGTACACAGACAAAAAGGCAGAGGTCGCTGGAAGACTTGGAGCCGGCCTCGAGTATGACGTTAACTTATTTATGATACTGGTATAGAAAGATTTAGACCTGGCTCCAGGAGTTTGTGGCAGAGATGAATATGCAAAAGTAGAATCTGCAATGTTAATAATAAATGATAAATATAAAGGAAGTCGGGTCATTTCCTCGAATCCCGTTTCATCGAATTGCATTTTTTTCCGATGAAACTTACCATTCCTAACAATAAATTTGATGAAATGGTACATTAAAATCCAGAAAAAATTCCACGAGAAAAGCCAAAAAACCTAACCTAACCTAACCACGTAGCGACGTGAATAACATCCCCGGAGACAGCCAAAAATTTCGATGAAACGTACCAAACGAGATTTCGGATTCAATAGGGGGTTTCATTATACGTTTGATTTTGCAATTTTGTGATTTTGCATTAATCACTAACACAGTATTTAATTGAAACATCCCCCGATTTTCACAAGTTCAGAAAATTCCAAATTCGACGAAACGGGATTCGAGGAAGTTATCCGATGCGATTAAAAGGTTACGCTTAGCACAGTTATAGATTTTATTCATACAAGGACCACATCTTATCTCTTAAAGATCCTGAATATGTGTTTTATTCGAGTTTTGCAAAGTCCTTTCCTTGTTATACACAACTCTTGAGATGTATATCTGGTGCCATCAATTTCTAAAGATACCAGCAGAAATCTTCTGTAAGACACCAAAATTAAAAAATGTGTCCAAATATGGCAGTATATTATTGTCTAGCATCTTAATTTTTAAAATATTTAATTTAATTAAAAGATTTTTATAAAACAAAATATAGGATCGGATGACATTTCGACGTATCCTTCTAAAAAATGCCTTCAAGAAGAGAAAAATGTATGAAACACTATTAGAATCTGTTCCAGTGTTAAAAGCACTTGAAGTAAGACGAGATAAAGTACTCAACTGGAAAAGATTTAACTGTTTATTTTTGTAGCCTTATGAAAGAATGAATTTAGCTGATGCACTAGTGCCAAAGACTTTTGAAGCTGAAGAGCAAATCATCCACCAGGTACTCAGAACCAACACCTATACCAACACACATACAGTTGAGCCTCGAAGTTTGCGTTCACCATGTTTGATGATGAAAACGTCGCAAAAATGTAACTTTTTGCATCGGTTTAAACGTTTTGATGACGTTTTAATCATCAAAACATTTGATCACTTTTTACAATGAAAACAGCGAAAATAGCCGTTTTTCGTTATTAAAATCAATGAAAACGACTGCTTTACTAAAAAAAAAATTTTTTTTTCCATCTGCAAACTACAAAACATAAAAAAAAAACATTTTAATTTAAAAAAAAAAAAAAGTGAACTGAACTATCGGTTCAAGTACGTGAACTTGAACTAAGTTCACTTTGAAAAAAATTGTAGTGAACGTGAACGTGAACTAGTTCACACGGTGATGAACGCGAACTTGAACTAGTTTGCGATTTGGTGAACGAGATACAACACTGGTAATGAGAAAGTCGTTATATCGCAGTTCGTTATAACGAGTAATTCATTATATCGCAGTTCGTTGTTACGATAAATTCGTTATATTGCAGTTTGTTGTGATGATAAATTCGTTATATCGCGGTTTGTTATAAAGACGAGGTTCAACTGTACCGTATTTTATTGAATAAGAGCCACGGCTCTTACATGTTTTTTGTTCATTACATTTGTGAACATCGTTTGTAACGCTAAATATGGCGTCTCAACTGCGGGTCTTAATTGAGAGAGTCTCTTATTTGATGAAATACGGTAACTTATTTAATATACTTAAACATTTTAGGGTGATGCTGCAGATGGAATGTATTTTATTGAAGATGGAACAGTTAAGATATCTATGACTGGCGAGGTAAAATTGATGAGAATATAAAATATTCTTGCATGTTAAATAAATTCTACTCCAATTTTGTGTTAGGATGGTTCCGAAAGAGAAGTATCTCGAATAACAAAAGGTGGTTATTTTGGAGGTAAGTACAAATTGTGAATACTTCAATGCAAATAATTCATTACAAATCGACATTGCAACATGTATTTCAGAACTGGCATTAGTAGCGCACAAACCAAGGGCAGCTTCAGCTTATGCAGTTGGAAAAGTGAGATTAGCATGTAAGTTGTGGTTTTATTTTATCCAGGCATATAAACCAATACTCGGGGGAATCGGAATCGGAAAAAGGAAGGAAGTGCTTAGCACTTAAAAGCGTCCACCTGAGAATGTCAAAGCACATGCTGAGAATGTATTTATGAGTATTTCTGAACGATCCACTCCACTCGTGACAAATGCCACTGAAGAGCAGGAAATCAAAGAATACGCCATGTTTGAATCTTGCGCGGGTGTGTGCGCATTCGTGCTAATGAAAATAATCAAAGGACACCGCCTTAACGCACTTAAGTCTGGGCGTACTTGTCTACCAACCCCAATCTATAGTATTCTTATTTCTGTCATCTGGTTGGCAGCCATTGTAGCTGGGTGTTGCTGAACTCGCTCTGCTCACGTTTTACAAACTTTCGTCACAACATTAATTTGTGTTCACAATTTCTAGATTACAGGAGAAAGCTGATTATCGATTTTTAACGATTTTTCAACAATTTTTTTATCGATTTTTTTATTTTCTACCGTGCTAGGCATAGGGAGAAGGCCACAATTTTTATGACTGCAATTGTACAATCGTGGACAAAAAAGTTGTCGTCTTTTCCCATGTGTTAAGCCTAGTTTAAGCCTTTTTCATGCATGTGCTATTGTTGCAAGAATGCTTTGCTGTTCACAGCACCAAATGATAGGGAAAAGGCCACAATTTTTTTGTCCACGATTGTACATAAACCTAATGTCTGATTGCGCGAACAAATCGGTTTTACGAACATCTATGCCTCCCAATTAGTTATTAGATAATAGGTGTTCTACTGTATAGATCGAATCGTTCTAGCTTGTTTTAAAGTATATTTTATACCTGCTTAGATGTGGAAAACTTCTGGTTACATACGGTTATTATTTTAATGCGAAAGTAAACAAACTCTAGCGCTTGTTGATACAACCTTTAAATTATTATTGATTTTTGTGAAGGATAAAAATTCTTAAGGATAAGGGTTTGGCAAGGGCTTGCGTGTACTTTGGCACGCACAAGAATCTGTCAAACGTTACCATGTTGTTTGTATTTCATCAGACAGAAATAGACATCAAATCAAAGGCGGATCCAGGGGGGTGCTCCCCCCCCCATCCCCCCATCAGGCAAGCAAAAATTATTTACGTCAAAATGTCATACAAAATAACAAACACATGACTCTTGACGCTTTAATGTCCACAATGTCACATCCACTGTCACCATTTACCATTCACCAATCGACTAATTGATTTTTGAAGAATCCTGATAAAATCAAATCAAATTTCTGTCGCAGATGATTTAATAGACCATTGGAAAATTATGACATAATGCAGTTTGGCTCTGCCCACAATAAGAAAACCACAAATTAATAATAGGGAGTTTTATTGTATGTATTATTTTGTAATTTTGTGATTTTCATTAATCAAAAAATCAATAATTTTTTATGCCTCCAAAAAAGGGATTTCATTAAATTCAACCAGTTAAGTTGCGTGATCTAGACGATTTTGTAATTTTTAGGTTTTGTCACGTGATATTATTTCATCAATCACATTCACAATCACTAAAATACAAGAGAGTGAAAACACAAATTCTCAAAATCATATAAAAGGTAGTTTTGGCATTTTTGTGATTCTGTGATTTTGAGGTTAGTCAAACGCAAAACAAAATGGAGGCAGCCAAACTCTGTCTAACTTGTAAGTGGCCAACTTGTATTCTCATCATTATGCTGAAGCATCCTAGACTGTACATTTTTGCTCTTTTGCATTTTTCCAATTATGCACATGATTGGCAGAACTGATGATGTCACATGACAAATCCAAAATTGCAAAATTACAAAATTGCCTTAATTAATGAAACACCCTAATGTTATTTTGCAATGGTTTTTCTCATAGATGGGGGGCAACCAAAAGTCTATTCAAAAAATTTCCATCCCTCGGGACATGGTTACCAATCGGTACTCTGCCATGGTGACCGCTTGTAAGGGGTACAGATGGGCTAATTCAAAAGTGATAAAGAATCGCCCCCCACAGAACAGTTTCTGGATCCGCTATTGAATCAAATAGACATACGGTAATTGAATTTGTTCCCCAAGAATAATCGATTTAACTTTTATTTGCAGTTCTAGATGTGCAAGCTTTCGAAAGACTCCTCGGGCCGTGCATGGAAATAATGAAAAGAAGCATCGAAGACTACGAAGAACAATTAATTAAAATATTTGGTTCGCAAACAAATTTATCTGATGCACGATGATGACGTATAAATGCCCGCATATATCGTCCTCCCGTTTGTTGAAACAAAACACTTTTTCCGATGCACACAAATTTTAAAACAATTTTTTAGTTTTGTATTTTTTAGTTGGGACGAGGTTTTCTTACTTCGCCACTGCTTGTATTGGTTGTTATACGTTTTCCTGTTAACGATTGCACGATTTGAATTTTAAGCTTCCATATAACCAGTGGCGCATTATGGCACTGGCACCGAAGCCCACAAAGGATGGAAAGCGATTTTTTTTTTTAGGTTTTTGGAAGATGAAAATCTTAACTTGGCTCTGCTAAAGGGCCCATCAACCCAACTTGCACACGGGCCCGTATATTATAATGCGCCACTGCGAATAACTCCCTAATATATCTGTGATCAGTTGTCATATACTCAAAAACAAATGTTTCATTCGTGAAAATTATTAGTTGTGACGATGGGGATTGAGAAAAAGTTTTTTTTATAAGGAAAAAAATTATAGAAAAGAGATTTTGTCTCTTGGGTCTGGATTTGTGAAGGAAATGAAGAAATCCTTCTTAAGGAGAGCGCGGTATAGATAAACATTTATCTATTCTTGGATCTACACTTATTGAAAATCTATAGGATCAGGTAGATCTGTTTACGCGTAAGGAGCTTTCAGGAAACTTAGCAATCGATAATCTTTATTTCTAAAAGTTTATGCGTCAATATTTGCGTCAATTTCACGCTGATTTAATTCGGGCAGGACAGAGGATTGAAAATGGTTAGAGACCGCACAAAACCTTAATGTAAATCTTAGCTCAGTTTCAGTGGCTTGGACGGTCGTTATTATTTTTGTTTTGTACAGTTATTAATATCGAATATGTTTTTAACTTCAGTTTTTTTGTTTTGTTTTGTTTTTAACTGATAAAAAAATATATAGAATTTTTTGGTAGCAGAAGACCGGAACCAAAAATGAATACACTTTCATTTTGTTTTTTGTTTTTGGTATTTTGGGGGTAAAAAAGAATGAATTTGATGTAAAATAGATTTCAATTTGTTGTCAAAATAAAAGAAAACAATTGATTTTCCTATAACGTTCATTACTGCCATCTGTGGACAACGTTTTAAACTCAAAACGACAACATCCGGGTTCTCGCTTAAACCCACCTTTTCTTACATGCTATTCGATGATGTGATAGTTGAATACGTGGAAGAGATCGGTTTAGCAGAAGAGCAATGCATTGACATCGAAAAGAAAAAGTAATTTTAAGCAGAAATATTAAAATATTAAAATATGAATTTTTTTACGTAGGATATCGCACTTCTAATTGGAAAAAAAAAGTTATGTACAAAATCTCATTTTCTAGTTGGAATAATGCAATTTTTTACGTGTAAAACAAAAACTGTATTTTTAGCGGAGAAAAAAATCATTATTTTTGTGAAAAACATTTTTAATGTAGAAAAATGCAATTTTTGTATTTAAAAAATCCAATTTTTATGTGTAAAATCAATGAGAATTCAATTTTATTGGTAAAACAGATGTTTTAGTCGTTAAAAACGATTTTGCTAGGCACAAAGTGGTCACTTTAAGTGTCTAAACGTGATAAATATTAAGTAAAAAAGGATTTTGTAGTACCAGTTACAACACGCCTATCAAAACCTCCATCCAAATCAAATTTGGCGCCATCAGTTGCCCAGCAAGATGGAAGAAGCGACGTGATGGGCCGATTGTGAGGAGTGTGGTGATTGGTGGTACCGATCTATTCCATGTGTAAAACTATATCCTGGTTCAAAAAAGTCTGACTAAAAGTTACCAACACTTCTCTTCTAAGTTGCACCAACTTTTTCCACCGGTTTTAAATGATAACTCGTCGACTGAGCGATTTGCGGCCTTTTCCATGCAATTTGATGGTCTTTTGAATCGACTCGTTTAACATTTCTTTCGGTAAGAAACTTGGGTAAGAATTGCATTCTTGGGTTAAATGTTTCTACAGGTCAACCTGTTGTTTAGAGGTCGTTAGGCCTAATCTAGGCGGCTATAGATTGACTCATGCCGTTTTTCGCACTCAATTTCAAAGTTTTGTATTAATTTTCGTTTATTTTTCTACAATTTTTATTTTTTTTTTAGGTTACAGCATCGGTGCTTCTCTCTCGATAGACTCGTTTTTTTTTCGTCGAAAATTTGGCTGTTTCGTGAGGTATTTTTGATGTTTGATGTTTGATGTGTGTTATGGGAAATAAGAAAAAATTAATTTAATTTAATTTAATTTTTTTTAAAATTTTTATTTTTTTATTTTTTGGTAGTTTTTGGTTTGAATAGCGATGGAGTTGAATTTGACAGGTGTTTGTATGTTTAAGTTGTGGGATTGAATTATGGGTTCGTTTGGTTTGGTAAAACCAACCCACAAATCCCCACTTGAAAAAAGGAGGCGAATTTGAACTGGTAAACGATAATAATCAGAAAATACATGCTAATTCTACGTTAAGTGTGTTAAATGTTGTAAGAACCAATTTAAATGATTATTTACTGTTTAAAATCCACTTTTTGCAAAATTTGTATTCTTAATTGTTTATTTTTATTTTCTATTCAGCCAAACTGCCCAAAATAATTTAAAAAATTGGTTCTACCATTGCCAACTTCAAAATTTCTATCATTTCTATCATCCTATCACAATACGCAGCTCGAATAACTTCTGGTAATGCGAAAAAACACTATAAAAAAACCTGTTTAACAAAATTATAATAACAATAATAATAATTACACCAAATCATCTTATTTAATTTGATATATGTAATTCCAGTTTTCAAAATGTCTTCATCCGACCTAAACACATCTAAGCACACGAACCATTCGGTGCACGACGACTGCTGGGAAGTCTTTTTAACAAACGAAGACTTGGAATGTCATCACCACCACTGTCTGAACCCGAAGCCGGAAAATATGTAACACAAAATATTTGAAACTGAATTTGCACAAGACCAGCTCGGCAAAACTCCGATGAGCCAACAACAATCCGACACGACAGATCTGACTCTTCTGACCACAATGCAGCCGCAGGAAGAACAAACCGTGACCGTCAACACGCAGAACGGCAACGAAATTCTAGCCATGTTCGACCAGCAGATGGAGCAGATAGAGACAAGCAGTGACGTGACAAATCTCGACAACTTCACGATAACTGTAACCGCGTCGACCGTTTTGAATTCATATGCTCAGCAACAGAACAAACAAGACAATCAATTAACAGCACTCAAGGACAAATTCTCTTCCGACAACCAACTGCTATTCAGCGAACAGCAGGAAACGCTTTTAACACATTGCATGGAAAACGGCGTAGTCAGTGCACCGCCTGCGTCGGTTATTCAAAAAACCACAACGAAAACTTCGTCCAAGCGAAAACTATTACCGAAACCAACCGGCTTGTACGATCTTCACGGCCAGGAATTCCAGTGCAGTCGATGCGACTTTGTTTGCTCCAATGATGCGTCGTACAGAGACCACGCAAGGTCTCATACGAAAGTGAAGGAGTTTGCTTGCGAATATTGCGGCATTACGCTAACCAAATACGAACAAATGGCGAAACACTTGGACAAGGAGCACAATAGTGATTTGTCTTATTATTGTTATTTGTGCTACACGCCCATGGAAGACAAGCTCAGTCTTCAGGAACACTTGAGTTATTGCGGCAAGCAGAACAACGCGGATACGGGCAAAAATCATCAGTCGGTCACCTCGATGGCGTTAACTGTTCCGTCCACCAGCCAGTTGCTGCCGAATCTCCTAAGCGGGAGTACGGTGAATGTGAAAGACGTCATAACGTGTCCAAAATGCGGGCAAATTTTGGGGACTGAAGAATCACTCAATGTGACCGATAAGCCAGTGGAACATTGCTGCGAATTCTGCTCCACAAATTTGACCTTAATGAGGCAGACAGGGTAAGTTAGTTGGTTTATTTCACTTCTATTGTGTGGTTTTAAGCAAATCTTTACAACAAGAGGCAATAATTCTTTGTTTTATTATTATTTCTAGAAATACGTTCACGAGCAGCCAATCAGAATCAAAATTTGAAGACATGTTTAGTGAGCAAACTGAGGCTCTGAACATACCTCAAAGTATACCATCAACTGTTACCACAGCGCCACTCCTTCTCTACACAAACACACCCTCGGACACCCTTGACAGATCCTCCGTCCCGGTTGACAACCAAACCCAAATGACTGTGGGGATCAACACGCCTAATGGACTCATGGTACTCACTTTACCCGTAGTCACTGCCGATAAAGTGTCTTCGGACTCATCCACAATGACAGGCCCACTTCTTCAGTTGCCCAATGGGAACATTCTCCTTCTAGGCTCCGAAGTGGCTGCGTCATTAAATGCTGCCAGTGTGGTCCAGCCATCTTTGAGCCCCACAGTTGCCTCTGCTCCGCCGCTCGTACCCAGTAATGACATTCTAATGACCGCAGCGGCAGGAGCCGGGATCAATGCGCCTACTTGTGACAGTTTGGGAGCCACTCCTTTGGGCTCGGCGGTTCGTTTATTGGTAGAAGACCAGTATGACTTAAAAGCTAAAGTGTCACGATATACATGCTCTCAATGCGGAAAGACTTTCGATGCATACCAGAGTTGGCGAAGACACGAACAGAAGCATTCGGCGCCGAAGAAACAACATGCGTGCGATATTTGCGGCAAGAGTTTTACGCGGCCAAAGCTGTTGAAAGATCATGTTTCTAAACAGCATAGTAATGCAGTTGATGGGGCATCTGAAGCCATTTGTAATGATTTGCCAATGATCAAACAGGAAACATGACAAAATTTTATGAAGGGCGTCAAAGCCCAAATAGTTTTAGAATTGCTGATTTAGGCTAATAATTAAAGAGTTTATACTTTACCGATGCCGTTTAAGCAACAGAAGCATTTTGAACTTTACCTAACCTGACCTAACCAGCTGCTTGCGTCGCTAAAATGGGAAATAATAACTTGTTGATGTACTACTGGCTCACAAAAAATAATAATAGAAATTTAGGATTATTTATTTGCCATTTTCATTAGATTTGGCATAATTTATACAAATATTTTTTTTTCCAGCTACACATAATCTTTGGAATTTAATATATGAATCACTCATGGTTTTGCAATGGCAATAACGATTGAATTTATGAACAAAAACTAATTTTGAGCAGGTTTTGATAGTTTAAACCATTTAATGGTGAAAATTGTAAAAATTATAGTTTCAGGTGATCTGCTTGGCGGTTCTGGTGTAACGAGCTCGTGATCACATTGTGTATTATACCCAACTTTGATATTTTTATAAAATACCGGTATTTATAGTTTAAAGAAAAAAAAGTCTAAGTGTATATAATATTAAATATTTTTGTACAGTTCTTGGGTTTTTATCAGACCACCGTCCATTTTTTTTAAAATTTGAAACAAATAATCAAGTGTATGTTTTGGTATGGTGTTTAAGTTTAATTAAATGATTTTTTTGAAGTAAAAAGCAAAACTATTACTTATAAAAAAAATTGTATAAATATTAATAAATATTTTTTTAATCCCAATTTGATAATGAAAATTTGTTTGATTTATTTTGTATGGCAATTTTAGAGCAAAATTTGCGAAAATCGAGGTCACGAGAACCATATCCTTTATTTCATCCAAGGTTGACCTCCTTCCTTTACTCCGAGAAGTAAAAACAACAAAAAAAAACATTTTAATTAATTGGATGAGCTCATTGCGTGCATTCCTGCTTTTAGTCAGAAGACCACTTAATCTGACCTTATCATACATGCCGTGTGAATGGCATATTAAATTATCGAGCCCTATTTTAGGAAATGTGCTTTTAAATACGCCGGATTATTGATTCACTTATTCTCGGTAACATTTGGGAACATCAGCTCTTACTAGTGGCAAATTTTAAAAGTTTATTACATTTTAAATGTAGTTGAAATATTTTAGAAAACAAGTGAAAACAACGATTTTTTTCAAAGAAAAACCAACATTTTCTGTTGGTTTTAATAGATATTCTCTGGGGAAATAAGATTTGTTTCTATGTCCCGGTCAAGAATGACCCGAGCAGCTTTCCATACCAATTTAAACGCCAAGTTTGATGTGATTACATGAATGGCTCTATCGGTCTTCCATACTTTCTAGTTATTACTCAAGACTAGACACCTTGTTATCACAACATGCGAGCAAGAATTCGTACGAAAATGAATTGTTATTAACTTCATTGTGTCGGCGAACAACATAAACAACTTTTAAAACATCGTTTAGCGAAAATATGATCGAGAACTCAGATTTATATTCCATCAGGTAAAGGAATCCCATCCGCAGCTGTCAGTTTTTAAGCCTATTTTTTGCCGGTCGGGCGGCGGGTCAGCACGAAAACGTGGCATTTTGTTCCTTGTTCCATATGTAGTTTAATTTAGGCTGCAATCTCGTTGGGAATGAGATTTGTTTTGGGTTTTGAGTCGAGTTGGGATTGTTGGCGGAGGAAATAATTGTTTTCTTTGTTTTGCAGATGTTGGGATTCTGAGAATATCTTCGATATGGAGACTTCTGAACCGATCATAATAAATAGGTATGGAATGGGTTTGGTTGATTGTTTTGTATTTTTTAATTTGATTGAGAGTGATTTTGTTCGTTTATTTATTTTTAGTTCGGCTAGTTCTGATTGCGGAGATGATTTCGGGTTAACGAGTGGAAGGGTATTTAGTTTGACTGATGCTGATTATTTAGAATTGCCAATTGCTCAAATATTGGATTGCAGTTTATCAGGCATGTGTTTGTGATTGTCTAATAGAAATTTCTCTTTTCACAATTTTTCACGTTTTTTTTATCTGATAAATGCAATTTTTCACGTTTTTTTTTATCTGAAAAAGGCAATTTTTTTCACTATTTACCTGAAAATTTTAATTTTTCATTTATTTTTTAGTCTGAAAAATTCGATTTTTCAATTTTGTTACCTCAAAAATCCAATTTTTCACAATTTTTTACCGGAAAAATCCAATTTTTCACAATCTTTTACCGGAAAAATCAAATTTTTCACAATCTTTTACCGGAAAAATCAAATTTTTTACTATTTTTTACCGGAAAAAAACAAATTTTTCACAATTTTTTACCTGAAAACGAAAATTTTTCACAATTTTTCAACCGGAAAAACCCAATTTTTTAATTTTTTGTATATGAAAAATTTGTATTTCCCTGTATTTATCTGGAAAAAAAAAATCTGAATTCTGCACTTTTATAACTGCGATAAATTCCGACTAATTTAATTAATTTTTAATTTTTTCCGTCGTAGATTGGGTGAATGAAGTTACGTGTCCACTAACAACACCTGAATCAGTTACAGATGCAAACAAAAACAGTTCACCCAGAAGAAAAGCCAAAAGACACATCAGAAAAAATCTAAATCCCTTTGAAATTAACAAATGGTGATTTGATAATTATCATTGCATACTGGGCCATTGAGAACACTAAAATTCTCATTCTATGCATTTTATGCAGGTCAAAATTAAATTTTTACGAACAGACTAACGTCGTAGCCGAAATCACCGAAATCATCAGCACGCAAATGGATTTCACACAACAACTTGATATTATTAGAATTATCGATCCCCAAGCTGTTATATCCAGCACGGACGAACACTTCGCTATTGGTAATAATATTAATAATAATAATTTAAATAAAAAAAAATAAAAATAATTTTTTCTAATAAATTCCAGATATAACTCGTTTAAATGACAACAAATGGAAGGCGGTAAAAGAAAAAATTCTGAGAAATACAAACATCAAAGTAAAAACGAACCGCAATTGCAGAAGTCGGAAGGTGAAACGACAACCAGTGAAGAAAAATACGAGAAAAGTATGAAAATCGATTATTTTATTTTATTTTTTAAATTTTAAATTTTTAAATTTTTAAAAAAATTTAAAAAATTTAAAATACACAGAAACAAAACAAAACACGAGAGGAAGTTGAATTGCAGTCGGACGGAAGCGACAAGACGAAAAGAAAAACTCAGTTAGAGAAAGAATACCTCAGTGGTTTGTTTGTGAAGGAAGAAATTCTCTCTTTGTCGACAAGTCAGCTGACGGAGGAAGATGTTGATATACTCGATTGATGTTTGCTTAATAAATTAATTGTTTACGGCTTGCTTGTACGTGCAAATTCATTTTCCACTTTCTCACGGCGATTCGAGAAAAATTCACTTTTTTGTGTACCTTTATATACGTGAAATGCTTCCATCGAATTGATGAAAACAATATTTATAGGGAATCGGAAGTTGGCCTCGTTTTGGTGGCGGTTTTGAAACTTTAGCATTTATACTCGTTTGGGGTTAGGCTTAATTTTGTTGTTTTTGTGAATTTGATAAGCATTTTTTTGATAAAGAGAGTAGACAAGATATTGATTTTTTTTTTGTTTTTGTTGATTTAAATTATAAGATAAAAGTTTTTTAAATAAAAAAAATCCAAAAATAATTTTTATTATTTGAAAACGAGATTGGTATTTGAATTAATTATTATTTGAAAATGAGATTGGAGAAGTTACTGCATTTCAGGCGCTGGCCTATTTATAAATTGTAAATGAAATTTTTGCAATAAAACTTGTATAAGCCTTGAAAATACTTAGTTTATTGTTTTATTGTTTTGATGTTTTTATTTGTGTAGAATACGTCCATTTTGTATATTCCTTCCGTTTATTGTTTATAGATGTCGCTAGTTCGACTGTTGCTGTACCCTGGTGAGAAAAAGAAAAATCTCTAAAGCTTAACCTCTCCAGAAGTTATCGTTGTTGCATCACTTATTTTGATCAAAATAGCATCTCCGATCAAATAAGGCCGTGTTATTGTGGTAAAGTATACTATAAACAACCATATTTTGTCGTAATCTTTAAAATTTTATTCTCCAGCCTCAAAACACTGGAATTCTGTGATGGAGCGCCATGTGGCACAGGGAATAGCGCGAATAGCGGCCATTACGAGAGTGCACAAACAATTCGGCGTGTACCGAAACATGATTAAAAACCAGGGCAATCCTTACACCGTTAAGGGCTTGAAGAGTTTACGCCTGAATAGAAAAATTAAGAATATGCCGTACAGATCAATATGAGACGTTTCCAACTGAAATGCGCCATCAAACTGTTCATTTTTGCCACTTTTGTCTGCAGTTTTGTGCTCGTTTATTTGTTTAGCGAACTTTTAGAAAATGAAAAATTTAAATTTTTAATGGTTTATCGAAGTCGTGAATCGATCGACCAGTTTGTGTCGTCTTTAATCCTGGAAATCGCATTTGTAAAACCTTCAAAAGTCGACTGGAATGTGACGAAATCGTGGCTGAACTCGAGAGAAATTCATCCGAATAATGCGGAACATTTTGGAGATGTTTTACTGCGCATGAGCAGTGAAGAAATTGTCAGAGCTGGTGTTGGCGGTGTTGGGACTCAAATTAAGATGATGTTGATGCTAGAGGGAGGGCAGAAAGTTTTGTTTAAACCAATGGTGTAAGTCGACTGGAAATGGAATTAAAAGATGAAAATTGTTTTTCAATTAAAATGACACGTGGTTTTGTTTATTTCGCAGAGAAAAGCGTGAATATGTTGCAGATTCGAGTCCGTATGCGGGAAAAGATCGTCACAATTGTGAAATTGCAAGTTTTCATTTGAATAGGTAAAATTAAACATTTACTAGTGTAGTTGTTAATTCACTAGTGTACTGGAATTCGTTGAATTGTGTTTTTGGATAAAATTTTATATTTTGTTCAATTTTAAAAGGCTTTTAAACTTTCGACGTAGTCCGTTAGTGATTGGAAGACGTGTAAATTTAACGGAAATGTATAAAATAGCTGATTTGCAACTAAAGAAAACATTTTTCAAAAAAGGTAAAAAATAAAAAATTGTAATATTGTAATAAAAAAATAAAATAAAATAAATAGATATTTATTTCCATAAATTTTAAACTTTTTGCAGCGAATAATTTATGTTTTTACGGTGTTTGCCACTACTGTGCGCCTAGTCAAGCGATCTGCGCCGACGAAAAGGGAATTTTAGAAGGAGCGGTCATTTTATGGATTCCGCATTCACTAACGAAATTTAAACATCCGTGGAGTAGGACGTACAAGAAAAACGTGCTGGCAAAGTACGCAAATAAGCTTTTAAAATTTTAATCGACATTGAATTAAAATTGATGAAAATAATATTCAGATGGGAGAAAAACAATCATTACTGCGCGGATGTGAAAGCGCTACCAATGTACAGAACCGGGCCTCGTTTACTGGATTTAATAGACGCGGCCATCTTTGATTTCATTTCGGGTAATGCCGATCGACATCATTACGAGGTGCTAAACGGATTCAACGACGGTGTTGTATTGTTGTTGGATAATGGGAAAAGGTTAGAATACCGTAAAAAAAAATTCTTATTTAAATTTATTTTATAATTTTTAAATTTTTCCAGTTTCGGGAATCCATTTAAAGACGAAATCAGCATTTTAGCGCCGTTCCTCCAGTGTTGCTTGTAAGTAATACCAAAAAAACAACTTCAACCATGCTCTAATTACCTATTTAACCGTAAGAATCCGTCACTCGACCTGGCAAACCCTCAACCAGTTTACAAACCCGCAAAACTCGCTAAGTGTTTCGATGCGACTGATTCTTTCCAAGGACCCCGTCTCCCCCATTCTAACCGAACCCCATTTACGCGCATTGGATCGTCGACTAAGAACAATAACGCTCGAAATTGACAAATGTATCGCAAAACACGGTAAAGAAATCATAATAAACGACAACTTATAAGGAAAAAACAACCATTTTAATTCCAACTCGATTATTTACTATTAAAATTACAAATTAATTTATTCTTGATCATCAACTTCTTCCTCTTCCTCTTCCTCCTCCTCCTCCTCATCTCCCTCCGCCTGTTCCTCATCACTTTCCTCGATTCTCGCCTTCTTCTTCTTCGGCTCCGACGCCTCGTCTTCCTCTTCGTCACTATCCGCCAAAGCTTTCGCCTTTTCTAAACGTCGAGTTCGACGTTCGTCGATGTCCGACGCGTCGCTGTCGGATGAATAAATCGGTCTGTTGTCTAGAGAAGGAAAAAATCGCATTAATTTGATGTAATTCGAGCTTATTTTGTATGTTTTTACCTCTAAATGCTCCCTTTTTGTATTTATTTTTGATGGCGGATAGCGAGATGGCGCCTTCGTCGTCATCGTCGTCGTCGTCGTATTGTTCGTTTTCTAAATACATGGAGTTGAGGCCTCTGGAGTGGGCTCGTTCTTTGACGCGGCGCTGCTTGTTCTCTCTGCGGATGGACGCTTTCAAGCGGTCTTCCTCTTTCTTGATCATTTCGCTTCTGTGCGCTTCGGGATCTTTGCCGACGTTGGGCAAGACGCGGATTTTTTGGATTTTCTGGCTTCGGTCGGCGACGGAGATTGTGATTTTCCTGTGCGTGAAGCTGTCGGTGGAATGAGGTCTGAAAGTGAGTTTGGTTCTGAAAACGGCTTGGCCTTGCAGACCGGTTCCTTGTCGGATAAATAGGTGGTTGTGGTCACATTGGAGTTGTTGTTTGTGAATGTCGAATATTTCGGCGCCAAGATGTAACGACATACTGGAAAAACGCAACATAATCATTAAAAATACATCAAAAATCATTAAAAATGCAACAAAATCATTAAAAATGCAACAAAATCATAAAAATGCAACAAAATCATAAAAATGCAACAAAATCATAAAAATACATCAAAAATCCTTAAAAATGCAACTAAATTATTAAAAACACATCAAAAATCATTAAAAATACATCAAAAGTCGTTAAAAATACATCTAAAATCAATTTAAATCGTTAAAAATACGTCTAAAATCAATTTAAATCGTTAAAAATACATCTAAAATCAATTTAAATCGTTAAAAATACGTCTAAAATCAATTTAAATCGTTAAAAATACATCTAAAATATTTAAATCGTTAAAAATACATCTAAAATCAATTTAAATCGTTAAAAATAGAACAAAAAAACCAACAAAAATTACATCTTTCCAATTCTTACCTTCCGTCCGTCCACCTAACGATTTTCGTGTTACTCTCCCGTACGGGATTTCCATCCGCATCAAAACCCCATCTCCACCGAACGGTATTTTCAACTTTGAGCTTCAAACGAGCCCGACCTTCCTCATCTAACACTTCATCCTCATCGATTTCATCTTCGTACGTTGCCGCATCAAACGGTCTACACAAAACATCGACATTTAACGTTAAAACATTAACCAACAAACGTTATTTTTTTTCATATACACGCTATACCTCGTTTCCACACTTAAAAAATTGGGTAATTTAACAAAATTTAATTCCTTCCCTAAATCGGCCGTGATTTTAGGAATCTCCACGTCGATTCGAGTCTCCGGGATTTCCTCATGCACCGGCCGAACGGTTTCTTCGTCTTCGTCGTCCATCGGCGGAGGAGGAGGAGTGGTGGACACCGGTTCCTGGTCCTCTTCTTCTTCTTTTTCTTCCTCGTTTTTCTCCTCCGCGCCGCTTTCGTCCGATATGTCGTCCGCATCGCCGAATAAATCCTTCGCGGCCGCTAAAACAAATCAAAAACATTTTTTTAAAAAAAATCGATTTAAATCGATAAAATACTCGTTTACATGGCTTGTTTTCGTCGTCTTCGGATTGATTTTCGGCATCGGACGTTTGCGATTTGGGAGTTCCGGCTTCGGAATGATTCACTTCGTTGTCGGACATTTTCTGCTCGTTGTCGGATTCCTCGCGCTCGTTTTCGCCTTGACTCATTTTCTCGTCGTCCGAACGTTCTCGTTCGTCCGCCGATTCGGCGTCCTCGTGTTCGTTCTCCGATTTTTCGTTCTCCGATTTTTCTTCCTCCGATTTCTCTCTGTCCGACTGCTCGTTTGCCGGCGCCTCGCCGTCGCCCATTTCTTCGGCGTCGCTCGCTGCTTCGTTCTGTTCGTTCTCGTTCTCGGACTCGGCGTGACCGTCCGAGACTTCGCTTTTCGCGTCTTCGTTGTCCGACTGGTTGCTGGTGGCTGAGCGAACCGATTGATGACTAGCGCCAGATTGGTGACTTTCAGCATCTGATGCTTGATCATCGCTTTGTTCGGCACCTGTTGAGTGAATTTCATTTGGAAAATTTCGATTTTGTGATGGAAATTTCAATATTACCAGACTGTGCGGGTGAATTTACATTCGCGTCGCTTCCGTCGTTTGAATCCGCGGGACTTTTAGCGCCCGATTGATTGCTCGCTTCGTCATCGTTGTCAGAATGTTGGGAACTAGCGGGCGAATTTGCTGTATGACCATAATAAAACATTTAAATTAGCATTTTCTATCTATCAAATCAAAACAATGTTTCACCTGGGGATTCAGCATCGCTTGAACCGGCGTCGGCCATTTTGTTAGGAGATCTAGATCCAGATCAAGTTCTTATTCAGGGTCACACAAGCAGGAAGCAAGTTTATACATATACCTCGATAAATCGTGGAATGCCGGTAAATAGTTAAATACAATTCTAGATGGTAATTTAGACAACTAAATTACGACTTTGTGTGTTTGCTTTGCAGTTTCGACGGAGGAAAGACGTACATCAAACCTTTCATCAAGTGCCAATGAAAATCAAGCCGCCATTAGCAATAATATGACGTCATTGGTATGGTAGATTTAAATTTTTTATTAAGAATTAAGCATTTAAAAATAATATTGCTATTTCATGCAATTACAGACACTTGTATAAAAATATTTAAAAACTATGACATCAAACCGTAAATCTAAATAATAATTCAAAATAGATACATTTGGCCCCTAGATTTTTTTTTAAAAAATTTACAAAAATAAATGGTGCAAATTTAATTCAATCGACTGCAAAATCACCACGTTTGGCATTTGCGAGCGGAATTCATTGGAGACGAATACGAGCAACCAAATGCTGAAGAAAATTCGGACATCTGCGAAACGACGCCATTAACTCTAAAAACCGAAATAAAAATATTAGTAAACAATAAATGGATCGGTATAATATCAACCTTATTCGATTTGGTGATGATTTATCTCCAACCAATTCATTAGACAACGTTTCAGGCGTCAATTCGGAACATAAACTCTAAAAATAATTAATTATTTAATTAATGATAAAACAAGACCATCGCAACAAAAATAGTTCACAAATGTACCGATAGGGGATTCCTGGCGGTACATTTCTGAACTATTGTATTTCGGGGATCTTACTTGTCCATAACTTATGAAAAACTGTTGTTCTTTCGTGTAATCTGGGATTGCTGGAAGTAATTTATATTCTCTGTGTTTAGATGCCCAATTTATAAAGCTCTAAATATATAATCAATAAATTAACATCAATTTGTATCAAAATAGGAGCAGATTACGTGATAAGCGAGTGTTAATCCACCGAAGTCGGCCATGTTTTCATCCTGAGTTGTGACTGCATCTAACTTGATTCTCGCATCATCGCTAGATTCGCCACCCTTTAGAATGTACATTTCTCATTAATATTAATAATTTAATTTATTATAATAGTTACATCTATCTTGAGGATGTTTTCGGAGTATTCATTTATGAGACATCTTTGATGTCTCGCATACATCTCGCACGTGTTATTGTTCCACCAATCAGGCAAAAAAGGTGATTGGTTATAATTTTGGTAGATAATATCTGCATTTTCAAAACCTTGTACTAGAGCTCTGCTCATGAGCCACCCAAGTGAACCAAAATTTAAAGCCCTGTTTGTAGAAACAAAAATTTAACGTTTTTTAATTCAATTTTGGTTCTAACTCACGCAAATTGCTTTGAATCAAACAGAGGTTCTTGTAGAAGGTAGTAAGGCACAACTGTAAATAATATTTAAAAATGAATTGTAATGAAGGAATTTTTGATAGTTTTACCCAAGTTTTTCCTGGAGAGTGTTATGAATGGGACGGTTTGGTCGAAAATGTGTGACATGTACCTTAGAAATGGCGAAAATTAATGATTGTTCCAATGAATATTAAATAGATTTGTACCATTCACGATTTATCTGATCTTTTAGCCATTTCACTGCCAAGATATTCTGGTAATTGACACCTTTTATGATGTTGTGGAAGAAATCCGACTTCAAAATAATGAGCTAGAATTTAAAAAGTTGATTATTTTTATTTTAGAAAGAAGAATCTTTGTGTGGTTCTTACATTTAGATAATGCTGCACTAGTTTTGAACCGTTTATTCCTGATGGGAATTCTTCATAGAAGAAAGCTCCGTCAACCTAGTAAGTAACCAAAATAAATATAACTTTGATTCCACAGATTTAGTTTACTTTTGTACCAATTTTTTTGTCCCAATTTTTGATTCTTCATCCATCCAATCATAATCATTTATCCTTTCAATAAATGTCTTCCTGATCTCATAAAAATACTTTTTAACCTTAAAATAAAAGGAACAATTAAAATTTGTGGAATAAAATTCTGTATTCTGAATTTCCACTCATCGGGGGCCCCTTTGTCGCATATGTATTTATAATAATAAGTGTATTTTTTAAATTTTTGTACTTAAGGGCCCCACAATACCTAAATCTGGCCCTGAATTTGGTAACTGCTACCGTAATGTACGTACATTTTCAATTTCAATCCTTGAAATAAAATTGTCAACATATAAGGCTCCTATTCCCATCGGGAATAACTTTTCCACTTCTTCGATACAAAATTCCCAGCGACTTTTGCTCTGTGTTGATCCTAAATAGTTGGAATATTTTTGTTAGATTTTGTTACATATAGAGATATCAGCAAAAATATTTTTCACCAGTCAAAGCATTTTGAAAATTCTCCAACACTTTCTGGAAGTTTTTAGACAAATATGGAGAATAATGATGAACTAATGTCCATATCATGTAATTATTCATAACGCTAGAAAATATAAGCAGATTATAAAAAAAAAGTATTAAAAATGCTGTTTAGTCTAAATCAGTAGTGCTTCTCAAAGTGTGGTTTGCGAGTAATACCATATTACCCCGTTTATTACCACATGTCGGTAAAGTGCGAGTATTACCGGCATGCTGGTGTAAGTAAGTACGAATTTTTTTTTTAATTTTGAGCCCAAAACATGCTTAAAACGCATATTTAAATGTCCAGGATGTAGGAAATTGGCCTAAATTTCTATAAATTTTCCCAAAAATTTAATAGTAATCTTCAGAATATCAAGAAAACAAATTTCAGGCTCAAATTTTAACATAATTATTCATCTGGCTATTTTAAACAAAAAAAACGGTTTTTTTCACTTATCCCAGCATGTTTCGCTCTATACCCGCATGCCGGTACAGACTTTTTACGTGCGATTTGAAAACCGTCATAAACCCATGCCCAACGGCATGTGGCAATAAGCGGGGTAATAATTCTAATCCCCGACATATTGGAACAAAAAATACTGGTCCGCGACATTAAATAGTTTGAGAAGCACTGGTCTAAATGGTCTAAATGCGCCTAGTAAATCTACACTCACTCATGGTCAGTGCTTGAAAACAGTTTGGAGACTTCCTGCAAGTATGTTTTATTTGCAAGAATCATAGTTGTGTCTGGGATTGCAAACCCCGGAAATGCAATATTCAAGTATTCCCTCCAATATATCTAGACAAACAAAATAAGATAGCGTAATCTAATCCTTAAGAAGTTAAATTTCTTTGAGCATTTTACTCGACGACTCCAAGAATTAAGTTCGGAAACAGATATCAATTCCTGAGGAAAGCGTAGCCTGGTTCGGTAATCATCATCAGGATACACCTAAATGCAATAATAGTATTACTATAAAAATCAATTTCTTCTTCCACATTTTCAGTATTTTTCTCAAGGTTTAAAAAAAATCTTCAAGGTTTTCCCATCAAATTGTCAAACTTTATCTCGCATCTCCATAAACAAGGCCACCAATATTTCATAACTTGAAATTACCCACTTCAAAAAGGCCTAAATTATATGGACCTTGGTCTACATCTAGCATGTTAAAGCGAGAAACCTTAGGTAATCGGTGGGTTAATGTTACTGTTATGCGAGATACATGCTACATCAAATTCATAACCCAAGATCCAAAATCATACATGAGCTAATCTTTTTTCAAAGTAGAAAACTTCATCTGCAAACAATTTGGCTTTTGGCCCGGTGGCTCCCAAAAGAACAGCCGTGTCGTGCATCAAGCGTTTGTACGCTTCGACAACCTGTTTAAATGCAATAATCACATAAAAATCCTTTGCTTATTTCTTGAATTCTACTTTACCCCATCATAATGATTCCTAAAGTAGTACTTTTTATCTGGAAGACCAAGTCCAGAGGGCATAATCTGCAATTAAAGAACAATAAATTGAAATATCACAATGAAATCGATGTTTATGGGCACTTAAATTGCATTTTTACAGTTACACAATTGATTTAAATGCATTGAAATTGAAGTGCATGTAAACTAGGAAGTAGGAACGTTGCCAAAAGAACGTTTCATATGTCAAGGACATAAATTAGTCTCATCTTTTGACAAAACAGACTCAAGTAGCATTAGACACATCAAATTGCATACAATACAACAGTTTCAAACAATTTTGGCATCATTTTATTACAAACCAACTACAAATTCCATCTTTCAAGGCAATGTACCTGAAAGATATCCACAATTTGTATTTTATCAATTCAAAATGGCCAGGCAAAGAGTGTTCTGCCGGACGACTTTCTTAAAGACCCCCAAAGCTTAAGTTTTACCAGTTTCAACGTAGGTCTGCCTCTGGACCATTTATCGAAGTACTGACTAGACCAGAGGTTCCCAAACTGGACTAGACCCAATGCTGCTTAACTTCTGTTTTCTATTGGGGAACAAACGACAGATCTGGTCCGGCCCGGCGGAATACCAGGAATTTCCCAGTGGCCCGACCTATCCAGATTTCCCGGTACTAAATTTGTTCCTGACGGGTCGGATCAAGCACTGCTGGACTGGCCCGGTGGCCCGTAGCCGCTTTGGCCTGACCCGACTTCATTAATTGTGGCCCGGACACCCAGATTTCCCGGCAATAAATTTGTTCCCAGTCCAGCCCTGGGATCAAGCATCGCTTAGTCCGGCCCTGTCGAGCGTACCTACCTCTATCTTGGCGACTTTATCGTCAACTGCCACGACCGGCCGGAAAAACGGATTCACCCCGTATTCCACGTGCAGTTTGCGTAAAACTTCGTTATTGTCCCACTGGCTTTTCACCCAGTTACCGAGAACGTTCCATCCATACAATTGGTCAATAATTCTCGTCAGGGGATGCGTACTTGCAGCGTCAATACTTTCAGTATTCATGCAAGACTCGTAAAAGCTCTTCATCTTCCATTCCAGCGACGAAACGTTGGAAGAATACGCCTTAGTGTTGAGTAAATCGCGAACCCTACCGCGGTATTCCCTCAAATGTTGACTCATTCGACTCTCACGACCGGAAGTTGCAACTCCGTAGCCCTTTTTCTCCACTTTGTTCCACACGCCGCACGAAAAGGAGTAGAAATCTTGACAGGGGTTCACATTTTGGTCCATTTTCTCGAGGATGTTTGCACTTGTGCGCAGACAGAGCGGCGTCGCACATATGTTCGACGAGTGTTTCTGATACAGTGCCAACTTGACAGCTAATGCGATGATAGCAATTAAAAAAATTAACAATACGATGCAGAGAACGAGCAGTAATACTAGTCCGAGCCACGTGAGTCCCAGGCAGGAAAACTTGCGTCGGAATTTGTCGCGCGTCGTTTCGTTTTTAAGTTTTGTCGCGTCGCCGTCCGCCAAACAGTTGTCGTTTTCCCGGTACGTTTTCTCGATTTCGTCGTTTTCGCCCAGTTTGGGGACGAGTTTGCGGTGACCGGTGTTTTCGCCCATTTTGCGATCAATCGGTGGTGGAATTTTGAGTAAAAGTTTTCACATATTATAGAGAAAGCTGCAATTGAGTGGAGAATGACAATCGAGGTGATTAGGTCGGAATCGGATTGTTATTGACTGTTACCGTGTATCTAGGGGGACGCGGGTACATCGAGTTCGAAGTCTCGGCCGGTTGTGTTTGAAAAACTTACCCTGCAGCGAGGTGACGTCATTTTTTTGTTTCTGACCGTGTTTCACGTTCCATATGTTGAGTTTGGTCGTGCAGGGAAGTTGGATTTTTTACCTTAGATTTCCCTGTTGTTTGTTATGATGGTTTGGTGGGTTTCCTTTTGGTTTTGTGGTTTGGTTATTGGAGAGAATGAGTTGGTGGAATAAACTGAACAAGTTGGTTATTTTAATTTGGTTTATTAATTTGTTTATTTCGTATCATCGCGAAAGTTTTATCAGTAGATGTTTATCGTGGAGTTGATTCCACATTCTGACGCTAGATTGCAGCAGTGTTTCTGCCATCACGGCGCCATTTTCAAGAGGTGGTCAATTTAGATAAAATAGCAGTGGCGGAGTAATTGTGGGCTCTTGGAGGATGAAAAACATGAAAATATACATCTTTATATACATATATGTTACCGGAAATCCAAGCTACGGTTCCGCTAAAAGCCCAAAGTTGACTTGATACGCTCGCTGTAGTGTTATCGTTGTTTTAATGTCTGACACTCATACATCGTGCGAGGGTATTTTTGTGATTACACGTCGGCCAAACTCAAAACTGATTTTTATTTCTCATTTTTACAGAAATTAGCAAAGTCCGGTGCGAAATGAATCAACGACACGCCATTTATTTCAACTAAATAACGAAATATAGAGATATGATCCATCCAATCCCAGCACAACCAACTCAACTCGCGGTAACGTAAAATATTCACCAACTTGGTATAAAAAAAAAATTGATAAAAATTCAAATTTTTATTAACTATACAAGAAATAACTAGCCCCACATTAGTTACACATTTCTAGTCGTTTACCAGAACGAATTCACTGAGATTGATTCGACTCCAAATCAAACAATATTTCCTCCACTTTCATTTTAAACGAATGGCGCTTTTTCCCGCTCAACTTTCGCAACCTCTGCGACAAACTCATGGCGTAATAGTGCAAATCGTCCTCGCAGTGTGAAACCGACGCATTTATTCTGGAATCGAGTTTTGACAAGGTGGAATGTATGGAATGCAACAAGTCCATCTCGTCACCGTCCTCCTCCTCCTCCTCCTGCATGCTTTTCAAGCGCGAATGAATCCGCACGTTGTCGTTCATGTTGTCGTTCATGAGCGACGACGGGAGACGGATCGCCGAGACGGATGGGATGGGCGTGATGGTTACGCTGTTGGTGCCGGCCTCGTCTGGGTTCAGAGTGGGTGGAAATGTGGCTAAACCCGGTTCGATTTTGATAGGAATGTTCGCGGGCGGCGATGAGATGAAGATGGTCGGCGTAAGGCACTGGGAGTCGATCGACGAATAGCTGTGGTTATCGCTCGCATTGCTCCCTGAGTTCCACGCGGTTATCTGTGTCGATGAATGACTGTTGATGGAATCGTCAGCTTCCAATGAGTTGTTCATCTCTTTTTCATCGTCGTCGTCTTCGTCGCACATGTCCATGTTGTCCTTGTTCGGATCATCGGCGAAATCGACCATCGGTGTTCGCCATCTACAATAATTGGTAATAAATCAGTCTTGTCACGACAATCAAACCTAATGGTTGTCTTACACATCTCTCACAAACTTAGTTACATCTTATTTACGTCAATTGTAACGTAAATAAGGGTCGCTACGGTAATTACAACGTAATTTCGGCTGTGTACTTGATAGATACGTTAATTATAACGCGATTAAGGCTTGTTACTTGATAGTTACGTTAATAATAACGTAATTAATGCTTATTACGCCAATTATGACGTAATTAAGACTTGTTACGTCAATTATTACTCGATAGTTAAATTAATTACAACGTAATTGAGGTTTATTGCTTGATAGTTGCGTTATTTTCACGTAATTACCTCCTAAGTTTCAGTGTTTTTTCTAAAATAGTTTCTAAAATTGGGTAGAGTCGCCATTTTGGTGGGCTGACGTAGGCTTTATCGTAGATTTTCTTTTTCGTGCAAAACACGCGTCGTTCTCTGATATATCGGTCCTTCAGACTCCGCCATTTCTTCTGAATGATGCCGGCTGTAAATAAATGGAGAAATTAATATTCGTTTAGAATTCAAAGTGTTGAGGCGATTTACTGGGAACGTTGAATTGTTCGGCGATGGCTTGCCACCAGTTTTCTTTTAAAACATTATTTTTATAGCCGGGATCGCACGGATCGAATAGAAATGGGTACTGGCGGATAACGGTGATTAACTCATCGAGGTTTACTTTATATCGCCGTCTTCTCGACGCCATTTTGTTTAGCTATCAAAGCCACCAAAATGGTAATAAAATTAAGAAAAATGTGTGTAAATCGATATGATTTCATAGTTTTATAATTTGTGTTGATGATTTAGACACATTTGTTGTGCAAATTTGCTCTTAAATTTAGTGTTTTTGTTTTACTGTTTGTTTTAGCTATGGTGCTGTGGTGGAGACCTCTCTACGGTGGCTCGTGAGAGACATCTCGAATTTAGTTGCGAGTTTTTATTTTTTTTAAATACGACGTGAATGAAGAAATTATAGCAAAGATAAAAATCTTTATTTATAGGAATGTTCCTCAAATAAAACTAGTGAATTAATTAATTAATAATAATATTAATATTTTAAAAGATAAAAATGTTAATATTTTGGACAGTTAAAATATTTTGCACAACATTCAAAGTTCATTTTTGATAGTTTGACCAAAGGTTAAAAAAAAAAAGCAACGCAGGTCCCATCATTTTTTGTCTTTAAATAAAAGAAGAAAAAAATATAGTTCAAAATTGATAGTTATGAAGAAAATATATTTTTAAAATAAAAAAAAAAATATGATAGAAGTTATTGCTCATAAGACGAGATCTAAGCAATCGAACCAGTCAAAAAAAGAAAAAGAAAAAACGTACAAATTCATAAACAACAACAGAAACAAAAGAAAACTATTTTCTTGTCCTATATGGACATTCTCTGAATCAATTGGTTGAGTTTGTTCCTTCTTTGGTTCATTTTTTGGTCACTTGGTACATGAAAATGTCAATAACTGCCATCTGGATCAATAAGTTCTTGTTTAAATGGCTGAACGCTCTGCAGTTTATACGAGTCTGGTGGACTGGGTATTGGGGTGTCTGGATGCCCATTGCTCAGGTGATCTGAATGTCCATTCAGGAGATCCGACGGCAGCGGAGGTGGTGGCGGTGGCGCTGGCTGATATGTCGTTGGAGTCGATGAATTCGAAGCTGAAGTGGACGAATTCTCATTAATGCCACCTAATAATGCAAGAGAAGTGAGTAAAGTGGAAGGAAAAGTGATGAGATGAACGCCCCAAGCAATGTGAAGAAAAAGGTACAGTCTAACGCCGTTTACAAATCGCCAAAAGTTACGGATTCTAAGCTGTAAGTCTCCGGAATCGACATCATATCATCATCAGCCATATTTGCTAGCCTCAGGTTCCAAGGACTTGAGAAAAAATTACTCGGCAACTGAACTAGAATGCTTAGCGGCAGTTATGGATGATTTGAGAACGTACGTTCTTGCCGATTAATCGCTAGAAGTCTCCAGAATAAAAATCTAGAGTCTAATAAGATGCCCTCTGCATGTTTATTAGCTGCAAGCTTCAAGAAACTAGCAAGAAAATTACTCGGTAACTGAACTAGAATGTCTTGCAGTAGTTTGGGATGATTATGATTGGAGGACGTACGTTCTTGCTGGTTTTTCGCTAAAAGTCTCCAGAATTAACATCTACAGCCGATTAAGATGTTTATTAGCCGCAAACTCCAAGGACAGGTGAAAAATTGCTCAGCAACTGAACTAGAATGTTTAGCAGTAGTTTGGGCTATCTGAACGTCTACTTTGTGCGCATTTGCTGTAACGGAGATGGACTGTACTAATAGATCGAGTGATGCAACTGTCTAATTGCAGAATCAAAGTGGAAGGATATAAGGAAGACCCATTTGGCAGATATCGCTTAAGTGTGCTGCAAGTCTAAATATGTAGGCAACTGCAAAGCTTTGAGAATGGAAGGGCTGGCATCCCTTTGATTTTAATAATCACTCAACCTTACCCCCTCGGAGATGAAAGTAGGTTATAGGTGGGGCCATCGTACCTCCTAGCAACATCTCCTGCAACAGATTATCTATTTTGGCCATGCCAAATAATTTGGCAAACTGTATCTGTTCTATCATCTGCCACGCGATGCTTTGTAACGTCGGTAGTGTCAGCAGGATTTCACCGAAGCGACCGCGGGATTCGTATTGGCGATCATTGATGTAGTCTTCCAAGTTCATCTGCACTTGGTTACGCAGTGCCTTTACCTTATTGCTATTGCTAAGGCCTTTTGCGACTAGAGAAAAAAATAAAACAAAGTTATGAGAAATCTGATGATACCGCACCCGTGTTCTATCCAGTAGCGTAGCAAGAAGTCAATGGACCCCTATGCAAGTTGGGTTGATGGACCCTTTAGCGATGCTGTTTTAGCGACGTTGTTTTTAAAGTGCTTAGATGCAGTTAGGTTAGGTTAGGTTAGGTTAGGTTAGGTTAAATTAGGTTGAAAAACAGCGTTGCTAAAACAGGCGATAGCTCTACCGCTGGTTCTACCAGTAGGTTTACGGCAACGAGAGTATTAGCGCACCTGGATCGAAAAAGACGATGGCTTTAAGACATGCCATTTCCGTGTCGTCAATTTGCACTTCCCGCAATGGCTTTATGAGTTCATCCATGATGCGTCCACCAAGTTGACTCGTGTCCACATTGGCGGAATGCCGAGGGATGAGATAATCGTTGCCGAGCAACAGGATGTCGGTCAAAAGAAGTGATCTGCACGCGAGTCCCAGCAACAAATGCTCCCCCGCATGCGCCCTTAACAGAGCCACCTGGAACAGAAAAAAAAAATTTAAAGAGGGGTCTTGTGATGGACTTCCGGTTTGTAGAAATCACTTGATCATCCAATGGCAGCTGACAGAACGCCGGAATGTATTTGGCCCATTCGACCAATACGAGCAGCTGCTGCTTCATGGATTCGCATACGTCATCAACACTGGCCACTTTCTTATTGGCCAAATTGGTGTCGTGATTCTGTGGACCAATCTGTCACAGTGAATTTTCAACTCTTACACAACTCGGCGATTTTTGCACGTAAAAATGATTTTTATTTACCTGGCGCGACATCATCTCGGCCGTGAGCAGAGTGGTCACGGAAAGCCCATTCGGGTCGATTTGTTCGTCGTAACTGGGCCGGCGACAACTGATTCGGTCGCGTTCGTTCTGGACGGCTAAATTGAACGATAAGAAATTAAATGTGAGCCCATTTCCACACATTTTTCCACCAGAAATGTTTTTAAAAAAATTATTAATTTTTTTTTAATTTCCCCGATAAGAATGAACGATTTTGCGGTTGGCATGACAACCAGATAACATCCACACCCCCATGTCTTCAATTATCACAAAGACAAACACAAAAGTTGTGTCAACAAAACAAGAAAGCCAGGTGATAAAGGGAGAGAGAAAAAATTTAAAAAATAATAATAATGATTGAAATTCAATGACTGGGTCGTCGATTTGCCACTGTTTAACGTATGTAATGTAATACGCGGGGCTTAGCAAACATGGCGGTTGCCTAACAACCGAATTGGGAAGCAGGAATGTTTGTAACCGCTTTTTTTTTTTTTATCAGCGACACGTTTATTATAACCGAATAATGTTTCTGCGAATTTCAAAAATTTAATCCATGGGAACGACACGCGAAATCCGATCTTAAGTATTTATTTATTTTTATTTTTATTTTTTTTTTCAAATTGTGCAAAGTGATGAAATTGTATTCCGAGCTCACGCTACCGATTCCGCGAACCGAGTGCAACAAACCTCGATATTTCTACATAAAACAAAATTTAAAATAACAAAAAAAAAATATTTATATATTTTTTAAATTTTAAATTTTGATATACGACTCCTCCCCAACTTATTTCACACAATACCAGGCTGCGTGATCGTGACAATAGTCACAGGACTCACGAATGTCAAAGGGTAAAACTGCACGGAGAGAGAGAAAGAAGGGCGTGGAATCAAGTTACCAAATGTAAACAAAATCCCACAACCAGCCCCACTATACACAATACGAGATTTACGACACGATTTCGAGCACTTAAAAAATAAAAGAATTACTCCCAAATGGTTAATTACCAGGTAATAAACCCCCCAGAACCAAAAAAAAATTATACAACATTTACCTTCTTTCTTCATTCCTGCGCGGAAACATTTCTTCAGTCTGCAATAACGGCATTGGTTGCGCTTGTCTTTGTCGACGAGGCAATTGCGCTCGAATCGACACGAGTACATGTGATTCTTGCGGACACTGCGCCGAAAAAAGCCTTTGCAGCCATCGCAGCTGGCCGCCCCGTAATGTTTACCCGTCGCACGGTCCCCGCAAATGGCACAAAATTGACTGATCACACCTGGTAGTGTTGTCGACGACGAAGATGGTGGCATCACCGATGCGTTACCGTGCAGTGTGGCCAATTCCCCATCTGGAAAAAAAAATTAAAAAAATAAAATTAATTTAAAAAAATTTTTTTTTTTTTTTAAATAAATTTAGAAATTGTTAAATTTGGATGTGTTTTGGTGAGTTTTTAACCTCTGGGTAGATCAAAGTCAAGGCCGAAGTGACGTCGACTAAGATACATGCTATGAGCGGGCGCCATGCACGCGTTCTGCCAACCGCCCTCGCGTCAAATGCCATCAAGACACCACATCGGATTTTGAGTTTGAGAAATTTCTCTTCTCCCCTTCCCCTTCCCACTAGCCCGCGTACACGTGACTGAGCCGTCCACTTAAACGGCAGTGAAACAAATACGTCACTTGACATCCGGTCAAACCCTTTGCAAACTGTGATGGTCAGTTTTTTTTTAATTGAGGCGAAAATTAGTTCAAGTGTCGCCTTATCTCGATATTGCACATCAAGGTCAAGTGATCCCTTACAACACCTAGTGCTTGGTGGGGATGAAATTTGGTCTTTTTGGGTTTTTTTGGAAAAATTGGAATTTTTGGGGGAAATTTTTTTTTTGGTTTTTTTTTATGGTGGGGCTTTTAAATGTTGGGGAATTTATGTATTGTGGGATGGGGGTGTTGCAGGAAGGATGAGGTTCGGGGTGTAGGGTTTGGATGGGTTGGAATTGTTAATCTAATTAATTTGAGAAATTGAGGATTTGATTTATGGTTTCTTTGAATTTGAAGAAACCCAACACCTGATGGTATAGCAAGGTCATTTATAAATTATGGTTTAATTGGTTGGGAAAAAATTGGACACCTTTAAGTCTGGTGATTTTTGGTTTAAAGTGAGATAATTTGCATTTCCTGCAATTATTGGAATTTTTACAATTTTTGGATTTTTTTGCATTTTTGTTGCGATTTTTGCATTTTTGACATTTTTTATTGCGACTTTTTGCATTTTTTGATATTTTTGTTGTAATTTTTGCATTTTTTGATATTTTTGTTGCAATTTTTCGCATTTTAATAATTTACTGCAATTTTTGCATTTTTTGATACTTTTATTATAATTTTTTGCATTTTTTGACCATTTTTTGCACTTTTTGATACTTTTATTATATTTTTTTTGCATTTTTAAACAATTTTTTGCATCTTTTGACTATTTTGTGCATTTTTTGACCATTTTCTGCATTTTCTGACCATTTTTTGTTGCAATTTACGCCCTATCATCATTTTCCGACATTTTAAGAAAACTTTTTTTTCTGGAAAAAATTAATTTATTGAATTTCACTCAAGTGTTGAGAATTTAAATTTTCAAGTGTTATATAAATCCAATTCCTCAAAATCTCAAGAACCCCACGAGTACCTTAATCTTAAAAACCCCACACACATAACGCACACAATAAAAAAAAAAAAAACTAATCTAAAAAAAAAAAATTAAAACATGAACTTTTTTAAAGAAAAATTAAAAAACATGATGGCACATCTGCATTTCATTTGACCTTCTTGACCTCGCGATTTCCTTTGAGCGGCGGCGAATCAAACCCAAAAACAAATTCCACCAAAAAAACGCAGAAAAACCGCTAAAAAACGCACCGAAACCCCAAGAAAACCCTTAAACGACACAAAACGCATTGTTTCCAACCTTTCCATCACCTTTCTCGACAGTGATTGTGATTATGAAACGAATTCGAGCAGAAAAATAAAAATTTCTAAATTTTGTTGATGAAGTTATCATCACTCTAATTGACATTTTCCAACGAATCTATCGGGAATTATCTAAGTGATAATGAAGAGATAAGATACGTGTGCAAATATATACCCTGCAATTAGTCGTTTTAGTGTCGTCAATAACTCCTCCTAGTCTTGCAATTCTCGTGTTGTGCAGGGCACCAGCGCCCCTCCTTTTCTCTTGTTGCACTGCCATGTTTTCCCATAAGACCGTTTCCCTCGCTGTTCCCAGAGGTCCCATTGGTTTCATTAAGTCTTTTAGGCTGTGGTTTATGAGATGAGGTTTATATTTCTTGTTGCTAAACCAAATGCTTGTGTTTTTAGCAGCATTTGTTTTAGAAAATTTTAGAAGGCAATAAATGGTTTGGGATTGTTGACAAAATGTTTGGGGGTTTTAAACAATGCTTTTTTGGATATTTATTTGGAAATAATTGAATTTTTGGATTTTAATTTGGAAATAATTGCATTTTTGGATTTTAATTTGGAAATAATTGCATTTTTGGATTTTAATTTGGAAATAATTGCATTTTTGGATTTTAATTTGGAAATAATTGCATTTTTGGATTTTGTAAACAATGCAAATTTGGATTTTAATTTTTGAACAGTGTTTTTTTGTGTTTAAAACAATGCATTTTTGGATTTTAATTTTTAAACAATGCGTTTTAGGATTTTAATTTGGAAATAATTCCATTTTTGAATTTTAATTTGTAAACAATGCAAATTTTGATTTTAATTTTGAAACTGTGTATTTTTGAGTTTAGAACAATGCATTTTTGGATTTTAATTTTTAAACAGTGTATTTTTGAGTTTAAAACAATGCATTTTTGGATTTTAATTTTTAAACAGTGTATTTTTGAGTTTAGAACAATGCATTTTTGGATTTTAATTTTTAAACAATGCGTTTTAGGATTTTAATTTGGAAATAATTTCAATTTTGGATTTTAATTTGTAAACAATGCAAATTTGGATTTTAATTTTTAAACAGTTGTGTATTTTTGAGTTTAAAACAATGCATTTTTGGATTTTACTTTGGAAATAATTGCATTTTTGGATTTTACTTTGGAAATAATTGCATTTTTGGATTTTACTTTGGAAATAATTGCATTTTTGGATTTTGTAAACAATGCAATTTTGGATTTTAAATTTTAAACAGTGTATTTTTGAGTTTAGAACAATGCATTTTTGGATTTTGACAACTGAATGTTTTGATGTCGGATTTTTGCTCCAAATTAGCGGATAGAACAATTAATGTGACAAAGCAAGGTGTTTAGAAAAAAGGAAGTTTTAAAGATCATTGGTTTTAGAAGGTGGTTAGTGGCCATTTTTGTTTAAAGTTTTTACAAACAGCATGAATGCGACTACTGTTTTTGGATGATTTATTTCCAACTTTTTTATGAGTGCTTTTATAGTTTTGAGGGGGTTTTTTGATTGATTAACTTTATTTTAAACATTTTTTAAAATTCTATAACATTTTCTGCAGCTATTTTAAATATTTTTGGGCAATTTTATTATTTTTTTAAAGATATTTTTAGTTTTTAGTATTTTATATAGCTATATTTAGCATTTTTGGCAGTTCTATCATTTCTACAGCTATTTTTAGCAGTTTTACCATTTCTACAGCTATTTTTAGCAGTTTTACCATTTCTACAGCTATTTTTAGCAGTTTTACCATTTCTACAGCTAGTGTTAGCAGTTTTACCATTTCTACAGCTAGTTTTAGCAGTTTTACCATTTCTACAGCTAGTTTTAGCATTTTCTGTAGCAGTTTTTGTAATTTTTTTGGCAATTTTAGTACTTTTAGGCAGTTTCTGCATTTTCTATATAGCCATTTTTAGTATTTTTACACATATTTAGCATTTTATTATTTTCCAGCTAATTTCTAACATTAATTTGCACCAGTTTACAGCTTTTCTCGGTATTCAAAACTCTGATTCTTGCAGGTGAATTCCAAACCAGCACGGATTGAAAGGGTGCACTTGGCACGTTCCCAACTCAGTTTCGAATTATGTGGCCGCATTTGATGCGGGAGGTGAACATGACATCATTTCCTGCCACCACCCTACGGTTGTTAGGTGTGCAAACATGGGGTTGTTTCCTGTGTGCCCAAACTCGCACTAAAACATTATAAACTGGGCCAAACTCGCCCAAAATCCCCACCTTCAATCCCCACAATAAAATATGACATTAATAACGAGAAGAATAATTGAAACGAGTCGAGTCAGAATTCGGCAAGTGTCATTTCAATATTTACACATTTTAACTCATGAATGGGTGTTACCCTCGGTGTTACCACTATTTGAAGGTCACTCCCCTTTTCCCTATCCCCTAGATGACCCCCTGCCCTTGGAACTCATACATCACAATCAGATGACCACCCCACTGGTTTAGTTTACTCTTCAACTAACTTGATGATAACTCATGTGGCGACTCACTCTCAGTGCCAAGCCTCAAACTGTTTGATCAATGGAAAAAATCCTATCAAAGTTGTTTTATTTTATCATCGAGATTCATTTGTTGTAAATCATTGCGTGAAGTGATAATTTTATTGGAAAAAATGAGTGGAACTTTGTGGAATTGAATTCTTCAAGATTGTTTTGTGTTTTGGTGTTAAATATTATTTTGTAGCAGTTTCTGATTGTTTTGCATGGCTCTTTTCTCTGATTTTTAAATCATTTTTTTTTTAATTCTCTACTAATTTTTTAATTTTTTCTTAATTTCTGTAATGTTTTGCTAATTTTTTTAATGTTTTGTTAATTTTTCTAATTTTTTTGCTAATTTTTTTTTAATTTTCTGATTTTTTTTTAATTTTCTGATTTTTTTTTTATTTTCTGATCATTTTTCTAATTTTCTGCTAATTTTTCGAATTTTTCTGTTAATTTTTCTCATTTACTGTTAATTTTTCTCATTTACTGTTAATTTTTCTCATTTACTGTTAATTTTTCTCATTTACTGTTAATTTTTCTCATTTACTGTTAATTTTTCTCATTTACTGTTAATTTTTCTCATTTACTGTTAATTTTTCTCATTTACTGTTAATTTTTCTCATTTACTGTTAATTTTTCTCATTTACTGTTAATTTTTCTAAGTTTCTGCTCATTTTTCTAATTTTCTGCTCGTTTTTATTATTTTAAACTCAATTTCCACCATTTTTTGCATTTTCTGCTTCTTTTACACAATTGTCTGCATTTTCTGTTTCTTTTACACAATTGTCTGCATTTTCTGCTGATTTTACACAATTGTCTGCATTTTCTGCTGATTTTACACAATTGTCTGCATTTTCTGCTGATTTTACACAATTTTCTGCAGTTTATGCTCATCTTACACCATTTTCTGCTTATATTACACACTTTCTGCTCATTTTACATATTTTCTCCTCGTTTCACACATTTTCTGCTCACTTTACACACTTTCTGCTCACTTTACACATTTCCTGCACATTTTACACCCTTTACTGTCATTTCAAATAATCCATCCCGAATTATTTTTCCTTCCAAAACCCGGCAAGCAAAATCGACAAGAATTGACCATTTTGCTCAACACCCAAAACCCAAAATTTAAAACCTGCAATATGAAAAGCAAAAATCTAAAACTTTTCACTAAAATTCACCAAACAACAAAGTGAATAACGAATCCACCCAAATCAAATCAAAGCCCAGACATACGAGGGCAACACAATCTAAACCCAATACCTATTGGCGTGATAACCGACCGATTATTAAAGCTCATTCAGACATCAGGAGTCAATCACGTGATCAGTTTTCTTTCCATCATCCCTTTTTTTTCTCCCCTTCTCGCTCGAAATTGTTAAAAAGCGAAAAAATCGTAATCGAATTGATGAACTTTGGGGGATCAAGGTACAAACCAAAAGCGGAGCATAAACTTACTTATTAAATGAGTCGAACATGAAAATATCTTAGGCCTATCACTCGTGTCCACGCGTCGAATTTCATCCCATGAAATAGATCTCCGTCTTACAAGTGGACAGTTGTCTTATCGCTAATTATTTTGATGTACTGGGCTCTTGTAACTCACTCCCTTTAATTTACTCGACTTGAAATTGGTCCGGGCATGTACAACGCTCCGAATCGTATTCAAAACAACGCCATCACGTGATCAGGTAAGATCATGTAACCAAAATGGCGAATTATAAACAACGAAAGGAATAAAAAAAAAAAAAGGAAAAATCGAGAAATAAAACATTGAAAAAATGTTGAAATTCCATAATTGTCGATTTTCGTCGGGGATAAAATGTGGAAATTTCTGGAAAATTTGCGTTTTTTCAATAAAAAGTTGGAAATTTTTGGAGGAAAAAACGAGAGGAGAAATTGCGCGCTATTTCTGCTCGGTGCACCCCGTTTGTGCCCATTCAACTCCGATTGTGTTTAGGTGAGGTTGGATACTTTATAGCAAAGTACAAATTCCACTATGCCAAAGGTACATTCTGGGCGGGGTTTGCACCTCATTCCAGTCTTTTCTAATCGCGCATTAGCCTTGTTCACGCGTCCCAACACGCGTTCCGACATTTGCATCCGCGGAAAAAGCACAAACGGGATTAAAACCAGCAAAAACTCAAGGTAAATCCGGCAGAAATGAGGCGGAAAATCGACATTTTCACCACCGACGACGAAGCGGACAAATTTTTTAATTATTTAATTTAATTTTGATTTAATTTAATTTTTATTATTATTATTATTATTATTATTGAGTTTTGTGTTTTCGAGTCACGTGTTTGTGTGTGGGAAACGTCGATAGGGTTTTTTGTGGTCAACTTTGGACAGAAGAAAAAGGGCCCGAGTCCAAAGAACATCGCGTTTGGTTGCACCTCGTTGTTCACTTACCGGCCACTGCGAGTTGAGGAACGGCTGCTGAGTTGTGCACAATGACGGAGCCGGGGATTGCGGACGTTGCCAGCACTCCTGAAGAGATGACGGGATGCTCTTCGCTCATAGCGGGGGTGGTTTCGCACCTCCGCCGCAAGGCGAGGGTCAAAACTTGGACGTCCCGTGGGTTGCAATGATGGACTTGTACCTGGGAGGGCGGAGTACGGCGCGAGCTCGACGGCAGTCGTCGACGTAATACGAAAGCGCCAATTGCACGTGATCTCAAACACCCCTGATAACGAAAATCGACGGATAAAAAAAAAAGTTTAAAAGTAAAATTCAGACAGATGGCGCAATGAGCCGAAATGGAGGATTTGTTTTCGTCGGGGTATTTTGTGTGCTTGGAGAATATGGAGATGTTTGGGAAAATTGTGCACTTTGCTCGCTGCTGGATGCGATTGTTGATAAAACATCCAAAAAGTGGTTGGTTTTGTTTTTTTTTGGAAATATTGTTTAGGGTTTTTTATTGTTGGATGCGTGGAGAGCTCTTTTTGATGCTGTTGCGTGCGGAATATTAGTTTTGTGGTATTGTTTCAAGGGAAAAATTAGTTTTGTGGTATTGTTTTAAGGGAAAAATTAGTTTTGTGGTATTGTTTTAAGGGAAAAATTAGTTTTGTGGTATTGTTTCAAGGGAAAAATTAGTTTTGTGGTATTGTTTTGTGTAAAAAATTACTTTTGTGGTATTGTTTTAAGGGAAAAATTAGTTTTGTGGTATTGTTTTAAGGGAAAAATTAGTTTTGTGGTATTGTTTCAAGGGAAAAATTAGTTGTTTGGTATTGTTTTAAGGGAAAAATTAGTTTTTTGGTATTGTTTTAAGGAAAAAACTAGTTTTGTGTTATGGTTTTTGGTAAAAAATTAGTTTAGTGGTATTGTTTCAGGGGAAAAATTATTTTTTTGGTATTGTTTTAAGGAAAAAATTAGTTTTTTGTTATTGTTTTAAGGGAAAAATTAGTTTTGTGGTATTGTTTCAAGGGAAAAATTAGTTTTGTGTTATTGTTGAGTTGGAAAGTTAGTTTTGTGTCATTGTTTTATGCGGAAAGTTAGTTTTGCGTTATTGTTTTATGCAAAAAAATTAGTTTTGTGTTGTATTGTTTCGGCAGAAAATTGTTTTTGTTGTTTGTTCATGCTAAGAGTGCGATTTTTCTGCAGTTTTTATCACTTTTTCACAGCAATGATGCAAAAATCTGGGAAAACAATGATACAGCAATGATAAATATTTTCTTTCAAAAAAAAATATTTTAATAATGATTCAGCGATGAAACCTTTGAGGAAACAGTGAAGCAATTTGATTGATTCACTTTCGCGAGTTATTTCGCGCTGAATCCGCCGATTTCTCCAGAAAATCAATTTTACATTTAAAAATAACCCAATTATAATTATCCCACATACATTTATCCATCAATCACCAGACAAAACATGATAATAATAAAAAAAAAAAAAAAAAAAAAAAGATAATTTAAAAAAAAAAAATTTATATAATAATATCTTTTTTTAACCAATAATTCCAATGTTGACGACCCTTTATCACCCATAAAAAACGACATTTTTAAAACAATAACAATTTAATCTTTATTTTTCTCCGTTTTTCCGCAGGGAAAATGCGAAACTGTCAAGGGCAAGGCGGCCGCGCCGGCAATGACGCACAGACGAAAGTTTTGTTTGTTTATAAGACACCATAAAATTAAGACCGGAAAATCCATGAAGTCGGGCATTTTTGTGTTGGCTATTGGTGTCTGTTTCAGCCATTTTACAACCCCCATTAGCGACCCAGATGTGGATGCCGAGCACAAGTTGGAGTTTCTGAAAGAAAGGAAATCGTTACGGTTAAATCCAGCTGATAAGCAAACTCTCCTACGCTTACACAATGAGTACAGACGTACTGTGTCTCCACCTGCTGCTGATATGAGACTAATGGTAATTTATTTTGTAATTGCACAAATAATTTAATTTATACAAAAAAAAAAATTTTTTTTGAATGTGAAATTATTTTTAATTAGATTTGGGACGCTGCAGCTGAAGAATCTGCGCAAAAATGGGCAGATAATTGCGTATTTGAGCATGGTATGCCAAGTGGATATGAAGCTATGGGACAGAATTTGTATCACGGTGATAAAGATGGAGTTAGAGCATTGTTTATGTGGTGGAATGAAACCGTTGTTTATGATTTTCGGACTAATTATTGCGAACCTGGTGAGCAGTGTGGACATTACACACAGGTAAGGATTTAATTTGTTTGGTTTTTATTATTTATTATTTATTTTGTTTTAGATGGCTTGGGCTTCCAGTTACTTGTTGGGCTGTGCCATTTCAAGATGTCCGCCTCCTGTGCGGAATTACGTGGTTTGTCATTATAGACCTCCGTAAGTTTGTGTTTTTGTTTTTGTTTTTCCGTGTTGACATTTCTTGTTAGGGGTAATGTAGTGGGGCATTGGCCGTACCAAGTTGGTCGTCCGTGTTCGCAGTGTGACGCTGGGAATGGAGGCGTTTGCTATAAAGATTTGTGTGGTAATGATTTATCTTTATGGTGGTTTATATTTGGTTAGTTAATTTGAAATTTTGTTTTTTAGTCACTAAAGATCAATGCGAGGCGTTGAAACTCGATTGCAGTAAGTTTGTATATTTTGTATATTTACAAATTTAATGGATAAATATGAAAGTTATCAATTAAATGATAGCAATAATAGCAAAACAATTGTAATCTGCCAAGGCCACTATTTAACAACAAGATAATGCAGATTTAAATTTAAATTTAAAATTTTTATTTTTATTTTATTGTAGATTGTCCTCTTAAATGTCACAATTGTGGAGTTTTGAATCGTCAACATTGCAGTTGCACTTGTAAAGATGGGTGGGATTCTCTGGACTGTTCTAGTAAATTATAATCAATTAAAATAAATATTTTATAATGTTAATTTAATGTTAAAATAGAAAAATGCAAGGATGAGCACGAACTTTGCTGGGTGAGCCCTGGATTTCCAAACGGTCAGAGTTGTACTTTAGACAGAAGAATTCCTAAACACTTTTGTCGTGCCATGTGCCAACAATGCGGTATAGTGTTTCAATTGTACACAACCACCAGAAATGTCAGACGGGGGTTAATTCACTATCTATAAGGAAATGTGAGCCAATGTTATGTGCTTAGATAATCCTTTTAGAGCCAAAATATTTGTTTGCACGGGAAAAGTTTATTCTTCCGTTTGCAAGTCGGAAACAGAAGCGACTATCTTTAAAAGCTTGATATGGAAATGGAGCAAGGTGAAATGTTTTCTGGTGGTTATTTAGTCTTTTTTAGCATTAGAAATTATTTTAAAATTAATTTTTTGAAAAATAATTTTTTTTTTTTTGTTTAGCGGTTCGTCCACCATTTTTTCCGATGTATTTTTTCGATCCAAACGCGACCGGAGAAAGCGGGAATAAATTCAATCTCTGCTGCAATGGTCAAGAGTGTCCAGAAGGTTACGTTTTGGATGAAGATTTCTGTGCGTGCAAACAACTCTGTCCGGGGCCTGCGTGTGGTCATTCTGGTCAAGAAACTCGGACTATTCATTTGATTGTTCATGTTGGAACTATTTGTTTATTGTATTTATTTGTTTGAAATAAAAAATTTAAAAAATTTTAATTTAAAAAAAAAATTGTTTGTTTTTCTTTTGATTTCAAGAGTAAATTCACAGGAAATTAAAGTTTACTACTTCCTGATGGCCTTGAGTCTGGAGTTGATTTAGTTTGCGTAACGAATAACAAGTCATTTCTGGATGTAGTCTTTGGGATATATGTGCGTTGGAAACCCGTTTTCATGTTGGAATATTTTGTTTTCATGTCGGTTTTTACGTTAGGCAGTTTGCAATGGCAATTTCATCTACCGCCGGTTGTCGATCCGATTTTATGCAATGCCGTAGCTGGACAAACCGAGTGGACGGAGTCGGATTTGCAACTGTTGAGTCTGTGCAGGGTAAAGGACACTGTCCAAGACGTGATGGCACCGGCGTTTTTAATGAGAGAAGAGGTGGCGAAGAACGTGTCGGAGAACGTGAGTGGAAGCAAGGGCAAAAGTCGTTTGACGTCTCAGCAGCAGACGATGGTTGTTGATCTTCATAATGAGTTTAGGAGACAAGTTATTCCGAGTGCTGCAGACATGGAATTTATGGTGAGAGATAGAGTAGATTATTGAGGTATTCAGCTGCCATTTTGGGTTTGCAATTATTGTTGTTGTTTGTCGTTTGAAGTGTTTGCTGTTTAATTTAATTCTTTTGCATCTTAGAAAAGTGCATCTTTGCATCAAAACAGTGCATCTTTGCATCTCAAAAGGGAATTTTTCGCATTTTTGCATCTATTAATTGCATTTTTTGCATTTTTGCATCTATTGATTGTATTTTTCGCATTTTTGCATCTATTAATTGCATTTTTTGCATTTTTGCATCTATTAATTGCATTTTATAATTGCATTTTCGCACTTTTGCATTTCGTAATTGCATTTTTCGCACTTTTGCATTTCTAATTGAATTTTTCGCACTTTTGCATTTCTAATTGCATTTTTCGCACTTTTGCATCTAACAATTGCATTTTTGCATCTCATAATTGCATTTTTGCATTTAATTATCGCATTTTTACATCTAAGCTTAATAATCGCATTTCTGCATCTAATCCTCGCATTTTTGCATTTAATTATCGCATTTTTACATCTAATAATCGCATTTTTGCATCTAATAATCGCATTTTTACATCTAAGGACGTAGTTTTACGTCAAAACACATTTCTATATTGAATTTTATTTTTAGAAATGGGATGATGGTTTAGCAGCTTCTGCACAGCAGTGGGCGGACAATTGCGAATTTCGACACAGCGATCACGACTACGAACTCGACGAAATCGTGAATGGCGAGAATTTATACGTCGGTCCTGATGCCAGTGGCTTACGAGCAATTACATTATGGTTTGACGAGAACGAGTACTACGATTTCACACACGACGAATGTCTCCCAGACGAACAGTGTGGACATTACACCCAAGTAAGTTAGAAATCACTTCCAAAAAACCATTGCGAATATACAATAATTTGTCCACGTTTTGCTTCAGTTAGCGTGGGCAACCTCCAAATACGTCGGCTGTGCTGTCTCCAAATGCAGAGCACTTGGATATCTCTACGTTTGCCATTATTCACCGAGGTAAAACATCCAATTGTTAGACGCCAATTGCTTGTATTCCATGCGGCCAAAGGTTGACTTGCTGCGGCATCGAGATTGAAACTCCGTCAAATATAAATATTTAGCTTTTTTAAAAAAATGTGTATATTGATAAACTCAGACAGTTGTCTGCCTGATATCGGAACCCAGTAGACGGAAGAGAACCCAAATAGATGATAAAAGATTAAAAGTTGTAAATTAAATTTTAGTATTTACTAATTCTAAATCTTAATCGAAAAGTTGTTTACTTTTTGTCAGAGGGAATTACCCCGATGTGTCGCCGTATCTCGTCGGTGTTCCTTGCTCCCAATGTCGAAATCGACTCGCTGGAGGTCTGTGTTATCGCAAGGCGTGTGGTAAGACGAAATAAATTGACAAATTGTCAATTTTTGTGAACTAATTTGTATTTATTTTTAAAGTAACTCCGGAAATGTGCGAGAAAGACGCCCTAGAATGCTGTGAGTCGAAAGGAAAAGTAATTTAGCACAATTTAAATAAAGAAATTACTTGTTTGTATACTGTTACAGCTTGCGATTTGAAATGTCGTAATTGTGGGCACCTGATCGAACAACAATGTCGATGTGTTTGTAAGAATGGTTGGGATTCGTTGGATTGTTCAAGTAAAAAAAAAACAATTTGTAGTTATTTAATATTTTTATTTTGTTTGTTGTATATTTTTAGGAGCTTGTGTTGATGATCATGAACTTTGTGGACAAAATCCAGGATGGCCGAATGCCATGAGTTGTGGTAAGGAAGAGCAGAAGGTCAGAGATGAACATTGCAGGAAAATGTGCAAACAATGCAGTAAATAGATAAATAAGACTAATTGAACGCCATCTATTGTGGGGAATTTTAACTAAATTGATTTTATAGGAGCTGTTGTTGATGATGGGTCTGTGAAAAATGAAAAAGAGTATTGTTGTGATGGGAAAATGTGCGAGGAAGGAAAATCATTGGATGAAAGCTGTGAATGCCAATTAATGTGCCCTGGCCCTGTTTGTTGTAAGTATTTTTTTTTTAAATATTAATAAATATTTGGATATTGATTGTTATTGGAATTTTTTTTTTGCAGATGCTCAGAAAGAATTGTACAAAAAAATAGCAGATTTTGTCAAAGGTCTAAAAGATAGAATGCCCCAAATGGGCAGTACTTCAACAGAGGATTCGGTTTCAGTTGAAGGTTCTGGTGCAATTTCTGGGGTGAAATTTGATTGTTTTTTATTGTTTTTAATTTTAATTTTTCTATTTTAATAAATTTTTTGCTTAAATTCAATGTAAGTAATATCATTGCTTTGTAAGTGTGACTTGTGAGCTTCCGTACTTCGTGTTTTCAATCGAACGATGAACTTGATGTTTTTAATTTTGAAAATTCACATTTTTATGATATTGTAATTTAGATTGAATTTATTAAAACGATATGGACGATTGAAATTGTATATTGCTAATAATAAAGGTTCTATCAATTCTAGTTTGTATTGCGCACGTCATCATGTTTTATTGAATTGCGTACATCGAAAAGCCGGAATCACCTGCCGGAATATAACGAAATTAAACTACAAAATGCCAAAAATAAAGAAAACAAGACCTAAAACTATTAATAATTCCACTTAAGTCGTTTAATTGGCTGTTTGAAAAGCAATTTTCAAGTCCTTTAAGTACACTTATAAAAGATTTTCCTTATTGATTTCCTTTTTACCGTTACCGTTTCACCTTTTACACACTACCAATTGTGATTCCAGTTCCTAGAACGGTAGGTACTGCACTATTATCCAATTATAAAATAATCTAACATCTAGATAGAAAATTGGGTCTAAAACCTTAATTTCGTAAATCGGAATGCTCGAACTGTATTTTACATAACTATCGAAGAACATACACGAGGAAAAAAATGCACACAGCGTGTGAAAAAAATGCACCTCCTTTATGTACACTCGCTAGAAAGCCAACATGGCGGTATTGATGTCGGAATAATAACAATAAAAAATTTGCCATGCAAGAACGTACTCTTATTTTCATGCATCTCGGTCGAAAAAATTGGTTTAAACTTTCTAATGTTTTACTCTTTATTCAGATTTACGAAATTTGGTTTAATTCCAAAATAACAATGAATAAATCGATATATAAATCAAATTTTTTGTGACCAAACAAGTCATAACTTGAATCATTTGCATTTTATTGTTTTTTCAAATGACTATAAATTAGCCTATATTTAAAAAATAAGACATTAATGACTAAATCTCTTTTGAAATTGTAAAAATTATAAAAACACTTGCCCATAAACTATGAAAAAATAGGAATACGGTATTATACGTGTAAGCCTATTTCCGTTGAATTTTAAACCAAATCAGGCAAATTTTCTGATTAATACCGAACAAACCACTTCCGAAATATCTAAAAATTAAAATTTAATTTAAAAAACATCCTAAAATCATCAAAATTGACAGCCAAAACTGAACAAATGCCCCAACAAACATTGAAAATTCAAATTTAATTTTAAAAAACCACCAAAATTGACAGCCAAAACTGAACAAGAAACGTTAAAAATTCAAATTTAATTACCAAAACATAAAACCAACTGCTTAAAATATCCGAAAATTGACTCCACTGCCATAAACCTGCAACTAATGGGCCTGTAACTAGAAACTAACTGAAATCTTGATCCAGACTGCACGTGTTTTTAATAAAAAAAAAAATTTTCCACATATATTTAATTCTGTCGTTGATTTCTAATTGCAGTTCGAGACCGACCAGAAACGATTTGCATCATGGGATCTCAGCAACAGTTTTGCTTGCGCTGGAACAACCATCAAACCAACATGATCGGCGTGTTCGATCATCTTCTGCAGAGCGAAACTCTGGTAGACGTGACCCTGGCTTGCGACGGGTTCAGTCTAAAGGCCCACAAAGTCGTTTTGTCCGCCTGCAGCCCGTATTTTCAAAGTTTGTTTCTCGATAATCCATGCAAGCATCCAATTGTCATTCTGAAAGACGTAAAATTCAGCGATTTGAGAGCTCTAATCGATTTCATGTATCGGGGCGAGGTGAACGTGTCCCAGGATCAACTCAGTGCATTGTTGGCAACGGCTGAGACACTCAAGGTGAAGGGTTTGGCCGAAGTGACCAGTGGAATGAACGACAAGGACCTCGAGTCGGCCTCCAGCGCCACGCAGTCGTCCATTTTGCCGCAAGACGAGAACGTTTCTTCGCGCTCTTCGCCCGCGCCTAAACGAAAAAGGATTCGTTTGCGAAGACGATCGGGCGGGGGAAGTGCCGTGTCGGACACGGAGGATGAAATTCAAGAAGTAGTTCCTCAAGCTCAGGCCGTGGACTTATTGGAGGCCAAAGTGGAAATAAACGAAAATAATTACACATCGTGCAGTCAGGCGAGCGGCGAAGTTGCGAATCAGGACCAGAGCGTGGTTGGCGAGAGTCCGGCCGAGTCGGTGCAACTTGATATGAGTCCAATAACAGTTAACGCAGAACCGGTAAACATTAACTTTTAAGCCTTTTCCGGCTTTCTCTCACAATAACTGCAAAATACAACTCCAAAACTGAATTTTGTTACGCTATTAAATCATGAATGCTTAATTCAATCAGTTTATTTACTTTATTTTAGCATTATTAGGTGTAATACTGCTAAATAACACTGGAATTAGGAAATCATTTGTGCAGAATGGGATGCGCAGTTTGAATTTGGCGTCAAGATACCGGACGGAACTGTGCCGTCAGTAAAAAGGCGTCATTTCAACACAGCTATACTCTTTCCACACTCAAGAAGAGCCCTGGAAGCTGGGCTCCCATTGGCCTAGCCTGATTACTCAGAACTGTATATAGTTATAGTTGAAGTTCTACTACAAGGAAAAGTAGTTCCCTATAATGCATTTCTGGTGTTTTGGGTCTTTTTTTATGTATCACTACACAAGTGATATGGCTTGGCCAATGGGAGCCAAGATTCCAGGGCTCTTCTTGAGTGCGGAAAGAATATAGTCACTGAACGCATGAAAAGTGCTTTTTCTATTTTTTGTTAATTTGAATTCGAAGTGAACTCGGCACTAGAAAGATAGAATTCAGTTTTGGAGAAATCTGATTTGCAGTTTGATGTGTTATTTTCGGGTTTGGATTGATTTTGAATTGTTCGTTGTAGGTATTTCCTTCGGGCAGCTTAATCGATGTTGCCAAAGAACTTGCGTCCAAAGCGAATAGCACCGTTACCGTCATTCCCACTGAAGCACGTCGAACGAACCCAGTCATATCCACCATCAAATCCTCCGGACTTCCCGTATCAAATCTTCAGCCTACAACTTCTTCACCTTTGCCTTCTACTTCAGGGACTCAGCAAGTCATGGCCAGCGGACAAGGTAGGTTTCTTTATTCATTCATCTTTCTTTAAATTTAACACTTGGAACCACCTAGAATTAATATCATGGATCATGGAAATCACCGAAAGGAAAAATAAAATTTATTTATTTATTTATTTATTTATTTATTTATTTATTTATTTATAAATAAAAATTAGTTCTGGTTGGTTTCAAACAAAATTTTGATACAAAACACAAGTAAGTTTAAGTTCCGCACTTTTGTTAACGTGTACTGTTCTTATGCTTAAATCGGTGTCCGTTATTTGTTGGAAAATGTGACTATTTAAAAAAAAAAAAAAAAATATTATATATACACGAGTTATTATTATTATTATTTACCTGACACAAAAAAAAACAATTCTTTCAATTCACCTTTTGCCATTTGCAGTTTTTGTTTTAATTTTTTGTTTTGAATTCTCCCTTTTTATTTGATTTTATATTTTCTATAATCACAATACAAAATGCAAAGATGGCAACACAAAAAGCAGATTGTATGCATATATAGATATATATCAATGTAAATATACACATAAAAATTGTGACAAAATTGAATATGGTTCTACTCGCAATATGGGCCAATGTTGTCTGAAACAGGTTTAAAATCACCACGCTACATGTGCCGTGGACGATACCAGAAAGTGAGCAATGCGAAACGATTACAAATCATTACTGCCTACATGGCCACTGGAGACTATCACAGTGTAGCCAGAAATCTGGGAGTGAAAAGGACGACAGCACAAAGGTAAGAATTTTTTGTTGCACTTTTCTTTTATTTAGTGTTGAGTCTTAATGTTTAAAGCAGATTTTGTTTTAATAAGTTTGGGACAATTGGGAGCAGGATAGGAGGGAATATTGAAATTTGTGAAATGATGTCGGTATTTATGAAAAATGTATTGATTTATTTAGAATTGTGGTGGGGTTGTATTAAAAATGCATGGGATTATTATAAATTCATGGTTTAATCTGGAATTTGGAGGTAGTGAGCAGATATTTGTTCAAATTTATCTGAAATTTGTAGAAATTTGTTTGGAATTTGTAGAAATTTGTCTGAAATTTGTGGAAATTTGTGGAAATTTGTCTAAAATTTGTGGATATTTGTCTAAAATTTGTGGATATTTGTCTAAAATTTGTGGAAATTTGTCTAAAATTTGTGGAAATTTGTCTAAAATATGTAGATATTTGTCTAAAATTTGTGGAAATTTGTCTAATATTTGTAGATATTTGTCTAAAATTTGTAGATATTTGTCTAGAATTTGTAAAAAAAATCGTCTAAAATTTGTAGAAATTTGTTTAAAATTTGTAGAAGTCTGTCTAAAATTTGTAGAAGTCTGTCTAAAATTTGTAGAAGTCTGTCTAAAATTTGTAGAAGTTTGTCTAAAATTTGTAGAAGTTTATGAAAATTTATCAAAAATTGGTCGAAATTCATGAAAATTTATCAAAAATTGGTCGAAATTCATGAAAGTTTATCAAAAATTGGTCGAAATTCATGAAAATTTATCAAAAATTGGTCGAAATTCATGAAAATTTATCAAAAATTGGTCGAAATTTATGAAAATTTATCAAAAGTTTATCGAAATTCATGAAAATTTATCAAAAATTTATCGAAATTCATGAAAATTTATCAAAAATTTTAAGATTTCGAACAAAAAATCTGAAATAATGGTTGAGGCAGCTCGTTCGTCGACCAGTTAATCCTACATGAGCATTGCAAGAGGTTCCACAGTGAGCCGATCTAGAAGCCGTGGAGATGTTCAGATGAATTCAAATAGGATTGTACTGGGATTAGAGATTTAGCGGTGGGAAATACATTAATCATAGAACCGGCCTGACAACTGAATGGAAGACAAACAATTTGAAAATTACAAATATTTTACACTTCTGGATGCAAATTTGTCTCTAATTAAACAATCTGCTTTAAACAATAAGATAATTATATTTATTCTATTTATTTAATATTTTTAAAATTAATTGAATCCAATTCCTAATCATTTCTTTTTTAATCTAGCATTGTCAGACAATTCAAACAAACTGGAAGATTTGAAAATCTGCGGATGACCAAACACTGTTAACATCAAGTAATGTATAATTATATATATATATATATATCTAATTGCTTTATAAAATTTTAATTTTTTACTTTTTGTGTATTCAATTGGGTAATAAATACAAATGAAATCGCAAACATTTAAAAATTAGAAGGAAAAAAAAATTCTTTTATTATTTCCTTTATTTTTTAAAACGACTAAATTAATCACATTTACAAATGGCAAAAGGTTGGTCACCCCCACGAAGAAAAGCGGCAAATAAGAAAGAATAAGCAAAACAAACAAATTATCTTGCTATTACAGAGCAACCATGGTTTGGCATGGTGTGTCCCATTACATCGAGCAATAGACGCAATCCCATGATTCTCCTTGACGGATTTGCTTTTCAAATCAACAAAATCCGGCACTCAAGACATTATTGGCGATGTCCCGATCGAAATTGTTCCGCCCGAGCCATCACCATCCTAGACCGGAACCAACAACACCGCTTGTCCAGTGCTCAGCCCTCACATAATCACTTAAACAACAGAAAATTCAGGAAAAGGAAAGCGCAATGAATAGATTTCGATGCAAACGGATGGAATACGGAGATATTATAGCAATTTAAATAATCATAATCAATAAAAAACACAATGAAAGTTTTCTTTCGTATTTTTATATTTTTTGTCGCATTGTCATTTGTTTGACCGCTTGTATAAGTGATTGTTTTGTTATAAAACGCACTTTGAGTAATTTTTTTTTTTTTTTTTTTTTGTTTGGGGATAAATTTGGATAAATTAAGTTTTGATTTGTGTGTTTTTTGGTTTGCAATGTATTTCAATTTTTCTAGAACAAAGATCGACATTGCCGCGCACTGGGATGAAGAAGTTCTTCTTCGACGATAATTTCCGGAATGCCCTCGCGTCGGTGGCGAACGGCGAAATGGGATTCTGTCGAGCGGCTAAAAAATTTGGGGTTAACCACGCTACGTTATGGCGGCATTATAATATGGCGGGTTTACCAACGCGAAAGCGAAATTCAACAAGCGTTGCAACGAAAAATGTGAACGACGGCTCTAATAATTGGAATTTTTAATAATTTTTGTAAAATAATTTCTTTTAAATGTAATAAAATATGAGTTTGTTTGTATCTAAATGGTGTTTTTTTTTTTCTTCTATTTTTTCTCGGTTTGAAAAATATTTTAAGTGTTCTCTCGGTTTAAATTCCGATTTTAAAAGTTTGTGGTTTGAAAGAAGAATCTGGATCAAGATGTTTCTGCCGACCGTTCAAAAATGTCCGCTCGACTCGCAGAAGCCGAAAGATTTCTATTTATCGACCCAATCTTTATTGTTTTGATCCAATTTTGTTTGTGTTGAAATTTGTATACAAATCAAATTGAAGTTGTGATTGAATTAAACTGTTGCAGATGCAAGTGGAAGTCAACTGATGAGTTTATCCATGTATGGAAGTCGATCGAAGAAAATGTCATCAAATGGCATTCGATATCGATGGAATAGTGAGCGTGCTTGCATGGAACTGAGCAGTTGGAATGAAATGGACATGCAATTGGCTATTGATGGTATTAGGAATAAAACCATGACATTAACTGAAGCTGCTATCGAATACAATGTGCCGAGAAACACCCTTTGGTACAGGGCGAGAAGAAGTGGCATTGACACTAATGTGAAGAAAACGTGAAGAAATTTTATGCATTATTAAAAACAAATATTTTGTGTGTGTCATTCTTCCAACTCGGACTTTTTTCAATCTTTTTTCTTTCTTTTATTTATTTATTCATTTTTATTTATTTGGTTTCATTTTCTTTTCTTTTCTCATACCTTGAAAGAAATTGTAATAACTCACATTTCTGCCCCACTAATGGGAAAAAAATTGCTTTTGGATCATTGACACTAGTCAATTAAAGAGCTCTGAAAGTGTGAAAAAGAATACTGTTATACACCATTTTCTTTGCTTTACATGTTTTACATTGAGCCAGTTGGTGCATGTTAGTGTTTCTCAAACTGTACTCGGTGTACGGAGTGAGACACCGCCAGGGACTAGGTTGAGGAATGATACCCCATTTCTGAATATAAATTATTGGTCACAAAGTCTTTCCTGCTGAAGCTGTAAAGTCGTGGACAAAAAAAACTTTCCTTCAGTTTAACTGTTTTAAGTTTATCTATCATTATTTGCCCGGTCTATCTTTTAATACTGTTGTTAGGGAAAGACGAGAGACCGAGTCAAGATTGATGTCATTGAATCTCGATGGATTTTTATGCCACCTGGTAGATAAACTTAAAACAGTTAAACTGAAGGGAAGTTCGACGATACAGCCAAAAACGCTCATTGAAGCTAAGCAGGGAAGATTTGCGATTTAAGATGGATGTGTGTGATAAACCAAAATAAAGTAGATTTAAAATTTATTTTTTTTAGATAAAAATACATTTGGTGACGAAAGTTTAGAAACGCTGGGAATATCCAGGGAAAATTACTATAAGAACCAACAAAAGTTAACGACACAGCTAGAGAACGCGAGGAATCCGAAAAGGCCCGCTAAGTCATTAGCCGAAAGGTCCCGGGAATGGGAGCAGCGGCAGGAGCTGCGCGAACGGCAGCGTCAAAATCTGCGCGCGTGGCATCGTTTCACAAGATCTCAACCATAAAGCCACAACCTTCAGTTTCAAGAAAATACTTCAAAAACTAGTGAGATAGTGCCACGAAATAGTGACAAATAAGTGGTATAATCAAAAAAGTTTGAGAAATGCTCGTGTGTATCAATCTGCGCTTGAACCGAACTGTCCAACAAAGCCAAAGAAAGTCTAATTCGATTTTCTTCACAGCTTTCTACTTTAAAAAATGGTTGTCTTTATCAAAACTCAATGTTTTAACTAGCAGTATAAATGATCCTCAAGTAATTTTTTCTTCTTCTGGCATGGAATGTGCAATAATCAATTAAATTTCTCATAACACAATAATCATTCTTATACTACGTTTACATGCACGGAATATTTCGAGTGAGATGAAATATTCCGTGTGCACAACTGTCGTGTAAACAGGGATGACAAGGATTATTCGAGTAGTGAATAATCCCTCGCAGAAGGTTATTTAATTCGAGCGAACTCAAAAGTAATCACGAATTATTTTCTGCATGTAAACACAACAATTTGATCTCGAATTATTCACCACTCGAAATATTCGGTGCATGTAAACGTAGTATTATTGCCCGATCCTTTCGTCGCAAACTGAGCAGGGGACATGTTATAAAACTGAGGCGATGAAATGATCGGCAGCAAAATGGATTGATCGTGGGGCCTTTGTCGCAGCCCTTTTTGGGGCCATATTTGTTTAGATGAAATAAACGTTTTTTGATTTCACCAGTTACATTTTCCTATTTTTGTTCCGTTGGTTTAAACACTCCTATTTATTCCTCTTCCCAATTTTATCTCTCTTTACGGACGTGCACACAAATATTTGATATAATGGTCGTTGAGCAGCCGTAGCCTCTGTGCTTTCAGGTGGGGACCGCAGCCCCTCACCTTCCTCATCACGCCCGGTAAAGGAACAAGTTGAAGAGAACCTGAAGCGAGCGGCAGTCCACGTCTTACGCCACGGGTTATCAATCCGCGCCGCGTCACGACATTACGGAATTCCATATAAAGCTCTGCACCGCTACGTCAACAGAATTGACCAAGGACTCGAAGATTTCCCTATTGAATTTATTCATGGCATCAAGCGAAGTCTTACGCCCAAATTGGATGCGGCTTGTATTTGAGGATTTTCATTTATCTTATTTATTTATTTATATTTCATTCATTCATTTTAATAGTTTAAAAATTGATATTTATGTCTATATTTATCGCACTATGAAAGGCTTCAAATTGCAGTAATAATCGATAAAATTGTACTTTTGCACTGAATTGCATGAAAAAGAAATATACCAAGGGTTGAAAATGATTATTTCAATGTTTTACCTTTATTGCAGTCACTCAACAATGCCAGTATTGAAAGCCTTGTTGGCGGACATTGAGCGCACAAAATTAAATTAAATTATAAAAATAAAATAATATAATGTATTTAAAACAAAAAATAATAAAAGGAAAAATTTAAACATTTTATTGGCTTTATCAATGTTTATTTCAATTTATTTTTTCCCACCAAAAAAGATTTTTTTTTTTTTAAAAAAAAAATTAGATAAAATGATAAATAATTGACTTGAAAATGATTATTTATTCATTACCACTATTAGAGAATTGTTTGGTGTTGCAGGTCAATTGAAGTTTGTCCAATTTCGTCCTCGACTGCCACCTAAACCTGAAGATTTAAGAGCTGCTGTGAAGGCAGTTTTGGAACACAATGCATCGTTCCGCGAAGCTGGACGCCTGTATGGAATAAGTCATATGACTGTCTACAACCACGTGAAGAGTGCCCTGAAAGGAACTGGCATATCCATTTCTAATTTCAGAAGCCAGAATAGCCACATAACTTGAATACGTTCAAATTGTACTTAATTTGTTTATATTTTTATTGGGCATGAAACATCCTCATCCTTATTTAACCACTGTAACGAAATGTAATTGTAAAATCAATTAGTGTCCAATAAAAAAATAAACATTCTTGAATAACTAAATTGTTTGTTGTGATTATTTTATTTTGTAATTCGTTTCTCATGAGTTGTTGTTTTTGGTTGGTAAAACAAAACCGAAGGGTAGTTTATAGAGAAAATGGAGAAAGAGATGAATTGATTTGTACTTGAGTTTGTTGTTACCTGATGAGTGAAAAAATGACACGATTGTCCCCGGATGTCTTTCAGGTTTCATTCCTCCAGAGTTTATTCGACATTTCTTCAAGGATCGAGAAGATTTGTGGCATGCTGTTGAGATGGTGCTCAGGAATCGGATGTCCCTCAGAGATGCCGGCCGCCAGTTTGGAGTCAATCATGTGACTATTTTCAATTACGTGAAAAAAGTGAAGAGCCTTTTATTAACCAAAGATCAATTTTAGCACAAATTGCAACTTTTCATGTGTGTATAACTTGTGATTTTCGTCATGTAAACTTGTGTCAATCTGTACGCCAATGGTAGCAACAGAACTGCGTCAACTAGAAAGATATGAAGCAAAATATTAATTGTATGAATAACAAATAAGTAAACATCCAATTCTGTTTCTACGTCATTTCTTTTAACATTTGATTTAAATTTTAAGGAAAAATATTTTAGACAAGTGTAAAAACAGAATTGGGTGTACAGACGTAAGCTTGTGAGGTCTGTACATAGTGCTATTCGGAAAGAACTGCTGGGTCTCCCGACAGAATACTTTCCGAGGTCTGCACTATGTCTGGACCACGCAACTTACACTTTATATCGGAGTATTTGCGAAGAACAAAATTTCGTACAATTTGATAGGCTTTAATGACGAAATCTAAATTTTAAATATGAATTTTCCAGTTGACAACGTTCATTGTGCGCTTAGACGTTTATATAAACCAACACTTTGTATACATAGTGCAACTGTATTTGATACGAAACCGTAGATATGAATAAATATAATTGAAATATTAGGAGATTTTTATGATTATTACGTTCTATTTTTTTTATTTTTTTTTTTAAAAAAAAAAGGAAAATAATCACACATTTTTCAATAAATGAAATGATAAATGTATGGAAAAGTGAGTGAAAGAAACACTTTTTTGTTTCAGGTGAAGATGCGAAGCCAAAATCGAAAACGAGTTTAAAGAGTTTTAAATGTAGCCAATGCCCGTGGATTTTTCGTCATCGATACGCTTTAATCAGACATTCAGTCGTGCATACTTCGGAATGCGGTCACACCTGTCATCTATGCTCAAAAGCATACAAAAGATGGGATAACTTACTCAAACATTATAGAAATAAACACAAAATCACCAGCAGAGACATGTTGAGTGAGCTGCAAGAAAAATCGTCAAATAATCAATAACAAATCGATCGATGTACATTGTTTAATATAAGCTTATCTCCATACATTAAAATTAAAATTAAAAAGAAATCTGCTTTGTTTTGTTTGTTTCAGATGTTTTCGTTTCGTGTTGATATCTCTTATGTTTGGAAACATTTTGTTTATTTTCTTTTATTTGTCAATGCAGGTAGGCCTAATTTTGCCGGTCCCAAAAAATCTACACCGTATGTGTACCACGAGTGCGAGATCTGTGGTCGGTCATTCGATCGGCAAAGTCGACTCGTTCATCACAAGAAAATGCATTCAAATCTTGACTTGACTCAAGTGCAAAAACAATGTCGCGTTTGCGGCCGTCTCTACTTTAGAACCAATTATCTCATTCACCATTACAAAACCGAACACGATATGAATTTGACGTACGAAGATTTGGGTCTCGCGGCTGATCCTTATGCACCGAGAATGTCCGAAGTGTTTTACGGGCCCATGCAAGTTGAAAACATTAATATCAAGGCGGAAAGTGAACGGAAATGAGATGTAAAAATTCGAGTGAATTTAATTCAATAAAAGATTAATTTTTCTACAACAATTTTTGTTTTTTACGTCTATTATACGTCTTGTGGACGTCCTCGCATCACATATTTGAAATTTCGAATTATTGTTGGTGATTTTTCAGTATCTCTGTTACTTTTATTAATTTTTTTTATAGATTTTAACATTCAATTTCGTCTTGATGATGATAATTATTCCGTTAATGCAGCATTTCCACGACGAAAAGGTAATTATGCTGTTTGTTTTTTAAAAAAAAACAGAAGTTATATAATCAAATATTTGACATTTTTGTGTTTTTGTGAAAACTTAATTCCAATTTTGTTTTTGTTTTTAGGCTTAAAGATGAGAAGACAAGCGAAAAAATACAGGTGCCCATATTGCGACTGGGCAACTTATAAGTATAAATCATTTTTGATTAAACACATGAAAAAATGGCACCGTGATGATGGTTTTGTACTCAATGAGGAATTTTTTGTCGCCAATACATATGATTTAAATACTGGATAAATATTTTCAACTTTTAAAATTGTATAAAATTTGTAATCTAAAAGAGTTGAATAAATTGATTAATAAAAAAACAAACAAACAAACAATTCAGCCCATGTCAGACATTTGAATATACAAGCAAATTACATGTCATTACAACTCTGAAAATCCATAGACAGGGCCTGACTGTGACAACATTAAAGCTTATTTATCCAGTCTAACATCATGTATTGCAGGGCTCGAAATGTATTTGAAATTGTAATAATTTGTGTAATAATTTCCATTTCGAGCCCTGATATGCTGGCCTTGTTTCTATGGAACAAGAAACACCCAACTGTGACACTTTTATTTTAGATTTTTGGATTTAATAGTGAATTAGGGTAAAATGATATTAAAACCCAACAAGAGTAAACTTTTCCTTTGTTTTTAGATGTACAAATAAATAATATGCAGTCTCTTCAAGACCAACAAAGTTCAGAGCTCTACGCTCCATCGCCAAGAAAATTTGCCGCCGTTCGACTACGCTCGTCAAGAGGTAACTATTCATGGCTAGAAAACCTCGCTTTTATCCCAAATAATATCGATTTATCTTCAGGTGCACCGCCGAGCGAAGATTACAGAAGTTCAGAATACTATCAGTGTTCTTATTGCAGCTGGGGATTCAAAAAGAGATATGCTTTGCTCAGACATTTGAACGCGGTTCATCGGAAAGGAGTTGCATACTCGTGCCATTTGTGCACCTGTAGATACACGAGAAGCGATAACTTAATACAACATTATAGACTCAAACATAATATGACAATGAGTGTGAGGACATTGCAGGAAATGCAAGCGGAGAAAAAGATACCTTAGATTTGTTCGGTTTTGTTTTCTTTTTTAGGCTTATTTCGCCTCGTTTTCGTTGTTTATTTTGTTGTGTTTTCAAAGCATGGAATAAAAAGATTGGTTAAAACTATATTGTAAACAGTATTGTGCTTGCATTTTATTTTTTTTACTTTTAAAAATAGGTAACGTTAAATTACTGGCCATTATTTTGTAGATTTACGTTGATTTTATGTGGATGTTTTGTATTTACTTTTTATATGAATATTTTGTTTTCTAAACAGACTTTAATTCATTCGGCGCAAGTGGCAAGCAAAAGGAAGGACGGTATCATTTTTGCTCAATTTGTGGCCGAAAATTCGACCGTAAAACGCGACTTTTGCGCCATCAATTGTGCCACCAAAATTACAGCGATTCAATGAAAATGTGCAAAATTTGTGGCAGGATTTATAAACGATACGATTTCCTGCACACGCATTACCAACTGGAACACAACATCACCATGGTGAACGTGGAAGAAATGGAACATTCATAAAATTACATTTTGTAAAATTATTAAAAGCGAATTAAAACTCAATTTTTTACATATACTTGTTTAAACTTAAATAATAATAATAATAGTGTTTTTATTTCGTTCTTGTGAGTAGAAGATGATTAAGGAAAAAGGTGAGTGTAAATATACGAGCACATTTAACGTGTTATATTATCGTCTCGTTCTTGTTACAGAGTCATCAAATGTTGCTGCCAAAGAAAATACAATTTAGACCACTTTAAGACACTTTTAAATGATTAAATCTTATTTGAATCTTAGCAACGAATAGTAGGTAAGTCTTTTTTTACATTTATTTAGGTGTATTTATTACAGGAATCATCAAAATACTTCAAAATTTAAAGGAAAATTGTTATTTGTTGGAACATCATCAGCTAACATTTCAACTGGTAATATTTTCTAGCTTTATCTTAATTATAATATTACAAAGACATAATTTATTTATTTTTAGGTACATTGTGTTAAATGTAGTGAGTTTTTGCTACTTTTATGATAAGAAAGCGTGCCTAAAATCCACACACGACAAAATAGAAGAATAATTCACTTTATTCAAATTCCTACAAATGTTATCGGACAACACACAAAGCACACAAACAAAACACACATGAAAAGCAGACATTTAAATACGATTGGCAACTAAGTTTTTGTTTTTTTTTAAAAAAAAAAAAACCGATGCAAGCACAAGAAAAAGATATAAAATCTGAGGAATTCTCAGTTTAAATGGTGGTAACATAGGTTGTATAGCGATTTTTAAAAAGGAAAACATCGTAATTAATTAAAGCATAATTTGAATTTCAGGAAAGCTCAACATACTCAAGTCCTCTCTGCAACATCAACCTCATAATACTTTTGTAAGATTAAAAGGAAAGTCATTCAGATATTAGATAAACATTTGTTTGATTATTGGATGACTTTCACACAAAATTCTTGACTGGAGTTTTAATTATTTAATTTTTTACACCAGTTACATCAAACAGACATAGGATACAACGTATTTGTGAACACGCAAGAACTAAGTCATCACGTAGCCATTAAGAATTCGCCACCTATTTTGGCTCGCCAGTTGCTGAAAATGGTCTTTTCAACGGAAGAACTGAAAACACATTCATTAACTGGCGCAAAATGTAACGCCAACAAAGATAAAGCGTCTTTGCCACCATTAGATTCAAAGAAAGTGAAGGCCGTGATTGGTGAGATTAAGATTTATTTAAAAAAAATCACTTTATTTAATTTAATTAACTTAAACTAAATTATATCGTTTTTATTACAGAATTCTGCTTAAAGCAATATCCAGAGAACGAAGCAAAACTATTTGGGAAAATGTTTCGATCGAAAATAACCGGAAGTCTTCAGTCAATGCTGAGGGGAATCCAAAAAGGATTTGTGAATATAAACAATTGGTGATTACGTGCCGTGTGTGGCTTTCTTATATTTATCTTGTGTTTTGAGGGGGGGAAAAGATAAATGTATAGTAATAAAAAAAGAATTGAAAGAGAGTTTTTTCCGCATTTATCTCACGTTTAAATATCAAATGTTATTGTCAAATTTATCACATTGCTGCTACGAGGTAGGTGTTTGGTTATAAATATTTAAATTTATATTAATTCTCTTTTTACATGTGAAATAGGTAAGTGGCAGGAAATCATTCTTGAAAATGTTGATGTCATTATTTCAATTTTTGACAACAATAGATGTGCTTTGAATCTTTGTTTAATTCAAAATATTTCAAAATTTTAACCGGATCCCACAGATTTTTAAAGCGAAAATTTATAAAAAGGAAAAAGCAGAAAGGAAATGCATTTTGGTAATTTCAAAATATAGGATGCGAGTGCCACTAATAACAAGGAAATTGAAGGCGAGTTTCAACAATAAATAAAATGATGGAGTAATTGGAATTTGGATTCCTTTTTTTTTCAGGCTTATTTTATGGATATGATTTATATTTGTAATCTGTTTCTAATTCTGTATGATGGAGTTGTGTTTTGCTGACTGGTGATTTGGAGTAAGTATAAAAGTAATAAAATCTATTCAAAAAGTATTAACAATAAACATTGCGCCTCATTTGATGTTGTTTTCAGTTAACGTGCAAAAATATTATTTTATAAATCCTCATTTCTAAAAGAATTAACATTGGATGAGTACGTAAGTATTAAAGTAAATGGGTTTGTTTTTTTCACTATCTGATTATACTGTGGGAAAAATAATTTCGACGAATTTCAAATTTTAACGTTAAATGTTATCATGTAATTTTTGGAATTTGTTTATCATGGTGGTTTTTTTGTCATCTGTATTAGACAGTTTTAAGTCAGCTGTTCAAACATCTCGTTTTTTTTCTCATGAAATAACTATAAAAGTTGATGCAACGTTTCAGTTGATGTTATTCATTGGGAACTTGTTGTCAGAAATCAAAATGAAGTACATCACGACCTTGGTGGTGTTCATGGCTGCCTTTGCATTGGTTTATAGCAGAATCATAGGTAAGTAGTTGGTTTTAGGTTTTAAAAATGGCTGTATGTAAAAAAATAATGTTTTTTTTTAAATATTTTTATTTATTTTTATTCAGGTGGTGGCGGATTTGGTAGCGTGCCGTGTGGAGATTTGTGGGACAACTGTTTCTCAGATTGTCCATCTGGCATGGGAAGCTGCAACCGGCTGACTTGGACGTGCGAATGCTATTAGTTTGACGGAATCTGTTCAGAAAGAAGTAGCAAATTAGTACCATAATTTAAGAAAAAAGTTTGATGATAAAAATTTATATGTGAATACCAACTTCAATTAAAACCTATTGTTTAAACATCAGTATTCGATTTTTATTTGTTTTGTTTCAAACAGCTTGAGCAGAGAAGTCTAAAAATGAGCTTTAAGAAGACTGATAGAACTAGCATGTTTTGGAATTATTTGCAATTTTTGAATTTCGAATTGTTTAGCATGAGGAAAAAATTGTTAAATGGTTATAAAAAGATAGAAGGAAATTCATGAGTTTACATCGACCCTAGTGGCTTTACAATGCAACACCCGAATTCTTGCAGCGCTTCCTTCTGACAAAATCTATAATGAATGAATGACATATCCGAGATAAATACCAACGAAACTAAATTAATCATTTATTCTATTAAAAATAAAAATTATCACTTCTATTAATTGAACTACAAGATTTAAAATTTCACTTAACAATCGATCATTTTAATCCGTAGCCATTTTAAAAAAAATATCGATCACGGCCCGTCTAATCGATATTACATTTTAAACCAACAATTTCATTTGATTAGAATCACACGATAAACCACAATAAGCATAAACACTTCAAATATAATTTTAATTTATAATAAACTCAATTAATACTAAAAAAAAAAAAACTAAAAACAGAAAATCCGCCAGAATTTTTATCGGCGGGGAACACCCGGAACAACATCGATATATCGTCGTACAGGAAGAAAGCAAACAACACCAGCGACGTCGAAATTTAAAATATTTAAATTCTCCACATCTATTGTAATATGAATCATTATTTTTAATGCGGTAAAACAATGCCGTTATGTATCATACCCGGTTGTTTACAAAAAGGAATACACAATTTCCCTAGAGATCACGGTCTTTGGCTCAGGTGGAGGAAAGCCATTATTCGGTATTATTCACGTATAAATTTAATATTTTCATTCCAATTAAAAATCATAACGTAAAATCCTTTACAGAGCGACGTATCCGAGAGTTAGCAATTCGTGGCACCCGCGATATGTCGACATGATTTGTTCCCGACATTTCAAACCAGAAGACCTGGAATTTTGTAAGGGGATAAAAATAAACACGAATTCAATCGGCGTTTTTCCTTTTAAATTGATAAATTATTCAATGTATTGTGACTCGTTAGGTTCGGACAAAACACTCGTCGAAGGTGCTGTTCCCTCGGTTTTCAACGGCAAAGATTATTTAGTTGATCTGGAGGCTGAAATAAATGAAGAAACGGAGTTGGAGGGCGAAAAAAGTTCGAACGAAACCGATTTGGAGGTGGAAAAAAGCTCGAAAGAAACTGATTCGGAGGTGGAAATAATTCCTAAAGATACTGCTGTTTCAACGTCAAATTCGGATCCGAAAAATGATGAAATTACTCATCAAATTGCAAAAGGCAGCTCACGTAAGATCGTTTTGTAGTGATCCGAAATTTGAAGAAAATGATTTTCTAATTGTGTTTTTTAACAGGTAGAGTTACTATTTTTCAAGGAGAAAATCACGCACCTAACATGTGCAAAGCCTTAAACGATTTACGTGTGAGAACTGCATGTTGTGATGTTTCGATTATAGTTCCGACTTCTGCGCTCAAAAATTCAGAAGGAATTAAATTTAAGGTGAATTTATGTGAATTTTTTTTAATGAAACGAATGTAAATGATAGATGTGTTGATTTTGTTTGTGAAAATAGGCCCACAGTGTGGTATTGGCTGCGCGAAGTGCGTTTTTCAAGACGCTTTTTATGAAACCTGAAAACTACACTCGTCAGACAATCACCATGCCGCGTTACATCAATGGAAGAGCTGTGGAAATTGTCTTGCATTATATGTACACGGGCAAATTGGGGATTAGGAAAGATACGGTGTCTACGATATTTCAAGTATTTCATAAAATAATGATTTTTATTTTTATTATTATTTTTTTTTTTTTAATTTTTTTAATTTTTGTTTAGGTTGGTTGGCTTTTTCAAATGGAGGATGTTCTCATGCTGTGCAAGCAGTTTTGCAAAATGAAAAAATTCCTGCCATTTCCCATTGAAGTGAATGCAGCGAATTACGCTAAAAGCGAATCGAATTCCGACGAGAGCCAAGGAAAGGAGGCGAATAATGAAGAGGAGGCGACGGAAACCGGGAATAACAAAGAAATTGAGGTGTTATCATCGGATGGCAAGGAGGACATTGGCGAAATGAAACCGAAAACGCGTAAAAACTCCAAAATTGAAGCCGTAATCGCCCCAGAATTGAGAAAAATTGTCAAAATCACCCCAGAAACGAGTAAAATTGTCAAAATCACGCTCAAAAAGAGTAAAACATCCGAAATCGAACCAGAATTGGTTAAAACATCACAAATCAAACCCGAAGTGACTAAAACATCGGAAATCGAACCCCAAATAACTAAAACATCGGAAATCGAATCCCAAATGACTAAAACATCGGAAATCGAATCCCAAATGACTAAAACATCGGAAATCGAACTAGAAATGACTAAAACATCGCAAGTCGAACCCGAAATGACTAAAACATCGCAAATCGAACCGCCCAAAATCGAAATCACACCGGACGAAATGTCAATAACGATGAAAGACGGCAACTGCAACGAACTCGGACTCGTCGAGGGCCCTCCAGAGATGATCGAATGCACCCCGACCATCCTGACGGACAACTTCGACGACGAAGAAACCAATTTGCCAGCCGGCCAATCCCAAAAAGAACGCAAACTAATCATATTCAAAACCGGAACGTCGCAAACGATGCAGCCCAACGAATGCGGATCCAGAACGGCGAACGAAAACGGGTTCGGCAACGCCGATTTAATCGTCGTGCACTTCAAAAACAACTTGACCTACCCGAGCCCGGTCCTTTACGTGGTCCACGGCATGAGAAACTACACGGATCTCTTGATCCAACACGCGTTTTTCCACATCGAATTCCACGTGGACAACAACTGCCGCAAGGGGGTCGTGAAGACCGACGGCAGCTTGATCTGCGCCATGTTCGGACAAGTGAACCATTTCTTCCCGCTGTTCCACTCCGTGACCCCGGAGGACGTCGAAACGTACCGCTACGAGGAGAACAAACCGCTCACGTTCACCACCAAACGCATTGTTCCTATTAAGAGACCGGCGGACATGACGGACGATTGGGATCCGATTTTCGGACGCGACAGGGACTGCGAGAAGGATGTTTTGCATTGTTTTTCCTGTTGCTGCGTGTTTTTCTCACTGCAGGGCAAGTCGAGTCACTTGATGCGCCATCACCGGAGCATCCTGCACTGGGACAACGAACTCAGCGTGTACAAGTACCCTTGTGGGGCTTGCGAGTTCATGTGCACGAATTTGCGGCTTTTGTATTTCCACAGACATCAGAAACACGATTGGCAGCTGCCGGAAGTCGTGCTGCAGTTCCGGTGCGGCTTGTGTTGTGCGTGCGAGACTTCGATTCACACGGCGAGAGATCATATGGTGAAGGTGCACAATTTCGCGCAGTTTAGTCACAGTTTGGCGAATGCGGCGGCGGGGAAGAAGGTGTTTTTGCATTTGGTTACTAAGGATGGACTGAAAAGGCAGTTGGTGGCGCCGGACTCGGGGGTTGTTGGTGCGGGACAGCCGGTGGAGGTCGTGCCGGTGAAAAGGGTGAAGGAGAAGGGGTTTCGGTGTCCGGAGTGCGAGTATTCGTCCGCTTATAAAGGGAATTTGAAGTGTCATATTAAAAGTAAACATTCGGCGAGGAAGTCGACGACGACGAGGAAAAGGAAGCGCAGGAGGAAGAAAAATGCTTATTGATTTGGGTGTTACATTTTTTTTTTTCTATGATTTGTTTCGTGTAATGCAATGTTGGAATTTTGTTTTATTTATTTTAATAAAGTTTTATCTGCATTGACAGTTGTTGATGGAGGAAGAATACAGTTTTTTTGGTCGAATTTTGAGTTTGTCGAGATGTAACGCGCGTTTTACGATTTAAAAGTAATTTAATTTTTAGTTTTGTTGTGTATTTATTTAATTGCGTGTGGTGATGAAGGATTTCATTATTTTTGAGTTATTTTGTCCGTCTGTATAGTGAATCGTAATAAAACACAACTTTTTTCGAATCACTCGAGATGGCGCCAGCGCTTTCGTGGAGTTTTCAAACCATGGTTTCAAACCGAGTCAAAACGGATTTATTTTTTATTTTTATTATTACAAACGAATAAATGAGTGTTATGGACGTTATTATTATTATTTCACGTCTCTGCTAACTATCGCGAATAGTAATAACACTGTACTATAGTTTAAAAGGGCACGTTTTATCGTTCATATGGAAAATTCGTAAAATTTTCTTTTGTCGTGACGAGAGAGAAAGAATGTGGTTCGTTGTTGTTGGACGTTTTAAATATTTGAATTTTGGATTACACTCGACAATTTACATTTCCCGCCAACACGGCTGATGCTGATGCATTATTTACTTCTGGTATTGCGGGCACCTTACTTTGTTGTATTTCACGTTTTCGCTACACCCGTAAACATGTCGGGCGGCAGTTGTGGAGATTGGTGTTTAATTGAAAGTGATCCCGGTGTCTTCACCGAATTAATTCGCGGTTTTGGTAATTATACAAACAACCCTAAAGAAATTTATTAATCGCGCATCGAAACACATTTAATCTCACCCGATCGTTTATAATTTTAAACAGGAGTAAAGGGAGTTCAAGTCGAAGAATTATGGAGTTTGGATGCGGAGAATTTCGACAGATTAAAGTAAAATATAAAAGATCCGTTGAAAAATGATAGTCAAACACCATCTAAAAACTTTAAACTCGTCTAGGCCAATCCATGGACTAATTTTTCTTTTTAAATGGTCACCCGAAGAAGAACCCAGCGGTACTATAGTACAAGACAACCGATTGGATAAGATTTTCTTCGCAAAACAGGTAGAAAAGACGAAATAAATGTCGTAAAAATGTTTGATTTAATATTTTGATTCTAGGTAATCAACAACGCATGCGCAACACAAGCTATTTTGAGTGTGCTGCTAAATTGCAAACATCATGATGTATATTTGGGCGAAACTTTGTCAAACTTCAAAGAATTTTGCCACAGTTTTGACGCTACGGTTTGTTTGAATTGTAATTCATTTCACGAGAAAAGTGTTGAACCGATGTGTTTTTATTTTATTTTTAGATGAAAGGATTGAGTTTGAGCAATTCCGACATTATACGTCAAGTACACAACAGTTTTTCACGCCAACAACTTTTTGTTTTTGATTCGAACACTGCCACTAAAGACGACGACGTTTTTCATTTTGTTGCATATATGCCGATCGACGGTCGCTTATATGAATTGGATGGTCTCAAAGAAGGGCCCGTTGATTTAGGCCAGATTTCACCGGAAGGCGATTGGTTGGAAATTGTTCGACCCATCATTGAAGAACGGATTTTAAAGTAAAACATTTAATACCGTAAAATTGTGCATTGGCGCCATCAAAAACATGTTAAAAAGGCTAGAATTGTCGAAACAATGGTGATAATACCTTCAAAATTTACGATAAATACGGTACAACATTAAAAACAATGATAAAAAGGCTAGAAAAATTATAATCATGTTAAAACCAGTGATGAAATGGCATGGAAAATCAATATAACGTTGAAAACTACGATGAAATGTTCGTAGTATTAAAATAGAATTATTTTTTTGTTAGTTTTACTCGTGATGGACGCTTGTGTGGTGGTTTTGTGGTCAGATTAAAGTACGGGACGTTTATTTTGTGATGTATTTCAGGTACAGCAACGACGAAATTCATTTTAATCTGATGGCGATTGTATCGGAGCGCAAAATGACGTACGAGAAAAAAATTCAGGAATTAACGTTACAGTTGAGCCAAGGAGAATCCACCGCGTTTAACAACGAGCAAGTGAACGTGCAGGTGGAATTGACTCGCCTTCAGAATTTATTGGCTGAAGAGGATGTTAAAATGAAACGTTATCATGCCGAGAATATACGTCGGAAACACAATTACATTCCGCTCATCATGGAATTACTCAAAATCTTGGCGGAAACGGGTCAACTAGAACCGCTCATGGAAAAAGTAATGTTTAGTTGGATTTTCTCAATTTTTGTTTTATTTTTTATTTATTTTATTTTTTATATTTTAAGGCGAAGCAAAAGGCATCAGAAAAAACTCAGATAAAACTGACTGCGGCTGCACCAGCTTCTAAAACATAGTTTATTTTATGTACGAATAAAATAACGGTTGACAATATTTTAAGTGTTGCTTCATTTTTCTTTTTATTTTTACGATAAAATTATCGATTTTTATTCAATCTAGAGCAAACATGGCGTATTATCTGAATAAAGAGCACGTTATTATTTATCCTGTGAGCTGAAACGTGATGTTATAAACAAACTGCGACGTTAACTGAACTAAAAACAACTGTGTCGGGTGTGGGCGTCAAATATGAGCCATTTGAGATTTAGTTATTTGAAAATTTTTGTGAAATTAAATATTTTTCTTTCGTTTCTCTACGTAATTTATATAAAAATCATTCGAGTGTGATAGAAATAGCATAAATTTGCAAATTACAAGTACAAGAAATCTACACAAGATGGCAGAGTGCGGGGGGAAGTTGTAATGTTTCTAGAATATTCTGTAGGTCTTTTTGATTGGACATGCAAATGAAGCGGCTTTAATTTTCCAATTTTGAGTTTTGTGTTTTTCGTTCGGTCTGCTCATTCGTTTCCCAAGGCTCCGAGGATGAAACATGCATCGAATTGAGGTGAGTTTTACTTTTTTGTTAGATTTTTATTTTTATTTAACAAGTTAGGCTTGTTTTTAGAGTTCCTATATATTTTTTTAGCTTTTTGTTTTACTTGCGGATTACTCAACGGTTAGTTTTAAATTATTCAACTTCGTCGTTCGTAGTTTTAAATTATTCAACTTCGCGTTCGTAGTTCTATTTTCGTTTTAAGTGTTTTTAAAGTTTAGTTTTTGTTTTAGTTTTAGCATTTTAGGGTTTTGGTATTTTTACTTAGTTATATTTAAGAGTTTTATGTATTTATATAAGTTATCACTTTTGTTTTTCTAGGTTTAATGCATGGACGTCTGCGTCAACACAAAGGGAAGATCACGGGAGCTACATTAATGGACTCCAGCATTGCTATTTATTACTATTTTTATTTTAATACTGTTTGTTTTATATTTTTTTATATATATTTAAATTCGTTTTATATTTTTTATTTGTGCAATTAAAAATTGTATTTTTGAGTGTATATTTATTAAATTTTGTGTAATTTTGGAAACAAAATTACACAAAATTAATAAATTCGTACACTGTTTTTTTAATAAAATTTGTTTTAAACTTCTCTGCTTTCTATTATTTAAATACAGGAATAAATAAAATGGGAAATCTGTATACCCACCCCCCTCCCCCTTTTTATTCTAAGTCCAAACCTATAAAAATTTGGCATAGATTCACCTTTTTGGACTTAGAATATTTTTGACGAAATGACATAGCTTATAGAAAATAAAAACTTTATTGAAATAAAAATATACTTTATACACAAATATTTTACAAATTTTTCCTTAAAAGGAAAATTAATGGCAAATAAAACATTGAACCGGGTTATAACGGATTATTTAATGGATTGTCTCGGGTAAATCTCCTCCTTGAGACTCCACCGTTTTACCCACACGGGGACCCAGAGTATGCCACATTCTGGGTTCCCAAAAAGATATCCCACGATGTCTTCCTAGTGATGAAGGTTTTAACCTAAACATAAAAAAATTAGCAACTTCATATAACAAAAACAAAAAAGTTATACATGACTACAAACAATTATACATGACTACAAACAATTATACAAAAATATGAGCAAAAATAATAATTATACAAAAATATGAGATAAAATATGAGAAAAACAATAATTATACAATAATAAGAGATAAAATATGAGCAAAAACAATAATTATACAATAATAAGAGATAAAATATGAGCAAAAACAATAATTATACAAAAATATGAGATAAAATATGAGATAAAATATGAGCAAAAACAATTACGCAAAAACAATTATGCAAAAACAATTATACAAAAATATATTGAGATTAAAATAATACTACTATAGTCTTCGCCGTCTACGACTCACTGTTATCCGTCTACGACTCGCTGTTATCCGTCTACGACTCGCTGTTATCCGTCTACGACTCGCTGTTATCCGTCTACGACTCGCTGTTATCAGTCTGCGTTATTCGTCGGCGACTCGCCGGTATCCGTCTGCGTTATTCGTCGGCGACTCGCTGTTATCCGTTTGCGTTATTCGTCGGCGACTCACTGTTATCCGTCTGCGATGTTCGTCGGCATGATTGGGTCCATTAAAATGTATAATAAATTAAGAAAACGTCTAATTACAGCTAAAAACTAAAAGCTAAAAGCTAAAAGCTAAAAACTTCGAGTAAAACTTACCTCAGACGCCGTATGCTTCTGCTGCAAGCCAGAAAACACTAACGAAAATTTTAGCAAAAGACAAAAATGCAAAATAGCAATTTCCTCATCATCTAATTTGAATATCCAATGAAAACTCACAGAAATTTCGAGAAGAAACGTCATCTGGCCGCGTGCTGTCATCTGATGCTAAAAATTACAAACAAAACTCTCTAAAGAGTTGCTAAGCAACGCAGTTTCAACGTATCATTTGATTTTAAATGCTTACTAAACTGACGGAAGTCTGAATATAACATAAAAGCAACTAAAATTGACAACACGAATACGAAATAATTTTCTTTTTATCTGAATTAATTATGATATAATTAAACTTAAAATTGTTACCTGTATATCATTTTAATTACAATTTTGAGGAGAAGTGAACAAAAAAGCGTTTCAAAAGATTCAATTATTTATTTAATGATTTGAATAGCAACCGTATAAAATAATAAAATTGCAATTCCAACATGATTTTAGTTTTTTATTTTCTCGAATAGCAAACGTCTCACAGGATTTACACATTGAAAATAAATCTCGTCGGCAGTAAATTTGGAATTATTCGAATTTGTATCGACCAATATCTCTTGCACGAGTCGTAAGCTGAAAAATAAAGAATAAAATAACAAATTCCCACATTTACCAACTTTTATTATGACAAAATAAAACAAATGGAATTTTGGTTACCAATGTGAGCGGTGTTTTTGATAACTGTAAACTTCGATTCCGTTTAAAAACATGATTGGTTTCTTGCTACATCCGTGAAAAACAACGAAACGAATTAAGTCCGACGTTTTCTGCTCTGCAGGGAAGTCCAGATACGGTCAAACACTTTTGATCCGTATTTATCATTTGTACTCATTTCTGCTACTGTGTAAGAATTCATTATTGTATTTATTCTTGCATTGAATCAATGTTTGGCACAAGCAACGTGTTTCCTTTGGAGTAATAAAACCCCTAAAAATACTATATTTTTGGATATGATTACAGTTTTCGAAATATTATTTTCTACGGGCGGATGGCTATGAGATGAGCTGGCGGCGCGAGTGGTAGTACCGTCCTGTGGCTATCCGCTCGTTGCACAATGGAAAGGCGTCACTAATGGCCGCTGCATTTCGAAAACGTCAGCGTCGTCTCAAAGGCCACAGATTACCGGTAAGATTTTCAGAGGTTTGTGCTGTGTATAAGAAAACATTTCAATCATTAACGATGCAATAAGTATTTTGCTCATCCTTTTCTGATCATTTGTATTTGCACATTGTAATTTTAAATTCGGATCAGAAATAAGACAAAGAAAAATTTCAAAAATAGTTTCTTTACTTACCATACTTACTTATTTATTTGCAGATTGAATTTGTGCTACTTGTACGACATCATCGAGGTGGGCGCACCAATTGAAACGAAAATGAAAAGCCGAACCAGCATCGGCGAATCAGATTTTGTGGGATAATTTCACCTAGAATACTTCTTGGGCCCGAATATTTACAGCAAAACAGACATTGCATTAGCGAGGGTGAGGTTTTATCGAATTTGTTTAAAAAGTTTATTGAATTCTCAATATTGTTGTTGGTTGTACGGCAGTTGGTTTGGACTGAATATTTATTAGAAGAAACAAATTGCCTCGTCATTTTGTTGTGACAGCTTCGATAAACAGAAAATGCCTCACAATGGACTGGGTGATGCACGTTTTAAATTTATTTGAAATTGCACACGATGCTTCTTCCATTGGCGTGATCTTGTCACGGTGTTTTAGATCGATAATATCTATCTTTTCCGATCCAACTTTTCTAAATGCGATGAATTCGCTCATAACCATTGTATTTGCGCCGATGAAGCGCATCGTAATTCTTTCCCGTACTAAACTATTCAGAATTTCTATGGGAATAACTTTCTGGAGCTGCTAGTCTGGTTTTACTGTCTGCGATTTTCGTATCTTGTCTATCAGGAATGCGTCGATTATCAGTTGAAAATAAAACGAAAATCGCTGTCAACAATAGCAGTAATTGATTTTTTTTGATTTTTTTGTGAATTATCGTTGCGGTAAATCTCACGACTTGATGAAAAATCGATTACCGTAATTTTTTTCCAATCAGATTTACATACCATGTATCAACTATCAATTGTACGGCTGATTTGGGCTTCGACTGTTTTTCTTCCTCGATTCGCCATTGGTGCCGTTATACCGACGTGCTCAACGTTACGATAACGTATACCCACGAGGAGATATTTAACCGAATGTCTCTCAATGATCCAGTTAGTTATTGCTTTGTGCAGATTTCAAAAGGTCGTCAATTATTTAACAGTTAACGGAGCATTATGACTACTAACGGTTCTGAAGAAGTAAAATCCACCGAGATGAAGAAGTATGACGATAGCCATTGCGAAGGAGCCGATTCGTTGTGCGTGAAATTGATCGCTTCCGATGAAAAACCATTCTTCATTCTTCGGGAACATGCAATTCAGTCGGGGACCATTCAGGCCATGCTCAGTGGACCGGGCCAGTGGGCCGAATCAGAAACGAATCAAGTGAAGCTGCGCGAAATTTCGAGCCCCGTGCTTGAACAAGTGTGCTTATATTTAGAATACAAAGCGAAATACCACGAAAGTGCCGTGGAAATCCCCGAATTTCCGATAGCGGTGGACATGTGCCTCGAATTGATGATGGCTGCCAATTTCTTAGCTTGCTGAAGATAATATTCATTTTTTTTCAATTTTTAATTTTTTCAACTGTTTTTTTGTCGAATAAAATTTAGTCATTTCAAACCTTTTTTTCTCAAAACTTTTCGGTAAGAGATAATTTTTTTAAGAACAGTTCTAGACTAATTAGATGGTCCTCTAATTCACTTTTTCTCTCTATCTGTCACGGTTCTCGAGTTACAATATGGATGACCTTGAAGATGACCTCTGAAGTCAATTTGGATGTCATAATTGGATTTCCCCCAAACTACTACCCTTACAATCATTTTGCTAAATCAACATCTAAAACAGTTTGGGAATTATTTACTGTGAACCAGACTTTCTGAACCACCCTGTATATGTTCCAGGACTCCAAGTGCAATTGTAGCCAGTGCGAGGCGACTCTTTGTGGCGTCGACTTTTTCCTGCTGCATTTCCATGGAAAATTTCCAATTGTTAAAGTTGGAAATTCCCTCTAACTTCTTTAAATGATGCATATGATGAGTCGTGTGGCCACTTCCCATTGCTGCTGGTGCTTCTTCAGCCATATTGATCAGTTTCCGGCCCTAAAAGTTCCTTACAACGTGGTCGCACGAAAAAAATCTCTCAAAAACACAATTTTTCCAAAAAGTTAGAATCTGGCATGAGTGATGCCAAATACAATGTTGCAGCTACTTCCCTGTGCAGTTACAGCGTTCCTAGGCCCATAACCTGTTGGATGTAAAGCGATTGAGGTGTATGTAGGAATGATGACGAGTACTCCGCGCGGCATTACTTGGCGCGGCATGAATTGGCGCGGCAAATTTTCTTGCCGCACATCCATGGTGTCAACAATAGCGGCGCCGCTATTGTTGATACCCATGGTATGGGTTGGCGCAGCAATGCGAAAAGCAAATACGTTTCGATGATCTTGCGCGGCACGTTTGTATGACGTGACGCGGCACGTCGTAATAACGGAATAGCGGCCCCAATTTTCATTTGTTCCACAATCCACATCTAAACGTGATTAGTTTCTTTCTCCAGCTGAGGCAATTGACAGGTAACTTCAACAGTTCTTATACAAAAAATCTTAAAACATCAGTAATTAAAGGATTACAGTTAATTGCATTTCTTGATACTACATTAGAAATTAATAACCACCGTTTCGCTTCCCTAAATACAAAATAATTGCTAAGTTTAAAGTAAAGTGCTCTTGAAAACTTCTTTGTTTTTTCATAGACAATTTGCGAGGTGAATTTCTAACTTGGGAAATAGAAAACGAGCGTTGCAATATTTTGCCACCATCACTTTATCCAAAACGTTATTACTCAGGTTGTCTTCAATTTTCACCCAAATTATAAGTACCTAAAGTAGACACATTCGTAAAGTAATTCAGACTAAACAGCATGCCATTGCATGCAACTTAGTGGCTATTTTTGGAACCAAACCTAACCGGTTAATCCGATCCAAGTACAGTTTCGGATAGACTTTCAGTCTTAGCCTCTATTCAAAAATTATCGTGCCGCGCTTGTTCATATCTGTGCTATGCCATACCGCGGCTGCCGCTATTAGTAATTTCACGGGTATGAACAATAGCGGCGCCGCGGTAAGTAATGCCGCGCGTGGAATAGCGGCCCGTAGGAATAAGGTACAACGTGTAGCGTTAACGTAAAAACAGGAAGAAGTTCCCTTAAGGTTTTATTCCGTATTTATACATATTGCGCTAGGTGGCGCTTCAAATGACTCTAATCATAGTCCTTCCCAACAATCACACATATATTTCCAGGTCCGCATTGTACTTCATGGTTAGTTTGGCAGCAGTCACCTTTCGTCCATATTCCACCAGTGCATGTTCCACCTATTGGATTACAACCCCTGGAACCAAAACGATTATAGTAAACACATGCTTTTGACTATACAGGCAGAAAAGTGCATTGTGTAATGTGGGTTTGATTTGAACCAACTGATTGTTATCTGCATCTTCTCTTTCTGCTCCCAAATTTGTATTTTAGATTATACCGAATCACATAATGAATGAAGTTGGTTTCGACTTGTTCTCATACCGGCATTAGACAACATAACTTATCGCAAACTCTAAGTTTACTGCCAGTAATAATTGTTTACTCAACTTACTCTACGATTTGGGCAAGCACTAAAGCACACAGCATCAGAAGAATAATACACTTGGCCATAATTTTCCTGTAAAAACTAAAAAGAAAATGTAATATCAAGTCAGATGAGCAATTTTTATTTACTTACCCGTTTGCAGAATTGAAAGATGGATTTTTCGAAGTGGAGCTTGTTCGACTAACAAGTAAATTTCTGTTTGAGTCTGCATTGCCGTTTCCAGCCCTTTTAAGGAGCATCATGGAGTACCACGTGTGCACTGAATTTAGGCAATTAGAAATGAATTTTCTCGAGGAATATTATCTAAAAAGGTGAAAGCCGCCGCATCATCAAAAATCGATTTATTTGCAATCAGATCTTTTCTAATGTAATATTATATAAATTTTTAACCCAACTGATTTGGAGGAAATATTTAGTCTTAATCGAACTAAATGTTGGTTGTTCTCACCAAATAGAGTTTTCAAACAAATTATTATACTGGAACAACAAAAGGCAGAATAATAATAAAAATTTTGCTTACAACGCAATTATAATATTCATTTATTTACGACAATTTTTTATTTTTTATTTTTGTATTTTTGTATTTGTTATTTTCAATTTAATGTGCATTTGTAAATTAGGAAATAGTCAACTACTTTTTTCTTTATTCCAAAATATTGTTTGGTTATAAAAGTTCTCAATTTTTTCAAATTTAAAAGGCGAAATTAGTTTTCTCAGCTGTTCTCCGCTAAACGTAATTCATGAAAAAAAACATACACTCTCAGTTTGATTACAACTCAATCTAATTGATCACAGATGAATTAGGTACAGTTGCTACTGTACACAGCTGCACTGGTGGAAATATGAAATTTTTCTATTTTATTTTAAAAAAAATCTAAAGTTTAATTTGTCACATTACTAATTTTTATTATTGTCTCAGATGGAATTTCTAAAATATACTGTGTGACGATTCTACCTTTTGTGTTATTATCTCTTTGGTAATTAAATATTACCAAAAGGTAGAATCGTCACACAGTATATTTTAGAAAATTGAGAACTTTTATAACCAAACAATATTTTAGAAAAAAGTAGTTGACCATTTCCTAATTTACAAATGCACAATACAAAAATAAAAAAATAAAAAATAAAAAATTGTCGTTAATAAATGTATATTATAATTGCGTTGTAAGCAAAATTTTTATTATTATTCTGCCTTTTGTTGTTCCAGTATAATAATTTGTTTGAAAACTCTATTTGGTGAGAACAACCAAGGTTTAGTTCGATTAAGACTAAAGATTTCCCCCAATCAGTTGTGTTAAAAATTTATATAAAATTACATTAGAAAAGATCTGATTGCAAATAAATCGATTTTTGATGATGCGGCGGCTTTCACCTTTTTAGATAATATTCCTCGAGAAAATTCATTTCTAATTGCCTAAATTCAGTGCACACGTGGTACTCCATGATGCTCCTTAAAAGGGCTGGAAACGGCAATGCAGACTCAAACAGAAATTTACTTGTTAGTCGAACAAGCTCCATTTCGAAAAATCCAACTTTCAATTCTGCAAACGGGTAAGTAAATAGAAATTGCTCATCTGACTTGATATTACATTTTCTTTTTAGTTTTTACAAGAAAATTATGGCCAAGTGTATTATTCTTCTGATGCTGTGTGCTTTAGTGCTTACTCAAATCGTAGAGTAAGTTGAGTAAACAACTATTACTGGCAGTAAATTTAGAGTTTGCGATAAGTTATGCTGTCTAATGCCGGTATGAGAACAAGTCTGAACCAACTTCATTCATTATGTGATTCGGTATAATCTAAAATACAAATTTGGGAGCAGAAAGAGAAGATGCAGATAACAATCAGTTGGTTCAAATCAAACCCACATTACACAATGCACTTTTCTGCCTGTATAGTCAAAAGCATGTGTTTACTATAATCGTTTTGGTTCCAGGGGTTGTAATCCAATAGGTGGAACATGCACTGGTGGAATATGGACGAAAGGTGACTGCTGCCAAACTAACCATGAAGTACAATGCGGACCTGGAAATATATGTGTGGTTGTTGGGTTGGACTATGATAAGCCGTAACTCGTAACCGAGTAAGAAAAAGCGAATCCTTTTAACTAGGACGATTGAGAAATGAAATAAAAATATACTTAAAATGCAAATTACAATTATTTATTAAAACTCCTATCACAAACACCAGCAACCGCAATTTTTTCGCATCCGAAATGTGGAAAAAGTGAAATACTTGTAAGTAAGCTCTGTAGTCCGGACATAGGACAGGTCCCAGAAACTTGTACGGTCTAATCAATTTACTGGTTAGTTGGAAATTTGGTAATATTGTGAGTAGTGGCTTATAATCAGGGGAGGACCATGGGCGTTTGGTGGACACCATTCACGATTGAATACAAACACAGAGACACACAGTTTAGGATTGATATTATTTATTGCCGTAGTTGTCTAGGGGTTAGTATGTTGTCGTGTTATTGCCTTGGTTATTGGGTTGCCCTTCAGCAACCAAACTCAGACCAACCGCTGACCATGCGGCCTTTGGTCGGTTATGCATGACCACGCCGTGCCTTGCAGCACGGCCCAACGGGTCGCTTGAAATCACTTCAGACTTGAAAGCAACCTCGCTAGCTTTAGCCATTGCAATCACAGGATCGCTTGTCATCTTCTACAGTAGCAACGCGACCAGACGCTTTCGTGGCTGGTGTTGTTCTAAGTCGATCGTGGCGGACAGAATCCTCTGTCCTGATTGGCTGCAATCTTAACTCAGCTTCGATGGTACGCCATAAGTGCTGCTGAAGATCCTCTGCTTAATGTAGCCAGTGCTGACTGGCGGTGGCCGGTTTGTCACATCTCCCCCCCCCCCAGGAGAGGATGGGTTGTAGGCAGAAACAGTCAGAGACTTTGTTGCAGAATTTTTTTTCAGATTGCACCGTGATCGAGGACCAGGGTGCTGGTCAACTCTTCCCTCTTAGGAAAAGATAGCAGGCATGTAGGCATCAATACAACTGATCAACACTTAACCAAGACATAAATTTTACACTTGAAAAATACATATTATTGAAAAATGAATTTTGTAAACACTTGAAAAATACATATTATTGAAAAATGAATTTTGTAAACACTTGTAAAAATAAACAGAATAAAATGCTAATATACTAATTTAAACTATTAAACACATTGTATTTGGGGATTTTTGTTAACGAAGAAAAAAGTATTGCTCACCAATTATATTTGATGACTGCTGCATTCTGATCCGAGAGAAGCAAAAAGTGAATTATAATTTTTTCCCTTTGTTTGATATTTTTCCTTTTCTCACGTAAACAGTCTGAAAATATAAGCTAAAACAAAAATTATTACTACCGTTTTCCCCCAAACATACTCGACAAGGCGCATCTTGTCAAAAACACCTAGAACTTGATTTAAGCCTTTCATTCACTCTGAAATTAGCTCAAAGTATGATCAATGCTATATAAGTGCGTAGTTTCCCACAATATGCAAAGTATTTTTGTCAAATTGAGCCACTTTCGATAAAAGCGGAACGGCTAAGACGTCAGTGCGGCGAATGAATGCAGGACCGTGACAATTATTACCTTTTAGTTTATTCCTTGGAATAATAAACATCTATAAACATACATCTGCGTTATTATTGTGTGAATTAAAAAAGACATATATAGGTGGCGCATTATAATAAAAATTTAAACGATTTAAATTGAAAATATTTTTTATAATTATTGTGTTTTAAATAACTTACCCGAAAAATTTTTCTTGTGTTATCACATAAATTGTCAAAAAGGTCTATTACCATTTACGCTTTGAAAACTTCGTTAGAAACAGAACGGCTCCCTCAATTCCTTCAATAATTTGACTCAAACCACTTATTCTTTCAACCAAAAAACAAGCAGCTGCATTTATATAAACAAATGTTTTTTTTTAATGCTTTGTCTATTTTTTACATTGAAAATACGTAATAAATAAAATGACCATAAACAAATCGGTTTTCGTTTCTGTCCAAAAAAAGCCGTAAATCAATTACAACCTTAATTTTCCAAATTTTTATTTTATAAACGTTGTTGCCCTTTCCTAACATTCAATTAATTTCGTAATTAAACAATAACTAAATGTTATAATTCTTCCCGCACATGTTTTCGCTTCAATTCTTCTATTCGTTCGATAAATTCGCTCTTCTCCAGATATCCATTGCACGATTCTCCCCAAGCATCGAGCACTTTCTTCAAATCGCGCACTTTTAATTTCTTCAAATCAACTGTTTTAAAATCAATTACTTTCTCTATAAAAAAAAAATTAAAAAAAAATAAAATTATAAATAAAATCACAATCATTAAATTATAAAATATACCATAACGTAATTCACAAATCTAGACAACCACGGCAATAAAGAATATCAAATTATCAATCCTAAACGTGTCTGTGTGTTTGTATTTAATCATGAATGGTGTCCAAACGCCCATGGTCCTTCCCTGACCATGAGCCGCCAGTCACAAAATTAACAAATTTCCGACTAACCAGTAAATTGACTAGACTAGACTACAGAGCTTACTTATTTCACTTTTTCCACATTTCGGATGCGAAAAAATTGCGATTGCTGGTGTTTGTGATAGGAGTTTTAATAAATAATTGTAATTTGCATTATAAGTATATTTTTTATTTCATTTCTCAATCGTCCTAGTTAAAAGGATATGCTTTTTCTTACTCGGTTACAAGTTATATCATAGAAACTCTCACACATGTATTTTCACGTGGATTATCTTTTCCAGGTCCGCATTGTATTTCTCGGTATATCCCTTTGTCAGTTTGGCAGCAGTCGCCTTTCGTCCACATTGGATCAGTGCATGGGTCACCTCTTGGAATACAACCCCTGGAACCAAAACGATTATAGTAAACACATGCTTTTGACTATACAGGAAGAAAGTGCATTGTTTAATGTGGATTTGATTTGAACCAACTAATTGTTATCTGCATCTTCTCTTTCTGCTCCCAAATTTGTATTTTAGATTATACCGAATCACATAATGAATGAAGTTGGTTCCGACTTGTTCTCATACCGGCATTAGACAACATAACTTATCGCAAACTCTAAGTTTACTGCCAGTAGTAATTGTTTACTCAACTTACTCTACGATTTGGGCAAGCACTAAAGCACACAGCATCAGAAGAATAATACACTTGGCCATAATTTTCCTGTAAAAACTAAAAAGAAAATGTAATATCAAGTCAGATGAGCAATTTCTATTTACTTACCCGTTTGCAGAATTGAAAGATGGATTTTTCGAAATGGAGCTTGTTCGACTAACAAGTAAATTTCTGTTTGAGTCTGCATTGCCGTTTCCAGCCCTTTTAAGGAGCATCATGGAGTACCACGTGTGCACTGAATTTAGGCAATTAGAAATGAATTTTCTCGAGGAATATTATCTAAAAAGGTGAAAGCCGCCGCATCATCAAAAATCGATTTATTTGCAATCAGATCTTTTCTAATGTAATATTATATAAATTTTTAACACAACTGATTTGGAGGAAATCTTTAGTCTTAATCAAACTAAATCTTGGTTGTTCTCACCAAATAGAGTTTTCAAACAAATTATTATACTGGAACAACAAAATGCAGAATAATAATAAAATTTTTGCTTACAACGCAATTATAATATTCATTTATTTACGACAATTTTTTATTTTTTATTCTTTTATTTTTGTATTGTGCATTTGTAAATTAGGAAATGGTCAACTACTTTTTTCTTTATTCTAAAATATTGTTTGGTTATAAAAGTTCTCAATTTTTTCAAATTTAAAAGGCGAAATTAGTTTTCTCAGCTGTTCTCCGCTAAACGTAATTCATGAAAAAAAACATACACTCTCAGTTTGATTACAACTCAATCTAATTGATCACAGATGAATTAGGTACAGTTGCTACTGTACACAGCTGCACTGGTGGAAATATAAAATTTTTCTATTTTATTTTTAAAAAAAATCTAAAGTTTAATTTTGTCATATTACTAATTTTTATTATTGTCTCAGATGGAATTTCTAAAATATACTGTGTGACGATTCTACCTTTTGGTAATATTTAATTACCAAAGAGATAATAACACATTGGTACGACCAATAATAACCTACACGAGTTCGGCCAAGATTTACAAATGCACAATACAAAAATAAAAGAATAAAAAATAAAAAATAGTTCTAAAATAAATGAATATTATAATTGCGTCTAAGCAACATTTTTATTATTATTCTGCCTTTTGTTGTTCCAGTATAATAATTTGTTTGAAAACTATATTTGGTGAGAACAACCAAGATTTAGTTCGATTAGGACTAAAGATTTCCTCCAAATCAGTTGTGTTAATTTTTTTTATATAATATTACATTAGAAAAGATCTGATTGCAAATAAATCGATTTTTGATGATGCGGCGGCTTTCACCTTTTTAGATAATATTTCTCGGAAAAAGTCATTTCTAATTGCCTAAATTCAGTGCACACGTGGTACTCCAAGATGCTCCTTAAAAGGGCTGGAAACGGCAATGCAGACTCAAACAGAAATTTAGTCGAACAAGCTCCATTTCGAAAAATCCATCTTTCAATTCAGCAAACGGGTAAGTAAATAGAAATTGCTCATCTGACTTGATATTACATTTTCTTTTTAGTTTTTACAGGAAAATTATGGCCAAGTGTATTATTCTTCTGATGCTGTGTGCTTTAGTGCTTGCCCAAATCGTAGAGTAAGTTGAGTAAACAACTGTTACTGGCAGTAAACTTAGAGTTTGCGATAAGTTATGTTGTCTAATGCCGGTATGAGAACAAGTCGGAACCAACTTCATTCATTATGTGATTCGGTATAATCTAAAATACAAATTTGGGAGCAGAAAGAGAAGATGCAGATAACAATTAGTTGGTTCAAATCAAATCCACATTAAACAATGCACTTTCTTCCTGTATAGTCAAAAGCATGTGTTTACTATAATCGTTTTGGTTCCAGGGGTTGTATTCCAAGAGGTGACCCATGCACTGATCCAATGTGGACGAAAGGCGACTGCTGCCAAACTGACAAAGGGATATACCCAGAAATACAATGCGGACCTGGAAAAGATAATCCACGTGAAAATACATGTGTGAGAGTTTCTATGATATAACTTGTAACCGAGTAAGAAAAAGCATATCCTTTTAACTAGGACGATTGAGAAATGAAATAAAAAATATACTTATAATGCAAATTACAATTATTTATTAAAACTCCTATCACAAACACCAGCAACAGCAACCGCAATTTTTTCGCATCCGAAATGTGGAAAAAGTGAAATACTTGTAAGTAAGCTCTGTAGTCCAGACATAGGACAGGTCCCAGAAACTTGTACGGTCTAGTCAATTTACTGGTTAGTCAGAAATTTGTTAATTTTGTGAGTGGCGGCTCATGGTCAGAGGAGGACCATGGACGTTTGGACACCATTCATGATTAAATACAAACACAGAGGCACACAGTTTAGGATTGATATTCTTTATTGCCGCAGTTGTCGCCTTGATTATTGGGTTGCTTTTCAGCAACCAAACCCAGACCAACCGTTGACCATGCGGCCTTTGGTCGGTTATACATGACCACGCCGTGCCTTCTTCTAACCCAGATTGAACGTAGTTGACCATTTCCTAATTTACAAATGCACATTAAATTGATAATAACAAATACAAAAATAAAAGAATACAAAATAAAAAATTTGGTGAGAACAACCAAGAGTTAGTTCGCTTAAGACTAAAGATTTCCTCCAATCAGTTGTGTTTAAAATTTATATAAAATTACATTAGAAAAGATCTGATTGCAAATAAATCGATTTTTGATGATGCGGCGGCTTTCACCTTTTTAAATAATATTCCTCGAGAAAATTCATTTCTAATTGCCTAAATTCAGTGCACACGTGGTACTCCATGATGCTCCTTAAAAGGGCTGGAAACGGCAATGCGGACTCAAACAGAAATTTACTTGTTAGTCGAACAAGCTCCATTTCAAAAAATCCATCTTTCAATTCTGCAAACGGGTAAGTAAATAGAAATTGCTCATCTGACTTGATATTACATTTTCCTTTTAGTTTTTACAGGAAAATTATGGCCAAGTGTATTATTCTTCTGATGCTGTGTGCTTTAGTGCTTGCCCAAATCGTAGAGTAAGTTGAGTAAACAATTATTACTGGCAGTAAACTTAGAGTTTGCGATAAGTTATGTTGTCTAATGTCGGTATGAGAACAAGTCGGAACCAACTTCATTCATTATGTGATTCGGTATAATCTAAAATACAAATTTGGGAGCAGAAAGAGAAGATGCAGATAACAATCAGTTGGTTCAAATCAAACCCACATTACACAATGCACTTTTCTGCCTGTATAGTCAAAAGCATGTGTTTACTATAATCGTTTTGGTTCCAGGGGTTGTAATCCAATAGGTGGAACATGCACTGGTGGAGTATGGACGAAAGGTGACTGCTGCCAAACTAACATGGAAGTACAATGCGGAACTGGAAATATATGTGTGGTTGTTGGGTTGGACTATGATAAGCCGTAACTCGTAACCGAGTAAGAAAAAGCGAATCCTTTTAACTAGGACGATTGAGAAATGAAATAAAAATATACTTATAATGCAAATTACAATTATTTATTAAAACTCCTATCACAAACACCAGCAACCGCAATTTTTTCGCATCCGAAATGTGGAAAAAGTGAAATACTTGTAAGTAAGCTCTGTAGTCCGGACATAGGACAGGTCCCAGAAACTTGTACGGTCTAGTCAATTTACTGGTTAGTCGGAAATTTGGTAATATTGTGAGTAGTGGCTTATGATCAGAGGAGGACCATGGGCGTTTGGTGGACACCATTCACGATTGAATACAAACACAGAGAGACACAGTTTAGGATTGATATTCTTTATTGCCGTAGTTGTCTAGGGGTTAGTATGTTGTCGTGTTATCGCCTTGGTTATTGGGTTGCCCTTCAGCAACCAAACTCAGACCAACCGCTGACCATGCGACCTTTGGTCGGTTATGCATGACCACGCCGTGACTTGCAGCATGGCCCAACGGGTCGCTTGAAATCACTTCAGACTTGAAAGCAACCTCGCTAGCTTTAGCCATTGCAATCACAGGATCGCTTGTCATCTTCTACAGTAGCAACGCGACCAGACGCTCTCGTGGCTGGTGTTGTTCTAAGTCGATCGTGGCGGACAGAATCCTCTGTCCTGATTGGCTGCAATCTTAACTCAGCTTCGATGGTACGCCATAAGTGCTGCTGAAGATCCTCTGCTTAATGTAGCCAGTGCTGACTGGCGGTGGCCGGTTTGTCACATCTCCCCCCCCCCCCAGGAGAGGATGGGTTGTAGGCAGAAACAGTCAGAGACTTTGTTGCAGAATTTTTTTTCAGATTGCACCGTGATCGAGGACCAGGGTGCTGGTCAACTCTTCCCTCTTAGGAAAAGATAGCAGGCATGTAGGCATCAATACAACTGATCAACACTTAACCAAGACATAAATTTTACACTTGAAAAATACATATTATTGAAAAATGAATTTTGTAAACACTTGAAAAATACATATTATTGAAAAATGAATTTTGTAAACACTTGTAAAAATAAACAGAATAAAATGCTAATATACTAATTTAAACTATTAAACACATTGTATTTGGGGATTTTTGTTAACGAAGAAAAAAGTATTGCTCACCAATTATATTTGATGACTGCTGCATTCTGATCCGAGAGAAGCAAAAAGTGAATTATAATTTTTTCCCTTTGTTTGATATTTTTCCTTTTCTCACGTAAACAGTCTGAAAATATAAGCTAAAACAAAAATTATTACTACCGTTTTCCCCCAAACATGCTCGACAAGGCGCATCTTGTCAAAAACACCTAGAACTTGATTTAAGCCTTTCATTCACTCTGAAATTAGCTCAAAGTATGATCAATGCTATATAAGTGCGTAGTTTCCCACAATATGCAAAGTATTTTTGTCAAATTGAGCCATTTTCGATAAAAGCGGAACGGCTAAGACGTCAGTGCGGCGAATGAATGCAGGACCGTGACAATTATTACCTTTTAGTTTATTCCTTGGAATAATAAACATCTATAAACATACATCTGCGTTATTATTGTGTGAATTAAAAAAGACATATATAGGTGGCGCATTATAATAAAAATTTAAACGATTTAAATTGAAAATATTTTTTATAATTATTGTGTTTTAAATAACTTACCCGAAAAATTTTTCTTGTGTTATCACATAAATTGTCAAAAAGGTCTATTACCATTTACGCTTTGAAAACTTCGTTAGAAACAGAACGGCTCCCTCAATTCCTTCAATAATTTGACTCAAACCACTTATTCTTTCAACCAAAAAACAAGCAGCTGCATTTATATAAACAAATGTTTTTTTTTAATGCTTTGTCTATTTTTTACATTGAAAATACGTAATAAATAAAATGACCATAAACAAATCGGTTTTCGTTTCTGTCCAAAAAAAGCCGTAAATCAATTACAACCTTAATTTTCCAAATTTTTATTTTATAAACGTTGTTGCCCTTTCCTAACATTCAATTAATTTCGTAATTAAACAATAACTAAATGTTATAATTCTTCCCGCACATGTTTTCGCTTCAATTCTTCTATTCGTTCGATAAATTCGCTCTTCTCCAGATATCCATTGCACGATTCTCCCCAAGCATCGAGCACTTTCTTCAAATCGCGCACTTTTAATTTCTTCAAATCAACTGTTTTAAAATCAATTACTTTCTCTATAAAAAAAAAATTAAAAAAAAATAAAATTATAAATAAAATCACAATCATTAAATTATAAAATATACCATAACGTAATTCACAAATCTAGACAACCACGGCAATAAAGAATATCAAATTATCAATCCAAAACGTGTCTGTGTGTTTGTATTTAATCATGAATGGTGTCCAAACGCCCATGGTCCTTCCCTGACCATGAGCCGCCAGTCACAAAATTAACAAATTTCCGACTAACCAGTAAATTGACTAGACTAGACTACAGAGCTTACTTATTTCACTTTTTCCACATTTCGGATGCGAAAAAATTGCGATTGCTGGTGTTTGTGATAGGAGTTTTAATAAATAATTGTAATTTGCATTATAAGTATATTTTTTATTTCATTTCTCAATCGTCCTAGTTAAAAGGATATGCTTTTTCTTACTCGGTTACAAGTTATATCATAGAAACTCTCACACATGTATTTTCACGTGGATTATCTTTTCCAGGTCCGCATTGTATTTCTCGGTATATCCCTTTGTCAGTTTGGCAGCAGTCGCCTTTCGTCCACATTGGATCAGTGCATGGGTCACCTCTTGGAATACAACCCCTGGAACCAAAACGATTATAGTAAACACATGCTTTTGACTATACAGGAAGAAAGTGCATTGTTTAATGTGGATTTGATTTGAACCAACTAATTGTTATCTGCATCTTCTCTTTCTGCTCCCAAATTTGTATTTTAGATTATACCGAATCACATAATGAATGAAGTTGGTTCCGACTTGTTCTCATACCGGCATTAGACAACATAACTTATCGCAAACTCTAAGTTTACTGCCAGTAGTAATTGTTTACTCAACTTACTCTACGATTTGGGCAAGCACTAAAGCACACAGCATCAGAAGAATAATACACTTGGCCATAATTTTCCTGTAAAAACTAAAAAGAAAATGTAATATCAAGTCAGATGAGCAATTTCTATTTACTTACCCGTTTGCAGAATTGAAAGATGGATTTTTCGAAATGGAGCTTGTTCGACTAACAAGTAAATTTCTGTTTGAGTCTGCATTGCCGTTTCCAGCCCTTTTAAGGAGCATCATGGAGTACCACGTGTGCACTGAATTTAGGCAATTAGAAATGAATTTTCTCGAGGAATATTATCTAAAAAGGTGAAAGCCGCCGCATCATCAAAAATCGATTTATTTGCAATCAGATCTTTTCTAATGTAATATTATATAAATTTTTAACACAACTGATTTGGAGGAAATCTTTAGTCTTAATCAAACTAAATCTTGGTTGTTCTCACCAAATAGAGTTTTCAAACAAATTATTATACTGGAACAACAAAATGCAGAATAATAATAAAATTTTTGCTTACAACGCAATTATAATATTCATTTATTTACGACAATTTTTTATTTTTTATTCTTTTATTTTTGTATTGTGCATTTGTAAATTAGGAAATGGTCAACTACTTTTTTCTTTATTCTAAAATATTGTTTGGTTATAAAAGTTCTCAATTTTTTCAAATTTAAAAGGCGAAATTAGTTTTCTCAGCTGTTCTCCGCTAAACGTAATTCATGAAAAAAAACATACACTCTCAGTTTGATTACAACTCAATCTAATTGATCACAGATGAATTAGGTACAGTTGCTACTGTACACAGCTGCACTGGTGGAAATATAAAATTTTTCTATTTTATTTTTAAAAAAAATCTAAAGTTTAATTTTGTCATATTACTAATTTTTATTATTGTCTCAGATGGAATTTCTAAAATATACTGTGTGACGATTCTACCTTTTGGTAATATTTAATTACCAAAGAGATAATAACACATTGGTACGACCAATAATAACCTACACGAGTTCGGCCAAGATTTACAAATGCACAATACAAAAATAAAAGAATAAAAAATAAAAAATAGTTCTAAAATAAATGAATATTATAATTGCGTCTAAGCAACATTTTTATTATTATTCTGCCTTTTGTTGTTCCAGTATAATAATTTGTTTGAAAACTATATTTGGTGAGAACAACCAAGATTTAGTTCGATTAGGACTAAAGATTTCCTCCAAATCAGTTGTGTTAATTTTTTTTATATAATATTACATTAGAAAAGATCTGATTGCAAATAAATCGATTTTTGATGATGCGGCGGCTTTCACCTTTTTAGATAATATTTCTCGGAAAAAGTCATTTCTAATTGCCTAAATTCAGTGCACACGTGGTACTCCAAGATGCTCCTTAAAAGGGCTGGAAACGGCAATGCAGACTCAAACAGAAATTTAGTCGAACAAGCTCCATTTCGAAAAATCCATCTTTCAATTCAGCAAACGGGTAAGTAAATAGAAATTGCTCATCTGACTTGATATTACATTTTCTTTTTAGTTTTTACAGGAAAATTATGGCCAAGTGTATTATTCTTCTGATGCTGTGTGCTTTAGTGCTTGCCCAAATCGTAGAGTAAGTTGAGTAAACAACTGTTACTGGCAGTAAACTTAGAGTTTGCGATAAGTTATGTTGTCTAATGCCGGTATGAGAACAAGTCGGAACCAACTTCATTCATTATGTGATTCGGTATAATCTAAAATACAAATTTGGGAGCAGAAAGAGAAGATGCAGATAACAATTAGTTGGTTCAAATCAAATCCACATTAAACAATGCACTTTCTTCCTGTATAGTCAAAAGCATGTGTTTACTATAATCGTTTTGGTTCCAGGGGTTGTATTCCAAGAGGTGACCCATGCACTGATCCAATGTGGACGAAAGGCGACTGCTGCCAAACTGACCTAGGGATATACACAAAAATAGAATGCGGACCTGGAAGTAATAAGCCCAATGGATATTATTGTCAGCGAGTTACTAATTAAATTGTAACCGAGTAAGAAAAAGCATATCCATTTAACTAGGACGATTGAGAAATGAAATAAAAATATACTTATAATGCAAATTGAATTATTTATTAAAACTCCTATCACAAACACGAGCAACCGCAATTTTTTCGCATCCGAAATGTGGAAAAAGTGAAATACTTGCAAGTAAGCTCTGTAGTCCGGACATAGGACAGGTCCCAGAAACTTGTACGATCTAGTCAATTTACTGGTTAGTCGGAAATTTGGTAATATTGTGAGTGGTGGCTCATAGTCAGTGGAGGACCATGGGAGTTTGGTGGATACCATTCATGATTAAATACAAACACAGAGACACAGTTTAGGATTGATATTCTTTATTGCCGCAGTTGTCTAGGGGTTAGTATGTTGTTGTGGTATCGCCTTGGTTATTGGGTTGCTCTTCAGCAACCAAACCCAGACCAACCGCTGACCATGTGGCCGAAGGATAATTCCGTACATTTTGTTGTTGTTTGTACCACAGTTGGTTTGGCCTGAAGAAAAAATAGATTGCCTTGTCATTTTGTTGTGACAAATTGCTAGGAAGCCAATTTGGAAGCCAGATCAGATTCAACCTTTGAATCACCATTCGCATGGAAAATATTCATGGCAGATCTTTCATATTCTGAGAGGTGACCCCCTCTCCTTTTACGTTCCTGTTGGATTTAGTTGATACAATTTTCCTGTCATAAACATGTTTTCTACGGTTGTCTTTGCTCTCAATTTGCTTTCTCCAACGTGAAAGCACTTGAAAAGATGGAAGTTCTTTTGCTCCATGACCTTGAAGTGTTTTCAACTTCCATTTAGAATGATCATCTCGTAGCTTCAGAATCTCAATTTTTCGTTTCATTGGTACTACTACTCGAGTACATTTATCATCATCACTGTCACTTTCTGCATATGTGTCTTCATCACTTTTTACACTTTGAACAACATTTTCTGGTGTTGTACTGGTAGATGGCTGGGCAGACATGGGTAATGATCCTGTGTTGTCAGAATGACCTTGAAAATAAAAAATAAATTTTGGTAAATAAGTTTTGTTTACATTTATTTATGATTTAACAATATTTATACCTTGATACAATTCATTGTCATCTGTAATAATGTGATCAGCTATGATGTTGGATAGTTTGTCAAATAATAAATCTGCTACTGCTGCCTCAATGTTTGTTGTTTTTGTTTCCTTCAGTAGTGGTTCCTGCTGCAGACATTTTTTTTTCAAATGGCTAATGACATTTATGACATTGATAACTGCCATATTTGCTTCTAAAATATCAGAAAATTAAATAAATATTTCATTTAAATCACAGTTGTTTATTGTTACTACTTACACTCTACTCAAAGGAAGTGCCACCATGTTTGAATGGAAATGACATCATCAATATCAAATGATGAAATGACATCATTAAATATCAAATGATGAAATGACATCATTAAATATCAAATGATGAAATGACATCATTAAATATCAAATGATGAAATGACATCATTAAATATCAAATGATGAAATGACATCATTAAATATCAAATGATGAAATGACATCATTAAATATCAAATGATGAAATGACATCATTAAATATCAAATGATGAAATGACATCATTAAATATCAAATGATGAAATGACATCATTAAATATCAAATGATGAAATGACATCATTAAATATCAAATGATGAAATGACATCATTAAATATCAAATGATGAAATGACATCATTAAATATCAAATGATGAAATGACATCATTAAATATCAAATGATGAAATGACATCATTAAATATCAAATGATGAAATGACATCATTAAATATCAAATGATGAAATGACATCATTAAATATCAAATGATAAAATTCAACTTTGATCTTGGAACTACTTTTTACCTAGCAACTGTTGTTTACAGTATTCATACACTAGGCCTGATTGCTCAGATTGGATGTATACACAGACAAAATAGTGCCAACTTTGAGCTCATTGTTTGCATTGTTGGCTGTTTATGGAATGAAATTATTTTAGGGTCTCATTCAGCATGATATAACAATCCTTCATGTTTAATATTACAACAATCTGTAAGTGTCTTATACATGTGCTCCCCTGGTAAGACGATTGAGATATGAAATAAAATATATACTTATACTGCAAATTACAATTATTTTCTAAAACTCCTATCACAAACACCAGCAACCGCAATTTTTTCGCATCCGAAATGCTTTTCTTCAGCTTTTAAAATAAAAAGAAATTGCTATATTATACACTTTTTTTAACACTTCCCAAGTAGTGACATCGGTTAAAATTTGTTTATGAACTGTAAATAGCTTTGGTGTACCGTTACTCGCCAATTGCTACGACGAGATGGTATTCCATTGACAGAATATTAAGGACACATTCGACCAAATTGTGTTAAATGTGTCTAGCCAAACCTTTTCACTTTCACCTGTTTGCAAGATCTCTCTTAAGAAATCACCGTGCAACCGAGTTCTGAGGCTTCGCGTGAAACTAACGTGCGAATTCCTTGAAAGCCAACATGAATTTTCATCATATTTTTAATTTCTGTAAGAACTTAAAAAATGATTAAAATTGATTAAAAACGCCAAAAACTAAACGCCAAACGAAAGAGCGGAAAAAACTGCACCAGAAACGTTAATTAACACTACCGGTAGAACGGCCAGACCGGTCAATGACCCCCCAATGGGTTTACGGTGCTGATAATTTGTGACTTTAGCTGATTTATGATGCTTTATATCATAAATCATCAAAAGTTGCATTTTTCTTAAGAAATAATAAAAAAAAAGTAAACGGTTTTGGCCGTTCTAGGTAGGCGGAAATTCCGGCCGTTCTAGTGTTAAATACCCACAACTAATGATTAATATTTTAGAAACCCTTAACTCTCCTTGTATTGTTGCGTCGAATTTATTTGGGCCACCCTGTATTATAATTTGTATTTGATATTTGATATTTTTTTGTGTAATTTTGACTCTTAATGCACAAAATTGCAATTGCATTGACATTAAATTGTACTCCGTAATATTTTTGTGCTCTTGTCAATTTTTGAAATATTATTCCATTTTTCAATTAGTGGGTATACCTTTGATATAATCAGAAAAGGTTTCTCTTGATTAAACAGGTGTATTTATTGTTATTTTCATTTACAACCAGAACATCAAACGTAATGAGTGATGGGTGGACGATCACCTCTGAAACTGTTCATTTTGTCCAGTCTTCCAAATAAAGGCAAAATTAATTAAATAACAAAAGATAGATGGAGCTACCGACGACTTAAGTCACTTTTAAAAACGTACCGGTAAATAATTAACTAGAGAATGACTAAATTTTGTTCGACAAAAAAACAGTTGAAAAAATTAAAAATTTAAAAGAAATGAATATTATATTCAGCAAGCTAAGAAATTAGCTGCCATCATCAGTTCGAGGCACATGTCCACCGCAATCGGAAATTCGGGGATTTCCACGGCACTTTCGTGGTATTTCGCTTTATATGCCAAATATTTGCACACCTGTTCAAGCACGGGGCTCGAAATTTCGCGCAGCTTCACTTGATTCGTTTCGGATTCGGCCCACTGGCCCGGTCCACTGAGCATGGCCTGAATGGTCCCCGACTGAATTGCATGTTCCCGAAGAATGAAGAATGGTTTTTCGTCGGAAGCGATCAATTTCACGCACAACGAATCCGCTCCTTCGCAATGGCTATCGTCATACTTCTTCTCCTCGGAGGATTTTACTTCTTCAGAACCGTTAGTATTCATAATGCTCCGTTCACTGTTAAGTAATCGAGGACTTTCTGAAATCTTCACACAGCAATAACTAACTGGATCATTGAGAGAAATTCGGTTAAATATCTCCTAGTGGGTATACGTTATCGTAACGTTAAGCACGTAGGGTACAATGGCACCAATCACGAATCAAGGAGTAAAAACAGTCCAAGTTAAGCCAAAATCAGCCGTACGATCGATAAACGGTAGGTCAATCTCATCGGAAAACTAATTACCGGTAATCGATTTTAATCAAGTCCTGAGATTAATCGCAACAACAATTCACAAGTACCCGGCGCTTATTCGGCCCGTTGGGTTTTAAAAAAATCACCGATTTTTATAAGAAAATGCTTATTTTTAAAATGAATTTTAATTTTAATTTTCAACTTTTACCGCACTCAGATTCAAAGCCACGTCCATCCATCTTGATCCACAAAAGTAGTTTATTTGTAATATAATAAGTATGAGCACAAAGTATCTTTTCACTATTTATTCATTGTGAAAATGACAGTGGCAATCATATTTTGGGATGCGTATTCAAATTGGATTGAACGTATTAAGGTCAACTTTTGGATATCCTGGGCTTTACAGGTGTAAATCAGTTTTACAGTTGTATTTGGTGAAAGAAAAAGTATTACTCACTCACCAATAAATGTTTGATGGTTTTACATTCCGATCCGGGAGAAACAACGTTGAATGAATTCGTTTTTTTTTCCTTTGTTCGATATCATCTTTTCCTTTTCTCACATAAGCACTGTAAATATAATTAAAAATAACAATTATTTCCAATATTTGTTTCCTGCCAAACTTATAGTACCGTACTTGGGTAACTATTTTAAAAATATTTTCTTACACTCTGAAATTAACCCAAAGGATGATCGATGTAATATAAGTGCATTTTTCAATACAATCAGTAAAGTGAATTGTGTATTTTTGTCAACTTGATCGGGGCGCCGATGCATTTGCGAGAAGATCATCTCGTAGAAATTTATTGCAAGTGACAAGATCATGGCAATGGAATAAGCATCATGAGCATTTTCAAATCAATTTAAAACATGCACCACCTGCATTGATTTGAACTGCACTGCGTGGCATTTCCTCCAAGCTGTCTCAATCACGGTGGTGCAAAATGACAGTGCCAAACGAACTGTCGTATAAACAACAACAAAATGTACGCCACTTGTCCATCAATAAACTTTTAAATCAAATTCAATAAAACCTCACCCTCGCTATGCAATATTCGTGCCCAAGAGTAAAGAGTATTTGCGCTTGAAATGTTAGAAAATCTGATTCGTCGGTGATGGTGCTGATTTTCATTTTCCGTTCAGTTTATGCGCCCAGCTCGATGACGTCGTTTAAGTAACACAAATTCAATCTGAAAATAAATAAATGAATAAGTGAATAAACTACTTTTTCAATTTTTGTATATCATATTTCTAATCGAAAATTTGAACTACCAAAAGAAAATTAAGTTTTGGTTTGAAATTTGACAAATCTCAATTAGAAATTAAATTGTACAAAGATAAATTATCAGAAAAAGATGAACAAAATACTTGTTGCATCTTTAATGATTGAAATGTTTCATTATACACAACACAAACCTCTCAAAGTCTTAAATTACGGCCTTTGTGACGACGCTGATGTTTTTCAAAATGCAGCGGCCATGCCATTAGTGACGCTTTCCCACAATGCAGCGATATGAGCGGGTAGCCACAGGACGGTACTACAGAATAACAGACTGTACTGCCACTCGAGTTTTTGGCTCACAGCCATCCGCTTGTTGAAAATGAAAAATCGCGAAAACTGTAATCATATAAAAAAAATCGTATTTCTTTAAAGGAATTGATTTATGTAATTTTGTAATGTTATTTTGCTGTTTTGTGCCTGGAATAAAGGATTGAATAAAATTTGATATTTTTTTGTGTAATTTCGACTCTTTATGCACAAAATTGCAACTTAGCACAACATTGACATTGCAATATTTTTGTGTTCTTGTTGAATACAGTAAAATGAATTTCGGCGGTTTGGACGCCGTGGTGAATTGTGCGGGGATCGGAATCGCGACTAAAATGAACGACCTTAAAAGAAACACGCGGCATCCGTTCGCCGATTTCCAGAGAGTTTTGAACGTTAATTCCACGAGGATCTTCAACGTTACGCGATTGGCCGTGGGTTTGCTGGGAAATAACCAACCGGATGCTGATAGCTACCGCGGAGTTGTGATTAATACGGCGAGTGTTGTCGCCTTCGATGGGCAAAAGGGACAGATTGCTTATGCGGCGAGTAAAGGATGCGTGGTGTCGATGACGTTACTAATGGCGCGGGATTTGTCGACGGATGGGATTCGGTGCTGTACGATTGCACCTGGTGAGGAAATTTGTTACTTTTTTGCTTTTGTTTTGTTCATTTTTGATTTTTTCTTTCTTTTTCTTTTTAGGGTTGTTTGAAACTCCTTTATTTAGAGGCTTGCCGGATAAAGAGGTTTAGAAACTTGTGTCTGCGGTTCCGTTTCCGAAACGGTTGGGGAAAGCCGACGTGTTCGCGCATCTAGTTCAGACTTTGATTGAAAACACTATGATTAATGGAGCGACGATTCGGCTAGATGGCGCGCTTCGAATGACGTAATTTGGTTTAATTTTCATGGATCGTTTATTTTGTATCAAATAAAATTAATTTGAAAAATAAAAATTGATTTGTCAAAAATATTAGTTTGTGTACTCGCGTGAACTGATCACGTACAGGGACGTGTGAAGAAATGCACTAAAGTACCGCTGAAAAAATTCTAAAATTATCACAATCTGAAATTCAGAAATGACTAATGCAATCAAACCTGAATTGGGACAAAAAATGATTAAAAATTAACGCAGATTGACGTACCGTACCGTATTTATCATTTGTACACATTGAATTTACTCTTGCATTCCAATTTCTTAGCTTGCTGAAGATAATATTCATTTCTTTTCAATTCTCAATTCTTTCAACTGTTTTTTTTTGTCGAATAAAATTTAGTCATTCTCTAATTAATTATTTGCGTTTTTATCGTAACGTTGAGCCATTGCAATTGAAAAAGTAGTTTATATTTAGTTACCATAGTTTCTTACTTATTTGCAGATTGAATTTGTGCTACTCTTCACTTTTTCTACTTTTCGGATGCGAAAAATTTGCGGTTGCTGGTGTTTGTGGTAGGAGTTTTAATAAATAATTGTAATTTGCATTATTAGTATATTTTTATTTCATTTCAATCGTCCTAGTTAAAAGGATACACTTTTTCTTACTCGGTTACAATTTAATTGGTAACTCTCTGACAATAATATCCATTGGGCTTATTACTTCCAGGTCCGCATTCTATTTTTGTGTATATCCCTAGGTCAGTTTGGCAGCAGTCGCCTGTCGTCCACATTGGATCATTGCATCTCGAGTTACAATATGGATGACCTTGAAGATGACCTCTGAAGTCAATTTGGATGTCATAATTGGATTTACCCCAAACTACTACCCTTACAATCATTTTGTTAAATCAACATCTAAAACGGTTTGGGAATTATTTACTGTGAACCAGACTTTCTGAACCACCCTGTATATGTTCCTGGACTCCAAGTGCAATTGTAACCAGTGCGAGGCGACTCTTTGTGGCGTCGACTTTTTCCCCACCAACATAATCCCACAAACCTTCGCGCACAAGCTGCATTTCCATGGCAAATTTCCAATTGTTAAAGTTGGAAATTCCCTCTAACTTTTTTAAATGGTGCATATGATGAGTCGTGTGTCCACTTCCCGTTGCTGCTGGTGCTTCTTCAGCCATATTGATCAGTTTCCGGCCCTAAAAGTTCCTTACAACGTGGTGGCACGAAAAAATCTCTCAAAACCACAATTTTTCCAAAAAGTTAGAATCTGGCATGAATGATGCCAAATACAATGTTGCAGCTACTTTCCTGTGCAGTTACAGCGTTCCTAGGCCCATAACCTGTTGGATGTAAAGCGATTGAGGTGGATGTAGGAATAAGGTACAACGTGTAGCGTTAACGTGAATACAGGAAGAAGTTCCCTTAAGGTTTTATTCCGTATTTATAAATATTGCGCTAGGTGGCGCTTCAAATGACTCTAATCATAGTCCTTCCCAACAATCACACATATATTTCCAGGTCCGCATTGTACTTCATGGTTAGTTTGGCAGCAGTCACCTTTCGTCCATATTCCACCAGTGCATGTTCCACCTATTGGATTACAACCCCTGGAACCAAAACGATTATAGTAAACACATGCTTTTGACTATACAGGCAGAAAAGTGCATTGTGTAATGTGGGTTTGATTTGAACCAACTGATTGTGATCTGCATCTTCTCTTTCTGCTCCCAAATTTGTATTTTAGATTATACCAAATCACATAATGAATGAAGTTGGTTCCGACTTGTTCTCATACCGGCATTAGACAACATAACTTATCGCAAACTCTAAGTTTACTGCCAGTAATAATTGTTTACTCAACTTACTCTACGATTTGGGCAAGCACTAAAGCACACAGCGTCAGCAGAATAATACACTTGGCCATAATTTTCCTGTATAAACTAAAAAGAAAATGTAATATCAAGTCAGATGAGCAATTTCTATTTACTTACCCGTTTGCAGAATTGGAAGATGGATTTTTCGAAATGGAGCTTGTTCGACTAACAAGTAAATTTCTGTTTGAGTCTGCATTGCCGTTTCCAGCCCTTTTAAGGAGCAACATGGAGTACCACGTGTGCACTGAATTTAGGCAATTAGAAATGAATTTTATCGAGGAATATTATCTCAAAAGGTGAAAGCCGCCGCATCATCAAAAATCGATTTATTTGCAATCAGATCTTTTCTAATGTAATTTTATATAAATTTTTAACCCAACTGATTTGGAGGAAATCTTTAGTCTTAATCGAACTAAACCTTGGTTGTTCTCGCCAAATATAGTTTTCAAACAAATTATTATACGGGAACAACAAAAGGCAGAATAATAATAAAAATTTTGCTTACAACGCAATTATAATATACATTTATTTACGACAATTTTTTATTTGTTATTCTTTTAATTTTGTATTGTGCATTTGTAAATTAGGAAATGGTCAACTACTTTTTTCTTTATTCTAAAATATTGTTTGGTTATAAAAGTTCTCAATTTTTTCAAATTTAAAAGGCGAAATTAGTTTTCTCAGCTGTTCTCCGCTAAACGTAATTCATGAAAAAAAAACATACACTCTCAGTTTGATTACAACTCAATCTAATTGATCACAGATGAATTACAGTTGCTACTGTACACAGCTGCACTGGTGGAAATATGAAATTTTTCTATTTTATTTTAACAAAAATAATAACCTACACGAGTAGTAAAAAAAATAAAAAATTGTCGTAATTAAATGAATATTATAATTGCGTGTAAGCAAAATTTTTATTATTATTCTGCCTTTTGTTGTTCCAGTATAATAATTTGTTTGAAAACTATATTTGGTGAGAACAACCAAGATTTAGTTCAATTAAGACTAAAGATTTCCTCCAAATTAGTTGTGTTAAAAATTTATATAATATTACATTAGAAAAGATCTGATTGCAAATAAATCGATTTTTGATGATGCGGCGGCTTTCACCTTTTGAGATAATATTCCTCGAGAAAATTCATTTATAATTGCTTAAATTCAGTGCACACGTGGTACTCCATGTTGCTCCTTAAAAGGGCTGGAAACGGCAATGCAGACTCAAACAGAAATTTACTTGTTAGTCGAACAAGCTCCATTTCGAAAAATCCATCTTTCAATTCTGCAAACGGGTAAGTAAATAGAAATTGCTCATCTGACTTGATATTACATTTTCTTTTTAGTTTTTACAGGAAAATTATGGCCAAGTGTATTATTCTTCTGATGCTGTGTGCTTTAGTGCTTGCCCAAATCGTAGAGTAAGTTGAGTAAACAATTATTACTGGCAGTAAACTTAGAGTTTGCGATAAGTTATGTTGTCTAATGCCGGTAAGAGAACAAGTCGGAACCAACTTCATTCATTATGTGATTCGGTATAATCTAAAATACAAATTTGGGAGCAGAAAGAGAAGATGCAGATAACAATCAGTTGGTTCAAATCAAACCCACATTACACAATGCACTTTTCTGCCTGTGTAGTCAAAAGCATGTGTTTACTATAATCGTTTTGGTTCCAGGGGTTGTACTCCATTAGGTGGAACATGCACTGGTGGAATATGGACGAAAGGTGACTGCTGCCAAACTAACCATGAAGTACAATGCGGAACTGGAAATATATGTGTGATTGTTGGGAAGGACTATGATTAGAGTCATTTGAAGCGCCACCTAGCGCAATATGTATGAATACGGAATAAAACCTTAAGGGAATTTCTTCCTGTTTTCACGTTAACGCTACACGTTGTACCTTATTCCTACATCCACCTCAATCGCTTTACATCCAACAGGTTATGGGCCTAGGAACGCTGTAACTGCACAGAGAAGTAGCTGCAACATTGTACAGAGTATTTGGCATCATTCATGCCAGATTCTAACTTTTTGGAAAAATTGTGTTTTTGAGAGATTTTTTTCGTGCGACCATGTTGTAAGGAACTTTTAGGGCCGGAAACTGATCAATATGGCTGAAGAAGCACCAGCAGCAACGGGAAGTGGCCACACGACTCATCATATGCACCATTTAAAGAAGTTAGAGGGAATTTCCAACTTTAACAATTGGAAATTTGCCATGGAAATGCAGCTTGTGCGCGAAGGTTTGTGGGATTATGTTTGTGGGGAAAAAGTCGACGCCACAAAGAGTCGCCTCGCACTGGCTACAATTGCACTTGGAGTCCAGGAACATATACAGGGTGGTTCAGAAAGTCTGGTTCAAAAGCAAGTGTTTACTATAATCGTTTTGGTTCCAGGGGTTGTATTCCAAGAGGTGAAAAATGCAATGATGCAATGTGGACGAAAGGCGACTGCTGCCAAACTGACAAAGGGATATACCCAGAAATACAATGCGGACCTGGAAAAGATAATCCACGTGAAAATATGTGTGAGAGTTTCTATGCCGTAACTCGTAACTGAGTAAGAAAAAGCGAATCCTTTTAACTAGGACGATTGAGAAATGAAATAAAAATATACTTATAATGCAAATTACAATTATTTATTAAAACTCCTATCACAAACACCAGCAACCGCAATTTTTTTCGCATCCGAAATGTGGAAAAAGTGAAATACTTGTAAGTAAGCTCTGTAGTCCGGACATAGGACGGGTCCCAGAAACTTGTACGGTCTAGTCAATTTACTGGTTAGTCGGAAATTTATTAAAATTGTGAGTGATGGCTCATGGTCAGGGGAGGACCATGGGCATTTGGTTTACACCATTCATGATTAAATACAAACACAGAGACACACAGTTTAGGATTGATATTCTTTATTCAAACACACAGACACGTTTAGGATTGATAATTTGATATTCTTTATTGCCGTGGTTGTCTAGGAGTTAGTGTGTCGTCGTGTTATCACCTTGGTTATTGGGTTGCTCTTCAGCAACCAAACCCAGACCAACCGCTGACCATGCGGCCTTTGGACGGTTATGCATGACTACGCTGTGCCTTGCAGCACGGCCCAACGGGTCGCTTGAAATCACCTTAGACTTGAGAGCGACCTCGTTAGCTTTAGCCATTGCGATCACAGGATCGCTTGTCATCTTCTGCAGTAGCAACGCAACCAGACACTCTCGTGGCTGGTGTTGTTCTAAGTCGGTCGTGGCGGACAAGCCACTGGCTCCTCTGTCTTGATTGGCTGCAATCTTGACGCAGCTCCGACGGTACGCCATAGGTGCTGCTGAGGATCCTCTGCTTAATGTAGCCAGTGCCGACTGGCGGTGGCCGGTTGGTCACATCTCCCCCCACCCCCAGGAGAGGATGGGTTGTAGGCAGCAACAGCCAGAGACTTTGTTGCAGAATTTTTTTTTTTCAGATTGCACCGTGATCGAAGACCAGGGTGCAGGTCAACTCTTCCCTCTTAGGAAAAGATAGCAGGCATGCAGGCATCAATACAACTGATCAACACTTACCGAAGACATAAATTTTACACTTGAAAAATACACATTATTGAAAATGAATTTTGTAAACACTTGTAAAAATAAACAGAATAAAATGCTAATACTAATTTAAACTATTAAACACATTGTATTTGGGGATTTTTGTTAACGAAGAAAAAAGTATTGCTCACCAATTATATTTGATGACTGCTGCATTCTGATCCGAGAGAAGCAAAAAGTGAATTATAATTTTTTCCCTTTGTTTGATATTTTTCCTTTTCTCACGTAAACAGTCTGAAAATATAAGCAAAAACAAAAATTATTACTACCGCTTTCCCCCAAACATACTCGACAAGGCGCATCTTGTCAAAAAACACCTAGAACTTGATTTAAGCCTTTCATTCACTCTGAAATTAGCTCAAACTATGATCAATGCTATATAAGTGCGTAGTTTCCCACAATATGCAAAGTATTTTTGTCAAATTGAGCCACTTTCGATAAAAGCGGAACGGCTAAGACGTCAGTGCGGCGAATGAATGTAGGACCGTGACAATTATTACCTTTTAGTTTATTCCTTGGAATAATAAACATCTATAAACATATATCTGACGTATTATTGTGTGAATTAACAAAGACATGTATTCTTTTTTCGTAAACTGGCGCGAGGTGGCGCATTATAATAAAAATTTAAACGATTTAAATTGAAAATATGTTTTATAATTATTATGTTGAAAAAAATTACCCGAATAAATTCCTCTTGTATTATCATATAAATTGTCAAAAAGGTCTATTACCATTTACGCTTTGAAATCTTCGTTAGAAACAGAACGACTCCCTCAATTCCTTCAATAATTTGACTCAAACCACTTATTCTTTCACCTAAAAAACAAGCAGCTTCATTTATATAAACAAATGATTTTTTTTAATGCTTTGTCTATTTTTTACATTGAAAATACGTAATAAATAAAATGACCATAAACAAATCGGTTTTCGTTTCTGTCCAAAAAAAGCCGTAAATCAATTACAACCTTAATTTTCCAAATTTTTATTTTATAAACGTTGTTGCCCTTTCCTAACATTCAATTAATTCCGTAATTAAACAATAACTAAATGTTATAATTCTTCCCGCACATGTTTCGGCTTCAATTCTTCTATTCGTTCGATAAATTCGCTCTTCTCAAGACACCCATTGCACGATTCACCCCAAGCATCGAGCACTTTCTTCAAATCGCGCACTTTTAATTTCTTCAAATCAACCGTCTTAAAATCAATTACTTTCTCTACAAAAAAAAAATTAAAAAAAAAAAAAAATTAAAAATAAAATCACAATTATTAAATTATAAAATATACCATAACGTAATTCACAAATCTGCGAATCCTTCTTGTGCAACTTCTCGCACACTTTATTAACCGGCATTCTCCAGCTAATGGGCTTGGATAACTCGGTCACAATCGATGTCGCCGATTCTTCCAATCCTCCGATATAATAACACTAGAAGAAAAAAATAATATTTAAAAAATTACAAATTCAGATACGTGTTTTTCGTGTTATTTCTTTCCGTAGTTTCGTACCAATCTGTTGTCTTTTCCGGCCGATTCGCTGCACATTTCCCTGAACTTCTTTTCGATGGTGTCGGTACTTTTTATTTCATCGTCACTTAAAGTGGCCACAAACCGCGTGAGGAAGTTGACACAAACTGCGGCAAAACTAGGCAAATTATAGACATTTAACATTCGACAGGAATTCCCACCATACAAATACCTTCGCAAGAATCTTCTTTGGCGGACAAAGTGTAGTCTATAATGGATAGAAGGCCTAGCAGGAACAGCATCGATTTTGGATACGTTGGTGTCATCTTTTCGGTTCTAAATGGAGTTTTGGTTGAGTTGTCGTTAGAAATTCAAATTATTACGTGTGGTTTGTACCTGGGCCGTGGGATAGTGCTTTAAACGGTGATTCTGAGAGACCGGTAGTCGGGTTTTCAATTCACTCGTTGAGTTAAGTCGACAGTCACTCGCCACGCACGATACGAAAGCTGAAAACAGATTTGGCGCGAGTTGATTGGGTACATCATTTGTGATGTCATGATATTTAAAATTTATATAAACCACAATGAAATGTTAATTTGTTTCGTAAATTAATTGTATAAATTTAAAATGAGTAACGATTGTGTTAAGTTTTTTAATTTAAATTTTAATGCGAGTTTTGAAAACCTGCCACTAGGGAAAACGGGCCATGGTTTTTCTTCTCATTTTGTTCCTTGTAAAACATATTTCAATTGGTTTTCTTTCTTGATTGAATATTGTATTGTTTAAAGTTTATGCTTATGGGTAATTTCTTTTGTTCATTCAACAATTCCAAAAACTGTTTTTCTGTCACTAATGAACCAATGTGAGAATAAAGCAGCAATTGCAACATGAAGTTTTGTTTTGGTTTTCCTCATAGAATGGGATTGTACACAGCAGCAGTCATGACAGCAGTTATAAATACACATGAAAATATAATACAATTTATTGTACACCAATGTTTTTCCCACCAAGGTTCAAGGACTAGTCTTAATCTATGTGTCCATTCCATTGTTGGAGGGTTTTTCTATTCAATGTAACGTAATAACATCAGCTGCAGAAAGATATCACTTAACATTCGTGGATGAACATCAAACACCTACTCTAGAAATGCTGAATTATGTCTACGGTGAAAAGGAAAACAAACCTCATGTTTCCTGTATAAGTAAAACAACTTCTTAAACCTCCCCAAAAAAACTGAAAACTGCTCTTCACCTTTAGATTTTTTGACAATAACTCAAGCATTTTTAGGATTTTTCTTCTTACCAGTTATTTGCTTGGATATCACGGCAATGATCTTCCTTACATCAACACTTATTTGGGTACAACACAACTGTTATTAAAGTTACATATTAATTTTCTATTTAATTCTAGCAAAACTTCACTCTAATAGTGGAATATCTTGTCATGGAAATGATAATTATCATCTATTTTTATCTGGCAACAGTAAATGGATTAATTCGAGGGGTAAATATATTAAAATTAAAAAAAAAATTGAAAACTCAAAGCCATTTTTACGTTTTTTCAGTATTGGATATTTCTTTTTGTTTTTATCTTCATCACATTTATGGTAACATTAACCGAACCAACAAATAAACATCAACTTAAAACAAGTTTTTTCTTCAAGGTCTATCTTTGGGCTGTTGTTTTTCTCTACGTAAGACGTAGTTTTGAACAGCAGAAAGCCGAAGAATATTTCCGTGCAATGGATTCAAAACTTCTATCTTATCAAAGATGGCGACCATACAGATATTAAATATTGTCACTTCTTAAGACATATCTTTATTTAACATTGATAAAAACACAAACAAATCCATAAATAATATTTATTTATTCAAAAAATTATTTTACAATTATATATTATAATAAGTTTTACATCCTTAATAGAAAACCACAACGATTGATTCATTAACCACATTACACGAATAATTAAATAAACTTAATAAATGGCGCTGGGACTCACCCAGCCGCCAAAAGCGCGCTCCAACTCGCACGCCACGGCCAAACACAAGCGATCATTAAACTTATTGGCAACTACTTGGATTCCAATCGGATGCCCGTCGTCATTGAGTCCCAATGGACAATTCGTCGACGGCAGTCCGAGAACATTAAAAATGGCAGTGTAACTAAAATTAAATGGCATGAGTAAGGGTTGGTTGTGGTAAGGTGCGGGCCGTGGATGCGTCGGATACAAAAACACGCCGTCGGAGCCCAACAATTCGTCGAATTCTTTGCTCAAATCCGCGCACATGCTGATGAATGTTTCGTACGACTTTGTTTCGGGTCCAGAGAATCTCTCGATGAGTCCTAGCGAAATGGCCGGCAGTGTGTGGTCCGAGCACCAAACGAACCATTTCATCAACTCCAAAATGCAGTTCAATTTGCCCTAAAAAAAAATTAATTTATAATTATTATTATTATTATTTTTTTCTTTTTCAAAAATAATTATTTTTTTCACGTCTCGTTCCACTAATTCTTCCGAAAACTTCGGTGCGCCGGCTCCGCTCATTTTATGCGACCACATATCGACGGAATGTTTCATTTTTCCGAGTTCGACTTTCTGCGCTTTGATTCCGTGCGCCGTTTGAAGGTACGCGACGACCTAAATTCCAAAAATAAATTTAAAATTTTTAACATTTCTAAATTAAAATTAAAAATTTACTTTTCCCAAGGCTTTGTTGATCGACGGATGGACTTTGCTGACCAAAGCAGACCCGCCATCATTATGCATGTAAAAATATCGTAACGAAGAGATGTGCACGACGTCGTCGAGTTTTAATTTATCCAAGTGCGCATGTGCTAAAACTTTGAACATCGGGAGCATGTCGGATGCGTAGCGACACATGGGGCCCGACACAACGTATTTTTTAATTTCTCCCATCGGGATTGGCAATTGGCCTTCGCTTCCGCCGAGTCCTAACAGACAATTTTTATATTATTAAATATCTTTTCTTAATTTTTTGGCGATTATTTTTACCTGTTGAAGGTTTGTGGCCAAAAATACCGTTGAAAAACGATGGAATTCGAATACTTCCGCCCACGTCTGATCCGATTCCGATGACCGAACCAGCCGCAGCAATTATGGAACCCTCGCCACCTATTTATGGTTGTTAGAAATTGATTATTTTGATTTGTTTTTTCGTTTTATGAAGTTACCGGAGCTTCCGCCAGCGATTCGGGTGGTGTCGTAAGGGTTGTTTGTTGTGCCGTATAGGTTGTTGCTGGATTCCCACCACATGCAAACTTCACTCACGTTTGTGTGGCCTAAGATGATGGCACCGGCTTGGCGCATTAATCTCACCACTTCGGCATCCTTATCGGCAATTGCATCTTTTCGAGAGCAGAGACCGATTGTTTGATGAAGTCCTGTTTACAAAAAGTGCTATTAGCGGCAAGTTTTAATTATTTTTCGGTATTAAAACATGATTTTTAAATTAATTTTTAACATTATTCATAAATTTTAATAGTTTTTATTCATTAAAACATGATTTATCAACGTTAAAACATTGTTTTAATTATTTTTCAACGTTAAAACATCGGTTTAAATCATTTTTCAACGTTAAAACATTGCTTTAGTTGTTTTTCAACGTTAAAACATTGCTTTAGTTGTTTTTCAACGTTAAAACATCGTTTTAAATCATTTTTCAACGTTAAAACATCGGTTTAAATCATTTTTCAACGTTAAAACATCGGTTTAAATCATTTTTCAACGTTAAAACATCGTTTTCAATTGGTTTTAAATTTTAAAAACATATGTTTTAATTATTTTTCAACGTTAAAACATCGTTTTTAAATGTTTTTCAGCGTTAAAACATCGTTTTTGATTGTTTTTCGACGTCAAAACATCGTTTTTAATTGTTTTACAACGTTAAAACAATCATTTCAGTTATCAACATCAGCATTTCATTTTATACATTCAATGCTTGTTGCAATAATCCAATAAAAAGTAATGAGTCATTAAAATTGCTCCCATCTGTTCACATTCACAAACAGACACAAACTCCTTTAAAAAAAAACCTCCTCTTTTATATGAATTATTTTATCAAGCGATTTAATGTTCAAAGTCTTCTAAATAACCTTCGACCGCAATGCTATCTTTGGTCGTAAACGGAACTCCCAAAAACGGCGTTTCATCCTCCAATTCCTTTTCACTCTTCAGCCCCGACGCCACCAATTCATCCACTTTTTTCGCATCTTCCAAAGCCCGCACGAAATTGTCGTCAATAACAGCATTGAGAATGGGATTCACTTCATTGATCCGAGCGATAAAAGACTCCACAACCTGCACACTTTTCAACTGAAAAAAATAAAAATAAATAAATAAAAATAAATAAATAAAAACTCGAACATTTTCCTGTTTATTTTTCTCACTTTCCGTGTTCTTATTTTAGCTGCCAAACTTTTCGCACTTTCCAGCAGGATGAGATCCGTTATGGGCGGAAGTGATTCACTTTTATTTTTATTCACTAATCCAAATATGAAATCGGTTACTGAATCCAGAAATAACCGGACGAATAAACCGACGGATCGGAAAAATAATTTACAACCAGTTGCGATGACATCTTGAAAAAAAAAAAAAAATTGTTAAAAAATGTAAAAAATTGGGACGAAAATCGTCAAATAAAGTGACAAATTACTATTCACCTGCAACACGATGTGCATCGATGTTTTCCAGCTTAAATTTCATTTTTTCTGCTGCTTTTTCCTCGTTATCCTTGAACTCACGAGCGACCAAGTTAACTTGCGTAACAAATTATGACGTCATTTGTTGTCCGTATCAACGGCATGTTGCCACGCAGATTGTCAATACTTAAAATTGATGGCTTCTGCTGCGCGACAAGTCGAGAGATTTGTTGAACTTGATTTAAAGTACATGCAGGTTGAAAGGAAAAGTTGGTAGGCGTCGACCTAGAAAGCATAACCTAGATTTATCAAGGTGATAACTGACGTTTTTTCCATACCTTCTTTACCTTGACGACGAACTCCAAGCGGTAAAATCGTGAAACTAAAAACAAACAAAGACAAATGCAATAGTAATAATAATAATAAACTAAAAATATCGACTATAGAAAGATTTTAATTAATTTTTTAAAAAACGTTACAAAATTAATTAAGTCTTAAATTTATTTTTTAAATTTGGTTTTGCTGATAGATGTCGCTTGTTTAGGCCTTTTTTGTTTACTTTCTCAATGGGTGTTCACGATACCTCGTCGTCCGTTGGAGATCTATTAAAACAGGTCTATCATGCACACAATTCCGTAAAAGGCGGTACGTATCAAACTTTTGCTTGAAAATTCTTTAATGAATCATATTTTACAGGTCTTCAATCGCAAGTCTCGAAACTTAAAGCGGAGATCGCCCGTTTGGAGAGCGTCATTGCAAAGTAATTTAAAAAGTTAACAACAAAATTCCCAAATATTCAACACTTTTATTTATTTTTTAGATGTTCCTCGTGTCCTGAATGTGGGAAACAGTTGATACAATCCCAAAAAGACGGTAAAACAAACAAATAAACACATTTGCAGACATATTTGTTCAATTAAATGTTGTTTTTATTTCACTAGAGGTGATAGTTGTTTCTCAACCCGAAGATAACGAAGTAAAAACCGACAAATCCAAGAAAAAGGGCGCTAATAAGAGATTGAAAACGAGTAACGACGAAACAAAAACAAAAACCGACTTTACGCCAACAACAAAATCACATTCCCAACTGCGCATGCTTGAAACTCCATCTCTTTTTGATGAATCATGGGAGAAACCAAGCAGTAATGTTCAATTAAATCGAGTAAATTAAGTTAATTGATGATTAAATGTTGTTTCAGATGCGGACGGAGAACCACCGCCGATTAAATCGAATTCGAACATGATTTTGACGTCGAAAAGCGAAAGTTTGCTCACGAAACCCGACAAAACGACTTCCAAATTGAAGCAAGTGACACTGGACAAAAGCTTTTGCTTTGCCGTTGAGAATAAACAAAACGAGTTGAAAGATTTGGCCGCAAACGTCGAGCTGTCGCCGTCCATACTCGCCGGCACTTCGGATTACGAGTTCTCGCAAGATTTGGTGGCTGATCCGAGCGAGTTGCAGCAAATTGCGAGTAGAAATGCGGACAAGACGTGAGGATTTTGCCTTTAATTTGCCATTTATTTAAACGTTGGTGTGTTTTTACAGAGAAAAAGTAAAGTCCGGATTTAAATTTCGAGCCGAAGTGACCAGAAATCGCGAAGACCGAGCAAAGTTGGACGGATTCGGTTGCCTCGCGTGCAAAGAATATTACAGCAGGTTGAATTTAAGCGAAGAGGAAATGAAACAACGAATGAATAATTGTTCGAGGCACCGAGATAACCACGTTCCGTCGGCTACACCGGATCATTTCTGGGACGTTGATTTTCCGACGACCCAAGAAAGTAAAAGGCGAGGTGAATTTTAAAATATAATTTTATCAATTAATATTGTTTTTTTTTTTATATTTAAATTTATTTTTTTGTTTTGTTTTCGTTGTAGGAGACATAACGAGTACTCAATATCGGCCACTACGTGCTAGGAGGAGACGGCTGGTAGATAATATGAAGTGAATTTTGGTATTTTTGTTTTGTTTTGTTTAAACAAAATGAATTGTAAATATTATACACTTTATTACGTGCTGGGGTAGTTGAATTTATTATTTTCTGATTTTTTTCCGTCAACGGCGACGTTTTTCATGGATTTTTTCCTCATTTGTAATTCAATAAGCACGAAGTAAAATTGATTTCTAGCATTTTCTACAACAATACGTTATTGACCGAATTAGTTTTATGCAGGGGTGAAGGTAGAAGAAATGTCTTGCTGGAATGCAGTTGGTTGAACGCTTTTTTAAAAAAAATAATTATAATTGCATTATAAATAATAATCTATTAGTAAGTGAAAATGTAAGGAGCAGATATTTTAGTGAGGAATTATTTTGTGTTCATTTTGGCATTCCGTTTCCAAATTTTTTACTGGAATGGCGTTCCGGCGAGTTCAGGCTTACCTTCATCCCTGCTTTTAATTTTAAACATTTGAAAAGCTTTGTTGGGTGACCGCCTTATTCCAAGGTGGCTCCATCTCGGGAGATTTTTTATTCACTAAGTAGTTCTTTACCATTCGCAACAGATGGCATTCCAGCCAGTTTCAGTCACCACAATGGTCATTTATTTATTTATTTATTATTACTTATTATTTATTTATTTGTTTATTAAACAAGAATTGTTATGTGTATCTTTACCCCAATATGCACGTAACAATATCTTATTTTACAGAGAAATGGTACTTTTGGTGGTACGGTAACTCCTCAACTTACAAACGAGTACGGTTCCGAGAACTTGTTTTTAAGTTGAATTGTTCTTACGTCCAGTAAAGGTGTTTAAATTAATAAAGGTTCATAATTTTAAACAACATTTGACAACAATAAGAGCGTGGGTTTTGTTAACATAAAACTAACGTATGCATTACCACAAATTTGAAGTTCGTATCTCTGAAAATTCGTAACTCAGATGTTTGTAAGTTGAGAAGTTAGTGTACAGAATACAGTACTGTAAGTCCCCTACATACGAGTTCCGTTCCCAGTACGCGTTTGCAAGTCGAATTGTTCGCAAGTTCAGCAAAGGTGTACAAAGTGGAAAAATTGTCAATTTTAATTAACGAAAACAATTTAAATCTTATTTTTTTTAGGGGCCGTCCATAAATTACGTAACGCACCCAAGGGGGTGGAGGGAATCCAAATTTTGTTACTTTCCATGTAAAAAAAATAATTTAAATTTTAAATAATTAAAATATAATCATTTTTTACTTGAATTTTCGAAAATTTGGGGGGGGGGGGAATTTCAGTTTTGTTACGTAATTATGGGGTGGGGGGTTCGGGAATTTGTTAGACCATGTTACAGACGAGGGGGAAGGGAGTCTAAAAATCCCAAATTTTGCGTTACGTAATTTATGGACGACCCCTTATTAGAAATTAATAAATTTTTATTCCACTTTGAAAAGTGCAACAGCTGGCATGCAGTGCGAGACACGCAAACTAACTTGAGCACGGCTGCAAAATTTGAAGTTCCTATCTCCGAAATTTCATAACTCGAATGCAGGGGATTGCCTCAAGCCCAAGTATCTCGAAGGTTTTATTTATTTATTGTAAACAGGTGTAAAACTGTAAATACACCTAATGGGACAACGCCATTCTTTCGTTCCTCCAATTTAATTGATTCGGGAGATATAATAAATAAACTTGCCCCTAATCTAGCCAGATTTTTTTATCTATTCCATTGGACAGCATCCATAAGTGGCCATTTTACTATCTGCTAGGCCCTACGGTAGGCCCACTAGACTCTCCACCCTTCACATAAAAAAAACGTTTTACTGACGTCGATAAAACATGATGACTGATTTTCATTGAAAGAAAATTTGGGGTCTTTGAGGATCTTTCTTCCGGGAAAGAAAATCGTGCGTCTTTTGGAGATTATCCATTGGGAAAAGTGGACAATGTGCCGCAGGATCCATGGGCCCCACCCCAGGCCCGTATTTTATAAAATATTCTACTTTTCAAAGGCTTGGATCGTTATGGGCAGCGGCGGATCTAGCTTTTTGGGGGCCCTGGACGAGAGGTTTTTTCGGGGCCCGATTTATCAAAATTTTTAATAATAAAATAAAATAATTATACTTTCTATATAAAACAACATTTTTTTTAATATATATAGATGCTCAATGACTCGGGGGGCCCCCCTAGGATTTGGGGGCCCTGGTTATGGGCCCCTATGTTGGATGTGCCTAGGGATGTGCCCCAAACACAATTGCGTTAAAAACAGAACAACTTTGTGATGCAAACCTAACGCGTCTGATTAGGGAAGGTTCGAGGAACCATCGCATTAGGGAAATACACCATGGGACACTGCATCATACCCCTAGACTCGAAGAGAAAACGTGATTGGCGTTTTTGTGGCGAAAAAGGAGCAAAAGTGGGAATATAGGGCGTCAGTAGCGTAACACCAGTTGATAATTTTGCACATAAATAAGAGAAAAATCTGCAAGACTCGCCTTTGAGCCATTTTCTCGCCGCGGGCACCAAATTCGTTGCCCTATCTTTTTTCCCTAGTGCCCCGCCCTTGGCTACCCCTCACTCAAGATTAGAAATGAGATGTGGAGCGCGCTGTGAGATAATAACTGCCCCCGGCTGCCATATTGGAACAAACTTAGCCACAACTGAAGGACAACAGGTCTCTACAATCTATCACGAGGCATTTACTTGCACGCAATGCATTGAAATGAGAACTTAGACGCAGAAAAAAGAAAATTAAATGGAAATAATTTGATAGATAAATCACAATTAATTTTTAAAGAAAAAAAGATTGATTTTTGTCACTGGTGTTTTTAATATTTTAAGGTAGGGAACCTAGGGATAGATAAGTTTGAGATTGCAGAGTTGGTTGGAGGCCCCCTGGGCGTGTGTTTATAGCAGAACTCAGTGAGGGTCAGAATGTTTAATTTGGTGGCCGAAATTGCAGCGTTGGGCTTGTTTAAGCGGCGCCCGATTTCATTAGACGTTCGCGTGACGTCGTGGTAACGAGGCTTTTTCTCTCTCATTACAAAATGAAGCGATGGGAGGAGATGATGGGTGGAAAACACACCACGGACATTGTACGTGCATTGGTGTTTGGCCCGGGGTTGTTTGTCCCCTTGGTTGAAGGTGGAGTGTTTGGCGCAGTCGCAGAAAAGACATTTCTCCTTCTCATTAGAGGTTTGGAAATAGAATGTGATCGTAAAATGGTCCCGGGAATTGCTTCTAGACATGTTTATGATCCCAGGAGCACTTTCTGATGGTGCTGGTCATCGGGGTGAGGAAACTACGTCTTCATTTACTCGAGTTTTTGAAGAATTGACGGGGGTTTTTGGGTTTTTTTTTTAGGTTGGAGATTTTGGAATTAATTTATTTATTTGATTTAAGTGGAAATTAAAATAATTTTAGTGTTTAAGAAATGGTGTATAAAACATCATAAATTTCACTCTAAAATCAATAAAACACTATATTAAATTTCTGAAATGGAATAAAACATAAAATTAAATCTCTAAAATAGAATAAAACATAAAATTAAATTTCTAAAATTAAGTGAAACCCAAAATTAAATCTCTGAAATCAAATTAAACACAAATTTAAATCTCTAATATTGAGTAAAACACAAAATTAAATCTCTAAAATCAAATTAAACACAAAATTAAATCTTCAAAATCAAATTAAACACAAATCTAAATCTCTAAAATTAAGTGAAACACAAAATTAAATCTCTAAAATCAGATTAAACACAAAATTAAATCTCCAAAATCAAATTAAACACAAATTTAAATCTCTAATATTAAGTAAAACACAAAATTAAATCTCTATAAAATCAAGTAAAACACAAAATTAAATTTCTAAAATCAAATTAAACACAAATTTAAATCTCTAAAATTAAGTGAAACACAAAATTAAATTTCTAAAATCAGATTAAACACAAAATTAAATCTCTAAAATCAAATTAAACACAAAATTAAATCTCTAAAATCAAATTAAACACAAATTTAAATCTCTAAAATTAAGTAAAACACAAAATCAAATCTCTAAAATCACGTAAAACACAAAATTAAATCTCTAAAATCAAATTAAGCACAAAATTAAATCTCTAAAATCAAATTAAGCACAAAATTAAATCTCTAAAATCAAATTAAACACAAATTTAAATCTCTAAAATTAAGTAAAACACAAAATAAAATCTCTAAAATTTAAATTTGTGTTTAATTTGATTTTAGAGATTTAATTTTGTGTTTAATTTGATTTTAGAGATTTAATTTTGCGTTTAATTTGATTTTAGAGATTTAAATTTGTGTTTAATTTGATTTTAGAAATTTAATTTTATGTTTTATTCTATTTTAGACACAAACAAACTAAAAATAAACTTTAAATAAAAAAAAACCTCACACAAAACAAATCCCCCAAATCCAAACCACCAATCACAATAAAACCTGCAATCAATCCTCTTATTTCCAACCTGTTGATCGAACCCGAGTGAAAATATTTCACAGCACTAAACACTCCTACCTCCACCAATTAATCCAACTCCCTACAATTAAAACCAAGAGGGTAACGACAACCCATTCATCATCCATCGTCCATCCAAAACCACCAAACAAAACCCAAACCAAAACCCAAACCAACATTTAACAAAAACAATCCAAAACCCACTTTATTCCCTCCACAACCCCCACTTAATTCCTGATCAACAATAATTTTTTCCAATCAGCAGTTAGCGCTTTATAGCCGCACAAAACCTAGGTGTGGCACATGAGGGCGGACAGTGAAACGCGTGGGAAAAAGTCCAACCCGTGTTAACTATTGAAAAATGATGCGCCGCCTCCGCCCGCACTCAGAAGGCTCCATCAAAACGCTCCACTAATTGACTTCCGTTGTTCACGCGGCCACGAAAAACATGATGCGCGTGGACGGAATGACCAACAAACAACACCCCACAGCTCCTCGCTTAATGTCCCACGCGCCGTCTAAGCCTAAGCCTAACGAGAGGCAAAAAGAACGCTTTTACAAGCCCCAAAAGCCATCTTATATTCTCAAGAGGATTAACTGTACCTGCGAAACTGTGTTTGATAAAATACGGGTTTTAATAGCGGCGGTGCATCGGTCGTAAATTCATCGTGACCTTTAGAGGTCATCGAAACAAGAAAATGAAGTGCTTCGAGGCAACTTGAGCTCTATACAGAAGCTGATGTTGCAACCCACCACCTCCCCTTTTCTCATTCAGTACTTCGCCTCCCGAAGTGATCAGTTTCGCATGGGACACGCCCTTCCATTGCTAGGGACGCCTCTAGAAGGGTGTGGGGGAGGGGGGGGGGGCAACTGACTGGTTTCTATTTTTTTTTTTTTCTTTTTAATTTTTTTTTTTTGAAGTCAAACGCCATCCCAAGGTCATCACTAGAGGAAGCTGACAGGTATCATGATGGTGAACTCGAGCAACACACCTGCAGGGAAGGATGTTTTTGTGGCTATACAGGAGGGTTTTGGAGATGTGGAGTTGTTCGTATGGAAATAATGAAGTTTGGTGGTTTTTTTTTGGTTTTTTTTTTTGGTTTTTGGTGGATTTTTGTGGAATAAAAGTGTTGGGTTTTTGTTGTTTGTTGTGGAGAAACGGGATGGAAATGTAATAATATTGGAGTGTAATTGGTAGGTCAGATTCAGTTGGTGGAAAACAGGGCGGATGAATCACGATTTTTAAGCTCGAGTTTTTTTTAGATTTTTTCTACACGTTTTTGTGTGGAATCAAGGACCAAATTCTTGATTTCTGTTATTTTTGTTGTTAGAATGCAAAATTGAGGTTGAAATGATGTCTGGAATTGAAAATCTGATCAGGAATACATTAAAAATCACAATTTTGATAAGATTTTCACATTAAATAACCACTAAAATTTAAAATTTCTATCTAGAAATTATTAAAATTACATTTTTGATGAGATTTTCACATTAAATAACCTCTGAAATTCACAATCTTTACTCAGAAATCACTAAAATTAAATTTTTGATTAGATTTTCACATTAAATAACGTCTGAAATTCACAATCTTTACTCAGAAATCACTAAAATTAAATTTTTGATAAGATTTTCACATTAAATAACCACTAAAATTCAAAATTTCTATCTAGAAATTATTAAAATTACATTTTTGATGAGATTTTCACATTAAATAACCTCTGAAATTCACAATATTTACTCCGAAATCACTAAAATTAAATTTTTGATGACATTTTCACGTAAAATAACGTCTAAAATTCAAAATATTAGCCCAGAAATCCAATTCCATCATCCATCTTTTGACGTAAAACATTTAAAAACAACTTTCCGATGCGTATAAACCCAATAAGTTCTATACCACCGCGCATTGAGACACCCGTTTGATCTATTTTTCAACCTAATTGACAAGTTTATCGACAATTAATTCCAAACAACGTTCCAACGAGTACTTTTTAATGTTTATCCTGCAATTACCGAATGAGATCGTATTTTTTAACCCACCAGAATAAATCTGACACCAATCTTAACACTGTCTTTCATACTAATTATAATTACAACATTAAATAAAATAAAAATAAAAATAAAACAAAAATTCCAATTTTTTTCCCCGTCTTCCGAAACAGCTTATGAATGAAACGATTCGAAAAATTTAAATAAATAAATTTCACTTTTTATTCTCGCGTATGCACCTACGCCGTGGGAAGCTGCCGCCAGCATCGCCTAATTATGGCTGTAGCTACCGAACTGCGAGTTTCGAGAGCGAGGTCGATGGACCAGTCATTTTGCCCAGCCTACGGCTGCCCTTTCGATTTGCGCAATTTTCGTCAGCGATACAGCGAACATGCGTCGATAAAGATTTGCACTTGATTCGTTCCATTTGTTATACTCATCTGGATTCGCTACTAGCGTGATTATCTTCGCTACATTTGCCTTTTCAACTATAGGCCTAAATTGAAATGAAACAACGGCGCTCTTCAACTATAGGCCTAAAAGCATCGATTGAAATGAAATGGCGCTCTTTGAGTCTTTGTGCATATTCTAGTGTGACTGATAAAAGATTAATTGAGATGATAATAAAAAAAGAAGGTTGTATATTTAGTTTATTTGGTTTTTAAGTGTAATTATTTCCTGCTTTAATTGGCAAGGTGAATGGGAGAATTGAGTGGGATTAATGAGTCACGTAATAGAATAAATATGTGATTTTTATTTTTATTTTTTTTTTATTTTTTGGTGGGATGTTTCTCTTGCTATTGGTTTGTGTGCATTTTAATTGAAATATGTGGAAATGTGGTTCGTGCAGCGGCCCAATGGAAATGCAGCGTGGGTGGAGTTGTGGAGCCAATCGAGTGGAGTTTTTGTGCACGGCGGTTCTTGAACAATGTCATTGACCACACCCTGTGTGGTGTAATGTTTTAAATAAAACATATAGAAGCGGTTTTTTTTTTCTTTTTTGTATTCTCAATTTTCATGAGGTGCAGCCCATTTCCTTTGACTCATTCAATTTCCTTCAAGTCAACTATAATGATTAGGAGAAAAAATTTGGATTTTTACATAAAGATAAAAAGATTATTTAGAACAAAGTTTTCATAATTTTTTCAAGTATATATTTAATGTAAGATGGAATGGTTTTGATTTTTCATTAATTTTTTTTTATCAAATTTATAATGTGACGAACACAGTTGCGCGGAATTTTAACGTTACAATAATTTGGATAAAAGTGAGAAAAAATGAGCAAAAATGTGTTAAAATGTGTTAAAATGTGTTAGAATGAGTATAAATGAGTAAAAATGTGCTAAAATGAGTGAAAATGTGTTAAAATGAGTGAAAGTGTGTTAAAATAAATAAAAACGTGAGAAAAACGTGTAATAATGTGTTAAAATGAGTAAAAAATGTGTTAAAATGAATAAAAAAAGTGTTAATATGAGTTAAAAATGTGTTAAAATGAGTGAAAATGTGTTAAAATGAATGAAAATGTGTTAAAATGAGTGAAAATGTGTTAAAATGAATAAAAACGTGTAATAATGTGTTAAAATGACTAAAAACGTGTTAAAATGAGTAAAAAAATGTGTTAAAATGAGTAAAAAATGTGTTAAAATGAGTAAAAAATATGTTAACGTGACTGATTTTGATTTAAAATTAAAAATAAAAACTGATTTATTCCACAATTTTTGTCCGAAAACTATTGACAATCACACACACAGTACAATTCTTACAATAAGATCTAAAACTATTTATATATCTTGAAAATTTCCTCCCATTTCCCCAATTCCACCACCTTTTCCCGCAAATTCCTCTTCACCACACACAAAAACGATAAACAAACCACATTAAGATACAAAAACAAGTGTAAAAATAATTAAAACAACACCCTAAAAACACCACAACCGACGAAACTCAGCACAATACATCAAACTCAACATCGCTATATTAACTCATTTCCCACATGCTTTGTTCTTCCCCATACGCTGCATCAAATCTGACCACGCATGCCTGCTTACCAGTAATGTCCATCTGCCACCTGTTTCTATCAACCAGAAAAAATCTTTTGTACGATCACAACAACTTGATTCAAAAGAAACAAAAAAAACCATTAAAAAAAATGGAACTAATCTTTAACTTGCCTTCCTTTACACACCAATTTCCAACAAAGAATGTCTGAAACAAACACAAAACAACAAACAAATATGCAAAACGAAAAGAAGAGATCGGATTGCGCATTTTCTAAACACTTTTAAGCGCGAAACTCTTTAATCTGACGTTTGATTGACTCAAAATGTTGTGATTGACTCGGGATGCCAGAACGTAAAGCTTTTTTGTAATGCTGTTTTCGTTGAAGCGAGGTAAGGGCCTCGATTGCGTGACCTCGTAAACCTCCCTCCCATACCTGTTAATTGTACTCTCAGCTACCCGTCACTGCTACCGGTGCTAACCCCGAGCAAAGGGCGCGCGGAATGCTGGGTAGCTTTCAGTACCGACATTGACGGAGATGAGAAGAAACAAGATAGAACGGCAAACTCTCCTCGCCCTTCTCCCTCTTACGCCCTTGAAAGGGACGCCCCCTGGCCACCAGTGTTGAACCAATTACCATGCTAAGGGTGGGGTTGTTGCTTTAGATTTTCATAAATTCCTACACACAGAATCGACAATTATTAAGCAAAAACACTTGGCTTTTTCAACCTTTGTTCGCAGGGTTAGCCTTTTTGCATCATAATTCAGCAATGGAATAATTAAAATATCAACATTTAACATGGGGAAAACAATGTTACACACTTTTAACAATGGCAAACTATCTCTTAGCAATAAAAACAATGACTTAGCTATGTAAAATTTGATTCTAGGCAGTTATAATATGAAAAACAATGACTTAGCTATGTGAAATTTAATTCTAGGCAGTAATAACTTGAAAAACAATGACATAACTATCTAAAATTTAATTCTAGGCAGTAATAACATGAAAAACAATGACATAACTATGTAGAATTTAATTCTAGGCAGCAACAATATGAAAAACAATGACTGAACCATGTAAAATTTAATTCTAGGGAGCAACAATAAGAAAAACAATGACATGGCTATGTAAAATTTAATTCTAGGCAGTAATAACTTGAAAAACAATGACATAACTATGTAAAATTTAATTCTAGGCAGTAATAACTTGAAAAACAATGACATAACTATGTAAAATTTATTTCTAGGCAGTAATAACTTGAAAAACAATGACATAACTATGTAAAATTTATTTCTAGGCAGTAATAACTTGAAAAACAATGACATAACTATGTAAAATTTAATTCTAGGCAGCAACAATATGAAAAACAATGACTGAACCATGTAAAATTTAATTCTAGGGGGCAACAACATGAAAAACAATGACATGACTATATGTAAAATTTAATTCTAAGCAACAACAATATGAATGACATAACAAAACAATGACATAAGTTGAAGGATGACAAACAGCAATGAATTGAGTACATTTTTGCCAATAAATCAAACGTAAAAACACCACAATTATAACAATGCAACAGACAAGATTCCCAAGCCACACATGTTTATTGTTTCAGATCCCAATAAGTCAGCGCATTTATTTGATCGATGTATCTCATCTGAGTCGTGACAAAACCCGACTTTCAAGATCATTCAGCCATTTTTCCATGGTGCGGGTTGTCGTCTCCAACTTGGCGGCCGATCAATCACACGACGAGCCGGCTTATTTTTTGATGTCCATTTCTTCCTTCACCGACTCCCTGTTGATACACAAATTAAAAGTGCATGTGGAACAAATAATTTGGGGCTATGACTGGGCACATTCTGACCTGCTTCAAGCCACACCTTTAAAAGTTCAATTGAATCAAAAAAAGGTGCAAAACAAGCAAAAGTTAATGATGTAATCAAAGAACTTCATTTAAGAAAGCATCAAGAAAAAAAGAAGAAGGAAAACAGCAAAAGAAAGGCAGAAAATAAAGGAAAAAAAAATCACAAGAAAAGCCACCAATTGCTAGAGAGTGCTTTATGAAGAAATGCTTTCCTCTCTAGCCTGGAGGCTCTGGAGGGGGCTGGGTGGGGCAAGGAGAAGAAATTCTCATGAGAATTGGGGTGCATATGGTTCAGCAGTGCCTAATTATCTACGTGGCGTCATGCGCCAGGGGCTCATCATTTTGCTAGACCCTTAGTTTAATGAAGAAGCTTCTTTTGTGGTCAATTCTTTTAAGAAGTCTATCGTCCAGCTGACGGTGGATTCAGGCAGGTGATATTCCAGGAAATAAATTAAATTGTATCATGGAAGAAGAAGAAGTGCACACAACGTGGGTAGAAAAAAAAGAAATAATAAATAAAGAATATAAAAAAATATATATAAAGGAGAATGCAAGCTCACCTGTATGTACATTGCACCAGGTGAACGTTGAAAATGATCGCTATTATGTCATAGGTTTAAGTTATGGTTGCGTTTGGAGTTTAGAGAAATAAATTAGAGGAAGGAAGAAGGTTGCACATGTTGGATAGGAGAGATGGAAATTGGTTTTAGGTATGTTTTTAGTAAGTTGTGTGTCAATTGAAGTGTAATAAAGACGATAATATGTGTGATGACGGGGCCAAAATACTGCTGATCATCACTAAACTTAGTTAAAGTGGATTGGTGATTTGTGCTGATGTTTGTATTATGTGCAGGACCAAAGGTTGAGTTGATGAAACTGTATCTATATTTGTGTTTATTGTTTAGAAGATTTATTTTGCTTTATTTTATTGTTAGAGCGTTTTATTTATTTGTTGGAGTGTTTTGTGTAATTGTTGGAGTGTTTTGTACAATTGTTGGAGTGTTTTGTACAATTGTTGGAGTGTTTTATTTAATTGTTGGAGCGTTTTATTTAACTGGAGATTTCTTTAATTGGAGTGTTTTATTTAATTGTTTGAGTGTTTTATTTAATTGTTGGATCGTGTTATTTAACTGGAGATTTATTTAATTGGAGTGTTTTATTTAATTGTTGGAGCGTTTTATTTAATTGTTTGAGTGTTTTATTTAATTGTTGGACTGTTTTATTTAATTGTTGGAGGGTTTAATTTAATTGTTGGAGTGTTTTATTTAATTGTTGGAGTGTTTTATTTTATTGTTGGAGCGTTTTATTTATTTGTTGGATTGTTTTGTATAATTGTTGGAGTGTTTTGTATATTTGTTGGAGTGTTTTGTACAATTGTTGGAGTGTTTTATTTAATTGTTGGAGTGTTTTGTATAATTGTTGGAGTGTTTTATTTAATTGTTGGAGCGTTTTATTTAATTGTTAGATCGTTTTATTTAACTGGAGATTTATTTAACTGGAGATTTATTTAACTGGAGATTTATTTAATTGGAGTGTTTTATTTAATTGTTGGAGTGTTTTATTTAATTGTTGGAGTGTTTTATTTAATTGTTGGAGTGTTTTATTTAATTGTTGGTGTGTTTTATTTAACTGGAGATTTATTTAACTGGAGATTTATTTAATTGGAGTGTTTTATTTAATTGTTGGAGGATTTTATTTAATTGTTGGAGGGTTTTATTTAATTGTTGGAGGGTTTTATTTAATTGTTGGAGCGTTTTATTTAATTGTTGGATCGTTTTATTTAACTGGAGATTTATTTAACTGGAGATTTATTTAATTGGAGTGTTTTATTTAATTGTTGGAGTGTTTTATTTAATTGTTGGTGTGTTTTATTTAACTGGAGATTTATTTAACTGGAGATTTATTTAACTGGAGATTTATTTAATTGGAGTGTTTTATTTAATTGTTGGAGGGTTTTATTTAATTGTTGGAGGGTTTTATTTAATTGTTGTTAGGGTTTGTGTTCTATGTGATTGTCGGAGTGTTTTATTTAATTGTTGGAGATGTTTTATTTAATTGTTGGAGGGTTTTATTTAATTGTTGGAGTGTTTTATTTAATTGTTGTAGGGTTTGTGTTCTATGTGATTGTCGGAGTGTCTGTATTTTGTGCATTTGTTTGATTGAATAGTGTGTATTATACATAATTGTTGGAGTATTTATGTTTTGTGTATTTGTTCATGTTTGGATTATTGCGGCTTTATTCCATCATGAAATATTTTATTTCTTTGCCGAAATGTTTTATTTAATTTGTTTTCTGAATTATTTGAGAGTTTTCTATAAGTCGAGATGATTTAATCATTTCACAATTCGTGCTTTCATCGTTCTAAACTCACCCCATGTTTAATAGTTCAATTCCAACCACACGAAAAGCAAGCAGAAGCAGCGAAACCGAACTAGTCGTAACAGCAGAAAATGGCCTAATTGGCACGACTCACCCAAACCGCAAAAATGTATCCATTCATTCACCGAAAACAGTTTGGCGCGCAAAATCACGTTCTAGCCAAATAGTGATTTACAAAGCCAGAAGAAGCAAAAAAAGAAAAAACTCGTTCACCTCACACCCCTGCCATTGTTTATGACGCGTGCGTTTACCTGCACTCGAGGTGGGGAGGGTGTGAAAGCGCACCTGTGCTGCGCATGCTTGACTTGGCCACGCTGCTAAGCCAATAGAGCACAGCACCAGAGCCCCGCCCGTCCGCCACCTGGTGGCCAAGGGAGCACGGTAAGCAGAGTGGTGATTGAGAAAGTGTGCGCGGCAGACGTGAGTCACGCCACGCGCCTCCCCATGAAGAAGAGACGCTGTGGGTCGTCATGGAGACGTGCGTTCTCATCCCGCCCGAGTTCAGTTTAGTTTTGACCGCCAGTGCCGACCACAGGCATGCCTTCTACGAGATGGGCGCTCGCGTCTGGACCAACCAACGCATCAGCCAGGGAACCAAATTCTACCCGTTCCAAGGCACCATCCGGCTGGACAAGCTCGAAGTTTACAGTTATCTCGACGAGAAAGACGTGAGTCACAACCAGCACAACTATCGCTTCTTCTTTAATTCTCTCTCTCCATTATTTTCTCTTCTGGGGTCACGCTTGCTTATTATGCGCCTGTCTTGTCGCGCACTTTTCTCAGAAGGCCATGCGCCTTCCTTACTTGATGAATGTTCTGTCAATGGGCCAAGCGTCTAATAAGCCGCAGGCACGCTACGCACCCCGATCAGGGGTCTTTGGAGCCCTCTCGGTGTCCATCTTCTGGGACAAGAATCACAGGGTTCTGCGAAATGGAACGGGAGGCGGGAGTTTTTTCCTCTGCCCTCGAGGACGACAACCAACATTTGTGCTATCACTCTCTCTCTCTCTCGCTCTCTTCCTTCTCTCTCTCTCAACAGTTTTTTGGGTGGGTTTGGTAGCTGTAGGGCGTGGTCATTACATGGCGCCAGAGCGAGTTTGATCGAGCAGTGGAATACAAATAATGTTATGGCAGATGATTAGGTGTAAATCATAGAAATCAGGCGCTTTTTGGCGCTCTGAGAGCACAAACACCGTCAATCGGGGTTGATTCGCGCCCAAAATGGTGCAATTTGCTTGTTTTTGACGCTGAATTGAGTTTTAGGCGGTTTTAGGCGACGGTTTGTGGTGGTTTTAGGTGTTTTATGGAAGGAATTCGCTCGTTTTTAACGTTGAATTCAGTTTTAGGCGATTTTAGACGATGTTTTAGGTTTTTTTTTTGTTTGGGAGGGAAAATGAGGAAGTACGCTGTTGTTGTTTGGTGATTTTTTTGGGTGTATGTTTATATACATCCCATTTCTTGCACCTTTCATGTTTGAAATGGTCTTAAAAGTCTTTTGGAATAGTTGTGCCCAAGAGCGATTGACCAGTTGTGCACGCGATATTGCGTGCGTGGTTCGTCAAAAGTGTTTTGAGAGACCTCTCATTTCTTATCTTATACGCTTTTGCTCCTGTTTTTGCTCCCCTTGCCGAATTCCCAACCGAGCGTCAAATGACTGTGATTAAAGATATAATTTTGAAAGAGTGTACGCGCCTTAACGTGCCCATCTATTCATTTGTGATAAAAGTCGAAAAGAGGTCATAACATGTTGTTTGTCACTGCAAATGATACACGAAAAACAGAGACAATTGTATACGTTTAGAGGAAAATGTTTGAAAGAATTTGAAGATTTAATAATAAATTGATAGAAATCGCGAATCGGTCAGAATCCAGTTGCTGCGTAGCTTACAAAATTCGCGTTTTCTATTCATATATTTCGTAGTATTTTTCATAAATTCGACATTAATTTGTAAAATACACTGTCACGGTCCAGGTTTACGCGTATAATTAATTCTACGCGTATTTTCCCTGAGATATTTTGTATTACAACACGTTTTTGTGTTTTATTTGATTTAATTTCAAGACAACAAAGTCTAATGTGTTTTATTTTAATTTAATTCCAAGAAAACAAAATCTTGTAACGTCATTTTAATACCACCGACGAATTCCCACAAAAAACAACAAATTCAACAAATTTTTAAGTAAATTTAGCAAGTTTATACAATTTTTTTTATATACTAATTTATTACACCTCACTCTGAGAATTTTATTTTAATATATTTCATTTTTTCATCCATCTCAAAAGAAACAAAAAAAACAAACCAAAAACTAAGAAGATGTTTTGGGAGGGGCACACACACATTACACACACTCTTCCAGCCGAAGTCATTACTTATTTCTTTTATTTCGACTTTTATCCCAAAAAAAATGATATAAAGATGCCGACATGCTTCAGTAGCCTGGCTACTTTTTTGACAAACGTCACAGAAACGTTTTGATGATTGGTTGTCGGCAGTGAGGTAAAGAGCTCCCCTGGAGAGACTCGCGAGAGAAGGACGAGCTGTAAGCGCAGCGGGACATGAGTGACGACCGCTTGCATTTCATGACACCTGTGGACGAACCTCCACTCACCTGTCCCGGCGAGCACCTGGCGCAAGCGGAAGACGTTCCGTCTGCCCCATCTTCCCACCACCTGCTCGACTCTTCATCCACTACAACGTCATAATGGGCACTCGAAAAACCGAGCAGGTGATCGGATTTTCAGCGATGAGAAACATTTTTTTCTCATCCCCGATCAAGTTTTGCACCTGTGTAATTCAGGCACAGGTTCCACGCACAAAAACCGCGTCTTTTCGATAATAAATTGGTTATTGGAGTCGGTGTGGTCGACCTTGGTATAGTACGGATCATATCGTCCATCGACGAACCGCGCCCGCTTTAACCTGGCTCACCTTGAGCATTCAAGGAAACCAAGAGTTACGTGGTGTTTTCTGTGCATGTTATGGGTGCCTAGTTGCGTCTTTTAGGCAGGTGGAGCATGGGAGCGGAGGGTGATGGCAGACAAAGTCGCTTTAATTTATGGCGGGATAAAAACGAGGAGGAGCGAGCATATAAATTACACGATTGTGAGGGGACGCGCCCAGGTGCAAGACACTCGGCGTCGCGAGAGGCCGCGGGAAAGTGGCCCGAGTTGAGTGACCCGGTCCATTTGCTCTAATTAATGCGCCTCTTTTGCAGATTCGGCATCAGTTCGGGTGCTATGACGAAATCCAAGAAGTGGACCGGCAACGAGTGCGACACTGCAACTGGATTCGCTTTCTACGATTCAGTTCGCATTACACGCCCGAAGTGAATTTGATCGCCACGAAGAGAAAGGGTGAACCGGTCTATGAGACTCTAAGGTCGATCGGCCCCAATACTGAACTTGTTGTTTTCTTCGATGCTGCTGATGGAGGAGCCGCGCCGCTCTTCCTTACGGCCAATGCGTTTCTGCGCAATTCCTTATACAGACGTGCGATGGATACGATTTTGGAAGGTGATTTGCGTTTTCCTCAATAAATGTCAATCAATAAAATTGTTGTCTAACAATCCAAACAATGTCTGACAATTAAATACAATGGTTTACACAGTAAGAGCTGTTTTGTTGCATTCTTCGGTGGTTTCGGATAATTGTTCGAGAAAAACAATCTAACAATCGCTGGTCTTATTTGATTGTTAGACTGTTTTAATTGTTTTATTTGATTGTTTGGCTGTTTTAATTGTTTTATTCGATTGTTAGACTGTTTTATTTAATTGTTAGACTGTTTTATTTAATTGTTAGACTGTTTCATTTAATTGTTAGACTGTTTTATTCGATTGTTAGACTGTTTTATTTAATTGTTAGACTGTTATTTGATTGTTGGACTGTTTTATTCGATTGTTGGACTGTTTTATTCGATTGTTGGACTGTTTTATTCTATTGTTAGACTGTTTTATTCTATTGTTAGACCGTTTTATTTGATTGTCGGACTGTTTTAATAGTTATATTTGATTATTGGACTGTTTTAATAGTTATATTTGATTATTGGACTGTTTTAATTGATGCACTGTGCTGAGTCAACGTATTGTTGTGGTGGAAACTCACTCCATGAATGAAATCTAAATTTTAAATGAAATTAATTATGAGGTTGATAAAATTCTTGCAGTGATTTGATCACACTTGTAAATAGATTTCATTCATTTGCAATGTTTTGACTCGTCCCATTTGTCATTGCATCAACAGAATCACTTTAGGCTGTGCAAAAAAACAAGTGCCACTTATCATGACGTCACCCCAACTCCAGCTCGTACACTGTAATGAGCTGGCGTCTGCTGTCCGTGATAAATGGCATGCGTTGTAGTCCACATATTTTATCCTAGACAATGATACATCACTCATTAGCACCAACTTAATAGTTCCACTTGCTGCTAGAGATAAAAAAAAAATAATTGTTTTCAACTTCCACTCTAAATCTTGTTCATTTACGCAGAAACACCTCTGGATTTATCCTTATCTCTTCTATCGCCGCGTATACTCATCACGCCCCCATCCGATGAAGAACGGCGCTCTGTTTCAAGCGACGCTGCATCATCCAGCGGCGACGCTGACAGTTTTAAGGTATTTAGGACCACCTATTATTTTAAACGAATATATCTTTCATTTCTGGCAGTTAAAAAAAAGAGCTTTCCTCTTCTTTTTTCAACTGCCACAATGTAAAGCCAACCTAACATAAAAACGAAAAGTGTAAAACAAAATAAAAGAAGAAAACGACTTAAAACAATGCAAAACACCACTTTTATAGTAGAAAACCGTATAAAAACAACATAAAACAACGTAAAAACAATAAAACAATGTAAAAACAACATAAATCAGTGTAAAAACAACATAAGACAATGCAAAAACAACATAAATTTGTAAAAACAACATAAAACAACATAAAACAATGAAAAACCAACATAAAACAACATAAAACAATGAAAAACCAACATAAAACAATGTAAAACCAACATAAAACTGTGAAACCAACATAAAACAATGTAAAAACAATGAAAAAAAACATAAAACGATGTGCCAATTATCAGATTTGTGTTAAACAATTTTTATTGATTTAATTGCAGAATTCCAGTGATTTGAGTCCACTGCCGAAGAAATGCCGCGAACGGGCCCTTTTGCCGTGCGAAGTGTGCGGCAAGGCGTTCGACAGGCCGTCATTGCTCAAACGACACATGCGAACGCACACGGGAGAAAAACCGCACGTGTGCGATGTGTGCGGGAAAGGGTTCAGCACGAGCAGTTCCCTGAACACCCATCGCAGAATCCACTCGGGCGAAAAACCGCACCAATGTGGGGTGTGCGGAAAACGCTTCACTGCCAGTTCGAATCTGTATTATCATCGAATGACACATAACAAGGTAAATATGCAGCGCAGTAATTTAGCTTTGTGTAGAATACTTTATTCTCTTGCAAGCCAGGTGTTTGCAACTGTCATCCGCGGGGGGACGGAGACATAAGCGTTGCCTTTTTTGGTTATCGTTTAGATGAGTGTGCAAATTGTGGCCATTTTATTACTCCTCTTTTTCAGCACGTGTAATTTGTTTCGTCCGCTATGACATATGTAATCATTACCTGCACTGCATGTTAAAGTCATTTATAGTCTTGACGTCACATCATTATAGGAATAAATGTTTTAAAAATTAAAATGTATGATGATAAAGTTTCATGCAGTTTCGGGATTTTTATGGGCGCTGCCATTAGCACGACTTTAAGTGTTGTTTGGATTCAACTAAACAGAACAAACAACTGGAAGCGACTAAAACAATAACAAAAGTGCAGAAAATGGTAGAAATAAGTTTTACAAATTGTTTTCTATCGATTTTAGACAAATTTTGGACTATTTATGTCTCGTTTTTAACGAATAAAAAAATTTAAATGGTGTTTTGATTCAAAAAGCAGAACAAAAAACGCTAAAAACGACAAAAACAATAACAAAAGTGCCAAAAATGATAGAAATAATTTTTTAAAATCGATTTTATACGATTTTAAACTAATTTTGACGATTTTAGACTAATTTTAGACGATTTTAGACTATTTTAGACTATTTTAGACGGTTTTAGAAGATTTTAGAATAATTTCAGACGATTTTAGACAAATTTTAGATGATTTTAGACAAATTTTAGATGATTTTAGACAAATTTTAGATGATTTTAGACAAATTTTAGACGATTTTTTATCTTGGTGTATTTCATACTTAAGACTGCAATTTTGTTAATTGAATTAAATCCCAAAACCAATTTCTTTCGTTTTCTACAGGAAAAACCTCACAAATGTACATTGTGCTCGAAATCATTTCCAACACCAGGAGACCTAAAAAGCCACATGTATGTGCACAACGGTTCGTGGCCCTTTAAATGCCACATCTGCAACCGTGGTTTCAGCAAACAAACCAACCTGAAAAATCATTTATTCCTGCACACAGGTAAGCAACAAACATGACTAATGAGCGAAAGTAAGAAACAAGAAAAAAAAAACACTAGAGGAAATGCGTAATTGTTACCTGGCCTCGAGCTCTGTAAAAGAAAAGGAAAAAAAAGTGGAAATCTTTTCGAGTTGTTTCCACCTCTGAATTTACAATTTGGTATAAACCGATGCGTTTAGATACGCAAGTAAAAATCTCCCAACAAACCCGTCCATTATAAAGGCATTTAGTCGAGCGCGGGGTTCGTTGTAACGAGTAAACTCCCCCACGTGGCGTGTGCAGTTATTAATTGAGCTTTCAATTAGGCGCGTACAATTTCACGCCCCCGCACGACAAGTTTCACGCACAGTCAACCCTCAAACACCTGTCGCATCGCGGGGAAAAGGGAGGAGTTTTATGACTCTCGAGATCAAGTTGTGCACCCTTTTATTGGGCACTTTGATTTCGATTGATGCGCTTCATGTGGGCACGTCTTTTCAATGCGGGCTCCTTGCTAGACAGATTGTGATCTTAATTTGGAATTTTAGGCCTTTTATTGGATCTTTTGGCGCATTAAATTTGACAGATCTTCGCCGCATTTTATATATACCTGGGTTTTATTGGGTTAGGAATTTTGGACCTTTTATTCTATAAAAGGGATAATAAATAAATAAGAAATTAAAATAGAATTATATAAAAAAAAATTTTATATACAAATTGTAATGTTTTTTTGAGTAACTTTTATTGTAAATCAAGGAAAAGTAAAAATTTGGAAGCCATTTTTGTCCATTTTTAGAAAAATATTGTAATTTACAAACTCTAATTTACAACATTTAGAACAACAACAAATCCTCTTGTTTACACCCGAATAAAAAACAAACACAAGTTCAACGCTTCGCAAAATCGCAAGTTATACAACCTGTCTGACTCCTCGCAACTCGCACTAAATAACAGAAAACAACATTTCACTTTCCCGCACAAAATCGAAAAGTCTAACTCGCATTTAAAACGCCAGTCACATCGCATTACTTAAAAACCACCACAAAAGACTTTAACTCGCGAAACGAGATATTTAAAAAAACAAAACGCACAAGAGGTAATTATTTTATTTTTATTGGGAACATCGGATGCCATTTTCTCGGACTTGGTTCGCGGTTACGGGCACCTCGGTGGCCGGTGATTTATGAGACGCTCACTTGCATGGCCAATGAAGGAACCAGTTTGTTCCGCTCATTTGCTACCGTGACTGGAGCAACAAACAGACGCTGCAAGACATCGCTTGACCGTCGAGTGTCCACGCCCAATATTCGCCTCTGAGCGGAAGTGGTCACGGTCGATGTCGGTGACTCAAGATTGGCTACCGTGGGAAAGTGGGCAAGGGCAGGGAAAAAACGATAGAGTGAACTGAATTTCAGATTAATGAATGAATGAAGGCGATAGGCGCATGCAAGCGATATGTACAGCCATTAGAGGCTTTGTGTGACATTACTTTTCCTTCCTCGCGGGTTAATTCTCCAATTTACAGCATCAAGGGTTGAAAATTTTGTTGAATAAAAAAAAAAAAAGCCGGTTATCAGACAAGTGCATCTGGCGGCGTACAATTAAACTTCTAGTGCCCCTAGCCACTAGGTGGGGCTGTCACTGTCTATACAACGAAGCTCGAATTTCCTGCATTTCTTTAATTTTTACTTTCGTGGTTTTATGAGACAATATTTTTATTATTATTTTTAAAAAAAATATTTTTTTTAAAATACTTTTTGATCTACATATTTCAATCATGGTTTAAATAACATGTTTATGTTTTTATGGTGTCGTAAAACTGGGAATATATTAATTATTATAATGCAAGTGTTCGAATTATTTTTAATTTATGTGGTTGCGTCGAAAAACTGAATATTGGAATAACTGGAAACTTGGGCGGTCGTTCTTGATTTGTCGAGTGTTTTTGTTTTGTCAATCACTTCAAGTGGTTTTAAATGATTGATGAAGCTTAAATCAAAATGATAAATGTGAGCGAAGTGCAAAAACAGAGTTTGGAGTTAATTGGGTAACAAAAATCGCCATTTTTTGTGTTTGTCGTCATTTAGACGGGTCAAAAATGACGTTTAAAAGAATTTCGAGTGTTTATTGTTGCTACGAACGGATTTTTTTCAATAATTTTACACTTTTAACTCGTGTTTTTGTAGTTTTTTAAAACGATTCATTCATTTAACAGGTGACAAACCTCACATGTGCGACCTGTGTCACAAGAGATTCGCTTTAGCGTGCAATTTGAGGGCACACATTCGCACGCACGAAGGTATATAAAACAACCACACCCCCAACTTAATAACATAAGTGTTTTTCTCAAAAGCCAGGTGTGTTTTTTCCTTTTATTATTACGCAGGTGATCCACAGGAAGAGTGCCTCAAGTGCAAGAAGATGTTTTTGGCTTCCAGTAACCCTTTGGTTCATGGCTACTGTCAGGACTGCTATCTGAACCAAGGGATTCCTCTGGTTATGGACAAAGATGACCAAACAACACCAGACGACACGGGCAATTTTTCACAATAGATGGCATTATTGGAAATCTGCAATTTTTGAATATTCTCTTCTTAACCTCAGCTTTAAAACACTGCAGTGCCATATTCACATTGTTTTTCTTGATGTGGTGGATGAAAAAATAAAAAAAACTATTTTTCTATGTCCAGTGGAAACAAAATTAACAAAAAAAACATCATCAATTAACAATAGATAGCAATACCAAAGAGAAAAGGATCTTTAAACATGCAACAAGGCTTTTAGCAAACCGGGACATCAGTGCATTCAAATTCTTTTCTCTGTCTTGGTCGACTGTTCCCAATTCACAAGTGTCCTTTCCTTAGTCCTCTGTTGGTGGTGAGTGCAATGGAACCATTTAATGTGATCTAGTTAACACAGATAAAGCATTGCTCCTTATTTTTTGATGTTTATTAATGAGTTTTGATGATTAATTGCAATGTATATTATGTCTTTTGTTACACTCAATTGTTGTACTTGAGTTTTTCTAACCTAATATTATTGCATAGGATGTTTTGTGTTTAATGTTCTTGAATGTTTGTGTGTGGAAAACAAATTATGCTCATTGACAACAACATTCAACATAGAGCAATTCTCATCAAAACTAAATCACACTGCAAAAACAACATGAATCAGTTGTGGGTATTTATTACAGTTAAAAACAATGGTTTGGAGTGTATTGGTGATATTTTAAAACTGTTTTATGGTTTTTTTTTCTAAAAAATGAAAGACAATGTCAGACATTTTTTTTTAAATGGAGGATTATCAAGATTATCAATCTGGTTTATTTTTTTGAACATTTTACAGTTATTTAGGAAAATTTATAAGAAAATACTATTGATGGTTATTTAAAATGTAATAAAATGATTTGATCGTGAGAAATGAACATGTTTTTGCAGTGTGTCATTTTTATTCTTCAATTTTTTTATTTGTATTATTTAAATTCTTATATAAATATTTTCAATACACAATTTTTTAATTGTACACCAAAGTCCTTGCAGTTATTTAGCTGCAAGGTGCCGGGACACAGTGGGAATAATAATTTTTTTGTGTTTTTCTGTTTATTTTTATTTTTTTTGTTATTTTAAATTTTCTTAGCTGATATAGAATTAGCATATTAATGACCTTATAGGTGCTGTGAGATGTGACTCACATAAGATTAAATTTCTTCTTCTTTTTTTCATTTTTTTATTTTATTTTATTATTAAAAAAAAATGTTAACCTCAGAAGAGAGGAGAAACTTTATATCGCTTTTTATTACCTGTTTTCTTAAAGGAAGAATATTAATCGATGCTCAAATTTATTCAAATTGGTGGGTAAATTTTTTTTTCTATTTTGATTATTTTTGTCTAGTCAATTTGATGATGTACAAAATAAAAATGCCTTCATCTTTTCGTGTCTTATTATCATTTAAATAACAAATAATATTATGAAAATAAAATATTCCCAAAAAAAAAAATTACAATTTCTCAAAAAGTGGTTTTATAAATGGTTTTGTCATCATGTGCTAATTAATAATCTTCAAATGAAATCTGCTCACCTGCATTTGTGCATTATGCATGAGGTTGTGACCCGAATTGGCACTCATTTGATCCCAAGATGGCATCTGAGTCAAATCCTCGTTTCCTGTGGATCAAATGAGAGCAGTTTATGAGATCTATTCTTATGTAACAAAAAGATAAGCAATTTTCTTTTCATTTATGTTTCCCTTCATTTATCTTTCCTTTCATGTTTTTCCCTTCACTTTTTTTTAAAAAAAAAAAAAATTTCTTTTTTTGATTTTCTAAATCGTCCTGAATTCCTAATTAGCCTCATTATATTTGACTGTTCTCTAATTTTTATGTAGTTTTAAATCAAAGGTTTATGCTGCACAAATTATAAATTTAAATGCAGATATAAACTCAAAGAGGAAATAAATAAATTTAAAAAAAATAAAAAAAATTTCTAAACAAAAACATTATATAGTTGAGACTAATTAGTCTTATGTTGATACATACAATTTCCAATTTAGGAATTAAAGAAATTATTGTGTGTACTCATTAAGTTGGAGTAATTTGAAATGAATTTCTCTTACAAGAATGATTTATTGGTCTTCAAACAGCACAAACTCTCTCTACACATCTAATAACTACTATTATATGTCAGCAATCATATCAGATTCGTAATTATTCATATTCACAATAACCCAGATTATTCGCAGAGTATATAGGAAGATTCATTTTTTCTACAAACGTCGTTATTTATTATAGTCCAGTTGTTATAGTCCTCAACGACTTTTATATACCTCGCTCTAGTTTAATAGTTTGATGTCAATTTCCCTCTTGATGATATATGAAACAAGTTAACCTCATTTCCAGTGACACGTGTGATTTCACCTAATATGTGACACAAAACACGACTAAATACGTTTAAAACATCGATAAACAAATTAAATTGATTTCTCCCACCGAAAATATAAATTTAAATAAACAAATTTAAATTATATACATATTTTTGTTTTTTTATATTTGTATTTTCTCCGCATAAACAAATCGCACGTTTATGTTAGTTACAATTCACCGAGTTGCAATCACACGATTTCTAAACAGTTGTTAACTCGCAACCGCAACTTGTAATTTAGTGTTTTTTTAATGATTTAAAAAAAAAATTCTTTACGGTCTTTATAATTTAGTAAAACAGTGAGCTCGTAAAATTAATTTCATACAAAAGAGTGGAATAGAATGTGTTAAACCTCATTTTTTTAAAAAACCATCTTGTTGTTTGTTGTTGCTTCGTCCTTGGAATGTGGTCGGCGCCCCATTGTATTTCCCCGCTGGTGCCATTTGCCGGTCAGTGGTCCTAGTTCACCCCGCCCTATGCCTATAGGGCCTAGACAGTGTTGGAAAGTCTGAGATCCACTTGGAGGAAGTGTTTTATGTCCACTAATTCTTGGTTTCCATCATTGACACAACCATGCTATTCAATGATTTAGAAGCAAGAAAAAAAAATTAAATTACTATTCGTGACGGAATTAAAATATCTTGAATAATGATTAAATTATTATTAATGAATGAGATTTTTGGTTCGAGTTTTCGTGTGATCGGCCATAATGCGCAAGCTGCGATTGTTGTTTGTAATTTTTGGAATTTGTTTCAATTTTCTTGGGTAATAAAACAAAAGTTTATATCTCTGGCTTTTGCCACTAGATGTCGTGACTTCTCGGCTCCCCGAGTGCAAGGTCAGTCGAGGTCGACAAAGCACCAAGTTATAAAAAAAAGGTGGATAGAAAGGCGAGAGGTGTTAAGTCAAAGTTTCAATTCAACGGTAGTCAAAAAGATGAATAAAAATTAAATTAATTCATTCAAATTCTGCGGCAACATTAAAAAAATGAAATATTGCTCTTCGTAGCACACTGGATGGCCCTAAAGATGTCTCGGTGTCAATGACTCAAAGAGATCTCCATAAAATGTCTCCATAACTTTATGTGAAGAGAACAAGTGAATAGTTAAGATATCAACCCAATGCCATATCCAATTCCAGTTCACTAGTGTGTCTAATGGGCAAATATGTCCAGAAATAGAAAATATTATTGAGTATTTATAAATAATTAATATTTTTTATGTTTAATCTTTATTTAATAATCAATATAAATACAGATTAACAGCAGAGTCAATGGAATATTTGACTGTTTACTATCCAATGTAGATACAAGACTTATATACATCAGTTAACACTATTTTCACATATAGTGAGTATTTTTACAGGCTGGATTTGTTCACAGAACAAAAAAGTTATAAGAACAAGTTTTAATAAAACTGTCATTATTTAACAACAACAAAAAACAATTTTTTTTTTACTATTTTACAAATTCCAACGGACCAAGCAATGAAAATGTCATTTGGATCAAATTTCAGTATTTCACAAGTGAGTTTGGAAAAAAAAGCACGACCTAAATCACATAAAAAGAGTTTGATTACTGGCAATACTACAAAAACAAGCTATAAATTTCCAACGAAAAAACAGAACTTTTCAATGTAATCCATCATTAACACCTCACAAGTGGTGTGGAATCAGAAGAGTCACGTTAGGTGTCGGGTTTTAGTCGAACCGAAACCAATTGTCAGTTGCTTTTAACTGTAGGCTGGTTCACACATCTTCTATTATTCGTCGCTTGCAGCACAAAAGAAAGATCACACATTTTATCACGACGATGAACTTTCAAATGTTTAGCCAAGTGATCAGATCGTGAAAAACGTTTGTCACAAATCTGGCACGCGTATGGTTTCACTCCAGAGTGAGACCTCTTATGGCGCGCCAACTCGTCCGATCGTGAAAATCGCCAACCGCAGCCAGGCCATAGGCACAAAAAAGGTTTTTCACCAGTATGTCTTCGCAAGTGAGCCTTGAGATGAGACGACTTGGAGTAAACCTTTCCACACGTAGCGTACGGGCAATTAAAAATCTTATCCTCGTCTTTGAGTTTTGAACGGCTGTTCCTACCACCACATGGATTGTTTTCATTTCTTCTCACTAGAGTGGGCGCGATCGTGCTAACCGGCAAATGGCTCGAAATTTGCCTTTCGTCGTCTTCCTGACTCATGAGTGAATGTAAGTCTACACCGAGTACGATCATTTCTCCCGATTGATTCCATGGCGGCGGCTCGAAATTGAATTCCGACGAAGGCGATGAGAAAAGCCAATCCCAATCACTAATGGAATTCTCCAAACCGATGTTGTTTTCGCCACCGGCCGCCTCCATCGCTGCTCCACTCGATGTGCCGGCTAGCGACGTCGAAAAATCGGTTTAAACTATTTTCTTATCGCTTCAAACTCGTGACTTAATGATAAAATACTAGCCGCTAGACGTGTGATAAGTGATTGACAGGTTTCAGATACCAAAACCATTCTTTTTTGGTTTTTGGTTTGTGGTTTTTAATGTGATGGTTTATAATAAATGTTACATAATGGAATTTGTGTGTGGAAATAAAATATTTAATGATTTTTATTCTTTTTTTTAGGAAGATATGAAGATGGGGAGTGAATTTGGATGATGTTTCTTACAGGTAAAATTGTTACCGGTAATAATTTTAATTATCATATTTCTTCGATTGTAAGATGCACCACGTTGTGTGGGGGAAAATTACGTCTAATTGAAGAAATACGGTATTATAAATGAATTAATATAAGATGTTGGGTCAAAAGACGTCTTTTGGAGCTACTACATATGGATGTTTGGGGACCAATTTTATTTCCAATTGATAAGGTCCGGGGTCTCGGAGGATGTATATACATCCTCTCGTTGAGATATGACGGAAAATCACAATATGACTAATTAATTTCCTACTTGGCAAGCTTTAAGATGGTCACACGTGCACACATTACTCAGATGTGTTTGTTTTCACTTTTCCTGTTGACATGGATTTTCAAGTGGTGGAATTTAGCGCACCCAAAGGTTGAGCTGATGGGACACTTGTTTATTATCAGTATCAACTCGTAAAAGAGAGAATGTTTTTTTTATTTTTTTTTTTATTAAAAGTACATTTTGTTTTCTGTTTTAAATTTTGCGTCATGAAAATAATATGTTTACGTCGGATGTGAACGTAGCCACTGCCTTTAAATTTAGAATCAGACATTCTAGATTTTAAAAAAAAATTGTTATCACCATTTTAAATGTCTGAAATAAACAAACATACAATGGAAATGCTATCTTTTTGTAAGGGTGATAAGCATTTTGAAACAATACAATATGAATGCCAATTGAATTGATTTCAGTCAAGTGGAGGAGACAACAGGAAACTATCAATTTCATATGACATTTTGATAAAGGTTTTTTATTTAAAAAAAAAAATCAAAGTTTCACAAGGCAACATGAAACAGCTGCCAAATACTGTAATCACTGTTATCACTTCAATAGTTGTAAATGTCAATTGGAAACACTAGTGGTTACACAATCATTGTTGTTGGTTGAAATAATTTGAAAGTGTTTCTCAGAAATGTGAGAAAATATCTGCTAATTTGAAGTTTCTATTATGAAATTTCAGATATTTAATAAATTAGGTAACAGTAGGAAAAAAAATTACTTCAATGTTATCCATTTGTTTGTTTTGTAATCTTTATTCTTTGCTTTAAAAAAAATGATTATTGTTGTTCAAGTATTTTGCAATTGCACTTAAAATTATTTTTAAGATAAAACACCAAATATAGATATGGATGATTTTTTAGGGTTATGCACAATAGAATGTTTAAGGAGTTTTTCAGTGTGTAAAACAATGATAAATGACTGCAAATGTTCACTTGTTAGATGCATGGCAAGTGTAGGCAGCAATTTAATACTTTTTTGTGTTGTTTGTGTGTTTTGGGCTTCAATTTCAATTCAAATTTCCCGCCTAAGCGTACTGCATGTGGTCAAATTTTCTTTATTTTCACCAGAGGCCGCTTGTTACCGATATCTTTATTGAGTGTTATAATATTCTTTTTCAGCTGTACAAGTACAGCTCCCGGACAAAAGTCCTGCAACAGAGCAATTTTTTCACTAACTTTGCACTTTGATGGCATCTAGCATAAAAACCATGACAGCTAGAGCAATAACGCTTTAAAAATTGAAAAGCCCTTTCTTTTTAGACTAGAATTGTTTTATAACATCAACTGAAAACATCTTTATTCAGTACGAAATAAACAAAAATAAAAATTATACTAGAGACAAAAGTCTTGCAACACAACAAAATTGGTACAAAAGTCCTGCAACTTTCTTCTCAGTACTTCGTGGCTCCACCTCTAGCTTTCAAAACTGCTGTAATCCTTCTAGGGATGGATACTATTAAGTCATCACATTCTTTTGGGGTAATGTGATTCCAGATCTGATTCACAGTTTCTTCTAACTCGGTTAAGGTCATCGGTCCTACTTCTTGTAGTCGCTTTTTTACTTTAGCCCAAATATTTTCTATAGGATTAAGGTCCGGTGAGTTTCCTGGCCAGTCCAACACATCAATTCCCATACTTTCGAAGTAGAATGTAGTCTTCTTCGCCCTATGAGCAGGCGCACCATCTTGTTGGTAGATGTAACTGCCCTCCGGAAAATAGTGTTTGGCGGTTGGAATGAGGCAATTATCCAAAACATTGATGTAAACCTCTGCATTAATGCTTTGTTTCACAGTTTCTAAGCTACCAAGTCCGTTTGCTGTCATGGTTCCATAAACCATTATCCCAGGTGCAAATTTGACAGTCTTTGAAATGCAATGGGGATGGAATTCTTCTCCTTTTTTTCTTAAAACTGTAGTTTTCCCATCTTTAAACAAACAAAATCGCGACTCATCGCTGAAGATAACTTGTCTCCACTGTTCAACAGTCCAATCTTTATGTTTATGGCACCATAAAACACGTTTTTTTTGCATTGCACGTGTGAGAAGTGGTTTCTTCTTTGCAACTCGAAATCCATATCCCATTTCCTGGAGTCTGCGCCTTGTTAATTTTTCAGATACAGGCTTTTTGATTATATCAATCCATTTAGCCGTTATTTTTCTGGCAGAATCTTTCCTGGATTTCTTCACAAGACTTCTGAGGATGTTGTCTTCTGTCTTTTTTGTATGGCGTGGACGACCTGACCTTGATCTCACATTGCATTTTCCGGTTTCTTCTTGTGTTCTGATAATTCTGCCAACAGTGGAACGATGAATTCCTATTTGAGTTGCAATTTCTGCATTGGAAATGCCTTGGGAATGCTTTTTGATTATTAATTTTCTCACTCCTAATTCAATAGGTGTGCATTTTGCAGCCATTGCATAAAAAGCTTATTCCTTACAAAATTAGTGAATGATAGGGAATCATGTGCAAATATGCAAATTAGTATACGATATATCACATGTATGGTCTATGCCAATTCCATAAATTGAGGGGAAAGAGAGTTTTAGCAGAAGTTGCAGGACTTTTGTACCAATTTTGTTGTGTTGCAGGACTTTTGTCTCTAGTGTAATTTTTATTTTTGTTTATTTTGTACTGAATAAAGATGTTTTCAGCTGATGTTATAAAACAATTCTAGTCTAAAAAGATAGGGCTTTTCAATTTTTAAAGTGTTATTGCTCTAGCTGTCATGGTTTTTATGCTAGATGCCATCAAAGTTTGAAGTAAGTGAAAAAATTGCTCTGTTGCAGGACTTTTGTCCGGGGGTTGTAGATGGTCAGTGAAAAGACAGAATCATTTTCGTTGAGTAGTAAGTTTTGTATTAAACTTTGTTCACGTTTATTAGGTCAGTAAATCAGTAAATGCTCTTGTTTTTTGAATGATTATTATCTGAAAAAGTTATAAATAGTTAATCAAAAAATACAATGAAAAAACTTGTTGAAAACAACTGATTTTTCTTTGCAAATTAAAAGGATTAATTTTATAATACTCGATTAGGAAAAATTAGGAAAAATGGAAAATTGAAAAACCGCAGGAAGCCGCTAGGTAACTGAAAGATCGCAGCCAAATGAATACAATTGCTATATCGCACACATATTTGCTTGGGAAAATAATCGCACAGGCCTATTCCAAATCATTCTCACTTGAATTTCCTATAGTCACACTTCTGGGTTCATGTCAAATACCGCTTTCAGTAGAGATTTTTCCAACCTGTCACAGGGATCACTTATTTCACCCCTTTAGCTGCAATCGTGTTGCTATTTGAATTTTCTTATTTAGTATCGTCGTTTATCGGACGTATCAAAATGCGAGTGTTACGTCCGAACTCCCTCTGGCGACGTGTTGTCGCCCGTCTGTGCATTTCTCGAACCCGAAAACTCCATATTATTTTCTTTTATTTTGGTATTTTATTTAGGGACAGACGGACAGATGTATTTCTATACAGAAAAGTGTAGAAGGGGTTTAGAAGTCTAATATGTAATGCTTCCATGCATTACATTTGTTTAATGTAGTAAACGAAGTCTGAAGGTCACGAACGAAGCGTACGTTCATTGTTCGTGAGGTTAAATACGGAAACAATACCGTACTTTTGCAAAAATATGGTATTCTTGGTGTTTCAGCTGCGGCTACTATTCGAGGGCGACTCTTAATTGGTAAAATACGCTATTTTATTTAATACCATGGCTACAGTGATGTGAAAGAAGTTTCCCTGGTATCAGTTAATGTGATCTGATGTTGCATCACAAGTGAAAACCTACCTTAAGAATCATTTGATCGTCTAATTATTGCTGAATCAGCTGATTCTGGTCGAGTTTGAGCACCAATAAGAGTGTAGCATTTGGCTACTTAAACTGATTTTTATCTAAAATGTATACTTGATGAAATATAATACAAAACATTAATTTGTTTCCAAATAATGCATAACATTAAAAAAAAAACAGCTATAATACATTTTTTGAAATAAGTTATTCTTTTTTTTCCTTTTCTTCAGTTTCATTTCATACAATTAGGCACCTAAGTATATTACTTCCAAACAAAACAATATGGCAAGATTAATTTTAACATACTGTCAGACTTGTACAACAGAATGAACTTCACTATGGCAATTTTGTTGAACTCTACACAGTATTGGGATGAAGCAATTTTCAAGTCGATCGAATACTGCATTGAACATCTACATCTAAGTTTCCCACATGATTCAAAAATATATTTTACAATATATTGCTTTTCCCTTAATGCATTCCAAAATGTATAGCATTTAAGAACACTATCTGTACATTCAATAATGCATTTCTTAATACAATTTAAAAAATGCAGTTGAAAGTGCTTTCGTCTTTGACAAATAATAATATTGGGAATGCATTTCATAATGCATTTTACAAAATGTATTTTCATTTTCAAACCAATAGCTCGCAAAAATATATTACAAAATCCGAAACTCAATGCATTCCAAAACACATTGCAATATAATTACAATATATTTTTGAACCATATGGGTTCTGCCGGGTAACTTAATGTTTAAATTCAAACTGCGCATTCCATTCTGCGCACAGGATTCCTGTAGACACCTTGTTGGTATATCAGTATTAGACCAAATTCACTAGGCTTAATATTGCCAAACCTAAAGGTCGAAACACAAGGCAGCGGGTAAAATTCGAAAGCTTGCTCGTAGAAGTTTAAAGAGGGAGTCATTTGCAAGCTCACATCACCCGCTTTTGGCTTACCAGCTTAACTGGCAAACTCAAGCTAGCTAGGTAGCTAGCCAGAAATTTCCGCCAAAATCTCCTGCACAAATTTTCTCACGATTCTGATTGGCTGTCAAAGTCACATGACCAAAACACCAGCAAGCTTGAAGCTGGTAAATCAAACTCGGTTTGATCGGAGCGGGTGAGTACAAGCTCGCTTAAAAACAAAGCTTTGAATAAAAACGCGAGCTTGTGTTTGCTCAATCGGGCGAGTTTTTAGTCGCTTTTTCAAGTAAAAGCAAGCTTTTAATTTTCACCCGCTCCCTTGTGTTTCCACCTTTAGAAAATAAATAGTAATACCAATAAATCAACAAAAGCAATAAAAAATATAATTTACAATATCAACCAGAAAAGCTATCTGCGCAGGCCGGGATACGCAGTTTGAATTTAGCATCAAGTTACCGGGCGCGAACTGTAATTCATGATGATTGGAATAGTTATCATTGCTTTGTGCTGTTTGTCTTTGTAATGTCTATGCTTTTGACCCACGGGTACGACGTCGGACAAGGTTGGCACGTCTTCATGTACCGTACACCACCTTTAAACCACAAATTACAAACATTTGGTTTTTTGCACGGAGGACCCCTGTCTTTTATCTTGCATGACCACGGCTCGAAATTCTTGATCTCGGACAAAGGTGTCGGATTCCGAAACCATTCGATGAGTTGGTACGTTGTGATTATGTACACATCGTCCATTGTAACTAGTTGGTTCAAAAAGGCTTCGAAGCCCTCGCGGTTGTGAGGTGTCGCGAACCAACCGGCGTGGTAAAAGAGCCCGAACGGGGCTCGGTTTGTGTTGTAATGTCTCTCAAAGTTTTTCACCATCATGCTGTAAACTCCTTCTGCCTTTGGCGAATGGGCGCATGCGTCGGCCATGCTGCAACGTCCTCCATTGTTGTCGACCCACATGACTAAAGGAATCTCCCATATGCCAGGAAAGGCGTGGTTGGGGCACGGCGAAATCATGCACTCGTGGCCGACCGAGTAATCGAGTGTGTATGGCCAGTATGGCGGCTTGTTTTCGTAAACAGGCATGGAGGAATCGTAAGTCATGTTACTTTCAACCATCATTGCGTATTGCTGGTTTCCACCAATTTGGAGGAACGGAGCTCTCATTCCTCTGATGTCACTCGGCTTTATAGCGGCGTATTTGATGAGTATTTCTTTCTGACCCACTATTTCTTCGTACCACTGTTCCTTAGCGAATGAATGGGCATCGGTTGGATGTCTAGAAAATGAATGTCAGCTTTATTTAGCATGTCCTAAGGACCAAAGATCATTAATTGTGACTTTTCATGTTGTGGGGTATTCAATACCATTCACCTGAAATGACTTATCCAAACAGGATGTGACGTTTTTACATCATATCTCTGAGAAGTCAACTTGAAAGAATTCAAATAAGAGGATTAAGATTAAGGAAAATTGAAATCACTACTTTGACTCACAGAAGTGACGTACAGTTAGAGTGTGGATTGTTCGGACTGATAGGGGGATATGAGTATTCATAAAACAGATTTCCTTGCGATTCTGATTGGATGTCAAAGTCACATGGCCAAAACATCAGCTTGCTTGAAGCTGGTAAATCAAACTCAGTTTGATCGGAGCGAGTGAGTACAAGCTTGAAAGAAAACGCAAGCTTGTGTGCTCAATCGGGCGAGTTTTTAGCTGCTTTTTCAAGTAAAAGCAAGCTTTTAAATTTTACCCGCTCCCTTGTGATTCCACCTTTAATCTAACTTAATCTACATGTAGGCTATTGCAGTAAAGGGAATAAAGAAAATAATATTTTTCTAGGAAGTTTTGGTTTGTACCGCATGAAAAGAAACATTATTGATCTTTGGACATTGATGTTCGCTTTTGGTGTTTACGTTATTGAATGCGATGCTATTTCGTGGCCATCTGAGTAAAGGGTTTGCACTTTACTATAGTCCGTCCATTCATGGGAAACGTAAAACGTTGCTAGAATGGAACATCCATTTGCATTTTTACGCCCTTTGTAGAAGAGTGTTTCGTAAAGCGACCAATTAATATCATTGATTGCATCGTCGAAGGTGATTAATACAATCTGAGGGATTTCTTCAGGTTTAAAACCACCTAGTAAAAAACAACAACATTTAATTAAAATAATGAATGCCACGTACACATAATGTTGGTTTGCTACCTGGAACCACGTGATTACCACCACAAAAACATGTAGGCAATTTGCATACATTTGGATCACACCATTTGGCCGGCGTGTCAGCAATTGGCAGTTCAATTGGCAGAGAAGGCCTGCAATAGACATTGGAATAATGAATTAAATAAAAAAAGAAAAATTTGTAATTTTTACCTTTTGGATGTGAAATCTGCAGGTTCTTCTGACTGCAATTCTTCAGGGCTGTCTTGATCTGGATTCCCAGTGAAATCGCCATCGCCCATCTGCACTGAGTAGTCAGTTGGGTCGACGTAATGCGAGTCTTCATTGACTTCTTCGTTACTAACAACATACTCTGGTATAGACAAGTGTTCATTACTTGTGACTTCACCTCCATCGTCTTCTATTGAACCATGTGAAGCAATTAAATCCTTCTCTTCAGTAAAATCCTACATAAAATAAATATGGTATTAATATAAAAAATTTTATCACGTGATAAAATGCCTACAATATCATGAAGTTTGTTATGGTGTGCATTTTGAGCTCGACTCTTATTGCTGCTCACACCAATGGGCAAATTATGCTGTAAATCAACGTGAGGTGAACTTTCTTCTTGCTGTAAATACGGTGCTTCAGTTGCTGCATGTCTGTGTATATTGGCTTGGCAATCGATGCATTTGGCTAATGGTCTCTTATCTCGAAGCACATCGTATATTTCGGTCAGTGTCGATAACTAGAAAAAAAAAGCTTTGTTGTAGCATAACTAAACGTTTTGGGTTTTAACCACTTTTTGTGGATTGGAGTTTTTTGCTGTTAATCAAACAAGTTTATGCTGGGCGCACACATACCGCGATTTCGCATCGCAGCACAATCGCGTTGCCTTTGCGCATGCGCAGTTGATGTCCTTTCCTTTGCGTCGGTTGGAAAGCTAATTTTGAAAATAGTACTTGGGACAAGTACTATTTCGCCCGCGATTCATGTTGCAGCCAATCCGTGAGCTGTGTGAAATGACGTCATTTCATCAACATTCAGTAGGAGCCATTTTTCGGATTAGGAATGACATCATAACATTGAAATAGCAAAGCTGGAATAGCTACATGTGTGTAGCATTGCACGCGATTCATAGGGCGATTTCGCTTGCAAAATCGTGACGCGATGTGAAATCGCGGTATGTGTGCGCCCAGCATTAGAGAACAAACAAAAATGCATTGCGCACATTCAATTCTGTTTTGACTGCACAATTCAATTCTGTTTTGACTGCACAATTCAATTCTGTTTCGACTGCACAATTCAATTTTGCAGTTGTGCAATTTAGCTGTTGGTATGGAATTGCCATTTTGCATACCCTTTAAGATTATTAAATACATGGCAGATGATTAAGAGTTATGAAAGAAGAAGAGATCAGGTTTTTCTTGAAAAAGCAAATTAGCAATTTTAATACACGTGGAAAAACTTTCCGTTGTGGGTAAAACGGAGTTTTTTGTGTTACGTTTTAGTTTTTTTTAATGTACCTCGTCCTCTTCGGAGTTGTGCTGGATGGTGGAATCCAGTTTGCCCTGTAGTGGATCGTGGGTCAGTTGAACTATCGGTGGCCTTGTGATCACAGCTATCACCTTGGGAGTCCTCGTGCTTGTACCGGGTCTTTTTGTGGACAAACCTGATCGAACATTGAATATTCATTTTACAACTATTGGGGTTTGGATTTACGTAAGAGAAACGTTGACTTTAAATATTTAAATATTTAAATATTAAAAACAAGTAAATAATTGCCAATTTAAAAACAAATGGTTGTGATTCATTTACCTGAGATTGTATTTGACTTTGACACCCAATGCGAAAGAGTGTTGGATTGGGATGTTGAATAGAGAGCAGTTGTTGTTGCAGGAGTTGTTTTTGTAGTTCTTGAATCAATTATTTTTACAGTACTAATAGTAGATGTGGTCACTGTCACCGGCTCAGAAGTATTTGCTCTTTCACCTGGAATAAACAATTGTGGTTTGTTTTTAAAAATTTACACACATGGTGATGAGTCATTTCAAGAATGTAATTATAAAGTAAAATTACAAGTTTTGAGATCTTGCGGTTGGTTTTAATTTTAGATAATCCTGCTTGGTTCCATAGAGCACAGGGACTTGCAGTGTGGCCCATATTTTTTAAATAAAGTGTTTGCTGTCAGGGGAAAATGCTTTGGTACAAAATGGATAGGTTAGGACAGGTTAGGTATGGTTAGGTTAGGTTTGAATGCTGTGTTACTTTGTCCTGGCAGCAGATGTTAATTTTTTGGAAATACATGTTGTTATGTTGCTAAGAGACGCTTAGAGATTATTGCTCTCTTACTGTGTTATTTCTGAATTTCCAATGTTGTTTCTCTATTTTCTGTGATATTTTATTCTTTTCTCATGTTTCCATGTCATGCAAAATGACTTGGAAATAAGAATTGATGTTTATTGTGATAATAAAGAGGGTTTGTATACCCAAATCCACTGTAACGTTTTATGGATAACATCCATAAACACTATTTGTAGCGTTTAATGGACGTTACTCAAAAGGATGCGGGAATGTTTGATTTATTTCAACAATACGTACCATTTCCTTGGTTACACATAACATTGCGAGGCCAATCACACGTTTGCAAATCCGTGCTGAAGTAAAGTCCTCCTGTACAACTTTCGTGGACTGCCAGGCCAAAGACGCAAACAAAGTAACGGCTGCAATTGTTTTTATCTGCATAATAACCAAATTGATCCGGGCATACAAAATCAAATTTTTCATCTATGTCTGGTACTTCATCAGCTCCCCCTAGGGAAAAAAATAAGAGTAATATATAAAATATTTATTTTAAATTGCTCAAACAAGAAGAAGACTTAAAAGAAGTTGAAAAAAACTTTAAATGACACTCTTACCACATACCAAAAGGCATAAAAAAGGATTTATTATCTCTGTATGAATTTGTGATGACAGTCTTTCAACTACATTGGGTGATAATTAAACATGGATGTGAACTGATAGTTGTTTTTGTTTCATGTCAAATGGTCCTGAAAAAATTTCTTTTTCACACTTCCATGTCTGGAATAATTATGATGCAAGAACTCCAGCAACATCATCATTAAAATGTGTCAATCAAGAAAAGTCTTGATTTCACACTTTGACATTCATTTGCTTAAGGTATTGTATCAAATAAGAGCAAGCATAAAACACTCAACAATACAGAAGAGCTTTGATTAGTCGAACTAATGGGGAGACATAGATGTTCATAAAACGGATTTGTTCGCATAATTGGACATTAGGTTTATTTGCATACATGTAAATGAAGTCTAAAAGTTGACAAAAAAATTTAATCGCCACTGTTCGGATAACCGGTCGTTCACATAACTGACGTCGGATATTCGACACTCTACTCCCACATGGTCCAAAAAAACACTAGCTGCATTCAAAAATAAAAATAACAATTATAGTTTACCGGTAAGTGTATTTTAAGTTTTAACATGGATTTAAACAGGAAATGATGTCATTTTTTGGTTTAAAATTGAAGTAAAACACAAAATATTTTAGTTTTTGAATGCAACTATTGAAATTATATTGCAGTACCGGTACTGCGATGTATTTTCACGAGAATGAATTTTTTAGTACAGTTTTGCATGTATTATGAAATGCATTCCCATGGACTGTACTCCATATTTGCACATTCATGTGTGTAAATTAGCATTCTAGAGGAGATATTTTGAAATATCTGTTCAATTTTTACTTCCCATTGCACCAGAAATGAATGATTTATGGTTTGCTGTATTTTTTGACCCAATTTATTTACATTTATTTCGAGTGATGTTAATGAAATGATTTTACTGCTTGTGTATGCCATTATAATTTATTTTATTTCCTATGTAATCTGAATTCAGACGTTTATATTACAGTTATATAATTTTGGGTCAATGTTCACGTTTAATGTGCATTTTTATTTCAATTAGAACTTTATTTAGCGTCATTTTTGATCGAATTATATCATGTTAGAAAGCGACTGAACCGTTACAAAGTGTAACTAATTACACATATAGTTGTGACCTACTTCATATGAAGATGGTAAATGCATGAATGCATAATGTGTTGGATTGAAGGAAAGAAATCACACATCTTTTGAACATAATCAACACGAACGATTTACTCTTCGTAACAAGTAATAATACAATGTTGCCATAGACACAACTACAAACAATATATTTCCCTTAACAACAACAGCAAACTAACTCAATGTTGAAACTTCACTTACAAATTCCCCTTCAGTTTTAACATTAAGTTCACATGTGAATATTCAAACTTTATAAACGAATAAATAACGTAATTGCTTAAATTAAACTGTCTTCATCTTTGCTCTTTCAATGAATTCCCATTCCTCGTAGACACTTGTCTATATTGGGCTTGCTGAGCGGCTTGGTCATCATATCAGCCCACATTTCCACCCCTGGCACGTGAACTATTTGGATCTTGTCTGCTTCAACCTTTGACTTGATCAGGTGGTATTTCCGATTTAGATATTTGGTTCGGACCCGCTGAACCCCGTCCTGCAGCATTTGAACCGCCGCCTCATTGTCGTTGTAAAGTGTAATTTGACCAACCGGCAATCGTAAGTCTCCGAAAATGCCCTTCACCCAGCTTAACTCTTTAATTCCATCAGCAACTGCATCCAATTCACTTTCGCACGACGACTCCGCCACGTTGCCCTGTTTTTTACACCTCCAACTCAGTAGTGATTCTCCATTCTTCACTATGAATCCCGTGAACGATCGCGCGTCTTGTGTCGAGTTCCAACTCGCATCCGCGTAGGAATGTAAACGGCTCTCTCCCTTCGAGTATCTCAACTTGTAGTCCATGGTCCCTCGAATGTAACGTAACACCCGCTTGGCTGCTGCTAAATGTATCTCCCGAGGATCTTTGTTGAATCGGGAAAGAGAACTTACTGCGAAGCTCAAATCTGGCCTAGTGCTGGTCGCTAAATACATGATGCTTCCGATGACTTCCTGATACAGTCTTTGGTCAACAGGCTCGCTTTCCTCGAATTCCTCCAATTTTAGCCCTAATTCACATGGCGTTGTAGCTGGATTGCATCTATCCATTCCAAAGCGCTTCAATATTTTCTCTGCATATTTGCGCTGGTACAGGCAAATTTCGCCATTTTCTTGGCTGACTTCTAACCCCAAAACATACTTCAGTTTGCCCATTGCCACCAACTCAATAAACTTGCCAATGTCCCTGATCTTTTGGTCTCGGATTTTGGCATTCGAACTCGCCGTCACGAGGTCGTCGACGTAAACAGCTATATAAATTGTCCCGTCATCACTCCGATATTGGTAGAGACAAGGGTCATCCGCCAATCTCTTAAACCCGCATGCCGTCAAAACCTCGTGGAGTTTCTCGTTCCAACACCTCCCCGCTTGCTTCAAGCCATAAATGCTTCGAAGCAGTCTGCAAACAAATTCGATCCCTTCCTCCGTGAATCCTTCCGGCTGCTCCATGAAAATTCGCTCCTTTAATTTCCCATGTAAATATGCCGTCTTCACGTCGTATAAGTCCAAGAATAGATCTTCTTTCGCCGCCAAATCTAGTAGAATCCGCAATGTCTCAATTCGCACTACAGGCGAAAATGTCTGATCATAGTCAGTTCCTGGTTTTTGACTGCACCCGACAGCTACCAGTCGCGCTTTGTAGCGTGTAAGACTTTCGTCTGGGTTTTCCTTAATCCTGAACACCCATTTCGATTTTACTGGCTTCACATCAGTTGGCCTCTTCTCCATCTTCCAGACTTCGTGTTGATGCATTGATTTGATCTCATCTCGCATCGCCTCCGTCCATTTATCCGCTTCGGGTGACCACATGGCTTCCTTGTGTGTAGTAGGTGTCACCCGAACATCCGCCATATTGGCTTGCTCCCTCAATCTGGTCGAACGTCGCACGCCGCGTTGCTGCAAGTCCTCTTCTATGGCTTCCACTCGTTGTCGATTTTCGACTGCTAACATCTGCTTGGTTGCGCCCCGCCTACGTCCTCCCCCTCGAGCGGGCACTCGATTCGGCATTTGGACTGGTTCTGGATCGGCTGCCTGTAAGGGCTCCGGCTCAATGTCCAAATCTGGATCGGGTTGCTCGATCGGATCTGGCGGCGCAACCTCACGCGGCTGCATATTCGCTGCGTCGTAAAACACGTCCAAATCGGCTAAATCAATCAGTTCCTCCGCGCGTTCCTCTTGATGCTCAACAATCCTTCCCAACTTAAATTCGTCAAAAACTACGTCGCGAGACTCGGTAATGCGTCCCGTATCTTCCATAAGAATACGATAAGCTTTACGCTTTTGAGAATAACCCACCATGACGCCTGTTCTGGTCTTGGTGTGCAACTTATCTTGGCGAAACTTAGGCTCAAGCACGTGTGCCATGCACCCAAACCGACGTAAATGAGACACACTCGGTGTTTTCATTTTCCACCGCTCATATGGCGTTCGCCCATGCACGCTGGTTTTACACCTGTTGCGCAGGTATGCTGCCGTGAGTGCTGCCTCGCCCCATAACTCTAAAGGTAAACCAGAGTCCACCATAAGCGTCCTCATTGTTTCGACGACTGTCCGGTTCATCCGTTCCGCCACTCCGTTGCTTTGGGGCGCCCATGCAGTGGTCAGTTCGTGCTGTATCCCCTTCTGACTAAAGAAGGATCCCAAGTTTTCGTTCAAAAATTCTCCCCCATTGTCCGTACGAATCCGCTTGACCTTTCTGTCCATTTGCAATTCGCAATGCGCCAAAAAATCTTTAATTGCTTGTCCCGCTTGTGCTTTAGTTCCCAAAAGTCTCAAAAACACCATGCGACTATAGTCGTCCACCATGGTCAAAATATATTTGGCTCCACCAAGTGATTGTGTTGGCATCGGACCCATTAAATCCATATGAAAAAGCTCCATCACCTCGTGTGATTGCTTAAACGGAACTGCCTTATGTGATATTTTAATCATCTTGCCTTTAATGCACTCCGTGCATTGGTCAGTCTGTGTTTCTGAGTTCCATTTCAAGCCCCTTACTAGGTCCAACTTTGCCATCTCCTCCAAACTCTTGTAATTTGGATGGCCGAGACGTTGATGCCACAGCAATCGCGTCGCTACTTGCGCTACTCGTACTGTTTCTGCCGTCTGCACAGCTTCTATGCTCATCGCACCGACCACGAATTTATCCTCCACGCGCCACGCCGTTACCACGTCATTTCCCTCATCATCTCGAATGCATGCGCTTTCCTTGGTAAAAAGCACATTCAGTCCCGCATCCACGATCTTTGGAACCGACAACAAATTCGTCTGCAAATCCGGTATGAACAGCGTATTTCTCAAACGTAATCTATTCCCGGTGTCCTGTTCCTCCATTAACACTTCACCTCGCCCTGGTGAGTCCGTCTCGGCATTACTTGCCAATCCCACATTTTGTGGAAACACCTCGTAGGTTTGGAATCTTTCCTTTGCTGACACCATATGACTGGTTGCCCCAGAATCCAATAACCACTCTTCTGCAATCGTTTGTGCGTGTTTTTTCGGCAATTCCCTCATTCCGCACGCATATTCACGTGGCTTCACTGACTTGCATGTCCCACAGCACGCTGAACGCTCGGTCGGCTTTCCCCCGCGACCTCTTCCTGATCCTCTGTAATTCGATCCTCGACCGCGCGCGTTTGTGTTTGCCGTCGTCCCATCGTTCGGCTTGCCCTTTGACCAGCAGTCCCTCGCATAATGTCCCACCTTGTGACAACTAAAGCACTCTACACTGGTCTTGCCCCTTGGTCGTGCCCTGTATGCACCTTCATTCACCTGAGAATTCTTTTTCTTCTCTTTCAATCTCTCTTCTTCTGATCTCAATGCAAGTCGAATTTCTCCCATCGTCAAGTCATTCTTTTGGCCCTCGAAAATTCTCACGTTATTTTCGAAATCCGTTCGCAAACCTTGCGCCACGTAACTGACCAACTCACGATTCGAGAATACTCTGCCCAATTCGGCTCCCTTGGCGCTAATTGCTTCGGCTCGGTTTAAATAATCGTCCACGCTTTCTTTTTCTCCCATTTTCAATTTGCTTATCTCCAAACTGCATTTGACCTTTTCAAAATCATTCCTTGGCCCCATATCCGCTTCTACTTTTTCCCATAACGTTTTCGCCACAGTTTCCGCACTAAATCTCAGTGCTTGCTCTGCTGAGAAAGATAATACAAGTACAGTCATTGCATCGTCATTATTCTTTTCCCATTCGTCCCAGATTGCACGCATTTGTGCATAATTTGCCAATCCTGGGCGACCTTTTTCCGGCTGGTCGGCTTCAATGGCAGTCTTCCATAATCCTTTGCTCTTCAGCACTGCGCGAACTCTCAGCTTCCATAAATAGTAGTTCTTATCCGTCAATCTCTCGATTACCGCTGACGTTGATGAGACGTTCACATTAACAGATTCGCCCGCCATCTCTTGTCAAAATTCCGCGATAAACGAAGAACGAGAAAGGAGAGTATTGTTAGTGTCGTCTGCTTTAAATCTTAAGCCTATTTTCACTGAATGACGGATAACTTGCGGTTTTTGGTTCCTTTTTGGTGCTTATTTCTTCCCTTGTTCAGTTGGCCACCGGTAACCATCCTCTGCTACCATTTGTTGGATTGAAGGAAAGAAATCACACATCTTTTGAACATAATCAACACGAACGATTTACTCTTCGTAACAAGTAATAATACAATGTTGCCATAGACACAACTACAAACAATATATTTCCCTTAACAACAACAGCAAACTAACTCAATGTTGAAACTTCACTTACATAATGCACTTGTCGAGACCTATGTTGCAACTTAAATTGATGCTTGCACCACAAAACTCCTCCTCGGATAATCTTTGTGTGAGAAAAAAATCCAGAATCGTTTACCATCATTAAAAACTAATTAGAATGATGAGTTTTATGGAAATTTGGGGTACCGCAGGGCCAAGCCAAAGGCCAGCCGAGCAGCAATCACGAAGAAGTAGAGAAATGGATTTAGCGAACACCCTGCGAGGCTGAAGAAACCGTAATTAAATGCCAAACTAGAAAATGACAGCACGTTTAACATAAACAGCAATTACAATTTACTTTGGTGCATTAGGCAACAACATGAACAGAAAATTCATTTCCTATAATGAGTTCATCCACCTTAATGGGTACCAATAAAAACATTGCATGCCATTGGCAATCTATTTTTTGTCTATCAATTTGCAACACCTTAAATCCAGTAGCAAATTGATCTTCCTGTCTTCATATGTTTATTTATAGGTTGTACAACTGTCTTTTCCATTTGAATGGTTATCATCAAAGTCTGCCGGGTATTGAGCATGTCTGTTCAGATTTGAAGCTATCGGATACACTTTCGCTGAGAAAATTTGATAAAATGCTCAACGAAGTTTCCAGAATACTTTTCTCTAGATTAAAAGCTGGGAGGGTCTATTGAAAACAAACAAGAACGTGTCTTTGGGTGAGAAACGTAAGCGAGGTAGACCATCGAAAGCCAAGAAGGCTTTCATTTTATAATAGTGGGATTAGTGGATGTAATAAGTTTTTTAGTGGAAAAATAAGTTTGGTTTAAATAAATCTTTTTAGTGGGAAAAATAGTTTTTTTTGGCTTAGTTAAATTAGTGGGACAAAAAAGTTCTGTTAGTGGAAAAATCAGTCAGTGGAAGAGAAGATTTAGTTTTTTTTTAGTGGGAATCCAAGGAATAATGTTTCAGTGTAATGTTAACGGAAGTGTATGTAACATTACAGGCCTCAAGGCTGGAGCCAAGCAGAGCAACAAACTAGATCGGTCAGGGATGTGAAAGAAATAGACTGTATGGAATTTTCAGTAGTGTTAGTTGGAACTTTATGGTCATTAATGACGGAGTTTTACTGTAACAAATATTCGAGAAGGCATTGGGCGTGTTTCTCGAGTTTCAAGAAGTAGGATTTAGTAATTTTTGGCATCATGAATAATTAGATCACAGTCTGAGGGAAGGTCACTGAAAAATTTCAATTGCACAAACAGATTTGTACAAATGGTGAAATTAATTAAAAGTAAAACGGATGAAAAACTCAAGGTTGTTGGAAAGGTGCAAAGCCATGACCTGTTTTTCGAGAGCCTTAAGGACACAACCTGGACTAAAAGGAAATTGAATAACTTACAATTAGGTTAGCAAGATCAAGGGTTGGATTGATCACAAAGAAAAAAAGGTTAAAAACCAAGAAATGACTGAAAAACCAGAAAAATTCAAGACTGGTCCAACTATTTTTTAATTGACCGGTCTCATTTACAGAATTTTAAAAGCTTTTTCTATGTTTGTAGGTTAAAAATGCTGAATAATATTGCTATGAAATTTAAATTGGAGCAGATAGTGACACTTTGGGTGCAATACCAACTTTACAATTGTTTTTTTTTGTGTGATTTTACAGTCTGTTGGTTGCCATTACATAAGAAAAAAAAAGATGGTCACTATGCTGAGGAATTTTTGTTGTATTTAGATAATTACTGCTCCACATTTTTTTTTTATTTAAATAAAAAATTGAGTTGTTAAGTTTTATGTGTGGCAGTAAAGGGAAGGGAAAAAAATTCATTCATATAACAACACCGGACGTTTTATTACCTATTACCATACCGTATAAATCATTGCATATTTATGACTTGATTAATCTAAAGGGTCTTTCACATTGAAAATACGAAACCTTCAGTTGTGTGATTAGTGCATAAGAATGCAGTGCGAATAAAGGGTCATAAATTTTTGCTTTAATTAATGCGTTTAAGATCAGCCGCGAAAAATTCCTGGTACCAATTAAAACGAACAATAGAAAGTCTTACGGTGAGTTCACACTAGCACGACTAAACTAATCACCAAATGTCTTTTATTAACTTGCTCAGTTGAAAAGCACTGGTAGATTGATTAAATTAATGCTAAAGAATCACGTTTCACTAATGGCGATAAAACATGTTGACTGATTTTCAGAGGTAATATACTGAGCGCGGCGATTGGTCGGAAGAACGATTGTTTTTTTGTTAGGCCTAATCTCATTCGTGGTTATTTATAGACGTAGCTATACTCGGATTGCACTCAAAAAGGCACCACACAATGTGCACTCCCATTGGTCGAGCCAGTTTTCTACGAACTCCAGACTGTATACTACTACTAGGAGAAGTAGTTTTGATTTTTATTTATTGTTGTGATTATTATGACTAGTTTAGTTAATGTTATTTTGATTTTATTTAATAAAAAATCTTATTTCCATCATTAAAATGAAGTTTTACACATTAAAAAATGTCAAACTCATGTTTGTTGTGTTTATTGCTTACATCGTCAGGAAGTTTGAATTTTAGGCCGTTACCTAGGCAATCGATTGCAATGTCTGTACATTTTAATGCAATTCTGGTGTTTGGGTCTACTTTTGTGGATCACTACACCAGTAAACTGGCTCGACCAATGGGAGTACACATTGTGAGGTGCCTTTTTGAGTGCAACTCGAGTATAGTGGTAAATTCTCATTGAAATAAAATTTGAAGCTTTACGGTATTCTATTTTGCATTTGCTTTCTATTTCAGTTTTCGTTTTATTATACAGTCGAATCTCGTTATAACCAATCGCAAGGGATTTATAAATCTAATTAGGATTTATAACTAATTTTTGAGATCCCTGACAATAATCTATTCTACACTGCGCCTACACAATGTGATGTTCAACTTGATTGAAAGGAAAATGAGTCTACTGTTTACTGAATATCAATTTATCAATGCTTAATGTATAATTCAAGTGAGTTGAATGAGGTTAAATTCTTTCCTTACAATGGTTCACTGCAAATTTTCACTTTCAATGGCTCTTACTCTTGCAATTCTTGTTTAATCTGCTAGTCTTGACCTTCTTATCTTATAACCTTTTATTGTCAAATGCTGCTATGTTTTGATGCTTGACCTTACTTGTCTACACATCATGGAATACTACTTTTCCTTTTTTCTCTGCCAGTTTGTAAACTTGTAAACTGGCAGAATCAGGGCCGGCCATAGCAATTTTAGGGCCCAATTTGGACCATTTTGGTGGGGCCTTTTGGAAATGCTGCAACCACAAAATTTTTGGCATCGTCTGTAAATGACCATTTCTTGCTGATGCCAGGGCTGGCTTTCGGTGCAATCGCACAGGGCACCAAAACTTAGGGGATGCATTAATGCGCCAAAATTTGCCAATTAACCCAGTAGTTTCCAAACTTTTTTGGTTCACGGCACCTTGTATACCTGTCACTGCTCCCCTTTAGGTGGTCATATGCCCCTGTAGGTCAGTCACGGCACCCCTGTATGTTAGTCACTGAACTAATACCATGTTCGCACCATGGATGTCATCCGAAGCTGCGGATCTAGATCCAAGATTGGTGTGAACACTGAACTCCGTTCACGGATCTAGATCTGTGTGCCCAACAACTCTGTTCGTCAATTGAGTTCCCACAACTCGATTCGACTTGGATTCTGATTGGAATTCATTAAATAATGTCAGCATTCCATTGTTGCGCATCACATTTTGGTGTGAACACAACTCCATCCAAGTGAATATTGGAACTCTGTTCAGTTGGAGCTGATCGGGCCGATCAGATCCAGCCAAACTCCATCCGTTGGTGTGAACATGGTATAACGGAGGAAAGGTCACTAAGAAGACCTACCGTATTTCTTCGATTCTAAGACGCACTCCCTATTTTAAAGATGTTTATTTGGTTAAAAAAAAATGCGTTTTAGAATCGAAGAAATACAGCATGTTAGTTTTCGTGCATTCAAAACAATGTATGACAGATCGCAGATAAAAACCCGGACAGGGCACTGATAGTCCTAGAGCCGGCTTTGCCCATTGCAGGGCCTGATTGGGTCTATTGAAATTGGTTGAAATGCCTTAAGGTCGGCCTTGGGCAGAATACAGCTTGGACATTCAAGAGAGTCATTAGGATGTGTGATGAACATGCTATGTGGGTTACCCAATTCCAATATTCTTTGGAACTGCTCGGTCCCATACTCCTTTCTTTCACTAATGATAAATAATGTGCATCGCATTGAATAAAAAGTTGCAATATTTCACTATTCATGAGCAAAAAGTAATTATTTTTATTAGCATATTTGGTTTTAGGACACTGACTTTGGTCTTAGGGAGGGTTGAACTTGAACGTGAAGAGTGAGAAAGAAAGGGTCAATGTGCATTACTGAGACCTACTGACCTTAATGCTTATGTAAGAGAACATGTTTTAGACCCACTTGTAGGAATTAGGAAAAAGAAAAACGGGGAAGAGTTACTCTTAAACACACATCAATAAAGAAGATTAAGATTTATCATTTGGAATCAGCAATTGACCACATATTGAAGAGTGGAGTATTGAAATGAATTGTTATTACCTGGACAGGTTTTTTGGGGAAATGAAATTATCAGTGATAAAAACCCACACCAGTAAAATAATCATTTATAATTCTGATATAATTTGCTTTGACTTTCCCACTAAGTCTTCAGTTGACCTTGTTCTCACAGTGATAAGCAAAATGATTTCACGACTTGTGCAAAATTCAATGGTAAATGAACTAACTGTCTTTTCCTTTAATTCACTGACATAGTTTTTGACAAGGCGAGTTTGGGAATTGAAACAATACAATTTCTCTTGTTGTGTCTGTGGTTTATTGGAAAGGTTTTGAATAATAACCAGTTTTATAATCAATTATGTTTGGAATTATCCACAATGTATAAAATTACACATGACTCGATTGTTGTAATTAGGGAAGTTTAGGGAAAATTTGTTATGGAGCTGCCAGCTGGTATAAAAAAAAATGGAATGTTTGTTCGGATACAACAATTTCACGCTTGAACACTACTGTACTAGATCACGTAAGGAATTCATTGTATGTTACACACGAATAACTTTCCTTTTTTTCCTCCTTGATTGTTTACTTTATTAAAATAAGGGAACAGTTAATGGTTGTGCGTCTAGTTTTTATTATTGTTATTACATTGTCTTAATCACTTAATTTTCGTAAGTGTACTGCGTTCAAAGCCAGACTTGACCCTAGTGACAAAATGATCGGCGACAAAATGACCCTGATTCGTTTTTTCTTAAGGTGGAAACACAAGGGAGCGGGTAAAATTCGAAAGCTTGCTAGTACAAGTTTAAAGAGGGAGTCATTTACAAGCTCACTTTACCCACTTTTGGCTTACCAGCTTAACTGGCAAACTCAAGCTAGCTAGGTAGCTAGCTATAAATTCCCACCAAAATCTCCAAGAATTTCCTCACGATTCTGATTGGATGTCAAAGTCACATGACCAAAACAGCAGCAAGCTTGAAGCTGGTAAATCAAACTCTGTTTGATCGGAGCGGGTGAGTACAAGCTCGCTTCAAAACCATATATTGGCCACATCAATATAATCCAATTTCGGCAGAAAAATCCCTAAACTTTCAACTGTCAAATCGTTGTTGTTTCAGGGTTGCCAACAATTTACTGCACAAATGGCGGCTAATTCAAATCTTGCGTTATTTTTGGGACACTCTACAAAAGCAAGCTTTTAAATTTTACTCGCTCTCTTGTGTTTCTACCTTTAGAACAAATTCTTGCTGACAAATATCAGTCGGTAACACCCAGAGAGCATTGAAACAGTTATAAATATGACGTGATTAAGCGAAGGTGAATTCCAGATCATCAGATGGGTGGGGTTGGTTAGGACAAGTTTAGATTTTCAAGCACTTAATGGGTCCATCATCTCAGATGTTGTTTTTATAATGCTCTACATTGTAAGGACTAGCACGTTGAGTGCAAACGACCGTGAAACAACAACTATAGAAAATAGAATTTTAAAAAGGTAAAAAGGTAATAAGTTAACTGTGCATCTTTGAGTAAACAATTTCACCACTTGATCTCAATAGTTTGGAAGCAAAAGAATTTGGTTTTGGCAGAAGATGAATTGTTTAGCAAATCAGCCATTGAACAGAACAATTATCTAATTTTCAGGCCCCTGAGCTGTTAAAACCAGTTATTTGTGTGTTATTTGGGTCAAACAATACAAAAATGTGAATATTTAATTGTTTTATACGGAGTAATTCATTAGAGTCGAAGAGATGAATAAAAGCACTGAGAAGTGATCAAATTTATTTCTCCTTAACCCAAAATCCATCTGGTTAGTGGTTTCCCTTGGTTAGGTTTATCCAAGGTCAAAAACTTGTTTATCATAATTCATAACAGGAGGCTAATATTAGATTACATCATAAACAACTCTTAACTTGATTTATTGTATGTATATATGGAAAAAGGTGATGCAACTTGAGAAATTTCAATTGGCTTTAAAGTTACATGTTTGCACAGTGTGTTTACAAAACTGAAATGCTGTGTTAATATTTGACATCCGCTTTACATACAGTTAAACTATTATCAAATTGTTTTGTTGTTTAGACAATACTGTAGTTAAAGTAGTGTACACAATTTTACTTCTGTTCTTGGTGCAGTACTAACACAACCAAGGATAATTTTGGTCACTCAAATTTACTTCCTGCAAGTTTCTTAATAATTTTTAGGTGGATTAGTAGTTATTTTAAACTTTTAATTAAAGAAAATTCATATGTTAAGCCAGCAAGGTGCCTGAAGATGGAGAATAAAATTTGACCTCTAAGGTCAACACTATAGGATTAGTATTCTTTGTTCTTTCAAAGTGTTTTCAGTGACCTGCAGACTTATGATAATGCAGCAACTGGTGTTGAATTTTGGATAAACTGTAGGGAAATTATACTGTAAAGGGTAAATTATGATAATAATAGATTTATAAATGAAACTGCATGCTTAAAAGTGTTTAAGACATCACATCAGGTGCTTTATCCATTAGTACAAGGATATATTTGTGATTATAAGACTCTAAATATAGCCAGAATCACTCAAAAGTTAAAACTTATGCAGGAAGATTCAAATGGTGATGACCTTGATTGCTTCCATTTACAATTCCCCACTTGAAAGGCATTTGTGGTCAAGGAAGTTTTAAGTTGCTCTGTTTTTTATGATAATGCAAGTAAAAAAATAAACTAGATGACTGAATATTTATTGTGATGTAGATATGTCATGTAGATAACAGCGGAAACACTGAAGAGCACTAACGAAGAAATTGACATTTGGATATCGGGATAATGTTTTTATATGTTAAAATTGGCGTAGCTCAAAAACAGGTTGTTTTACCGGATTGATAGAGGACCGATGCCTGCTGATCTACAACTGTACAACGCACCAGACCCTGGGAAGTTCTCAGAATTAAATGAATTCATGGAAGTCAATCAACTTCGAATCGATGAAAAATATAAGGCTTACCCTACTGCTGAAGAAAAGTCAGCATTCTTGAAGCAAGAGAAAAAGCTCGCAGAGAAAAATAACGTAGAAAATCTACGTTCCGAATACAATTTGCATCAAAGTGAATTACCGCGTGTTTAACCGCAAGAGCTAGGTGTCTGAAAGTTTGGAAACTGTCAGGAAACCATGTTAGAAACCCCCAAACCAATTATGTTTAGTCTATTCCTTCCCCTATGTATAACCTTTTACTCTTAGCATAAAGAAACCCATACAGAAAGAAGTGCTTCGTGTTGCCGGCTGATTATTATTATTAACACAAGTTCCGGCATCTGTTTTAATGACTGCAACTTGCACTTGCAGTTGTCACCTGTAGGAATTTTAAAAAAATACAAGCGATTAATTTTTTTTATATCTTTATAAGTATTCATATTGATATTGCAGACTAATAGAGTAGTGTGGGAAAACGTGACAATGCTATGATTTCTTTTTTTTATTATTAAATTTATGTTCTCAGGAAAAGTGATGTTTTATTACATGCATGTTAATATTTTTATTTGAAAAGTTAGATCATTGCACTTTGACTTTAACTAATAAATGTAACTTGTTTTCTGTTCTAAAAATTTATTGGTATGATGGTAATCCTAGCCCACTCAAACTATATTGGTGTTGTTTATATAGTCATTTAGTATGTGACAATTGCTACTTTAATCCTGAATGAAATAGAATGAAGGAAGATTCTTTGAGGTGTGGTTTAAGAGGATGTGTTTCCTCTTCCTTTACATAAATTTATGAATTTTTCATGAAGCTTGCAGCCATATTTAAAATATTTAATTATCAAGTCAAAAGAGTAAGTTCAATAAACCCAAATTGTATTTTTTTTTCTTAAAGTGAAGTAAGCTTAAATATTTACAACAGAATATGTATAATTACACATTTAACACAAAATAAAACACAAAAAAACCTCATTAACATATATTTTTTTAATTTTTTTGTTAGGATTATGAATAGAATTATGAAAAATGATTTTTAAGTTCTTAAGTCAGACCTCACCCAATTCCTTTTTCCGGATTTTTATTTCTTTTTATTGCTATGAATTCATATTTTACAACCCTAAAAACCTGTTGTATGAACTACAAAGATAAGAAAATGCAAAATGTGGGAATAGGGAAGAGAAATAAGATAATAAAGTAATTGAGATGTGTGTTGACATCACATCATTTTATTATGTAATATTTTCCCATGTGAATTTGGACATTATTTTAAGTAAATTTCAAAATTCCCATTACCTTGTCCTCTTTAATTTAATTATTGTGTTTTAGCCAGCTGAATGTATATCTGCATAGAAGCTGACTGATGTAAAAAGTGGCTCTACCTTCCTTCTGTATATTTATCATTTGAAAATACATGCAAATAATGTTGGAAAAAAACACTGATGAAATGGGAGATGAATATGGAACATGATTATCAACTTTTTCTCATAATAATGACACTAAACAAGTGTATTAATTTGTATTGTGTGTGTTATTATTACAATGTCTATTCAAATGACAGTTATTGGTTAAAGGTCACACCAGCCAACTGATTATACAAAATGGTGGCAATAAAATCACTTTTTAGCCATAACTTTTTCACTTATGGAAGTTTATGAAACTTTTATGTAAATCATAACTACACAACACTGATTAACCCTTGGAACTTCATATACTGGATCACTTTTGACCCATATTTTTTAATTAATTATATTTGGTAGCTTAAATTTTTTTTTTATATCTTAAAAAGTAACTTAGGTGGAGTTGTTAAAAATTTTGCACGGTCATTGTGAGGGAATTTGCAAAACTTGATTTAACACTCACACACTTCACGGAGTCTGTAGTAAGCGAAGACCGCTCTCCGGTCTTCGCAAGCAATTATTTAAGAAATGGTTTTAAAATTACACATATCCAATCATTATTTTTAATAGAATGAAACTTAAAAAGAAGAAATTACATTTTTTTTTAAAGTAGGTTATAATTTCTTACAATCTTATTATTTTTTTTTTTTTCAATTTCATTATACGTGTTCAAAATACATCAAGTGTAATCTTGTTTAATGCTTTCCATATGGAATGTAAGGTGAAAAAAGAGAGAAAAAAAATACTTCATATGGAATTGAACTGATTTTTTTTTTATTTTAAAAATGACACCTTAAAAAAATAGGGTGTGGAAGGAGAAGGATGTGGTTGAGAGTGAGTGAATAGCCTGAATTGCCAAAACTAGTTCACAGTCAGCATAATGATAAGCCAAAATGAGAAAAAATTAGAAAAAAATCAAGATAGAAATTAGAATATTTTACAGGGAATTGACTTGATTGAACTGGGTGAGTTATTGTTACATTTTGGCTGCTAATTGTTAATTTGGACAAGCTTACCAGGTGTAAATGGGGTTTATGGACTGACAACAAACAAATGATAGGAAGCAGGGAGAAAGAAGGGGAAATTAGGACAAGGTGAAAGCATTTATATTGAATACACTTATGTGTCTCTAAAGGACATTGCATAGTTGTAAATTATTATTATTAGCTTGGAGTAGAGTGAAACTGCATCTGTATGCAAGAATTAAAAGATATTGACTTCAAACCATCACTGGGATTGATGGCAATGCTAATTATTGCACAATTTTCAATTACAACCATGAAGACTTCTCATTATTATGTGAAAGGACATAAAAATGTGTAAGAAGGAAGTTTCAGTTCTAGTTCTTTTATTATTTTTTGTTTATTGTGCTTTTAGGTAGTGTTAGTAAGTTGTTGATTGACATCTCAATATCACTATGTGGGTGGGTGCAAGCATAGAGTTCATTTTTGGCCTTACAACAATTCTGTTTAACAAGTTGAGTAATTATAGTGTGTGGAAATTTATGAATTTTGAATTTCTGCATGTTTATATCAACACGATTTATTTAATTGTCACGTTAGGGTTGTAAATCAAATGTGGTTGGACATTTTTTTATGTTAAACTTGCCATGGAAATTAAATTGATGATATGCTACAATTTTCCATTCAAATGACTCATTGTACATTTCGGTTATTTATGGTGACTTAATCATTTTATTGTATTTCTGCCAGGATGATAAATGTTCATAATTTAGTGTGAAGTTAAAGCTGGACATGTTTATTTTCTCATTTACAATTGTGACGTTTTTTATACACAGCTTAGTATCCATAGGATATCTTATCTTAATTGCCTAATTAAACAAGGGAAATGTTAAGGACATTCATCATGGAAATCGTAAATTGGATACTCGCATCCTCCAGGTGGTTGAAAAATACATTGAAATTGTATTGAAATGTAATTTAAAATGTATTTTGTAATTTTAAAACGCTACTTTATAAAATATATTATGAAATGCATTACCAATATTATTATTTGTCAAATATAAATGCATTACCAAGTGCATTTTTTCAATAATATTGCAAAATGCATTATTTAATGTACAAAATGTACAAAATGTTACACATTTTGGCACGCCACTAAAAGTGAGACAAAAATTACAAATTTTTTTGTTACAAAAATTGTTATTTTTATTTTTAGTGATATGGGACGTGCCAGATAGAATATCCCGAGGAAACACTGTGAGGCAGCAGAAATGAGATATCCAAGAAAGTCTAGGACATTCTATTGTGTAGGTCGCTTGGTTTTAGATAGCTAATGTGTAGTTATGTACTGAGTAGGCCAAGCCATTATGCAATTGAATAAAGCATTACTAGTAATTAATCTTGTTCAACTAAAAAATTGATCCAATAACTGAGTGTTGACAACTGAACACAATTATTGTTCATTAACAAAAAGAAAAGGTTAATAAGTTGAGTTCTTTAAGTGACCTTTGGTCATGACTAACCTGAATGTAATTTAGTACAAATATTTGGGAAATTGGGTTTTTGTCTGCAGGAAAAAAGCAAAGAGTGGACATAAATTATGGTATTAATGGGTTTGCCTGGAATGTTGTGTGACAACTTGTACTGAAAGCACATAGAGTAACAGTGGGTTTGATTTTGACACCTTGCAGTGGTTAATTAATATTCAGATGTCGTTTCATAAGAATGGCTTGTTGATTAAGGGGAGCAGATCGTTTGAGGGACAAACACATTAATCCGAAAAAGGTTTCGCTATAAATTTGCCTTAGAAAGCGGTTGAAGGGAATAAAAATTATCTACACAATACTTCAATTATGCTTGGAACATTTTGATTTTAATTTTTAAGTGTTACATGTTTTAAATGACAAATTCACGTTAATTTTTGTGCTGCAGGTAAAATTTTCTGTTTCACTTTTTTGTGAATATTTTATGTAATTTTTTTTTCAATTTAAATTTTTTGAAAAAAGAAAACTTGAATAATAAGTGGAAACCTATTTTTACTTAACCTTAGTAATTCCCTGTAACAAACAGGTGGTGTAGGGCAGAAGAGAAATAAGTCATGGCCATGTGGTTTGCGCAGATGATACCGCCACCTCGAAATTATGGGAAAGTTTCTGCGCTTTTACGGCCGCAGTAGTAATAAAAAAACAATAGAAACACTCCAGTTTAAAAATGAATATAAGTTAATCAGATTTAGTAAAAATAATCTGATTTAAATTGAGTATTTGGATAAAATTAGGCTTAGCAGAAATTAAAACTCTTCTAACAATTAAATAAAATTAAATAAAACAGCTAACAATTAAAAAATCAGCCCAGCAATTAAATAAAACAGTATAAAAATTGAAAAAAAAGCAGCCTAACAATTGAAAAAGAGCAGCCTAACAATTGAAAAAGATCAGCCTAACAATTGAAAAACAGTCTAACAATTAAAAAACAGCAGCCTAACAATGGAAAAACAGCCTAACAATTGAAAAACAGCCTAACAATTGAAAAACAGCCTAACAATTGAAAAAGAGCCTAACAATTGAAAAAGAGCCTAACAATTGAAAAACAGCCTAACAATTGTAAAAACAGCAGCCTAACAATTGAAAAAGAGCCTAACAATTGAAAAACAGCAGCCAATCAATTGAAAAACAGCAGCCTAACAATTGAAAAACAGCAGCCTAACAATTGAAAAAGAGCCTAACAATTGAAAAACAGTTTAACAATTGAAAAACAGCCTAGCAATTGAAAAACAGTTTAACAATTGAAAAACAGCAGCCTAACAATTGAAAAACAGTTTAACAATTGAAAAACAGCCTAGCAATTGAAAAACAGCAGCCTAACAATTGAAAAACAGCAGCCTAACAATTAAAAAAGCAGCCTAACAAACAAGAAAAATAGCAGTTAAATAAATGAAGCGATGGAAAGTAATGCGTAATTAAAGCAATTTAATCAAAACTTAAAAAATAAATTAAAAGTGGTTTTAAAACAGGAACAACATTACCATGACTAGAAATGATTAGAATTCTTTTCCTTGATGTTTAATTGCCAACAAGTACCAAATTTTTCTGCTTTGGTAGCCATGGGAAACTATCAGTGACCAAAAAATTGAGGAGGTGGTCAGTTTGCAACCCACATTTCTCAGTAGGTTATTGCAGATCTTAAAATCTCAAATGACCTTTCCATTGTATATTAAAGAAAAAGAGGTTAAGATATGCGAATTGACATAGTCAAAGTTCATCCGCGGCTTCATGATTCAAAATCATTTTCACAAGATTGTACAGTTATAGAACAGTCTCTTGTAATTAGAGCTAATTAGAGCTTAGAATACATTATTAGCACGCAAGAAAATAATTACTGAGCAACAGAGTGCAGTTCCTAGCTCAATCTACAATATTTGCATTAAACGCTTGATGAATCAATACAAAAGAAAATCACAATAATTTCTACACTTTTAACTACAGTAGTTATTAATCAATTGTAGTTGCTAAGTCCTTGGCAAGCTTAACTTTTTCCAATGACCCTGCAGGAAGGATTTGGATAGTGGCATCAAAATGTTGAATCCAGAGTGAGGCTAAGCTCACTGACCGCAACTGACTACTTGTTCGCACACATCTGACCTACAACTGACAGACTGGTCTGAAAGGGTTTTGCTTTTTCTTTGTGTTTTTTTCTTCTTCCCAGCCCAAAGTTGAATTGATCATGGTCATTAACTAGTGTTTACTTTACTCATCAGATATGCATTCGTGGGTCTGTCAAGTTCCTTGTGGAACAATAGAACACATTCGCAATGACCGGACTGAAGTTGCCACAACATTGCATATATAGTCTACGGACCGACCGATACCCAATGTTAAAATTTCTCAAAATCTATACTTCAGAATTATCTGAAATTTGACAACAAGGTTCCCTAACATCGCACAGAAACCAGACTCTTGCAGACTTTGAAATGCCAAAAATAAGAAAATCTACAATGTGGGAATAAAATCCATAATTGCTCAAAGAATGCATTGTTTTATATTGCAGCCAGGCCTAAATCTTTCTAAATTATTTTTTTTAAAAAAGTTTACGTAAGCTAATTATCTACTTTTAGTTTTTTGTTTCTAACTCAAGAATTACTAGCCTTTGGGGGTCTATTTGGGCTAAAAGCCTGTGCACAAATGAATTACAACAATGTAAAGAGAAAAAAATTGACCTACTGCTGTAGAAAAAAATGGGGTCTGGAAGAAGTGTGAAAACATGGTTCATCCAACAACAAAAAAACTTTTAATATCTCATTAGAAGTTGTAGTTTAATTAATATCAATTTACCAAAAATAGAGAAGAAAGACTTGCCGTAGAATGAGAGCAAAGCGTGGGACCTGTTTATTGCACTTGTGTCTGCACACAACTTCCTTAAAACGCCCCCAGTTTCAAGGTACCATGTTTGTTTTTTGTGTCCAGTTAGGTATAGTATTAAACCTCATTTATTTTGTTCTGCAAGCAGTTAAGCAATACTTTCTGTGTCACTTTTTGTAACTTTTTTCCTTTTTATTGCTTTAAATGTTAGGGTATAACACATGGGGTAACTTCCTGTGGTACCTATAAACCCATTTTTAGGGTCAATTTGACCAAGTTTCTGGATTTAATTTAAAACTCATTGTAATTCAGTCCACACACAACACACCATAACAATTATGTCTTAAGTCAATTAAAAAAAAATACCAATTGGTCTTGCATTGCAACAGATGCCTAATTCACATATCATTTCTAACTGTGTTAAGACAGACCTTGTTTTTATAATAATAATAAAAAATTAGATAATTGGCATAAGTGTTATATATCATGATAATTCAGGGTTGTTTGTTTGGAGAAATAAATTTTTAAAAAAGTGGAATAAAATTCAAGTGTTATTCATTGCTGTGAGCACTTTGTGCACAAGTGAGAGAGAAGTTTTTGAGCTAACTTGAGAAACCAGTTGTGTATCTGAAATGTTATCCAAAATAAAAATAAAAAAATAAAAATTGCTTTAGGCTAAAACTAACCTGAAAAAGCATTTGTTTTGAGGTCAACTTGTGTGTCTGGATGAGAACATTCTTGGCATTTCAATCTCCCTACTGACTGAGTGAGTTAAGTGCCTTTTGTTCATGTCACATGTGACACTGATTTTGCATTATTTGAATGCCATAATCATAAATTACTTTATTATAAAAAAAAATTTTTTTTATTGTTTTTATTTTTTTTTGCACTTTTGGAATTGTAAATTAAAATGAGGGTGAGTTTGTTTCATATTCATGGACATAATTAACTAAATAATAATCCTTGTTGTATTTCAAATTCTGTTTGCATTTTTGGAAACCACAACATACACTTGCATTAACTTCCTGTTCCTGCTGTCATTAAGTAGGCCTAATTTTAAATTGAGAGCAAGTGTTGACAGCAATTTCAGTTCAATGGTTTTTAAGTTTAAAAAAGTAGAAATTTAATTAAATGATTAAAAACAATGCAACAACACTTTTATTTTATTTAAAAAAAAAAAAAAAAAAAAAAAACACTGATATTCACTTTTCTCAATAAAAAGCATCCAAACAATGCACAATTGCATAACAATAGCAATCCAGAGTTTATTACACACACTGTAGCCAATACTCAACTGAAACACACATGAAACAAGGATCAACTATGAGACCTTTCCAGAAATAATCGGTAATGACTAGTTACCTTTCTCCAAAGCAATTACTTAACTCTTACACTCAAAACATATAATCTAGGGCAATATAATGATAAATAGAAAGAAAAAAAAACACATTAGTGGTGTTCCAACACACAATGTTGAGAATTCTTTAACAAATCCATGAATAAATTGCGTTAATAGAAAGTAATTGGTGTGCAACTTACCAATGATGCGAGTCACCAAACACAGCAAAATGAATGAAACGTGCTTGACTTGCAACTTGACTGCTCTCCTATCCATCATGGGGAGAAGAGAACAAGTTGGGCGACAGCCGGTGTGGCGGTGGTTATCCACCTGTCGGTCTAAGAACCCGCAGATTCATCGATTTGCATTGAGTAAGTTGCAAAATGACGAGTGAATTAACTCTTTCCGCGTCGGCTACAACAGTGCTGCTACTCGGTGCGTGCCAGCCGGTTCTCTGGCCTCGAATGGCTCTTGCCACGGGCTTTGACTTGACTCCATAAAACGTTTGTGACGTAGAAACCGTTATTATAGTCCCGTTAAGATCCGCTTCTGGCGCTTTATGCAGGCGCCTGTGGAAGTTGATGAGACAAAGGGTGGATTTGGAATTAAAAAGTGAATTGTGAAGTGGAATACTGGAAATTAGGGTTGGAAATTTAAATGGGTTGGATTTTTTTGTCAGGATTTTTTAATCAAAATGTGACACATTGTTTAGCAAATTCATTGCCATATGGGTTTTTGATTGATTTTTTTTTCCTTCAAATATGTGAGTTTTGTTTGATTTTATCTTTGTAATTTGAATTGGGTCCATTTTTTTCTCAATTGAGGTCAGTAATGAAGTTAAATTGACAAGCAGATAATTTGTCCAGTTTTCTTGTATTGAGATAGGATCAAGGTAAAGATATTTATTTTTTTTATATAAAAAAAAAAGTTTTTTTTTTTTTTTGTGGTTATGTGACCTTAATTTTATTACTAAATATTACCTTGAATGTAAATTTATTTTATAATAGTTTGTTTGTTTGTTTGATTGATCATTATGGACAAGGCTTTCTTCATGACTGCCACGATTGTGAATGTTAGGTTGGAATGGAATGTGGTCATTTGTCGAAAAAAAGTCATTTATTCTGTATATGTGTGAACCTCCTGGAGTGTAAAGTGTTGTAAATTTTCTAATCTCATTTCAGAATCATTAATTTCATTAAAATTTTCACATTATCTCTAATAAATAATTTTTATTTTTATTTTTATTGCAGATTGCCTGACAAAATCCAGTATTCCAAACAGCTATACTTGAAGGTCATATACCAGCGCTTTTCTAATTACACATGTGTTAGAAATAAGTTTATGCTTGATACCATATGATCATTTACTACCTGGAACAGACTAGATTTAACATGGACTATGTAGCGGACTGGTATGAATTTGTCCCAGTGTGTAACGCAGTGCTGGACTGGACCGGCGAGATACCGGGAATTCCCCGATGATCCATGATGTCGTGAAATTTTTTTTAATACCCGACCTATCCAGATTTCTCGGTACTAAATTTGTTCCCATGGCTTGACCTATCCAGATTTCCCGGTACTAAATTTGTTCCCGTGACCCGACCTATCCAGATTTCTTGGTACTAAATTTGTTCCCAGTTCAGCCCTGGCGTTACGGATGTGTTATGGACCTGTATCGTATTTTGTCTTGACGTGTCATGGACCAGTAACGGTAACCTAACATCGCTCTACTAAGCCTATATAATCTTTGCGTTTCAACGGTTAAGTGTTGGACTGGCAGTTTCTAGTTTGCAGACCACCAGAGAAGTGCTGATGTACACTGCATTTATCAATGATTTGACCTATGTAAGCAGCAAAAGTCAAATGTATTGGTAGTTGTGCATAAATAAAACAACATTTTTAGCTTCTTTGAGTTAGAGGTCACAAAACACTTCAGTGGGTGGCCAATGAGAGTACAATACACTCAAACAATAGTAATGTCTTTGAAAGCCACACAAGACAGTGATGAATTACTATACCACTTATCAACTTGTATGACTACAAACAAACCTGGCCTTTAATGGTTATTGTAACATCTAACATTTCATTATTAAATGGAACTGTAACAAGCAGGTGGCAGATAGAGATTACTGTTAAAACAGATATACCAAACTCACAAAATATCCACCAACTGATGTTAGTATGCCACGTGATAAACTGTGGGTGTTGTTGGTCAATTGTTTGGGCTTAATAATAGATATTGAATGCTCAAATCATTGTCATATATTCATTTAGAGATTTGTTATCTATGTAGCACATTTCAATTCAGTAAAAAGAAAAAAAAACTATTTATTTCCTTTTGAATGAGTTGCTTTTTGTTGGTTAGGGGAACGTTGGTTTTTTTGAAATTTTTTGTGTGATTTCAAGTTTTAAACACACTTGCATGGCCTTCAGAAGGACTTAAGACAGTGAAATATTTGTAACAGGTTATCACATTAGTTTAAGAACAACTTTCGGCAACATAAAACACTCCCACTGTAATCGAGTCAATTTTCCTATACGTAAAAGCGAATTATTGAAACCTTGAAAGTGAGTGAAATGAAGAAAAAATTAGTAATTTAGGTTAATTGTAGGCGGCTTTCTGAATAGAGTTCAAGTGCAGCTGGAAGAACCTTGAAAGCGAGTGAAAGTATGAAATTTAATTTGAGTCTTGAGTGGACAGCGGTCGGCTTCAAGGTTTGGCCATTAATGGAATTATGCAGCGCCACAATAACTGTATTAATCAAGTGTGAACTGTGAGAAATGCATGTGTAGGTAGTGTACACTGAAAGTCATGGAAATAATTTCATTACTATACATAAAGCGTGAAGTTTAACAATTTTTTTTTTTTTTTTTTTTTTATAATAACTTTTTTTTATAATAATTTTGAAAATCCACGGGGGATTAAAATGGAGTTTTTATTTTTTACTCCAAAAAAATGCTGCCCTTGTTTTTGCTTCGTTGCATTCCTTTGAAGTCTGTCAACTTGTTTTATATCTGTCAGAATTTGCTGCCTGTGACCGCAATTTTGAGCATTTTTATAAAAATTACAATTAATTTGATATTTTCTGTTAGAAATGAGGATATTTGACACAAATTTTTAAAGTCCACACAGTATACTATTTATTGTATATACATTGCATTATGAGCAAAAAAAAAATATTCCTAAACATTGATTACTCATTGTGAATCATTGTCCAAAAATATGTCATCAATTTAATCAAATTCACCGATTTGTTTGTTTGTTTGTTTATTCAATCTCCAGTACTGACATTACTTTTTAAGGAATTTCTTTGTATTGCGGGAAAGGAAGTGACTGGTCCCTTCTGTTCCCATATAAGATGCCCATCCTTGTTGGTCAAAAGGCAATATTTTTGCACACTTTTTCCCACTGTTAAGGAAATTATCACATTTGCAGCGCAGTCTCAATCTGTAAACAGTCATTTGGCCCATGTGGATATTGAATGGGTTGTAGTCAGATTGGCTTTCATATGTGTGATTGGATGACATTTTGTTTCCTGATGTCTGCAAGCATTCTTCGGTGACTTTAGCTTCGTATGCATTGTGATCCAAACCATAATATGGACCTAAAACCAAATGTAAAATGTGGAATACTGGAGTAAAAGTGATTATTTCATACGTACTAGTTGGTAGAAACCTCTGTTGTTCAATAGCCATATTCTTTTGGATGCATTCTCTGTCTCCAGGTAAAATTGATTGAGTTTTGGCAGGAAAGAACCAGTAAGTTGCAAATATAACGTCAATTGTATTGTTACCGCTATGGGAACTGTTAGTGTTGAATGATGGAGCCAGACTGCCTACAAGTGAAATAATAGATTTTGTAAGTCTTGGCATCTTAAAAGCGACTAAAAACCCGCCCGCTTGAGCAAACACAAGCTTGCGTTTTTATTCAAAGCTTTGCTTTGAAGCGAGCTTATACTCACCCGCTTCGATCAAACCGAGTTTGATTTACCAGCTTCAAGCTTGCTGGTGTTTTGGTCATGTGACTTTGACAGCCAATCAGAATCGTGAGGAAATTCTTGGAGGAGATTTTGGCGGGAATTTCTGGCCAGCTGCCTAGCTAGCTCGAGTTTGCCAGTCAAGCTGGTAAGCCAAAAGCGGGTCAAGTGAGCTTGGAAATGACTCCCTCTTTAAACTTGTACTATCAAGCTTTGGAATATTACCCGCTCTCTTGTGTTTCCACCTTAAGTCAAGTGATTATCACTTGACCAAAGATGATCACTTGGTACTTTAGTTATTAGCTACGGGTTTTTGAGAGGCAAGTTAGGTAGGTTCTGTTTCACAGACAAAGGCGAGAAACACCGATAATAGTGAAATGACTGAAATGCGCACCTGAACTGAATTTAACTGAATTTGGAGGTTTTTAAATACACTAGGTGCGTTCAATCTGGGTTAGAAGAAGTGACTTTCATTTTCCTTCCTTTCCTCAAAGTCACTTTTCATTGAATGCACTTACTTACCACCAGACTTCCATTTCCATTTACCATGTGCCACACGTGAATTTACCGTGTGCCACACGTGTGAATTTACCATGTTCATCGAGAACAAAATGGCTGCCATTGAAGCTTTGTTAAATGTGCAATGCGCATGCGCACGCACATAAGTGACTTTTAAAAGGTGGAAAAGGAACTTTTCAGTTACTTTCCTGAAAGTCACTTAAGTGACTTTACTTGGTCAAAATGTGACGTAATTATCGTCAATTCCACCCTCTGAAAGGCAGTTAAGTCAGTTAAGTGACTTTCTTCTAGCAGATTGAACGCACCTATTATGTCTCGTCTAGAATAAGCATTTCTATATCTACTAGTTTGATTGTGTGAGGAATAGACTAACCAGTAGATATTAATCTTTGAACTCCATCGTTGTCGTGAGGCCCAACGTGGCGCTTAAACTTTTCAGGTCTCTGGTTGGAATCTATAAATCATAAAAATCTAAAAGTATATTTTAGAAATATTTTAAGACATGAAATTTCTTAAGTTTATTCACTGACAAGGTAGTCTGTGAACAAAAAATATGCCATCTTACCACGTTGTAAACTGTCATCATTTAAATCCAAACCATTGTCATACTTTCTTCTTGAGTAAATATTTCTTAGTCTGTCGTTGTTGTATCTTCGGTCATATCGAGGTTTATCGATGGGGTCGTAAGGTTGGTAATAATCGTTTTCCAAGTTTTGCTTCGAATTGGAATCGTCCATCACCTCAGAATTGTCAAGATTTTCTTTCTGGTAATCATTGTCCAAGTCATAATAATTGTTCCAAAGTGGTGGACTTTTGTCTCTGTTGTGCTTTCTGTGTGGTTTGTTGGGACGAAACGTCTGCTTATGCTCAGGCGCATACTTTGTCTTTAAATTTGAGAATGTAGGCAACTTTTTGTGATTATAGTTGTCGTGGTTCCTTGTAACCGGTTGCACATTCTTAGGTTTGTGGTACATGTGCCACACGTCTGGATGAGATTTTACATATTCTGCTGCCAATGCTGAAGTGTTGACAAAATTACTGTATTCGATGGTTTTACGAGTTTCTAGTGACAAATAATGATAATTATTAAGAGAATATTCAACAACTTTGGTGTATTTCAGATTTGAGATTGTGAATATTTGGCAAAATGTCTTTGATTAAATTATTTTTTCACCTGAATCATAAACCATTGTTCCTGGGAGTTGAAAGTTCTGTCCTACAGCATATAAGCGGCTAACAAGGCGAGAGTTGAATTTGATTTTACAAAAATCTGTGCGGCTTTTTTCATGGACGTTGGTTCCTATTTAAATAATCTATAATTATTTTTAATTATTGTGATAGCTAAATATACTCTTGTTCGACTCAAAAGGGTAGCCTTTTCCCATTGGCCGAGCCGTATCACTGGTGTAGTGATCCAAAAATATAGACCCAAACACCAGAAATGCATTACAATGTACAGACATTGTAAATTGTAATCGATTGCCTACGTAAGAGCCAAAATTTCAAAACTGTTTGCTTTCCAGACAAAGCAACCAATGGGCAACCAATAAACAGAACAAACATGAGTTTTTTCATTTATATACGCATAAAACTTTATTTCCTAAATGGAAATAACATTTTATAATAAAATACAATTAAAATTATATCAATTTAAATGGTCATAATAATCTAAAAAATAAATAAAAATAAAAACTACTTCTTCTAGTGGTAGTAATACAGACTGGAGTTAGGAGTAATGCAGCTCGGCCAATGGGAGAAGGCCACCCTTTTGAGTCGAACAAGAGTATAGCTTCACCGTTTGTGTTCACTCTAGACGCAATGCTGGAAAACATGACACTCGAATATCAAATGATAGTTTAAAAACTATTCATTGAAATTGAGTTGAACATTTTAGCACAGTTTCTTAGTGAAGGTTTTGTCTGATAACTTCAAATCTTATGCACATAAAACGAATTTTATTTTGCATAAATATCCGGGGTCTAATAATGACGCACTAGATGACATGCCCAATCAAAAACAGGCATAAACCATCACTGTTGTGTCTACCGACTCGCCATAATTATAACAATACATTTCACATTCATTGTATCTTGAGTTGCTAGGCTATTAGGGCCACAACCACAAAATGCGCGTTTTTGCATACCCTGTTTTAACCGTTTATATAAACTGCATAAACGGTATAAACAGAAATATTGAATGCACCTATTGTTGTGTTGTGTCCTGTATCATTTTTCCTTGCGTTGTGTTGCGTTTAGTTGAACACATCATTGAAGAAAAAAAAATTTCAAATATTTTACCTGAAACAAAACTATATTCTTGTTTTTCTCCTTCATGATTTAGGCAATTCGCCGTCCAATATAAAAATATATCATTGCCTTTTCCTTGCAATGAGATAGTTAAACCAGAAGCTTGGGCACCAACTGTGTCCTGCAATGGTTCTTTGAGAATGGGTTTACCAGTAGCACCGCTTAAAATATTAGTCTGAAAAGTATTGCTGTATATGTACGAGTATGCTTGATGATATTGTCAACAAACTACTTGATAACTTACCTGTGAGAAAAAATAAACTGGAAATCCTGGCCCAATTTGATGTTTGATCAGAAAATCTAGAACATTATCATTGTCAAAGTATCCAGCTGCTGGTGTGCTGAATATGATAATTGGTTACTTTAAAGATTAATAATTTTGTTTTTATGAGTAATTACCTGTAGGTCTCAGATGATGGGACAGTATAGTTCCATATTTGTTCAAAATTTAATCCATTAAATGCATAAACAGTGGAATTAAACAAACTAATGATAATGTCTTCGACACCGTCTCCAGTTATATCCGCTAATACTGGAGGTGCCATTACACCCTTGTGACTGTCTTTGATAATTAAATTGGCCTGTAAAAGAAACTGAATATTAAATGAGTGATCCTTTTGAATATTATTATTATTATTATTATTGAATATTATTGTCTCAGAAACACCAGTGGATAGTTATTACCAATCTATTATCCCAAAGCACAGTACCATGAATTACCTTATTGATGTTGCCATGTAAAAAATCTTCCAGTTTAATATACCATAGTCCACCAGGATGGGTTTCTCCTCCTGTACCAAATATTATGAGTTCTGTTCCTGCAACAGTAAATTGTTTAAATACAGTGTTCACTAAGTCTTTAGACAATTTTAAAATTTTGTTTAATTCTTAACGGTACGGCGACTATTCATTGCCCGATTTCTCATCGCGCGACCATTCATCGCTGCCAAGTAATCGCGCGGACAAGTCATCGCGCGATCAAGTCATCGCGCGGCCAAGTCATTGTGTGAAAAGTAATCGCGTGGCCAACTCATCAGGGCGACAATTGGACGGTTGTCAAGTAAAATAATTATGTTTCTTGTTTTGGAGATCAATTAAGAAATAAAAATAATTAAAAAGGAAAAGTATACAAAATGGCTACTCCACAAGAAGCAAAATTCACAAAGTTCTCCATAAGAATCTGAGGACAGTTATGAGTAATTATAAAATAATACCATCTGCATGGATCAATATCTGCGGAGAATAATATGTTTCTTGTTGGTCCGGTACGCCTGTCCATTGTAATAGTTTTCCATCTTTGCCGCTTAACAGCAGAAGTTTACCGGATAACCGATATTTACTTCCTAGCACATAAATTGGCAAATGTAAATATAAAAAATGTATAAACTGAAATTTATTGTATACCTGGTTCTGCTAAAGCATCACCTCCATGTGCTGCTAAGACATCTATGATTCCATCCTCATTTAAATCTCGTAGGAATTGTGCAGTGTAAACGTTCATTATATCATTTTTCACTTCTTTAGACTCAAATTTCCACATTAGATTTCCATTTTTTCCATTTATCGCTTCAAATGTCTGTTAATCACAATACTCAAAATAATTATCATTTGTATATTTCCACAGAAATGAAAGAGTTGCTTACACCTGCACGCCCGCTTGCCAAACAATCATGTACGCCATCTGAATCAAGATCTCCGTTGCAATTAAGACCAAACACTTCATGGTCGGTGAAGTGTCGCCAGAGTTCGGTGCCAGTGTTTCCGTCTAGAGCCAACACACCGCCAAAACATGGTTTGAGTCCATTGAAGTATATGTCGCAGGTAAATAATGGCACGTTGTAGCCGTCTGCTCCTGCAATTACAACAACAAAATTTACAGTAGTAGCTACATGATGTTTGTTTGTGAGTGGCGGTTGGTCAAAATGGCCAGGGGAGGATCATGGGACATTTGGACAACACAAGAAACACACAGTTTTGGATTGTATAATCTTTATTGCAGTTTTCTAGGGGTTCTGCGTTTACCATGTTATCTTCTAATTCGCTGGGTTGCCTTGCAGCCTCGTCCGACCGCTGACCATGTGGTCAAGGACAGCGAGGTCGGATTGCCTATGCCCGCTGTGCATTGCAGCACAGCCAACGAGTTGCCTCAAGTCATTTCGGACTTGAGAGCGATCACGCCTCTCATTGCGGCCAAATTCGCCATCGTCTCCTTCATCGTAGAGCTCTCACAACCAGTCAGCCTTGAACTGGAGATTGAACTGTCTCCAAGATGGTGGTCAAGCCACGAAGAGACCTTGCTTAATCTTCTGTCCTGATTGGCTGCGATCAGGACGCAGCTTCGACGATATGTCATAGGAGCTGCTGAGGATCCTCTTCTTAATGTCGCCAGTGCCGATTGGCGGCAGCCAGTTGGTGACATGTTGTCGTTTCATCGTTATTTATTTCATTGTTATTTGTGTTGTCCCATTGTGTTAAGGACCGGTAACTTCACATCACTCTGTATAATCTTTGCGTGTCAATGGTAAAGTGGCGGACCGGCAGCCTCGTGCTCGCATAGCACCGGTCTGCTTATTACCACTTTAAGAAGGGCTGGATTAGAGCACCATTAATGTCTTTAAAATCACTTACAAGGGGAGGGCACCAATAAGCTATCACAGATTGTTGTAATATTAAACAAGAAGGATTGTTATATCATGCTGAATGAGACCCTAAAATAATTTCATTCCATAAACAGCCAACAATGCAAACAATGAGCTGAAAGTTGGCACTATTTTGTCTGTGTATACATCAAATCTGAGCAATCAGGCCTAGTGTATGAATACTGTAAACAACAGTTGCTAGGTAAAAAATAGTTCCAAGATCCAAGTTCAATTTTATCATTTGAGATTCAATGATGTCATTTCCTCTTTTGATATCACATGACATATGACATCAGAACTTTGTTCAACAACATGACTGTCTTCATGAAGACAATAATAGTTTGTAGTGGTGGTCCAGTGGTTAAAGCAATGGACTAGGTATCTTTCCACACAGGTTCAAATCCTGTTGAGTGTGAAAATTTTTACATTTATTTTTGTTAAATTTTAGCAGTTATTTTAATGTTTGTAATTTTATATTTGTTTTCAGAAAATTTTAATTTGATTAATTTTAATTTTTTAACAAATATAAAATTACAAACATTAAAATAACTGCTAAAATTTAACAAAAAATGAATGTAAAAATTTTCACACACAACAGGATTTGAACCTGTGTGGAAAGATAGCTAGTCCATTGCCTTAACCACTGGACCACCACTACAAACTATTATTGTCTTCATGAAGACAGTCATGTTGTTGAACAAAGTTCTGATGTCATATGTCATGTGATATCAAAAGAGGAAATGACATCATTGAATCTCAAATGATAAAATTGAACTTGGATCTTGGAACTATTTTTTACCTAGCAACTGTTGTTTACAGTATTCATACACTAGGCCTGATTGCTCAGATTTGATGTATACACAGACAAAATAGTGCCAACTTTCAGCTCATTGTTTGCATTGTTGGCTGTTTATGGAATGAAATTATTTTAGGGTCTCATTCAGCATGATATAACAATCCTTCTTGTTTAATATTACAACAATCTGTGATAGCTTATTGGTGCCCTCCCCTTGTTAGTTATTATCATAAAGAAAGTGCGCATCGAGATAGATGTTTGTATCATATTACAGAGTTTCCAGCAGATGAGCCAAGTCATGATTCTTTGATGACTTGAAACTCTGCACTTCTGTGGGATATTGATCCGCCCACACAAAGTACGGTAACCCTAGTCTTCATCTTACAAAATTATTTTGTATAAATAACTACAATCAAAGATGGATGCGACTTTTGGAATTCACCTAGTTGTCTTTCAATGAAAGAAAACTCTGAATTTTGGCTAAAAATTCAGGCTGTAATGCAATTTTATAGATTACAAATTGTTAGACAAGATAGTCTGCTTTCTTCCACCATGGTATTAATTCAGTGGGATTGTCACTGGAAGCCATCTGGCAGAGAACTTGTGACAGTATGGGACATATTTGACAATAAATAGTCCATTTACTTAATTAAATCTTGCTTTCTACATGCAAGTACTCTAATAAATCAATGTAAAGTGTGGTCACATAAAGTTGAATAGGTTTTTCAGTACATTCAATAAACTGTGAAAATCTAATCACGATTTATGGTCCTATAAAAGAGTTTATCTTACCCGTTGCAAATCCTATTAAAATATCCATAACTCCATCTTGATTGACGTCATTTAGCCTAATTGCAGACTCTGTTAGTAGTTTGGGGAAATTCTTAATCCACACATCTTCAACTTCCACATTCGAACAGCCTATTAATTCTTCTGGATGGTAATTATTGGTCATTTGGATTAAGCGTAAGTTAATGTTAAAAGCCTTTACAAGAAATATTATCAAGCACGTGATACCTGAAACCATCAAATCAACACAATTAATTAAATTAAATACAATTTTTTCTAAAAAATCCATTAATTATTTACCTATAATACTTAAAATTGCAATCAAACTGTACAGGCATGGTGCGCAGTATTTTTTGAACGGTCGTGTTCTTCGCACTTGTGTATGAAAGTTTTTGGTAGTTTGCTAGAAATCAACAAATAACACTTAGAACAGCAAACTAGCATTGTTTTATACGGAATTACGAATGATTTAAATCATTTATTTTAGGTTTAATATTTTAAAATTGATTTTTTAGGGCTTTTGTCATTATTTTGCCGTTATTTTTCCGTTATTTCGACGTTATTTTGCCATTATTTTGCCCGTTTCCTTGGGTGTACTAAATAAGAAATCAGATGTGTCTATTGGGAATTTTGGTTCACACAGTGTTTCCTCTTTATTTTGCTTTAATTTGTGCAGTGCCCACATTAGTCTATCAGTCAGAGCAACAAAAACAATTGGTTAGTGGCAGTAATTGGGAGACTTGACCTGTGATTAGACAAAAATCACACTCAGCCCTTCAATAATACTATTTTGTTGGATTTATTGTTTCCTTTGATCTCCACTTTAAAACTGTATCACATCTCTAATGCCCACTAATGATTAAATTTTAAATTTAATACTTTAATTTTTTAATTTTTAATGAATTAATTATCTAATCATATTTTTTTTAATTGTGTAATTTTACCTTACGCCGACGTGCCATGAGTGGCTTAGTAACACAGTTTTCATCATCAAAGCCATTCTTCAAGTCATTTGTAAACACTTCATCATCACTAACGTAATCCGCGTTGTCCATGAGATTAAAGTCACAATGGTTTAGGTCAGTTTTAAAGGTTGTCATAATTGAACCTGTGAAATATGAAAGTGGGCCGTTTTACATGATTAAATTTCTTTGAAAATTACAAAGTGTTTGATTTAATGAACTTTGAGAATTTTGTGATAAATTATGCGAAAGATTTGAATTATTTTTATTACATAGAAATCGGGAATTTATTTGTTTCTTTTTCTTTTTCCGGTCCAAATAAAATGCAATTTAAAACATCCATCGGATTTTAATTAAATTGGGCTTCAATATGGAATGCACGGCAGAGAAGCCAACCCCTTAAAACATATAAATTCATTTTACAGTTACACTTACCGCAAAATCAGCTGGAAAATACTTGAAAACACTATTTATCAAATCTATGCGAGAGGTTTTTACAGCCAAAATTGTTGTTGGTTGTTGTCGCGTATAACACAAATACCCTTCATTCTTGCAGTGAAATGATGAAAATCTTCAATGACCCAACCACAGTGAGCGTATCCAAATGGCCTGATAGTAGTAGTAATTCCGATACGTAGTAACTTGCGTATTAACAAAATGATAGAAACTTTGATTGATATTATTTTTAAATTATGAAAATATTAAATTAAAAGTTTACATTTTTAAAATATTATTTTCTATTTTGCCATTAGCAGAAAGGAGTGCATCTAGGGTTCACTGTGAGTCATCTAGAGGGCTTGTATGGTGCAGTGTGGTGTCACCTGGTGTTTAAATAAGACATGTTTTACTCAGTTTCAATGGGGAAGGCATAAACTGTTTGTTGGAATCAATATCCAGGGCCGGTTGTAGCATGAATGGAATCCTGAGTAAACTTATCAGGGCAGAACTAAGGAGGCGCACTGAAGCAGTAATTGCTCTGGGCCCTCCAGAAGTACATATAAAATGTATAAATGCATTTTTTTGTCCTAAAATGCATTTATTTTGTCTGAAAATGCATTTATTTTGTCTGAAAACACATTTTTACTCATGAAAAAGCATTATTTTACCAAAAAATACATTGTTTTGCCTAAAAATGCAATTTTTTCAGCTCAAAATGAATTTATTTCTGAATAAAAATACTTTATTCCATTTGCAAATGCGCCAATCTAATCTGTCAAAGGTCTCCTACGTGGATATTGTATTGCTACGCGTAAACAATTGTAAAGTGTAGTGGAATAACTGGAGAAAATTGCTGTGGGAACTGAGTTGAGCATTTTAGCACCAGTTTGACCGATAACTTCAAAATCTGTATAAATATGCTCAATACCAAGCACAGTTCCACGATAACTACCGGAAGTTAAATTTTGCCAGATGACTCTTGCTCACACCAAAAACCAGTATACTGCAAATATCAATACAAATTTATTAAGAATTGCAAAGAATGACCAGCAAACTATAGATATTACACAAATTACAAATAAATTAAAAGTTTTGACAATACTACACAAGGGGGTGGTCAGTTTTACAAATATAACTAATGGAAATAATGTTGAACCTTTAAGTCACTTAAATGACTTTAGTGTTTAAAAGGTTCAATTTTAGCTGCATTAAAAATATTATTTTGCTGTTCGCATTTTCGCACCCATCAATCATGAAAATAAAATAAGTAAATGATACAAAATTACAAATAGTCAAAACGTTCAAAGTTAGTAATTTCAGAAACAATTAGGTGAATTTCGTAACTAATTAATTAATTAATTAAACTAATTTATATACTACTATCCCCAGTAGCACGGATGATCGATTTAACATCGCGTCTATGCAAATACGTGATTACATTACCGCATTGCCTCATACAATAGCCGGGGCGATTAAAATTTTTTCCAGTGCCTATTTGAAGCCCGGTGTTTATTCGGGCCCGGTGCATAACCGAAAAATCACCGAATTTTTGCTTAAAATGGTGATTTTTCCAAAAAATCACCGATTTTTTAGCTTAATCGGGGCCGCCGCCAATTCCTTAAATCGCCGCTGATCACTCAGCGTTTAAACGGGCCCGACACCTTTACAAATCCCAGCTATAATACGAGGCAGTACGGTAAACATCAGCCCGACCTCGGCGCAAAGGGTACCCGGGAAGAGCAAGTCGACAGCCGGGCGGATGTGATCGAATTTTGCAATCTTCTCAGCATCCGCGTCGGCCAAAGACGAGCCCCACTCGTAGCGTACGGTAACGTCAACGATGAATGACTGGGTCCCCCAATCTAGGTAGATGCGATGTTAAATCGTTCATTGTGTTACTTGGGATGTTTCATCCTTGTAATTTTCTATTCATAACAAAACTTATAAAATTTATAATCAACTTAATTCACTAAAAAATTAAAAACTACAAATAGAAGAAAACCATAGGACGAACTCAACGCAGTTGCTAACTGTGTTCGAGAAGCCGTTGCTTTGCCACAAGGCGTGTCCTTAAAAATCCACGAATTCATTGATTCCAACAACAACGATGGTGTGTCTTCGGAACATCCTTTCAAAGTCTCGAAAAAGCACACATAGATTTCGTTGATAGTTTGACAAGTGCTCGGGGTATACGAAACACTGGCGATGACACTCATATCATCCGGCATAGTTGCATTGGTGAAGTCGTCTTTGCTTGTATCGTTGATACACGCATGAAGCTCCGTCTGCTTGGTTTCGTAACACTCCAGCCCTTTATCTTGTAGAAATACTGAAATAATTGTGAAATAAATTTAATTATTAGAATAGCAGTCTTGGAGTAGGGAAACTGGAATAGGAGCGGAAACTTACTGCTCTGATGGGAGGTCAAGTGTATCTCCACAGAACAGATTCATCAGAACATGATCTGGAACACCATCTTGAATCATTCTACCACCAAGGCAGCAAATGGATGCAATTTGGTTGTAAGATCAAATTTCAACCGTTTACTCCCTCGAGTTTTCTTGATATTCTGAAGGTTATTATTAAAATTTGGGTAAACTTATAGAAATTTAGGCCAGTTTCCTACATTTTGGACATATAAAAATGATTTTTTAAGCTTGTTTTGGTTCAATTCTCATTTATAACGACTTGCAGGTAAATACGCGGTTTACCAGCAGTCTGGTCAAAATCAAGTTATACTGGCATGCCGCTAGTTAGATAATATCATGAGTCGGCTTATAAAATCAGTAAAAAATTAATTAAAAAAAACTAATTAACAGTTAATTCAGAAGTAAATAGGCTGAATCTGAACCGGGTCATATGACTTAAATAATGGCAAATATATCATACACTGCCAGGAAATATGGACATTTTTCTAGATATTTTTTGTTGGGGGTTTCCAGACTTTTGGTATCCATTAACATTCTCATATTGTTTCATTTGAACCGTAGAGTTAATGGCATATGCAGTCCATAAAGTCACTTCAGGCTTTAGTTAAAAATGTCTAGATTTCTTGGTTTCACTTTTAAATTGCAAATTCTTACTTAAAATTTTCTCTCCATCCCTTTCACACACAAAATCTAAAATTGCTTTGAGGATTTTCACTGTTGTTTCCATATCTGTTTGTTCCTTCTTATTAAAACAATGGGCAATTGAAGAAGCATAAGCATCCAAGCAGCCATTAATCTCAGGCATTTCCCTGCATAGAAAAAAGTTATTCACACCAAGTTCACAATACTCTATCCACAAATGCAACACAGCTTATAATATACTCACTTGCACTTGTCTTCTGCAAACTCTGCTACTTTATGATTGCTCATTGCTTCCACAAACCCTTCAATGAGCAATGTCGGGTCTACAAATTGCATGTAACAAGATTCAAACTCTTTTGCTTTTTGTTTAAAAATTGGAATTTGTCCATTGTCATCTCCACATTTCTGTAACCATTCTGCAGGATAAGCTTTGACATCTTTGGATTCTGATGAAGGAACGAGCAATGCAGCTGAACTATAAACTGCAAATAAAAACAAATGAGTCATTTTAAATTGTTTTTACACTTAAAACTAAACTTTAACTGTATAATTTATATCATTTGCCATGTTTGTTTATGTGCTGTATAACTCTTATCAAGCGATCATAAAATTACACCATAGAAGCCTATTTTAAGGTATTTAGTTCAAGCTCAGTACACTGTCACATCTGAGTCACTGGCTCAAGGCAGCTGGACCTGGATTACCTAAAACACCTTCTGACCCAACAATTTGATCTGAATGTCTGGAAAAAAATGTCTGGAAGGATTTCTAGTCTTAAATGTCAAAAACAAAGAGATAGTTTTTTATCTTTTTCACATTTCTTTCATTTTGTCTTATTTTTTCTTTATTCTTTTTACATTTTTAAATGTTAAGTCACCCAAAACTACAATAGAATAACCCTGGTGACAAATTATGAAAAAGATTTGACATTTTCTCACACTTCCCCTCTCAAGGTTCAAAGGTGATTTCCAGACACAAACACATGTGGGTCCCCCAAGACCAGTTTTCATTCAGTTTTCTGTTTTTTAAACCACTTTGAATACAACACAAAGTGCTTGGCAAATAATAATTTCAAACAAACCTAGTCTTTAATACAAGTAAATAAAATTTATCCTATTTAATTGGGTGTAATTACAATTATGATAATGGCAGCCATGACATTTACTTGTGGCTATCACCATTGTGAAGTAGTTAATCTCACAGCATTTAAAATCATTAGTCCATCATGATAGAAGCACAAAGTTAGGTTTTATAGCTGATTATTTGCAGTTTAGTTTCGATCTTTCTCACTGCAATGTGAGTGGCTGCTTTTGTTGTTAGTTTAGTAAAGTAAATATCTCAAGACGGTTTGTTTACATACCCAGGTTAGCCCAAATAAGACACAGGATCAGCATGGTGTTGTGGTGGAGACTGATTCATAGTCATTCCTGTTTTACTCACCTAGAAACCTCTGCAGTGATGTCACGTGTGAGATCAGGGCTTGCCTATTATTCGGAGGGGTGAAAATGTCCGCGGACCCCTCTCAGGTTATATTTGTGTGGATTATTCAGTTGTGGAAGAATTGTCTGAGTGGTAGAATGGATAAATTTCAGTAGAATAATGATTTTTTTTTTGGGAGAAAAAATTTTTGATTTATAGTTTAGAAAAAAAATGAAATTTTATTTGTTTTTTATTTTTTTTAAAATCAACCTTTCTTCATGGACAGAAGTTTCATGCAGCCTTGTAAGAAGATTAGGGCGCTTTTATCTTTTCCCCCCAACCCCAATTACTAAAAGTTTTGTGGGAGTTTTGTTGCCAGATGCATTTTGGATGTTTTTATGCGAAAATAATTTTTTTTTTTAATTTATAGGAATAAAAATGTATGATAACAAGTTGTTTTGTTATAGTACATAAGCTGATTATGAGTTATGACTTATTTTTTTGGTATTTACTCGATTTGGTACATTAAGCTTTTATTTTTCTTTCATTTATTACCGAAGTGAAGGTAATATTTTTATTTTTAAAAAAATTTTTATAAATTTTTTTATTTTTTTTATTATTTCCTTATATGTACAAGTTATTTGCAACTTTTGTTTTGGATGAAATGTGTTTCAATTTAATCTTTGCATCTGGATTTATCTGGAATAAAAGTAAAAACATTCAAACATCTGTAGCGAAAAATCATTAATTCCATAATTTACCTTAACATTCCCAAAACAAGGCAAACTCAACACGGGTAAAAACGATTCGGTATTCACCGAATCAACTTCAGTCACGTCCGCAAACAAGACGAACGAAAGACCTGTCATCCTATGCACCTCACAAAATGTCAAAACTTAAAGAAAAAATATATGATTGAATTAAAAAGTTTAAAAATTACATTAATTTATAATTTACTCGCTGCAGAGAGCCCGTTCATGACGTTTGGCGGCTCCAGTATGCCACAAGGAACCTTTTCTACACAATTTGAAGATGTTAAACAGCGAAGAAACGGTGGTAGCTCTTTATCGGACGACGAGTAAAATTGACTTTCGTGCTTCACGGTTAAAATTACAACCTTGACATCCTCATTTACATTGGTAAACACCTTGAAAAATCAATTTATAATTATAACATGGTCTTTTGATGAATTTTTTTACGTTTTTTAGTCACCTTCTCGGTTACATCAAACAATATTTCTGAGTTAATATCTCGAGGAAACAAACAAACATCGATTTTATCATTTATGGAGTAAATTTCAGCAATATTTTCACTATTTTTCCTTTCTTCGTCACTTTTTCGAGTTATTGTATTTACTTGTTGAGTTTCCTTCGTAAATAAATAGGCCCGGCAAAATCCTGTTGTTGGAAACAAAAATACGTAAATTATAATTAATTTAAATGGAAATATTTTGTCAAATACTACCACAAGCGATTGGGCCAATGGCTGCAAGAAGTGTTTTGCATTTTGCTTTGTAATCGTGAGTAGAAATTATTACACTGCAATAAAAAATCGCAAGGATTAATGTATCGTTAGGATAAGTGTTTTGGTTCGAGTTGATTTACTTCTCGTCATTTTCGGGCGGAAATTCCTCTTCTTCATCATCATCTTCATCGTCTATCGCCCTGGAAACGAAGGGCAAAATTTCGCCGAAGTAAGTCGCCATCTTTGATAGTTAAAAATTATGTCATTGTGCGGTAGCGCCGTCGGGCGACGGAATGTGAAAGCCAAAGTTAAACAGCGGGTAATTTTAAATTTTAAAAATAATTTAAGATATTTTTAAAAAAAATTATTTTTCTTCCGTTCTGAATTACAACACGAATGGAATTTGAAAAAGAAAAGAATAAAATAATCGTTTTTAAAAAAAATAGTATAAACCTAAAAATTCAAACAAAACCTAGTGGCAATTTATTTAACTAATTTTCCAATGCTTTAAAATATTCTTTTCCTATTTCTGATCGAAACTTTAAATTAAATAAACAAAAAAATTAATTATTATCATTCATACTGATACAACATCTATTGGCAGCTCGCGGAAACAGTGTTATGATATTTAGTGACGTCATCGGCTCTCCCACCCGTTGCGCAGAAACATGCGCAATGGTCGGGTGCGTTGTCCAGATTCTTTGTGTCATTCTTAGCATACCAAGGAGCAAGCATACTTGAAAATTGGCGAGGAAAAAGCGAACAATTTGCGGGTAAAGTAGACGGAGAACTGTTTCAACTTGAAGATTGGTAGGTACATAAGCCGCTTATGAGATTAGATTGAAAAAAAAGGTGACATGTGAAGGAAATCGCGATCGGAATGATCGAAATGTACGGCTGGCATTTACCACATATTTGGCATGTTTGGGCCGCAACATCCGGGGTCCGAACGAATTAAGGGAATTTGAGCCACGACTTTCCACTCGAATAATTTGTCCGATGCATCAAATTAATAGTAGGAGTCAAATCAAGCCGCTTTTTCATGGATTAGCGCACTTTTTCCACTCTTCTCCGGGCCCACTTGTATCGTAATGACAAGTTTGTTTACATTTTTTGAGGTGGAATTATTTTTTTTATGCTGTTTATTTGCTTTTTGACTAGATTTTGTGTATGTATTTACGAGGAAATCGAGTATTGCACGATTTGAATAGGTTTAGATTATTTAAAACGAATCTTTCCGTTTTTTTGTGGTTTTGATTTCGGGTTTTCTTGAACGCCGTATTCGCTTCGGTGTGATTTTTTTGCCGTTTTGTGATCGTTTTAGTCGGTTTTTATTAATGGAATCATGTAATCTATACTGTATTTGGTTTAAATTAACATTCGGTGTAGGTGTGTGGCAGAAATGATTATTTTTTTGTAAAAGAATTTCGTTTGTTGTTGTTCGCCATTTCCGTTAACCCGTAGTGTCCCGAGTAAGCCTACCGCTTCTAGACCAGTTTTCGACACATTTTTTGCATAAATATGGAGAAATTTCGTCGGGATATTGCTCCATGTTGACTTATTCATCGATCCGAGTCGGTTTACACAGGTTTACAAGAGTTGAAAATACAAAAATGAATTTAATTCAAAGTTCTTTGTTTGCAAATAGTTGCAATAGTTCGCCATATTTGCCCTGGTTCTCGTTGCCTGTTGCTTCTTCATTGCTCCTCGCGTGTTGCTTTTTCGTGCGGACAAATTTATAGCCGCGATTTTCACCTAGTGTAATTTAATTCCACAACTAACCCAATTAAATCAGCTTATTTTAATTGATTATATAAAATTAAAAAAAAATTAATATTAAAAAAAAATAAAATTATTTTTTATTTTCTAAATAAAAATAAAAATTATCAAGAAAAATTAAAAATATCAATAAATATAAAAAAAAATTAAAAATATCAATAAATATCGCTAAATAAAAATAAAAATTAAAAATATCAATAAATATCGCTAAATATCAATAAAAATTAAAAATATCAATAAATATCGCTAAATATCAATAAAAATTAAAAATATCAGTAAAAATAAAATAATTTATTTAAGCAAGGTTTAATATTTTGTCAAAAATTAAAATACAAACTCAAAATTTCGATTAAATTAAGCCAACTCCATTTTCCCTGGATTTTTACACGAAAAGTGAAATTTTAAATCGAAAAGTGAAATTTTAAATCGAAATTTTAAATTTCGCTTTCAATTTCCACTTTGTTGATCTAATTAACGAGGAAATCTCTCTAAAAAAAAACATTTTCCCATCAAAACCCAAATGAAAACACCAATTTTCCAAATAAACATCACTTTGAACTCACACAGGAAATGATTGAGACAAGTTGTCAACAATAGACATTGAAAATCAGTATAATTTTTTCCCCAGCTCTCCATCGTAAAAAAGGTCTCCCCTATTGTACATCATCTTTTCAGTTTATAATCTGCCACTTCCTGCTAGGACAGGTTATTATCTTAAAATTGTTCTCTTCACCTGGTGGCAGGTGGCAAGAACATAAAAAAAATCAACATTAAGTTACAGGAGTATTTCTTTTCCCCCTCTAAATAAAATAAAACATTTTATTGGTGGCAATTATAGATGAAAGAAATGTTTGTTTGTGACTTCTACTCTCAATTTGAGGTAAATTTACAACAATAGAGGGGGTTGGGGGGTCTGGGTTTTTTTTTATTGCCTCTTATTTTTTTTTTCTTTCCCCTAAAAAAAGGCCACAACCCCACCCACTTGAAAACTGGTTGCCCAGAGATCTAAAACCGGATCTGTTGGGTAAATGTATTTCTTAGAATTCAGTTTTTAAAGGATTGTTTATTCTCCAGTTTGGGAATCAAATTTCAAACTTCGAATCGTCGGATCTCCAGTTGCACGTTTTGATTGGCTTTTTTTGGAGATTGAAATTTGCTAGAAAACGGCTGAAAATGGAGTCAGGAATACGTGGGAAGATAAACAGATAACCGGAAGTGACCGAAAAATCGTAAAAATTGAATTTTTAAGATGCATTTAGTGGCCAATTCTGTGTTCATCAAATTCCAGTTCAATTGTGAATACATGGTTGTTCATGTTTGTGTATTCACAACTGGACTGGAAAATTTAAATGATGGTTTTTAAGTGAAAACTGAGGGGAAAGTGCTTTTTCTTTAAACTAATTAGAGAAAATGGAGGAAAATGTCCGTTTGTGACTAGTAGAGTAATTGTTATGTTGCACCTGTTGCAGTGCACACATACATCATAGGGTCAGTGAGGTGAGTGTGGGAAAGTGTAGCTTGCGGCTAGCTGAGTGAGATTGAATGTCCCATTTGTTCCCTCTAGCTTTAAAAATGGGTTAAGTTCACGTGCAGCTCGACAAATCTCCACTTTTATGCACGTATTTGGTTTGGTAACAATGCAAGATGCAATCCTGAATGCAAATTAGATGCAGATTGTTATTATTTATTTATTTTTTTTGGCCGAGATTTTAATTAGGTAATTTTTAATTTACGGTTGAAGAGTCTGGTGGTTATCAGGTTTCAGATTGCAGAAAATATCTTTGTTGCTATGGATATGGAAGCTCTGCCTATTGGTCTTGTTGGCGGGATCAATGAAACTTGATGGGTTGGTTGTGGGTGATCACTGATCACATACCGTACCGCCCCGTTTAAACGCCCGGGTTCAATAAAGCGCCGGGCAGTTATCGGCGGTTCAGTGAATTGGCGCCGGCCTCGAATAAGCGCCGGGTCCCAAAAAATCACCGATTTTTTGTAAAAAATCGGTGATTTTTGCCGAAAATTCGCCATTTTTTGCGAAAAATCGACGAATTTTCGGTTATGCGCCGGGTTCAATTTAGCACCGGGGAAGCGGCTGGAAAAAAGAAATTAAACGCCCGGGCGTTTAAACGGGGCGGTACGGTATATAATGTGTGTGTTTTTCAAGAATTTCCGGCTAAACTGATGAAACAAATGGAATTTCTGGTGATTTTTGATGAATTTGAGTTTCTCTGAATCCAGTGTTGAAATGTATAACTTGTTTGACTTGATGAAATAAGTGTACAAGGGGTGGAAGGGGCAAGAAAAAAAGACAGTCCATGAACAAGTTCAACAGGAACTTGTTGAGTCATAGCTGATGACTCATTTAGGCCATGTGATCTTTGTTAGAATATTGTTAGATTAATACAGTGTTAAAGAATAGATAATGTGGAAAAGGTTGTGGTGTGTGAATCACTTTGAAATTTATGAAAAATGTCAATGTTTTTAATGTGTGGAATAAATTGAATGGAGTTGTGGGTTTTAAGGCTGAAAATGTTTTTGAAAGGGTGTAATTAATTAAAGTGAAATTGAATGGAATTGTGGATTTGTGTGTTGTGTCCTTAGTGGAAAGGAAGTTGCTGAAGTTGGCCTGAGGGTGGTGTTGCCCTTTCCTTAAAAAAGTGGCCTCTAGGTGGAGAAAGGGGAAAGTTTGTGGGAAATGTTGTGAACTCGGTTCCCAATGTAATTTTATCCAATTTAGATTGGATGGGTGACATGGAAATGGGATTAAGTTTTGTGTCTTCAGGAGATGAAAAATGAGTTGTCATGTTTGGGAATGTAAAAATGGCTGATACCTGTGGTTAATTAAATGGGTATTTTCCTCGTTAATTTTTTCTTCTCTTGTGGGTCAAGGAGTAGAGGTCAGGTCCTTGCAGTTGACTGTAGGAAGCCAGTTCTCAATGGATGCACACATAAATTTCTTGTGTTTTAACAAAAGGTGCATTCAGAGTTTGTTTACGGTGTTTTAGTACAAATGGATAAAACAAGACAAAAACATAGTTATGAATATGTTTGTGATTCAGGTGTCCATTCCAAACTAAAAACATCAAAAATATAGTTAGGATGATTGTTGAATTAAAATATTTTTTATAAATTTCATTAGTTTTACTCGCTACTTTAGAATTCAATGTCAATTGTTTTGGTCATACTCTTTCGACAAATAGCGAATTGGTTAAATTTCTTCATAAACATGAAATTGTCAAAAAATAAATTGTTTGAAAAAGAAATTTGGTTTTGGGTAAAAAAGTGACTCGGGTTGGGTGAGTATGGGATTTTTTTAGATTGGTAGTGCTACCGTCTTCCCCCGAATATAACACCATGGTGTTGTATTCGAGTTTTGTTCGAAATGGCAAGTTTGAAAACATTGACCGAAAATTCGAATATAACACCACTTCAGCTATAACACCATGGTGTTATATTCGAATACAACACCATGGTGTTATGTTCGAATTTTTAGAAAACTTTGAAATACGTATAGTGTACGCTTCCAAAACGCAACCGATACAGCACATGTACGTTTTTATTTAGTTTATTATTATTGATTTTTGTTTTTACTTTAAATAAAACACAAAAAATAAAAACATACAAGATATTGTTTTTTTTTTAATCATAGTCATAAACACATATTAACAATTTTCCTTTTTTTGCAAACTTACATGTTTTTTTACGAATACAACACCATGGTGTTGTATTCGGGGGAAGACGGTAGCGTTAAAACAGTATAATATGGTACAGACCGGTAATCTAACATTGCTCTACTAAGCCTATATAATCTTTGCGTGGCGGACCATCAGTTTGAGAAGCACTGGGCTAGACCACAAAGAATTCCAACACTAAAAATTCCTATCAACGAGGAGCATGACAATTGCTTGAATCTTTCTTATCGGCATTTTGAATCTACAGGATCTGAATCTCTCCGAAATCTTTAATTAATAAATCCCGGATCTCAGATTTACTTATGATCACAAGATCTCATGCTAATCGTGTTGTATTTATTGACCCCCTATTTATAATTTTATAAACACCTAAAATAATTACTTTCACACACATTGAGTTTTACCCCAAATCATTGAATCTACTCCCCAATTTCAATTAATTTTCCTGGTAATGTTTTTAAGACATTTTTACAGTTTTGTACACGTTTTTACGACGTTTTGAGAACCAGGAATCTGCCGCTAAATGACGTAGGAAAGAGGGTCTACAATGGGAGAAGTTTCGAAGTTTTGGGACATACGATGAAGTGCACACGTTTGTGAAAGCTGAGAAGACATGGACAATGCGACGGAAATATTTAACTGTGAATGGACAGAAAGTCATTTACGATTGCCGAAATAAATATTTTTGGGGGGTTGTTAACTACAAATTGGAGGGGTCAAATAAATAGAAATAGTGTGTGAATAATTGGTGTGAAATTAAATAGATTTGGGGGGTTTTTCAATTAATTAGGGGTGTTAATAATTTGATCTCATGCTAATCTGCATGAGCCTACCTCTGTCTATCAAGGACGGCGCTCACACTTTCTGTTTGTGCATGGAAAATATGCAATTATTTTAGTTGAGAAATTCAGGAGCTTTTGAACGTGCACTTTATTTACATATTGATGGGATAAAGATTGATTGTTGATACAAGTAATGTGCTGTGAAAATGAAATTATGTTTGTTGTTATGATAAGATTGGGAGATAATTAACAATTATTGACAGACTGATTTCAGCACAATTATGAAATTGAAAACATATTTTAGATTGTTCTACTAGTTCAAATAGCCTGGTTTATCAGCAGCACTTATTTGTATTGTTTAATTTTTGGTGCATTTTTGTCAGTTGGACCACTTGGTAGGTGGAAAATAAACATACAAATCACACGAAAATAGACCGAAGAGAATCGTGGTCATCTCTGGTTATTATCGACCAACTGTTTTCAAGAGCACAGAGTGTTATCTTATTACCAATTAAATTGGACAATAAAAAATCTCTTTTTTTGTCATTCATGTAAAAGACATGGAGGATTGTTTTGAAGAATCATTGAACATACCTGGTATCTTGGTGCCAAATTCATACTGCCGATCCCATTCAACGCAGTTGATTTCCTAATTCCAGTGTTATTTAGCAGTGTTAAACCTAATATTAGGCCTAATAATGCTAAAATAAAGTAAAATAAACTCATTAACAAAATTAATTTACAGCACAGTGCTGAAATATTGTTTTGTTTTATTTCTTGTGTGCAACAAGTGTATGCGCAGAATGTGATGAGCAGTTTGTAAGTGTTGTAAGGTGTAATCTATCCGATACATGATAAAACATGGTGGACTCAGGTTCGAGTAAGTCTTTGGATTGTTATGAAATTTGATTCCAAGTTTGGCATGATACATTTCATTACAAAGAAAACAATTGTTGTGAAGATAAACACAGATTTGACATCTGACCAAAAAAAAACTGTAAAAAAAAATAAAAGCTACAGGTGTCCTCGATCTATCTTAACACATTTTCTCCAGTAATAACACGAAGCAAGAAAAAATTATCAGGATAATCTTTCCCTCGAGCCAGCCGATTGGCTGTTTAGTTGCTTCCCATTGGTCGAGAACCAACGAGTGATGTTATCAAAGAGAACGAGCCATTTTGTTTTTACAACCAGAAGTTTGGTGTCGGTAGTAAAGACCACGAATTTTCCTTTATACATTGTTGTGTGTACTTAACTTGGTTAATTTAAAAAAATTATCGGTATTTTTCGGTAATTTTGCACGAAAACTAACGTTGGTTTTGATGATATTATTCGCTATTAGTTGTTAGAATGGCCACTGATTTGTGATTTGTACCGAAATTGGATTGAAGTTTGGACGTTTATGGGATATAAATCGTCTTAACTATCTGGCAATGAACGTCAATGAAATAATTTGACAGATAACGCGGATAAACTTATCTATTTCCATCAAGTTAAAACGATAAAGCGGAAACATGCAACTCGTATCTAACGGTGCAAATCAAGTGGTACAAATCAATTGTCGCCATCTAGCGGCGTGCAAACAGATTAAAAGTAATGGAAATGAATTGTTGTCTTCATTTCGCTCACGGTCGAACGCATCGTTTCGTCACACGCGCGATGGTGATGATACTTCGTCTCCGTGGAAAAGTGAAGGAATGCAGTCATTCCTAACGTGAATTGAAGTGGAAATTTTCCTGCTCATCGTCTTTCTTTCACGATTTCGACATTTTATCTTCACCAAGGCGATGAATTGAATGTGGATGAATAATTTGATCGTTGATGGATCTGCAGCAAATAAATTCAATTTTTTTTTCTTCTTTTTTTTTTACATTTTCATCTCGTTCGATTGGTGCTTTCGTGTTGAAACCGGAAATCAACTTGTTTACCTTTTATATGAGAACTTACAAGTGGATTTTTAAAAAAAAAAAATTGTTTTTGCCATTGGATTGTACGGGATTCCACGAGATGTTGGGTGTACAGTGCTTTTCAAACTGTGTAATGTCACGGACCGGTATTTTTTGTCCCAATGTGTCGCGGATGTAATCACATTCAGTTGTGGTGAAATTTTGGTGGACTAGGCCACTAGGGTAACATTTATTTAATACAAACCCAATTTTTATGCAGAATTGTACAAGATTAAATGGGGTTTTTTAAGTTTATAATTAATCAAATACGCACCTGACTTATTTGTACCAAAACTTATTTTCGGACCACACTTTCAGAAGTATTGCTCTAATGGATCACGGGATGCCCATTCATCGCAGGTCTAAACTTCACCGAAACGACTAAATTCAATATCTAAATCAGTGGTGTCCAACCCCCGGCTGGGGAACTACTATGGGTGGGGCCCACCACACTTACTTAATACATTAAGAGATTTTTTTAGATTCTAGTGTTTGTTTTCTTTGGACAGCAAACAAATTAGGATTATTATGCGAGGAAATTTTTATTTATGTGTGGTGGTGTATATCATGAAAATTATACATGCACCTTTTTTCTAATTTGCTCATCAGTCATCAGCTATCGTTAGTGCTATACTCCAAACCGATACAACGTGGTCCTAATTCTTATTGGTTGAGCCGGATTATGCCTAACTGTGGACTGTTATTTCATTTATTGTTGATATTTTAAATAAATATTATTGAATCAGTCTGAAAATTTAATCAGACATTACTTGAGTGGGATATTTAATAATCCTAAAAGCAAAATTAAATCAAAATATTAGAAGTTAATTTTTTTCAAATTTTTCGTCATTCCACAGACTTTTTGGACGCACCTTATGTGGAAGAGTAGTTGTGTTTATTTTCAATGAAATTCAGTGTAAAAAGTGATTAGAATGATGGATTTTATTTATTTGGTAATAAAATATTTATTTTATTTGCTAAAATAAGCTTTTGTCCCTTTTAATCAATCAAACAATGTTAGCGTAGTTTGTTGGTTTCTTTTGGCAGGTAAACAAAGGTTTAGTTTTTTATTGGTTGTTTTGCGTAGTTAGATTACAATTCTGGTGTCATGGGCTACTTTTTTGTGCCACTACACCAGTGAGACGGTTCAACCAATAGGAGTTAGGACCACGTTGTATCGGTTTGGAGTATAATGTATTTTATCCGTGGCCCGAGACAATTCCTCGTCTTCCAATGTGGCCCACGGAAGTCAGGTTGATGGATATTCCTGATCTAAATTGACGAAACGACTAAAATAAATGTCTAAATTGATCAAGAGCACTAAAAAAATTGCAGGGAAAATCTAGATTTTGTAAATAGAAAACCCACATTCTATTACGGTAGTTCATTTTCAATTTTTAATTTTAATCTTAATTTTAATTTTTTAATTTTAATTTTAATTTTTTAATTTTAATTTTAATTTTTTAATTTTAATTTTTCAATTTTAATTTTAATTTTTTAATTTTAATTTTTTAATTTTAATTTTAATTTTTTAATTTTAATCTTAACTTTTAATTACTTTTAATAATTATTCCGCACATGCTGCGTGGGTGACTTTTAGCGAAAAATTAAAGTTATCGTAAAAGTGATTTACATTTTGAGAGAAATAATTATAATTTTTAATTTTGATTGTGGCCATTGCTTTGGACGGACCTGGGTGTATTTTTAGACAGCAAGTGGGCGAGTGTGAGTCATTGTTACAGCCATTTTTACCTCCTGCTGAGACGATGGAACTGTAGTTTGCTTTAAAATTAGTTTTGGCCCAAGTTGAAAGCTTTTTTTTAAAAGTTTGGTTAGGCTGAAATCAAACACCGGATCACTTGAAGCGGATAGCAATTTAAACGAACCGATTAACAAACAATGCACCGACTGTTTCTTTTTAATTTCAAATTTTAATAAATAAATAAATTTCTTGGTGAATTAATTTTTTTTTTTTCTCTTTTTGATTTTTCTAGACAAATATTTTTAATTCGGCTCCACCAACTTACCAAAATTTCGTCCCCGTGGAACGCGACGCTGCCGGCCGGCGAGTCCAACGGCGGCGGCGCGTCGTCGGAAGAATCGTCCAAAGACAGCAAGTCGGACATGGCCAATACGGACGCCGAGGGCGTCTGGTCACCGGACATCGAACAAAGCTTCCAAGAAGCTCTAGCCATATATCCGCCTTGCGGGAGGCGGAAAATCATTCTGTCCGACGAAGGGAAAATGTATGGTACGTCCTCCATTTTTTTTTTTTTTTAATTATGATTTTAGTAAAATGTGAGTAGAAAATCAAATTACCAATTTCCAATTTTTAACGTCAGGGGGAGAAAAAAGTCGAGATCTTTGTGAGGTTGATGCGACTTAATGAAGAAAGGTTCTGACACTAAATAACGAAAGGAATGAATAATTAACCGTTAAGAATTCGCCTTCGTTTTTTGTGTCATGGCTGATTAGAATGTCGAGAGGAAATTCTTTATTAAGTAGGGGTGGCAATTAAATTAACATGACAACATGCAAATTTAAGCGTTTTCGCTTCTTGTTTTTGGGTTAAATGAAAGCGGTGAATTGTGGGGCTTGATGATTGATTGTTGTAGTGTGCAGAAGGGTTTTTTGTTTGGTTGTGGGAAATTTAATATTTTCTCTGTCAAATGTGACCTAATTTGATAACGGGTAGTACGCGGAGATCGATGTTGCTCTTGGCCGGATGAGACGCGCCCGAGTCCGCCTGGCAAAGTCAAATCTCCGTACAAACTAAAAGTTAGTTTTTTTTTTAAATTTAATTTCAATATGTTTTAATTTAACTTGGTTTGTGGTTTGGGATATAAAGTAGACGCATTCATAAAGTCATGTTTAATTTTTAGTTATAATTATGTTTTGTTAATTAAATTTCGTGCACATGGCAATTGAGACTGAAAACAGACCAAATCGGTCGCCATTTTTGAAGTTAGATCAAGACAAGCATTTTAAATTTGTCCTTTAAAATGTTATTTACTCTAAATTACTTTCTGAATATATCGATGATTCATGCGCATGCGCAATAAAAATAGTTCCGAGTTCACTCGAATTAAACAACGGTCTTCGAGGGATTACTCACTACTCGAATAATCCTTGGCATCCCTGTTTACATGATAGTTGTGCACACGGAATATTTGATCATGCATGTAAACGTAGTACTAGTGTGCTCTGTGTGATTCAGAGTGCAATTACGACAAACGTTTCGCAGGGTTGGACTGTCCCGACAGAACACCAGGAATCGGTAGAATCTTTCTTCATTTCACTATCCTGGCCCGGTGGCCTGACCTAGCCAGATTTCCCAGTACTAAATTTGTTCCTATGGCTTGACATATCCAGATTTCCCGGTACTAAATTTCTTCCCATAGTCCAACCTTTCCAGATTTCCCGGTACTAAATTTCTTCCCATAGTCCAACCTTTCCAGATTTCCCGGTACTAAATTTCTTCCAATAGTCCAACCTTTCTAGATTTCCCGCTACTAAATTTCTTCCCATAGTCCAACCTTTCCAGATTTCCCGGTACTAAATTTCTTCCCATAGTCCAACCTTTCCAGATTTCCCGGTACTAAATTTGTTCCCAGTCCAGCACTACATGGTGATGTACTGGTTACTTAAACACAATTTGATGTCGCAATTGGCCAGAAAAACGGTTTTTTATTGCTAATTGTAATTGTGTAAATCTTTTTAATACTCTCCCTAATCCGGACATATAACATGAAATTCTCCGGATCGAACTACTTCCTTGGGCTTATTGTATGTCCGGACCATTCAGAGAACAGTATTTATTGACGGTTGCTCGGTTTTAAAATTGCAACTTGAAGTTTTTATTTTGAAACTCCTTTTCCCCTTCTGTATGCTCTATATTAAAAAAAAAATTTGCAAAGAATTTTGAGTCGGAATTTTTTTGCATTTTTTCCCCAAGCTTATGCAGCAAAATATCGATTACAAAATGAGAAGATTTAATTTCGATCGAAATCAGTAATTGGTTTATTTTAAATGTCAGTCATGTTGCTGCATGTCTTAAGTGGATCTCATGAATTCGTGGAGAAGTTTTTTCATCGCTCATCTTCAGGCACTAAATGGTTTTTTTTCTTCAGCTAAAAATAGTGGTGGAAACAGGATCAGATTGTGAATGATTGTGTAAGTGGCACTAAGACTTCTACACATAAGTGAAAACAATTTCAATTTTTTCCAACGACGTCGCAAGAAAACTTGATATTACACAATATAGCCAGGAAATGTGAGATTTTATTGCCTATGGTCTCCGGAGGGTTTGCTATACTTCTTATTTTACATCATTAGAAACTACCACAACCAACAGTCCCCGAAGCTAGACCCACGTCCTGGCCTATTTTTGTCCCCAATTATTCATTTTATTTTGCCTTCCGAATTCCATTCGCTATTATGCCAAACATAAGTAATAATTAGCATCCCATATGAAAAAATATTATAGGGTATTCATTATAATGAACCGCAAGGGACCCGAAAAATCAGTTGGTTATAACGCAGTGGTTCCCAAACTGTGTGCTGCGGCGGGCCTACAGGGACGTTGCATACATATGCAAACATATCAAAACAGACGGTATGTATCATGTTCGTACCTTAAAAAATGGCAATATATGCATTTATTTTCCGATTTACGCAAAATACGAGTGCAATTTAAGCCAATTTCGGCTATACTGTATATGCAATATAAATATAATGTATGCATTTATCCGGGATCTAGTAATAACCTATTGGCTGTACAGTAGAGCGTCGATTATCTGAATGACCGATTAAGGGAACAGCATTCATTGTTCAATTTCTTAATCGATTTTAGTCAATTTTATTGATTTTTAATGTTTTGTTTTCATATACACTATATGTTCAGTTGTGGACAAAAAACAATTCCCTTCTGTTTAGCTGTTTTAAGTTTATCTATCATTATTTGCCCGGTCTATCTTTTAATACTGTTGTTAGGGTAAGACGAGAGACCGAGTCAAGATTGATGTCATTGAATCTTAATGGATTGTTATGCCACCTGGTAGATAAACTTAAAACAGCTAAACTAAAGGGAAGTTTTTTTTGTCCACGGCCGTACACCTAAGGGCCCATTCTGCGAACAAATCGATTTTATGAACAACCAAGTTCCCTGATCACTTTGGATAATCGATGCTCTACTGTACTAAAATATTTTGGAACAAAACATTCTAGTTCATTCCTATTACGCCAAACATACATAATAATCAACGTATCTGGCAACATCGTTCATTAGCCTCTTAGTATAATGTTGTGCTGTAGGTATAGCACTCTTCTAATCAGAGAGTTGGCGAAAACTTGACTCCAAGCTATAAAGCCACCAAGTGACATTGTTTTAACAAAACTAGGTTTTGTAGCTTGGAATCGAGGTTTTGCTAATACTCTACGATTAGAGAAAAATTCAGCCCTAGGCAGAACCTGCACAATTGCTACCAAATTGTCTGGTTAAAAAAAGAATGTGTGCTTGAGACCACACGGTAGAAGTTAAACTTCTTGACATGTAAATTGTAATTTGTAATTTTTAGTACTTATTTTCGTATATATTGATAATTCGTTTTATCGCGATTCGTTATAAAGAGTTTCGACTGTACTGAGCTCTTCGTCGAACGTTGTACTACCATTTGCTGGATGGGCACTCTTACTGTTCTTCCTGGGACCAGTGGCAGACTGTGTCTAAAAATATTAGTTGTCAGGAGACAACAACAACAATATTGGAACTCCTATTATATTAAGGGGCCCGCTTCATCAGGAGCCCACTTGCTATCGGGCAAGCTGACACCGCAGTCAGAATGCCACTGTCTGGGACTCCAATAGAATCACGAACTGAAACACACTGATCCAACCAAACCTATACGTTGACAGGGAACATAGCCCCTTAACTTGGCATTGAGTTTGTGCATTGAGTTATAATGTCCAAAAGATGAGTTAAAGCGGCAGGAATCGACATTGTCTCCGGCAATGATTCATAAGATTAATAAATCATTTTGCCCTCATTACGCTGGAGGTAAAAAGTGAAAAAGAATGAAATTATTCTCATTAGGGGCTTCGTCAAGCCGGAATCGCACATCAACGGGTTGGCACAGAGCGAAAACTAATCAATTCTTCACATTTTGACCTCCCTTCCCTTGCCGCCGTGGGCCTAACGATCATCACTTCTTTAGACTTTTCATTTTCACGCTGAACGAACAATATCGCGGCCAACAACGGGCTATTATGAGCTAGGAGCCGAGGAATGCGAGGAATTTGCAATTACATTGCTGCCATAGATCCTCTTCGTCTCTCGTCTTTGGCACACGAACGGCCACATTTCATCCGGGGACTCCTGTTTGCAGCCGCAGCGCCGCATCCACGGGCGGCTGTATGGCGAACTAATGTCACTGTCTGGGCTGTTTATCATATGCTTCAACCCCCTCTTTCCCTATTCTCTCGTCTTCCTCTTTCCAACTCGCTTTCTCCTCGTCCCAACTGAATTACTCACATTCCACAGCTGGTACATGGCTTGGAATTTGAGGAATTTGGACATTGGAGCAAGAACGAGAGGGAAAATTACTTTGGGGATTTTTTTCTCTTCTTTTTTTTTTATATCTTTTTCGGTTTGGTAAAGGTTTGTTTCATCCCTCAACTTTTTTTTTCTTTTGAGAATATGAAAAAAATGTTATAGATCTGGAAAGATTAGCTGGGGGGATTATTTCAGATGGAGGGTGAATAAATGAAGGGTTGAAAAAGGGGAAATTACATGTGTGGTGAAAATTGTGAAATTTAATGTTTGATATAATTGCTGTGAGGTTATAAAATGGAAATTTGCATTGTTTATTTAACTTGTCACGAGAAATGGAAGTTAATTATCATGATTGGTCATTGCATAGCAATTTGGGAATGTCAATTATAAATTGCAGACAGTTTGTGCAAGGCAGTGTTTCATTATTCAGCAGGTAATAGAAATATTTTATGCTATCATTAGTTTAGTTATACTGCAGCACAAATTGTTGTGTAGTTAATAACCAGAAGACAGCTGTGTAATTTGTATTTCACATCTGTTTATGGAATTTGGCTAAATTTGTTTCCTTTTATTACTCTCAATGCAATTCAAGTGTTGAGATTATAGTCTGATTTAGAGGTTATCGTAACTTGCAATTGTGTAAAACTTCGGCTTCCCTTGTACCGAGCAGAATTTCTATCGCTAGAAAAAGTATTGAGTGGGAAGACGAAGTGTTACCACCCTAGCGCAAAACAGACTGTCATTGTGTAAAACTTCGGCTCCTCTTGTACTGAGTAGGATTTCTATCGCTAAAAAAGTATTGAGTGGGAAGACGAAGTGTTACCGCCCTTGCGTAAAACAGGCACTGCGGTTTCTCTTGTACTGAGTAGGATTTCTATCGCTAAAAAACTATTGAGGTGGCGGACGTTGTGTTATTGCCCTTGCGCAAAACGGAGTACTGCGATTGGGTAAAACTTTGGCTTCTCTTGTACTGAGTAGGATTTCTATCGCTCAAAAAGTATTGAGGTGGCAGACGTAGTGTTACCGCCCTTGCGAAAAACGGAGTACTGCGATTGGGTAAAACTTCAACTTCTCTTGTGCTGAGTAGGATTTCTGTCGCTCAAAAAGTATTGAGTGGGAAGACGAAGTGTTACCGCCCTTGCGTAAAACAGGCACTGCGGTTGTGTAAAACTGCGGTTTCTTTTGTACTGAGTAGGATTTCTATCGCTACAAACGTATTGAGGTGGTGGACGTAGTGTTACCGCCCTTACGCAAAACGGAGTACTGCGATTGGGTAAAACTTTGGCTTCTCTTGTACTGAGTAGGATTTCTATCGCCAGTTAAAGTATCATGGTAGTCAGCATATTGCTTCATGTGCAATCGCTTGTTTTGTGTGTGGCTTGGGTTTACCTCACAAGTTGGGCCGCAACGAACGGCATATATATATCATTTTCCCAAAGACGTTAAACGTTTAAAATTAAGCAGTAACCGCAAATAGACTGAGAATAAAATGTCATAAAACGCACAAAAGTATATTTAGGCAATGAATCTGTGCCAACTTTAATGGGTGGTAAAAAAAATTATTTTTTTTTTACTTTTTGATGACGACAACATTGAAACTGAAATAACAACTTTCTCACCTTGGTTTGTTGCCAAATTGAAAAGAAAAAAAAAGATGAAGAAAAAAAAAATGTTAAATTTATGTTTATGCGGAATGGATTTTTAAGGCTTTTGATTCGGAGTTTAGGACATTTAATGTTTCCTAGTGAGAGCAATAATAAACACAATGTGGTGATACATGAGGGGAAAATGATTTATTGAGTGGGGTAGCCAAGGCAACCGAACTTCGGAATTAAAACGAGCCATCTAGTGATTATTGTTGTAACTTTTTTTCCTTGCTTTTTCTTTTGGAGAAAGTTTTGAGCTTCTTTATGTTATGAACAAAGCAGTGTGTTTACAAACTTAATCCTCTTGTTTGTCATTATTATTAAAAGAGGGAGGAAGGGGAAGAGGTGCGTAGGAGGGGAAGCGAACGTCTTGAAATTTGTCCAAACATCTTTCCAATTAGCGTCTCATCACAAGAATGCGGCTACTGCATTCTTGCTGTCCGTCGGAGTATTGTCTTAAGACGTCTATTGTTGTCATGGAAACCACACTTAAAGCTCTTGATTGTTGTTGTTGTTGTTTTGATTCGGTAAACAACTTGACTTTAAGAAATTAAAATTAAAATTGGATTTTTTTTTTTATTTTGCAAATATTTGTGTTTGAATATGTAAATTTGATGATTTTTTTTTTAAATGGTGTTGCAGGTCGAAATGAATTAATTGCCCGTTATATTAAACTCCGGACCGGAAAAACACGAACTCGGAAACAAGTCTCTAGTCACATCCAAGTGTTGGCACGCAAGAAATCGAGAGAAATTCAGGCTAAACTAAAGGTATGCTGAAACCAGGAAAAATGTTTCAATTGTTAGAACACACTGATTAGCCCAGTGTACCAGTGGTTCTCAAACTGCGCTTATTGGCCTACAGGGGTGTCGTGGCTCGACCAATGGGAGTACACATTGTGAGGTGCCTTTTTGAGTGCAACTTGAGTATAGGACTATCAACTACTGGACTTCCCATCCGCCATTTTTTTTAAATCTAAGTTGCCCCGTACAAATGCGAAAGAGGAGCCATTTGTCGTCGCAATGTGAAAACTTTTTGCGGGCAAATGGCGGACAACTGACATGCCGCATTTTCATTTTTGGCAGACGTTATAACGTAGTTCAATTTTATTTAACGTTTGATTTAAAAATAATATCTAAAAATATAATAAATAATTTTCAGATTTTATTTTTAACTTCAACTTAAAATATAAATGTACCACTTTATAATGACCTCTGAAATTGTAAATGCGGGATGTCAGTTATCCGCCATTTGCTCGCAAAATAACGTCATTTTGTGCCGTTTTGGCCGGATAACGCCACGATGTCAAGACAGAATCGCGTTACAGTCGAACAAATAAATTGTGCTAGTTGTGAAGTCCTGGCGTTGATGGCCCTAGATCTTGTCAATAAATTGTTTGTGATTTTTGTGATAATTTCCTTAAATTCTTTATAAGCAACCACTGGTCTAGATCAGCGCTTCTCAAACTATGGTCCGCACTTTACCGTTGAAACACAGTAGAGTAATGTTAGGTTACCGGTCCATAACACATTAGAGAGTTTGCGGGATGCATTTTTCCCTTACAGTTAAAGACTATACGGTATAAAAATAGTAGGTGCATTCAAAAAGTCTAAAACGTATGCAAAACTCGTTTCGTGTTTGCACGTGACGTCATTCCCATTGAATAGCATGTTATTGAATGGGAATGGGAATGACGTCACGTACAAACACGAAACGAGTTTTGCATACGTTTTAGACTTATTGAATGCACCTAGTGTAAGGAAAAAATGATAAAATAAGTTTTTGCGGGCTGCACTTTTCCCTTATCACTACACTATTTCAGCCAACTACTGACAGTTAGTAATTTTGAGCCTAAAAATTTAATTTGGGGGCGTAAATGTGCAAATTTCTGCATAAAATTCCATTATTATGCCTATAAAGTATGGTTTTGGGCCTAAAATTCAATTTTGGACCTCACTTATCATTTAATCTACATACCTATGACTGATGTGTTTGATCGGGACAACAAAATAATCGCCATTTGCAATGGGCGGAGCTAACAATATAGTGTTCTCAATTCTTATTGGCTGCGTTATATTTTAATTTAGTGTTGAAAACGATACACTAAAGATTTTTCCCTTACGATATGGCACTAAAATAGTGTAACGTAGAGAAAAATAAGGGAAAAATGCATCCCGCAAACTCTCTATTGGGACAAAAATACCGGTCCGTTACCTTACATAGTTGGAGAAGCGTCGGTGTAGCAAATTTCAAAAAATAATCTGTTTTTTTGTTTGTTTTTGTTTTACCAACATTAAGAATTCGGGGGCTGAATTTCATATGACACTTGTCAAACATTTGGTTCTCGTTTCTGTCATTTTGTGATCAAGTAATATGAGAAATTAATTTCTGATACAGGATCAAGCAGCGAAGGAGAAAGCACTGCACAGCATGAGCTCAATGTCTTCTGCGCAGATTGTATCAGCCAGCGCCATGCATAACAAAGCTACTGCTGCTGGATTGGCCAGTCTGGGAATACCAACGTCAGTCGGCTACCCAGGGTCGCCGGTATGTATATTTACCCTTAAAATTATTTATTTTTTCAAACTTCAAACTTTAAACCCGATGACTTGAATTACGTCATATTTTTTTTTGCTTACTGTGATTGATAACAGGGCGCACTTGCCCTTTCGCTCTAAAGATAGCTATATAAGTAGGCTTAAAATGATATGAAATCAATTTGGTCACTATTTACCAAGGAGGAAGTGATTTATATAGCTGTTTTAAGTTTTTTTTGCTGGATATAAATCGCTGCAGTGCATGATCGCAAAGTAGTTGTGGCCACAAACTAACGCAAGATTAATAAAATGTCTGGAAAACATTCATTGCTGTATTTGATAAATACCGTACCGCACTCGCAAAAACATTTTACCGCACAAGCCTTAGTGTGCATGTCCATGTAAACTAATAGGTAGACCCCGGATAAATGCATATAAATGCATGCTTCATATGTATATTGCATTTATAGCCGAAATTGGCTTAAATTGCATATTTTACGAAAATCGGAAAATAAATGCATATTTTGCCATTTTTCCGGGAAAAAACGGCGATTTATGTCTCTTTTTAGCGGAATTTTGGGTGCATATTATATGCGCATAAAACGAAATTTATTTTGCATATATATCCGGGGTCTACTAATAGGGAACATTCGGTTGGTTACATTTTTACTCACTAGGACGGCGCCAGTGTGCTAACAGCAGAAACGATCAGCAGAAGATGCAGTCATAATACCATAAATACAGCCAGACCACGCGATACTTCATTTTGTTGTTTTATTATGAATAATGGGTAGATATTGTTGCATTTTGTTTTGATAATTGAATTTTCAATTGGGCGTTTATTGTTTATTGGATGAAGATTGTGTCGTCTGCTGATTTTTAGTGCTGTTAGCATACTAGCGCCGTGGCGAATGGGAAAACTACTGAATGTTTGTAATTGAGCTGAAGTTGTGCAACCACAGGCCGGGAAAGTGTGCATTGTTGTTATGATATTGAAAAGATAATGAGGAAATCTGGAGGAACGCATCTGGTGTGGTTATTGCAAGTAGTGTCGATAGATTTGAAGATTACGAGAATTTTCGCGAATTTAATGTGAAAGTGAATTGGCGGACATAAATTTTGGATGTTGAGACTAAATTTTGATTCTCAGACCGCAGAAAAGTTCCTCCAAATATTAATTATTGACGTTTGTGAATTTTTAAAACGTAAATAAAATGTCGGGTTGTTTGTTGCGCAATTTTGGTTGGTAATTTTCCTTGTAATTACTGCAAATCCAATTAGTATTTTGAAAATAATATTTTTGCTTCGAGTCTGAGGAATTCCTCAGCTTTAAAAAACCTATTTAGCAATTAATAAAGAGCCCTCAAATTATGGTAGCGTAATTAGTTGTCCTTTAATTTGGATCCTTAGGTTTTTTTTATTTTTTTTATTAAACTAAATGAAGAAGAATATGAGCGCTTTAGAGGAAATTAATTCCCATCTAGATAATGATTTTTTTTTTTTTTTTTTTTTATAATTATTATTATTATTTTTTTTTTTTGAAGATTTTGTTTTGTCACTAGATGACAACACGTGTTGAATAGGAAATGCATTTTTTTTCTGCTTCTTTTTTTATCAACTTTTTAAAGCATGGTTATAATTATAGTGTCAACTGACTCACGTTTCTGGCCCCAGTGATTTGTGCCACATGGTTTTCTGGGAATTTCACTTGACTCATTTCTTCCCACAATTCCTTCAGTTAGAAACGACATATCTAAATATTTTTGAGTAATAAAATTCGAAATTTGGGTTTCTTTGACGCGAAAATGACGTATTTTGTTGAATTTATGCGGCAAACACATTAAATTATTTTTTTTAAATTTTTTAAATTATTATTATTATTTTTTTTATAAATAGTTTTGGCAACCGGGTCTGTCACAAGCAGGAACATCACAAGAGTATGTCATTTATTTATATTTTCGAGGGAGAAAAGTGTTTTTATTGATTTTTATTCATTTTATTTATTTATTGTTATTAGTGTGAAGCCCTTTGCAACACAGCCACCTTACACGATGCCGCCCAAACCTACGCCTAATATGGATCTCATATCTTCGCCCAATTCTGCTCCGTGGGAAGGTCGGGCGATTGCAACGCACAAACTTCGACTGGTCGAGTTTTCAGCCTTTTTAGAACAACAGCGAGATGCAGATACAGTAAAAGAATTATTTTTAGACTAGAAATTTAGTTTGGTTCATGTTTTTACTTTTTTTTTAGTATCACAAACATTTATTCGTCCACATCAGCGGCCCAACAACTTATTCCGACCCGTTATTAGAAGTAATTGTTTGGTGTTTGGTGGTTAAAACGTGTTTTTGATGTTTTTTTTGTTTTAGTCAGTAGACGTCCGACAAATATACGATAAATTTCCAGAGAAAAAAGGCGGTCTCAAAGAACTACACGATAAAGGGCCTGAAAATTCATTTTTTTTAGTCAAGTTTTGGGGAGATTTAAATACAAACATCCAGGATGATGCTGGAGCATTTTATGGAGTCACAAGCCAGTATGGTTTTTTTTTTTTTTTTTTTTTTTTTAATTTTATTTGTTATTTTATTTTATTTTTTTCATTAGATACGAAAGTAACGAAAACATGACAATAACATGTTCGACCAAAGTTTGTTCATTTGGAAAGCAAGTAGTGGAAAAAGTAGAGGTAAATAAACAACAGAAAGATGAAACAATTGAGCAAAAACTCGTCTAAATTTATATAAATTTTGTCAAAATTGTCTAAATTTATATAAATTTTGTCAAAATTGTCTAAATTTATATAATTTTTTTTAAAATTGTCTAAATTTATAGAAATTTTGTCAAAATTGTCTAAATTTATAGAAATTTTGTCAAAATTGTCTAAATTTATAGAAATTTTGTCAAAATGTCTAAATTTATAGAAATTTTGTCAAAATTGTCTAAATTTATAGAAATTTTGTCAAAATTGTCTAAATTTATAGAAATTTTGTCAAAATTGTCTACGTAAGTTTATAGAAATTTTCTCAAAATTGTCTAAATTTATAGAAAATTCTCAAAATTATCATAATTTATAGAAATTTTCTCAAAATTATCAAAATTCAAGAGAATTTTTTCAAAATTCGCCGTATTTGATGTATTGAATGTGTTGAATTTGATTTTTTTTTAAATATTTTAAAACTTTAGACGGAATACGCGAGGTTTGAAAACGGTCGTTTCGTTTACCGGATTCATCGGTCACCCATGTGCGAATACATGATCAATTTCATCCATAAACTAAAACATTTGCCAGAAAAATACATGATGAATAGCGTACTGGAAAATTTTACAATTCTACAAGTGAGTCGAGCGTGCATTTTGTAATAAACAACCAAATAATTATTCGTCGTATTTCCAGGTGGTTACAAACCGCGACACGCAAGAAACGTTATTGTGCATCGCTTACGTGTTTGAAGTATCAACGAGTGAACACGGTGCGCAGCATCATATATACAGGCTGGTTAGGGACTAAAAAAAAACACTTACAAGAAAATATTCAACAATATTTTTTATTGTTGTTTTAATATCGAATTTGCTGTGTTATTTCATCGTCAGTGCCTCGTCCAAAACGCCAAAATATTATATAAGAAATCCATCCGGGGATCGGGGATGGTTTTAATTCTTTTTTTTCATTTTTTTAAGTAAATAAAATGATTTTAAATGTTTTTTTTAAATTGAGATCGGGAGAAACAAATGTTGATAATTTTTAAAATTAACGCATGGAAAGGTTATTATTATTTTTTATTTTTGTTAATTCAATTTCCCGACTAGTCAACATAAAGCGCTGAAATTAAGCATACACGATAAACTACTCATTTTCTACAGATTTTTAACTAACTATAAGCAGTGGCTGTGTTTTTTCTGTAATTTTTTTAAGGATCATCCTATATAAATATTTTTCTTTCATTCATGTAGTGCCATTTTTTTTTTTTTTATATATAAATAAACATTAACATAAATTTGTAAAAAGACTCTACACAAACAAATCTTTTTCGTGATGTGAGTTGCGGTATTTTGGTAGTTTTCAACCAATTATTACAATGAATAAGAAAAAAGTTTACATTTTCTCATTGATTTCAGCGGAAACATAAATCGTGGTGCTCATTTTGCGATATTTTGAACAAGAAATTGCTTATACAGATTGCAGGCATGGATAGTGGAGTTATTATATCAACATGCATTTGTATATGTCATGTTTTTGTTTCTAAATCTTCTATTGCAGCTTGTTTGTTTTTATTTTTTTGTTTTAGTAAAACCAAATGCATGTGTATAGTTGTATCCCTATTTTGTATCAAAAGATAAAAAATAATGCCTATTAATGGTTGCTATTGGATAAATATGGCAATCTCAAACTGCCCTGTATTGATGTGAATCAGCATTGTATAAGTGCCTTTATTTAAGGTGGGGAAGTGAAATGTGTTAGATTAGAGAAATTGATAATTTTTGTGCATATCTTGTGAATAATTTATGATGGTGATGGTAAAAAATATACATAAATTTATAGAAAATATGGAAAAAAAATTATTAGAAATCGCGAAGCGTTATTATATTTTTGTTTTGTTTTGTTTTTTATATTTGTATGAGCTTAATCTTAAGTTTGTTTTTTCTTTTTCAAAATATTTTGTATATTGATTTTTTTTTGCCATTTTGGTTGGTCTCATTTGTTTTGATATTTTTTTTCATGTTTCAAATATTCGCTCGAAAGTCAATGTATGGTCACGAAAATTGATTAATTTTTCTGTTTTGTTTTATTCAAAAATCGTATAACAACGGCGGCTTTAACTTGCAAGCTTTCATCGTAAAATTACAATTCTTTACAGTTTCATTCAGTCAGTATGATTTTTTTGTTTAAATCTCATTTATGTGTACATTTTTATAGGAATAAAACATGAAAAAATATTTGTTATCACTTTTATTTCATTTATTTTACAATAAAAAATAAACTTTGGAAATTGAGTATCGTGCAAGTCGGAGTCCCAATGTTATTGCGAAAAGGTGGATATTTGAAGCCAACAAAATCGAACTAACTGAAAACATTAAAAAGTTACATAAAATATGCGAAGCAAATAATTTATATTATTTACCCTTCAACGTGTTTCATTACACTAATTATACGTACCACCACATATTTATTATTATTATTATTCCGTTTTTAATATTCGCGCCACTCCACCAGGTTTTCGTGTTTCCCACTGAATGTGCCTTGCATTGTGCGGAATCAGATAACGCGGTTTGAATTGTATTTTCACATCTTCCACAGGCAAATTGACACCCAATTTGATTCAAAGTTTTAAAATCCTAATCCACTAACTAAGTATAAACCCTAGGTAGATATTTGTGATTAATATTACTTCAAACATGACCTACTTCGGCATCCACGTGGGTTCAAGCACGGCCTCTCTAGCCATCAGTCAGGTAAATAACACATTTCTCAAAAATTTTCTATTTATTAATCGTTTATACCATTTTTTCAGGGCGGTATTACCGAAATAGTAACTAATGACGCTGGAGACAGAGTTACACCCGCTGTAGTCGCTTTCAACGGCAACGAAACGGTAATTCCCATTTTAAAAAATATTGAAAAATGATGCATAAATTTATTGTTTTAAAAAAATATTTTCTTTTTAGGTTGTGGGACTCTCTGCCCGTCAAGGTCTAATAAGAAACGGCGAAAACACCGTAACCCATGTTAAAAAAATCCTAGCATGTAAAATTGATGATAAAGTTGTGGAAAAATATAATTCCACTCACACTTGTAAAGTAATAACGATATTTTTATAATTTTTCTTAAACATTAGGTATAAAAATGATTTATTTTCAGTTGATATCGACTAATAGCGGTAAATTATGCTTCAACGGCGACTCCAGCAACAACAAAACACCACAAACAGTTTTAAGTGCTATTTTATCTAATTTAATGGGTAAAAAACTAAAAAACGAATAAATCATCACCAAAATTCCAATATTAATTCGATTTTTTCGATTTAGAAACCGCAAGAAGCCGATGCGGCAAATTACCATCGTACAATAGCGTTATCGCGGTACCTTATGACTTCATCGATGCACAACGCGACTTAATAAAGTATAAAAACACGAATTCTGAATTAATTTAATATAATTTAATTAATTTTACGTTTACAGAGAAACAGCGACGAAATGCGGCTTCACGATCACTCAAATTATATCTGAACCGGCTGCGTGTCTACTGGCGTACAATGTCGGACAACTTAACCCGAAAGAAGATGGATTCTGCCTCGTTTATCGTGTTGGTGGCCAATCCCTAGACGTGACAATTGTCTACGTGAGCGCGGGGATCTTTAGCGTGATTTCATCGGTTTATAAAGACGATATTGGCGGAGATAACATGACGCAGATTTTAGTCAAACATTTTGCCGAGGAATTTCGCAAGAAAATACACAGCGATGTATACGAAAGTCGTCGTTCGGTCGCCAAATTGGGATCGGCTGCTGAAAACGCAAAACATATTTTATCCTCGCTTAGCACGGCACAGTGCTTCGTTGAATCGTTGCACGAAGGTGCTGATTTTAATTGTAACATGACACGGTATAAATTTTCGAACGTTTTTTGTTGATTTATTAATAAAAATTATTTTTTTTAGGGCACGTTTTGATTCGATTTTAAAGCCAATTATTTCGCAGTTAGTCGAGCCGATAGACGAAGCGTTGGAAAAAGCGGAGTTGAAACGAGAAGATATTAAACGGGTATTTAGTGTTTAATGTTTTCAAAGTGTTTTTTAATTAATTTTTGGTTTGGTTTAGGTGATATTGGCTGGGGGAGCGATGAAAACTCCAAAATTACAGGAAACTGTGAATGAAATATTCAAAGATGCTGAGATTTGTTCGTCTATTCCGACGGATGAGGCGATAGCGGTTGGGAGTGCGTGTCAAGCGGCCGTGGAGACAGTTACAGTGGATGCCGAGTCACAAATGAAGTGCATTCCACGAGGCATTTATATATCTGTAAGATATTGGATTTTATTTTGGTTTTATTTAATTTTTTTGGGTTGATTTTTTTTATTTATTTCTTTTTAAAGGCGATTGAAAATGGATTTGAGAAATTGTTTTGCGTTTTTCCTCGTCGAACTGTCATTCCTGCGCATGCTCAGAAGTGTTTCTCTGTGCCTGCAGAGCAGAAATCGTTGTGTATTGAAATTTGGGAGAAGAATGAAACGATGGACGACAATTCGTCGATTAAGTTGGGGAAAGTTGTGTTGAAAGAACTTGCTAACGAGCCGGAAGTTGTAGCAACATTTCATTTACGAAGGTATGTAATTTTAAAAGTAATGTATATTTTTAAGTTTGATTTATCGATCATTGTTGTTTTAGGGATGGTTCGTTGCACATAACGTGCACGGAAAAACGAAGTGCATGTCATTCGGGTATTACAATTGAATCGTCGACATCTTGATTTTAATTTTAAGTTGAGATTTAGTGTATTAAAATAGATAACCAGTGATGGTTTGAAGATGTCAAACAAGTGTTGCGATGTTTTTATTTTATTTTGAATAAATAATTTTAAATTAAATCAATAATGGCTGTGTTTATTATTGCATTCAAAACTGTTCAAATGGACGAATCATCTCACAATTCACCAACAGGTAGCGGTACTATCTGGTGATAATAATATTTAAGAAAAAACTAGGTTTGATACTAGTTTTATTTTAAATGTTGATTTTCTGTTGTTTTTTTTGTGATGAGACATGAAAAATTAAAAAAATATATATTAAACAAGAATGCAATATGATTAACTTCCGCTACCGGGATCCCATTTCAGGTGACCAGGAGCCATATTGGATGTTTTAAGTTACTCACTGAGGCGCTCAGGAAAGGCAAATTTTTGTTTGGCGGTGTAAGGTTACCGATTGCAAATTGTAAATATGAACTCGAAGATTTCGTGGACCATTTTTTTAATGATATTGGCAAATTGTAATGCGGAAGAATTGGACATAGGTTTAAGTAGGTATTCATTTTTAAGTTTAAAACGCCATTGAAATGAAAATTTTGTCGCTGTAAATCCATAGATTATGCAACCCCAGTTCTTTAAAATCCTTTTTTTTTACAGGTACTAATTTTCAATTTAGAAAAATAGTTTTATTTTGAACGTGGAGATGAATAATGGATATTCCAGTCAAAAATTAAAACTATTTTGTTCTCAGATCTTATTAATCATTATTTCAGAAAGAAGAAACAGCAAAGCTGCAATAAATCGATTATTTTGCGAACCGTAAATGCTCTTATTGAGCGCGGGATGCTGATTGAACTCGGTATCATTTAGAAAGCGACTGTAAAAAGAGTAAAGATGCATTTTTCAAGGCCAAAAATCTATTTTTTAAGTGCCAAAAATACATTTTAAGGTGCAAAACACATTTGTTAAGCACGAGAAATGCATTTTAAGGTGCAAAACACATTTGTTAAGCACGAGAAATGCATTTTAAGGTGCAAAACACATTTGTTAAGCACGAGAAATGCATTTTAAGGTGCAAAACACATTTGTTAAGCACGAGAAATGCATTTTAAGGTGCAAAACACATTTGTTAAGCACGAGAAATGCATTTTAAGGTGCAAAACACATTTGTTAAGCACGAGAAATGCATTTTAAGGTGCAAAACACATTTGTTAAGCATGAAAAATGCATTTCAATTGCAAATTAAGCACGAAAAATGCATTTCAAGTGCACAATGCATTTTTTAAGCACGAGAAATGTATTTTATTTGCAAAAATGCACTTTTTATGTTCAAAAATCTACATTTTGAGATTGAAAATCTATTTTAATAGAGCGCATGTTGTACTACGACAGCATTTACGGTAAATTTTGCATTGGCAATGTGAAGATTATGAAAAATAATCGATTTAATGGCGAAAAAAGAATAACAAAAAATTTTTATTTGTCAATTCAAGGGCCAATATACACCGGGCCAAAATACATAAAAAAAGGATCAACATTTCGAATTAAATGCGAAACGAATAATTTGCAAGTTCCGCAGTGGACTCAAACGATTGAGAATAAAAACAGAACGAAACATCTCGGTTGGCCTTCCCAGTCAGTACCGGGGGGAGTAGTAGAACAAAGAGTTACTTTAGATATTGTTGGAGCGACCTCAGATCATGCTGGAAATTACACGTGTCACACATTCAGTGAAACTTATCACGAAATTATATTCATCAATGGTAATGAGATTGTTGCACGCCGAGTGTACACGCATGAACAACGAGTTGGCGCTTGTGAAAACGGAAAACTTAGTTTTATTAGTAAATAAAACGGCTTTTAAAACGACTAAAGCTTTAGATGGAGTAATTATTGACCAACTAAACCCAATTTGTGATTAATTGTTTAGGTTTGTAAATATTTGTTGCTAATTTTGTGTCAAATTGTTCGCAGAAATCGTAACAAATGCTGATGCGAACGAGGATGGCTTCGTTATAAATTTACACAAGAAATTCCAACTGTTCTGCAATGTATCAACCACTCCGGAGGACACTGGACCTATTGGCGTTGAATGGTAAAAAATTAAAAAATCTTAAAAATTTTAATTATTATTATTTTTTTTAATTTAATTTTTAGGTATTTTAACGATGAAAAAGTCGTGGCGGATGAAAGGATTCAGATTTGGGAGAATAACAGTTTGTACATACATAGAGCGCTCGAAAGTGATTGCGGTGTTTACTTTTGTAAAGTAAATGTCTCGGATTTGGATTATAATAACTCTATTGTGGTTCAGTGTAAGTTTATACATTTTTCTTTTGGTGTTTTGTAAATTTATCCGTTAATTTTACAGCAAAACCATTCCTCACTGCAAGTTTTAAGGGGCCCTCCAAGAACAAAATCGAAGGCGAAACTCTGCGTATAAATTGTACCGTGGAGGGCTTCCCGAGACCTCAAATTTTTTGGCTGAAAGGTTTTTATTTCTCATTTATAATATTATTTATAATATATATATATATATATATATATTTTTTTTTAAATTTTAGATAAAGTAAACATAAGTGAAAGTAACTCTACTCGCTACACCATCGAAGGCAATTCAACCGTATCCTATCTTAATATTATTGAGCTGGAAGAAAGCGACAGGGCAAATTACTCGTGCATTGCAATCAGTTCCACAGGATCGACTTCGGAATCAATTTTTATTCGTGTTAAAGGTAATATATAGTAGTATAAAGCCTGTGTGGGCATTTTTACACCCTAAAATGAGAAATTTACACACAAAAACGGTATTTTACTACATGTAAAAGCCATTATTGAGCTTAAAAAAGCATGATTGAGCTTAAAAAATGCATTATTGAGCTTAAAAAAGGCATTATTGAGTTTAAAAAGAGCATTATTGAGTTTAAAAAGAGCATTATTGAGCTCAAAAAAGCATGTTTAAGCTTAAAGAGGGCATTATTGAGCTTAGATTGTATGAAAATTGGTATTTTTGAATCAAATTGTGATTTTGTTGGTTCTGTTTGAAGAAAATTTGCTGGTTTTTGTTTCTAGATAAGTTGGCAGCACTCTGGCCATTTTTGGGTATTGTAGCGGAAGTGGCTGTTTTGTGCACCATTATATTTATCTACGAAAAACGCAGAGCTAAGCAAGAGTTCGATGAGAGCGACACTGATCAAAGTCCACCAGACACGTAAGAGAAAGAGTAGAGGAGTGTGTATGAGCATTTAAATGATGCTCGTGCACGTTTCTTTGCGATTCTTTTTGTCTTTGGCTGATAAAATGACTCATTTTACTCGTAGGAAAAACGTGACCGAGAACACTGACGTGAGGCAACGAAAATAACACTAATATTAAGCGAATGAATCAACATTTTAGCTGAAAATCATCAGTACTTTGATCAATTTTTTCTCATCAATTCGATTGGCCAGGACATGGTTCTAGATCAGCACATGATTAATTCCTAGTATTATTATTTTTCCGTTGTTTGGTATTCTAGACATTATTCTGTCGTGAATGTATCATATCCAAAAGAAAAAAGAATCATTTAACACTAGAAAAGACCTTTTGAGTGTGCAATATTTCTAGAATTTTAATGTTATTGAAAAACTTGGAGTGTTTTTATCAAATGGAATTGACACTGGACAACTTGTTAATGGTGGAAAAAGTACTTGTTTCTTGTTTTTGTTTCTACATGTATTTAATTGCTTGTTTTGCTTCAATTGTCGAGTGCTTTTAGTATTTAAAATAAGTTTGGCCATTTTTCTTGATCGAGTTGCTTTGTGTAAAAAATGGTGTAAATAATTCCAGAGGTGGAAGTATTAAATAAAGATATTTCCTTTAATTATCATTATAAACATAAGCAGTTTGGATCCTTTTAAATTCAATTAAATTAGTAAACAGTGAGGGTAAGGTGACCAGGCGTGGATGGCTTTGTCTCGGTTGTTAAAAATCGATCAATTGCTCTTAATAAGAGTGGTTTAATTGGTTTAATTTATGCACGGACAGCTGCCGTCCTCTGAAAAATCAACTACTTGGAGTTAAAATGTTCACACAAACGAGTATTGGTCCATACTTCGACCTAAATACGTTGGGAGTTCTGGTTCCGGCATTCGAAGGAAGTGCGCGGAGAGATTGTTTTCGGTTTGGCAATTTTGTCAGATTGACCAAAAGTGACATTATATACCAAAAATAAACAGTAGGCGCTTTGGTCAAGTCATGTTTAACTGTTAACTTACAGTCAAACATTTGTACTTAAAATGCTTTTACTAAATCTGTTATTTTCGTATTATATTGCCCGCCATTTGCAACTCGCCCCATCTAGCGGCAAATTTCCTAAACAACCGAAATTCCCATTTTTAAGAATCTTGTCCGGTTTCTCACCTTAAATATGTAAAACTCTGGTTGAGATTAGTCGGAATTGGACACCTCGCGCGAAATTCAGATAAAAGCAAAAAGAAATTCTTCGAGCGAAAGAAAACGGGGATTTGAGCAAATCCTTTGTCGGATTTGTTTCCAACAGAAATAGCCCAGAATGGATATGGGTCGCACGACCTTTTAGACCTGCTTTAAGCAATGCACTCTCCTCACCTGCCAGGTGAAGGGAGTCTAGTGGGCGTCACGTGTAATAACACCGACTACAAGATTCACTCTCCGGGGTGCCCAGCAGGGGGTAACCTCCACTGGCCTCGTGTCGCTGAAACACTCTTTACCGCACTCTCCGACGTCCCAAACCGCCAGAAATGCGAAAAACCGAACGATTGGATCAATAAAAACGACCTAAGCTAATGGATCAATAAATCGAGCAACTTAAGATACGAAAGTAAATCCATAAATGTTGCGATGATTTACACTTTTGGTGTTTATTGCGCTTACACTCGTTGATAAACGGTAAAATGTATTATCAGTGTTCATAAATAAGCTGAAGGAAAATCAATTTGGAGGTTTTGATGCCCTCGAAGGGGTTGTAAGTGGTGGTTCCACAATGCTTGAAGAATTGGCCAAGTCCATTTTTGGCGCATGCCAATCCTTTGCGTAATAATAAAAAACATGCGCGTGGGACGAGAGTTTGACCTGTTGTGCATCCTTTCACAAATCCAGGTGTTGGTGGAGGACCCAATGTACTCTCGGCTCCTACTAATGGGTCACGCAAGGACAAAAGTGAATATGGTCAATCGATTTAACGGATCGATATGAATGAAAACGTAGAATCCTTTGCGAAATAAAGGAATTCAACTGGAAAGAAAACAGATATAGTTAATGTAGAAAGACGTGACGCGGTCAGATCGTCGCGGACGTGTGTTTACAACGGCTATTATTCGTTGTACGCGCAATTAAACAAACACTTCACACCTGACCTCAAGATATACATAAAAGTCGATGTATTTTAGCATCTTTGATGGTCGTATGGGCGCACCTGCTTGTTATTTCAGCTCACGTGACGCCTTGTGAAGAGCAAAAAAAGAGAAAAACAAATTATGATAAGTCGTGTTTGTTTTCGCTAAATACTCGACCGGCGAAGCGGCGATGGTGTTTCTAATGTTAAGTTTTCCGTCTTAATTCTCCTGTAAGTGTTATCACTCTGGCGCTATTGCTATCTTGTAGTTTTGATTTTAACTGCAGTTTTGCGGGCAGTGAGCCAAGAGGCCATCAACTGTCAGACGGGTCGTCGTTTGGCGCGTGCGACTTTTTTCCTTTTATATGGCCCGATAACATTTCCTCAACACCGTACCCCCCTCTTTGGGCGACGCTTTTGGTCATTGATAGCATCCAATAACGAAGAGCGCGCCATTGATTGACACGAGCGTCGTCCCTGGGTGTATTGTGTGATAAGGATTTTGACAGTGGCAAACATTACTTTTTATTCTTCTAAGTTTGACACGGATTTAGTTACTGGGAAAAAAAAGAAGAAAAAAAATTCTGAAAAGGAAAGAAAATTCAATAGAAATTTCAGTTTTAAATGGAAAAAAAAACATTTGTAGGTATAAATAATAAACTGAGTGAAAATAGGTATTGATTGATTGATTGAGCGTTATTTTGTGAGCAATTAAGGGACAATGTTGAGCGGAGAATGCAATGTTTGGGGAGAAGACGGGTGGAATTGGTTTTGCAAAGCGAATTGGTTTTAAAATGCAGTTAAGCATCGGAGCCGAGAGCAACGTGGGGAGTTTTATGCTCGACGTTTCCCCCGGGCTCTTTGCTGCGGAGGGGCGTTCACAGGGCATGCGCACTGATCACGTTCTGGGATCGAGTTGGCCATGTGCCCACAAATTGGTCCGGTGCTTTTCGCAGTGAACGCCATGACGCGTTCCCCGAGCCACGTCAGTGCGCGCGCCCACGTGGCCTCCCGTCCGCCAAGCAGCGGTAGCAGTGTCGGCGGTGGCAGTAGCGCACACTTGCCGCCGCCATCGTCCACTATGCCTCCAACACAAACGATCTTTGGTGCGCATCCCACCGAGAGGCGTCGCCTCGTCGCCCGCTCCTGCTCCTGCTGACGCGGGCAGGGTGCAGGGTGCAGGGACATGGTGCGCATGAGGCCCGTGGGTCCCGCCGGTTCCCTACTTTTGGTCGTGTGTCTTTGCAGGACGGCGGCCAGTGTGGCGGCGCTGGGCGCAGCCGTCATTTGCTCCAAGATTCCGGGCCTGGCGCCCGCGCAGCGCGCCTTCTGCCAGACGATGCCGGACGCCGTCGCGGCAATCGGCGACGGCGCGCGAATGGCCGTGCTCGAGTGCCAGAACCAGTTCCGATTTCGAAGATGGAATTGCTCCGCTGTGGCCAACGACCATGTGTTTGCACATGTCATCAAAATAGGTACGTTCTAGGCTCTCTTCTTGATGAATGACATGACACCACACTCGCCTCCAGCTCCTTCCATACTTGTCCACTTTTAATGGCTAATAATGTCCTGCGCATGTCATTGTCCATGTCCACACATTTAACCGCAGCTATTTAGAGTGCTTAGAACAATTGATAGAACTTGCTTGTCTATTTGTTACACAACAATCACTTGTATCGAAATGATGGAATGTTTTCTTCATAGCTTGAATGAAAACCTGTGTTTATATATGTTGTAAAAATAAGGATTCAAGTTTTTCCTTGTTCGGTTCGTGTCGTAAAACTCCACGCCCAAAAACTTGACTTAACGCAATAGAATTGAATCGCGGTGATATAATATTGGTAATAAATGTTGTGTAATTGTGTCAAGTGCATTGTTTCGTGCGTGTTTACGTCTCTGGTAGTTTCAGGGGATGGGGAAAAGGATATATGGAAGAAGAAGCTCATTCTGCACCATTAAACTTCACTTGCTGACTAGATCTCAACTTCCTTGGGATTCCTCGCTCGCAACTAAGTGATCAATGAGGAACTTCATGGTTTTTGATATTCTAAATTTCTAATCCAGGAAGTGGGGATTCGCCACTGGATATTGGCAGTTTTGCTCAACTTTTTGCACATTTTTTTTTAATTTTTAATTTTTTTTTTTTGTGTGTGGGGGAATTTTTTTATTTTTATTTTTATTTTTTATTTTTATGTGAATTTTTTCCATTATAAGTACAAAGCAATTAAGGCGAAATTGAATTCAGTGCCAGTTGATGGATGGAACGATGCATGCATTCCATTATTCCTTCTTCTCACTATAATTTTCATTGCGTGCTCATTATTCAACTCATTCAACGTGAAACGACTCCTCGTTATACCAAACTAACAATCACCACAATCAGCTCGTTCTTTCTTTCCCTTTCTCATTTATATTTCAAACCAAAATTTTATTTTTTTATAAAAAAAATACATATTTTTATTGATAATTTAATTAATTGACGTTGGATGAGCAGTCACGTGTGATTTACGAGCGGTGGGGGACCGGGGAAAATCAGAGCGAGTAGAAAAGAGGTGAAAGGTGAGTGACTTTATGATTTAGGTAAAAATGTGTTAAAATGGGAATAGGAGAAACAGGAAAAAACGCAGCATGGGTGGACGAAAGGGGGTTGGGACGCACCAGGAAATAGTCCATATTGGGTTTGGTGTATTGCGTTGTTGATGACATTTCAGTAGTTATAGAAGTATAAGCATCGAGGCATTACTTCATGCTCGGTAATAAACATGTCAAATTTAGTTGGTGATGAATAAAATCAAAGGTCCATTAAGGGAGAAAGAAATGAGGTTAGAGAGAAATTATTCATGAGTTGCGTACGTTTGATAAATTGGCGTATGTTTTGTGCGTTTCGATTCGAGAATAATTAGAAATGTATTTGTTTTGGTGGTTGGTGATTTAGACTGTTTGGGATTGTTTTTATGGTGTTTTTGTTGTCTGAAATGGGTGAATGGACACTAAAGGGTTGTTAGTTGACATATTAAAATGCTGACATGATAGTTACACAGAAATAGTGATACAATAAAGTGCAGATTACACATTTTATTTTCCTTTTAAGGTGTTTTATAATTATTTTAAGGTGTTTTACATTTATTTTAAGGTTTTACACTTATTTTAAGGTCTTTTATACATATTTTACGGTGTTTTACACATGTTTTATGGTGTTTTACACATATTTTAAGATGTTTTACACTTATTTTAAGGTGTTTTAAACATATTTTTTGGTATTTTGCACATTTTAAAGTGTTTTACACATATTTAAAGGTGTTTTATACATATATTTTACGGTGTTTGACACATATTTTACGGTATTTTACACATTTTAAGATGTTTTACACATATTTTAAGGTGTTTTACACTTATTTTAATGTGTTTTAAACATATTTTACGGTATTTTACACATTTTAAGATGTTTTACACTTATTTTAAGATGTTTTACATTTATTTTAAGGTGTTTTACACTTATTTTAGGTGTTTTTACCGCCTAAAATGGGTAAATAATCACTAAAGTTTTACAAATTGACATATTAAAATGCTAAAACGTTAGATAGACACAAAGTGAGACACAAAAAATGCAGTTTACACATTTTACACATATTTTAGTCGCGGTAGACACTGGGATTACTCGCAATATTTAGTGAATGATTCATTGAATGATTAAAGCGCGACCCTTTTGTGGTCCAATAAAAATTTTCCTCATGGACATGTATACACAACAAGCAAACATGAATGGAGTTGTTGAATACAAATTGGCACCATAAGCAACCAATGAGAATACATCAGCCCACCGGAACTAGGCTGAGATTGGGTCAGAATCTGATTATTATTATCATTATTTCTCTACCCTGGAGAAATAAAAATAAGTGACCAATACCTGTGATTAAATCGATTCAGATTTCCGCGTATTGATAACCCCGATTGAGTTGTTTGGCTGACTGATACTCGAACAACACTTGACATTTTGATGGACACCTTAGTTTGGGCTGATGCCTTGTTAATCTGTTCAAGTCATCGATAATAAATTTGATGCTTATCACTTATGGCGTGAGAGGCAGGTGACCTTTTGCACTTTTTACATCCAATTTACATTGAAAAGAGGTTTGCACGGGGTCGAAAAGAACTCCAGGCTTGTTCAAAAAAAAAATTTTAATTTTAATTTTTAATAAACGAAAAAATAATTAATTAATGATTGAAATATTTGGAATTTAAAAAAAATAAAAAAGATTATTAATATAGTTTAATTTAATAAATAGGACAGGAAATTATGTCATTTTTGTTTTAAAATTGAAGTAAAACACAAAATGTTTTAATTTTGCGCTGTATGGGCATCCCGCGTTTTATTGGAGCACTTGCGGTAGATTAATTGGATGTTTGTGGGTGGGCGAAACGGTCACTTCAAAGAGGTGCCGTGGGGGGAAAAGGTGGAAAAGAGCGGAGGGAAAATTGTGCGGACACTGGGTTAAGATGTAAAGACGTCAGTTGTGAGACGTGTAGTAGCTGCGATTTATGGGAGAATAAATATTCGCTTCTGACTTTACATAAGGCCGCCAAACGACCAGCGGGACGGGTAATAAATACCTGTTGCTGCTATTGTCCGTACGGTGAACACACTGTAATTTCATTGTGCAAAGAAGTTTGTCTTTTTTTTTTTTAAGAAAAGAAAAAGAGGTTTTTGTTTTTTTTTCTTTTTCTTTTAAACGGGCCAAAAAATAATTCACTTGACGCGAATAACCTTGTGCGAGTGCATCAAATCTGGTTAGTGAAGCGTATTTTATTTGTGTTTACACGCCAAGAATATTCTCCATCATTCCTGACACCCCGTGGTAATGGAATTGCTGTCAAATTAAATGTGTAAAATATAGTAGGCAAGAAAACTATTAAATTAAATTGTAACCGCGCGAACGATGTGGATAATCCGGATCATTTTGGCGTGTAAAAACCCGACCAACGGATTGTTTTATGGCTTGTAAACACGTCATCTGCCACCAGAATAATTCTAAACTGCATTTTTTTTCTATAATAACTGAATTATTCAGTCGATTTTTGACACACAGAATTCGAGCCGATCAAGGGGATAGCGAATGGATAACCCAACGGGATATAATGTTGCGGTAAGTTCGTTAATTCCTGCTAAATTTAAACTTAAATCGAGTTAGGCCTGAAACGTAATATCGTGTTTATTTCCCAACAATAGGGATAAGTGTCCCTCAACAACCAGGGCCTACAAGGAGGGAAATGAACGTAAAATAACGCGTTAAAAGCATTCGAAAGAGGCCGAAAAGGACCGGCGTGTTCGTTGTTAAGAAAAGTAGGCCTATACACAATAGGTGATGGATGGGCGCAACGTTTGAAGTTGTACTGTATCTTCTCAGTAGATTTTTATCACCTTGATCATTATTTGATGAGGTATTATTTTTATTTTTATTTTTTTTGAGAGTAAGTGAAGGAAAGAAAGGAAAATGGGCTGCTGGTGGGGTAGCGGAGGCTTAGCTTGTAATTTGTAGGAGTTTTTCGGTGTTCATTTGGGCATCTCACCTGTCGTTGTTGCTGGCAGACTCCCTGGTGAGCAGGACAGGAAATGAAGACACGGTGGACTAGATGTTAAGACAGGTTGACTGAGCACTAACAAGTGAAGGGGTCACTTGTTCTCACCTGTCGATGCAAACTTGTTGAGAATATGTTCAGATACAATTAACTCAAGCGAATATCGTGCTGCGATTACTGATGAGTTGTTGGATAATTGAATGAATTGCAGCGGTGGAAATTTGTGCCCCTCCTTTACGCACCTTTTTTAATAGTCATTTCAAGTGTTAGTCAGCACAAATTTGACGGGTAAGCTTTTGGATTATTTTAAATAGAGGCGAGGCCGATTTAAATGATGTTATGGAGGATAGGAAAGCTGAGCGGGAATGTCGAGTGATGTATACGCGGTATGTGAAAGTATGTTTTCAGTTTTTATTTGTTTTTAGTTTATTTAAGGGATATTTGGTTTAGTTTTATGAAGTTTTACCATGTTTGATTGAAATTTTATGATATTTTATCAGATTTTATCAGATTTGATTGAAATTTTCTCAGATTTTCTCAGATTTCATTGAAATTCTCTGAAATTTTCTCAGATTTCATTGAAATTTTCTCAGATTCCATTGAAATTCTCTGTAATTTCATCATATTCTATTGAAATTTTCCAAAATTTCATCAGATTTTATTCAAATTCTTTGAAATTTCATCATATTTTATTGAAATTTTCTGAAATTTTATCATATTTTATTGAAATTTTCTGAAATTTCACAGGATTTTATTCAAATTCTTTGAAATTTCATCAGATTTCATTGAAATTCTCTTGAAATTTCATCAAATTTCATCAAATTTCATCAGATGTTATTTAAATTCTCTGAAATTTCATCAGATTTCATTCAAATTCTCTTGAAATTTTATCAGATTTTATTCAATTCTCTACAATTTTATCAGATTCAAACAAAAACCCACATTTAAAAAAATGTCTTGAACTGGCTGTTCGTATTATAGTGAAACAGATTCCACGTGCGTTCGTTGTTTGTTTTAGTAATTTGTCAGATTTTGACGGCTAAATGCAATGATTGCACACATTTTTCGATGTATCTGGTTGCATTGTAATTGCGGCTTTCCATGTATGGGTGTTTGTCATGTATACGGGTGGGGTTGCTGACTTACCTGCCATTTCTCACCGATTAACAAACCTGATAAGAGCCCCACACCAATTTCAACATCTGACAAACGAAATACTAACAAGGTACCGTTTAAAAAAAATGTCAGATCATTATCATGCAAGCCTTTGACCCTGGAAATTAACTTATCCACGAGTTATATAGCAACACATCAAACTTACGCTATTATTCATCAATTCATTTCATGTGAAACAAATTAGAAACGACGCTTCGCTTCACTTCGCTTCACTTCGCTTCCAAAGCAAAGTAATATACAAAATGGGGTTTTCCAGCTTTTCTAGAAATAAAAGGGTGGTTCCCAGCCTCCCATTAAGTCGGCTCCAGCGACATATCCCCCTCAACCTATATCCTATTTCGCTTTTCTTCCCTGCCGACTAAAAGCTGTTGACTGGCGGCCGGCCTTGTCCCATTGTGGATAGGCCACAGGCATTTAGGGACCTGACCAGCAGGTGGAATGGATACAATGCACAATAAACAGTACTGTTTTCAAGAATAGAATGCTGTACACAGTTAGTTCAGCTTTCTAGTCGTCGAAATTCTTCTTTTTTCCACTTTTCCTAATAGGTTCTGCACACAATATGGGACATTACGTGTTTTTGCTGTTGATTTTGGTTGATTTTGGCTCTTACAACCAACACAAGTTGGAATTAAAATATAACGGTCATAATTCGTTGATGCAATAAGTCGAAGTATAAGGTAAATCTATCCTAAATAAAACCTGTGGCTTACGCTAGCGGAAGTGCGTTATTCAACGGTCAATGCCAAAAATGGCGGAATTTTAACTGCCGTTCACTTGTAAAACGCAAAAACATAACTATATAAACACACAAAAATAAAATGTACCGTTTTGCGGTATATACACAAACACATACTTGTAATAACACTTCGTTGATTCCTTGATGCTGGCTGAAAAAAAAAGATTTGTTTGAGCGGGGTCAAAGAAAATGTTTGTGACACTTGAAGCATCAAAATACAAGACAAGGTAAACAAGCGTGGTCGCGAGTTGACATTCACCACTTAATCTCAACACACTTCCAACTTTAAGTACTGGGTCTGTGTAATTCCGGCCATGAATGTTGTTTACCCAACTAGTTCCCTCTAGTCTTTTTATATTTCCTTCTATTACACACAGTTTTATCTTTTGTTGTTCAATTTTCTTTCGTTTTTTTCTCTTTTTCTTTCTTTTTCTTCCTTGAACTCAAATGTTCGCTCTTTGGGGCCTTCGCACGATTAAGTCCAACGCGGATGTTAATAAATTATTTGAAGAGCGACTCGACGACGAATACAAATGATTCGCCCCATGGACCCGCCATGGAAATTATTCTCAATTAGAAAAAAATAAAAATTGTCCCGAGTTTTAACTTTTCTAATGGAGTTGCATTCGTTCGAGCAAAAAGCGAACAAAGCACTTCTTAATTGGCTCGAAAAATCGGCGCGGCCAATGCGCATGCGTTCAATGTTTGCTTCTTTATTTCTCGGCTTTTTATTTTTATTTTTTTTTATTTTCAAGAGTTTAATGTGGGCAGCTTATAGTTCCTAACCAATTAAGGTAACTTATACCTGTCAGTGCTCGTAACTTACAATACGCTGCTACTCTTGCGAGAAAAATAAGCAAGCACCTGCAACTTATGAATAAAAAAAAATTAAATTATATTCAAAATGTCATAATTTAAGCTGGAAAAAGAAAAGTATGTTGTAGATTTTAAATTTGGAGAAATAAAAAAAAATTAATTTTTGAAAAATTTCAAAAACAAGAATTTTTTTGTTCGGTTGGATATTTCGTTGCAGACGTTTCGTTTCTCGGCACTAGGGGGAAGGGAAAAAGGGATATGAAATTGGCATTTTTTCTACCTTGGGCAACACAAATTTAAGTGTAGTAAATCAGGTGCCAAACCCTCACCCACGCTGCAAACCCTGGGCGTTTCCCCTCCTTTAGACGTAACCGAGCTAAGGTCGAGGGGGCGGGGATTTGGCTCTCAACTTATTCTTTTTTTGGGCATAGAATCCACTCCGCCGTCAAAGAATTTTTCTTATTTCCTTTCCTCAATGATTAGGTACCGCAGTGTGTATAAATTGTATGCTTTTGTATACAAGTTTCAGCCTTTCGGGCCGAAAAATTATACGGGAATCTGCGCGTGCTCAGAGTGGATTTACAGATTCAAAGAGCGGGAAATTAAAAAATACGAACACAATAATATGAATTCGAGCTCAGATCGTTGAGCCGAATTCTATTGTAAGATTTTGAATTTAATCATTTATTATATTATTTTATTATAAACTTTGTTAAATTATGTCATTTGAAGTGTGTTTATTTTTAGTTACCGGTATGTTACCGCATGTGCGTCATCTCAGTAGTATTCTTCTTTTGTTTGTACGAGTTTACCTTTTTAATCAAAATAATGAAAATGTACAGTTGCTGCTTGTTTTTGATTGAGTAAAGATCTAAATTATTTTCACTTGGTTTTCATTAACCAACAAGAACCCACAGTGATCGCGTCTGCATAAGCGCACTCGCGGTATTTGACGTCTTTTAAAGACGACATGTTTTTGGCTTCCATAATAAAAAAATATGGAAGCGCATTGATCAAAGTCTGAAATCTTAACGAAATTATTCATCGCTTATTTTTTTTGTAATCATTAAATCGTCGATTCGTTTTTTTTAATGTTCGGAAATGAAAATTTATTACCCACCGAAAACCGGAGCCGAGCATGCGGCCATTAAGGAATAGAAGAAATTTATTCCAAATTAATTGTCGCCATCAACACCTAGCTTTTAAAAGGTGTAACGAGCCGTCTTCGTTAAACGCATGTTTTGCGGTTATTTTTTCATGCTAATCACTCGACATGATTAAGTATTCTGCACGCATGGTCTTCTGACGAATGGCAGAGCAAGCTTTTACACCTGTGCAACCTCTTACATCCCACTGATGACCACAAGGGTTAGTCCTCCCAATAAGTAAACAATAACATAAAAAAATTATTCTAGATAATTGTTAAAATCATGCAAATGGAGTTCATGTTTTGGGGTAATAATTAATTAAATTTTTTCAAATTTATTATTTGAAATTAAACAGACAAAAAAATTCAATATTGTGTAACCTAGTTTTTTAATTCCTTATTACATAAGTTAATGTAAATCAAATGACTGGAAATGGAAGATTACTCATCAAACATGTGGTAAAAATGGTGAAAACATGGGCGTTTACCAGTGAGTGAGTTGAACACCCATGTATTTTTTTTATTGCTATATACATTAATTTTTTTTAATAGAACCACATTATCACATTAAATATCAAACTTTGAAAGCAATAAATTAGATATTTTTTTTTTAAAAATAAAAGTTGATATATTTTTTGTTTATATGTTGATCCTAATAAATATAAATTGTTAATGCATGTCTGTTTTGCACAGCACTCATTAGCAAAATGGGATAAATGTAAAAAATAAATAAATAAAAAATAAAAAGCAGGACAGGAAAAGTGCAAATGGACCTCCCATTGAGTAACATTTTTTAAGGGCAAATACTCGAATTGTATACAAAGTATTTCTAGGAATGAAAGACTACGATTTGATGGAAATTTACAAGAAAAACATGGCATAATGAAGATGCAGTTGAAGTACATAATGATGGGTGTACAAAAGAAAATTGAAAAAAAAAAAATATTAGCTGAGTCACTTGAAGGGAATGAAAGTTGGGACCTTGATTAAAAAAAACCCAACAATTTAAAATGAAAAAATAGAAATTTTTTATTTTTACCTGTATTCAGTTTATGATGGACAGCAATGAACATGACAAATGGATGATAATATTTATAGCGCTAAGAATAAAAACATAATTACATCTATGGTCATTCACCTCGAGTTGACAGACAATTTTTCTTGGAAAACAACTTGTGGAAACTTAATGTTCAAGTTTATGACGTTGAACAATAAGAAAAAAATTGTTAAAAACTCGTTCGAGTTCCAAAAGATCGATCGGTCACGCTTTCGCGGTCCGTATTCGTACTGGAAATCGGGATCAAGCCACTTGACTCGAGAGGAAAATCTAGCGCAGTTGGAATTGGCGATATCGGTTGTGTTTTTATCCGGTTCTCTTAATGGGTTCAACATAAAGATCACCTGCTGGGTTTCTCGCTGTGGTCAGCATTCAGTTTGGCTGCTTTATACAGATTAGAGTAATACAAATGATCACATTACGACCTTAAAGGTATAACAAATGAGTTTTGTATACCCACTTGTCAAGTAAAGCTTGCAATTTATTAGCAAACGTGGCTCTGATCTGATTCCAGCGGTTGCGGTGCAACCAATTTGTAATTTCCAATTTGCACGTGTCAAACACGGAAGTGAGTGTCACTCGGTGCGAAAATATACAAAACAATTTGCCCTGAGCTTTCACAAGTGACTGAACCGAGTTAGAAATGCTCTTTATCCAGTCTCCACTGCAGTTGCACCGACCATTAAACAAACGGGCGCGATTCAAAGTGACGGCAACTTGAGACTCGGCACACAAGAGTCGACATTTTGGCAGCCGCGGACGATAAGACGGCAATATTTTGGCAGATCGATGGACGAGAGCGCCGTGATTGCTGCTCGCGATAAAAGAGGGCCGGGGCTTATCGTTTTGGACAAGATTTTAACATTTTCCAACCGAATGGATTCCTCGAAACAAGTGACGGATGAATGTTGCAAGTAGCTTATCATACGATCCTATCTGGGTTCAGTGTAAATGAAGATAAAAGGAGACGTGAGCTTAGCATTAAATCTACTTTAATACCTCGTTGGACTAAGTCCACCGGGGTAAATTACCCCTGTAGGCTGAAAAAGTGGGGAATGGAGGGTTGGACTCCATCAGAGTTGCTCATTTGAGGTGCGGTGGACGAGTAATGGTGCTTATGAGCCCACTTAGACTGTAATCATTACGAGAAATTCGAGAAATGCAGCTTTGCTGCTCGACTAAATTATCACCTATGCGTGTGTTAATGGCGGGAGGGAGATAATTACGGGATTGTTTTGAGTGATTGACTTCGTATTTGCACGTTTTCAAGCATTATTGACCTTTCGATGGATGATTAATTTGTGTTTTTTTTCTTCTTTTGTTTTATTAGGTAGCAGGGAGGCAGGTTTTTTATACGCTATTCATTCGGCGGGTGTAACACACGCCATAACTCAGGCATGCAGTCGAGGGAACATCAGCGGTTGTGGTTGCGACAGGGGTAACTACGACCGACCTACACCGGATGGATGGCGATGGGGCGGATGCAGTGCAGATATCAATTATGGTGCACGGATCGCTGCTCAATTTGTGGATGCGAGGGAGATTGACGGCGACGCTCGATCGCTCATGAACATCCATAATAACAGGGTTGGCAGAAAGGTGCTTTTTTATTTCACTTTTATTGAATTTTATTTTTTATTTCATTTTATAATGCTGTCAAAGTGATATTATTTATTGATAAATAACGTGGTAATTGAGGAATTGTTTTTTTTTTAGTCGGTCAAAGACAACTTAATAACAGACTGCAAATGTCACGGTGTGTCTGGTTCCTGTACGATGCGCACTTGCTGGAAAACGTTACCATCGTTTCGGCAAGTGGGAGCATTCCTCATGAAGAAATACCATAAAGCCAAGGAGGCCGAAGCGATAGCTGCCAAACGACCACGGAGGCCTGTTTTTCTCAAGTTGAAGAAATCGCGAAAACACCGAAAACCCCGGCGCAACGACTTGGTGTACCTCAACAAATCACCCAACTACTGCGAACTCGATCTCAACGTCGGATCGCTCGGCACGAGGGAGCGCTCGTGCAATCGCACGTCGAACGGACCCGATGGATGTAATTTATTGTGTTGTGGCCGCGGATATAACACGCATCAGTACATGAGGACGTGGCAGTGCAAATGTAAATTTCACTGGTGTTGCCACGTCCATTGTCACGTGTGCAGGGAAAGGACAGAAGTATACACATGCAAATGACTCGAAATTAATATTGACTAGAGGTTTTTTATTGGTCAGTTCTTGATTGACCCTCTCAAATGTAGTTTGGGTGTGGAATCTACGTCTGTGATGGGTGGGGGGATGGATTGAGCTTTATTTATTATATTTGGATCCTCCTGTTTTTTTCTTTTTTTTTTTTAAAGTAAAAAAAAATATTCCTTGGCACATTTATCATGTCAATTTGGCTCCCAGAAGTGTGTGGTCAGTGTGGGAATTTACAATGTTGAAATATGAAAGGAATTTAGAATAAAAGGAAGAAGAGAAAAAGTAAAAAAGAAAGAAAAAAAAACAACAAACAGCACTTTTCACTCAAGTAAATTGAACCAATCTTCTCTTTCTCTCTACAATAGACAAGTTTGAAAGTGAGGGTGTGGCTTGTCTGTATGTGGCCCTCATTTTCTCTTCATCCGTCAACAAATATTGGAAGGATTTTCAATTTCTAGAGGCAGCTACTGCAATTTTTGTAATTATAGACAGTGTGTACGTAGATGTTTGAAGGACTTTAGACACGTTGAAATCAATTTCTTTATCAGTGGGAATTGAATTGGAAACAATAGTCCGGTCGAAAACGGCGTGAATGTTTGCGAAATCAGGTCAAATGTTTAATTCTCGACTTAGAAATTGGAAATTAGAAATCAATTTAGCGAGAATATATGAAGGATGGAGAAGGAATGTACAATTAGTGCTCGTGTTTATGGAGACCAACTATTTATATTCTCTATTTCTTAATAGCACATTTTTCGTAGCAGACGGAGGAAGCTTTAATGGTGATTTCAGGCACTTATTAAACCATCATATCTATGCATTAAACTCGTCTAGAGAAGAAGTTTTACGTTAATTAGTAAATAATTAGCGTGTTTTTAATCATCTTCCAGTAGTTTCAGTACAATTCGATTGGAATACAGTTGTAAATTCTCTTCAATCTTCATATATTTTTGAGTTTATTGATCGAAAATGGTCATTTTGATCGCGTGTACATTTTTTTTATTGGTTTGTAATTTATGTAAACATAATACTCTCTCACTATTTCCTTTTCGTGCTAATTTATATCAAAATGAGGCTCGGGAAATTGAGAACTTTTTTTTTTACAATATTTTTAATAGTGTATATATATTTACTCTTTCGAGCAGTTTGATTGAGGGTTATATTGTAAACTTAAAAACTAATGAGGCTATATAACTTCACCTGTGAATCATAGTAGACGAAATACGTTTTGAGTAATTGAGAAACAAAAGAAGAATTAAACTTATTATAGTCTTCCATTTTCAGCAATATTACAATTTTATGCAGTCTAGTTTTAGAAGGAAACAATGTGTATTACACATACATACAGTTTTTTAAGCAGTAGGAAAAATAAAATTAATTTATACAGTTTTCTTTTATTTTTTTTGCATAATTTAAACGGAAATTATTCAAACTCTAGTATGTTAGTTCAAGAAATGTACACGAGATGGCAGTGTGCGTAAGGAAGTTTTAATACTTCTGGAATATTCTGTAGGTATTTTTGATTGGACATGCAAATGAGGCGACGATTCTTCTCTTATTTTGCATTTTGTGTTTTTCATTCGGGTTAGCTCAGTCGTCGCCTCGGTTTGGAGGAAGAAACATGTGCTTCGAATGAAGGTGAGTTTTACTATTTTGTTAGACTTTTACTCTGCTGTTACAAGTGAGGCTTGTTTTTAGAGTTCCTATATATTTTTTTAGCTTTTTGTTTTACTTGCGGATTACTCAACGGTTAGTTTTAAATTGTTCAACTTCGCGTTTGTAGTTTTAAATTATCCAACTTCGTCGTTCGTAGTTTTAAATTATCTAACTTCGTCGTTCGTAGTTTTATTTTAGTTTTAAGTGTTTTTAAAGTTTAGTTTTTGTTTTAGTTTTTAGCATTTTAGTGTTTTCGTATTTTTACTTAGTTATATTTAAGAGTTTTATATATTTATTTGTATAAGTTATCACTTTTTTCTTTCTAGGTTTAATGCATGGACGTCTGCGTCAACGGACGGAAGATCACGGGAGCTACATTAATGGACTCCAGCATTGCTATTTATTACTATTTAAGAGTTACCATAGTTTGTTTTCTATTTTTTTATACATATTTATATTAGTTTTATATTTTTTATTTGTGCAATTAAAAATTGTATTTTTGAGTGTATATTACATTTTGTGTAATTTTGAAAACAAAATTACACAAAATTAATATTTGTACACTGTTTTTTTTTTTTTAAATAAAATTTGTTTTAAACTTCTCTGCTTTTTATTATTTAAATACAGGAATAAATAAAATGAGAAATCTGTATACCCACCCCACCCCCCTTCCCTTTTTATTCTAAGTCCAAACCTATAAAAATTTGGCATAGATTCGCCTTTTTGGACTTAGAATATTTTTGACGAAATGACATAGCTTATAGAAAATAAAACTTTATTGAAATAAAAATATACTTTATACACAAATGTTTTACAAATTTTTCCTTAAAAGGAAAATTAATGGCAAATAAAACATTGAACCGGGTTATAACGGATCATTTAATGGATTGTCTCGGGTAAATCTCCCCCTTGAGACTCCACCGTTTTACCCACACGGGGACCCAGAGTATGCCACATTCTGGGTCCCCAAAAAGATATCCCACGATGGTTTCCTAATGAAGGTTTTAACCTAAACATAAAAAAATTAGCAACTAAATATAACAATCTACAAAAAAATTGTACATGACTACAAAAAAATTGTACATGACTATAAAAAAGTTATAAGCTTACATGACTACAAACAATTATACAAAAATATGAGATAAAATATGAGCAAAAGCAATAATTATACAAAAATATGATATAAAATATGAGCAAAAGCAATAATTATACAAAAATATGAGATAAAATATGAGCAAAAGCAATAATTATACAAAAATATGAGATAAAATATGAGCAAAAGCAATAATTATACAAAAATATGAGATAAAATATGAGCAAAAGCAATAATTATACAAAAATATGAGCAAAAGCAATAATTATACAAAAATATGAGCAAAAGCAATAATTATACAAAAATATGAGCAAAAGCAATAATTATACAAAAATATGAGATAAAATATGAGCAAAAGCAATAATTATACAAAAATAGATTGAGATTAAAATAATACTACTATAGTCTTCGCCGTCTACGACTCACTGTTATCCGTCTACAACTCGCTGTTATCAGTCTGCGTTATTCGTCGGCGACTCGCTGTTATCCGTCTGCGTTATTCGTCGGCGACTCGCTGTTATCCGTCTGCGTTATTCGTCGGCGACTCGCTGTTATCCGTCTGCGATGTTCGTCGGCATAATTGGGTCCATTAAAATGTCTAATAAATTAAGAAAACGTCTAATTACAGCTAAAAACTAAAAGCTAAAAACTTCAAGTAAAACTTACCTCAGACGCCTTATGCTTCTACTGCAAGCCAGAAAACACTAATGAAAATTTTAGCAAAAGCGAAAAATGCAAAATAGCAAATTTCTCATCATCTAATTTGAATATCCAATGAAAACTCACAGAAATTTCGAGAAGAAATGTCATCTGGCCGCATGCTGTCATCTGATGCTAAAAATTACAAACAAAACTCTCTAAAGAGTTGCTAAGCAACGCAGTTTCAACGTATCATTTAATTTTAAATGCTTACTAAACTGACGAAAGTCTAAACATAAAAGCCACTAAAATTGGCAACCCAAAATACGAAATAATTCGCTTTTTATTTGAATTACTTATGATATAGTTAAATTTAAAATTGGTATAACATTCTAGTTAGATACATTTTTGAGGAGAAGTGAACAAAAAAGCGTTTTAAAAGATTTAATGATTTATTTAATTATTTATTTAATGATTTAAATAGTTACCTTATAAAATCATATACCGGTAATTGCAATTCTAACATGATTTCATTTTTTTATTTACTCGAATAGCAACGTCTCTCGGAATTTTCACATTGAGAAATTAATCTCGTCGGCATTAAATTTGGAATTATTCGAATTTGTATCGACCAATATCTCTTGCACGAGTCGTAGGCTGAAAAATAAAGAATAAAATAACAAATTCCCACATTTACCAACTTTTATCAAAGTGTGCTTCGAAAGGAACTCGCTATGTGTCGCCACCTGTCAAAGGTAATTTTATCCCATGGGCGACAATGTGAATTCTATGCTCTTATTTGTGCTTCGAAAGAAACTCGCTGTGCCGCCACCGATCAAAGGTGAAAGAAACTCGCTGTTCCGCAACCGATCAAAGGTGATTTGTTTTCGAACCCAGTGTCGGTACTGTTTTTCATTTTTTCGGAAACTACCATGGACCGGGATCGGAAATACATTTCTAAAAGTCCCACGTACTATAACGTTACCACAAATCTTTATTTTAATTATTCAGCATTTAAATTGTTATTACAAAATAATAAAATATCAATTATGAGTTCCAACATTATTTTATTTTGCATTCACTCGAAACGTAAAGTTACGGAGTTCGAATAGTGACGGTTCCCAGGATTTTCACATTTAAAAATTAATCTCGTCGGCAATAAATTCGGAATCACCCTAATTTGTATCGACCAATATCTCTTGTACGGATCGTAACCTGAAAAATAAAGAATAAAATATCAATCTTCCACATTTACCTTCAAAATAAAACAAGCAAAAATTGATTTACCAACGTGAGCAATGCTCTCTTCACTGTTAACATCGATTCCGTTCAACGACATGTCTGGTTTGTTGCTACCAGACCCATAAAAACAACGAAACGAAAATAGTCCGCCGTTTTCTTTAGATATCCAATAATCGCCATTATTCAATCGCACACTTTTGACATTCGCCCAAGAGTAGAAATCCACTGGAGGATGCGAACCATCTAAAACACAATTCCTCATTAAAAACCATAAAATCCAAGCAACGTTTCGAACATACCATCATTCGGGTAAATGTTAACACACGTTGGCCACTCCGAAGTCCATTCTCCGTTATTACAACTCGTCGACGTGTTTCCGATCAATCGAAACTCCTGTGGCGACGTACAGCGAAAGGCCAAGCTAGTCGACTGTCTGAAGTATTCTCTCACTCTCTTCAGCTGTGTACCATTTACAAATACGTCCATATTGCAATAGGAACTCGCCGGGCATCCCGTGTCTTGTATTTCAACAAAAAAATCTATAAAAAAGACACTCGAAGACCTATAATTACACACCTTGAGTCGGTGGCCCTCTAGTTGTGTAAATTGTATCTCGAACTACAATATTAATTCTGCGTTTTTTTCCAGTCGAGCTCGTACACGCGTAACGTCCTGCGTGGTTTATATCCACTTTGTTGATGAAGAATTCATTATATTCTCCTGTAATATCGATTGATTATGATTTCTTTTCTTACATTTTTATCATTTTTAACTTTATGCACCTTGTCTGGAGCGTCCAAAATTTGGTTTTTCGTCATTCCATGTCAAGCTCGCAGTTTTGCTTCCAACCCACAAACATCGAAGTGTAAATTGAGATCCACGGGGAATTTCCAGATCGCCGGATTTGTATTCGAACTCTTTACACCCGTCCAATTTGTAGGTAATAATGATATCTGTTTGGTCTGTTTAATTAAAAATTAACCAAAATAACCAAATAAATAATTAGATGAAATGCACAAAATGTAAAATTTAATACCTGGATATGTGGGACGTGTAGGTACGATTTCCCCTATTGGAATACCAATTGTGACTTTGGGTTTACAGTACATTTCTTTATTCCAATAGCCGTGGACACACACGTAATTTGGTGGTTCATTTGATGCGTCGTACTCCAAAGAGTCAAACTCTTCATCACAAATCAGCGTTACGTGTCCCAAATGTTCAACAAACTTTCCGGGCTCGATCTGCAAGCAATTTTCATTAAGTTTTAACCGATTTCAATATTTTGAGTTGGTTTTTGTTACTTTTTTCCCGTTGTGCGTGTAGTAAGCGTCTGGAGAAGGGTGTTCGGGTAACTCGCAACCATCTGTAGTGTATCGACACAAATTTCTCATTAGTCAAAATGTTATAATGAAATGAAATGCAATTTACCAACTGGAATGGGTGCACACTGGATTCTACCACTCCATTTGCCATTGACACATTTGTACGTTGCTGTTGTTCCAGTTACCGAGTCAGAAACACCGTCAAAAGTTGCATTGCAGAATAATTTAATTTCTTTGAAATGCGAAACATATTTTCCAGGTTCTATCTGTTTTAATTAATCAATTAATTTGTCATTTGTTTACACATCAATTTACGAGCATAAAATATGCAATTTGAGCATTTTATTTGCTTTACCTTCACACCGTTGTATAAAAAGTAGGCGTTTGTTATGTCTGGTTCAGGTACTATACACTTTTCTATAATTGAGAAATAAATGTAAATATATCTCAGGATTTCAGTGTGTAAGACAAATTTAAACAGGTACATATAATGCAACAAACTCTCATTGATTGAACTCGTTGAAAAACGTCACCATTATTCGGTTTAAAAAATGGACAATGCAGCAAAAACAAGAGGCAAAAAGGGAAAAAAGACTATAAACCCAACATTAACCAATGGAAGGATATTGCATTATTTGTAAACAAGTACAAGGAGTACTTAAAATGCCAGTACTGGACACGGTCGTAGTTGTAACTGGTTTAGTTGTTCCTACAAGAAATTTCAGTTAATTTACTCTTAAATCGCTTCTTTTTTTATTTTTACTTAATTCGCAGCCAATTTCGCTACTCCAAATGCCATCTAGGCATTTATAAGAATTGGTAGGTACATTTACCACAGTAAAATCCATGTAGTCGTAAAATGCATTGCAGAATATTTCAATATGGCCGAGATGTGGAACAAAATCTTCGGGTTTCAACTGTAAACAATCAACGCATCACAACTTAATTACAAGCCATTAACCCTAGTTTGCACGACAAACACACTAAAAGAATATTAATGTTTTTCTTAACCTCTTTGTCCTTGTACATAATAAAATAAGGCTCCGATGTATCGAGTTCAAGTAGTTTACAGGGTCCTGCAATTAGAAAATTATTGTATAACTTGAACATGTAATTTTATAACTGTATATCTTGTGTAATTACGTCTGCAAAATGGCGGTGGTGAAGACCATTTAAGAATTCCATTTATTAATTTACACGTTGCAGTACTTTGACCGTCCATCACTGTGTGGTTTTCGCAAGTATAGGTCACACGTTGATTCAATTTCCTTCCTTCTAAGTAATGGATTTTGACGTGTTTTGGTGTTTTCGGTTGAACACACTCGGTTCCTGAATTTAAATATTTTATTTGCAAATTTTTGTTAGCAAAAAAACAATGCATACTTGGAGGTTCAGTAGGCTTTGGTGTTGTAGTTGTAGTAATTCTTCTAAAATCTATTGGAGGTTCAGTAGGCTTTGGTGTAACAACTATTGATTCCACAAACAATAAAATAAATGACACAATGTAGGAGTAATTTCAGCCGCATACTGCACCTGGTTTACAACGAATTTCACTATTCCATTTGCCATTTACACATGTGTGAATGCTCGTTGCTTTGGTTGATAGCTCAGGATGGTCGTAATCGTAAACTAAATCACAAAACAATCCAACACGTTCCAAATGATTAACATAATCTCCCGGTTCAATCTGCAATTATTAATTGTTGATAAATAGTCTGATATAATCAATTTTCACCATCATTATTACAACCTTTTCCTTCTTGTGCATGTAGTAACCCATCTTTGTGTTAAGTTTAGGCAATTGACATTGTCCTGTAATTGATAGTGTTGTGGTTAATTTATGTAAACTCTAATACTCAACTCAATACACACCTAAAGTGTCCGACTTAGGTGTAGTTGAAGAAATGTCTTCAAAACCATCTATTGATTTGACACGAAATGGAAATAATGTTATACTTGGCGATGTAAATAATTGCAACCGTATACAGCACCTGGTTTACAGAGGATTTCACTACTCCACTTGCCGTTTACACAATTGTAAGAGCTCGTTGCTTGAGAGTCAATGTAGTCGTAATCATAAATTGAGTCGCAAAACAATTGAAGGATTTTTAAATGCGGAACACTTTTCCCAGGTTCTATCTGCAATTATATATAAACAAACACACAACAAACAATTTGCGAGTTTACCTTTTCACCGTCGAGTAAGAAGTAGGCATTCTTTTTGTTTGGTGCAGGTATTTTACACTTCTCTGCAATTGATAAATGTTAGTTTAAACATGGCAGTTCTATTCAGTACAAATTTAGTTACCGTGTGGACCATAACCAGGTGTCACCAACCCTTTTGAAAACAACAAAAATTTAAAAATAATATACAAACTGTCATGTAATAAATGATGTTTAAATTACAAATACAATTCCTTACGTTTAGTTTCATTCATTTGTAATTTAAACATCATTTATTAAAACATGAAAGTGATACGCATTCGACATTATACTCTCAGTACCTGGTTTACAACCGATTTCATGACTCCACAAGCCGTTTAAACATGTGTAAGTGTTGGCTGCATCATAATCACCGTAGGTGTCATCAGAATTGCAATACAAGTCAATAGAATCTTGATGTGGAACATAATTTCCATACGCAAACTGCAATCCATTCAAACAAATTTATTGATCAAGTCTCGTGAGTTTTGATTCAAAAAAATGTCGACTACCTTTTCGTCTTTGTACTTAAAATAGGCATCAGGTGTATCAGGTTTCGGAAGTTTACAGTGTTCTGTAATTAAAAAAAATTGATGTTACTTGGACTTTTATTAGGTATTTGTAACTCGTGTAATTTTTACGCCAGCAAAATGGTGGTGGTGAGGACCATTTAAGAATTCCATGTATTAATTGACACGTAGCAGTACTTTGACCCTGCATTGTTGTGTGCTTGTCACAAGTGTACTCAACGCGTTGATTCAATTTCCTTCCTACTAGGTAATGAATTTTCACGTGCTTTGGTGTTTTTGGTTGGACACATTCGGTTCCTGAATTTAAATATTTTATTTGCAAAGTTTTGTTAGCAAGAAAACAATCCATACTTGGAGGTTCAGTAGGTTTTGGCGTTGTTGAAACTTCTGCCCCTGGTTTACAGCGAATTTCGGTACTCCATTTTCCATTGACACATTTGTGAGTGCTGGTTGCTTCGGTTGCTGTGTCAGAGTAGTCACGGTAATCGTAATTTGAATCACAAAACAATTCAACACGTTGCATATGATTAACGTATTCTCCCGGTTCTATCTGCAATTATTCATTATTGATAAATAAAGCGATTAATTGAAATTTCACCATCGTTACTCAAACCTTTGCATTCCCGTGCATAATGTACCCATTTGTTACATCAAGTTCAGGTACTTTACACTGTCCTACAATTAATAAATGTAATATTAATAGCGTTATTAATTAAACAGAACTTATACCTGAAGAGCCCGGTGTCACTGGAGTCACCGGAGTCACTGGTTCTGTTGATGTCACAAAAAATTTCGTTCATAATACAAATTCAATTATTGCTGGCAACGAATGCTATACCTATTTTACAGCGAATTTCTTCACTCCATTTGCCATTTACACAATTGTAAGTGCTCGTTGCATGCGAGTCAATGTAGTCGTAATCATCAAAAATTGAGTCGCAAAACAATTGAAGGATTTTTAAATGCGGAACACTTTTCCCAGGTTCTATCTGCAATTATATATAAACAAACAAACAACAAACAATTTGGAAGTTTACCTTTTCACCGTCGAGTAAGAAGTAGGCATTCTTTTTATTTGGTACAGGTATTTTACACTTCTCTGCAATTGATAAATGCTTGTTTAAATATTGCAGTTCCATTCAGTACAAATTTAGTTACCATGTGGACCATAACCAGGTGTCACCAATCCTTTTGAAAACAACAAAAATTTAAAAATAATATACAAACTATCATGTAATAAATGATGTTTAAATTACAAATATAATTCGCTACGTTTAGTTTCATTCATTTGTAATTTAAACATCATTTATTAAAACATTAAAGTGATACGCATTAGACATTATATAGTCTCAGTACCTGGTTTACAACCGATTTCATGACTCCATTTGCCGTTTAAACATGTATAAGTACGGGATGCACCGTAATCACCATATTCGTCATCAGAATTGCAATACAAGTCAATAGAACCTTGATGTGGAACATAATTTCCATACGCAAACTGCAATCCATTCAAACAAATGTATTGATCAAGTCTCGTGAGTTGTGATTCAAAAAATGTTGACTACCTTTTCGTCTTTGTACTTAAAATAAGCATCAGGTGTATCAGGTCTCGGTAGTTTACAGTGTTCTGTAATTTAAAAAAATTAATGTTACTGGTTTTTTATTTCTTATTTGTAACTCGTGTAATTTTTACGCCAGCAAATTGGTGGTGATGATGACCATTTAAGCATTCCACGTATTAATTGACACGTAGCAGTACTTTGACCCTGCATTGTTGTGTGCTTGTCACACGTGTAGTCCACGCGTTGATTCAATTTCCTTCCTACTAGATAATGAATTTTCCCGTGTTTTGGTGCTTTCGGTTGTTGACATTCGGTTCCTGCATTCGAGTATTTGATATTGTTGTGATTAATTGATTTAAACTCTAATACTCAACTCAGTACATACCTAAAGTTGACTTTGGTGTTGCTGTAGCAGTGACTATTGATTTGACACATTTATTCATTTATTTAAGCTTCGAAACTAATTTCAGTACGTACCTGAAAGGTCCGGTGTTGTTAAAGTAACGTCTTTAGATCCTTCTATTTAGTTGTTAAACAATTTTATATATACCCTGCGTTGTAAATTATTGCAGCCTTATTTTTTACTACCTGCTTTACAGAGAATTTTACTACTCCATTTGCCATTTAAACATTTATGAGTGCTCGTTGCTTGAGTTGATTCATCGTATTCGTAGTCGTAAATTGAATGGCAAAACAATCTAAGACTTTTTAAATGCGGGACATAATCGCCAGCTTCGACCTGCAATTATTAATTAATTTGTAGAAATTAACAAAAAAACAAAACGATTTTCCACTTTTGTCTACTTTTGCAGTTTCGTAAATGTAGTAACCATCTTCAATATTGAGTTTAGGTACTTTACAGTGCTCTAGAAGTAATAAAAGCGTGCATTTCCGTAGTTGTAGTTGTTATAATCGAATATTTATCCACCAATTACCAGTTTGTTCATACTTTGGTGTTGTCGACGCTCCTAAATATCGTATATTGATTTAATGTATAACTTAACACTAATTGCATAATACGGTACCTGCTGTACAGCTGATTTTATTATTCCATGTGCCGTCCAGGCATTTAGACGTGATTCCTGGTGTACTCGGGGCACCAAAATCCCAATAATCATACTCACAAAATACCGTAATAGCGTCCAGATGTGGAACATAACTTCCAGGTTCTACCTGCAATGATGATCAATTGCATAATTTTAAGATGATCGCATTTTTGTTTACGTTTTTGTTGTTGTGCTGAATGTAGATTTCCGTGGTGCCGAGATCGGGCACTTTACAACGCTCTAGAATACGGAAAATCGTATATTACACGTCATTTGTTTTAAATACAGTCGGTGGGATGATTTTTACGTTTGCAAGTCGGTGGTGGTGAAGACCATTTAAGGATTCCATTCACAAATACACACATTGCGACTTCTTGACCTTCAATTGTCGTGTTGTTTTCGCAAGTGTACTCGACACGTTGATTGAGTTTTGTTCCTCCAAAATAACGAATTTTAACGTATTTCGATGTTTTTGGTTTTCCACAATCGTTTTCCTCGGGGCCAGATTTTGGAGTCGTCGAAACTTCACCCGACTCTTCCGGTTCTATTGACGGGATACGAGATTAAGTGGTCGACACAAATGTTTTCATCATACGGCACCTGGTTTGCAGCTGATTTTACCGCTCCATTTGCCATTTACACATTTGTAAGTGCTGGTTGGAAGTCTCTCAACGTAGTCAAAATCCTCCAAATTTGTGTCGCAAAATAATTTCACAAATTGTAAATGTGGAACAAAACCGCCAGATCTTATCTGAAATGACGAATTAACATAGAATTGAGCACAGATTAATTTCCTAATAACTTTGTTATTTAAGTTTACCCTTCCTTTCTCAACTTCGAAGTACACACTCTCTTTTTCGGGTGCAGGTACTTTACAAGGTTCTACAATTAAATAAATTCATAGTAGAATTACAAGCTACGCAGAGAAGGAAGCTGAGCGGGGAAGCGCTCAAAAATGGGGCAGCAAACTATGCGGGGAAGAACATACAACGGGGGCAGCAAGCTATGCGGGGAAAGCACCAGCGAATCAACTGATGTACTATTTGCGCGCTCTTTGTCACACTCGGTACCTGTTTTACAGCTGATTTCATGATCCCATTTGCCATTTACACAAGTGTAAGTACTAGTTGCTGAGATTTCTGCTCCATAATCACCATAATCGTCAACTGGACCGCAAAATATATCAATTGTTTGTTGATGCGGCACATAATCCCCACGTTCTACCTGCAATCAATTAAATTCACAATAAATTATTTTAAATTTCAAATTACAAGCTCACCCTATTTTTCTTGTACGTGAAATACGCGTCCGATGTATCAAATCGCGGCACTTGACAGTGTTCTATTAAAAATTTAAAAATTCACGTATTAAACGGACCATTTATTTGAAAACAGCATTTTTACGTCTGCAAAACGGTGGCGGCGAAGACCATTTAAAAACTTTATCCTCCAGTTTACACGTGGCAGTGATTTGGCCTTCGACCGTCGTGTGCTCGTTGCACTTATACCGAACACGTTGATTGACTTTCGTTCCTTCCAGAGTAACAATTGCTCCGCCGATCGGTGTTTTCGGTCGACCGCAATCGATTCCCAAGCACCGTGGTTCAGCGCCTGTAAGTTTTCCCTCTTCGTTGCACTGGCGACTCATCGGACCATCCAAAGTAAAACCACGATCGCAAGTGTAGAAAGCGTTTGACAAATAAACGAATGGTTTATCGTATCTAACTTTCCCATTTTGGATCGATTTTGGCTCTTCACAGCTCCTAGTCGTAACTATAGAAAATTTATGTGTCAAAAATGGTATTTCAAATCAAAAATGGTCTACGTACTACATGAGGGTGGACTGCGGGTCCATGCACCCAGATTTGTGCAGGTTATCGACGCGGGACCGTCTAGAAAGTAACCCTCGTAGCAGTGGTATGTGATTTTGCTTCCGACAAGGAAATCACCTCCTTCGTAATAACCATTTTCGATTTTTTCTGGAGTGTTGCATGTCACAACTGGAGCTGAAAACGAAATTATTCAATCTTGGAATGTATTTACACGACTTACGGTGTTTTATTTACGTTCAGGACAACTTAAATCGATGTCAGTCCAGTAGGTTTCTCCATCTGAGATTTCACATCTATGAAAATATTGCTTTCACCTAAAGGTCATTGATAACTCGGGCTACGTCGAAGACTTACGTTGTAATAATGTCTCTTATTGGATCCTCGGTACATTGGTATCTCACTTCGTCGCCCAACTGGTATTCGTCCTTTATTTTGCTCACAATTTTTGCGTTTTTTATTAGAAATGTGGGTGGCTTGCAGAGAAATTCTAAAAAATATTAAAAATGCAGAATATTTTGATTGTTTTTCACTTAATGCATTTCACAATGTAATTCTAACCTTCTGCCATGCAGAATGGCTTAGTTCCGGACCATCGGCCATCACTTCGACAAATCCGTGTTGGCAATCCGATTAGATTGTGTCCCGCGGAACAACTGTAATCAGCTGTGGCGTGAAATCCCCGTCCTTTTGGCGTCTCGACGAAGCCGAAATTAGGAGCAGTCAATAATTTGCATTTGAGAGCTGCATAATTTGATTAATAATTAAAATATTGGTAATAGTTTAGGATAAAAAAAAAACTTGCTACCTTTTGGGACACACACGTAGCCGCAAGATCCATCGCATTGACACTCCGATCGCGGAACTTTACATGTTTCTACGCACGGCAACCCACACTGTCGACCTTCGCAAATGATTTTCTCTTCATCTCTTAAGCATTTTTCATCTGTAAGAAATCAAATTAAATGTAAAAAAAGAGAAAAATCACCTAAAAAATGCACTGTTTTAAGTGTTTTTTTTGTTTTTGTATATTTTAACATCACAAAGCAAAAAACACAAACACTTGAAACAACACTTTTTGACTTAGGATCAATTCGTGTAATTAACCTTCTTTGCTGTTGCAAGTATGGCGTGAAACTGCGTAGACAATCAATAAAAATACAATTTGATGTTTTAACCGCGGTGCCATGTTCCTTTCTAACTGTAAGTTTGAAATACTTGGATTTTTATCAGTTCGGTGTTCAAATAATTTAATCACCAGACCAAAGTTGAGTTTCTTCACTTTCCAGTGAAATCAGAGGCAAAGATCTGAAATCAACACCTCCAAGACACTTTTTGGTATTATTTTTAATGTTTTTATTTCCCACTTGCATTTGTGTACAAATTAAACCGTAGGAAATTCAATAAAAAAAATTCCGTACATCAAAATTAAATAAAAACATAGTTTCGACGCATTTGATGGTTTTTCCAAACACATTTTGACTCACAAGTCGTCATCTACCAATGGAGATGAAAATACTTAGTAACCAAAAATAATCAAAGAATATTATTTACAATTTCTTCAAAAAAGTCAAATTCTCAAAATAAAAAATAAAAAATAAAAATCTGCTTCAACCAATGGAAATTTCATTCAAAAAATATTTTATTTACAAAAAAATAAAAAATAAATAAAGAAAAATCCATAAAATGCACAAAGAAATCACATCTAACAGAGCATAAACCATTTCGTTCATTCGCATTCACCACCAAGCACCATCACTTTCATTCATACAGGAAGCTCAACAAATTTGCCACGTTATTCCCCCCGCCAGCAACACTGACCTTCACCATTGTATCTCACGGCTAAAGGAAGTGAAACTAGACACGAGGTCGAACTCGCATTCTCCCAACAACTTCACTTGCACTCAATAACCTCAACACACATACAAAACACCGACCGCAAACCTCCCCAATCAACCCCCACTGAAAAAACCAACAAAAAACCCAAAAAATCCCCCCAAAAAACCAAACAAAAACAAACAAACCACAAAAAAAAAAAAACAAACAAACAAACAAACAAAAAACGAACAAAGAAATTTCCATCCTGCGCCTGCAGCTGCATGGGTCCATGTGACCTGAGCTGCGACCGCATGCCTTCGGGTGGGTCAGGCACTCGGGCGGCGTGCCCTACTTCTGCGATGCGGACGTCGGGGCCATCGACTCGTCGGTCGCCGAGGCATCGCGCTTTTCATTCGGGTGACCGTGTTGGCGCGTGTGGGGCGACACCAACTTTGCCAGCCGGATTCGACTCCTCCCTGTGACCCCCTTTTCGCCCACGACTACTCCGTTGGCCGTCACTCCTCTCCTGTGATGGGGCGGAGGCTGTGTATTTTCCTCGTGCTCCTCTACGTGAAACCGGGCGCGGTTTTCCGCGATGACGAGCCCAGCGAGTCGGAGCTGTCGGCCGCCGCCATCACGTCGTTGGCCGCGTGGTCGCGCGATGCGCAGAAGGTGGTTCATCGAAAGCGGCATCGACGGGACGAGGAGATGGTTTGTTTCGAGTCGTTGGGCTGTTTTCGGGACGAGGGGCCGTTTGATTATTTGGATGCGTTGCCGCAGTCGCCGGAAACGGTCGGCACGAGGTTTTTGTTGACTACGAGGAGGAATCCGAGTCAGCCGGAGATGATTCATTATTCCAATATGTCTGTTCCGGCGGTTATCAATGCGATGAGACCGCTCAAGGTTATTATACATGGGTTTGGGAGCAGTTGTCGGAGGTTGTGGGCGCGTGAGATGAAGGAGGCATTGCTTAAATCGGTAGGTACTCGTAGAGTGTTTGGGTTTTTTTTTTATTTGGAAAAATGTTTGGTATTTGGATTTTTTTTTTTTTTTTTTTTGGGTGTGTTTGGAATAATTAAGTGTTTTGGAAAAAAAATTAATTGGTAATTAATGGTAATGGGAATTTTTTATACGGATGGATTATTTTGGAATTCTAAATTTTAATTAGGAAATTTTATATTTGGACTAAAAGAAAATCTTAAATATTAATTTAAGATGCTAAATGTTAATTTAAAATTCTTAATTTGAATTTAAAATCGTAAATTTCGATTTAAAATTATATATTTCAATTTAAAACTAAAAATTTCAAATTAAAACCCTAACTTTTTATTTAAAAATCTAAATTTCAATTTTAAAACCCAAAGTTCAATTTAAAATCCTAAACTTCAACAAAAAATTCTAAATTTAAACAAAAAATTCTAAATTTTAACAAAAAATTCTAAATTTTAACAAAAAATTCTAAATTTTAACAAAAAATTCTAAATTTTACCAAAAAATTCTAAATTTTAACAAAAAATTTTAAATTTTAACAAAAAATTCTAAATTTTAACAAAAAATTCTAAATTTTAACAAAAAATTCTAAATTTTAACAAAAAATTCTAAATTTTAACAAAAAATTCTAAATTTTAACAAAAAATTCTAAATTTTAACAAAAAATTCTAAATTTTAACAAAAAATTCTAAATTTTAACAAAAAATTCTAAATTTTAACAAAAAATTCTAAATTTTAACAAAAAATTCTAAATTTTAACAAAAAATTCTAAATTTTAACAAAAAATTCTAAATTTTAACAAAAAATTCTGAATTCCAACAAAAAATTATTAATTTCGACAAAAAATTCTAACTTCCAACAAAAAATTAAAACATTTAACCAATAATCAAACCAGCATTAATGCCATTGACCAAACTCGACAATAACTCCCAAAAAAAATAATTTTAAAAATTTAGCTTCAATTACTGTACCGCCTCGTTTAAACGCCCGGGTTCATTAAGACGCCGGGCCCGTTTTAGCACCAGACAGTCATCAGCGATTTACGGAATTAACGCCGGCCCCGATTAAGCTCCGGGTCTCCAAAAATCGCCGATCTTTTGTGAAAAAATGGTGATTTTTGCAGAAAAATGACCTTTTTTTTGCGAAAAATCCCCAAATTTTTCAGTTATGCGCCGACCCCGAATAAACGCTGGGCTTCAAATTGGCGGTACAGCACTTCAACTTAATTATAAAAAAAAAATAACTCCTTCCTAATTTCTCACACACAAAACCCTAAATTAACCCTCATTAAAAAAAACAACAACATAACAATTTAATCTTTTTCTTTCTAGGACGACATCAATATTCTCTGCGTTGAATGGGAATCAGGCGCATCCCTACCAAACTACGTTCAAGCCGCAGCCAACACTAAACTAGTGGGCCGCCAACTCGCCTTACTCATCGGCGAACTCACTGCACGAGGCATCACAGACCCGAGCCAGGTCCACTTGATAGGCTTCAGTCTTGGGGCCCACGTGGCCGGTTTTACCGGTAAACAAGTTGCAAACATCAGCCGAATATCGGGTGAACATTTTTTCCTCCTCATTTTTTTTCTCCCGTTCTTTAAAAAACATTTAGGAACAGGATTTATAAAACTGACCTCGATCGGAATGTAGCATCGATTTTTAATTCCGTTTTTATTATTTTTAAAACACCACGATTTAAATCAAATTTGCAACTCATTAACAACTTGGCCTAGAATAATTACACTCAACACGAACATTGATGTCAAACAGCTTTGTCAACTTGACACAAAACTTAACCCAATTTATTTTTAATTTTTTTTTCTTTTATTTAAATCGAGTTTTCCTTTTTAATCCAAAGGATTAGACCCAGCTGCACCGCTGTTCGAGGGTTACGGCAGTCAGTTTCGACTGGATCCAGGCGACGCCCGCTTCGTTGACGTCATTCATTCGAATGGAGACCGCTTGCTCAAAGGTAACCGATTGAAACGGTTTGTTTATTATCACGCTTCACCTGGTGTGACACTGCACAGAAATGATATCACAAAATGAGGCCAAGACCTTGAAATTTGATACGAATAAAAGAGGGAGTGTTGAGGGTGATTTGTGGTGTGGAAATTAGAAATGCTCTGCAGGCAAACTCAGGGGCAGCAAATTGCATTCAAAATTCCTCTTTTCCGTCTTCTAACCAGCAAAAACAGACGATCAATTTTCTTTATCAAGTTTTTATTAAAATACCTCTATACACTAAATTCTGTTTTTAGATATTATTACGTGGTTTTATGTCCTAATTAACGAATTATAAGCCAAATCAAGCGCTACGGATCGGCCGTTTATCGGAACGGTCTGATGTACGCGTAATAATATGTTCCAGAAAAATACGTGTAAAAAAAAGACACTTAGCTGCATTTAAAAAATCGTGTTTTTGTTTTGTGATGTTAAAAGCCACAAAAACAAACAAACATACACCAAAAACACGACTTTTTTAATGCAGCTGCTGTTTACCTTTTTAAAAATCATTATAAATCAAAAGAAATCGTGTAAAAACAGAATTGAATTTATTTTTAGACCGCGTTAAATCAAAATCATGTAAAAAAAGACTGTGTAAAAACAGAGTTGAGTGTATAGTACCAAAGGTTAGCTCACCTGACCAAAACCTGCCACACAGCACTTTAAAAACCACTCTGAGAGTTCGTACCCTGTAACTTGATGCGAAATTCAAACTGCGCTTCCCGGTCTGCGCAAACATGGTTAAAATTCTAAATTATACACACGGAGCATCTTTTGTTGGTATTGTTATTTATTTTTTTCGGTTTAGCAATATTAACCCTAGTAAATTAGCCCTAATACTGACAGAACAACAGTATTTACGGCAATCCTATGCACAGAAAGGAATGCGCAGTTTGAATTTAGCATCAAGATACTACAGTTGTCGTTTCTGTTCCATATGCTTTCAAAAATACATTGAAATTATATTGCAATGCATCCAAAATGTACAGTATTTTATGGAATTAAGTAATTTGTGCATTAAATAATAAATTTCATTAAAAATATATATTTTAACAATGCATTTGCAATTCTCTTACAATAGTACTTTAAAATGCAGATCAAAACCAGGTCGGATCACTTCATCGAATCCCGTTTCATCGAATCCAGAATTCTTAAAGTGGCAAATGGGTTCCGCAGTGTGTAGATAAAAAAAAAAAACAGTTAAGGGGAGGTTGGGAATTCAAGGGGGGTGCTAGCCCCCCTTGTTAGACATTCTTAGGAGACAAGAAAAAAAGATGTCATCATATTTAGGTAACCGAAACGAGATTCGATGAAACGGGATGCAATGCAATATATTTTTGAACCATATTGATTTCTGCACTTCTTGCAAAACCACAAACTGACTGCAGCTATTGAAAACAAAATGTATTTTTTCTATTTCTGGTTGTTGACCCCACAAAAGATGACACAATAATCAGCCCTTACGCCCTCTTCCCCACTTTATTAGCTCATCGAGTCGTCTCTCACTTGACCCTAATGATGACAACAGACCGATTCCCCTCTCCGCAAACACAAATATTAATCTTCTCTTCCGCAGGTGGTCTTGGAGCATTCGAGCCAATGGGTCATGTTGACTTCTATCCGAACGGAGGAAAAGCCCAAGCCGGTTGCAACAACCTGTTTGTTGGAGCCCTGTCTGATTTATTTTGTATGTGAGCCTGTGAGGTGATTTGTTTATAGTGTCACTACACTTTCTTTTTAATACCTTCCAATGTTTCCAAGTGTACCGCTCTCGCTCCGAAGAAGACAGCCGGAGTCTGTGCAACCATCGCCGCGCCTACAAGTTTTTCACCGAGTCGATTGACGCTAATTGTCACATGAGGGGGTTCGCGTGCACGGATTTTGAGCGATTTTTACGTGGGAAATGTTTCACTTGTGGATCGACGGGGGAGCAGTGTGGGGATATGGGCATCCATGCCGACCACACCTTGGGTCGTGGCAAATTTTACTTGATTACAAGAGACACTGAACCACTGTGTGGTAAGAAAATTATTTTTAAAATTTTTTTAAATTTTTTAATATTTATATTAATTTTTTTTTTTTTAGTTAATCAATTTAAGGTTGAAGTGGGTTTGGTTCCTAGAGACCGGTCCACCAGTTATGGGTTGATTGAATTGACTTTTTCAGACCAAACTGGACTTAATGAAAGTTTTCCTATTACAAGGTTTGAATATATACATTGTTGAGTTGATTTTTTATTTATTTTTTTTTTTTGTTGCAGTGAATCTGATGAAATAAGTCACAAAAAGAGTATTGTGAAAATCATAGCTGCGAATCCTTTGTTGTCTTTTGCTGGTCATTGTCAAATTCAATATGTCGCTTACAACGGGTGGTTGTACAGAGGCGGGAATGAAGTTGTGATGAATAAACTTGCCATCACCGATTCCTACGGACGAATGTAAGTTAGAGAAAATCAATGGATAGGAATTTAGTCAGCGTAAACGTTTTGATTGTGGGCACATCATGACGCCATGTTTATTTACCAAATATTCCGAACGTCGTAACCGACGTGTGCTAAAAATGGTTGAATTATTAAATCGGTCTTTATGAAACAAATTGCGATGATTTGTCATCGATGAAACGATTGTTTCCATCTCATAAAAAATTACAATTATAACGTTTGAATAGATAAAAGCGAAACATACCTTATTGTCTTTGCAGTAATGTCACGAGTTGACAGCGTGATAAACGTCGCCGTTGTGCCGCCTGGTGTCACATTTTGTTGCGGCGCTTTGACGTTTTATATTTTATAACAAAGAAGATTATTATTTGACGAATGAAATTAGTCGAAAACTATCATTTTTTTAAAATTAATTAATCAAAAACTATTACTTTTTTGAATTAATTGATTAAAAACTTAATATTTTTTGAATTAATCAATTGAAAACTAATATTTTTAAATTAATTTATTGCAAGCTATAATTTAACGATTTAATTAATTGAAAACTTATTTTTTTTCAGATTCTCTCTCTGTTCGCATGGTCTTGTGCTGCAAAGTGGCGTCACCACACCCATTTTCTTGACCACAACAGAATGCAACTTAAGTCTTCAACCAATCCAGAGTCAATGGCCACCTATAGAAAATGACATTCTTCAAACTGTTCCAGCGCAACTTCCAATCTCAACGACTTCAATTCACAGATACAGCAAGCTGGAACCAATATACAAGGCTGAAGACTCCAAAAAAACTCACCTATTCAAAACCAATAATTTCACCTATCAAATTGTATATCCCTCATACTGGAGTGGCAAAATTCGATTCACCTATCCAGTAAACATGTCATTGCTGCTCCTGGTACCGCCAAGCAATCCTAACATTGGCCGCACCACAAGAATGATGAACGTCGAACCCGTTCTTCCCAAATCGAATTTTCGATTTCCTATACAGACTTTTTCGCCTCAAACTTACTATGGTGCACAACCGCCATTTTCGTATTACATGAAACCGCAACCGTATGACCGGTTATCATATGGTTATGACCAACGAGCATTTCAATCGGTCTCCCCATTTGCCGGTGCAAATCACATGCCATGGAATGCATGGAGGTTTCCAGCAATGAATTATCCTAGTAAAAGTGATGTCTATGTACTAGACTGATATTTATATGTTAAATAATAGGTGCAGGTCATCATTGCTTTTGGAAAGGACGTGCCATTGTAATTTATTTGTATATTGAGTTTTATTTTATATATGGTGAAGCAAGATGATATTTATTGATATTTTTAAACTATATTGTAAGAAATTATATTTTAGGTATTAAATATTTTTTTTAAAGAAAGTAATTACAAAAACCTTGCGATTCTTCGAGGATCGACGTATAAATGTCACTTTACAAAGCTTAAAGTTCAAATTTACATTAACTTTTCATTGCAGTGTGTTTTGCTCTGTGTCCCAGTTAAAGCGAAGGAAATGAAATGTTCGGACAATTAATTAAGTCAAAATTTCTTTTAAAAACATTTAAAAAAGTTTAATCAGGAACTATATGTACAACAATTCTAAGTATTCTAAGTAAAAAAATCTCCGTTGAATGCTGGTTTCATTGCAATGACTTTGCAAAGACTACAAAATAGAAAAATAAACAAATTGAGATCAGTACACACAAATTATATCAAACATATTTGTTCTTGATTTGTTCTAACCTTAGGATTATGCACTAACTGGAGTGTATGAGCTCTCAACAACTTCTGATGTGATCGAAGGCTTTTCTTCGGTTACTTTGGGTGTGTCACTACGGTAGCTTGCACCAGCTGCATAAGTGTTACCTCCTTCATTACCACCACCATAACTATTTCCAGCTGCGTAACTATTGCTTCCTTCATTACCACCACCATAACTATTTCCAGCTGCGTAACTATTGCTTCCTTCATTACCACCACCATAACTATCAACTGCTGCATACATATTGCCTCCACCATAGCTGTTACCAGAACCATAACTGTTTCCATCATCATAATTGTTGCCGCTACTGTAACTAATAGCATAGCCGTTAGCACCACCACCCTGCGGATAACCACCCTCATAACTGTTGCCAGCACCCTGGGAATAACCGCCACCATAACTGCTACCTCCACCCTGGGCATAACCACCACCATAATTGCTGCCGCCACCCTGGGCATTTCCGCTACCATAACTGTTGCTATTATCGTAACTATTGCCACCTCCATAATTATTTTTTTGTCCAGTGCTGTATCCACTGGCTGCATTCTGAGAGCTTCCACCGTATCCGCCATTATTTCTGCCTTCGTACCCACTGCTCTGTCCTCCACTGCTGTATCCGCCATAGTTAGAGGTTGTCGCACCATATCCGCCATTATTTTTTCCTTCGTAGCCACTGCTCTGTCCTCCACCAACCGCGTAGTTAGAAGTGGTTGCGCCATATCCGGCATTGTTCTTTCCCGCGTACCCACTGCTTTGTCCACTGGTTTGACCACCGCTGCTGTATCCAGAGCCTGAGGCATATCCGCCATTATTCTTTCCCTGGTAGCCACCGCTTTGTCCTCCATATCTTCCACCATTACCACTACTAATAATAGGTGTGATTTGGATTTTAACTTCGTCTTTTGGATAACTGGCATAGCTTGGTTGTTGTACAGGCATGGGAACATGAATGGGAATTGGTACAATTTGAATGTGACTTCCCATGCTGCTTCCGTAACCGCCCATGCTGCCTCCATAGCTGCCCATGCTACTTCCATAGCTTTGTCCACCTCCATAACCCCCCATGCTGCTTCCATAGCTGCCCATACTGCTTCCATAGCTTTGTCCACCTCCATAACCCCCCATGCTGCTTCCGTAGCTTTGTCCAGCGCCGTAGCTTTGGCCGCCTCCGTAGCTTTGACCGCCTCCGTAGCTTTGACCGCCTCCGTAACCGCCTCCGTAGTTTTGTTTTCCTCCGTAACCACCGCCATAGCTTTGACCGCCTCCGTACATTTGACCACCTCCATAACCACCGCCGTAGCTTTGACCGCCGCCGTACATATTTTGAAGTCCTTTTCCTCTTGCACTAAACGACCATTTTCCACCACCTTTTCCGCCCTTGGAATAACCGCCTCCGTATCCGTAACCTCCACCCTTGTTTTTGGTTGCAAAGACAACCGAAATACAGAATAAAAGCGCGAGTAGCATCTATAGCAATGAAATTAACAACATAAATCAATTATTTGTGCTGTTGCTTAAACACACCCGTCAAAAAACTAACAAGAAAATGAAGAAGGAATTTTTCTGTTTTCTTTTTGCTATGTTTTCAAAATTTTCAAAATCAAAGTATAAAATCTTACCGTGTTCTTAAGCAACATCATGATTTTCCTTTGGGTTTCTTCTGCACAGTGCTCTCGTGGTGATGCAACGTTGTGTGTCCGGCTCTCTGAGTGTCCGCTTTATATAGGATGGGTCTAGCTGCTTAGCACGTAATAGGGTTCCTTTGGTTTCGAGGTTAAAAGCCCCATGTTTAAAATTTTGAGGTCGCTGCGGTAACTTTTCGTGTGATGGGCATTTCTGTGGAATCAGGCGGGGGGTGGAAGAGCTCTGTCTCTTTTCTTTCTTCTGAGGCAACTGACCCGCTCCATAGCCACAGGTGTGTCAGGGTGTGGAAAGTAGAAGAGGCTAATAGATTCAGTATAGATTTATGGTTTCCCAAAATTAATTACAATACATATTGTCGAGTTCTTTATCTGATGTAAATTTCTTCAATTGTATTGACCATTAAAAATGTTATATTTAGTCGCCAACTTTGACGTTTTCGTCTTATTTAACTTTAATGAGTCGTAAAAATTTATGGGTTGAATCATTTTTTGTTTCTCAGGGTCAGCAGCTGTTGCTGATTTGAATTTTTTGGAACATTCTTTAAGGAGGTTAACATCCTTGGAATATTCTTTTATTTCCTTATCTCACCCCTATGATAAATGAACCCCAGGTGTGTTCCCCTCTCCTTGAGCCACTGACCTGCTTTCGACATGTAATTTTCGAGGTGTCAGGTATGTGAGTAACAACTGAAGAACCAGTTCATCCGTGTTCTAAAATAACTTTCTTCAAAATATTTTGGAAAATATACTTGAATACAATTCGTGCCCGGTATTTTGATGCTTAATTCAAACTGCGCATCACATTCTGCGCATGCATTTAAGATGGCGATTGTCAAGCTTGTTGCACAATATGTATTTTGGTTTTACTGCTGTGAATTACTTTTAATGATGAGTTTATTGTTGTTTATTTTCTTTATTTTAGTATTATTAGACCTAATATTAGGCTTAATACTGTTAAATACTGCGCAACTGTAGCTGTTATAAGTTCAAAGAGCCATTTCTCGATACTATTTGCTTTTATTTTATTTTTTTATACAAATAAAAACACCAGAATTTCATCAAGTGCTTAATTATTTTCTACCATAAGTTACAACGGTATTTAATCCATCAGATACCGGTACGAAACCCTTAAACTTGTCGTTAGTATCCATCGTATCGCTTTTCAATGCAGGATATCCGTGCGCTGGTGCGGTTTCATATCCGAGATCAACTCGCGGAAAGTGCATTTGTGCCATTGCGAGTTGAGAGTTTATCCCTGATATTGCTGAGGTGAGTGGTTCGTTAAATGCATGTTGAGCCATTAAGGTAATGGGAATTACAATGGGCGAGATTTGAGGAGCAATTACTGCCGCTGAATTGAGGCCTGCCGATTTAATGGCGCTCACTGCACCGCTCATTGCGTATCCCGATGGAGCTGCCGGTGGATAATATGGTGCAGCAGGAGCTGGTGGATAGTAAGCCGGTGCTGGTGCTGGTGGTGCAGCGGCAGCAGCTTCTGCAACTGCTGCTTGAAGGTTTTTAAGTCCGAATCCTTTGGCCTTAAACTTAAACTTGTCCTTCTTGAGGCTGCAGGAAGAAGAAAGTGTTGCTAAAAGCAAAACCAATGTCTGAAAATAAAAATTATTGTTAAGTGTTTTTTTTTGGATTTCCTTTTGATGATTGTTTGTATACCATTAGGTTTGCCATTGTTGAGGGTTTTCTTCGGTTGTTTGTAGCTGTATGAGCATCAATTGGATTTTCATGATGTTTATATAGTTGTTTGAATATGTCATTAGGTCAATTTGTTATCAGTTTTCAGTTGAACATCCCGTTTATAGTTCAAGGGTTGTAATCAAATGATTTGACTGATTATATTGATGTGTTGGGATGTATGGAAAGAGTTATGGATTTTGTTGCTTAATTCAACTTTAATTAAAGCTTTTTCCCCGTTTTCTGAAGTGAAAATATTATTGATAATAATAAATTGTGGTTTAATTTCATGTGGGTTTCATTTTTTGGGTTTTATTTTTGTTTTTTGTGATTTTTTTTTTTTTAAATGGGAGTTTGGTTTGGTTTCAGTTCTTTATTTCTTTTCAGTATTTTATATCTCATGTATAGTTCGTTGCATCCGATTTTGACAAGGAATTTGTCAACTCTTTTAAGGTAATAAGTTGACCTTCTTTGTAAGGTGCATGTACTCATATCTTGATTTATGGGTGACTTCTAAAATAAAAGATCAACGAATTATTGGCCAAAATATATGTTTTATTGTGATATTCATTATGTATTATTTTATTTTTATTTCATCCAAAAATGAAAAATTGGTAAATATTCAATATATATATTTTATTAAAGGAAGAAAGTAAACTTCTTATGGTTTATCTTAAATATTTGCATGATTTATGTGTACTATTCACAGTTATTACAGAAAAATATTTACAAAAGATCATAGACAACAAAAAAGCACTATAACAAAACACAAAACAAACATAACAACAACACAGAGACGCAGACACATAAAAGACACGAAAAAAACAGCACAAACAGATGACAACGTCACAAGACCCGAAAACACATACGACAATACCACAGGACAAAGGACAACACAAACAGAAACAATAAATTTAAAAGGATATCTATAAAACCCCAGTGATGATGACTATGGATGAACAAAGTGTTGAACATGGTAAATACAAAATACCCCCACCATAGTTTGCAGTTAGCCACGTGGAAATTCTTCAAATGTCTGCGATATCTGTAAAATTATACGAAAAGATTACTCCACTTATTAAAAACTTAATAAAATTCATCATTTAAGAGCTAAAAACCCACGTTTGGGTATTTCTAAGTGTATATACAGACCAAATGAGACTAAATTCTACTTAAATTGGTAAAAATAAAGCCGTGTTCACTTACATGAATGATATTATTTACAAGATGAGTGTATCCAAACATGCTGCAATGGGAAATAGGCCTAAGTTACAGTGAGCCAGAGTAGAGTGCTTTGGTTTGGTAATATAGACACCGCCCCGCGGTTCCTTCCAACTCTGCGACCGCGGGGAGATTCCAATGACACTTGAATGGATTCTGGTGATGTGTTTTCAACGAGAGGAAAAAGGAAAGTGCTCTCAACTTTCACTCGCGCCTCACTTTATGGCAGCAGCAGTGAAACGTCATCGGTATCATTTATAACTGAGGTCCTTGAACCCGTGTTTGAGGAAGAATAAGAAATTGTGATAGATGAATTTCACTTTCCATTGTTTTGGTTTGATAATTTCTTCCCTATTTTGTTTTCTAAAGTTAGAATTCTTTCGTTTTTTTTTGGTTTTTCGTGATTTTCTCTGGTTGCGCAGTTGCACAAAAGCGAATTAGATTTCATTTAGAGCAGAAATTTGGTTTTGGAGTATCATGGGAATTAAGTGGTGGTATTTAAAAATGTAAGGCATTTTTTTTAGGTTTTCCAATAAAATTGAATTGCAATTGATACCATCTTGAAGTGTGGATTGGTTTTGGAACACAGAAAGTGCATTAAAAAAAAAGAATTTAAAAATATAAGCTTTTACACTTTTACTAGGTCACTGAGGCGAGGAGCATAGAAATTCGCCTTGGAGAGGACGTTGAACTCTTGATGCAGTGAAAGCAATATTCAGGGTAAGATTTATTAGTTTTAAGGGTTTTCAAAGCATTTAAGTAATTTTAATTTTAAATAATTGTTCTGTAGGTGCCTAAATGTTAATTATTTATAAAATTATGTGTGTTTATGAAAATATTTGTTAGTTATAAGTGAATATTTAAAAATATTGGATATTGGCATCTAGAAAAACAGTTTTGTACTTAGGAACAACATTATATGTCTTTAAACCTGGAAAAAATTGTGTTTTATAGTTAGTGAGTGCATTTTTCAATTTTTCAATTTTATTTTTTTAATAAAATTTTAATCAATTGATTTAAAAAGTTAAATTTGATAAATTTACAATATCATGACCAGTAAAGGAGTTCGTTCAACTCTTTATTACTTCCTTTGCTTTCCTTCCTATGTCATTGAAGTTCTTTTTTCCCGAGACATCATCCCTGAAATGTAATATTGAGGTCATGGTGGTGAGATCGTTGAACTGTTTTTTGTCTTCTACCTTCACTCTAAATTGCTTCCCCCACAGGAATGAAGAATGAAGATCCCTGTTCCTGTAAAACAAGGACAAATGTGGATGAACTTTTTCACCTTTGATCAGAATTTTGGATACAATATTTGTTAATATAAATTATAGAATCAATAAAATAATTTCAAATTTTGTCACACGCTAAAAAATCTGGTTGGTGTGATCAAAAATGTATTTAATTTAACTCACTTGTCAGAAAGTTGTATTTTATTATTTCCCCGTAAACTGGGAAGTGTTGTCCAGAAAAGGTGAAATGGTACGGTAGTTGACATTTTCTTTTATGCAGTACAGTAATTGAAGTTTAAAAATTAAATACCGCAATTATATTCTAAATGAATATCAGTTGTTAATTTTTAAGAAATTCGTTTTTGTTTAAACTGTGAAACTTTGTTTCTGTTTGGGTACCGTCGTGTGTCATTTCAATTCTTATTTCAGGTTTTATTAAAACTGTTTGTTGTTGTCATTTGCGTCATGGACATCTGTGATTTACCCGATCATCGGTCTCCGCGAATAAGGAAAAGCAATGTGTATGTTTGATTCCTGTAAGTTATTTTATTCTCAAACCATCTATTCAAAACCTATATGTTCTTTTAGACACATCCAATCCAAGATCCAATCAATCTTCCCCGACCTAATCGTAAGATCAAACCAAACTCGTACCTCGTCCCACGTAAGTACTAGGCCTAAAATCACGGCGCTTTGATTTTTATTTATTTATTTTCGACCTATCATAAAAACAAATCTGTGGTTTTACTGACAAGACGATGTGAGAGTAACTTTAAAAGAAAATTTGTTTGAAATCTTGTCGTGAAAGTTCTAAGTGGCCGATCATGGACGCATGTCCGTGGTGGTCCGTAGATGTAGTTTAGTTTGCAAAACTGACATGAGGGAGAGCGATTTTGATCCGATTGTAAAATAGTCATCTCATGCTTTCCTCCAAGTGAAATTTCTGTAGGTGCATTCATTTAAAAAAATGTAACATGTAAAATTTTACATTTAGTCTGCTTTAAAAAAATTACAAGCAAGTTTAAATGATGAAATTACGAAATGATGAAATTACAGACCAGAAATTTGACCATTATTTATATGAAAAATTACTGTGGACGATTACAAGTAACATCGTATTTTTTCGAAATAAAGTCGCCCTCGATTACTAGTCGCGGCAAGTATTCGAAGAAATTCACAAAATATGTTACTGGTTTACGTGATTTCTTTTGTGAAAGAATCATTTATTTAGGTATTTAAACCGTATAAATACAATAAAATAAAAATTGATAACAAAAACCACGCCGATGTGGTCATTATGAGCAATATGTAGGCAAAAATTCCGTCAGCATTATATACAATTTCAATGAAAGGTCGTCCTCGATTATAGGTCGTGGCAAAAACTTGCAATTATAAGCCGCGAATTGAGTACAAATGACTTTAGCAAATCATCAAATCCTGTGATGTAGTGAGCTGATTTTCAAATCTGCACGCAATATGAGTGAATGCAGTGAACGTTGGCCACCCTGGGTTTTAGAAACCGAAGATAGAAACATAAAAATGCACACTTTCTTCAGTGGTCAAGTGACATCGAAAGATCTGTGTTTTGATCAATTGTTTGTAGTTTAGAGCGCAACTAATATCACTAAAATCACTTTATTATATCGAAGTAGAAACGTGGTTGTTGTTGTGGATTTAGTAGCGACATCTATTGATCATACTTTGTAATAGTGTCAAGCAATCTTTACTTGAAATGTAGCTTGAAATGCATCGAAACGTGTGGAATTGTTTTCATTATTTTTTTGTTGCATTTATCACATCTCGGGGGAAATGAACTTATTGCTTGTTTCGTGATATAATTTTTGACACAACGATTTTATAGATTTTAAAACCAAACTTTTGTCTTTCGTTTGGGGCTACTGACTTAAAAGGTTATAAAAAGGTAATAAAAACAACAAGTGCACAGCATAGGGTTGTTAAAATATTTTTATAACAAATCTAACGGGTGAAATCACAATCAATGGCTTAAAATGAACAAACCAGATCTTTGTTTATGAGCAATAAAACATTAGGGAAAAAATGTATTTATGGCCTGAGAGTTACGTCGGGGTCAAGCACGCGATACGTCATCAACATGCCAGTTTCACTGTGGTTACCAACGTGGCAATGCATAAGCCAGTCGCCAACATTAGCAGCGATCAATTTGACTTGATCAAAGTCACCCGGCAGAATATCCATCACGTCGTGACGATGAGGGCCTGACAGTCTTCGAATAAACGTGTTGCCTAAATGATTAATGATGAATTAAAAATAGGTAAAAGTATTAAGAGCCGCGGCTGAGGGAGCAAAAATACCGTATTATGCGGAAACAATACAGTATTTTTTTTTGTATTTAACATAGCAGAATATCAAGAAAACTTAAATTTCAGGCCCAAATTTTAACATAATTATTCATCTGAGCTCTTTTAAACAAAAAAAAGTTTTTTCACTTGTACCGGCATGTTTCGCTTTATACCGGCATGTTTTGCTTTATACCGGCATGTTTCGCTCTATACCGGCATGTTTTGCTCCATACCGGCATGTTTCGCTCTATACCCGCATGCCGATATAGACTTTTTACGCGCGATTTGAAAACCGTCATAAACCCACGCCATGCGGCAATAAGCCGGGTAATATGGTTTGTGTTTATGAAAAACGGAAATCGAAGTTGCAGTTACAATTTACCATGGAAATGAACAGTGTGTGTTTCAAATGGGTCTCCAAGACTTAGCAGGTAAAATGCTGCAGTTTCACCTAAGTACAGATCCACGTGCCTGATGCTTCCAAAACTGTACCCATTGATTGACATCATTATATTCGTCTCGATCCACTCAACATCTGTTTTCATGGGCAGGGTTTCTTCAGGATTGTTTGTATATTTCTGTTGTCAAAAATGGTTTTAAAAATTAGCCAATTGAAAAGTAACATTTTTACCTTTATGTTGTCATCGATGTATGGACTTGCGTTTTCGTTATTTATTTTGTAAAACAATGCAAATTCTCTATTAACATCTGTTCGCTTGTCTGTAATGTGAAATGCAAATAGGGTTTTAGAATGGAAAAAATTCTTTGGTTCAAAAGGCCTATTCGTAGGTTAAAGTATCTTGGTTCGGAGGCGCATACTTTATTTATCGTGACAACAGTGTATCGCGACAAGCTGTCCCAAAAAAATGGTTTTGCATTTAAAAACCAGTAAGGTTATGTTTGCGGAGGGTCAAGGGGGGCGCAGCCCATCTTGTTAGCTCTTCTTAGGAATTAGAAAAAGAAAAAAACCCAAAATACACGTAGTCGCAGTTTCCCAAGTCGCGATATATTCGTGTCGCGGTAGATAGTGTCGCGCTAGATGACACGTCCCCTTGGTTCATATTTTCTGTACACAAGGGAGTTTTCTCAGACACTAACTATCTATTGCCTTTTCTCCCCTCTTGTACAACATGGTTATGCCAACCCAGACAAAAATCTCACCATTTTCATCTAAAATTCCTTGCCGACAAATGACGATTGGACCTACTAGACCGGCTTCTATATCTTCAAATTCCATGACAGCAGACGAGTAGGGCCAAAAAACACAAGGAAAATTGTCGTAACTAGGGCCTGCTCTAACAGGCACAGCCCATTCATAGACTTGGGTCTGTCCAGGGGCAACAGAATCATCTTTTTTATCTTGACCTGATGTACCGTCATTGTATCCATGGCCTAAGCAGAATGTATAAAATATATTCAAATAAATACTGAAAGACGAAAAAGAAAAAGAAATACCTTCGTTTGATTTGTTGTAAAATACGCCATGTGGTTCTATTGAGAAGTTAAACTTTGCTTTATTTTTGAAAACCACTCTGATGGTGTCGCCAACTGAAGCTTTAATAAATGGTCCTAATGTGCCTAAATGAAGATCTCGTTCAGTTCTGGTTTTTTCTGTTCGAAACGTCTCATCTGTAAATTCTCTGTACACAGCTTTGATGTAAACATGACCAATTGTGTGATTGCCTTGTACGTAAAACTGACTGGAAGAACTACAAAGAAGATAATAATGTCACCTTTGTATATTTTTTTAATTACAGTGTACTCTGTGTAGCCTGCTTTGTCCCAGAAAGTTTACGCCCGGTATCTGGATGCTAAATTCGTCTAATATTAGGATTAATACTGCTAAATAACGACTGGAATTAGAAAATTGTCTGCGCAGAATGGGATGCGCAGTACTAATTTAGCATCAAGATACCGGGCGTGAGCTGTCGTAGGAGACAGATGATCTTCTTACTGATCTTTATCGAGTGGTAATCCTGAAATTGGTTGAGTTGTAATGTTTGGATAATAATCCCACGCTTGTTCCACCGCAGCTATGTAATAAGTGCGAAGTTTTCCTTTTTTTTCTTTCCTTTCATGTTTTGACTGGCGCGCTTTTTTAACTGTATAGAGTGCTGACATTCCTTTTCCATTGGTATAAACGTAAATCAAATCTTCAATCAGCCATTTTCCTTTTATAAAGAATAATTAGACATTTATTTAACATTATCGGTATGTGATTTTTACCTGGATTGTCTGGAACCATTTCTAATGTTCTAAACAAATCAGGTATCAGAGGAAATGTATCTTTTCTTTGGCCATCAGTGTAGAATGTATTGCCATGGAAAAATGGTACATGCATGTCTCCTTTGGCGTAACCTACACTGGTAATATACCACACAATTTTTTCTCGTTCTATCATGTTAAGACCTGGCAGATTTCCATATGTGTATCCATTTATAGCTGCAAATGAAAAAGTAGAATAAGCGCCGAGAGATTTTTTGAGGGTAGGGAGAGCCGTAGTGCAAGGTTTCTCTGATTGATTGCGAGCTGATTTTTGGTGGGGCGCACACTAGCTGCATTCAAAAACTAAAATATTTTGTGTTTTACTTCAATTTTAAACAAAAAATGACATCATTTCCTGTTTAAACCCTTGTTAAAACTTAAAATACACTTAAACTAAAATTGTTATTTTAATTTTTGAATGCAGCTAGTGATTCTCCGGGTATGACAATTGATAATTGAAAGATCATTCGTAGGGCTTCTCTTGTAGTGCTCTGGCAAACATGTTGCCGCGTGTGTAATTAATATACCATGATTGAGGCTAATGTAATGTTATGAAAATGCCTATGGGAAAGATCAATGCCACACCCTTTGGTAATACCACTACGATTGAGTTTAGATACATACAGCGCATGTTGTTGGCATTCCAATACGTGAAATTTGAAGTCAAATCATCTGGATTCACATCTTTTCCACATACTCTCTTAACATTTTCGCTCCAATAATGACTTTCTGTTTCTTGAATATTTGCAAATAACAAGTAGAAACTCCTGTCTACCTATTAAAATGACGAAACAATATATGCATTGGATATTTGTGGAAATTTAAGAAGTTTTGTACCTTTTTATGTGGATTGTTGAGAGCACCCCTTTTGCAAATCAACAATGGTCCATGGAGACCTGTGAAAGCATCTTTCACTTGATCAACTGCTGAATAATATCTACCAAATAGGCAGTCAGGATCGTCACGTGAAGGACCAACTGAATTGGGAACAGTCCAAGTGTATTCATGTTGTGTATTGGGCTTCACACCAACTTTGAATGAGAAGAGAATTGTTAGAAATTGGCTTTAAAAATGCTAATTTGAGTTTGATCTGAATATTTCACCATTGGGTCCATCTTTGTATTGTGTTCCTTGCTGACTGTCAGTAATGAAATAACGATATGCTTGAATAGAATACGGCCTCGATGCACGGTTTAGAAAATGAACTTTAATTGTGTCACCAACTTCAGCTGTAATTAGAGGGCCCATGAATCCTAAATGTGCTTCCGAAGCTGGACGAAGTTGTCGTCTTCTAAACGAACCATCCGTATATCCCCTAAAGACAGCTTTTTTGTACGTGCCGTTAAAACGACACTTAAGGGATCGACCAAAGCTATCAGATGCAACTCTAATGTTTTAAATAAAAAATTAAAGCTTGGTTATCTCAACTAGTATGCATTATTAGTATACAGTCAAAACTCTTTATAACGAATCGCAAGGGACCGGAAAATTGATTCGTTATAACGAAAGTTCGTTAAAACGAATTAGGTAAAAAAAATAAATTTTATCATAAACAATATTACTTATTCATAGACATGCAAGTTTCATGTTAATTTTATCCCAATTCTTTAAAATTGTTAAAAATTGTTGAACAAGGCAAATTAAACTCATCTGCTACAATTGGTGGCTTCTTGCCATTGTCAATGGCATTAAAAATGTTCAACTTGCTCTCAATAAAAATTGCTTTTTGTTTGGCAGCCATTTTAAAACAGGAAAATTTTGATTTTTCTGTGCTTATGGGCATCGGATGTTGTGAGTTATGTGATCAGTTTTGAAAATTCGTTATAACGAAAGCTTATGGGTATTACAGTGTACCTGGAAACTTATTTGTTATAACGAATAATTCGTTATAACGAAAATATTTAAGATGCTGTTCTATGGCTGGCCGACCAAGTCATTGTCAACAATTCGTTATAGCGATAATTCGTTATATCGCGATTCGTTATAAAGAGTTTTGACTGTACATATATTATTAGTCGGGGAGGCGAAATTGTCACAAACACGGAGATGATTTGGCTAATAAAAACGGTTACACCCCTGATTTTTTTATCCTCACTTGCCCCCCTATATATCATCACATGTATGAAGGCTAGTTCACTTGCAAGCGTTAACGCACCAAAGCTGCTTTGTCACATGCCTTGCATGTGAACTAGTGTGCAGCGCCTATGCGCGTTGGCTGAAGTTTGGTGCGATTTTGTGCGATTTCAAGCATTATAACGCACGACGCATAAAGTTGAAATATTTCAACGCATACATGTGAACTAGACTTTAGCCGTAGCGTGTACCGGCAGGCTTCAACGTGCTATTTTGAGTTGGGTTAGTTTGACTAACACTCACAAGAGGGCGTTTAAGCCGGCCGGTGTAAGGTATGACTTATACGCGTGACAATATCCACTACTTCCTCAAAAAGTTTAAAATTTTTAGCACTTTAGGAGGCGGAAATACAAGCTTAGTCTGAATAAAGAAACTCCTGTAGAAAGATATTGTCCATGTACATTGTTTAACTTACTCTGTCAGTGGCTTGCCTGTTTCTTGGTCGATTCCAGAAGGGGCATAATTCCACATTGTTTCCTCAGCTGCTATGTAATAAGTGCGAGTTCTTGTTGTTGGATGATGATGATTATAATGCTTCGAACTATTCACTTCCATTTCATTATGGTAACAATTTTTCACATTGAAAAATGTTTGCATTCCAGCTATAAATTAAATTTTTTATTGGAAGTATGAATTGGAGTGCAACTTTTTTCCTCTTAGGTCATAATTACCTTTTATATAATCTCGTGCTTGATTGGATAATATCCATTTTCCCATGTTTTCAGCATCTATAGAAGCTGTTAGTGACGATCCTGGATAGACTCCAACTGTGTCCGTAGTATGTCTGTATATTTCCATTGTTTGGCCTTGTACGTACACACTGTGCACGTCAAAATCATTGCCGACAGCGGCGATGTGAAGGTTGATTTTGTCGCCCAAGCAGACGTCTAATCCGTGCAAGTTGCCGTAAATGTAACCGTTAATAGAGTGTTTGCGATTCCCTTCCTAGAACGACACATTAATTTGTTTGTTTGTTTTAATTAATGAATTGAAACCTGAAACGGCAAAAAGTTGTTTTGAATTGCTGCGTTTGTGATTCCAGCTGCTTCCATATTTTCTGTCCTATATTGACTGAAATTTTCATCAAAAATGGCAAATAAAAGGGCAAATTCCTTGTCGATATCCTTGCGATTTCCTTTATCGTCTAATATACCTGTAAAAGTAGCGCAAACGTGAAACTTTGTAAAGATTGTCGAGGATCTACACTCTACCTTGTTTACATGTAGCCAAAATGCCAACTGCACCAGTCATTACTTCAACTTCAGCAAGATGATGCGAGTGATAAATCCAAGTAATGCAATTAGGATCGTTCTCGGTTGGGCCATATTCTGGTTTTACGATCCAAATGTATGTGTAATTATCACCAGGTTTGACTGAATCATCCAATTTATTTTTTCCTGATGTACCGTCAGCGTACATGGCACCTGGAATTTAAATTGGAGTTTTGGCACACTCTTGATTTCACAACTCAACACACCTTGTCATTGCATGACGTCGGGTGAAGACAATGGTTCTAATAAGCCATCGTTGATAAAAGGAAAGGGCCATGTGAGGTTTGAGTTTAGTGACTTATATCTTTTTGTTTTGGTGCGGTGTGGTGTGCATTTACCTTCACTGTCCTTGTTGTAGAAAACTCCATGAGGATGAATGCTGTAACTAAATTCAGCTTGATTCTGGAAATACACCACTAAAGTATCGCCAACCTCTGCCTTCATGAATGGACCAATCATTCCTTGCCATTCGGGGACCTTCGCACGTTTAGTAAATGTGTTATCGGTGAATTGCCGAAGAAGGGTTTTCTGGAATTTAGTCCCAGGTATTGGAACAGTTGGATCTAATTTGAGGTACAAATCTGTATCTCTTTACAAAGGGAAAACAAACTTGTTTATAAATTGAAAGTTGAAAATTGAAAGTTGAAAGTTAATTTACGTGGGAGTTCCTGAATAAATAAGATTTCCCTTCGGAGCATAATCCCATTGCTCCTTGACAGCAGCGATGTAATAGACACGCTCTATGGAAAGGCATCTCTGGATGATGGTTAGAAATGTCAATATTTTCACTATCATGTTGAGTGAAGTTGAAATGAATGAAATTTTCTCTTTTTTGTATTTAGAGTATGGTATTATATACTCTACTGGTGACCCATTAAATGTTTCGATTTTTTTTTTAAATCGACATTGTCGGATGTATTAAATTAAATGCATTTTCCGCTATGAAAATTATGTGAATTAATGGCTTTGTGTAGATTTTTTTTTTGATAAGAAATATCAAAAGTCAGAATTGTGTGAAATACAAGTATTTAGGAATAAATACATTTTTTTTTGCAATTTGGACAAGGTTAGATGAATCATATTAAAAGGGAATTATGGGTTGCACAATGATGGTGTCAAGATCGCATTTATGGGAGAATAATTAATTAATAGAACCTTGAAAAGGGAAAAAAATGGGGTAAAAATGAGGAAAGTTTAATTCATATCCTTTGCTTTCACGTATATTCATTCAATTGAGGATGGAAAATCCAGAAAATCTAGGGAGCAGTGACGTTAGTTGTTTATTTTTTCCCCTTTTTGTTGCAGTTAAACACTTGTAAAGTCAGGACAAATAGTGGTGAATTTGGAGGAAGTATGTATAGAAATATATGTATCTTTTGTGTCAAATGCAGCAAGTTTGAACCAGATTTTGTATTTTTGTAAATTTCTTTTTAGTTTCCTCGGGTTTATTTATACATTTTTATAGTGCAGTTGAAACTTGAAAGCAAATTGAAGTAAATATATAATTGCCATTAATTCAAGAATAGTGAGTTTGCGGTTGCCAATTGTTCCTTATAATTATGAGTTACAAGCTCATAATTATAAAATTGGACTTATAACATAACGTAACTCCTCAATTTTTACACTATTTTGTAAAATAAGGGAGCCAATCAGATCGCTTAACACTATTTTAAGCTCCTCCCACTATTGCAAATGGCGCTGATGGTGCTAATAGAAATTCAAAATGGCTGCCTGACCTGTTTCAACAATCAGCCTCAATCACAATTTCTTTCTGCCATCGAAGGATAGAAACAACTAAAATCATTCCAGGTCAGCAAATAAATGAACTGGAAGCCAATTTCATGTCTGAAAACTGTCAAATTAGTAAAACTACAGATTTTCATTTTCTTTTGCATATGGATTTGTTCTACCATTACATGCAAGAGATTTGTACTGTTCACATGGTATTTATAAGTATAATTTATAAAATATTTATTGTACCGCAAGTGCCTATTTCAAGAAGGAATTATAATTATAATTATGAGCTTGTAACTCATAATTATAAGGAACAATTGGCAACCGCAAACTCACTAATGTTGTAAAATGTTGGCATTTATCGCAGTTGTAAAGGTGTGTGAAAATTTGTTGTCAAAAGTTGTCTTTGCAATTTCTTTCGATTATGAAAATTCTATCATGTTTATACTGGACAGACAAATCAGCACACAAGATCGTTCCATTTTTAGATAACGAAACAGTAGGCACTTTCTTAAAGTCATTTAAACTTGTTTATATTTTTAAACCAGTCTTACTTCAAAATTTAACGTAAAATTTAACTAGTCTAACGTGTAAAATTCTAACGTGTAATATTTAACGTGTAAATTTTTAGATTTAGACTGGTTTAAAAATATAAACAAGTTTAAATGGCTATGAATGCGATTACTGTCAGGTGTGAAGTCGTGTAGTGTTCTAGGTTCAATTATCAGCGAGATTTAAACCAGTAATGCATTAAACGAGGATAAAATGCATTAGAAGATTTTGCTCAAATATTATTATTTGCTTTATTGTTTATTTAAGACAAAATTGCATTTTGTTTCACTCAGGTGGTCTGAGCGATACATCAGGATCAAGTACACGATATCGCATTAATATGCCACTTTCGCTGTGGTTGCCAACATGACAATGCAAAAGCCATTCACCGGAATTGACACCTAGCACTTGAACTTGACTGAAATCGCCTGGGACGATATCCATCACATCGTGACGATGTGAACCTGTTTGTCGTCGAATAAATGTATTCCCTTAAAACAAAATCATCATGAGATGCATACTTTTTTTTTTATATATAATTAAGGATGCATTACCATGAAAGTGGAAAGTGTGCAATTCAAATGGATCTCCGAGACCGACCAGATAAAACGCTGCAGTCTCACCCAAATACCAATCCACATGCCGAATGCTGCCAAAACTGTATCCATTAATTGCCATCATTATGTTTGATTCATGAAATTCTGGACTGGGTTCCACGGGTTGGTTTGTATATTTCTATAGCAGTTAAAAGTATTTGAGACAAGAAAATCAATTGAAATAAATCTTTAGATCTACCATTATATTTGCAGTTATGTATGGACTTGCATTTTCATTGTTAATATTATAAAACAAAGTGAATTCTCTGTCAACATCTCGGCGTCTATCTGAATGGATCAAAACACAGTCAATTTGGGGTTAAAACCCTCAAAGAAAGAAACATAATAGAATAGTAACTTTTTACTGTTTCTAGCTAAAGTTCCTTTGCGGCAAATTACAATAGATCCCAACAATCCAGCCTGCAAGTCAGCATATTGATTGACACTGGACATGTACGGCCAAAAAATACAATGGAAGTCGTCGTAACTTGGGCCGGCACGAGCAGGCACGCTCCATTCATACACATGGGTTTGATCAGGACCAACAGAAGCTCCTTTATCCCCTGATGTTCCATCATTGTACCATTGACCTGAAATGAATGCAGCACTATGAGATAATATACACTTGTGGGCAGCAAGTAGCTCAGGATGGGTATGAATGTGGCCCAACACACTTTCTTAAAACATTAAAAGATTTTTTTTATAGATTTTAATGTTTGTTTTATAACAGATGGTAAAGTACCTTCATTTGATTTGTTATAAAATACTCCATGAGGTTGTATTGAAAAGTTAAACCTTGCTAGGTTTTTGAAGATTACTCGAATTGTATCGCCAACTTCGGCTTTAATGGACGGCCCCAATGTGCCCAGATGAAGATCTCTTTCGGTCCGAACTTTCTGGATCTTAAATGTTTGATCGGTAAATTCTCTGTACATGGCTTTTATGTATATATGGCCAATAGTGTGGTCACCTTGTACGTAAAACACTTTGGAAGAGCTATAATTGGGAAATTACAGGAAGACAAAGTGAAGTCTGTTTGATGTAGAGGCAGATTTTCTTACGGGTCTTGGTCGAGAGGTAATCCTGATACTGGATGGCGTGTTATGTTCGGATAATAATTCCACTCTTCTTCTACAGCTCCAATGTGATATGTGCGAGTTTTACCTTCCGTTTGCTTCCTTGTGTTTTTTAGCAATAGGGATTTTTCCACCAAATAGAATGCAGTCATCCCGTTTTCATTGCTGGGGACATAAATCATGTCCTCAATGAGCCACCTACCTATATAAAGTCTGTAAAATTAATTTTGACTTTATTAAATTCATAAAACGAAATATTTAATTGCCTGGGTTGTCTGGTGTCATTAGCAATGTCTTAAACAAATCCGGAATGAGAGGAAATGTATCTTTTCTTGCACCATCAGTTTGGAATGTATTGCCATGGAAAAACGGAACGTGCATGTCCCCATTGCCGTAACCTGCACTTGTGATAAACCAAGAAATAGTTTCTCCTTCTAGCATTTGTAGACCAGGCAAATTCCCATATGAGTATCCATTTATAGCTGAAAGTTAAAATGAAATAAAAATGTTTAAATCTAGAGTTACATTTCTTGCTACTAATAAGTTTTATACACATACATCGCATGTTATTTGAATCGAGGTATATAAGGGATTTAGCCAATTGGTCTGCATTTTCGTTTATCCCACATGCCCGCGCAACATTTTCTTGCCAGTAATGGCTTTCTGTTTCCTGAACGTTTGAAAACAACAAGTAGAAACGTCTGTCTACCTAAAGTGATGGAATGCTATTATATTCTTATTATAAATATGGCAAGTAGAATAAATCATTACTTTGCTCTGTTTACATCTTTTTTTGCAAATTAGTAGTGGCCCACTAAGTCCAGAGAAGGTATCCTTGACTTGATCAACTGCGGAATAATATCGGCCGAACAAACAGTCTTCGTCGTCCTTTTTCGGCCCAACATGGCGGGGAACTATCCATTTGTATTTTCGCTCTTCATTTGGAGCTACAGAAACTATGGATTCAAAATATGAAATATGAGAAAGAGAAATACAACCTCAAACCAATGATGGATTACCTGTTGGTCCACCTTCATACTGCGTGCCCTGCTCGTTTTTAGCGATGAAATATCGTTGTGCTTGAATCGAATATGGCCGCGATGCACGGTTGAGAAAATGTACTTTGATTGTATCGCCAACGTTAGCTTTGATAACGGGGCCTAAGAATCCCAAGTGTTCCTTTGAAGGTGGGCGTATAAGTGGTTTTGTAAATGTGGAATCTTTATATCTTTTGTAAATTGCTTTTTTGTATTTGCCATTGAGGCGACATGTGTCGTTTGATGAACCAAAACTGTTTGGTGCACGTCTACGGGAGAAATTATTAATCAAATTGAATTGGGAGCTTCAGATGACATTTTTGTACTGCGTTAATGGAATTCCTGTTCGTTGATCGACTCCTGAAGGTGCGTAGTCCCAGATTAATTCTTCGGCTGCTATGAAGTAAGTGCGAACTTTTCCATTCAGATGAAAACGATTCTTTCTTGATGATTTCCTTTTGTTGCATTTGTTTACGTTGAAAAATGTTTGCATTCCAGCTGCAAGGTAAATTGAACATTATTTCACCGATTATTTTGTTATTGTTTATACAATTCACCTTTAAGGTAATCTCTAGCCTGGCAAGAGAGAATCCATTTGCCTTCATTTTTAGCATCAATGTTTGCAGTGAGTGAAGAGCCTGGGTAGAGACCAACAGTATCTCTGGTGTGTTTGTATACTTCCATCGTTTGTCCTTGAACATAAACAGTATGTGCATCGAAATCATTGCCAATCCCTGCCATGTAAAGACTGACTTTATCTCCCAAACACACGTCTAATCCTTTTAAATTTCCATAAATGTAACCATTGATGGCGTGTTTACGGTTGCCAAGCTAATGGGAATAAAGATTTTCCTTTTTAAATTACAAAATTTTTGTTTAAATTATAAAACCTGAAAAGGTATAATGTTGTGTTGCAAAACTGCTTCTGTGATGCCTGCCGCTTGAATGTTTTCTTTAATGTATTGACTGAAATTTTCATCCAATATTGCAAACAAAAGAGAAAATTCTTTGTCGACGTCATAACGATTTCCTTTCTCGTCTAAAATACCTGTAAAGAAACAATTTAAGTTTACTATTCCATCAAACAACGAACATAATTTTAGTCTTGTTTTCCCATTAGCACGAAAGTCCAGAAAGTAAATTTTCTCGCATCTGTCGAGCCTAGACAGTACGCAAGAAGAGAATGTGACTGCATGGTCAGTGGTTATAACAATGCAACCCAACCATACGGAAATACGCTTTAGGATTCACTGACTTCTAGACAAACCCAATCAAGACATCTGAACTCTTTTTCTATCGTGTGTATGCTAAGTACCTTTTTTACACGTGGCCATGATTCCAACTGCACCAGTCATTACTTCGGCGTCAGCACGATTATGGGAATGATAAAGCCATGCCATGCAATTAGGATCTTTATCTGTCGGTCCATATTCTGGTCTTACACTCCAAATATATGTGTAATTATGTCCTGGTGGAACTGCATCATCCAATTTATTTTTTCCCGAGGTCCCATCCGCGTACAAAGCACCTAGACGTTGTTCTCATTAACATTTAATAGTGCCCCCTCGTGAAATTACAGTACCTTCGGTGTCCTTGTTGTAGAAAACTCCATGAGGGTGAATACTGTACGGGAATTTAGCTTGATTTTGGAAATGGACTATCATGGTGTCTCCAATCTCGGCTTTCATCAATGGACCGATCATTCCTAACCATTGCGGGTCTTCGGTTCGTTGTTTGAAAGTCGCATCTGTGAATTGTCGGTAGAGAGTTTTCCTGAATTTAGTCCCTGGTGTTGGTACTTTGGGATCGAGTTTGAGGTATAAATCAGTATCCCTTTGGAGAAAAATAAATAAAATCTAAGTTAAAACTTTACGTAGTTATAAAACTCGAATGTTTACATCGGGTTTCCAGAATAAATCCGATTTCCTTCTGGTGCGTAGTCCCACACTTCTTCAACAGCAGCGATGTAATAATTGCGCTCTATTGTCAGACAAGTGTGGATGCATGCAAGAAGTATCCATATTGTTGCCATCATGTTAAATGAACTAACAGTGAAGGCAAATAATTGGTGTTACTAAATGATGCACAAGTTGGTTATGCCAATCAACAGACGTTTGTCATCAAAGCTCATTAAGCATCAATAAAATGATAATAAAATAGTAATTAAATTGATTAAACTCATTAGTAGTCTGTTAGATTTATAGATCTCATTAGTGTTGAATAAATACGGATCAAGTGTGTCACATCTTACATTACATACATTATATAAAGTACAGTGTAAGCTGTGTAGCCCGGACATAGGACGGGTCCCAGAAACTTGTCCGGTCTTAACTAGAAATACATTTAGCAAGGAATAAATACTTTAGAAAGTTTTGCTAAAATATTATTTGCTTTAAAGTTTATTTAAGGCAAAAAACCACAGTTTATTTCGACCGGGTGATTTGAGCGATACATCAGGATCAAGTACACGATATACCATTAACATGCCAGTTTCACTGTGGTTGCCGAAGTGACAATGCATTATTCATTCACCGGCATTAACACTTAACAATTCAACTTGGCTGAAATCGCCTGGGATGACATCCATTATAACATGTTCACACCAAGCTTTTGGATCTCAATCCAAGATTGGTGTGAGCACAACTCTGTTCACGGATCTATATCTGTGTGCCCAACAACTTCGTTCGTCAATTGGGTTCCCACAACTCGGTTCGACGATTGGATTCGGATTGGAATTCATTAAATATAAATAATATCAGCAGTCTGTAGCATTCCATTGATGCCCCATTTGATTGAATCACATTTTGGTGTGAACATAACTCCATCCAAGTGAATATTGGAGCTGAATATTGTATCCTTGATTTAGATCATTTTGCTTTGACCAGGCTTCTTTAGCAGATTTCAGATTAAGCACATACCAGGTATTGCAATTGTGTTGAATCAATTGCTGCTAAATTACATTACGGTATGTGCAATTATATCTGCCTTTGCCCAAGGCTTTATCTTTTCGTCAAATACTGCGGTCTTCTTTAATAGAAACATTAAAAGATTCAGTGATCTTTAGACAACTTTTAGGTTTTTACATGGAAAGACAAACCTGGATAATTTTTACCAGTTAACTTAATAACTGGCACTACAGAATGCTCCGACATTCTGTAGGTTTGATCTAAATTCAGAGCAAAATTTATTCTAAGATTCCATATTTATGAGTCCAACAAACAAAAGGAAAGAAGGTCAAATCGTCAAAAAACCTGCCCATAATGGGAAGTGCTGATCAAAAATCCATGTTAGTACTAAATCTTCACCAAATCAAATAAATCAGAATTATTAGGCTGGCCATCAGAAATAGCTTACATAGAAGCATATTGTTAAAAATGCATATTATCATAGCAACTCTACAATAGTATGCAAACCAATAATGTGTACTTATAGTAATTGTTTCATTCAAAATACATTTGCTATCAGTTTATTTCAAGCATAACTGCATGTGATTTCACTCAGGTGATCTGAGCAGTGCATCAGGATCAAGTACACGATATCGCATTATTATGCCATGTTCACTGTGGTTGCCAACATGACAATGCATAAGCCATTCGCCGGTATTGACACCTAATAATTCAACTTGACTGAAATCGCCTGGCACGATATCCATCACATCGTGACGATGAGAACCTGTTTGTCGTCGAATAAATGTATTACCTTAAAACAAAATTATCATGAGATGTATACTTTTTTATATACGTATAATCAAGGATGCATTACCATGAAAGTGGAAAGTGTGCAATTCATACTGATCTCCGAGACTGACCAGATAAAAGGCTGCAGTCTCACCCAAATACAAATCCACATGCCGAATACTGCCAAAACTGAATCCATTAACTGACATCATTATATTTGACAACACAAAAGCTTCGTCGGTTTCCAAAGCCAGAGCTTCCTCGGGTTTGTTTGTATATTTCTATAGTGGTTCAAAGCGATTAATTAAACGAGGCTAATTGAAATAAACGTTTAGTTTACCATTATATTTGCATGAAAGTATTGGCTTATATTTTCATCGTAAAAATTATAAAAGAAAGTAAATTCTCTGTCAACATCTCGGCGTCTATCTGTAAGGTGCAAAACACGGGCCACATGGGTGTAATCACGTACAGTTAAACAAGACATCAAAATAGAATAAGAGCTTCTTACCGTTTGCAGCTAATGTTCCCATGCGGCAAATTATAATGGAACCCAACAATCCTGCCTGCATGTCAGCGTATTCATCGACACTGGACATGTAGGGCCAAAATATACACGGGAAATCGTCATAACTTGGGCCGGCACGAGCTGGCACGCTCCATTCGTACACATGGGTTTGATCAGGACCAACAGAAGCACCTTTGTCACCTGATGTTCCATCATTGTACGCTTGACCTGAAATGAATGCAACACTATGAGATAATTTACAGGATGGGTATGAATGTGGCTCAACACACTTTCTTAAAACATTAAAAGATTTTTTTTTTAAATTCTAATGTTTGTTTTTATAACAGATGGTAAAGTACCTTCATTTGGTTTGTTATAAAATACTCCATGAGGTTGTATTGAAAAGTTAAACCTTGCTAGGTTTTTGAAGATTACTCGAATTGTATCGCCAACTTCGGCTTTAATAGACGGCCCCAATGTGCCCAGGTGAAGTTCTCTTTCGGTCCGAACTTTCTGGATCTTAAATGTTTCATCGGTAAATTCTCTGTACATAGCTTTTATGTATATATGGCCAATGGTGTGGTCACCTTGTACGTAAAACACTTTGGAAGAGCTATAATTGGGAAATTACAGGAAGACAAAGTGAAGTCTGTTTGATATAGAGGCAGATTTTCTTACGAGTCTTGGTCGAGAGGTAATCCTGACACTGGATGATGTGTAATGTTCGGATAATAATTCCACTCTTCTTCTACAGCTCCAATGTAATATGTGCGAGTTTTACCTTCCGTTTGATGCGTTGTGAATTTTAGCCATGGGGATTTTTCCACCAAATAGAATGCAGTCATTCCTTTTTCGTTGCTGGTGAGATGAATCATGTCCTCAATGAGCCACCTACCTATATAAAGTCTGTAAAATTAATTCTGACTCTACTAAATCCATACAACGAAATATTTAATTGCCTGGGTTGTCCGGTGTCATTAGCAATGTCTTAAACAAATCTGGTATGAGAGGAAATGTATCTTTTCTTGCACCATCAGTTTGGAATGTATTGCCATGGAAAAACGGCACGTGCATATCTCCATTCGCGTAACCTGCACTTGTGATAAACCAAGAAATCGTTTCTCCTTCTACCATTTGTAGACCAGGCAAATTCCCAAAAGTGTATCCATTTATAGCTGAAAGTTAAAATGAAAGGAAAATGTTTAATTTCCAGTAACATGCTACTATTAAGTACTACAAATACATCGCATGTTATTTGAATCGAGGTATTTAGGAGATTTTGCCAATTCGTCTGCATTTTCGTTTATCCCGCATGCCCGCGCAACATTTTCTTGCCAGTAATGGCTTTCTGTTTCCTGAACGTTTGAAAACAACAAGTAGAAACGTCGGTCTACCTGGAATGATGGAATGGTATTATACTCCTTATTCTAAATGGTGCAACTACAATAAGTCCTTACTTTTCTCTGTTTACTTATTTTTTTGCAAATTAATAGTGGCCCACTAAGACCAGAAAAGGTATCCTTGACTTGAACAACTGCGGAATAATATCGGCCGAACAAACAGTCTTCGTCGTGCTTTCTTGGCCCAACATGGCGTGGAACTATCCATGTGTATTTTCGCTCTTCATTTGGCGCTACAGAAACTGTGGATTGAAGATATGAAATATTAGAAAAAGAAATACAACCTCAAACCAATGATGGATTACCTGTTGGTCTACCTTCATACTGCGTGCCCTGCTCGTTTTCAGCGATGAAATATCGTTGTGCTTGAATCGAATATGGCCGAGATGCACGGTTGAGAAAATGTACTTTAATTGTATCACCAACGTTAGCCTTGATAACAGGGCCTAAGAATCCCAAGTGTTCCTTTGAAGGTGGGCGTATAAGTGGTTTTGTAAATGTGGAATCTTTATATCCTTTGTAAATTGCTTTTTTGTATTTGCCATTGAGACGACATGTGTCGTTTGATGAACCAAAACTGTTTGGTGCAAATCTACGGGAGAAATTATTAATTAAATTGAATTGGGAGCTTCAGATGACATTTTTGTACTGCGTTAATGGAATTCTTGTTCGTTGATCGACTCCAGAAGGTGCGTAGTCCCAGATTAATTCTTCGGCCGCTATGAAATAATTGCGAACTTTTCCATTGAGATGAAAACGATTCTTTCTTGATGATTTCTTTTTGTTGCATTTGTTAACGTTAAAAAATGTTTGCATTCCAGCTGGAAGGTAAATTGAACATTATTTCACAGATTATTTTGTTGTTGGTACTGTTCACCTTTAATGTAATCTCTAGCCTGGCAAGAGAGAATCCATTTGCCTTCATTTTTAGCATCAATGTTGGCAGTGAGTGAAGAGCCTGGGTACAGACCAACTGTATCTCTGGTGTGTTTGTATACTTCCATTGTTTGTCCTTGCACATAAACAGTATGTGCATCGAAATCATTGCCAACCACTGCCATGTAAAGACTGATTTTATCTTCCAAACACACATCTAATCCTTTTAAATTTCCATAAATATAACCATTGATGGCGTGTTTACGGTTGCCAAGCTAATGGGAATAAAGATTTTGCTTTCTAAGTTACAAAATTTTTGTTTAAATTATAAAACCTCAAAAGGTTTAATGTTGTGTTGCAAAACTGCTTCTGTGATGCCTGCCGCTTGAATGTTTTCTTTAATGTATTGACTGAAATTTTCGTCCATGACTCCAAACAGAAGAGAAAATTCTTTGTCGACGTCATAACGATTTCCTTTGTCGTCTAAAATACCTGTAAAGAGACATTTTAAGTTTACTACTCCATCAAACAACGAATACGAATTTAGTTTTGTTTTCCCATTAGCAAGAAAGTCCAGAAACTAAATTTTCTCACATCAGAACGTACGCAAGAAGGGAATGTGACTGCATGGTCAGTGGTTGCAACAATACACCCAATAAAGGCATCTAAAGTCTTTTTCTTTTGTGTGTATGCTAAGTACCTTTTTTACACGTAGCCATGATTCCAACTGCACCAGTCATTACTTCAACTTCAGCAATATTATGGGAATGATAAAGCCATGCCATGCAATTAGGATCTTTATCTGTCGGTCCATATTCTGGTCTTACACTCCAAATATATGTGTAATTATGTCCTGGTGGAACTGCATCATCCAATTTATTTTTTCCCGAGGTCCCATCCGCATACAAAGCACCTAGACGTTGTTCTCATTAACATTTAATAGCGCCTTTTCGTGAAATTACAGTACCTTCGGTGTCCTTGTTGTAGAAAACTCCATGAGGGTGAATACTGTACGGGAATTTAGCTTGATTTTGGAAATGAACTATCATGGTGTCTCCAATCTCGGCTTTCATCAATGGACCAATCATTCCTAACCATTCCGGGTCTTCGGTTCGTTGTTTGAAAGTCGCATCTGTGAATTGCCGGTAGAGAGTTTTCCTGAATTTAGTCCCAGGTGTTGGTACTTTGGGATCGAGTTTGAGGTATAAATCAGTATCCCTTTGGAGGAAAATAAACAAAATCTAAGTAAAAACTTTACGTGATTATAAAACTCGAATGTTTACATCGGGTTTCCGGAATAAATTTGATTTCCTTTTGGTGCGTAGTCCCATACTTCTTCAACAGCAGCGATGTAATAAATGCGCTCTATTGTCAGACAAGTCTGGATGCATGCAAGAAGCATCCATATTGTTGCCATCATGTTAAATGATCTAACAGTGAAGGCAAATTATTTGGTTACCAAAAGATGCACAAGTTGGTTATGCCAATCAACAAACGTTTGTCATCACAGCTCTGTAAGCATCAATAAAATGATAATAAAATAGTAATTAAAATGATTAAACTCATTAGTAGTCTATTCAAATTACAGATCTCATTAGTGTTGAATAAATACGGATCAAGTGTGTCACATCTTACGTTATACACGTTACATACGTTACATCTTACGTCACAAAGATATTTTATGTTGTTTGTAATCTTCAATTACCAACCAGGAGAATTTTGTGACTTCTCTAGAACGAGCATCCAATTTACATCTTTCATGTGATGGAATCCATACATAAGCGGTACAACCAAAAATGCACAGATTATGTATCTTTAGTTTATGTCCTATTATTTTTTCATATGTGGGGTTTTATGGAAAAATTGATTATTTGGTGACCTATTACATGCATATGCAACATAATTTATTGCATCTGGCCAAAAACCTAAATTTAATTTAGACTCTATCAACAGGGCTTTTGCTTATTTTATCAATTTCCTATTGGCCCTCTCAGAAACACCATTTTGCTGGGGTGAGTAGGGTATCGTATGTTGTTATGTAATTCCCCTATTAGTTAAAAATAACTGGAACTCAAGACTTGTAAATTTTGTACTACCTTTATCTGTTCTAATAATTCTTACAGTTGTCTTGTGTTTATTCTCTATAAATAATAAAACTTCTCTAACTCACAAGTGGTAGCACTTTTGGTTCTTAAAAATTTAACAAACATCATTTGTGAGTAGTCATCAACAATTGTAAAAATGTACATCTTTTCAGTAGATTGCTGCTGCATGGGGCTACATAAATTCATGAGTAACATCTCATAGAAAGTTGGTTTACAACCCTTTTTCAAAGTTAATCCTTTAACCATATAACAAGAATACAAATGTGATAAACTTCCAAATTTAAATGTGCAAATTGCTTATGCCACTGCATTGCCTCCATATCACTGCATTTCTTGGTAATTTCTGTGCACGGTTGCATGGTGACTATCCAATTGTGCACGTAATTGTAATTTCAACTCTCTACTGAATCCTTGATGTAGATCATTTAGCTTTTGCCAGGCTTCTTTAGCAGATTTCACATTAAGCACATATTGCATCCGTGTTGAATCAATTGCTGATAAAATTGCATCTATATCTGCATTTGCCCAAGCCTCTATCTTTTCATCAACTACTGCATCTTGTTTACTAGAAACTTTAAAAGGTTCAGTAACCTTTAGACAGCAATAAGGTTTTCACATGGAAAGACCAACCTGGATAATTTTTACCAGTTAACGTTATGACTGTCACTACAGAATGCTTTGCCATTCTGTAGGTTTAATCCAAATTCAGAGCAAAATATATTCTAAGATTCCATATTAATAAGTTCAGCAAACCAAAGGAAAGGTGGACAAATACTCAGAAATCATGCCCATAATGGAAGTGCTGGTCCATAATTCATGTTAGTACTAAATCTTCACCAAGTCAAATACATTAGAATTTAATAAGCTGGCCATCAGAAATATTTAGAAGCATATTGTTAAAAATGCATATTATCATAGCAACTTTACAATAGTATACAGGGTGTCTTGCCAAACATTTACCAGGTGAATTATTTCATAATCATGTTACTTCAAAAGAACTTTTGATTATGAATTCAAGTAAATGACATGTGACGAATTCAATGAAACATTTTAAATTGATGTGACATTGTTGCATCACTGTTTTGCAACTCGTAACTTTTAAACCAACAATGCTACGCAAAAAATGTCAATTGCAACCATCTAATTAGTCTAGAACTGTTCTTAAAAAAATTATCTTATACTAGGTGCATTCAGTAAGTCTAAAACTTATGCAAAACTCGTTTCGTGTTTGCACATGACGTCATTCCCATTCTCATTGAATAACATGTTATTCAATGGGAATGACGTCACGTGCAAACACGAAACGAGTTTTGCATACGTTTTAGACTTATTGAATGCACCTACTGAATAGTTTTGAGAAAAAGAGGTTTGAAATGTTAGTCTACTCAGCATTATAACTCAGCTTTGTAACCTAAAACTATTGAGGCAACCAAGTTAATCCTCAATTAGGACACTTTATTGGGTCATACTTGTAAGTGGAAGAGAGGAAACACAAAAGAAAAAAAAATAATTTATTTTGGAAATACATTCCACATGATAGTTTTAGGTTACAAAGCTGAGTAGACTAATATTTCAAACCTTTTTTTCTCAAAACTTTTCAGTAAGAGATAATTTTTTAAAGAACAGTTCTAGACTAATTAGATAGTTCTCTACAACTTTGCAATTGACATTTTTTGCGTAGCATTGTTTGTTTAAAAGTTAGGAGTTGCAAAACAGTGATGCAACAATGTCACATGAATTTAACATGTTTCATTGAATTCATAATTCGTAATTCATAATCAATAGTTTTTTTGAATTAACATGATTATAAAACAATTCACGTGGTAGGTGTTCAGCGAGACACCCTGTATAAACCAATAGTGTATACTCATATTAATTGTTTCATCCAAAATACATTTGTTATCAGTTTTTTTCAGACATAAATGCATGTTATTTCACTCAGGTGATCTGAGCGCTGCATCAGGATCAAGTACACTATATCGCATTAATAAACCATGTTGACTGTGGTTGCCAACATGACAATGCATAAGCCATTCACCGGTATTGACACCTAATAATTCAACTTGACTGAAATCGCCTGGGACCATATCCATCACATCATGGCGATGTGAACCTGTTTGTCGTCGAATAAATGTATTTCCTTAAAACAAAATAATCATGAGATGCATACTTTTTTCTATATATGATTAAGGATGCATTACCATGCCAGTGGAAAGTGTGCAACTCAACTGGATCTCCTAGACTGATCAGATAAAACGCTGCAGTCTCACCCAAATAGAAATCCACGTGCCGAATACTCTCAAAACTGAATCCATTAATTGCCAACATCATGTTTGACATCACAAAATCTGGATCGATTTCCAAAGCCAGAGTTTCATTGGGTTTGCTTGTATATTTCTATAGTGGTTCAAAGCGATTGATTGAACGAGGCTAATTGAAATAAACTTTTAGTTTACCATTATATTTGCGTATAAGTATGGGCTTAAATTTTCATCGTAAAAATTAAAAAACAAAGTAAATTCTCTGTCAACATCTCGGCGTCTATCTGTAAGGTGCAAAACACAGGCTACATTGGTGTAATCACATACCGTTAAACAAGACATCAAAATAGAATAAGAGCTTTTTACCGTTTGCAGCTAATGTTCCCGTGCGGCAAATTATAATGGAACCCAACAATCCTGCCTGCATGTCAGCGTATTCATCGACACTGGACATGTAGGGCCAAAAAATACACGGGAAATCGTCATAACTTGGGCCGGCACGAGCTGGCACGCTCCATTCGTACATGTGGGTTTGATCAGGACCAACAGAAGCACCTTTGTCACCTGATGTTCCATCATTGTACGCTTGACCTGAAATGAATGCAGCATTATGAGATAATATACACAACTCAGGATGGGTATCTTGAAACATTAAAAGATTTTTTTTTAGAATCTAATGTTTGTTTTTATAACAGATGGTAAAGTACCTTCATTTGGTTTGTTATAAAATACTCCATGAGGTTGTATTGAAAAGTTAAACCTTGCTAGGTTTTTGAAGATTACTCGAATTGTATCGCCAACTTCGGCTTTAATAGACGGCCCCAATGTGCCCAGATGAAGTTCTCTTTCTGTCCGAACTTTCTGGATCTTAAATGTTTGATCGGTGAATTCTCTGTACAAAGCTTTTGTGTATATATGGCCAATAGTGTGGTCACCTTGTACGTAAAACACTTTGGAATTGCTATAATTGAGAAATTACAGGAAGACAAAGTGAAGTCTGTTTAATATAGAGGCAGATTTTCTTACGAGTCTTGGTCGAGAGGTAATCCTGACACTGGATGATGTGTAATGTTCGGATAATAATTCCACTCTTCTTCTACAGCTCCAATGTGATATGTGCGAGTTTTACCTTCCGTTTGCTTCCTTGTGAATTTTAGCCATGGGGATTTTTCCACCAAATAGAATGCAGTCATTCCTTTTTCGTTACTGGTGAGATGAATCATGTCTTCAATGAGCCACCTACCTATATAAAGTCTGTAAAATTAACTCTAACTCTACTAAATCCATAAAACGAAATATTTAATTGCCTGGGTTGTCTGGTGTCATTTGCAATGTCTTAAACAAATCCGGTATGAGAGGAAATGTATCTTTTCTTGCACCATCAGTTTGGAATGTATTGCCATGGAAAAACGGCACATGCATGTCCCCATTCGCGTAACCTGCACTTGTGATAAGCCAAGAAATCGTTTCTCCTTCTACCATTTGTAGACCAGGCAAATTCCCAAAAGAGTATCCATTTATAGCTGAAAGTTAAAATGAAAGGAAAATGTTTAATTTCCAGTAAAATGCTACTATTAAGTACTACAAATACATCGCATGTTATTTGAATCGAGGTATTTAGGAGATTTGGCCAATTCGTCTGCATTTTCGTTTATCCCACATGCCCGCGCAACATTTTCTTGCCAGTAATGGCTTTCTGTTTCCTGAACGTTTGAAAACAACAAGTAGAAACGTCTGTCTACCTGGAATGATCGAATGGTATCATACTCTGATTCTAAATGGTAAAACTACAATAAGTCCTTACTTTGCTCTGTTTACTTATTTTTTTACAAATTAGTAGTGGCCCACTAAGACCAGAAAAGGTGTCCTTGACTTGATCAACTGCAGAATAATATCGGCCGAACAAACAGTCTTCGTCGCGCTTTCTCGGCGCAACATGGCGTGGAACTATCCATTTGTATTTTCGCTCTTCATTTGGAGCTACAGAAACTGTGGATTCAAAATATGAAATATGAGAAAGAGAAATATAAACCTCAAACCAATGATGGATTACCTGTTGGTCCACCTTCATACTGCGTGCCCTGCTCGTTTGCAGAGATGAAATATCGTTGTGCTTGAATCGAATATGGCCGAGATGCACGGTTGAGAAAATGTACTTTAATTGTATCGCCAACGTTAGCCTTGATAACAGGGCCTAAGAATCCCAAGTGTTCTTCTGAAGGTGGGCGTATAAGTGGTGTTGTAAATGTGGAATCTTTATATCCTTTGTAAATTGCTTTTTTGTATTTGCCATTGAGACGACATGTGTCGTTTGATGAACCAAAACTGTTTGCTGCAAGTCTACGGGAGAAATTATTAATCAAATTGAATTGGGAGCTTCAGATGACATTTTTGTACTGCGTTAATGGAATTCGTGTTCGTTGATCGACTCCTGAAGGTGCGTAGTCCCAGATTACTTCTTCGGCTGCTATGAAATAAGTGCGAACTTTTCCATTCAGATGAAAATGATTCTCTGTTGATGATTTCGTTTTGTTGCATTTGTTAACGTTGAAAAATGTTTGCATTCCAGCTGGAAGGTAAATTGAACATTATTTCACAGATTATTTTGTTGTTGGTACTGTTCACCTTTAATGTAATCTCTAGCCTGGCAAGAGAGAATCCATTTGCCTTCATTTTTAGCATCAATGTTAGCAGTCAGTGAAGAGCCTGGGTACAGACCAACAGTAACTCTGGTGTGTTTGTATATTTCCATTGTTTGTCCTTGCACGTAAACAGTATGTGCATCGAAATCATTGCCAACCACTGCCATGTAAAGACTGACTTTATCTCCCAAACACACGTCTAATCCTTTTAAATTTCCATAAATATAACCATTGATGGCGTGTTTACGGTTGCCAAGCTAATGGGAATAAAGATTTTGCTTTCTAAATTACAAAATTTTTGATTAAATTATAAAACCTCAAAAGGTTTAATGTTGTGTTGCAAAACTGCTTCTGTGATTCCTGCCGCTTGAATGTTTTCTTTAATGTATTGACTGAAATTTTCATCCATGATTCCAAACAGAAGAGAAAATTCTTTGTCGACGTCATAACGATTTCCTTTGTCGTCTAAAATACCTGTAAAGAAACATTTTAAGTTTACTATTCCATCAAACAACGAATAAGAATTTAGTTTTGTTTTCCCATTGGCAAGAAAGTCCAGAAAGTAAAATTTCTCGCATTTCTCGAGCCCAGAATGTACACAACAAGAGAATATGACTGCATGGTCAGTGGTTGCAACAATGCAACCCAACCATACGGAAATACACCTTAGGATTCACTGACTTCTAGACAAACCCAATAAAGGCATCTGAAGTCTTTTTCTTTCGTGTGTATGCTAAGTACCTTTTTTACACGTGGCCATGATTCCAACTGCACCAGTCATTACTTCAACTTCAGCAATATTATGGGAATGATAAAGCCATGCCATGCAATTTGGATCTTTATCTGTCGGTCCATATTCTGGTCTTACGCTCCAAATATATGTGTAATTATGTCCTGGTGGAACTGCATCATCCAATTTATTTTTTCCCGAGGTCCCATCCGCATACAAAGCACCTAGACGTTGTTATCATTAACATTTAATAGCGCCCCCTCGTAAAATTACAGTACCTTCACTGTCCTTGTTGTAGAAAACTCCATGAGGGTGAATACTGTACGGGAATTTAGCTTGATTTTGGAAATGAACTATCATGGTGTCTCCAATCTCGGCTTTCATCAATGGACCAATCATTCCTAACCATTCCGGGTCTTCGGTTCGTTGTTTGAAAGTCGCATCTGTGAATTGCCGGTAGAGAGTTTTCCTAAATTTAGTCCCAGGTGTTGGTACTTTGGGATCGAGTTTGAGGTATAAATCAGTATCCCTTTGGAGAAAAATAAATAAAATCTAAGTAAAAACTTTACGTTATTATAAAACTCGAATGTTTACATCGGGTTTCCGGAATAAATTTGATTTCCTTTTGGTGCGTAGTCCCATACTTCTTCAACAGCAGCGATGTAATAAATGCGCTCTATTGTCAGACAAGTCTGGATGCATGCAAGAAGCATCCATATTGTTGCTATCATGTTAAATGAACTAACAGTGAAGGCAAATAATTTGGTTACCAAAAGATGCACAAGTTGGTTATGCCAATCAACAAACGTTTGTCATCACAGCTCTGTAAGCATCAATAAAATGATAATAAAATAGTAATTAAAATGATTAAACTCATTAGTATTCTATTCAAATTACAGATCTCATTAGTGTTGAATAAATACGGATCAAGTGTGTCACATCCTACGTTATAGTTGTATACGTTACATCACAACTATGCACTAGACCAAGGTTCGGCAAGTAATTTTAAGTGGGGTCCGGATGCTATTAAAAAATTATATTGAGGTCTAGAAAAACACACTTAAAAACCTAAGAAAACGAAAAAAAAAAACATTTAAAAACCAAATAACCCCCCCCCCCCCCCAACAAACACACACAACCCAAAAAATACCAATTAAACCTAAAAAACAGGAAAAAAACAAGAAGAAAAACACGAAAAACCAAAGAAACCGAGAGAAAAACGTCGCTAAAACATCTCCGCGGTCCGCCTGTTGCCGACCGCTGGTAAACACTAGATACACCACTTAATGTATATGCACATAACTCAGGTTCATCAATATTCACACCTAAGGATAACAGTTCATTGTGTAAACTTAACACTTTACTCAAATAAGATGACACAGTTTCACTTGGTTGCATGGTGACTATCCAATTGTGCACGTAATTGTAATTTTAACTCTGTACTGGATCGTTGATGTAGATCATTTAGCTTTTGCCAGGCTTCTTTAGCAGATTTCACATTATGCACATATTGCATCTGTGTTGAATCAATTGCTGATAAAATTACATTAAGTGCATCTATATCTGCCTTTGCTCAAGCCTCTATCTTTTCATCAACTACTGCATCTTGTTTACTAGAAACATTAAAAGGTTCAGTAACCTTTAGACAGCAATAAAGTTTTCACATGGAAAGACCAACCTGAATAATTTTTACCAGTTAACTTTATGACTGGCACTACAGAATGCTCTGCCATTCTGTAGGTTTAATTCAAATTCAGAGCAAAATTTATTCTAAGATTCCATATTAATACGTCCAACACACAAAAGGAAAGAAGGTCAAATCCTCGAAAAACATGCCCATAATGGGAAGTGCTGATCCAAAATCCATGTTAGTACTAAATCTTCACCAAATCAAATAAATCAGAAATACATTGAAGCATATTGTTAAAAATGCATCTGTATAGTGTATAAACCAATAATGTATACTCATGTTAATTATTTAATTCAAAATACATTTGTTATCAGTTTATTTTAGGCATGACTGCATGTTATTTCACTCAGGTGTTCTGAGCGCCAAATCAGGATCAAGTACACGATATCGCATTAATAAACCATGTTGACTGTGGTTGCCAACATGACAATGCATAAGCCATTCACCGGTATTGACACTTAATAATTCAACTTGACTGAAATCGCCTGGGGCCATATCCATCACATCGTGACGATGTGAACCTGTTTGTTGTCGAATAAATGTATTACCTTAAAACAAAATTATAATGAGATGCATACTTTTTCATATTTAATGAAGGATGCATTACCATGCCAGTGGAAAGTGTGCAACTGAAATGGATCTCCGAGACTGATCAGATAAAACGCTGCAATCTCACCTAAATACAAATCCACATGCCGAATACTGCCAAAACTGAATCCATTAATTGACATCATTATGTTTGACATCACAAAATCTGGATCGATTTCCAAAGCCAGAGTTTCATTGGGTTTGTTCGTATATTTCTATAGTGGTTCAAAGCGATTGATTGAACGAAGCTAATTGAAATAAACTTTTAGTTTACCATTATATTTGCGGATAAGTATGGGCTTAAATTTTCATTGTAAAAATTAAAAAACAAAGTAAATTCTCTGTCAACATCTTCGCGTCTATCTGTAAGGTGCAAAACACAGATTACATTGGTGTAATCACAGACCGTTAAACAAGACATCAAAATAGAATAAGAGCTTTTTACCGTTTGCAGCTAATGTTCCCGTGCGGCAAATTATAATGGAACCCAACAATCCTGCCTGCATGTCAGCGTATTCATCGACACTGGACATGTAGGGCCAAAAAATACACGGGAAATCGTGATAACTTAGGCCGGCACGAGCTGGCACGCTCCATTCGTACACATGGGTTTGATCAGGACCAACAGAAGCACCTTTGTCACCTGATGTTCCATCATTGTACGCTTGACCTGAAATGAATGCAGCATTATGAGATAATATACACAACTCAGGATGGGTATCTTGAAACATTAAAAGATTTTTTTTTAGAATCTAATGTTTGTTTTTATAACAGATGGTAAAGTACCTTCATTTGATTTGTTATAAAATACTCCATGAGGTTGTATTGAAAAGTTAAACCTTGCTAGGTTTTTGAAGATTACTCGAATTGTATCGCCAACTTCCGCTTTAATAGACGGACCCAATGTGCCCAGATGAAGTTCTCTTTCGGTCCGAACTTTCTGGATCTTAAATGTTTGATCGATAAATTCTCTGTACACAGCTTTTGTGTATATATGGCCAATAGAGTGGTCACCTTGTACGTAAAACTCTTTGGAATCGCTATAATTGAGAAATTACAGGAAGACAAAGTGAAGTTTGTTTGATATAGCGGCAGATTTTCTTACGGGTCTTGGTCAAAAGGTAATCCTGACAATGGATGATGTGTAATGTCCGGATAATAATTCCACTCTTTTTCTACAGCTCCAATGTAATATGTGCAAGTTTTACCTTCTGTTTTCTTCCTTGTGTTTTTTAGCAATGGGGATTTCTTTACTGTATAGAATGCAGTCATCCCTTTTTCATTGCTGGTGGAATGAATCATGTCCTCAATGAGCCACCTACCTACATAAAGTCTATAAAATTAACTCTAACTATACTAAATGCATTAAACAAAATATTTAATTGCCTGGGTTGTCTGGTGTCATTTGCAATGTCTTAAACAAATCCGGAATGAGAGGAAATGTATCTTTTCTTGCACCATCAGTTTGGAATGTATTGCCATGGAAGAACGGCACGTGCATATCCCCTTTCCCGTAACCTGCACTTGTGATAAACCAAGAAATCGTTTCTCCTTCTAGCATTTGTAGACCAGGCAAATTGCCATATGTGTATCCATTTATAGCTGAAAGTTAAAATGAAAGGAAAATGTTTCATTTAGGGTAACATTTCTTGCTACTATTAAGTACATCGCATGTTATTTGAATTGATGGTTTTAAGAGATTTATCCAATTTGTTTGTAATTGTGCTTTTCCCGCATGCCCGCGCAACATTTTCTTGCCAGTAATGGCTTTCTGTTTCCTGAACGTTTGAAAACAATAAGTAGAACTGTTTGTCTACCTGGAATGATTGAATGGTAGTATACTCCTTATTCTAAATGGTGCAAATACAATAAGTCCTTACTTTGCTCTGTTTACTTTTTTTTTGCAAATTAGTAGTGGCCCACTTAGGCCGGAAAAGGTGTCCTTGATTTGATCAACTGCAGAATAATATCGACCAAACAAACAGTCTTCGTCGAGCTTTCTCGGCCCAACATTTTGTGGAACTGTCCATGTGTATATTCGCTGCTCATTTGGAGCTACAGAAACTGTGGATTCAAAATATGAAATATGAGAAAGAGAAATATAAACCTCAAACCAATGATGGATTACCTGTTGGTCCACCTTCATACTGCGTGCCCTGCTCGTTTTTAGCGATGAAATATCGATGTGCTTGAATCGAATATGGCCGAGATGCACGGTTGAGAAAATGTACTTTGATTGTATCGCCAACGTTAGCCATGATAACGGGGCCTAAGAATCCCAAGTGTTCTTCTGAAAGTGGGCGTATAAGTGGTGTTGTAAATGTGGAATCGTTATATCCTTTGTAAATTGCTTTTTTGTATTTGCCATTGAGACGACATGTGTCGTTTGATGAACCAAAACTGTTGGGTGCACATCTATGGGAGAAATTATTTATTAAATTGAATTGGGAGCTTCAGATGACATTTTTGTACTGCGTTAATGGAATTCCTGTTCGTTGATCGACTCCTGAAGGTGCGTAATCCCAGATTACTTCTTCGGCTGCTATGAAATAAGTGCGAACTTTTCCATTCAGATGAAAATGATTCTCTGTTGATGATTTCGTTTTGTTGCATTTGTTTACGTTGAAAAATGTTTGCATTCCAGCTGGAAGGTAAATTGAACATTATTTCACTAATTATTTTGTTGTTGTTGTTTGATACTATTCACCTTTAATGTAATCTCGAGCCAGGCAAGAGAGAATCCATTTGCCTTCATTTTCAGCATCAATTGTTGCAAGGAGGGAAGTGCCTGGATAAATGGACACAGTTTCTCTGGTGTGTTCGTATATTTCCATTGTTTGTCCTTGCACATATACAGTATGTGCATCGAAATCATTGCCAATCCTTGCCATGTAAAGACTGACTTTATCTCCCAAACACACATCTAATCCTCGTAAATTTCCATAAATATAACCATTGATGGCGTGTTTACGGTTGCCGAGCTAATGGGAAAAAAAAATTTGGTTTTTTAATTATTTACTTGGTGCTCAAGTTATAAAAACCTGAAAAGGTACAAAGTTGTTTATTATAATTTCCTCCGTGATGCCTGCTGTTTCAATGTTTTCTTTTCTGTACTGACTGAAATTTTCATCCATGATCCCAAATAGAAGAGAAAATTCTTTGTCGACGTCATAACGATTTCCATTCTCGTCTAAAATACCTGTAAAACGACGAATATGAGAGTTTGGTTTTGTGTTTGTCAAAGGATTCGGAAGAGGAAATTAACAGTATCGATTTATTAGCTATGTAAGGTTCAATCATCATTTGAGATGACTCTTGAAGGCATAGATGAATTTTCATCAAATTGTGTTGTCTTATTTTATTTTCAGTTTATTTTATTTTGGAAAAACACTAGAGCAACAGCTGTAACATTGAAAACCCAATGATTTGTAATACTTTAAGTCAGCAAACATTGCATTTTTCTTAAAAAATAATGAAGAAAGAGCGAATTGGCCTAATACGGCCGAAACCAGTCAAAATGACCAGTTGAAATAACATGAACAATACGTGCACAATACGTCACATAGAACGTTTTGGCATCAAATTGAGTGGTTTTAAATTTAGAAACACGCGAAACGTGCGAAGAGAATTGTAAAACCTAATACAATTAAAACGGAAATTTTGATTTCAGACACATGCAATTTTGGATAGATCTGGTTACCTGATATAGATGATTAAACTATATCTATTCATTCATAAAATGCATACATATGTATATATTTTGCATTATTTTACATTAATTTCTTATTTACCGGTAGTCATTAAATCTTATTAAATTATTATTTCCTCAACCGGGCATTATGACGGTTGGAGGAAATTCCCGTCGTTCTAATGTTAAACATTTCCTCATTTTTGATAGCAGCAATATGTTAGTTACCTTTTTTACATGTAGCCATGATTCCAATTATACCAGTCATTACTTCAATTTCAGCATGATTATGGGAATGATAAAGCCATGCCAAGCAATTAGGATCTTTATCTGTCGGTCCATATTCTGGTCTTACAATCCAAATATAAGTGTGATTATGTCCTGGTTGAACTGCATCATCCAATTTACTTTTTCCCGCAGTGCCATCACGGTATTCAGCACCTAAATGTTCTTACGATTAAAGGTCAAGTGCACTGAGTGGGTTTTATTTTCTTTCTGGTAGAGCCTAATAAAAAAATATTTTTCATGTTAAAAATAATAAAATTTGGGCCTTTATCACTGTTCAATAACAATTGAAAAACTTGACTTTTTCAATGTGATGCATGATGATTGTTGGCTGGATGACAGACGTCATCAGTTCGGTGGTGGTTGGTAGTGGTGGTGTTGCGCATGCGCATCAGATTGCGCCTGCGCAGTGAACAGTTTTCACTTTCGCAATCAAGGTCAACCATTGTGAATCCAACCTAAACTCAGAAAAAGTTCCAGGTCAACTGAACTAGAGAACTGACAACGTCATATTCCCATGATTCTTTGCCTTGTCAACACCCGATGTTGCGATTGTTATTAAACAATGATAAAGGCCCAAATTTTATTTTTTTTTAACATGAAAAATATTTTTTCGTTAGGCTCTATCAGAAAAAAAATAAAACCCACTCAGTGCACTTGACTTTTAATATTAATTCGACATGAAATAGTTAATTACAGTACCTTCACTGTCCTTGTGATAGAAAACTCCATGAGGGTGAATACTGTATGGGAATTTAGCTTGATTTTGGAAATGGATTATCATGGTGTCTCCAACCTCGGCTTTCATCAATGGACCGATCATTCCTAACCATTGCGGGTCTTCGGTTCGTTGTTTGAAAGTCGCATCTGTGAATTGCCGGTAGAGAGTTTTTCTGAATTTAGTCCCAGGAGTTGGTATTTTTGGATCTAGTTTGAGGTACAAATCTGTATCCCTTTGGAGAAAAGTTAGTAAAATTTAAGTTAAAACTTTACGTAATTATAAAACTCGAATGTTTACATCTGGTTTCCGGAATAAATGAGATTTCCTTCAGGTGCATAGTCCCATAATTCTTCAACAGCAGCCATATAATAAATGCGCTTGATTGCCAGAGAAGTCTGGATGAATGCAAGAAGAATCCATATTGATGGTGTCATGCTGAATCGACTAAGTGTGAAGGCAAATGGCAGCTGTGATCCAATTATGATATTTTCCTTGTTTACTGTTTATACCAAACCAGATTGGATGCACGAGTGGATAATTCCAACCAACAAAGATATACCGTCAAAGCTCATATGTCATAAAATAAAAATTGAGTAATAATTTAAACGATTAATCAACTCATTAAAAGTCAATTAGATTTACCGTTCTCATTAGATCTTGCTTAGTATTCCAGTAATGTACAGTCAAAGCTGTGTAGACCGGACATAGCACCGTCCGGACAGCTGTGTGGTCCGGACAGTTTGGAGGGCCTAATTTGGTCCCGCCCTACACCCAGCAATGTTAAATCGCCTCTCCCATCCAGACATTCCCTAGACCGGACAAGTTTCTGGGACCCGTCCTATGTCCGGGCTACACAGCTTTGACTGTATGTAAAATAAAAGTGAAGTGCCAGCAGTGGTAATTAGAATGAGGATATTTCTGAAAACATATTGAGGATGTAATTAAATATTTTCATTTGTTACAGTTGTAAAGGTATTGTGGAAATTTGTTGTCAAAAGTTGTTTTTGAAATTTCTTTTCCGGTATAAAAAAATCAACCAGTTTCTACTACTACTAATACTAAAATCAGCAGACAAGATTTTTTAAAAACCAAACTCATGTTCATAAAGTGGTAAAGACTTGTTTATATTTTTTTAAATCAGTCTAAATATAAAACTTACAGTGTAAAATTAACATGTAAAGTTTTACACATAGACTATAAACAATGAATGCGCCTACGACTGTCAGATATGAAGTCTTGTAGTGGCCATTCTAGGTTAAATTATCAGTGAGCTTCAAACCAGTAATGCATCATGCGTGGAATAAATGTGTTATGTTCATAACAACTGTTATGAATAAATACATCCATTGTAAATTGCACAATATTGCATTTTGTTGCCAAGCGTTGTCTTTGGCAACCAATATGCACGTTCAATCTAAAATGGATTTTGCTGATTTCGCTGATTTCGAGAGACCGGAAGTGACGGTTTTTATGTCATAGAAATCCGATTTCAGAAAATCCGATTTTGGGAAATTCACGCGTAGGGTCGCTTTCTTTGATTTCCTTGATTTCTAAGTTGATTTTCAGCCATCTTGAATTGCACATAGAGCGATCAGAACAGTTATTTTTGTTTGCACTTTTATAATTGCTATTTCGAAAATTGTGATATTTCGGCTGTATTTGATCTTTCGAATGCGGCCCACCCTGTTTAAAAGTCCTGCCATACTATGGCAGGGGAAAATCACGATATTTCGGCCACGTTTGAGCTGTCAAAGGTGAAATCTAATTTACCGTACTTGATTTCTGAAACTCAAGATTGCTAAAATCGTATTATTTACTTTATTGTTTATTTAAGGCAAAACTGCATGTTGTTTCACTCAGGTGATCTGAGCGATACATCAGGATCAAGTACACGATAAGTCATTAACATGCCAGTTTCGCTGTGGTTGCCGACGTGACAATGCATGATCCATTCACCGGCATTAACACCTAACAATTCAACTTGACTGAAATCGCCTGGGATTACATCCATTACGTCGTGACGATGACGACCCGTTTGTCGTCGAGTAAATGTGTTACCTTAGAACAAAATTACCATGAAATGCGCTAATTTCTGTATAATTTTAACTGTGCATTACCGTGGAAGTGGATAGTGTGCACCTCGTATCGATCTCCGAGACTTACTAGGTAAAACGCTGCAGTCTCACCCAAATACAAATCCACATGCTGAATACTGCCAAAACTGTATCCATTAATCGCCATCATTATATTTGATTCAAAAAATTCTGGACTGGTTTCCGTGGGTTTGTTTGTATATTTCTACAGCATTTAAAAGTAATTGAGGCATGAAAAGTAATTGAAATAAATCTTTAGGTCTACCATTATATTTGCAGTTATGTATGGACTTGCATTTTCATTGTTAATATTATAAAACAAAGTGAATTCTCTGTCAACATCTCGGCGTCTATCTGAATGGAGCAAAACACAGTCAATTTGGGGTTAAAATCCCCAAATACAGGAAGAAACATAATAAATATACCCAAAACCACCACAACGTTGATCTATTTCACTTGTGTAGTGGCACAAAAAAGTAGCCCAAAACACCAGAATTGTAATGAAACTCCAGACATTGTGATCGATTACCAATATTGTCAAAGGTGATGCTTTGACACAGAACTACTTTTCCGCGTAGTAGAACACAGTACACAGTTAGGCGTAAACCGGCTGAAATAGATCAACGTTGTGGTGGTTTTGAGTATAGTAACTTTTTACTGTTTCTAGCTAAAGTTCCTTTGCGGCAAATTACAATAGATCCCAACAATCCAGCCTGCAAGTCAGCATATTGATTGACACTGGACATGTATGGCCAAAAAATACACTGGAAGTCATCGTAACTTGGGCCGGCACGAGCAGGCACGCTCCATTCGTACACATGGGTTTGATTAGGACCAACAGAAGCTCCTTTATCACCTGGAAATGATGCAGCGATATGAGAACTGCTTACAGAATAAGTAAATGATAAAAGCAGGCACCGTCATTTGATTTGTTATAAAACACTCCGTGAGGTTGTATTGAAAAGTTAAACCTTGCTAGGTTTTTGAAGATTACTCGAATTGTATCGCCAACTTCGGCTTTAATGGACGGCCCCAATGTGCCCAGATGAAGTTCTCTTTCGGTCCGAACTTTCTGGATCTTAAATGTTTGATCGATGAATTCTCTGTACATGGCTTTTGTGTATATATGGCCAATGGTGTGGTCGCCTTGGAGGTAAAACGGTTTGGAAAAGCTATAAATGAGAAAGTGGAGGAAGAAAAAGTGAAGGTTGTTTGATACAAAGTCAGATTTTCTTACGGGTCTTGGTCGAGAGGTAATCCTGATATTGGTTGGCGTGTTATGTTCGGATAATAATTCCACTCCTCTTCTACAGCTCCAATGAAATATGTGCGAGTTTTACCTTTTGTTTGTTTAGTTTTCTTTCTTAGCAAAGTGGCTTTTTCCACCGTGTAAAATGCAGTCATCCCTTTTTCATTGCTGGTGACATGAATCATGTCCTCAATGAGCCACCTCCCTATATAAAGTCTGTTAAATTAACTCTAACTCTACTAAATCCATTAAACTAAATATTTAATTGCCTGGGTTGTCTGGTGTCATTAGCAATGTCTTAAACAAATCCGGAATGAGAGGAAATGTATCTTTTCTTGCACCATCAGTTTGGAATGTATTTCCATGGAAAAACGGCACGTGCATATCCCCATTCGCGTAACCTGCACTTGTGATAAACCAAGAAATCGTTTCTCTTTCTACCATTTGTAGACCAGGCAAATTCCCATATGTGTATCCATTTATAGCTGAAAGTTAAAATGGAAGGATAATGTTTAAATTAGAGAAACATTTCTTGCTACTAAGTTTTATACACATACATCGCATGTTATTTGAATCGAGGTATTCAAGAGATTTAGCCAATTCGTCTGCATTTTCGTTTATCCCACATGCCCGCGCAACATTTTCTTGCCAGTAATGGCTTTCTGTTTCCTGAACGTTTGAAAACATCAAATAGAAACGTCGGTCTACCTAAAATAATGGAATGCTATTATATTCTTGTTGTAAATGTGGTAATTAGAATAAATCATTACTTTGCTCTGTTTACATCTTCTTTTGCAAATTAGTAGTGGCCCACTAAGACCAGAAAAGGTATCCTTGACTTGATCAACTGCGGAATAATATCGGCCAAACAAACAGTCTTCGTCGTCCTTTCTCGGCCCAACATGGCGTGGAACTATCCATGTGTATTTTCGCTCTTCATTTGGTGCTACCGAAACTGTGGATTGAAGATATGAAATATGAGAAAGAGAAATACAACTTCAAACCAATGACGGATTACCTGTCGGTCCACCTTCATACTGCGTGCCCTGCTCGTTTTCAGCAATAAAATATCGGTACGCTTGAATCGAATATGGCCGAGACGCACGGTTGAGAAAATGTACTTTGATTGTATCGCCAACGTTAGCCATGATAACGGGGCCTAAGAATCCCAAGTGTTCTTCCGAAGGTGGACGTATAAGTGGTGTTGTAAATGTGGAATCGTTATATCCTTTGTAAATTGCTTTTTTGTATTTGCCATTGAGACGACATGTGTCGTTTGATGGACCAAAACTGTTAGGTGCACATCTATGGGAGAAATTATTAATCAAATTGAATTGGGAGCTTCAGGTGATATTTTTGTACTGCGTTAATGGAATTCCTGTTCGTTGATCGACTCCTGAAGGTGCGTAGTCCCAGATTACTTCTTCGGCTGCTATGAAGTAAGTGCGAACTTTTCCATTCAGATGAAAATGATTTTCTATTGATGATTTCGTTTTTTTACATTTGTTTACGTTGAAAAATGTTTGCATTCCAGCTGGAAGGTAAAATGAACATTATTTTATCAATTTTTTTGTTGTTGTTGATACTGTCACGGCTTGAATTTATGTTTGAATTTCCTTAACTTGTTTATTTATTTCACATCCTGAGTTTTCTCTTAACTTTTATTTTGTTTATCTGTCACTCCTGCATGGTTTGGACTTGAGTGATTGATTTAGACAATTTGACTGGTCTATTTGATGTTTTACTCATGGTTCCCCCTCGTTTATCCTTTACTTCCACCCATTTGATTTGCAATAGGCTTGTGATGTGTATTGATGACTCAGCTTATCATCATTCACCAATGCATCCTATTGACTACTCTAACTGTCCCTGATTGGTTCTTCCAACCTCACCCAAGTTTACCTTTTTGGCTGTAACCTTTTATTTGGCACAGAATTAGTTTGCGTTTTGACTCGTTAATTGCTTTTAAGTAGCCAGAGTTTTACAAGACTCTTTTTTTTCCTTTTGGTTTACCTCTCAAACCTTTGTAAATTCTTCATTGTGGACTCCTAATTAAATTTCTGAGTTTAGACATTATCATGATAATACTATTCACCTTTAATGTAATCTCGAGCCTGGCAAGAGAGAATCCATTTGCCTTCATTTTCAGCATCAATGTTAGCAGTGAGTGAAGAGCCTGGGTAAAGACCAACAGTATCTCTGGTGTGTTTGTATACTTCCATTGTTTGTCCTTGCACGTAAACAGTATGTGCATCGAAATCATTGCCAACCACTGCCATGTAAAGACTGACTTTATCTCCCAAACACACGTCTAATCCTCCTAAATTTCCATAAATATAACCATTGATAGCGTGTTTACGGTTGCCATGCTAATAGGAATAAAGATTTTGCTTTCTGAATTGCAAAATATTTGTTTAAATTATAAAAACCTGAAAAGATATAAAGTTGTGTTGCAAAACTTCCTCTGTGATGCCTGCCGCTTGAATGTTTTCTTCTCTGTATTGACTGAAATTTTCATCCATGATTCCAAACAAAAGAGAAAATTCTTTGTCGACGTCATAACGATTTCCTTTCTCGTCTAAAATACCTGTAAAGAAACATGGTCAGTGGTTGGTCATAGGTTGGGCTGTAACAATGCAACCCAACCATAAGGAAATACACTTTAGGATTCACTGACCTTTGGATAGGGATTGCAGTACCGGATGGTTTTTATGGTACCGGTATTCGGTACTGGCATTTTTTTCCGGTACTATATTCAGTTCCGGTACCGAATGAAATGTTGTGTTGTTAATGATGATGGAAAGTATCGGTTCCGGTTCCAGTGTGAGGGACGGTTCCGGTACCAAGAAAAGCTTATGGTACTAGTACCGGCCCTCAGTACCTACAGAAAAAAACCTCGGTACCAAGAACTGGTACTGAATCCCGGTACCAATACCGGTACTGGAACCGATACTGAAACCGGTACTGCAATCCCTTCCTCTGGACAAACCCAATAAAGGCATCTGAAGTCTTTTTCTTTCGTGTGTATGTTAAGTACCTTTTTTACATGTGGCCATGATTCCAACTGCACCAGTCATTACTTCAACTTCAGCAAGATTATGGGAGTGATAAAGCCACCCAATGCAATTAGGATCTGTATCCTTCGGTCCATATTCTGGTCTTACACTCCAAATATATGTGTAATTATGTCCTGGTTGAACTGCATCATCCAATTTATTTTTTCCCGAGGTCCCATCAGCATACATAGCACCTAGATGTTGTTATCATTAACATTTAATAGCGCCCCCTCGTGAAATAGTTAATTACAGTACCTTCGGTGTCCTTGTTGTAGAAAACTCCATGAGGGTGAATACTGTATGGGAATTTAGCTTGGTTTTGGAAATGGACTATCATGGTGTCTCCAATCTCGGCTTTCATCAATGGACCGATCATTCCTAACCATTTCGGGTCTTCGGTTTGTTGTTTGAAAGTCGCATCTGTGAATTGCCGGTAGAGAGTTTTCTTGAATTTAGTCCCAGGTGTTGGTACATTGGGATCGAGTTTGAGGTATAAATCAGTATCTCTTTGGAGAAAAATAGTAAAATACATAAAATGTAAGTAAAAACTTTACGTGATTATAAAACTCGAATATTTACATCTGGTTTCCGGAATAAATGCGATTTCCTTCAGGTGCATAGTCCCATAATTCCTCAACAGCAGCGATGTAATAATTGCGCTCGATGGTGATGCAAGTATGGATGCATGCGAGAAATATGCATGCTGATACTACCATGTTGGATGAACTTAAACCGAAGTGAAATGCCAGGTTGTTATATATCTCAGCTGACCCTTAATCATTTTTTTGTTTACCAAGTAAAATTGGGTGAGGGTTGAATCATTTTATGGTATTTTTGTGCAATATAAATTACCAATTGACAAAGAAATGTCGTAAAAATTTACAAATCGGGTGTGGTTTTAGAGCTGTAATAAAATAAATTATGTGGATGATTAAACAAGTACAGAGCGTCAAAACCCATGTGCAAACATGAGTTTATTGGGTGAACTTGAAACCAATCAATCAAATTGGTTTATTACTAAATATTTTCTTAGAAAAAATGGAAATTCCATAAAATAATATTCTGGATATTTACAAAAATTTTATTGATAATACAAATAATTTATATATTATTTCTTGAGGATTTTTATTGCACATTTGAGTATTTATAGCACATTTCTCCAGTTATCTACTTGAACGAAGTAAGAAGGTCGGTCGTAAAATGGAAATGGCCGATTCACGGAACGGATTGGAGCCGAAGATGGGTTAAAGCCGTTGGAAGTCGTGGGTCGAGTGTGGGAATGCGGATTGTGAATTGTGAACAGAACCGCCATGCCTGCTTCACTGTGCTCGTTCACGTGACAATGCAGCAGCCATTCGCCAGGGTCAACAGCTTGCATCTCGATAGTTTGAAAAGTGCCCGGCAGGAGCTCGATTACGTCGTGTCGATTATCGCCGTTTAGCTTTCGAAAAAATGTTTGACCTGCCGAGAAAAAAAAATCGTACGAAAAAAAAATATTTTATTTTATTTTGTTTTTATTTATGTTATTTATTTACCGTGTAAATGAACTGTGTGCACGTCGGCTTCCGAACCAAAACCCATTAAGTAAATGGCAACTTTGTCGCCTAAAATCATATCCAATCCGTACACGTTGCCAAAAATACGGCCATTGACAGCTGCGAAGAAATGAAAATAATAACTGTAAAGCCATCTAAATCATTTTTATTATTATGATTATTATTTTTTTTTCTCTTTTCCAACTGACTAGTCACGGTAGTCACCTCTTTTCAAGTTGCTTTCTTCGAATCCAGGGTCGTTGACATCGACTAATTCTGGCTCCAGCGCGAATCTCTCAATGTTTTCATCCAAATACCAACTGTCGTTCTCATCGATGATGGAGAACAGCAAGACAAACTCCTTATCAACATCTTTACGGCGCTCTAATAACAAATAATAAACAATTAATAAAAATTAATTAATTGTCTTAGATTAGCGTCTACCTCTCTCATCTAAAACGCCTTTTCGGCACGTAATTAAAGGTCCAATCAGACCGGAGTTTGTGTCTCGAACTGGATCAACTGCCGAGTAATACGCCCAGGTATTGCAGGGAAAATCGTTCTTTCCTGGGCCCGCTCTTTTTGGCACTGCCCACACGTATTCGTACACGTGTCCAGGTGGCACGGCGTCGTCTAATTTGTTTTTGTACGAGGTGCCGTCATTATAGGGCGACCCCTCGTCTGATTTTTGGTAGAACACACCGTGAGGGTGCATGGAGTAATTCCTCGACGCCATGTTCTTGAAAAATACCCGGATCACGTCGCCAACTTCAGCTTTGATTATCGGGCCCAGCATGGCTAAATGAAGTTCGCTTGGTCCCCTCTTCTTAATTGTTGTGAACGTCGAGTCGGTGAATTCTCTGAACAGAGCTTTTTTGTATCTACGACCGATTTGTGTCGTGTTTTGGTTGACGAAAATGGCCGTGTTTCTAAATAAATTAAATTATGGTTTTTTTTTTTTTTTTAATTATTTTTTTTTAATTTAAAACAAAAAATTCGTACTCGTCCTCGGAGAGTTTTCCTCCGAAAATGATCTCTAAATCACGTGGTGCGAAGTTCCATATGTCTTCGATGGCACCGATGTAGTAAGTTCGGATCTGTGGTTGAGGAAAAATTAAATTGAAAATTGATTTTGTATTTAATTCGACGCACCTTTCCTCCCAATGGAATTTCTGTTGTTGGGGAACCACATTTCTTGACGCTGTATTTTGCTCGCATTCCGCCTTCGAAGTGTAAATTTGTTCGACATTCCAAAGCCCAATCACCTTCAAGAAGAATTAAATTAATTTTTTTTTTTAAACTACACATTCAATCCGAATCATCTCACCTATGTTGTCAGGTTTCATAATAAGCGTTTCAAACGTGTCTGGGATGAACCAGACCGTGTCGCGGTTCAATCCTCTCTGCGAGAAAGTGTTGCCGTGGAAATGAGCCGAGTGCACGTCAGGATCGTCTCCAACCCCCATAACGTGCCATGATACAACATCGTCTTTGCACATCACCATCCCTTCTAAGTTTCCGTACATAAATCCATTCACAGCTGAAATAAATAAGTTAGAAATTTAATTTCTAAAAGGCAGGTCACTGGTTATGATTTGTGAGCTTTGACCGGTCATTATTTGGGGCCCCGGATGCTATTTTTGGCTTTTTTTTGTTATTTCCGGTAAAGCATTTATATTTATATGAGTAAACCGACCGTGCATCATGTTAGAATCTTTAAATTCCTGGTCTTCAACATCTATATTTGATCCTTCGGCAAACGTCCTTAAATTGTCGTTGAAGTAATGGCTGAGATTTTCATCAAAAACGTAAAAGTTGACGAAAAATTCCTCGTCGATACCTCGCTAAATATGGTAATTAAAAAAAATCAACTAAATATTTTTATCAAAATAAATGATAATAAAAAACCAAAAATGTTCAAAAATACATTTGAAATTATATCGCAATGTATTTGCTTGTTTCGATTGCTAAATGAGGTTCACAGCAGTTTCCCAATTGATAACTCATGTTATGTTGTCCAGGTTGCAAGCATGCATTACTGTAGGTGGAGAATATTTTGAATAAATTAATTTGTAAAAAATCCTCATTTAGCAATAAAAACAAGTCTAAAATTTCAGAAAAGTGAAGAGTAATATTAGAACTTGAAAGCGATTTTTTTTTTCAATAATTTTATAGGAAAAAAATTTTGATTTTTATTGTTTCTGATTAAACAAATGTTACTCTACAACTTTTAATTGACATTTTGCAGATTGCATGTTTACTTTATAAGTAATACCATGGTCACACCAACGGATCGAGTTTGGCTGGATCTGATCCGCCCAATCAGATCCAACTGAACAGAGTTCCAATATTCACTTGGATGGAGTTGTGTTCACCCCAAAATGTGAGGTGCAACAATGGAATGCTACAGACTGCTGACATTATTTAAAGAATTCCAATCTGAATCCAATCGTCGAATCGAGTTGTGGGAACTCGATTGACGAACGGAGTTGTTGGGCACACGGATCTAGATCCATGAACGGAGTTCAGTCTTCACACCAATCTTGGAACTAGATCCGAGCTTCGGATGAGATCCAAAAGCTTGGTGTGAACATGGTATTACAATGCGAAAAACCATGATGCATTGTTGAAAACCCAAATTTATGTCGGTTAATGAATTCCCCATCTCCTGTTTACTCTAAATTCGTGAATACAATTTGCGATTACTACTTAGTTGCAGAAATATTTGACTGCGAACACTTAATTCTCCGAAGTGCTATACATATTGCATTGTAAAAATATATTTGTGAACCATATGGGAGAAAACATACCTGAAAGCCGTGTTGGTCTAGTGCGCCCTGTTTACACAATACCAGCGGTCCAAGAAGCCCTGAAAAGGCGTCTTTGGTCAGATCCACAGCGGAATAATATCGTCCCGTAAGACACTGCGGGTCCGAATGAGTCGGACCGACGGATTCGGGAACCGGATAGACGTAGCCGTAATACTCATTGGGGTAAACGGAACCGGGATCTTTCGAGTCTAGGACGGAATGACTGTGAGGAGTGAGTGGAATCATGTTTGATTTCGACTATAATTACTGCGAAATCCGTCCAAGTAATCCGACGCTTCGTTGGTTTTGTCCACAAAAAGGCGATGCGGTTGGAAGGAATACGGTCTGGACGCTCGGTTGAGGAAAGTCACTTTTATTACGTCGCCCACTTGAGCTCGGATGACGGGGCCCAGGATCCCCAAGTGCGGGGGGTGGTGGAGGGGTTTGGTGAACGTGGAATCGGTGTATCCGCGGAAAATGGCTTTTCGGTATTTGCCGCCGATGCGGTCTCGGCCGCGCGTGAAATACCGAGCCGCTTCCCTGCACAGCACAAGGAAAATTAGCTGTAATGGGTTAATGGAGGCAATTTGAGTGTGGTTTTAAATTTTTTTACTTGTCTTTTAATAGACGGATGTTGTTCATTTTATTAAAGCCTGACGGCGCGTAGTCCCACGTAACTTCTTCGGCGGCGATGAAATATTCGCGGATTTCGCCGGTCAGTTTGAATTTTTTCGACCGCTTTTCGCCGCATTGGACGACGTCGAACAGCGCTTGCATTCCGTCTGTGGAAAATAATTGATTTGTGTTATTTGGAGACGTGGAGGAACGTCGAATAATCGATAATGATTGACATCGCGTCGGATTATCGATGAATTAAGCTGGAAAGTCTAGAAATGGGTTACTCAGATGCAGTTTTTTATGTATATCAAGGAAACTGTATGATGAAATTACAGTTGTGCGATGGAATTATTAATTTCGTGTTTGATTTTACGGCATTTTTATCGCTTGAGGTCTATTCTATGCCTTTTTAGTGAGGTTAATCGTCTCCACTGGAGCGAATAAACTGTGGCCTAGGCGAAAGTGAACAATGGATCTACTTTGAACCTGTTTTTCATTTGATTGGAATAGAAAATACACGCGAAAATCATTTTTTCTTTGACTAGATTTACGAAAATTGGCTGCATTTTTTTATTAAGGTAGCCGCATTCAAAAAAAAAAATAACAATTTTAGTTTAAGTGTATTTTAAGTATTTTAAACAGGAAATGATGTAATTTTTGGTTTAAAATTGAAGTAAAACACAAAATATTTTAGTTTTTGAAAGCGACTACTATTTGGACCATTTTAATCGAAAACATTGCAGCGAAGTTTTAAGGGCAGCGCCGCGCGGAGCATTGGACTTACTATCAAAATGAAAATTTACTCTGCACGAAAGCAACCAATTGCCAGGGTTGTCGGCATTCATCATGACCGTGGTCGAAATGGCAGGAAACAAATTTACAATGTCTTTTCTGAAATTGTCAAAAATGCATGTTGCTCAACATCCTTTCAGTAATGACCAGAAAAAATAAAATTATCCTTGAAATAAAAAAATAAAAATTCAATTACCTATGTCGATATTCAATAACAGTTTGTCCTTGGAAACTAACACTGTGGATATCTCTTTGTGAACCCAAGCCTAAAAGGTGCCAACTCACTTTATCACCAGTGCACATTGTGAGGCCAGGAAGGTTACCGAATATATAACCATTAATTCCAAACTTGACATTTGTTGTCTTTTAAAATTAAATTAAAAAAAAAAATTAATTAATTTAAAAAAAAATTAAATTAATTTATAAAAAAAAAAATTAAATTAATTTATAAAAAAAAAATTAATTTTTTTACCTCGAAAATCGTGTTATTTACTAAACTCTGCGGATCAATCCCGGGCAAATACGTGCGGATATTATCTTCTAAATAATAGTTGAGATTCTCATTCAAAACCATGAACAAAAGCACATATTCCTCATCCACATCCTTTCTGTAGCCATTCGCCTTCAAAATTCCTGCAGCAAATTGGTCGTAAACGCTTTTAAGTAGAAAACGCTCTATTTTAATTAACTTTCTTACTCACCTGGTTTACAAATGATCATCACTCCCACCACTCCCGTGTTTAAATCGTTTTCGGCCATGAAATGAGAGTGATAAGCCCATGTGAGGCAATTTGGGTCGTCTGCAGTGGGCCCATAGTCGGGCCGTGCATCCCATTTATATGTATAAACCTCTCCCGGTGGCACTCCGTCGTCCATCTTTTGACGGAGCGTCGTTCCATCTTCGTACAAGGCACCTGCGTTCGAGAAATTTGTCAAAATATAAAAATAAATTCTTTTGCATATTTTAGGTCGCAATAATGGGACCTTGGATATATTTTTTTATTTATTTTTTTTTAGATTTTTTTATTTTTGGTTGTGCCAGGCACAAAATTAATACGATAACTGGGACTTGTTATTTACATATGGGGAAATCAGGGTTAAAAAATTCGGTAAAGTATTTGCATTAAATGAGTTAACTGGTGCGTGATACAGTCATCAAAAATAGGAGTGGTCCACTTAAATAATTTTTTTTTTTTTTTTTTATTACCTTCGTCCATTTTCGTGTAGAAAACTCCGTGTGGATGTAAACTGTAATTACGCGATGCATTGTTCCAAAAATGAACAATGATAGTGTCCCCGACTTCGGATCTAATCACTGGTCCGAGCACCCCTAGCCAAGGTGGGTGTTTCTTCTGTCGTTTGAAGGTAGAGTCGGTGAATTCACGGTAAAGAGCTTTTTTGTACCTGGTACCGATCATTGGCGGGTCCAGAGACCGTTGGATGAACATATCGGACACACTTAGTGAAATAACAATTGAAAAAAGCGTAAATAAAAAATTTGTTAAATTCGACGGTGATTGATTTGTTTTCACGCGGCATCAGGTGCGCTTTCTTCCGCCAGAAAAAAACGAAACTCCGTCGGGAAAAAAAAATTGAAGAAAAATTAATTTTTTATTTGTACGTTTTCCCAATACCGTAAAATTTTACGATACGGAAACGTAATTTACCGTCCAGTAAATGACTTAATCGTTAAAAAAAAGAATTTAATTGCCCACAAGATTTGGAAACTTGCTCGAGGAAGTGGCTAGACTCAATTACCTTAATTTTATATACCGATATCTATTTTTTTTGTCTCTCAAACTCTCAACTAATAATTTAACAGGAAATTAGAATTCGCCAACACCCTTTAATAGTGGTGAGCTGGTGACACCATAAATAATATTTTTTAATTTTGGAAATAGTTTCTCGAATTTCTGATAATAATAAATCGCAATGCTAAAAAGAAAAAACTTTAAGTGCAGTTTATTGACACCGAACCACCCAACTATGTATTAAAAGTTATGTAAATTAAAGAGTCGTGTTTTTCGATAAATATCATTGAGAATGAGGAAATTAGTAGGCCTAACTATTGAAAAAAAAAGGACCCATTCAACTCGAGCCATTAAATTAATTAATCTGAATCATTCACTGAAACATTTTACGACTCGTAAACTAATTCAATGTTTTCTTAATTATAATTAAACAAATTAAAATTGTTTTGAAATAGAAGAACCTTGAAATGTGGAACACGTGCAAATTGTCGGTTTGTCCAGTCCAGTGCATGAGAAAAGGCAAAGATTTTGCACGTGGGATAATAATTACGTGACCCTTTCGTCCAAGCGTGCAATCGACACCCACGCAGCTATTTAATGAATTACCGAGTTTGAATAATTAGAAATTACAGTGCACGTAGAGATATACACAGATATATAACGTGACAGTCCCTCCCTCTCAAGCTCCAGTGCCCTTACTGACCCACTGACCACTTTCGATTAACGACAACGACTTCCGCCTCATGGGTTATTGAGTTTTCAAACTTATTAATATTTAGACATATTTTTTTTGGGAATATTTTAAGGTTTATAATAATAAAAATAATTTTTTTTTTGAGGTTGTTACCCTTGGTCATTATTTCACGGTTAAACATGCGTAAAGTAAATATGGAACCAATTAACACTATACGCATAAAGTCGTTTAAATTTGTTTAAGCGTAAATTTTTACATTTAGAGTACTGGTTTAAAAAATATAAACCAGTTTAAATGGTTTTAGTTCTAGATCTCGCGTTTATATGGTCAAGAAACATTTAAATTGTTTATTTATTTTTTTTTTTTTGCTTTTGGAAATCAATTAGTGAAATTGAAATTAGGTCTCTGATTTTTGTTTTTCTGTTCTATTCTTTGCTCGACCCCGCAGGCTCATTTTGTCGCATTCTTTTTGATCCAGCCTGGTACGACTTTTTTTTAAATTATTTTTTTTTTATTTTAAATGTATATATTTTTTTTTAATTTTTTAATGCGAGAGAAAGAACAATTAATAGGTCGGCACGCGTCTTGTTTAACCAAATTCCCTTCCACATTTTTCCACTTTCTACAATCGAAATTTTACGCTAGCACAAACAATTAAGACAAACTAAAGCGATAAATGAAAGCTGGGGAATTAATCAACGGAAATGCTACTACAATTAATTACTTCCTCGATTCCACACAAGTCAAATGACAAACATAAATCGAGAGAGTGAAATTGTGTAAAAAAAAAAAAATAGGGTTATTTGTGTAAAAGAGTAAAAGTTTTGAGTGAAAATAAACGGAAAAAGTTTTAAATGTATTGTTACCGTGTGTCATTGTTGATTAGATTGCGTCCTGAAGGTGCGAAATCCCATTCTAACTCTAAACAACCGATGTAATAGGTTCGAGTCTTCCCTGCGCTGCAACAAATCAACAAAGCGGACAAAGCCGCACTCGTCACCAGTAAACATGAGTTCATCGTCGAAAAAGTAAGTGAAGTCGACGAATTCTTTATTTATAGTTAAATTTAAAGCGCACGTGACCAAGACGAATTCCCTCTTGGCAATATAATTGACGTCATAATTGGCTAACTGCACCAGCACTCAGCCGTCACTTGGACGTTGGTTTAGGTGACACAATTAGGACGTTTGTTATGCGTCAGGCTTTAAAAAATCCAATTTATTTGCGGTTTGTTTTGGGTGAGTTTAATAAACTTAAATCGTCAATTTCTGGTCATTAAAAAGTTTCATATTTATTTTTTGGTTTTTTTTTCTTGCTTTGTTTTTATGAATGTTTGAAAAATATTGAATCTAGGTCATTCATATGGAATTTTATTTACAAATATGGTGTGTAAGGAGTTATTTTTGAAGAATATTCACCTTAGAAGTGAAAAATTGGGTTCATTCGAGCTTGAAAGCCAAAGTCGACTTTTTATTACACTTTCATGGCTTTGTGACTTGCGTTATGATTTTGATAAGTCATTTGGTGACTTATCTCCGACGGAAGGTCATTGGGTTATAATATTTTTATTAATTTTTTTTGTTTTTAAATTTTTTTTTTTAAATTTATTATGTCGTAACGAATTTTTATAAGGATTTTGAGAAAAGCTGCCCCTTAGCTTTGCTGCTGAACACGCAAGAATTGCTTTCTAACTTGTGAAACACGATTTGTTTTGATTTTTATCTCGATTGATCAATTGGATCGGTCGATTTTTATGAAATTGATCGTTTTTTATGCTTGATATATATATATTTTTTTGTTAATCAAAGGTTGTTGTCCTGTTGACAAATTTCGCCATTAATAGCAAAATGCTAACAATTTTGTGAATGACGTGTCAACCGAATGTGAACCAGCCTTTGGGCTTCAAATCACTCTAACACGAAATAAATACGACGATGAATTCTTTTTAACTCTTGGGCGGAATTAGGCGTCGAGTTTGAGTATTTTATATAGCAGTTAGAGGCGTCTGCACATAATTTTAATCTACACTTAAAGTCGGCGTTTTTAGTGCATTGGTGTTAGTGAAGAAAGGGGAACAAACATCGAATAAATCAGGCTGAAAACGAGAAGTTCAAGGACTTGACTCGACAACAGCTGCTTTTTTGATTGAAGTTTTTATTTTTAAATCGTAATTGGTGAAAAGCCGGCTTCTCTGCCTTGCAATGTGATGAGTTTTAAATCTTTTAATTCTCACACTCGCAGTTTCCATGCATATTTTATAAAATACAAAAATTTATTTTAATAAATAACTAAATAAAAAGTATGTTCTGCCTTTTCTTCTTTATAGTTTAAGCCCTGGGTTAAATAAGACAGATAATGCGCGAGGAAGGTGAGAAAACGTAAAAGGAATTTCGAAAAATGTTATGTTTTGATTAGGGAATTCCACAAGTGATGTTATTCCAACTTTTGAGTCGAAAACTCTTAATGGATTTTTATTTTCTCAGAATTAATATTTACCAACAGGTTTGTTTTAGGTCCACGGCGTGTGCGGAGGTGACGATGCGGATATTTAGCACTAATGAAAATGCTTTGAGGATGTGGAAATAGATAATATTATGCAGTGCTCTTTCTATACGCGCGCGTTTGATATTAAATGTTAGCACTAATCTTTATGTATTTATTCTGCTCTTGAAAGCCGCAGCTCGGCAAAGTGGGCTTTAATTTTTAATGCAAATATGGAGGAAGAAATGTGAATTCAATTTATAGTATGTCACACACAAATGCAATTACCATTCGTGTATAACGAATAAAATGCTTTCCGTGTTCGTTGTAACTACTCTGAAATAAATTTTCTCTTCGATTGGAGAAATAAAAATTGTGTTAAACAATTTTTTCTGGGTGGAGTGGAATATGACGTTCATTTTTCTGCCGTTTATTTGATAATGCTGGAAGGAGGAGGAGAAGAAAAAATCTATTTTTTGTGCAAACACACACACGTACACTTTTAAAACCAATGTAATTCGATCAGAAAATATTGGGATTTTGTTGTGATTTTTGATCGCAGGCTGTTTTTAATAGCTTAAATGGTTTAAATCTGTGGATATTTTGCTTTTTCTAAGCAAAAATCACAATTAAAAGTGTCGTTTTATTTATTGAAACGATATTTTGTGAGATATTTCCTTGGTTAATTAATTGTTCTTGATTTTGCTCACTCGTTTTGATTTTAGATTCAATTTGATATCGATCTGAGCGATATTAGTTAGCACACTCGAGAAAAAGTTCTTCACGCAGGTAGGGGTGGAAGCTGACATTCAATGATCACGTGATGCTCGCGACTACTCTTATAAAATCCGCTCTCGTCTCAAGCTTCACTTTACTTTTCCATCTGCACTTGCAACGTCCCAAGATAACCAACTGAAGCGGAAAGGTTTGTTATTTTAATTTTGGTACATTTTGATTGTTTTGTGTGATATTTTTATGGAATAGGCATCTATTAAATAGAGGTTTGTTTGGAATTTGCAAATGTCTTTCAAACTGAGTGTCAAGACTTTAGTTAGTGCTGTTTTTATTCAAAATAATACAGTAGAACGTCGATTATGTGAACGTCAATTATGAGAACTTCGGTTATCCGAACAGCGATGATTTTCCGCGAAAAAAGTGTGAAATTTTCAAATTAAATCTTTTTTTTTGTCAAGACTTGTTTTCCGATTCCTCTAGTACATTAAATTAGTAGAGTGTTGTGAGCATATTCATTAAATACTCGTAAACATGGAAGATGATTTTTTTCTTCATATATTTTATCTACATAAACTTTTAATGTTCGATTGTGCGAACAAATCGGTTTTATGAATGCATGTCTTACGATTAGTTGGGATGAACGACGTTCTGCTGTACAGCGAAAACCTTGGTAAAAGTTGCAATTTTATTAAATTCAGAGTGTGTAGTCTGAAAATCTCTACCGTATATTGTAAAAAGAGAGTTTGCGGGATGCATTTTTTCCTTACACTATTTTTATACCGTATAGTCTTTAACTGTAAGGGAAAAATGCATCCCGCAAACTCTCTAATGTCTTAATCAACCAGGTATTTGTAGGGCAGGTATATTAATTACTTGGAAAAATGAAAATTGTTGTCATTTGTTGCTATTATCGGTAAAAGCTCCAAATGCTGTTAGAAGACGAAGCGCATACTCTGATTGCTTTGCAGAAAAAGCTTCAATGTGACCTAAATTAGATTATTCACGAGCAAAATGTCAAGATCTTAAAAAAAAGAAGATAAAATAAAATCCTTTTATTTCATTATACGATATAATTTTTATTTATTTATTTTTTTTAAAATAAAAATGATATTATATATTTTTTTTATTTTTTTTTTCAGAATATTAAATAAAATTTAAAATGGCGTCGCAGAAGACTAAATTATATTTGATAGTTGTCTGCATTTTGGCTTTCATCATCAGCACATCTGCTCAAACTTTCCAGTACAGTAAGGGTTGGGAACCAGGCCGGAAAAGAGCGGATGAACGCAACAGTTACCCGTACAGAGACTGGGATGCTGAACGAAAAAGAGATGATGTCCGAGGACTTGGTTCGAGAATGGCTTGGCAACTCGCCTTGAAGAGATCGCCTCCTTTCAATGTAATTGTTAGATTCGCAAATAATTAAAAACATTTGGGTTTCCTGTTTTTATTTTTGTGATGAGGAGAGTCGATTTTCATCTGTAATTAAAGATAAGGTTTCAACTGGACGAGTAATTAGACAAATTGGTTTTTCGATACACTTGAAGTGTAATTGAGAAAATGTAATCAGAAACAGAACAGGTGGTGAATGACAAGTGTTTGTTTCGAGTCGACATCTGTTTTGATCGTTTTGTTTATATTATCTGCATTTGTAAGTGTTGTTAATGAATTTTTTGTGTTTTATTCTAGAATCAGGCTGAATTTCGGGAATTGATGTCTAGAATTGCAAGTAAGTAGAAACGATTTGTGTTGTTTGGTTTTATTTTCATAAAATTGATTTAAAATGAGAAAAGAACGAGGTTTTTTTTGGGATTGAATGTTTAGGTCAGGTTAAAGAAATGTTTGTTTGGGTTTTGTGGTTTGTGTTGGTCAGTTCTGTCAAGTTACTGAAAAAAAGACTTCCAATTTTACTATTTTAGGTGAATAGGAGCTCGTCAACTTCTAAGAAAAGAAATAATATGAACGTGTAAAAGCAATGAAAATTTATAATACAAATAACATAGAATTAATATAATGGTATCAGCTTTAACTGAAATAAAAATATATAATGATTTGTCATTAAATTAGTGTTATTTCTTGAAAATAAAAATGAACATTTCTCTAATATTTTGCGTCAATTCATTTTAGTCATTAACATAAATTCGATATCCATGTTGTGTTCTACATCGTGTGGACACAGATTACAAATAAAATGTATATTATATTATGCTTATAATACCGCTCTCATTAAAGACGGAGTTAGAAAACCAACGGTAATTAGTCAAATTCCATTTCTAGTGCATTTTTTTTTGTTCAAAGTCAAGCTGAATGTCAAAGAAGTGAAGATTATGATTAAGTTTTGTACGTTGCAAATTGTAAACACGGTGTTATCGTGTGTGGTTTTGTTTTGCTTAGATTTACTATTTCGCTGGAGTAGATGTAGATAAACCCACGTATTGGTCTCATGTTTAAATAAAAGCGAAGATAACACGTGAGCCATGTTGGAAATTAATCGAATCCAGTTGAATGAACATGTGCTTTATTGTAAAGCTCGAGTCGGACTGACTGACAACTTAAAAAAGATACAAAAAACGTGACAAGGTCACATAACGATTCTCGTGTGGAAACAAAACTAAATCAACATTCACGACAAAATCTCTCTTCAAGCCATTGATTTTTTTTAATTAAAAGAAAGGTAAAACAAGAGGGATTATGTGTTTTGATTGCAAAATTTTGCAATATTATCGCAAGTTTTTTAAAACACTTGATAATCTCTTGATTTGAATACAAATATACTTAGCAATCTGATGTAACACGTGTGAGTAATCAAATGCACATTAGGCTCATTTAGCTGCCAAAAATCTTCAACAGATTAAATGATTTAGTAAACATTAACTAATTGAGATTTGCAATATAAGTTTAATAATAAATGAAATGAACCTTTTTATTAAAATGGAACTGTCCATACATGAAATCCATTCTTGAAAATTATAAATTAAAAAAACGTTTGTACTCGTATCGTAATGCATTTTGGGTACCCAAATTCGAACTTACAGTTGATAATTGCTCCACTTTTTAACTGACATTAATATCTTTAGAAAAAAAGATTTTTAATACCGATTTTTTTCTATTCAAAATTGACATTTCTAGTCATTATTGCTGACCCCGAGATCATGAACCTAACAAGCGTTTCGCCACAACCATCTGCTGCTTAACTTGTTTACCTTTTTTTTATTAATTAAATCTCATTAAAATTGAGAAAAACATCGGATGGCACATGGAAATAAAGCTGGCATTAAATCGTCACGTGATGCTATCTATTTTTGTATAAAATCTACTCGTTTTCACGGTGAATGTTACCCTACTTTCTTTCATCCTTCTGGCAATTCAACTCTGGTATTTGTAATTCTTTTTTTGGTAAATAATATCGCTGAATTACAGTTTCCCATACAATATTTTTTTTTTAGAACATCAAAAATGTCTTCACTGCAAGCAAAAGTGTTATTCGCAATTTACGTTTTGTGTTTGGTGATCATTGTATCTGCCCAAACCTTCCAGTACAGCAAAACGGGTGACCAAACGTGGGAACCCCGCCGAAAACGAGGCGCTGATGATGATGATGATATTGTAATATTGACCAAATAGACAACTTTGAATAATGTATGTATTTTTTTTCTTTATTTATTCTAGCAAAAAGTAATACGAAAAAATACCCTGTAACTTCTTCGAGTGAATGGAAGTAAACTTGTAATAAAATGTGGATTTGAGTCAAAATATTTATTTTATTTAGAAAACTTAATTCTGTTTGCACATTATTACACCACGTTGTGCCAAATTCTTTCTTGTTCGCTAGTAGGTGTTTCAACGTTGATCAATTGACTTCAAAGGTCGAAAAATGGAAATTGATTGATCTTCTAAATTTTCCAAATGTTGACCAATCATTAGACGTTCTATGTATGTGGTTTTGACCTTAGGAATCGGAGAAATATTGTTTCCGACAAAACTTGTCGATTTATTTTTGTTTTGTTTGTGTAGGACAGCGAAGCTCCACGATCAAAATTAAACAGCATTGAATATCAACGTTTAAAAATCTTTTTTCTTGGCCATATGTTTTCAAGTGGTTTAAATGGAATAGACAGTACCGGTATGTGTTTATATTATAACATAATTTATTTGAAGTTTTAGACTAAGTGCAAAAAATTGGCATCAGTTACATTTAGTAATATTATCAAGTAAATGTTTGTTTATTCTTCATCTTTTTTATCCTTATGGTCGCCATCTTTATCGCCATCTTTATCGCCATCTTTATCGCCATCTTTATCGCCATCTTTATCGTCTTCATCATCGTCACATGAAAGTTCCTTCCCGCCTAGAGGTTTCCACAACATATTCAACCCTTTGATTACCATTTCTCCAACCATAGGAATGTCACAGAGTTTATCTATCATGCCATCAAAGTTGTCTAGCATTTCTCCAGCACGAACATGGTTAACCAAAATTCCAACAATTAGAAGGGACAAGAAGATCTTTTTGGATGAAAACATTTCAAACTGAAAAAATTTGTATATATACAGCATATATTAATTTAAAGGAGAAAAAGAATCGAATAAGTTCCTGCTACAGTGGAAATATTTTTTACTTACTTTGGATGTATTGACGGTTTGGTTTTTTTCAATGATGCGAATTCTTGCAGAGTGAATGTGATTTTCCTGTACTTTGGTGCACGTATATATAGGACTCGAGTAACATCTGCAATGACAATGAACACTGACGAAGGTTATATAATTGCCAAGATATTCTTTATTGAAATTTTTTAAACACGATGGAAATTTTTTTTTCTTGTTTTGACAAGTAAATTGTATTGCTGTGAGTAATAATAACTCTAGATTATATACAAAAAAACCAATATTCTTTCCTTGTAACGTAAACTCAAAAGAAAACAATATTGGTATTTTCGATTTTCTATATTTTCTATCCAAAACCATACCTGAATCTTTTATGACGGAATTTTTCTATTACAAATAATAATAATAATAATACGTAATAGTAATAATAATAACAACAGTGGGTTGTGTTATACAATAACTCGCATGAAAACTTTGAAAAGTTATATCTAATTGCAGAGACTCTTAGCGAAAAGAAATTAATTATTACATCTTTTTTTTTTAGTTAAGATCCTACAATCTTTGGGCCATAAAATAATGAAAACTATATCACTTAATCACTTAATTAATCGTGAGGAGTCTCTTTGTCTGTGTCTGTCTGTCTATCTGGTTGACCTCTATCTTCTCTGAAACCAGTGGACGGATTTCAAATTTGAAAAGTACTATTGATAGCTCTTTTTAGTGTTCTTGATCTAATTAGACATTTAATTTAGTCGTTTAAATAATTTAGACATTTAATTTAGCTGTTTATTTAATTTAGTTATTTAATTTAGTAAATTTGGTTAATTTAGATGTAGAATTCAGTCGTTTAGGTCCATTTAGATCCGCACTGTAACGGATACTGCGTTGAATGGACATCCCGGGGTTCTAAGGTACACAGCAATCTGCAGTAACATATGTTGAGTATTCAAATATTCATTAAGCTCGTTTAACGGCCAAAATCGTCAACAGAGTAAACAATTCAGCAAACATTTATTAATTGAGTTTTGCATCAACTTTAATAACGAATGAAATTAACTTTCCGATATTTTGCCTCGGTTTGAAAAACCACTTTTCCTAGTCGACAGATGTGCCCTAGTCTCATTTTATCGCATTTGCTACAAATAATAAGTCGTTTTATTACGAAATTTTGGACCAAATTGACTGATTTTGTGTATTTGTGTATTAGGGTAAATAAATCGGAACTATCCAAAGTTGTAATCCGTCTTGTAACTTTTTAACTGACATTAATATATGTTGAAGAAAAAATAAATCTTAAATTTTACTTTATGGTTTAAACTTCTTTTCATACCAATTTTTTTTATTCAAAATTTACTTTTTTAAATTCTGGCCGATGAAAATGTCTATTATTTTTATTTCTATTTTTATTTTGACAAGTCAATTGTATTGCTGCGAGTAATACGTAATAACTTTACATAAAATACAAAAAGAAAACTACCGATATATTCTTTCCTTGTAACGTAAACCTGAGGGAAATTAGGATCAAGGAAAATAAAAAATCAACGATAAAGTTGTGGGTTGTTATAAAACAACTCGCATCATTAAACCTTGTCCGAACATCGTCCAAGATTAAACTTACCGGTATGTCCAGAATTCAACACTTTAATACAAAGAATTGTTAACAGAGGGCGCTTAAATGCGCAAACACTTCTTCCGTCCAGTTCGTTCGTTGTTTTATTAGGTTTAGCTGCAACATGGCGGGATTTCGATGCGTCAAGGAGAATTTTTCCAACGAAAGATTTAATGATGACAGTTTAAAAACAAAAACATCGAAGGAGCAGGCAAGTTAGTTCATATCCCATATTTTACATTCTCAAATTGGATTTATCTATCTCTTAATAGAATAAAATCGAAGATTCCATTCAAATGCTTTACGAGCATTTTCGGAGCGAAGCACAAACCGATCCCGAGTAAGTATTTAAAAAAATCAATTCAAATAATAAATAAATACCTATTATAAGTCCTCAATTTTTTATTTTAGACTTCCAATACTGTACCGTGAAAAACATTTACAATTTTTGAAAAAAGGATTATTCAATTTACCCCAATCGTACGATTGCTTAGATGCCAGCAGACCATGGCTCTGTTTCTGGATCCTACACAGTCTCGAGTTATTAGATAACAAAATAGAAGGTCACCAAACCAGCATGTAAGCTAGTTTCACCCTTTTGTTGAGTTAAATCGATGAATAATTTCGATTTTTTGCAGTATTTGTACATTTTTGAAAAACTGTCAACACCCTGATGGCGGCTTTGGAGGTTATTGATTGATTAAACAACATTTTACACGATTTTAATTATTTTTTAATTGAATTGAAGGTGGTCCCATGCAGGTCGCTCATTTGGCAGCTACGTACGCAGCTGTGTGCGCATTAGTGATAATTGGTACGGAAGAAGCGTATGAAGTCATAGATCGGTATTAAAAGAAGCAAAAACGACTTAAAAATAACGTTAATTTTCGTATAAAAATATTAAATTTATTAGGAGAAAGCTCGGAGAATATTTAATTCGCATGAAACAACCGGAAGGCTCGTTTAAAATGCACGATTTTGGCGAAGCTGACATCAGGTATTAAAACCGAATAGTTTTAAACCATTTAAATCACTTAAAAATTTTTATTTGTTTTTTTTTAATAGAGGTGCTTATTGCGCAGCTACTGTGGCTAGTTTGACTAATATTTATACGCATCAGATGTTTGAAGGCACTTCCGAATGGATCATGACGTAAATTACATAAATTTTAACTATTTTATCATTTTTCTAGCATTTATTGACATTTTTTAAAATACTTTTTACAGGTGTCAAACCTACGAAGGCGGTTTTGCGGGGATTTCGGGCATGGAAGCTCACGGCGGATACACGTTCTGCGGCCTCGCTACGTTACTTATCCTTGGAAAAGAACATTTGTGCGACGTCCAAGCGCTTTTGGTACGCAGTTAATTGGAAACCGAATGATTTTAAATAATTAAAACGTTGAAAAATGTGTTAGAAATGGGCAGTGAATCGACAAATGAGATTCGAAGGCGGATTCCAAGGCCGCACAAACAAATTAGTCGACGGGTGTTATTCTTTCTGGCAAGGCGGACTTTTCCCGCTTATTCACCGAATTCTCGTGAAAACAGGTTCGGGGAAGAAGAAGAATCGGTTGTTCGGTGGATTTTAAAAAAAGATGAATTTTTGACAGATGGTTTAACGCTTGGCTTGGAGCGGTGGCTGTTTCATCAAGGCGCTTTGCAGGAATACTTGCTTATATGTTGCCAAACGGCCAATGGTGGTCTCATCGATAAACCTGGAAAGTAATGTCGAGTTTTTTGTAATTTTTCTGCGGTTTTTTGTACAAAGAAAATTTTTTTTTTAGGAACAGGGATTATTATCACACTTGCTACACATTGAGCGGATTGTCGGTGGCGCAACACTTTGCGGGTGGAAAGTTCGGGTCTGCCTGGATTACCGGGGATCATCGAAACGAATTGGTTTGTATTTTGTGGATTTTTTTTTTTTAAATTAATTTTTTTTTTTAATATTTTTTTATTTTTTATTTTTTTAGATTCCGATTCATCCAATTTACAATATTTGTGTCGATTCTGTTGTAAATGCTCACGAATATTTTAGTGGTTTGCCGTCGTGGGTCGATCTTGAAAAACAGAGTTGTCCCTTGATCAGCGAAAGTTAAAAAAATGTAAAAAATTGAATTACCGATAAATGGGTGAAATAAATTGTTTGAACTAATTGACGAGACAATTTGGAACAGACTTGAGTTAGTATAACTCGTGGGTCGGTTGATAAGTTACACATTTCTAACTCTATATTGCTATGTATTCTTATTAGTTGTGTGTTTGTTTGTTTGAACAAACTCGTGATGTCGCCGTTAAAGTTGCGTGGAAAACGTGATGCACCTCGTTTGAAACGTGGTAACTATGTTTACATTTCTTTATACATTTTCCCATTAGTTCTCATGTTTAAACAAGACATGTTGAAATGCAAGTTATGTGTTATTGTACCATTTAGACGATTTAGTAATGATGCACGATGCGTGTCGCTCAAATCTATACACATTTTGACATATTTGTTCCGTTGGTAGTCTTAAATTTTAATACAGGGTGGCGCTACAGTTCCGGTTTGAACTCTGTTTTGATTTCTGCAATGATTGTGGTGAAAGGCAGGGAAATGTGGTTAAGAATATTGTAAAATCCTGAAAATACTGACAATTATGGCAAAAAAAATTGCAGATTGTTGCAAACATTAAATATTTTTGTTAAATCATCTTGAAAAACCCATCACACATCCCAAAATCCACACATCAAGTCCATCAATATCTAGCAAATGCCTACTGTGTGCTTACTGCGTACTGAGACATTATTAAAAACACAAAAATAACACCAAAATTACGGCCAGATCATACGCGCGGTATGCGGAGGAGCGACGGTCGAAACCCGTTGCGCTTGCGCGTATCGCGCGTAGAATCGAACCTCGAAATTTCAAATATTAAGAGTTGGGAGTTTTTTGCTGATCAGTCTTGAGATAAAAACAATACGTGAGTAATTTGCGAGTAACTAGCCAGACCCTAAATATAGTTACTGTAAATATCAGTCATTACTTTCAAAATCCTCAGAAATTACGAGACGACTCGTAATAATTTAAAAAAAAAAATTGAAAACAAAAAAAAAGAAAGATAAGATAAACGTTGTCTTAATTACACATTGTTTATTGCCACAACTCACAAAATATTTACTCCAGGAAGTGTGTAATCCCAAAATCTATGTCATTTACATGCATGCTTTCAGTTTGTTTACATGACAACGCGCCGCCTGGCGAGCAAAACCGCTAACAGTGACTATATGATGCCAGCAGCAGCAATGAGCTGAGTGCATTTACTTGAACAGTGCTCGCTGCACGGCTACCACATCGGGCACTCCGAAGCACGAGTGCAACACGGTGCCATGCCTCTAACACTCACACTGAGCCATGTGTTACTCTTCTCCCTATTTATCATTGCTCGCCACCAAGCCCACTCCGAGCGCAGCTTCATGTCACCCGAAATGGAATCCTTTTTTGCGAGGGATTCCATGAGTGCTGCGACAGTCGCACGAACATCCGACGCCAAGAACCTCTTTGTGGCGTTCCCCATCAACTTCAAACCCAGAGTCATTGTGACCAACAGGGGGCATCCAATCCCGGAACCACAACCACAACCACCGCCACCCCCGCCACCACCTAAACCAACACCAGCTCCAAAAGCACGTGCACAGGTGAGAATTTTTGTCAAATACGAAATCGTCTTCGATTAAAATTAGGGTTTGGGTGCCACCAGGTGGAGAAATAAGGTTCCGATTTATCCCAAAGGGATCCCAGAAGTAATGGTTGAACTTTTAAATAGATAAAAGTAGACTCGGGCAACCTAATTCATCGCACAACACTGTTATTAGAAATATTAATCTCGGTACTCCTAGTCAATCAGAAAAAAATGTTTTTTGGAAAATGTTTTGGTGAAAAAAAAGTTTTGAAAAAATTCTTAACACGTACAAGTGCGGTTTATAACCTAAATTTGCGGAGCAAGTTCAGTTTTAGTTCGGGTTTGGGTTTTGGGCTTTGGTTTAGTGTTTATTAATTGTGCTTATTCATCACTCCTTTAGGAATTACTTTCACTGCCAGAACTAATCAGGCGTTGAAATAATGGAGGGTTTAAGTGGATAGAAAAAAGGAAAAACAATTGCAGTTATCTGTGTTGTTAACCCAATTCCAAATGGCTGCGAGACATAAATTAATGCTTTTTAATTTTTTTTAAACTGAGCTTATTGCTTAATCAGTTCATTGTTGAAGCTGGTTGTGGGCATGGCCACATTGGCCAGGTATTTAAAGCTATTTGAAAGTGATAAAAATTTAAAAAATAAAATTTTTACTTCCTGACAGGAAGGAATTGGAACAAACAAAGGTCAGGAATTGATTTAGCATTATAAGATCAATCCTTAGTCTTGGTCTTAAAATGAAGGGAAACTGATAGATAGGAATAGGCGTTGTAGATTGTGGCATTTTCAGTTTAAGGTGGTCATGATTCCAAACTTTTTGCCGGGGGTTGTGAGCGGGGAATACATTTTTCGCGTTAAAAACTGATCGTCCGATAGTAAGCTTTAAATTCTTGCTTTGCCGCTTGAATTAAACATATCTATCTACGGGGGGTTAATAGCCTTCGTATATTGAAAAGTTAAAGTGGGGTATGATTTATTTTTTTTATTATTTTCGTAATCTCTGGAGCGTGAAATGAAATTAGCATACAATAAATATATTTATTTTCCTATTAAAAATTAATTTTTTTAGCTCCGGAAATGTAAAAAATGTGCATTGTTTCGATAGTAATTATAGTATTAGTGTGTGTAGGCCATAAAAATGTAAAAATTGCAGAATTTGAAAACAAATCACGACTCATAAGCGTTTTTTTTTTTATCTCACGTGAAAGTGGTTGAGGGTCCCCTTATGCGTTTCTGGGGCGAAAATTTGGAATCGAGGCCACAGCCCTGGGCGGAGGACACCCGCCCATACATGTGTGCGTGGTTTTTGCAAACAAGTTTGGTCCGAGCGGATTGGAAAGGCCGCTATTTGGACAAGGCCAGCAAGAATTTAATGTAAAAAAAGTAAAAATGACATGTTAATGGAATGATAAAAGAGTTAAGCGGGGTTTGGGAACACGAATGGAGGTGCTGATTCATTTTAATTGTTTTCTTAATGTGTTGCGTACCAGGTTATGCGTTTGCGGTTTTCCATGCGATTGCCTTATTCAGCTTGTTAGGCCAATAAGGAACTGAATCAATTGTTAGACAAGAAGTGCGAGCTGTCAAGCGAATCTGGTGGAACAATTTCAGTGACCAAGACGTGGTTTAATAATGTGTAGCACATTCTTTTCTCGAGTGTGTTGTTTTACTCTCGTTTCTCTGGGGAAAGTGACCCATTTAGTTGGAACAAAGGATGAGATAAAAACCCATGAAAAGTGAAATGATTTTTGGAAACAATTGGAATGAAATATTAATGGTGGTTTATTATTTATATCTGATTTAACCTCGTTGGAAATTTCAGAAATGTTTTTTTTGGACTATTTTGTTTATAAAATTTATTGGTTTAAATTTATATGGATTATATGACGCGTAATCTGAATTCCAACAGAATTTGTCACATTTATCAAACATTTCTCAAATCTATCAATAATTTCTCAAATTTATCAATAATTTCTCAAATTTTTTAATAATTTCTCAAATTTGTTAATGATTTCTCAAATTTAGCAATAATTCTCAAATTTATCAATAATTCTCAAATTTCTCATTACAATTTCTCAAATTTCTCATTATAATTTCTCAAATTTCTCATTATAATTTCTCAAATTTCTCATTATAATTTCTCAAATTTCTTATTATAATTTCTCAAATTTCTCATTATAATTTCTCAATAATTCTCAAATTTCAAATTACAATTTCTCAAATTTTTCATTATAATTTCTCAAATTTCTTATTATAATTTTTCAAATTTCTTATTTTAATTTTTCAAATTTCTCATTACAATTTCTCAAATTTCTCATTATAATTTCTCAAATTTATCAAAAATTTACAAAAATTTATCACAATTTTATCAAGGGTATTCATTCACAAGGGGTCTTTTATTATCACTTGGTACACCACTGAATAAAAATAACATGACATGAAACAAACGGTCAAAACCCCTTCACATCTGCCAGCAGAAACTCACCTGCAGCAAACAACATTATTTTATTACCAAATTTTGCATGGAATCAATTAATTCCATGCCCAATAAGTGTATAATCAACATAATCCACTTTAATAATATATATTCCAATTCTGAATACCTCTATTGTGCTTAAATAAGGTCTTGTCACAAGCAATTCATAAATTTGTCTGCAACTTAAACATTTCTTTTGATTGCAGAAGGTTATCAGATAACCTTGTCTGTTCAAGCAGAACCATTATCGTTTGTTTCAGGTACAGTAGCAAATGGAAAAATACTTGCAACCTCAATTTTATAGGTGAAATTACTATTTGGTCTAATAAATTTTTTTCTTCCAACAGTTTAAATAATAATGAAAAAAAAAAACGAAAAAAACAAACATTCTCTTCTGTACCTGGACTAAATGCAATTAAGCATGCAAAGCAGCTTGTTAGTCTAATTCTATTAACATAATTAACTATTGTTGTTCGGCACCAATTATTTAGATGAGTTCTTGGTGACCTTATAAGTTTTTTGTCAGTTTGTGCAGTTTTTATGCAGTAAAGGAAACCTGAAGGCCGTGGCCTTGTTAACGGAATATATTGCACCCTCTCTTTGGTGTGACCTGAAAATTACTGTCTTTGTAGAATCAAACTTTAACTTTTTTTTCAAGTTAATTAAATCCATTATGTAGTATGTCTTATTGGATAAAAAATGTAATGGTAGGTTATTCAACTGAGGGCAAATCATTTATTGCTTTAACTGGGTGCCTTAGATTTATGTGGGGTAGTGAGTATTGGACAACTTTCTATTGTTTTTTTGTGGGTTTTGATTGATGGTCGTGAGTCAAGATTTTGAAGAAAGGAATTTGTGATACAGTTGGGGCAGTTTTAGCTTGGTAAAGTTAGGTTTTGAGTGTGGTGATTGAAATTATATAAGTGACGGTAATTACGAATTTGAATGGCATTTTTGAATAGGAAAAACAATTTTTATGTAAGAAAAACACTAGCTGCATTTAAAGAGTCATGTTTTCAGGGTTTTTGGTGTTTGTGTATTTGTTTTTGTATCTTTTAACATCACGTAACATGACTTTATGAATACCGATAAATATAAAAAGGAAAAATAATTTTTTTAAAGATGACACAATTTTTTAATAAGAAAACACAATTTTTTAATAAGAAAACACAATTTTTTAATTAAAAAACACAATTTTTTAATTAAAAAACACAATTTTCTAATATAAAACACAATTTTTTAATATAAAAACACAACTTTTTAATAAAAAAACAAAATTTTTTAATATAAAACACAATTTTCTAATATAAAAAACAATTTTTTAATATAAAACACAATTTTTTAATAAGAAAACACAATTTTTTAATTAAAAAACACAATTTTCTAATATAAAACACAATTTTTTAATTAAAAAACACAATTTTCTAAAAGAAAATACAATTTTTTAATATAAAAACACAATTTTTTTAATATAAAAACACAATTTTTTAATATAAAACTCAATTTTTTATTAGGAGAATAATTTTTTAAACATAAAAAAGAAGAAGAAACATTAAAAATGGAAATTCTTTATGAAATACATAAAAAAAATCATTTCTCATAAAATTTCATCACATTTTTTTATCTTCAAAGTTGGAACTAGAAACCTAGTAACCAATTTTTCAAAGAAAAGTGACGAGAGATGATCTTGTTTGGCTGCTTACATTTACATGGTTATCAATCATTGAAACAGTAAAAAATATTTATATATACAGAGTATTCCAATAAATTTTGTCTGAGGTCATTGATGAACCTAAACAAATTCTCTTAAATATTCAAATTCCTTATCAATTTTTTTTCCATTGACCTCCATGGTTTTACCACGTTCTTCTTACAATATTCTTGCTAGAATATCTAGGTTGATACACATGATCATAAAATTAAATCAAGTTATCTGAGGGCATCATCACTTCATCCTTGAGACATTTCGGTCCAACCACTTGGTTCAATCTTCATTAATTTTCAATGACAATCATGAAATTGTAGTGCAGCAAAGCTCTATGGGCAAAACTAAAACACTATAGTAACAAATTTACACATTTCTTGCCTGTCAAAGCTAGAAAATGTCCAGAAATTGTTTTACACACTGAAATGATTACTAATATCTAAAATCATGATAAATTTGGGCGTTTCCTGTTTAATAATTTTATATTTAAAAAAAAAATAGAGATTGATGTATGACACAAATGCATAAGACGAACATCGAGTGAAACAATTGCGAGATTAGCAGTTAATTATACAAGTGTTTTTTATTTTGATTCGTAATTGTGGGGGAATAATGATTTTTACGAAATTGGTTCTTCACACCTGTTGTCACAGATATTTTTTGGAGGTCATTTCCTCCTTTAAAAATTTAAAAAAAAAATGGAAAAAAATTCCCACTCCTTTCACTGACCGGAAGAATGAACTCTCCAAGGACAATATAGAAATTAGTAAAATAAAAATAAAAATCAATCTAGTTACAGTGTGTCCAATCAAAGGGCCCATTAAATTGTTGCAACTTCAGATTTTCTCTTAGGGTGAATTTAAATGATCATTGCCCAGCATTTATTAGGTACTTCCACGAGACAGAAACAAGGTTAACACCATAATACTTCAAATTTATTGTTCGAAATACTTGAAAAAATTAGATTATAAAATGTAAGTAGATCAAACAGATTTATACACTTGAAAATGTGTAATTTTTACGTCTTTTGAGAATTAAACACGTTAAAAATCCGAATTTTTGTATAAACACACTTAAAACGCCAAGAAAAACAGTTTACTTCGAGCAATTAATCCACTTGATAGGTAGCACAGCCTACTACGCCCTTTGTGGGTGCACACGGACCTTGATTTGCAATATCCGGATCATGTAAATGTGCTAGTTGATAAAGTTTATTACAAATGTATAAATTCGAGTTGACAAAAATTTATAGCCGTGTTTTTCAAGGATAACATCAGCATTTGCCGAGAAAATAGGTTGTCCATATTTCGTTGAAAACATGACTGCCTGAAAGGCATAACAATTGTAATCTCACACTTTTACAACATAGTGTTTACGTAAGGAATCAGAATCACACAGGATCGCTTCTTCCTTTTATTTGAAAAAGTGGGCGGAATTCCCATTCACAATCAAATGAACATTTCTCAGCATTTAAAGACGAAATTGAAGCTCACTTTCCCATTGATTAAGACTATACTTTAAAAAAAAATTCAAATTCCCTCATGAGAAGAATAAATAAAATGATAATAAAATTTATTTTTTAAAAAAATAGTCGTTTTATGCACGTATGCGAGTCACACAACTGTTAAGGTCATTATCCTGTTTGTTATAGCGTAGAACTCTTCATTTCAATTCAGCAGGCTTTGTTTGTGGTTGCTAACAATGCTAACAATGTGGAAGGATAATTCGTGATAAGAGTGCGATAAGAGTGTGCAGTGAGCGCAGAAATGAATGAAGAATGTGGTTTGTTTATTTCTGTCTTGAAGACAAACGAAAATTAGCAATTGATAAAAAAATCCGGAACTTTAAGACAATTGTTTTTGTTTAGTGTTTTTGTTTTTTTGTCGCGTGGTTTTTAAAAATAAAAAAAAATTAATTTCAGGTCTTATTTTTTGGCCAAACCAGTTGAAACCTAGATTTTCGTAACTATATGGTGTGTCACTCACTATGTGTGGCCAAAAAGCGCTTTGGGAAATAAAGAAAAGAGTACAGTAGGCCCGCATTGTACAACGCGGTTCACTATACGCTCAATTGTTATAATTTGGTCCTCGCGCTCAGTATCTTGATGCTAAATTCGTACTGCGCATCCCATTCTGCGCCGTTGATTTCATAATTCCAGTCGTTAAGCTTAATATTAGGCCTAATAATGCTAAAATAAAGTAAATAAACAACAGTGAACTCATCAACCGACATTTTGTCGCTTTATTTCCTTTGTGTGCAACAAGCTTGTCAATCGCTATGTTAAAGGCATGAGCAGTATTGTGATTCGCAGTTTGAATTTGGCTTGGATTACATATGAATGGGAACAAATCTAGTTCACCCACCAACACCTCGAATCTTTTCCACAATTTGTATTTAGGGGTAATTAAGGGTGGGAAATCGAATAGTGTTAACAGTTTTTGGCGGAGGAAACGGAAAAAGAGGTTACCTTCCAGAGATAAACTAGATTTGGTATAATTGCAGATTCCCCACCCTTGACAACCCCTAAATCCAAATTTTGGAAATGATCTGAGAGGTGGTAAACTGCAATTGTTCCTAATCATACCCAAAGCCGTTAAACTGTAGGTGGCTGGAGCCCCTGTGGTAGCTGCTACATTTAAAGTTTAAAAGCGCCATTAATGTCATTAAATCACTATTAATTGTCAAAACGAAGGTGCGCATTGAGGTGGATGTTTTTATAGAGCAGTATGTACCGCTTTTAGTACTGATTTCATTTAAAATCAGAATAGTTTACGAGATTTTATGTGATTACATTTTATCTGATAAAAAGTGCATTTGCCAATGTAAGTGACACAGACATTAGAAATAGGATATTGACCTTATGCCAGTGCAGCATTTTGTTGTTGTATAATTTGTATGTTATTCAAACCTCTTCAGGTCAAATTCATTGTGGTTAATTGCTTGATGACTTTCAAAAAGCTGAAATAAAAAGTCATCTCTATTCATCGATATTCTGAGGAGTAAAAGAATAGACCATTTTTCGATTCTCACGAGATAACAAAAGTGATTCTCTGGCCTCAATTGTTCTGACTACCAATTTGTTTTTCTTTTTTTTAGAAATTATTATTTATTGCTTTAGTTTAAATTTAATGCTTCTTTTGCAAGACTTTGAAATGCAAGGTTTGCTCCACCAAATTGCATGCAGCAATTCAAATTCATGACTTTCTCATTTTATTTATTTCCACTTGAATTAACAACCAAAGCAACATTTTATTATTTGAATTGTGAGCAGTGTGTCTTCAATCTCAATGATTCATGAAAAATTGATAAACACAGACCCATAACAATCATCAACAAAATGATGACTGAAATTACATGTTTGTGCATCTTGGCCTTATTATGCACTTGCATCTAGTTGTGATTATTCATTAATCTGCAAGAAAATTCAAATGAAAATCACCTGAGTTTGTAAACACATAATTTGAGTCAAAAAAGATGCATTCTGGTTTTTTTTAAATGCAATAATTATTTGCACCAGCATTGTATAATTTGAAAAATGAAAATGAAATTCACACAAGCTTGACTTGAGGAACCAAAACAGTCAAACACACATGCTTGCACAAGTATTTCTTTTCATATTCTGACTATTAATATTGTTTAATGTTTGCTTATTTGAATAAAAATTTGTCTGTGCATGACCTTACACAGTTGTCACTAGGCCATTAAACTCCAAGAATGCTCGTTTCATTACTGTTCTCACATTTATCATTTATTATATAAGGTTTTCCCAATACAACTTATTTAGTATTCACAATTAAAAGCGCAGAAATTGCCATAAATTAGGTTGCTCTAAATGAATATGCATAATCCATATTTGAAATTAAAACCAAAAACATGCTTTTAAAGCCGTTTTGCCTCAATAAAATGACTTAAAACTGGTTCTTTGTGAAAAATTTTTCATTTCCACTTTCTCACGAGTATGTACTTTAAATTTCCTATTTGAGGTTATATGGGAAAATGTAATAAGAATATTTTTTTTTTATTATGACGTATAAAAAAAATCTTTTTTGTACTATTGAAAGTTTTTAATTACTATTATTTTTCTTTTCGTTTATCCCCAGAGACCTCCTGCACAAAAGACAAAAATAAGACAAAGTTTGATCTTTTCAAACCAAAGGAATGGACAAGATTTGTTTCAAGTTCCTTTCATTTTGCAACCACAACAACACCCAATGCAATTCAGTAAAGAACAATTCTCTGGAATGACCCTTCAACAATTTCCACCGAGGAATCCTACACTTCCATCAATCAGGATATCCAAACAGGAAACATTCATTCAGCCATTTGACAACAGCCAGCCACAACAACAGATATTCTTAGTACAAAATCCCATGCGGGATGAACTTGAGATGGTTTCAGAACGACCAAAATTTCGCAAACCAAAAGTCAGGAGCACTAAACCACCTAAACCAACTGCAAGACCCTTGAGGCCTAAACTTCTGCAGACACCTAATGACTTTAAGTCTGATTTTGGAAGAGGCAAGACAAATTTCCATAATGCCTCACTATTGCACAGACCTGTTGCAAGAACAACATCAGCTCCTTCTGTCAGAACATCAGCTCCTTTTGTCAGAACACCACCTCCAACATTGGTTAAGCATTTAGACGATTTCTTTGGCACCGATCAACGGGTTCGCTTAAGAACCACCGCTAAGGCCAACAGGTTGAGAACCAGAGCTCCCATAACAGCAAATGCAATAAACAAAGCAGTTAGTCCTGGCATAACTATTCTGGATGTAAATAACAAGAAGGACTTAGCACAGTTTGATGCGGCGAGTCAAGAAGAGGAGTCCGATGAATTGGAAGTTCCTCGCCGGCTTGTGGGAATCAATCCACAATTTGTGGAGTTTTCCAGCCTTACAACACAATCTGCAACAACTCTGAAACCCACAATCACAGCCTGGAAAGGGACGCCTCAAATAAGAACGGTTGTTCATCCACCACCGTTATCTTTGAAGACGGCGCTAAGCAATCAGAGAGTGGCTTCGCGGACTTCGACCACGGCAAATCCGGTTAGAGTAACCGCAATCCGGGGTACCAGAAGACGAGTTAGTACCACGGAAAATCCTGATTTGATTGTCGACCCAGCGCATTCTTTCGAAGATGTTCTCCGTGTTGGACCGCGGCTGCGAACCGTGGTCAAGAAAATAGCCGTTCCGACCGGCCGGACCATTGCTGTTGCTAACATTCCAAAGAGGTTTTTCGAAAAAGAAAATGATGATGCAAAGAACACCGCGATATCGAGATTCAAATCCAACGGAGATCATTTCAAAACTGTTACATCTACTCAAAACACTTTGATAGACAAGAATAACAATCCGCTTGTGTCGCGTCCACAACAAGGTGTATGGGAGGATAATTCAGGTTTAATTGATGGGTCGTTTTTCAAAGAGACCAGTGCTAGAAGACCAACTCAACATCAGTTTAAACCGCTTCCTAACATCCAGATTACCAGAAAGCGTAGGCCCACACTGTCCTCCAGGCCTGACCGCTTCGATCCGTTGACGACAAAGGTTGTGAAGAGACCAACCGAGTCAGATGATAGGGAATTTGAACCGGTAATAAGAATACCTGAGCTTCCAAGCAGAATGACAACTCCTGTACAGTCACAAGCGATAGAAACTTCGGTCGAAGAAGATTTCCCGGACAACCAGTCCTACGAAGATGATCTCCAGGAGTACGAAGAAGAGGAAGACTACGAAATGGAGATGCCACCCCCGCCACCCCCGTCTACCACAAAGCGTCCGTTTACCAAACCAACCAATCGTAAAAGGCCTACGGCGTTTACGTCGCCGCGGAGACCAACGTGGAATAGTTTACCTAAAGTTTCAACCCGAAAGCCTCAAGCTGTAACGGAAATGCCGCAGAGAGATTTTCAAATTAAAAAACCTACTGGCAATAAACCCATGTAATATAAACAGTTTCGAATGACTAAACCAGTGGCGGCTTTATCATAGGCAATTGAAATCTGAATAGGTTATGAGAGCATAGATAAAAGCCTAGGTTGCCTATGCGTAAAGCCGTTACTGCTCTATAGTTTATCTTTAACTTCTGACGATCATTAAGTTTTATTATTTTATTTTAGGGGTGGAAATGGTGGAAAACTAGACAAGAAATGCCATCCAAGTTATTGCCAGTTGCCCAATTGTTATTGCGGTGGAAGAGATAATCCAGGTAAATTTACTCGGGAGGAAGTTTCATAGTGAATTAATAACTAATTTATATTTTATTTTTTCAGGAGGATTTCTGCCGTCTGAAACGCCGCAAATGATCTTATTGACTTTTGACGATGCAGTCAACGATCTCAACTGGCCTTTGTATCAAACGCTTTTTTTCAATGACCACACAAATCCCAACGGCTGTCCCATTCGCACAACTCTGTATGTTAGTCATGAGTGGACAGATTACGGCAAAGTTGATTCAATGTATGCTGCAGGACACGAAATTGCTTCTCATTCTATCAGGTATTCATACATTTGCTGCTCACCGTCAAAAAGGAGCACTGTTTAGCCACAAATGCCTATTTCTTCACAGATTGACTTCTAAGACCTTTTCCTTTCTTTTTTCTAGTCATGGTGATGGAGCGAGTTATTCCAAGCAGAAATGGCACGATGAAATCTACGGCCAGAAAGAAATTCTAGCACGCTATGGAGGTGTCAAAGCGGATGACATCAAGGGCATGAGGGCACCTTTCCTGGCTATTGGTGGCGACAAAATGTTTTCAATGTTGCACGAAGACAATTTCACCTACGATTCCAGCGTTACAATCCTGGAAAACACTCCGCCGTCGTGGCCTTACACCCTGGATTTTGGTTTCCCGCACGAATGCGCAATCCCGCCCTGTCCGACCAAATCTTTCCCCGGATTGTGGGAAATCCCAATGGTATCTCTAACAGATTTGAACGGGGGTCACTGCAGCATGGGAGACAGCTGTTCTTACTCGACCACGGCTGACGGGGTCTACAAAATGCTGAGCACCAACTTTTTACGCCACTACGAGTCGAATCGTGCGCCGCTCGGACTGTTTTATCACTCTTCTTGGTTCCTCACCCCGCATCGAAAGGAGGGCTTTCTAAAGTTCTTTGACGAACTTTTGCAACAGGACGACGTGTATTTTGTTACGAGCATGCAGCTCATCGAGTGGATGAGGGATCCAACTCCGCTTTCGAGGATCAAGCAGTTTGGGCCGTGGCAGTGCCAGGGCAAACCTCGACAACCAACGTGCAGAATCTCCAGGGAATGTAATGTTTCGTTTCGTGGCGACTTACGGTCTTTCAGGACGTGCGGGGAATGTCCTTCGATTTATCCGTGGGTTGGGAAAACGAATGTTTGATTGATTTGATTGGACGGAGGGGGGATTTATCAAAATTATGGTTTAGTTTTTGTTGATCATTTGAAATTCAAACTGTTCCTATCTGCATTTTAGTTTTGTCATTTTTGTGTGAATTAAGATGGCGAATATTGTTTTGTTTTCTTTAGTTTTATATTTTTTATTTTATTTTTGTTGTTGTTGTTGTTGCAGGTATTTTGCTTATGCAGAATGAAAGTTTTGTATATTGGAGAGGATTGTGTAAATGATTAGAAACTTGAAAATGAAATTAATTTATTTGAAGTTGATTTTTCAAATTGTATTATTTTGTAAGCTGTAAATTATATATATGGTTCTGATAATTGTTTTGTTGCAATAATAATTGATTTCTAGGGTATGTAGTTGCAGGGGGTCCAATCTGTGCGTGCACAGTGTTCGAGAAATGAAGTTTTAAATGTTTATTATTTTTTTTCCTGTTTGGAAATTGATTCAGTTTAAGTTATTACTGTAATTGAAATGTTTTTGTTTGAAATTTAGCTGGTGCTTTTATTTTTATTTTTTTTGGACGAGTTTAGATTTAAAAAATCGTAATTATTTTGCGTTTTGTAATGTGTGATCAATACAGATTTAGTTAATTGTAGTTAAAATAGTTTTAGATTAAATATTTCATCATTTATTTTTTATTATTTTCAAGCTTTGTATGTGTAAATAGAGTAGGTGCTGCCAATGAACCTGATTGAATTTGATATAAAATTAATTCCCAAATCTTTATATATTTTTTTATACTCAATTTGTACAATTTTGCTACTTTTTATTGCCTTTGTTTTATCTTCAAAACGAGTAATTAAATTGAATTAATAATAATGTTTATGAGTCATAATTCCAAAGTGCAAACTAAAAATTTGAATATGTCGTCATAAAAATCGTTATATTTACCGGTAATTGTTTTTAATGTTTCAGCTTCTTTTCACTAGGTGGAAACAGGAAGTTGCCACACTTCTAGAGATTTCCATGATTTTTGATTGGCTATGTAAATTAGTCGCTCGGTTTTGCTCATTACGTAGATAGAAAATATATCTATGCTCATTTCTCAGCTCGGTCGGTGGAGGATCGGCGTGCCGATTTTAGGTGAGTTTGACTTTTTTTACTTTAGGCTTTTCTATAGTTCTTGTATAAATTTTAGCGTTTTCGTTCCTTTGACAACTCTGCAAGCAATTTTATTTAATAATAAGTGTTCTTAAGGTTTAGCTAGTAGTTTGGTTAGCAGTTTTTTTTGTCGCATTGTTTGTGTTGTTTAAGAAACTAACGGTTGCAGGTATTCTTTTTAAGTTCAACGTTTGTATGCCTGCGTTAATGAACGACGGACTATGAATGGTTTTAGTTTCGCTATTTGTTGTATGTTAATGTTGAGTTGATTTTATCGGTTTACTTTGAAGCATTTTCAATTTAGTTTAAGCTCGTCGTTTATATAAGTTATTACTTTATTTCTTTTTAGGTTTAACGCATGGTTTCTACTTCTAGCGAAAATGGACGAAAAGCTGCGGGAACTAGACGAGTGTGGACTCCAGGGTCGCTATTTAGTGTTGGAATGTTTTTATTTTAAGGCTTAATTTTTATAGTTGAAATATTTTATGTTTTATGTTTTTGTATTATTAAAAGTTCTATATGTGTTTGTGTATAGTTATTACATTTTGTGTAATTTTGAAAACAAAATTATACAAAATTATTAATTCATACATTATTTTTGAATAAAATTTGTTTTATAAACTACTCTGCTTTTTATTATTTACATATAGGAACAAATAAAATGGGAAATCTGTATACCCACCCCCCTCCCCTTTATTCTAAGTCCAAACCTATAAAAATTTGGCATGGATTCGCGTTTTTGGACTTAGAATATTTTTGACGAAATGACATAGCTTATAGAAAATAAAAACTTTATTGAAATAAAAATATACTTTATACACAAATATTTTACAAATTTTTCCTTAAAAGGAAAATTAATGGCAAATAAAACATTAAACCGGGTTATAACGGATCATTTAATGGATTGTCTCAGGTAAATCTCCCCCTTGAGACTCCACCGTTTTACCCACACGGGGATCCAGAGTATGCCACTTTCTGGGTCCCCAAAAAGATATCCCACGATGTCTTCCTAGTGATGAAGGTTTTAACCTAAACATAAAAAAATTCGCAACTAAATACAACAAAATACAAAAAAGTTATACATGACTACAAACAATTATATAAAAATATGAGAAAAAATATGAGAAAAAATATGAGAAAAAATATGAGCAAAAATAATAATTACGCAAAAATAATAATTACACAAAAATATGAGGTAAAATTTGAGTAAAAATAGTAATAATTATATAAAAATAGTAATAATTATATAAAAATAGTTTTAGATTAAAATAATACTATTAGCCGTCTACGACTCGCTGTTATCCGTCTACGACTCGCTGTTATCCGTCTACGACTCGCCGTTATCCGTCTACGACTCGCTGTTATCCGTCTGCGACTCGCCGTTATCCGTCTGCGACTCGCTGTTATCCGTCTGCGACTCGCTGTTATCCGTCGGCGACTCGCTGTTATCCGTCGGCGACTCGCTGTTATCCGTCGGCGACTCGCTGTTATCCGTCGGTTTTCACTATGCACCAATCCACCAAAACGTCTAATTATTAATTGCACAATAAAAAAGAAGAAATTAAGGAAACGTCTAATTAGAGCTAAAAACTAAAAGCTAAAAACTTCGAGTAAAACTGACCTCGGACGCCGTATGCTTCTGCTGCAAACCAGAAGAAACTAATGAAAATTTTAGCAAAAGACAAAAATGCAAAATAGCAAATTCCTCATCATCTAATTTGAATATCCAATGAAAGCTCACAGAAATTTCGAGAAAAAACGTCATCTGGCCGCATGCTGTCATCTGATGCTAAAAGTTACAAACAAAACTCTATAAAGAGTTGCTAAGCAACGCAGTTTCAGCGTATCATTTGATTTTAAATGCTTACTAAACTGACGGAAGTCTGAATATAACATAAAAGCCACTAAAATTGACAACACAAATACGAAATAATTCTCTTTTTATCGTAGTTAAACTTAAAATTGTTACCGGTATATAATTTTAATTACATTTTTGAGGAGAAGTGAACAAGTTAATGCAACAAAAAAGCGTTTTAAAAGATTTAATGATTTATTTAATGATTTAAATAGTTACCTTATAAAATAATAAAATTGCAAATCCAACATGATTTTAGTTTTTTATTTTCTCGAATAGCAACGTCTCACGGGATTTACACATTGAAAAATAAATTTCGTCGGCAGTAAATTTGGAATTATTCGAATTTGTATCGACCAATATCTCTTACACGAGTCGTAAGCTGAAAAATAAAGAATAAAATAACAAATTCCCACATTTACCAACTTTTATTATGACAAAATAAAACAAATGTAATTTTGATTACCAATCTGAGCAGTGTTTTTGGATAACTGTAAACTTCGATTCCGTTTAAAAACATGATTCGTTTCTTGCTACTTCCGTGAAAAACAACGAAACGAATTAAGTCCGACGTTTTCTGCTCTGCAGAGAAGTCCAGATACAGTCACTTCTGATCCGTATTTATCATTTGTACTCATTTCTGCTACTGAGTAAGAATTCATTATTGTATTTATTCTTGCATTGAATCAATGTTTGGCACAAGCAACGTGTTTCCTTTGGAGTAATAAAACCCCTAAAAATACTATAATTTTAGATACGATTACAGTTTTCGAAATATCATTTTCTACGGGCGGATGGCTAAGAGCTGGCGACTCGAGTGGTAGTACCGTCCTGTGGCTACCCGCTCGTATTGCTGCACCATGGGAAGGCGTCACTATGGGAAGGCGTCACTAATGGCCGCTACATTTCGAAAACGTCCGCGTCGTCTCAAAGGCCACAGATTAAGATTTTCAGAGGTTTGTGCTGTGTATAATAAAACATTTCAATCATTAACGATACAATAAGTATTTTGCTTATCTTTTTCTGATCATTTGTATTTGCACATTGTAATTTCAATTTGGATTTGTCAAATTTCAAACCATAATCACAAAGACAAAGAAAAATTGCAAAAGTAGTTTATTTACTTACCTTACCTACTTATTTATTTGCAGATTGAATTTGTGCTACTTGGACGACATCATCGAGCTGGGCGCACCAATTGAAATCAGAACCAGCATCGGCGAATCAGATTTTCTCGTACAATTTTACCTAAAATAAATAATTTTGGGTCCGAATATTTACAGCAAAACGGAAAATGCATTAGCGAGGGTGAGGTTTTATCGAATTTGTTTAAAAAGTTTATTGATTTCTCAATATTGTCCACGGACAATTTTGTTGTTGGTTGTACGGCAGTTGGTTTGGACTGAATATTTATTGGAAGAAACAAATTGCCTCGTCATTTTGTTGTGACAGCTTTGATAAACAGAAAATGCCACACAATTGACTGGGTGGTGCACGTTATAAATATGATTTGAAATTACACACGATGCTTCTTCCATTGGCGTGATCTTATCACGGTGTTTCAGATCGAATATCTATCTTTTCCAATCCAACTTTTCTAAATGCGATGAATTCGCTCATTACCATTGTATTTGCGCCGATGAAGTGCATCGTAATTTTTTCCTATTCAGAATTTCTGTGGAAATAACACGCAGATATTTTCACAGAATTTCGATGGAAATAACTCCATCTAGAGCTGCTAAGTCTGGTTTTACTGTCGTACGATTTTCGTGTCTTGTCTATCAGGAATAAGTCGATTATCAGTTGCAAATAAAACGAAAATCGCTGTCAACAATAACAGTAATTTATTTTTTCTTGATGTTTTGTGAATTATCGTTGCGATTAATCTCAGGACTTGATGAAAAATCGATTCTCGTAGTTTGTTTTCCAATACCGTATATCGATCGTACGCCTAATTTGGGCCTAACTTGGACTGTTTTTTCTCCTTGAATATTCGTCATTGGTGCCGTTGTACCGAACGTTACGATAACGTATACCCACGAGGAGATATTTAACCGAATATCTCTCAATGATCCAGTTAGTTATTGCTGTGTGAAGATTTCAGAAGGTCGTCGATTATTTAACAGTTAACGGAACATTATGAGTATTAACGGTTCCGAAGAAGTAAAATCGTCCGAGGTGAAGAAGTATGACGATAGCCATTGCGAAGGAGCGGATTCGTTGTGCGTAAAATTGATCGCTTCCGACGAAAAACCATTCATTATTCTTCGGGAACTTGCAATTCAGTCGGAGACCATTAAGGCCATGCTTAGTGGGCCGGGCCAGTGGGCCGAATCCGAAACGAATCAAGTGAAGCTGCGCGAAATTTCGAGCCCCGTGCTTGCAGAGGTGTGCAAATATTTGGCATATAAAGCGAAATACCACGAAAGTGCCGTGGAAATCCCCGAATTTCACATAGAGGTGGACATGTGCCTCGAATTAATGATGGCGGCTAATTTCTTAGCTTGCTGAAGTTAATATTCATTTTTTTTCAATTTTCAATTCTTTCAACTGTTTTTTTTGTCGAATAAAATTTAGTCATTCTCTAATTCATTATTTGCATTTGTATCGTAACGTTGAGATTTCGGATACAACGGCACCAATGACGAATCAAGGAGCCAAAACTAGTCCTACTAGTACAATCAAAAGACAAATTAGCGGTAATCGATTTTTCATCAAGTGCTGAGAGCCATTGCAATTGAAAAAGTAGTATATTTAGTTACCACACTTACTTACTTATTTGCAGATTAAATTTGTGCTACACGTACGACGTCATCGAGCTGGGCGCACGAGTTGAAAAGAAAATGAAAATGAGCACCAGCATCGACCAAACAGATTTTCTGGAATAATTTTACCTGGAATAAATACGCTCGGGCGCGAATGTTACAGCATTTTGTTGTGAGAGCTTGGATACCATTCAATGAACTTCAAACAATGAACGTGCATACAATGAACTTCAAATCAATTCTGGGTTTTAAATTGATTTGAAATTGCATTTGAAATTTGAAATTTGAAATTTGGCACGAGCTTGTCACGGTGTTTCAGGTCGAGTATGAATAATCTTACTATGAAATTCTACGAGATCTTCACGTCGCAAATGCAATGTCAATTTTCGGGATCGTCATTTTGTGAGTTACCTCCATCAAGTTGAGTATTGAGAGAAGTTCTTTATCCTTTTTTATAGGATGAAGACATGAAAATAGACAAACGAACAAGTGATAATAAATTACTCATATCCCAAGAAGACGAATTCGGGAAAGATGAATGTTATTTTATTTAAACAAAAATTAAGATGACTCTTCTTTAAAGTAGAGTTTTTAAATTTTAAATTCTAGTACCCGAGTATGTTTAAATTTTTAAATTGATAAATTTATTTAAAAATAAGCGGTATTTTTCAAGCCTTATTTAATATGTTGTGTTTAGTAAGAAAATTCAGAAAGGACAAGTGTGATTTGTTTATTAGTGATAAAAGCCTGTACAAGTGAAAATAATAATGCAGTAGGTGAAATGTTTGGTCAGTTTACGAGTAAAATAATATTTTATGGGATATACCTGAAAGACGAATATGTTTTTGGCCATCTCTTTTTAGTTTTAGAAATTAATCGGAATGACCTTACCTTGATTAATGTTCTGCTAGACGTGACGTTTGACGGCAATCTGTTTTGCTTTGTGATACGAATGTAGAAACGGTTATCACCGTGAGAACACAAGCCTAGAATGCTTTCTGCCATCATTTAGCGCCTTATTGGTCGTAACACCCATAGTTTTCATCTTAAATTGGTTTACCCAATCAACAGTTTGTAGGACAATAGGAGAACATCTACGGGTACTCAATACTCGCTGCGGACAGAGTGTTGGTTCAGCATTATCGTTAATATTCTCTGTGATTTGTAGAATGTCGAGTGATCGTCCATTTTTACAAGGATTCCTTCTATTCTTAGTGATTTTCAGTAAATCATTAAGTACCCTGTTGTGTCGTTCTATGCTTAGATTGAGTATCTTATTATTGGGTATCGTCCTGCGCTTAGATCATATACCTTACCATTGAGTATCGTTCTGCGGTTAGATCATATACCTTACCATTGAGTATTGTTCTGTTCCTAGACTATGTACGTTACCATTGAGTATCGTTCTGCGGTTAGATCATATACCTTACCATTGAGTATTGTTCTGTTCCTAGACTATGTACGTTACCATTGAGTATTGTACTGTTCCTAGACTATATACATTACCATTGAGTATTGTACTGTTCCTAGACTATGCACATTACCATTGAGTATTGTACTGTTCCTAGACTATATACATTACCATTGAGTATTGTACTGTTCCTAGACTATGTACGTTACCATTGAGTATTGTCCTGTTCCTAGACTATGTACGTTACCATTGAGTACCTTACCATTGAGTATTGTCCTGTTACTAGACTATGTACGTTACCATTGAGTATTGTCCTGTTCCTAGACTATGTACTTTACCATTGAGTATTGTCCTGTTCCTAGACTATGTATGTTACCATTGAGTATTGTCCTGTTCCTAGACTATGTACGTTACCATTGAGTACCTTACTATTGAGTATTGTCCTGTTACTAGACTATGTACGTTACCATTGAGTATTGTCCTGTTCCTAGACTATGTACGTTACCATTGAGTATTGTACTGTTCCTAGACTATGCACATTACCATTGAGTATTGTACTGTTCCTAGACTATATACATTACCATTGAGTATTGTACTGTTCCTAGACTATGTACGTTACCATTGAGTATTGTCCTGTTCCTAGACTATGTACGTTACCATTGAGTACCTTACCATTGAGTATTGTCCTGTTACTAGACTATGTACGTTACCATTGAGTATTGTCCTGTTCCTAGACTATGTACTTTACCATTGAGTATTGTCCTGTTCCTAGACTATGTATGTTACCATTGAGTATTGTCCTGTTCCTAGACTATGTACGTTACCATTGAGTACCTTACTATTGAGTATTGTCCTGTTACTAGACTATGTACGTTACCATTGAGTATTGTCCTGTTCCTAGACTATGTACGTTACCATTGAGTATTGTCCTGTTCCTAGACTATGTACGTTACCATTGAGTACCTTACCATTGAGCATTGTCCTGTTCCTAGACTATGTACGTTACCATTGAGTACCTTACCATTGAGTATTGTTCTATTCTTAGACGTTTTGTCCTCGTTTGTGCTTCGAAAGAAACTCGCTATGTGCCGCCACCTATCCAAAGTGATTTTATACTATGGGCGACAATGCGAACCCTTTACCCTCGTTCGTGCTTCGGAAAAACATTGTTAAAGTACCAGTAAATGAATGATGAATGCATCGGATGGTGACAAAGCAAATCACTTTCAATGGTTACGGGCGAGTCTCAAAAAAACGTCGTGCAACCGAGTTCAAAGTGTTCGCATTGTCGCCCATGGTCGAAAAGCAGAATAGCTTTGCTTGTGAAACCCATGTGCTGATGTCTTGAGGCCAACATGAATTTTCATCACCTTTCTATTTTCTGTACGAACTTTTATGTAATAAATAAACTTAGAATTATTAACACGGTGCATATTTTTAATCATTTTAATCATTCGTTTGAGTTAAAGTCAACTAGAACAGTAAAATAAATATCATACAAAATATAAGCACGTCCATGTGTATCAAAGCTAGATGTTTTCAAACCAAAACCATGTTTAAAGGACTCGCATTCTCTTCCCTGACCGACCAAAAAGCAAAACTGTTTGAGAAACTCTAGTGCTAATGTGATACAATACAACCGAGTCCTTTACGAAGCGCGAGTATAATCATAGAATCCGTTTGGGATCGGGTCCTTTTCAAAGCACATTTTGAGACGACCAAATAAAACAATCCCATATTGTATACAACCCGTGTCATTACATCATTTAACATAAATCAATGTACCTACATCACACTCGCATCGTTATAAAATTTGAAATGTAATAGAAACAAATGTCATATAATAAATATCCAACATAATTTTCTCATCGAAATTAATTTTACAATCTTAAACACCGGAGCAATACTTTTCTTCACCGTTTATAAACCCTAAGCAATCATCACATTTGTCAAATTAAATCAAATGTTTCAAGTTCCCAAAGTCAATACCAAGACAGACCACAAATGAACAATGTAACTCTCAATTCACCACAGTTTTTGTCAAACATTTCAAATTAAAGCTCAACTTACCACTCAAACAAATCCACCTCAAAATGCTAGACACTGAAAACAAAGAAAAGAAAAAACCAAAACATTATCAATTAAAATACCAAGTGGTTCCATTGACCCACGATGTCCTCGCTGATGCCTGTCCAGTGAGTGTCGACTGATGACCGGGTCCAGTCCCAAACTCCCCTCGCCCCTGGGAAAATCTCGCCCAAACAAATCTGGCAACTCCCCAAAATGTGAACGAACCAAGGGAATGCACCCACGGACCGTCATGCCCGCAACCGTCAACATGCACGTCCAAAGCAGGGCCCTCAACTGGAAGCACATCCCGAAGAGCCACCCTGACTAAGCTTGACTCCCTGGAAACATGGACGAACCAAGGGAATGCACCCACCGTCACTAGGCCATGTCCAACATGCACCTTCAAGTGAATCTCCTGGCAGCAGGGCCCTTAACTGGAAGCAAGTCCCTAAAGGAGCCTTCGCGCAGACCCCCAGCTCACGGACAAATGCAAGAAACACACAAGTTCACTTTTCCCCTGATTGCAAAAGAACAAAGCGGGAACTCCAAGGTGAGGGTTGTTCCTCCTGGGCTAAACCAGATGTCAATAAGTGAGAAAGGATTAGCCTTGTACTTGTATTTCTTACACTTGCCGGAATCTAAGTCTAATTTCTAGCCTTAAACTAAATCAGGACGACATTTTTTTATTCCCCAGTCACCAGTCGACGATTGGAGAAGAATGTTGGTGGAATTTAATTGAATGTTGTCCGGAACACACAAAAAATAAAATTAGCAACCACACATTTGACAAAAAAATTAAAACATTTCAGTTTGACAAAAATTGTGGGGACCCTTGAGAAGGGCATTCCCAAACCAAATTACGAGAGCTTAATTCGATAAGTGGCTTTTTCTGTTTCAAATGTCATCCTCAAAATATCATTTCCCATCCCATATTGAGCCTGTAAACATGCTACAGGATTATAGCTTGCACTTCAGGTGCTGAGTGTGAGTGTCTGAGCAGAGATCGGCACCCGTCGCGAGCCTTTCATTAAATCACAGTTCTAGTTCCTATAGTTTCTACTTCCTGGCCACCGGATCATGCAACCACGTCATTCCACGGCTGCTTTGTCTTCGTGCGATGTCGAATGACGTGTTATTGTTTAAAATACTGGACGTGCTCCAAAAAAAGTCATAAATCGATGATGTAATCACTTCGTTGACCTTTTTCTTGTCGGCTGCTTTCGCCTTCGTAGAGGTCGAATGGTGTATTATTGGCTCCAAAATATGCTGCGAAGGTGTGACAAATCGTTAACGCAATCATACCGTTCACCTTTCCATCAGCGCTAATAATTGTATGGTTTTCAACAAGAACGAAGACCAGGTGGAAAATCCGACTGCGGTTGATGGAAACCAAAGATTCGCTTGCCTTCTGCAAGGAAAATTTGAGCTCTTAATTATTTTTATTCATATTGGAATATTTATATTTTATTATTTACTTTTTCGCAGGTGTTGGAATACCATGGTCCTAATTAAGCCTGGCGACACATAAACGACACTTTTAAGTTCAATCTGAAAATAAAAAATAGAAAAATTATCGTTACAATTTATAGAATTCTTCGGTATAACGTAATAACAGTTTTAAAAATTAAAATTATTTTGTTATTCCAATTTTGTTTAGAATCCAACTTGTGAGATGGAAATTTGAAAGATGGCGATGCACCACAATGAGAAAATTCAACGTGGTGAGAGGCGAGACATTGCGACAACAATTCTCTGTCTCCGCCACCTCGATTTTTCAAACAACTAACGTTCAAAGCAAAACTATCTTACATGTTTTCTGCAATTTTGCCTCTTAAGTAACTAAAATGAAGTCGATAATGCTTACAAGTTAGTGCTTACGGATTCTTCTTCTTCTATTTACCATTGCGGTCACACTGCTCGATGCTTGAAAGAAAAGAGAGCGCCGTTTGAGTTTAGTTACTAATTTTTAATTCTAGGCGTCCTCAAATTTTTGTCCAAATTTGTTTTCCCAAAAAATTGCTTTTCTTCATCTTCTAAAATAAAAATAAAAATGCTATATTTTTATTTTATTATACACTTTTTTTGTAATAATTCCCAAGTACTGACATTTTTGTTCATCTGTTAAAATTTGCTTATGAACTGTAAATAGCTTTGGTGTACCGGTACTCGCCATTTGCTACAACGAGATGATATTCCATTACCAGAATAACATAATTTCTGTCAGAATATTAAGGCCACATTCGACCAAATTGTGTTAAATGTGTGTAGCCAAATCTTTTCACTTTCTCCTGTTTGCAAGGTCAACGAGATTTTGTTTGCTGTTAGATGTTTTGCCTCCGTCTAGTCAATTTATTTTACAAGTACAGGGCGTGTTCATGGCTCCATAACGCAGTAATGACACCAAGGTCTCTTATTTCATGAGAATTGAAAATAAATTTATCTGGGTCACTACTTTAAAGGACATTCATACACAATCACTTATCATTTCAACAAAAAAGCTTGTTTGCAGTGAAATGTGTGGGGGTGTGATGCGTGACAACTGACAACGAACAAAAAAAGCTTGTTCCTTCAACGGTAATTCCTAAAATTCCAATCCTATTAGACTGGCATTCAAACCTTAAGGAAATATACAATATAAAAGACTGCAAAAGCACTTAACGCCCTGTAAATATATTATGGCTCCACCTACTGCACTCAAACTCATAACGCATCTAAAATATTCCAAAAAAACAATGTAATAACTCTGAAAATCCATAGATGGCAGTGCAGTATGACTACAATTTTACAAACGGGGATAACTGGGATGTATGAATGATGTATTCAATGTGTAGGCGCATTCATAAAGTCATTTAAACTTGTTTATATTTTTTAAATAAGTTCAAATGTTAAATTTTAAATGTTAAACCAGTACAAATGTTAAATTTTACTTGTTAAACCAGTCCAAATGTTAAATTTTAAATGTTAAACCAGTCCAAATGTTAAATTTTACATGTTAAACCAGTCCAAATGTTAAATTTTACATGTTAAACCAGTCCAAATGTTAAATTTTACATGTTAAACCAGTCCAAATGTTAAATTTTACATGTTAAACCATAGAAAATGTTAAATTTTACATGTTAAACCAGTCTAAATGTTAAATTTTACGTGTAAAACCAGTCCAAATGTTAAATTTTACATGTTAAACCATAGAAAATGTTAAATTTTACATGTTAAACCAGTCTAAATGTTAAATTTTACGTGTAAAACCAGTCCAAATATTAAATTTTACGTGTTAAACCATTCAAAATGTTAAATTTTCCGTGTTAAATTTTATATTTAGACTGGTTTGTAAAATCTAAACACCTTAAAATGACTACATAAATGCGCCTACTTCTATACTTACAACATCTGCCAAAACCACAGTAACTGCAATTATTTTCCAATTAAAAACGAAAAAAATGTTTTGTAAAATAATATTATTTGATACGATAAGTAATCAACTTGTTTACAAAACCAAAAATATGGCACAGGAAAACAAAAATAAACAAACACATCTCTCCGCTAACATGCACAAAAAAAAGGCAGTGCAAAGACACAACCCCATTTTCTATTCTTAAAACAAATGTAAACTTGATCTCTGTGAATGCCATGGTCAGGGAAGTGAAACAACAAAGAAAAGATCGCGAGAAAGAAAGATTGAGAGAGAGACGGAGAGCAAACGAGCAAAAAAGAAGAAAGTGGGGCTAAAAATAAAGCTGAGGAAAAGTCTATCTAAAATTACCGTCAAGTTGGCCTGGCACCAAAAGAGGATCTCATCACTAAACACCTCACTCACACTCACAGTCCTAGTGATGAGAATCGTACATTGTGCATATGCAATTTTAATGGATTCAAAGTGCAAACAGATTGCTTTCGGATGCTAAAATTTACAACTCCACACTACACTAGAGTCTCAGTTGGAACTTAGACGATTTGCAATTCAAATAATCATCAAAACAAGACAACCACCAACCATTAAATATGGCTGATGAAACTGTGGGAGGTCGAGCGGATTAACATGTTGTATTTTGTGCTTCTCCTAAGTGGTGTTTTGGTTGTTGGAGTTGTTTGGACGTCCCTAGGTAAATCAAATACAATGATATACTTTTTTTTGTCTTTCAATCATTCAATTTTACATTTTATTTTTAAAATTCCAGCGTCGTCGGATGCGTGTGTTAAATTGGAGAAGAAAATCGCAAAGGAATACGAATGTTGTTTAAACGAACGGAAAAAAGAAGTGCCGGTGCACATGACGTCTTGGTTCCCTATTTTACCCTCGTTAGCAGCAGCTAGTGATCTTAATTTGACAGTCGATCAACTCATCCTGTTATTTTGCAAGTAAGATTCGAATTTAAAATGTCTCAAATTAAAAACTTAATGTATATTTTATTTTTTAATAAGTCGTGAAATACACGATGTGGCTTGCATCAATCAAATGCTCGACAGAGTAAGTTTGAATTCAATAAATTTCCAACCTTCAATGTCGAAGTTAAAAATGAATTTAAACGAAACTAAACGTAGCAATACACGTGTTTTCAATTAACTGTTAATTTGAAGCCGCTGGTCCTTGGCAATGGCATTCAAAATTAGTTTAAACAAGAAACGTTCCACTCAATTTGCTGCCATGCTTCTCAGCCACTCAAAAATATCTAATTGCAGGCAAGTCGTGCAACAATGTGTTTATCAAATGAGACGGTTATTTATATCGAAAAAAGAGCTCAAGTTCAGGAAAGAAGGCGAAAACATTTGTGTGATAAAGGAGCATCGTATGGTAACTATTCAATGCATTTTTGTGTTACAAATTAGGCTTAGTTGGCTCTCTTTCTTCTATTTAATTCAGCAGTGTATGAATCTGGAGCCAGTGAATGTCTGCAACAAAAACCGACGTCTCTCTGCATGACATATTTAATGGATAACTTTGATTTGGAGGCCAACAAATATCAACCTAACTGTGAGTAAGTAGTTTCTCCATACGGGTTTGTCATATACGAGTTTATTAATTTTAAATTTTTGTGTTTTGAAGTGAATTCCACAAACTTCAACGTTGCTTAGGTGACGAATGGAAAGAATTGTGCGGTGAAAAATCAGCCAGTATACTGATAAAACTAATACGAGTCATGTATGCTATTTTCCATTGCCCCGATTACGAGGGTGAAGTCGATCCACCAATACCGGGTGTTGCGGTGCAACACACGTTTCATGTCGGCTTCATTGTTTTAACCATAATTCTACTAACAAGTTTAACAAGTTTAACGAGTTAACTGTTGTGTTTTTAAAATTTTAAACAAATATCTCGGTTATTTATTATATTTAAAAAATAATTTCATTTTTGTATTTTTAAATATCTAATGTGTAAATATACTGTATATACGTTTTGTTCGCTTCTTGAAATAATTAAATTCTTTCCCTTTAAAATGCACTAAACTAGAACCGAGTTTATTTACCCTAACCTTGAAAACCTTTTTAAAAAAATATATTTGAAATGTACATTTCCCAATAAGAGGAAAATAAAAAGAATATTTCAATTTACCAATATGTTGACACTATAAAAATTGTTTGGATAAAAATTTCAAATTCTGACTGCCAAATGACCAAAGATGGATTTTACCATCTGTGCTACATATCTATTGTATCCTTGACATAATGTAAGCCTACTTTTTTCTCCAAAAAATGGACCAATGACATCGCAGGATATCCATCCGCCTTTTCCTCTCTCAAATTCAACTCATCCTTGCTTCAGCAACATCCCGTCAGCTAAACAAATGGATCAAATTTGTTTACCATGCAACATGTAATTTCTACTTCTATAATAACAAGCGAGTTGTAAATTCCCACCTTGATCGAGACCATGATTTCAATTTCATCCCCAGTTTGTCGACATTTAATTGCCGCCTTCATAATTGGTAAGTCAACTAAATTATACCATTATGCAACACACAACAATAACTGCACTTAATCAAACACAAATCTTATTAGGCCCCAAAATATTTGCAAAAAACAATCTTTTTCATCAAAAAATCGTAGAATTTTATTCAACATTATTTACAAACATTAAATACAAAGAATTCTATCATCAAATTTTCTTAGGAATTTCAAACCTACCAATAACTAACTAAAATCATAATAAAAATAAATCTATTGTTATTTTCTCTCCATATTTCTATACAATTCAAAGGTGAGAATTATTCCCTGCAGGTAAATGGCGTGGTTGTGACACTACAAGCAATCACCCAACCACAAACACGCGTTGATAACCTTTGAGGATGTACGGTTTAATGTGTAAATTAGCAGTCTCATGTATACACACTCCCCCTTCCCTTCCACAAAAAAAACAATTCAAAAAACACAAATTCCAACCTCCAAATTACAATTTAAAGTAGTCCCTCAGCAATGTTGCAATTTTTCATCTCCTTTGTTTGAATTGATCAATTGAGGATGACATTTCACTTGTTTCGTCATTCCAGCACTGTTATCTATTATTCCTTCGAATTGCCAGTTGGGGACATGTGCAGCAGGCACGGTACAAACGACTATGAATGAATACAAACAATGTATTGACTATAGTTACCAAGTCCTATTCAGCATGAAATATAACGAAATATCTTCCCCGACAATAGGACAAAGATGCATGTAAGAAACTACGAGAAAACAACAACAAAAAGACCTTCTAAACCTCTTTCTTCTATCAGTGACATGAATTTTGCTAAATGCCGCGCTGCAGCCGACCGAAACATGAATGGATGTTTGGATTTCAGTCAAAGAGAAGCCTTGGAAACGACTTTCCAGATGGTAGAAGCAGGTTATAGATATTGGTGCTCAGAATACGGCGTCAAATTAATGGGTCAGCTTAAAATTAAACCCAAAAATAATTTTATTTTTTTTTTTAAACTTGTTTATTTGTATTTTTCCTTCAAGAATTTTATAGTGAGCGTGCACCGGACTGTTACTTTCTACAGCTAAGTCTTTTCCGCACTTGTGAACTTGAATATCCTCTTATTAACATCTACTTGCAACCTTATGACAGCAATTATTGCAGGTAAGTTTATGACATCACGCAAAGTCACGAAAAAACAACATTTTATCAAAGAAATTCAGGGTGTGGATGCAAAAGCTGATGTTGCACTTTTGGAAGTTGATTTTAAGTGAACAAACAATAACCAGGATGTGGAAAAAAGTTGATTTAATTTATTCTTTTAGGACACTCGGCGCAGTCGCAAACTGTTTGCAACAAGTGTACGAACGATGTTTGACTCACGAGGATCCGTCCTTAATTCGCGGTTATTATGAAACAATGTGGAAAACAACACCGTGTTTCATAGTCGACCAGCAATATTTACACAACAACGTCACGACGCTAAAAAGCAGTTGGCAGGTCGTATTGTTTTGCGCGATGCTCATCGCAAAATGGAACTTCCTCCAGCGGAACTAGGACTGTCGTGGCATGTTATGGAAATATTCGATAATGATGTCCCATTGTGATGATACTAATATTATTACGAGAAAAATTGGAACATTATGCATGCAATTGTGCAATCCAGATGACACACTTCCTGATTTAAAGATTCATAGTTCATCATGTGGAAATTTACTAATAAAAATCGAATCTGGAACGGGATTTTATACAATTTCGACCATACTAATTGCGAAACTATAAATGTTTATTAAATAACTAGTTCAAGTGATGGATTTTTGTTAAAAATAATTTCTTAAATTTTTTTTATTATTATTATTACTATTTAAATTTACAAATAAACCAACATTGAACCCTAAAGACTGACTTTTTATTACTTCCAAAACAAATTTGTCCATTCTTCGATTATTCATGCACACACAAAAGAGATTTCAACATCTTATAGATTACATTGCGTAATGCTTTAAACAATCTCCACCAGACGGCCTCACAAAGTAATTATCATCTTATGTTTAGCATGTAGCCATGCATGTACAGGAAGTTTTCAAATATAAATAACAGGGGAATAGAAACATTCATCTATTTGAACCTTGTGTGTAAGGCTTACAGTAAATCTTTTGCGCCAGGAAGTTTGTCCAAGTGACTTAAATAGCAGTATCAAGGATATAGTTGATTTGTTGCTCAGTTACTTGAATGCCTCTGTGGAATTATGTGCTAGACCATTTCAAGCCTGCCTTTCACTTTTCCATTCACTCCAATCAAAACTCGCAGGACTGAGACCGAAACCAGCTCACTCCTCGTCCTACAATGTTCGCTTCAATTCTCGCCTCGATTCTATTCATCTTTTCTATCCAAACGTCTTCAGGTAAGCCGTTACTGTTACATTACTCACGCCGCTTACGCAGAACATCGCCGCTTAAAATTTCATATTTGTTTTACCGGAAAGTCAAGTAAATATGATGTAAAGATTGTATTTACTATTGTACGATATAAATAGCACACGATACAGATAATTCACGATATACGTTGATGATTTCGCTCTTTATTACAGCCCAGCAATGCAATATTCAAGATTTAGAACGGGCATTAGTTCCTTACGACACTTGCCTCAATAGTATAATGGATCTCCTCTTTCATCGCCGTGATAACCAGCAAACACAATTACAACCATTCCTGCAAAGGGTTTGCACGTATGTGGTTTCCTTTTTATAGTTTTCCATGTGAGAAATGCAGGGCAGCCGCTTAATCGGGGCAAAAATTGGGTTAAAAATTGCACTTTTTTCCATTTTCGAGCCATTTTTTTAAACATTTTCTATACGGTTTTCAGTACGGCTGCTCAAACGAGTTTACGGACATGTCACGACACTTTGGATCGAAGTTTGAGCTCGTGTTTAAGTTTCAACCAACGCAGTTTACTCGGGGTGTTGAAAGCTTCAGCGTGGTCCGGACTAAGCTTCGTCTGTCAAAACTCAGCACTGTTATTAACAGGTGTGTTATAAAATATTTTACTCATCTTATGGTATTATCAATTCTGCAAGCAAATGTCGAAACGTAATGGGCAGGAAGTGACATTATATTCGCAACGCGAAATCAAGGTGCGATATAAACGACTTTATTCCGATTATGTAAACTTCACAGAATTCCGTGAACAAGGGCGCGGTTACGAGTGTTTGCAACAAGCGGACCGTGGCCAAAACGAGTGCTTACGTAGGAATCCCATTCTGAGCATGTATATCGATAGTTATACCGAGGATTTTTGTCGGTGAGTAATTTATTCTTCTTGTGGCGCATCGATTTTTCATGAATTATCTCTCTCTCTTTTTAGGATGACTCAACAAGCAGGCCTTGGATGTCTGAGTCAGGCTTTTCAAATGGCGAGGTGTAGTGAAACTGCATCGGCTTTCCTCAATGGTTATTACAGAGCTTTAACTCAAGCAACACCATGTGGCGCAATGGACAATAAATGTAGTATCGCTATTATTTTATTAGCTTTTTGTCTCGCTGTGTTGTCGTATTAATTGTTAAATAAATTCATTCCCACAATCAATTTTTTTTTTAAAAATTTCATAAATGTCTGCTGCATAAGTGTTTGTTAATAATTGACTATTGTTTAAAAACTATGACGAATTGTACCATTCAATGTGTTCATTGCCTCATAATAATAAAAAATTATGTTTAGGATATTAGTTCTTGCCACTAATAGCAGAAAGTGTGGACAAAATGGATCCATCTGCACGGACGGACCCAGAAAACATGAAATGATCATTTTGGTTCAATTTTTCATACACAAAGTGACAAAAATTGGATGTTTTGGGTTAAAAATTGGATGTTTTGGAAGAAAAATTGGATGTTTTGGAAGAAAAATTGGATGTTTTGGAAGAAAAATTGGATGTTTTGAGTCGAAAATTGAATGTTTATGGTCTCAGAATGAATGTTTTGGGCCTACATAAGAATTTTTGTCTCAAAATTCCAATTTCTCCATTTTTTCTTGTCCACCTGCACACCAATTCTGCCATCTAGTGGAAGCAGTAAAAGAAATATTTACTTTTCAATGCAAATTACAGGCTTTAAATCTTTAAGGAAACACGACAAAACAGGTACAAACAAATTCAATAAAACAACAAAACAACCTTCCAAACCCCCCAAAAACAAGCATTTCTAACTCTCGCAGACTCCAAAAACAATCTCCAACCAAACGACTGAAAATCATTCTTAAATTCATGCAGGTGCAAAAAAAATTTCAGCAAATCACTTTTTAAATAATATTATTACTCATTGAGTGGCCAACTGCGCATATTGTCACCTATTATTCACTAAACCGTGCACTTGTGCAAGTCTACACAACACCAGAATCATCTCTCGAATTCTCTTAAAACCACATCTAAACATCAGTTTAATATTTAAAAAAAAAACTTTCGAGTTTGACCTCTAATTCCTTACCTCGAGTCCTGAGTGTACGCAGCGCCGCAGTAGCCAAAACTGGAAGCAATTTGCGAAGCCAACTCACATCTGGCCTGTTGATCTACAGGCGCTGTGGCGTAAGGGCGACAAAGCCAAGCGAGCAAATATCGGTTGTTGTTGTTTCTTCGGTGGTGGTTTAGCAAACATACACTGCACAATGACATCTGAAACCGGCACAAATTTAAACGAATTAATTCCCGATGTTCCAACTGGTGGCCCATTAGACGAGTATCGGAAGCGAGCATCATTTAATTGGAAACGACTCAAACTTTTCATTCAAGGGGAAGATATAATTAAATTTAAGGTAATTATGACGTCACTCGTCTTGTTTGGATGAGTTTAAACACCAGTTTGCTGCGCTGACCCTTTAAACTCTCGCAATTTTTTAAATCCCAAACTAAATTGTACGTTTTAAATGTAAATATTGTCCATTTCCGGCTTCTGTGCGGCGAAGGACAAATATTCCAGACATTTATTTCCATAACAAATTTTTATATTTTCCAGCTTGGATCAATCTGACATGCTTTTATTACACTCGTTTTATTGAATTTTCTGTCAAGTGTAATAAGAAAAATAAAATAAAAATCGTGGAGTGCATATTTTATTTATTTATTTATATCATTGATTTTTATTTCTATTTTTTTTCTTCAGAATTCTGTTGTGAAAACTCTGGAATCTGACCCACTTTTCGAGCCGCCATCTCACGAATTAACGACATCCGAAGAAAAACGCCTGGCTTTTATAAGACACAAACGAATTTTAGAATATCAGTTCATAGCCGATGACGAGGTTTTCGCCAACCCGCAAAAAGTGCTCATTTTTATCTGCCTTTTGGGAAATTACGACTGGGGTGTCGGCATCAAGCGATCTCTAGCCAATGAAGTATATAAATATTAAATACAAATAATAAAAAATCATTATTATTTTCCATCTTTCCTTTAATTAGGTGTTTTCTATGTCTATTCGTGCTGGAAGTGTTCAATTAGACGACATAGTACGTGCAGTAGATGCAGGAAAAGTATGTTTACCCGCCAATTAATAAATAAACAAAATAAATAAATAGATAAAAACACAATGTATGATTTTAGATACACGGATGTTTCGCACTGACTGAAATAGCGCATGGGAGCAACACCAGATGTTTGAAAACCGCAGCTGTTTACGACCCCAAAACGGAGGTTAAATCTCTAACAACTACATTTTCAAAACTCAAATTAATAATTTTAATTTTTTTCTCTCTCAGGAATTTGTTCTCAACACCCCGAGTCCGGAAGACTGGAAATGCTGGGTCGGCAACTTGGGCAAAACCGCGACTCACGCCATAGTATACGCGCAACTGTACACGGCGGACGGCCAGTGTCAAGGATTACACGGATTCGTCGTACCAATCCGACATCCAATAAGCATGAAGACATATCCAGGCATCATAGCGGGCGACATGGGACCAAAAATAGGCCTTAACGGCATCGACAATGGGTAAAAACCGAATAAAAACAAAAAAACATCACATTTTACCCCTTTTATTCCAAAACCTAGCTTTCTTGCATTCACGAATTACCGCATTCCGCGCAAGTATTTACTAAACAGGACCGGCAACGTGACGGCGGACGGGCAATACACGTCCCCGATCAAAAACGAAAGCAAACGCTTCGGCGAAAACATGGGCAATTTAAACATGGGAAGAGTTGCAATCATGAATTTTTGTATCTGCAATGCGTCGCGCGCCGTCACCATCGCCATCAGATACGCCGCCGTCCGCAGACAATTCGGGCCCGCCAACGAGGAAGAGCAGCCCATAATAGAATATCCGCTCCACCAATGGCGTCTCATGCCCTACTTAGCGGCCAGTTTCGTCATGGAATATTTCTTTTGGTCGTTCTACGACGATTTTCTCGCCTTTCAAATGAACCGTCTGATGGGTAACCGCGGCTTAAACGAAGTACGCACGCCAATAATTCACATTCCGTCGCGTTAATGCCGATTTTGCACCTTCTAGACGCTACTGGGCGGTGAAATTCACATTCTGGCGTCGGCGGGCAAGCCGGTGCTCGGTTGGATCGCCCGAGACGCAATTCAGGAGTGCCGCGAAGCGTGCGGTGGTCATGGCTATTTAAAAGGTTCCGCAAAACGCACGTGGATATCCGATTTTTACGATTAAAACACTCGCGCTTCTTTCCAGCTTCTGGTATTGGCGATTTGCGAAACGATCACGACGCAAATTTGACTTACGAAGGTGATAATAATATTCTACTTCAGCAAACTAGCAATCATTTGCTCGCGGTTTTGCAGCAGAAACGAAGCGGTAATTAATTTGTGTTTAATTAATTAATTTTTTGGATTAATTAATTTTTTTTTCTACGAATAGGTCAGAAAATCGCATCGCCGTTGGGAGTTTTGCGATTCATGGACAGAATCGACGAGATTTTGAACAGCAGTTGCAACATGCGTGAAATGATGACTCCGCGCGGAGTGATTGCCGCTTACGAATGGCTAGTTTCTTACCTATTGCACGAAAGCAACACTAAATGTCAGCGCGAAGTGTCGGAAGGCAAAGATTTGTTTACGGCACGAAACGACATACAAGTCCATTGCTGCCATACATTATCCATAGCATTTTTCGAAGTAAATACTCGAGAAAGTTTCGAAATTTCCAATTTTAATCCCATTTCGCTCGGCAGTATTTCATGATTCAACGATACTTCAAATTAATCAACGAAACCTCGGTTCCGCCAGATTGCGTCGATTTACTACCGAAATTGGGACTACTCTACGGCCTATGGAGCTTGAATCGACATGTACCGACGTTTTACCAAGGTAGATTTCGATTTTTCGATTTTTTATCGATTTTTAGATTTTTATCGATATTTTGATTTTTATCGATTTTTTGATTTTTATCGATTTTTTTTAATTTTGCCTTTTTCTAATAGGGGGATATTTCAAAAATCCTGAAGACATTAAACTACTTCGATCTGAGATTATGAATCTGTGCGGACAAATTAAAAACGACGCTGTTGCCTTAGTGGATGTTATTGCACCACCGGATTTTTTCCTCAATTCAGTTCTCGCTAAAAGTGACGGCCAAGTCTATAAGAGATTAGTTAACACTCTCATAACGCAGGAAAACGCCTTCAGTCGACCAGATTGGTGGATGGAAATGGCATACAAGCCGAAAGTTGCCTCTATGAAACCAAAATTATAATTATTTTTCAAAAAAATAAATAAAAAAATCATAATAAAAGAATGAATTATATAACATCCATCGTGGTTAAATGTAATTGCACATTAAAGACGAATTAACGTGAGTTTAAATGGTCATTTTTGCGAACTCGTTGATTTTACTCATCCAAAATGATCCCGTGACAAGTAAATATAAAAACAAACTACGTTTTTGGGTAAAGGCTTTTATATTCGCCGACGGATGGCGCTAGCAACGGCGGAAGTTGAAACAAACTATCAAAATTCACGTACCTTTCCGCCATTTTCATTCCATTGTTATGACGTCAACAGTTCCAAGATGGCCCTGCAAGAATAAATATGTAATTATTAATTTATTAATTTTGAACAATGTGCTATTAGTCCTACGCTTTTAATCTGAAATGGACACCAATTTTGATGTTCCAAAATTCCGAACTAGGAGCAAGTTGTGTAAATCAATGAATATTGTTGAAATTTGATGATGACAAGTTGTGCGCTCGTCAATTTGCTGTTTGGATGTCTCCTGCTTGGTCAGTGCTTTGAAAAATTAAATGGAAATAAGCTGGACTTCCAGCTGGACTTCAAATTAGCTCAACCAATCCAAACCCCACTAACAGACACGTGGGTCAGGGTAATGGAAGATGTGTACAGGAAGTTTTTGGCATTTCTGGAGAGAGTGGTTTCGAATTTGCACGTGATGGGCTTGCAGAAAATTAGTGAATTTCAAATCGCTGCTGTGGGTTGCTTTGATGTACTGAAAGGAAAAGTTGTGAATCAGTTGGAACAACTGTATTCAACAGTTATGTTAATAAAATATTGAATATATACAAAAATTGTTTGTAAAAAAGATAAAACAATTCATTTTTGCTTTCATCTTTCTTTTTCAGATGGAATTAGTCCACAAAAATTTAGGTAAAGCAGTCTTAACAGGAATGTGTGCAATTGGGGAATTGGCTCGTCGTAAACAAAAAGAACTGTATCTACTTGTACTAGACATAGTTGAAAGATTTGAAGCTATTTCTCAACTCACTCTTCATGTTTTGAAGAATAAACATGTATACTGATGAATGATAATTGAATAAATACTTGCTGTGGTCGTCTTAGAGAAACATGGTGGATTTTTATTTCATTTCGCTAGTCCGGCCCCGTGGTCCGACCTATCCAGATTTCCCGGTACTAAATTTGTTCTTGTGTAACCTGCATGATACTGTAATGCTTTCGCTTGTAGACATGTTATGAGAGAACCCGTTCGTAATCATTTTTTTCTTTTGATTTTGTAATTGTACAAATTATAATTTTAATTTTAATCTTGAAATTTTCCATTTCGAGCCCTGGAATGATCTCATATGAGCCTATATAGTAAACAGCTGTGGAATTCTGCATACATGTGGTTTATTTTTATGCAAAAAGTATTGTAGACGTATGTTGGAAACTAACATTCTAATAATTCGTCTTACCTTTAATGGTAAATTAAATCTTCAATGTTTTCTATTAATTTGGTTGATTTTGTTCCCATCTCTTCCAAGCTATTAGAAATAAACAAACAAAAAAAAATCTATAAAATTTTCATTTCAAATAAATCATTAATTTCAATAATAACAAGATTGAAACAATTGTGCATGATCAAACAATGCAGATTAGTTAGTCCTACATTCCTACACGTCCATATTCAAATGCAGACTTTTTGTGAAGAAACATGAATTTTGGTGTTCCAACCTTTCTAGCCAACAACCAAGATGTTAGAAATTCAAAATGAAGCCCTCGATTTACCTCAATTTAATTTTCTTACTTCATTTCATCGGGTTTGCCAGCTGTGAAATTGTACCAGAAACAGGTCTGGACTGCAAAATCCTAGTGCAATTCCAGAAAACACTAACAGAATCATGGCTTAAAGTATTGGAAGAGGCTTATAAGAAATACATGATATTTATTGAGAAATGGACTGGCAATTTGGACGCTTTATCTCTGAAAAAGGTCGGAGAATTTCAAGTGGCTGCTAATCATTGCTTCGACGCAGTCAAAGGAAGAACTTTAACCAAGATCGAAGAGTTGGAGGCAGCAGTTAAATAATAAAAAATAAAAATAAAAAAAATAAAAATAATAAAATTATTTACAAATTTTTAATTTAAATTTTTTTTTAAAGATGAAATCAATCAACGGCAATCTAAAGCGAGCAATATCAATAGGAGTGTGTGCAGTTGGAGAGTTAGCGACGTTAAAACTAAAAGCACTCTATGGAAATCTGATACAAATAATTGAGAAACTGGACGCTGCTTATCGCCTAACTCAAAATTTTCTGCAAAATACTAGTAAAGGTTCCAACCCAACTCAACTAAAATAGAAATAATGTGTACCAATGATGGATTTTTTTGTCATTTTAATTTCAAATAAAATCCGATTCCCAAAAACATCCAAAAATCTATTTTACAATAAAACATTCAATGCATTTTTCACCTATATTGGTTTATTAAATGATCCAGGACATCATTAGGCAATTAGGACCAAAATGGGACATCAAATGCTGTATGAAAATATGATAAACATTAAAAACAAGTCGTGAAATTGTTAAAAACAAACAAACATCCAGATTCCCTAGTGAATCCACTCTCATACTCGTTCCACCCTACAGGTGCAATAATAATGCCATATATTCTTTGTCTTGAATGGTCCCCATTGTCCTCTAGTACCATATATGCTCATAAACGTAAGAAAATTCTATTCAGGGTCCTCGAAAGCCTGGAGAAGACTCATATTTTCCATTTATCACCTCTCTAAACCTCTCTAAAATAACACAAATCTCTACAACAATTTTGTTTGTGCAATTTCGCATTTTATTAAATCTCGTAAATGAACAATTCTTGTTTTTCAATTTCCAATTTGGGTAAAATGTGGATCATGGCTATATGGACGTCTTGCAAGGTGTGCAGCACATTTGTTACGATTCTCGCTAATAGCATCTCGTGTCTTATTGTTAGCTCTGAAACTGCACGCACAGCTGCCACGGACGACTTGCCCAATGCCTTGCCCACATCTCGCACCTAAATACATCAAAATAATAAATAATTTAAAATAAAAATTATTTTTTTTTTTAAATTTTTTTTTTTAGTGTAAACCGTTTGGATGAATTGTTGCATGGAATCAATTCGCCGGCCTTTGACCAAGTAAAAAACGGCAAAAGTCATCATTTTGAATTCGTTTACGGTTCTGATAGCCATGGCGGTTGTTTTCACGCTTAATGCGGCCAAAAAGTAATTAAATTTGCGGTAGGCGACGTGGAGAGTCTTAAGGAAGTCGTTTAGAAACTCCTTCTCTATGGGGATGTTGATTTTGAAATTCAAATCTGGTTTGTGGGCGGTTCCGAACGGTAATAGAAGGATGAGGTAGACGAGAGAGAGCATGGTTTTTGATGATCGTTCCTGTAATTTGTAAGGAAATCTAAACATCTTGGATTGAAATAGTCTTATGTGGTTTGATAATGGGAGATATTATTACGCAGATTAATTGTTGGGGCTTGGGTTGCTGCCCCTGAACTTGCCTGCTGAGCGTTTGAATAAAGCAATTTAATTTCTCTTACATTTTGGGAATGATGTTTTCCATTTAGAGGAAACCAGTGGAAAATGAAAAGTATTTTTTGAATAATGCCAAATTTTTCCCAATTTTTCTCGATGTTTCTCCCAAATTTTTCTCAATATTTGTCGATATTTCTATCAATTTTTCTAAATATTTGTAGATATGTCTATCAATTTTTCTCAATATTTGCTGATATTTCTCCCAATTTTTCTCGATGTTTCTCCCAAATTTTTCTAAACATTTGTCGATATTTCTATCAATTTTTCTCAATATTTGCCGATATTTCTCCCAAATTTTTCTCAACATTTGCCGATATTTCTCCCAAATTTTTCTAAACATTTGTCGATATTTCTATCAATTTTTCTAAATATTTGTCGATATTTCTATCAATTTTTCTGAATATTTTTCGACATCCCTCCCAAATTTCTAATTATTCACGCAAGTTTTAAACGAATTTTCACAAATTTAACATTTTTCCAAAAAGAAAAAAATTAAAAAAAAAAAAAAATTAAAAACTTTCAATTGATCCGTCCAAACCCCACCCAGCCCCACCCAACCAACCCCACCCAATCCAACTCCATTCACACCAATACCCCAAACATCAAACTAAATATAAGCAAAAACGCCAAAAACCCAGAAGAAAAAGCATGGAGTATAACAATTAAACAATTTCCTGTTTTGCCCTTTGCAAAAGCCATAAACTGCAAACAACTCCTTTGCCGAACAAAAAAAATTCCATTGACAGAACCTTGAACCAAATCGGGTATGACACCAGCCTTTGGGCAACGGTGGAGTCATTTTGTCTCCCTCTCCTACCTTGAACCATTCGATGGTGACCAGATGCCTCAACCCCTTCACTCCAGAGACTCATTTTTGCAGAGTGTCAGGCTCCGAAACAGTAGGTGGTGTCTAAAACCTTCTAGACCAACGGCTATGTCATAAATGAGGGGAACCAACAAATACCCCGCTATACAGCCCCCAAGAGGAAACCCCAACAAACGCCGGCGCCATCAGGCAACTCGCTAAGTACTCAGGTGGGAGGGAATCCACCTGTTTTAAACCCCCGGTCTATTGGATCCTCCAAAGTCACATGGGTAATGGGGGATCTGCTCACAAGTTTCAGTCCAGTTGGGCATTAGTGGGGAATAAATTCGCTCTGCGCGCTACCGGCTTAGAATGAATGGGTTTAACGAGAGAAATGAGGATTACCAAGCATTTCAAGGAAATAATGATTTCCAGCAATGCTCGCATCGTCAAATGTCGGTTGATAGTGGTGGCGTTTATCCTTGGATGATGAGCAACAGGCCGCTGAGTAATCCTATTAAACCACTTCAAACGAATCAAACGTTTCCAGCACCAAAGTTGCCTGCGCAGAATCAAGTTTACACAATTGTTGAAGCAACAGGTAAGGAATAATTGAACAAATTCAATCTATTTCGTGTTTTTATTGGTAAATTCAAAATATTTCCAAGTTTTTATTGGAAAATTCAAAATATTTCAAGTTTTTATTGGAAATTTTAAAATATTTCAAGTTTTTATTGAAAAATTCAAAATATTTCCAGTTTTTATTGGAAATTTCAAAATATTTCAAGTTTTTATTGGAAAATTCAATTTTTTATTTATTTAGATTTTTTAATTAAAAAATCCAATTCATTTCGATTTTTTTCATTAGAAAGTTTGAATAAAATCCATTTTCTTCGGAACAAAATTGAATATATTTCGATGTTGTCATTAGAAATTGCATCCGAATTGATTTTAGCGTATTTTTCAAATTCTTTTACCCTACGGGAAATTGATTTCGATCCTGCCGCAAAGAGTGCGCAGTTATCGGCCAAACCCAATGTGCTACCCGTACTCTCAATTCGATTAAACCTTTCAAACAAATCGATCGATTGTACATTCAATTCAACCACAATTTAATTAAAACCACCACCAAACTATTCAACCACCGAAAACAAACTATTTGTGACCAATCTAGTACATCCCGGTTCAACCACTTTATCAGTTTATCTACTTAAATGGTTAATCCTTTCCAGCCGAAGGGACCCTCAGCAGGCCCTCTTATCTCCAACAATAACATCCCACTGATCCCATTCTATCCCAAAACCTCAAAAACCTCCGATATCTCCCCTTCAAAGCCCCCAAAAACAAAACAAAAAAAAATTAAACTTCAATTCCAATAAAATTCCAATTTTAACCAAAAAAAAAAATATCTAATTTTCCAGAATTCGAAAAAACATTGACAAACAAGCGATCCAGAACCGCCTACACCCAATCGCAGCTCGTCGAACTCGAAAAAGAATTCCACTTCAACCGCTACCTGTGTCGGCCTCGCCGCGTCGAATTAGCCGCCATGCTCAACCTAACCGAACGCCAGATCAAAATCTGGTTCCAAAATCGGCGAATGAAAAACAAGAAGATCAAAGACCAACAACTCGACGACAAAACCCCGACGACACAAACCCCAACACCCCCGACGTCGACGAACCTCCAGCAGTGCACGACGAGCGTGCAACACCTCTCGATTCGCAACGATTCATCCTCCAACGAATCGTCCAACGATGGTCAAATCCAGCAACAAATTCACCCTCAGCACAACAACCAACAAACCAACCTCTGGATGAACCAAACCCAACATCATCAACTGCCAATCACCTTCAAACAACCCCAATTGTTCCCATCGGCCAAGTACCCTCAGCATCATGCAGCCATTAACTCCAACAACACTCAATTGCTTCCAGTAATAAAATCTTATGCAGAGTCTTCAGCAGAACCGGATAGGGGGTCGCCACCACCGCCACCGTCCTGTCAAGGCCTGTCGTCACCGAGTGTTCCGCTCTGGATCCACCATCAGATTAATCAACAATTCCCACAATTCTACGCCGAGTTTTTCGACATGGAAGCCGCGCCGCATTTGTCGAGTTTTTAAAACATCTTTTTATTCCATTTTCCGCCATTTTTGTACATGTTTAGAATATTAAATATCCCGAAAGGGGTGTTGCTACAAACATCATTTGTGCATTATGTCTTAATGGTGGGAATCGGTCCACCTCAACATCACTTGGGAGTTTGCTTTTCTTCCCGATGCATATGTTGTCAATTTGGGCACTTAACATCTGCTAAAAGCGCTTTCCGACCCGATTTTCACACCAAAATCGTCTTTATACCGTTTTTTCTTTCATTTTTTTCATTGCACCTTGAAAAATTAACCACAGGAGGCGCCAAAATTCCCATTAAAAGCAATTAATGAAGTTCTCCAGCTTCTGGTTTCATTTCACTTCCTTTTCCTGAATGTTTTATCCAATCCACAGTACAATAAACCACAAAAGCTAAATAAACCGGTACATAAATCATACAAAAACAAGAAAAAAAAATTTTTTTATACTCCCAAAAGTATTCAGCCGATACTCCACTTCCTGTTTACTAGTGAAAGGGTTGACAAAAGTGAATGCGAAAAAAATATGGGTTAATGACACGCATCTTTCTGCAAGCGAGGGCGGGCGGTCACATTTGACATTTCACTTAAAATCACCGATACACACCCCGAAGAAAACTCATTTGGCCTTATTATCCCATACCCCTTAACGTGACCCCATTCCCTACATTCCGCATTAAACATCCTCCGCGGCTTTCACTTAAAGAAAAAGTAGTTCCATTAAATCACTCCTCTCGATTCATCTTTAGATTTATTCACCATTGATTAGTCGTTCCTAACCCATAAAACCACCTGAAACCGATCACGTATACCATTGTTTATATGTTTTGTCAACCAATACCAGGCCACAAATTAAATGTGACGTCATTATAGGTCAGTGACCACAAAGGTTTCATGAAAAACTAGGCCTCTTCATATAGATATATTCCTCTGAGCCGTTTAGTCAAGTTCAGGTGCTCCTAGAGTCGGCATGGATGTCCCTACAAGCCATCATTGTTGAATAGATGATTTAGGACTTTAAGCATGGCTATAATCAATCCTATTGCATCCATTGCTCTTCTCATGCCGATTACGACCATGTTGTTTCTCAGCAGTCGCAATGCCAATGTGAAAACTGCGGTTCATTCCTCACGCAGGACGGGCGATGTCTACGATTATGTAATTGGTGAGTTGACCCAGTTTGGGCTTTTTGTATAATGGATTAAACATTAAAGTCGTATTTTTTGGTAGTTCTATTGCTGGTATTTTCGATATGTTTAATTGTCGTGGTTTAAGTGTGTCAGTGAGATTTTTGGCCTCTTCTAGGTTGGGCAGAACGTTTTGAATTTCATAGCAGGTCAGTGAAAAAGATGTGTAAAAGTAATAAAAATGAAAGAAAAAAGGGTCATTTTGTATTTGACATGGATAATTCAACTTGACCTATATTGCTTTCACGGTTACAATCGTTACTCAAAAACTGTAACGCTTTAAAGTTTCCGTTACAACAGAATAAAGTTATCGTTATACTCCCATTGCCGAGTGAAAGGTTACATTTTAAGCGTTATCGTTGCATTTTATGCCGCATGCCGTTGGACATGGGTTTACCAGGTTTTTGGAATTTCAGTCAAACAGTTTGTGGCAGCATATTGGCAGAACATACCCGATTTCGGCAACAACAATGCACCAGGAGTGACTAATGATTCAATAACTTGAAAATCAAAATTCTGCTTTGAAATTTTGAATTTATTGTCTGTTTGCAAGCCGGTATAAAGTGAAACATGCCGGTATAAGAGAAAAAACGGGTTTTTTGTTTTTTAACTTAAAAGAGCCCGGAAGAATAATTATGTTGGAATTTGGGTAAAGTTTTCTTAATTTTCTGAAGATTGTTACTAAAATCTGGGTAAATTAATAGAAATTTAGGCCAATTTCCTACATTTTGAACATCTAAAAATAATTTCATGCTTGTTTAGGCTCAATTTTTGACTTATTGTTTGTAGTTTAGAGCACTGCTTCCCAAACCACCGTATGTTTTGTAGCGGACCGGTGTGTTTTCCATCAATATGTTACACACCGGTATCATATTTTGTCCAATGTGTTATGGATCGGTAACCTAACATTGCTCTACTAATTTTTGTGTTTCAGCGGTAAAGTGGCAAAGCAGCAGTTTCTTGCTCATGGACTGTCACCGGTCCGTAGACCCCACTTTGGAATCACCGACTTAGAGCAGGACTTCTTAATTTTTTTCCACTTGTACACGACCTCGGGTCTTTCGATATGTTTACCAATCAAACATTTTTGTAACTCCAACATTCAGTTTAAGAAACCCTGGTTCAGAGCACCATTAATGTCATTAAAATCACTTTATTATTATCACAAAGAAAGTGTGCATCAATGTTTATTTTTTGGTTCTATTTACAGTTGGCGGTGGTTCTGCTGGCTCAGTTTTGGCCAATCGCCTCTCCGAAGATCCTCTAGTCGAAGTATTACTCCTCGAAGCCGGCGGAGACGAAACAATATTCTCTGAAATCCCAGCATTAGCTAATTACCTACAATTAAGTGACCTTGATTGGAAATACAAAACAACCCCACAAGATGCAGCATGTTGGGGAATGACTAACAGAGTAGAATGATTCAACTAACTGAATGCTTTACGTCCTAACCACATTTCTTTCATCATTTCTTTCAGCAATGTCTTTGGCCAAGAGGTAAGGTCTTAGGTGGATCTAGTACAATAAACCATATGCTGTATGTAAGAGGTAACAAGAATGATTATGATGCATGGGCAAACCTAGGCAATACAGGATGGGCTTACAAAGATGTATTGCCATATTTTCTCAAGTCCGAAGACTTTAGTAGTAGCCTTACTCGTGCAGGCAATGGTAAGTCTCTGGTAGTGTAGAAAATATTAATTCTGCCCACTTGTTTGTTGTTTGATCCAGAGCACTACCATCACCAAGGTGGGTATCTGTCAGTAAATGTAGCATCCTGGCATACCCCTTTGGCACGGGCTTTCGTTAAGTCAGGAGAAACTCTTGGCTACCGCGAAACTGACATCAATGGTGCAAGACAAACAGGTATGCTTGAGATAAAACAATTTTCTTTACAATGTTGTTCTGTAACTGATTGTATTTTTGTCAGGTTTTACTATTGCTCCTGGTACCGTCAGGAAGGGAGCCCGTTGCAGCACCGCCAAAGCATTTATTCGCTCGGCAAGCAATAGAGTAAACTTGCACGTGTCTTTAAGATCCCATGCTACTAAGATTTTATTTGACAAAAACAAAAGGGCAGTTGGAGTAGTTTACCACAAGGATGGAATGGAACAGATTGCCCAAGCAAGACGCGAAGTCATTTTATCAGCCGGAGCGCTAAATTCTCCGCAGTTACTCATGTTATCCGGCATTGGACCAAGACAGCACTTGGAAGCATTAGATGTGAGAGAAAATTGTAGGATTAGTAACATTTTGAAATTATTGAGGAATAAATTGTTACAGATTCCAGTGATTGTGGATTTGCAAGGAGTCGGAGGAAATATGCAAGACCATATAGGTGCCGGCATAGTGTTTACTGTGGACAAGCCGGTGTCTGTGGTTCAATCAAGATTCGAAAATAGTTACTACATAGGCCAATGGGCTTTGTCTGGAAAAGGTAATAACTCTATACCACATTACCCTGGTTTAAGCCGCATGCCGGTATAATTCGAATTTGACCAGACTGCCAGCAAACCCCGTTTTTAATGGTTACTCTAACTATACTCAAAACCACCCCAACGTTGATCTATTTCAGCTGGTTTACGCCTAACTGTGTACTGTGTTCTACTACGCAGAAAAGTAGTTCTGTGTCAAAGCATCACCTTTGACAATGTTGGTAATCGAGCACAATGTCTGGAGTTCGATTACAATTCTGGTGTTTTGGACTACTTTTTTGTGCCACTACACCAGTGAAATAGATCAACGTTGGGGTGGTTTTGAGTATACATTTATAATTTCAATTCATCCTAGGACCATTAACTATTCTTGGAGGAATCGAAGGCTTAGGCTTCGTTAACACACGTTACGCAAACAAATCCATTGACTGGCCAGACATTCAATATCATTTTATATCTGGAAGTCCTGCAGCTGATTCTGGACGCCACTTACGTCGAATTTTCGGTTTCAGTGATAAGGTAAAGCAAATTATACAATAGCTCATATCTTTTCACATAAAAAAAATATTGTATAGTTCTGGAACGGATATTTCGAACCTGTTTCTGGTAAAGACACCTTCATGTTCTCAACGACTCTTCTTAGACCTCGCAGCAATGGCACCGTTCGCTTACAAACCAAAAATCCTTTCGATCCTCCGCTGATGGATCCAAAATATTTAACCAATCAACAAGATGTCAATGTAATGGTCGATGGTCAGTAGAATAAATTTATCAAAATGATAAACATATTATTTATACATTTAACTTAATTTGCAGGAATCAAAATGGCCATTGTGTTAGGTCTTAGTGCACCGTTTAAAAAGTATGGGGCTAAATTGCACGACACTCTCTACCCCACTTGCCTGCATGAAAAGCCTTACTCAGATGGCTATTGGGGCTGTGTGGCCAGAACTTACACCGCCACGATTTATCATCCAGTGGGCACGTGCAAAATGGGCCGTAGTTGGGACCCTTCGGCAGTGGTAGATCCACATTTAAGGTAAAATATATATCTGTACCATATGGGTTCAAGGCGACAAAAAAAATTTGTTTTGTTTTGTAAATATTTCGATTTTTGTCGTTTTTAGAGTTTATGGAGTGAAAAATCTTCGTGTGATTGATGCATCAATTATGCCACTCATTGTTTCCGGCAATACCAACGCTCCTTCTATTATGATAGGTGAAAAAGGTTCTGATCTTGTCAAAAGATATTGGACGAAACGATGACATTTTGTTCTGGATGACAACAATAAACATTCAATGTTTTGCTTTGCAAACGTCTCAGCCGGTGATTTTGTGCCAACAACAAAATTCCAAATTTTGCGTTGCCACATAAATGTGCTGATGGATGTGATTCGAAGTTCCTCGATTGTTTGAAGAACTTTTTTAATGTACTGTACCATTAAAAAAAATTGTACAGATAACAGATATTAAAATAAAAAGTCATTTTAAACAATTTAACCAGAAAAATTGTCCGAGCAAGATGGCGGCTCGGAAATGTCAACAAATAAGCACGAGTTTTCAACAACCACACCAAGAAATTTCACACAGTTTTTAAAACAATAATCGCACCTACCTTTTAACTTGATTTCATCGCCAATCCAAGATGAACATCTCCGATGTAGTCTTTCAAATTGACCTCCAATCCACGCTTTCCGAGTTCCGACCATGACCTATTTCTCATGACGATTACGTCATTTCAACTTCCGTAATAAAGCGGGAAACGGAAAATAGCTGAAAACCGAAAAATTTGTTATTTTAAGCGTGCTCACGTCTTCAAACGTTGATCCCCACAGCAAACAACGCCTAATTTCAAAATGAAAAACTTGATTTGCAATAAATAAATAAATAAATGAGAAAAATTGAATGATTTTATAGTAAACCACCACATCGATTACCCTGACATCTAGCGGAAAATATTCAAACTCTGGTATCAATTTCCGAAACTTGCTTGCTTAATTAATAATTTTAATCCCACGACCGCTGACAACAGCAACTGTAATTAATCAACACAAGCAGGAAACTCAACAAATTATTGATTTTTTTTCTGCTTTTATTTATTCTAGGTTTTTCATGCATCGCTCACCAGATGTTCAACAATTATTCACAATGGAAAAGAACAATTCAAGTGATTTTATGTCTCTACTCATTAACTTTCTTCCTAGCATTTCCATTACTCTTCCACGAACGTGTTTTCACCGTCTACTACCAATCAACCGCTGACAAAACTGAGTCCAACGTCCTCGCCGAAAACGACGAGCGAATCAAACAGGCAACTAATTATTTCGAGCACATCCATCCGAACACGACCTTAACCTACTACAAAAATGTGCATAATAAACCATTGGACATCCTAATAACATTAGTGACCGTTCGGCGTTCGCAAGAACCTCATTTTCCTATTCAGGTCGCGCATCGAGTGCATCAACAAATCCATCACAACGCCGCCATTCGCGCCGGGTTCATAATATGCAATGTGGACGACCATCCGTCGAGTCACAAAGACGCAACTAATTTATCGACATTTTTTCCTACTGTAATCAAACCAGCTAGGCGAAACCACCGAGTCTACGAGGAAGAAAAACAAGATTATGTTTTCTGTTTAAACAAAAGCGTGCAATTTAATTCGAAATTTGTGCTCATGTTGGAAGACGATTCACTGCCACGTCGAAACATGCTTCCGTATTTGAGTTACATCATTGAAAATAAGATCAGTCATTCGGTTAAACACGGCGTGAGAATTGCGAATAATGATCGGTTTTTGGGGGTTAAGTTATATTACCCTTTGCGCTGGTCCGGGTTCGATTTTTCGTGGCGCAGAATGATTGATTTGGTGGGCATTTGTTTAATCGGGGTCGGGTTGTTCCCGTTGGTTACTGTTATTTGGTGGTGGTATTTTCGAATCGTTTATAATTTAAGTTTGTTGTACTTTATCGGGTTTTGCGGGGGCCTTTACGTGGTGCTGTGCGGGTTGCTGCTCGGAAGGCAGAGCTTGATGGATATGTTTTGGCTTCATCCGAGTTTATTCAGATTGGCCCCGGCACCCGGATGTTGCACTCCCGCCGTTTTGTACACAAACTCGGAGATTGGGAGGTTGATTGAGTTTCTTAATTCAACCAAGTGTACGCAGGAAAAAGGAATTGATTTGGTCATCGACGAATACGTCGAAACGAATAAATTAAAGATGTATTTGGTCGAGCCCAATCTGTTCCGCCATATTGGATTTTATTCTAGTTTGCGTGGGTCTGGCGGGAGCATGAAAACTCCCGCGGAAGAATTTCTTTTTGATTAAAAAAACGAATGATGTAATTGTAATTAAAGGCTTAATTATACATTTAGTAAGTTTTACCCCGTGGATTTCTAGTCTCGTAGCGAATTTACAAAGAATTTAATAATATTTTATTGTGAATGGAAATTTATTTTTTCAAAACTTATATACTATTATTACAATGATGTTCAGAAATTAATAAAAAAATTAATTTTGAAATTTGTAATTTTTTCGGTGTTTAATCGAAAATAAAACTATTTTTTAATCACTTGTATCACGTCCTCGTGATTCATCACGTGTTGCAAACCGACGCGCTGCGGACTGTATTTCGTACTCGTACCCTGAAAAAATAAATGCAAAAATTGGCAAAAATTAAATAAATCTGCACTAATTCGCAAAAATACTTACCCAAACTAAGGCATACTTGAACGCAGCTATAAGGGTCCTGTGTATCGCGTGGCTCTGCATTTTAAATCGTTTTTAAATTAAAAACTACGTTTTTTTATTATTAAATACTGCTTACCACGTGTTCCACTGTACACCCCCTTCGTAGGATCAAACCGCCAGCGAAATCCGGCGGTTCTAGAGTGAATTTAGACGATTAAATTGATTTCAGCGAGATAAATGTCTACATACCGGCTCTCTTTTTCGTATAAACCCTAATCAATGCTAAATATTCCCATAACTGCTCGAGTAAATAATCCAAATTAAGTTTCATGTTGCAACTATCGATTTAAAAAGTGATTAATTACGGTTAAATGCGTTAATTTGTCATTTAAATCAACCTGACGACCACACTGTGGGGTTCGTGAGCTATTCTGTTGATTTCCTCGATGCTGATTTGATCAATTTTGTTGTAAACCTGGAAAATCAAATTTATTTTAAGTTTCATAATTTTTACGTTTGGATTTATTTTTTATTTTTTTATTACGTATATGCACGGCAGGTAAACCCTGTTTCCACATATTACGTCAATCAGCTCATCCGGCGTGCAGTCTTCTCGAAACAACACTTCGGCGTTGAAGATTTCTGCGGAGACAGAAAATTTTTAAATTATTAAAAAATTATAAATTCACTTGTTTTAAATTACTATATTCGTGCAGAATCATTTGAACGAGTTTTTCGTCGCACTTGGTAAGAGGACAAGTTGAATTAAATCCAAGTCCACCGCCCTTTTTTTGCTGAAAACGGAAAAATTCCATTAAAAAAATAAATCAAGAAATTAATTTATTGTCAATAAACCTTGAAATAAATGTTGGGTTTCTTTTTATTAAGTCGAATTCCGACACTTTCTAACTCCTTTTCAAGCAGTTGTCTATTTAAAACCATTAAATACGAATTTAATAAAAATAAAAAAATAAATCCAATTCTGCTTATTTATATTTTCTACTTTTGAAGCTCGCCTTTGGTCGCGTCACACATCATGAGAACCAAATCAGACGTCCTTGCAACAGCTATAACTTGTCTCCCACGTCCCTTTCCTTGAGAAGCTCCTTCAATAATCCCAGGTAAATCCAACAGTTGTATATTTGCACCTTGATACTGTCAATAAAACATCATAAACAACGATTTCCGAACAAATGTCCTTCATTTTTACTTCAATAACGCCAGGAATGCAAGTCAAAGTTGTAAATTCGTACGAAGCTGACTCGCTAAACGTGCACGTTAAAGTATTTAATAATGTTGACTGAAAATAAACAATTTTATGATAAATTGTAACCCTTTTTTTTCTTATATTTGAATTAAAACCTTTCCAACGGATGGAAACCCAATCAGTGCAACCCTCGCATCTCCGGATTTCATAACATCAAAACCTTCGCCCTTTTCGCCTTTCTTTCCAGGTGGTTCGAGCAATTGGGTCCGATATTTGGCTAATTTCGCCTTCAATACGCCAAGATGATATTCGGTCGCTGGTAAATAACATCATTTTAATTAGTTGGATTTTGTGTAACTCGAGAATTAGTAACGTTACCTTTATTCTTTTGAGTTCTAGCGATTTCTTTCTCGACTTCTGATATTCTGTCCAAAATACCCATGGTGATACGATGTAATTAATAGAAACTAAATGAAAATACTTCTCCGCTAGTCAAACAGGAAGACAACCACCATACCACGTTAGATGTGGCAGTTTTGAAAACCCGACGTGTCGAATTTAAAACGAAAGTTTCTATTTTAAATTGTTTTAATACAGTTGTAATTAACTGTTACAAAATAAAATCCATAAATAACTGTAATGTATTAAATTATCCATGTAAATTAAAATACTAAATTAATAAAAAGTATTAAAAGTTATTTTTTTCCGTTTTCAATGTTCCGCCTTACAGCTTTTCCCGCATTCCAGTCATCGCACCTATTTTGGCATCAGTTTGGCATCTATTTTTATTAATTATTACGGTAATCGCAGTAAGAATGATGGCAAGAAATGCTGGTGTCGCCCTGTGCAAAACAATCCCGAATTTCCAAATCTGTGCGAGATCTTTTGGGACTGGCTCGACGAAATCACAGAAAAATGTGATTTCCACTGTCGATTCAAAAACAGGTATTTAATTGATGTTTTTTAAAAAATAAATTAAATTAATACTTCGTCTCGTTTATAAATAGCAATCGCCGAAGTTAGAATGAATAAAGCGCCAGTCAATAGTCTGAACACGGATTTTCTTAAGGAATTAAGTCAAACTATTAAGGATTTGGAAAACACGAAGGGTTGCAGAGGTTTAATATTGACATCTGTCAGTCAATTGTTTTTATTCGATAAATTACTTGAAATTAATCGTTCGTCGTCTGCAGAATATCCCCAATATATTTTCCGCCGGTTTGGATATCATGGAAATGTATCAATCCACTCCCGAAAAATTGTCCGAGTTTTGGAGATCGTTGCAGCAGTTTTGGATGGATTTATACGGAACAAAATTAGCTACAATTGCTGCAATTAACGTATGGTTTGGTATATTGAATTATTCTCATTTTTATTTAAATTTGTACAATTTATTTCTGATTTAAAGGGTCATGCACCTGCAGGTGGATGTTTAACAGCAATGAGTTGCGATTATCGCATCATGGCGACTGGAAAATACACTACGGGGTTGAATGAAACACTTTTGGTGGGTTTTTTTATTGAATTAAATGTTTTTTCATGTTTATTTATATGTTTTGTACTTTTAGGGAATTGTTGCTCCACTTTGGTAAGTGATTTCTAAGTTTTTGCTTTATTTATCTGTTATATTTTTATTTTTATTACAGGTTCCAAGCAACGATGGAAAAAACAATCGGCCATCGAGCTACTGAAATTTCTTTACAGCTTGGTAAATTATATTCACCAGAAGAAGCTTTAAAGATCGGTTTGGTTGACGAAGTTGTTTCTAAACCCGAAGATACAATAGTGAAAGCTCAATCTGAATTGGTATCAAAGTGGCTGAAAATACCGGGTATTTATTTGTTTTTTCAAAGTTTATTAATTTTTTTAATACATATTTTTTGTGGGATTTATAGATATTGCTCGGCAATTAACGAAGAAAAATCTACGACAGGAATCCATTGCTCATCTACTAAACATGCGGGAAGCCGACATTAAAACATTCGTTGCATTTGCTTCGGCTGAAAAAACCCAGAAGTCTTTGGGAATGTATTTGGAAAGTTTGAAGAAAAAGAAGTAATGCGAAGAAAAAATAATAATTTTTTGTTGTTATTATTATTTCTAGTTGATTGTTAATACGAAAAATATATTTTGTAATTCTTAAAATCATGAAAATAAATAAATAAATTCTCCATAGCCGACAGGAGCGTTTTTATCGTCTTTAATTTCAATATGTACCGCGAGATGTCGGTAGATTAATATTGATCCTTGATCCGAAAACAAGTTGTAAACAAATCATTTCTTTTTAACTTTTCCTTCATTTTTTCTTAAACCCTCGTGAATACCAAATTATGCAATCATGCCTAAGATTCCAAAGAATAAAATGGTGTCTAAACAGTGCCCCAAGTGCGAACAACAGGTATTGTATAGACACTTTTAAATTTTCTTTAATTTTACAACATTTCCTTACTTTTTCGTTTAGGTTCCCGTTGCCTGCAAAGCATGTCCTTGTGGACACGTATTTTTCGTCACACGAAGACCCATAAGTATTCACAAAACAGGCGGCAGTGGGTCGGAAGTGATAGGTGAAGTGAAAAGACGACGAACTGAAAGAATCAAGCGCGAAAGACCAGATTTCTACAACGCTTTAGAAATAGAAAGTCAACTTAAAAAAGTATAAACCAAAAAAATGGTTAAAATGAAAACGAAAATGTTATTTTTCTTTCTTTTACGAAAGCTTCATCGCAGAGCCCGTCAGCATAAATCATCGACAAGTACAACGACGTCTATAGCAGATGTCGATGACGGAATAGACGACGAGCAGAGTGCGAGAAAACGACGTGGGCGTCCAAAAATTGGCACCAAAATTGAAAAAAGAAGTGAAAATGGTAAAAAAATTTAAAAAATTTAAAATTAACGAGTGAATTAAATGCGTATATTTTTCCAGTCGAGCAGGAAGACGTTTACGGGAACATATCGCCAGCTAAAGCGTCGGAATATTCCGTTATTTTATCCGAGATTAATTGTAAATTATCTAGTGCCCAGGTTCAATTTTAACTCAAATAGTTGAAATTTAATGTAATAAATCATTCAATTTGTGTTTATTTCACAATCTAGCAATTTAAAAATCGAAATTAAATAAAAAATCCAATAAGAAAACGACTTTTTTCAATGTTTTTCTATCGAAAAATGGAGAATTTTCGCGATGCTAGCCGCCCGTTGGTATTGGATAGTCCGGACACAACATCAGTGATGGTTGGCAATTTTTCCAAGTTACCAAGCGCGGCCAGAGTCGGTTTAGTGCGCAACATACGGCTCGCAACACGGCGAATATCGTCGGGATTAATTTTGCCTGTAAAAACACGAAATTTCAACTCAACGTATAAATTCCACGCTATAAATCACTCACTAATCTCATCGATAAAGTGTTGGGGCAGTTTTCGATGCTCGGTGGCGAGCACTTGCCGCGCAATATCTTCGAAAACCACCGGACGCGATTCCAAATTCATCAACAACATGGATTGCAATTGTGTTTTAGCTCTGTCTATTTCTTTCTGTAGTTAAACATCGACATATTTAATTATTTATCACGAAAAAACTCAAATTTCGACGTTCTTACGTCCGTGATTTCTCCCGCCATTCCCACAAACTCCTTTACAATAACTTCAACTAAATCTTTCAACTAAAAAAAAAACAGAAAAACATAAAAATCATTTCAAATTCACGTTATTTCCGTTTGTACTTGCGACGGATGCGCGCTTGCGTGAATACAAAAAATTCCCGTGTCACTGTACGCGTGATTGTAAGCAGTCGCATTATACATCCAATGAAATCTAGAATAATAAAACAAAATAAATAAATATTTAAAATTTAAAAAATTAAAATTACCTGTTTAAGACATTCGTGTAGAGCCTCGTGTACATTCCTTTACCGGGTCCACCAGCAGAAAACGACCCTCCACCCCCCATCATCATATTAAGCACACAAAACGCAATGAAATCTTCATCTTGATGCGAAGAGCTTTCAAATCCTAACACTATGTGCGCGAGTTCGGGGATCGGTGTAGGACCCAGACTGACATTCGACAGATCTTTTTCCTTGCGAATTAATCCACCGGTGTAATGCGCGATCGACGTGTCTTTGTTTTTAGTCGCTGGGAAACATAATTCGGGGTTTTCCTGCCAGATTGCAGGTTTTTCCACAAAATACCTGCAAAAGAATAATTCAAATGAGTTAAAATCGTCGAGGAAATTTGTAAATTGATTTACTTTTGAGCTAATTCGACTAATTTGTCATGATCGATGCCGACGCCGGCTAAAACCATGTTTTTTGGCTGGTAGTAGCTTTTTAAATACGTGTAGAGAAGATTGTTGTTGATTTTCGAGATATTTTCAACTGGGCAGAATTTAGGCAGGCCGACGGTGTTGTCGTTGTAAGCACCCTGCGAATGTAATGAATAATGAGAAAAATGTTCCGTTTTTAATTTGAAATGTGCAATTTTTCGTTTGTTTACCGCGTGGATCATTTCGGTTAAGATGGGCTCTTGTTCTGGTTTGATATTCATGTCTTCGACTTCAAATTGGATCATTGAACCAACGTCAGCTAACTTTTTTTTTTTTTTTTTTTAATTTAAAATTTTTAAAATTTTTATTTTTTTGTTTTGTATTTTTATTTACTTCTTGAGGAATTAATTTAGGACGAAGAATAACTTCGGATAATAATCGCACAACTGTCGGTACTCCTTCTGTGCTCACGGAAGTTGCATAAATCGTACAATCTCTGTGTTAACGAAACAATATCTCGAGTAATTAATGAGCGTCAAATTTAATTCGTTTATTTCACCTCGATGTTTGACAATCGCAAATGCCGCCGTATTTTTCTAAATCCTTCATTATGGCCTCTCGGTTGGCATATTCTGACGTCGACTGTATTTTGAAGATAAAAATTAATATTTTCAAACCATCAAAATGAATTTTTAGTTAAAAAAATTAATAAAAATTCACATTAAATGCCAATTTTTCTAAATAATGGGAAATTCCACTTGGATATCCGACTTCATATCGAGATCCCGAGTCAATTATTACTAGAAAATTATAAAAAATTATTTATTATTATATAATTAATTATTTCAATGTAATTTTTCAATTTACCGCCGACGGTACAAAATTGGCCAAACTTATTTTCTGACGCAACTCGAAGCCCGTTTGGTAGCGTTGTGACTTTCGTATCCGAATTTGCGTCTTTCTCGTGTAATTTTCGATAGATCGGTGGTGGAATTGATTTTAAGGGCAAATTTAGAGGGATTTTCGTGACATCTTCGACGAGAATTGATCCGGCATCCTGGATTGCCGGTATATTGCTTTTGAATCGAGTTACGAATTGAAACGATTTAACTGCCTTCGTCCTGCTAGAATTAAAAAAAAAATAGTTTAGAACTTTTCTTTAATTCGAACTAGTATTTAAAAGGAAAACCTCTGGAATAAATGGCAGAAGGAACGACAGGACCGATTGAGCGCCGCCATGTTTTTTCGTAATGGTTTCGCAGCCGAATCATTCAGTGTTTTACCACTAGGTAGCGTTGATTTTACCGTTTTGTTTCAAATTCTTCCACACACGAAGAATTTCTCAAGATTGAAATGCGTACTTGTTTTTCACCTGGCTGCAGGTCAGGCTATAAAACAAACACTGAAAAACATCATTTGTTTCGTCCAAAGTCATATCAAGTGAAGCAATGGGGACTGCTGATACCAAGGAGTGACAGGGTATTGAGTACCAAAAGTTACATTTGTGATATTCACTTTTCTGATCATTTCATTAGAAAAGTTTATACACATATAATTAATGGTAAAGTTGTAGAGATTGAAAGAGGTAAATGGGATCTAACTGCTGATGCTAAACCAACTATATTTCCAAACACTCCAAAATATTTAAGCAAAAAACTACTTAATAGAAAACCTCCGAAGGAAAGGTTGCCGATAAAAGAAAAAGCACCAAAAGAAAATACCACAAGTATAATTTTTTTAATTTATTATTTTTATTAAATTTTTTAATAATAGCTTAATATTTTTAATTTTATTTTTAAGATAACAATACCGTTAAGATGAAAGCCTACCCATTAACTGAGTCTCTGATTAATGCTGAACCCAACAATGCTGAAACAACCAGTGGAATCCAAGAATGGGTACCACACCCATTCGCACAACATAAAGAAAACAGTGAAGAAATTAATTTATCAAACAATATTGCAAAGGATGTACAAGAAAAAGTTCCATATAAAATCCAAATTCAATTGAAAAGAGCCGAGCAGAGAATTAAACTATTAATGCTACAGAAGAAGAAGCTGCAGCGAGATCTGCGAAAAGCTAACTGCAGACTGAGGAAACTTGGATGGTGAACTTCTTTCTACCGGTATGGACTGTGCCGTTTCCCAGATCCACTAATCCACTTCCGGGTTTTATTAATGACGTTATTATTTAACTATTACAGTGAGCAATTCCAGGAAATTTTTATGATAAAAAAGAAATCCGCCTGTGTAAATTGCTCGCATTGACACATTTTTTATGGTAATCCATGTTTTTGTTAATATGTCAAATAATACTGGAATAAACTCTATTCCAAAAAGTACTTGAAATACTCCCATTGGTTGGGAGATTCATTACACCAGTATAAATGCATTGCGAGAAATAGTTCCCAAAATGCAGCAATTGATTTGTCATCCGCAATGTAAATCTCCCAACCAATGGGAGTATTTCAAGTACTTTTCGGAATAGTGTGTGTACTAGTGTGTGTATTATTCGTACAGATAAATTGAAAGATAATACATAATAAAATTATTACACCAATGGAATACATTTACTACATAAAGTAGCAATCACATCTCGCCGAAAATAATACAAACAAACCAGAATATAATCTTCATAATTCTTTTATTTAATAATATTCAACAATTCCTTCAAATTTTGAAATCAACTTTAAAATTATAAGTGTCGTCACCGCCCAAACTTTTCATAGCACTCGTCAACGAATCGGACAATTTTTCAGCCACTTTATCTAATAAAATTGAGAATAAAATCAATAATCATTACGTTTTAACTAAAAAAAACAATTCGAATAATTACCATTCCTCTTGCGCTTTTTCTTCGACTTCTTAAACTGAATTTTGCTCTGCTGATTCAACTTCAAATTCCCTTCCAACGCCAACGCGCCGTCCAATTTCCTCGCTTTGCCCTGCATCCTTTGCGGCACTTCCTCGCTCTTGTCTTTAACTTTCCTATCTTCATCCATCGGCTCCGACGCAACCTCTTCTTCCGGCTCATCAACTTCGATTCGAGCGTCAATGGGTCCGCTCGATTCATTCGTAATGTAATGCATCGCCATCCGCCTCGGTAAAGCACTCATCATTTCTTGCTCATCCTCCAACAAATTGTCGATATTAAACGCAGCGCTCATCTCAGTAACGATTCGAGCGTCCAAATACGACGGAAGTAAAGCACTGATAGGAGGATGTGTGTAATATTTAATCTTCCCTCTGAAAATAAACATTTTCTCGTCAATTTTGACCGTTTAAATCAATTTTTTATATTCATTTACTCGTTCCAATTATTAATAATCGTCTTTGCGGCTTCATTGACGTTGGGTATGCCTCGTTTCTTCAGTTTACCCTGTTTCTTAGCAACAAGCGCTATAAATTCCGCCACAGTTTTGAATTCCGGAATCGAATAAAACAAAAGTAATTCTTTTCTATTGCAACGTTTCAATATTTCCTCAACGGGCGCGATTGGATCCTTCAACGTTTCAACCTAAATAAAAATGTAAACAAATTTGTTAATTAAATTTAAAGGTAATTTACGAGTAATTAATACTTTGACGGCGTTTCTTAAAGCGGATGCGACACTGTCGGATTTCGCGAAAACAATTCCGGGCGAATCCAACAACACAATGTGCTTGTCGAGATGGATTTCTTGCATCGATTTAGTGACCCCGGGAGTGGCTCCAACGTTACAAACACGAGTTCGCTTCAAACTGTTGATCACGCTGCTTTTTCCGACGTTTGGAAACCCTGAAAAATAATTTCGATTCAGTTTAAACTCAAAAAATGCACAAAAAATTACTCCTTACCCACAATTCCAACCCTAATGTGCGTTCGAATGTCCTTATTTCGGCAATAATTACCAAGAAGCTTCATTAACACGTTGGCTCCCAAGCATTGACTGCTCTTCGCTAATTTATTAGCATTGCTTATGATCGGTACAGAACTCCGAGCCAAATTCGACTTTTGGTTTTGTGTGGACGATTTAAAAGCAATCGTTGGTAATTCATTTCGCAGATATTTCAACCAATCTGTAACGTTTTCGTTCGGGACTAAATCTGCAATTTTTAAAAAAAAACATACATAAAATGATTGAACGTTTAATGTAGTGATAAATTTGTTCACCAATTTTATTCAGAACCAACACCAATCGCTTATTGGGTCCGCCGCTTATCACAGCTTCCTCCACTTGCGGACACCGACTTCCCAAAGGGTCGCGAGCATCGAGGACTTCCAAGATGACATCCGCAGCGTCGATTACTTTCTTAAATTCCTTGTAGTAACCTTTCCCGGTTTGTTCTTTCACGGTTTCGTCGTCGTCCTCGTCTATTTTCATTCTCTTCGCCTCGAAAAGCGTCGCTTTCAACAGCGCTTCTTCTTCGAGCGATTCCAATTTCCTCTTGTTCGAGTCGGGATTTCTTTTATCCTCTTTTTGCTGCAGTTTCAATTCTTCCGCCTAATGATGAAGAATTTTTTTGTTAAAATAAATGTTTGACCGTTGCTGAATTAATAAATTACTTGTCTCTTCCTTTCCTCGGCTTCTTTTAAGATCTCGTCTTTAAATGGCAGACTGTTGGGAACTCCCGGATCTTTCTTTAACTCTAAGAAATTAATTTTATAGCGTCGAATTCATTTTTTTTTATTTTTATATTTTTATACTCTTTTTCGGGTTTTTCTTGGCTTCCCTTTTCAATTTTTTGTTGTGTTGTCGCACTTTCTTCTCCACTTTGTATCGTCTTCGTGCCGGGACCCTCTTGCTTTGCTTTTCTGGAAATATTAAGGAATTAAAATTTGATTCTAGACGAAATACAAACGACAAATACTAACTTCGAACCATCGTAACGTTAGATCTAATGAATTTATCTATAAATTCGGCTACACGAGGTAAACCTGATCCACGCTGTCGCAGATCCAAACACCCGGATGGATAATTTTTTTTGTCGCCATCTATCGGCATTAACTGAAAGTTTCATATTATTATACAGACTCTTCCTTCGTCAATCTTGTTTTTGATTAAACTTTTTTTGTGCAATAGTTACAATAAAAATGTGCATTCGAATTTTTTATGTTGAAATGTTGAGTTATTTAATTTTTTTTTTTATGTTTGAAATAAAAATTTTCACAATTTTTTCCAAAAAAATTACCAAAAACACCTGAGAATTAAATGGAATTATTTTGACTTTTAAATACATAATTACATAATTAAATAATTACTTAAATTAAGTACCGGTATTTCTATTTTAAAAAAAAAGATAAGATTATGTGATTATATTATATGTAAGCTGTAATGTAATCATGCAAACGCTTGTCACAACATAAAATTAACACATTTTGCTGTTAAATTTTGACATTTTGAAAAATTTATGTTGTGATTACTTATAAATGTTTAGTCTTCTTTTTTTATATAAATATAAAAAAATATAGTTGTTTTCTTTTTCATTTTTCTGAAGCAGGTTTAATCTTTTTTTATTTTTTATTTCTTAATGGAGTTTTTCCCCTCATTTTTGGTTTTATCGCTTTCCAAAAAAGTCTGACTTTATCGACTGAAATTGCTCTTTGCTTGCCGAAAACTCACCAAAACACATTAAATCCATTAAACCACTTTTTCGGTCAACTCAAGAAACTAATTAAAAGTATTTTAAGGAAATGCTTTCCTCAATCTGGTTTTTCCACCAAGAATTTTTTTTTCCTTATAAAACATGGTCACATTTTTAATACAGTCGCATTTTTCTTGAATTCCAAATTATCCTCCTGGTCAAAGTCTAACCCGAGCTAATTATCACCTTAATATATACATAACGGAAATAGTTTAGCAAAAATATAGCCGCGACTCATATTATAAACGAGCATGACCAAAATCATCTACTATAAATGTCATTTACACATTCAAATCCCTTTCTAATCACTTCCTGTTACGTGTTGATGACGCGTTACAAATGGGATTACCATTACCGCTGCTCCACTGGCTCTGCAGCCTGCAAAATGCGCAAACATGATGTGTGGGTGGGTGATGGGTCACCAAGGACGCTTCAATACATTTTTTTTTAATTTGCGGGTCACTGCTACCAATTTAGGGCTGCACACACACAGGCTAAAAGTTCATGAGCCCCTTATACAACATCTTTACTCACCCACACCTTCGAAAAAGCATTTGAAAACGCAAATAAAACAAAAAAACACAAAAAAATTTTAAGTCACACAAAGTGAAATACATTTGTTTTGTATACATATGAAATTTAAATTCGTATCACGATCCTCGGGTGTATAATCACTTGATTAACGTTGGTATTCTAACTTTACGATGTTGTTCAGTTCGTAAAGTGGTATATTTACAGTCCTTCATGGTTCGTCGTTAGGTCGCAACATTTCTCGACATCTGTAGGCCCATGGATCCCAAATTTCACCAAAAGGGCACACCGACGGCGGGTACGAATCCACCACGAAAACAAACAGAACGAGCATCATCAGCACGACGCAAAACGAGAAAATATTTGGACAAACAGTGGCCATTTAACAGGCAGTTGTGTAGAGACTGAAAGTAACCGGATTACTCGGAGGCAAACGTCCGTGGAAATGACTGTTCAAGTTGCAACACGCTTTTTATAAGAGGAAAACGTTTTTTTGACCTTGAGAGGCTTTTTCCTTTTGACGCAACGAAATATAAATAAGTAGGAATGTTTTTTTTAATTTTATTTTAGTTACCGTAAATTTAAAAAAAAAAAAAATACATCTGAAAATTTGCACTTTTTTCCTTCTCTCGTTTCATTTGATTTTATTTTTTCCTCCTCATTTCTTTCTTCATTAAAATCTAAAATTGTATATTTTTAAATTCGATCTAAAAGCGATTGCCAAAAAAAGCGCGATCCCCAAAATAGGAGTTTCAAAACGCAATGCCCGTATGTTGGCAGGTCACGCCCTGATTTAAAAGGCCAGAGGATAAAGCAAGCGGTGAACACTCCAACTGATGGGATGGTTCGTGGAGCATATCTCTTGCTCTTAGTCGCGTGCATCAATTCAAAACTCACGAGCCAAGTGCCAATTTTACAGGAAGATGTGTGGAACCTCAACTGGCCGTTCGATCTAGAAGTGGACGACGACGACGAAGCACGAAGCGTCAAAACGACTCGACCACTCTTCATAGTTTGCAAAGACAACGACGAATTTCACAAACGACGAACACCCGACAATTTCATCATAGTCAAACCAGGTACGACGCTTAATGCCACCGACCCGTGTTTCGTGACGCGCCACCCGCCGACTCTCCGTCCATCCACACCGCGCTCGAATAGCAATGTCGCCAAATGGCCCTCGATCGTCATCGGGACCCCAAAAGCCACAACAACAACAACATCGACAGAAGACGTCAATGAAAATGTCATCAACGATATTGCTAATCAATTGATAAGTAAAAACCCGTGGGATAATACTGATAATGACGAAACACAACTGACAACTCCTGTCGAGGTGGGTGTAATCATTCATTCCATGTTGATTTATTCCACTCCTCCTCCACAAGACGTGGAAGTCGACTGTGCTTGTGACGCGGAGTTTCCAGTGCACACGCACGTGTATTTGCCGTCGGATCATGACGGACCGACGACGAGTCCTCCAAAACCAGTCACTTCAAACAGTGTGGTAATTCCGGTCACAGACCCATCGACAGCTTCGGTTCCGATCATCTTCAAACACGAAACAACAAAACCGACAACTGAAAACACCATTTTCACACGACAACCCGAAGTGCCGGCGTTGGGGCCGAAAGGAACGACAGAACCGACGATCGTGGATAAAATTTTCACCAGAAAACCCGAATTTCCGTCGTTAGGGACAAAAGATTTCACGACTCCAAGCACTAAAATTGTGACCCATGTTGTTACATCCACTTCGAATACTGAGAGACCTTTGCGCGTCAGTAAACCGAGTGTGACAACATCTATGAAACCTATTTATCAACCCATTACACAGGATGATGATCCGCCATCTTTGCCAGTTGCTTCGACTACGGGCAATATGTCATCGTGGGGAAACGGCCGGCTGATGTGGTGGTTACATTTTATGTCCAAACACGCTTTGCTTATATTATTGGGTTTGGTGTTCTTTGGTATTGCAGGGAAGTTCAACGACCATTCCACTACTCAGACGGTACCGGATTATACGCATTTCTTGCCTAATAAACCGTATTCGGACTATGAAAATCTTGTTCGCATTTACGGCGACGCCATTTCTTCGGTAAAAAATAATTATAATATAAAATATAATTACAATGATGAACCGCAAAATTATTACCACTTATTATTGCCGACAAATTACGCGCAAAGTCAGAACAGTGATGTGTATGATGTTGGGAGTAAAGAGCAGCAATTTCAATTAGATTACGTGATGAATGTGTTGAATAACTTTAAGGGATTTCAAAGTAGCGAGATGAATCACAACTCGGTTGGTGGTGGTGGTTATGGTTGAATTGGGTCTTTAGAAATGTGCTTGGATTATTTATTGTTGTCATTTGAGTCATATGTCATGCTGTATTTATATATTTATATATTTAAACGTTTTTTTTTTAAGTTATTTTATTTATTGTAATCACAGGTTTTTACTTTTTATCGATCTGTGCTGATAAAACTTTTCCTTCCTTATGGTTTCGTCGAGATTTTTCCTCATAGCGTTTAAAGAGTAATAACCCTTGTTTGATAAAACCAATTATTTGTGTTTGTAACGATAAGAAATAAAGAAAACGTGGGAAACATCCTGCTCTGTGTGTGTAATCGTCAAGTAAGTCTTTGCCACCTCTTCATTCACCTTGACTTTGAGGTTACACCACGCCCAAGTTCAAGACACTTAACTTCAATCATGGCCGACACATGAATGGAAATTTCAATGTTTCTGGGGACAAAACCACTTTTTGTTTATTGGGCGCAAACAACGCACGAAATGACATTACTAACATTATTTAAGAAATTTTATTTCAATATACAAGAACTATATAATTTAAAACAAATATTGTTTATTACTTCTGCTTGTGCATGTTATTATTCACTCAATTATGCTAATTACAAAACTAACTTCCTTCTTCTCGTTTTCAAGTTCAACTAGATGAATTTTTTGTCGCTCTCTTAATTTGGTCATCTGCTTTCCTCATCAGCCAAAAGCAGGTCATGTTGAGTAGTTTGACCACTCGAAGCAGCCAGACAATTTTTGTCACGCTACTATAGTTGCGTGACAGTAGACAGAACGAGAATTACAATGTTTAAGTGAAAGTTTTGTGACGATGGCAGACTAGCGTTAATCTTCATCAATTATTAGCTAAATCATCACCTATCGTATTGTGTCCAATTTACTGTTTAAATTGTGTCCAATTTACTGTTTAAATTGTGTCCAATTTACTGTTTAAATTGTGTCCAATTTACTGTTTAAATTGTGTCCAATTTACTGTTTAAATTGTGTCCAATTTACTGTTTAAATTGTGTCCAATTTACTGTTTAAATTGTGTCCAATTTACTGTTTAAATTGTGTCCAATTTACTGTTTAAATTGTGTCCAATTTACTGTTTAAATTGTGTCCAATTTACTGTTTAAATTGTGTCCAATTTACTGTTTAAATTGTGTCCAATTTACTGTTTAAATTGTGTCCAATTTACTGTTTAAATTGTGTCCAATTTACTGTTTAAATTGTGTCCAATTTACTGTTTAAATTGTGTCCAATTTACTGTTTAAATTGTGTCCAATTTACTGTTTAAATTGTGTCCAATTTACTGTTTAAATTGTGTCCAATTTACTGTTTAAATTGTGTCCAATTTACTGTTTAAATTGTGTCCAATTTACTGTTTAAATTGTGTCCAATTTACTGTTTAAATTGTGTCCAATTTACTGTTTAAATTGTGTCCAATTTACTGTTTAAATTGTGTCCAATTTACTGTTTAAATTGTGTCCAATTTACTGTTTAAATTGTGTCCAATTTACTGTTTAAATTGTGTCCAATTTACTGTTTAAATTGTGTCCAATTTACTGTTTAAATTGTGTCCAATTTACTGTTTAAATTGTGTCCAATTTACTGTTTAAATTGTGTCCAATTTACTGTTTAAATTGTGTCCAATTTACTGTTTTAGTAAATTCAACTTCCAGTTCTGTAAGGTACAAAATATTAGTATGTGGTCAAATCGTGATCCATTTTCACTAAGCTTTTCGGCAGATGGAACTTTTCCTGAGTCACCTGACATAATCTCCTCACGACCACAGTTGTCAGCGGACATCCGGACATGGAGGCGTTATATCACCCATCTCCACGTCAAGTGTACACCGTTGTAGTTTTTCACGGACCCACAGTTAAGGAGTGCAGTAGCATGTTTGTATAAAATATTGTGCAAACTGAAGCGAAGAGTATATGGACTCAAGTACAAGTTTCAACAAATATCATGACAAGAGCGAGTTATTTCCTGTTGCAAGAAAATATATACTATAGCATGATCACTGTATTAACCACTGCCTCAATAGGGACATTGGTCTTCAGAATCCCTCCAATCCCTCAAAACAGGAACTGGATACACAGGACCTAGCTCTCTTTAAGGAGAGAACAGGAACTGGATAGCCAAGACACATTAAGTCATTGTCTTAATCTGAACTCTGTGCAGGTGCAAGAGGTGGCTTAATCCCTTGGTCAAGTTGTACTAAATTCAAAAGAATTTAGTATTTTTGGCCAAGATGTTTTAATATCACATACCGGTATAATATGCATTAAACCCAATATTTCTGCTGATAAAATAACATAAAACTTTCATTTTATGTATTTAGTCCATTTGTCTAGGGTTTTAGTCAAACAAACCTGGTGGCAAATATTGACATTTATTTCCATATACTAGTACACCGTAACCATCATAGGTTTTTGTTCTTTCACTTACGATAAACTCTGAGAAAAATGTACAGGAATGCAAGTAGTTAGCATAATCGGATTAGAATTCTTAGTAATTAATTAAGTACTAGAAGTTTTTCTAATGAAATAACAAGTTTTTTTAGTTTAACTTGTTTCTAACCTCAAATGAAATGAAGATGATGGCAAAAGGTCAAAAAGGGTGACAAAGTTTGTGTCCGATATAAAACCAGAATTATACATTACAACGAGGAGAAACCTCCATCATTGTATTTTTGTACAGACTGGTTTATACTGTAATAAATATAGTTGTTTTAAGAATTCAATTTGCATCTTCAAATGTAAACTCTTACTGGAGGATGTGGGTATGACGTTTTTTTTAAATAATTGCCTTTAGAAATTATGACGTAAAATCGTAAAAACGTCACATCCACCACTGACCAAACACCAGATTGAATGCACTTGTTGTGCACTCAGTTTTTGAGAGTAATACTATACTCTGTTTCATAAAAGTTGTGACAAACTCCAGCCATTGCATCATAAGACCAACAAATTAACTGATTCCATTCCGATAGATGCGTTATTGTACCAACTAAAAATACAATTGCACAGGAAATCCTGAAAAGAACAACATAATAAAAATGTTAGTTTTATTAACGATTACATCATTTAACGATAAACGATACCAAATATTATTTCTATTTCCTTATTCATTCCACACTTGGAGTTGGAGGAAGAGAACAGGTCGGGGAACAATTCGTCCTTCATCGAATAAAGTGCCGAACTTAATGTCCTCTATGGACAAATTGTGTAATTTAATTTTCGACAATAAAAAAATAAAATTTTTAATGAAAATGATATATACCGGTATATATATAAAGAACAAACACACCTGTTAATCTTCTAACCGTACATTGTTATTGCTAGTTGCTACCGTACATTGTTATTGCTAAAACAAAAGAGAGCATATATTAAACCTTTTTTTATGTTTGCGAGCTGACCATAACATCTTTACTAGTCATCGTCTATTTTTACAGAAACAATTGGTACAATTAAGAAAGGTTTTTCGGTCATCAAAAGAACAAACACCGTATTGACTTTTATGTCCTTGAGAGACATCTTCCGTCACAACAGTGAAGCTTATAAATGCCAAAAAATGCACTTGGTGGCGCCGTAAGTTGAATTATAAACGGTATGATATTTCTCTCCTGACTATCTTCTCTGAATTGAATATGATTTATTTATTTACTTTTTGATGTAGTTTGATGGGTTGTAAAATTTGCAGAGGAGAGACACAATATCAGACCACACGGTGTAAAGGTTACTCCGGCGTTACAATGCGCTATTACAAAAGTATCATCATAGAATATCACGTTACAATACTTTTTCAGCTGGTAAATAACTTAATATTTATACAAGCAAGAACGACAAAAAGACATAATCTTATTTTATGAACAAGATGACATAAATGTTATGGCAACTTAAGTTTTTATGAAACTTCAAAAAAATTATATATTACTGATTACTGAAGCAAAGAACTTGTGACTATAAAGTAAAACTTTTAGTCCAAAATGTAGAAAATCCTTAAAAAGGTAATAAAATAAATTATCCGCTTGTTTTTTTGGCACAAATGTGATTGGGCCATGGTGTGGTCAAGGGGTTATGGGGTAAAAGATTTTACATTTTTTATGAAGAAAGGTCAAGGAATCTTCAATTGACCACACAAACATTTACCTAAATCGCCAATTACCAGACTTCTTTTTTCTCCATTAATATTTATTACACGCATATAGTTATTAACTCACATTTTGAAAATCTGTTGATGGAAATGTATTAGTGATTGCGGTATTAAGTTAGATTGGATATTACTGCCGAGTACATGAGTTGAATTAATGAGACAGATGAGTGGCAGCACTTTTCAGTAAATTACTTGTTAGAAAATAATATATATATATTTATAGTAAAAAAAAGAAAGGTTTTTTTGGTTAAATTAATTTTTTCCTTAAATTATTATCTCTTTTCATTCGAAATTAGGAAACCATGAATTCCATCAACTGTTTTTTTCTGTTTAAATCTATATAATTCGAGTACCTAATAAATTAGAATTTCAGGAAATTTACTGATATTTCAATTCAATTTATGCTCGAGGAAGTAATAATTTTATGTTTTTTCTATGGATCTTAGAAAATAACTGAGAATAAAATTTAAGAATAAAATTTAAGAATAAAATGTAAGAAACGTGGGAGTGAATTCCTAGAGTTGTTTGTACCAAAGAGGTTTACGTCAAACGTCAAAATTTGCGGTTAAACAAGTTATGTGTTTCCAAAAAATGCAATAAAGTTTCCATATTCATATTAGGAATTAGCCTATTTTAACAGCTATTTGTTTGTTTCTACCTGAAAAATGTGTGCAGTCTTTTCTATTACCTAAATGAATGAACAAATGAATGAAACATTAAGCAAACAATATTTGGATTCGCACTTTGATACTCTAATGTACATTATTTATTTAAATAAAACCAACCAATATAGACATTGGAAATTAAATAAGAATTTCTTTGATTTGTGCCGCTTTAAATGCACTATCTCAAAAGATATGAACCAAAACTAATTTAGTTTTACATCATTTAGGTTTTATTTTGTAGGTTAGAAATATATATTGTGCCAAAACAATTTGTTTAAATTACTAAATTCCAAAAATTAAACCTCATTTCTTATCAGAGAAATGTTAATTTGTATTAGAAATAGACTAATATATGTAAGTTCCAGCCTTTTCTGGCGAACACACATTGCTATTGGTCATCTCTGAGAATTTTAGAATCTCCATTCGGCTCCAAAGGGTCAAGCCAAGCCCTACTATATAACAAGGGAAACAGTTGAAACTGCGTAAAACCAAAAGCCAGCAAAGCATTTACGAAATTGGAAAATAGCTGTCAACATGCAGACATTACAACGATTGTTCATGGTGAGTGAGAATTATTCATTCTTCACACAAACAGATTTAAAACGAGAATTTGAATGAGAGAGGAATATATAAAACAATAGCTTTCATGAGCAATTTCAATTGAGATATCAACATTTTAAGTTTTCTTTTAATCTTGTTTGTGTTGTTTTGAATGTAAAATTTCAAAATTTCAAGGTAAACAAGAATCATCTTCATTTTCCCCTCTCTTTCCCATTTGAATGAATGCCAAAGGCGGTCAGTTTCGTGTAAGATTCCATCTATTCTTTCTTTTTTCACCTGGACATCATGTGAATAAAATGAAATTTTTTTCTACAGAAGTATTCATACAGTTCAATGGCCTCAGATAATAAATCTCGCCACTGATAAAAAAACTAAACACAAAATAAAGTCAACAAACACATTTTGTCTCTTTATTCCATTAATGCAATACAACTGCATAAACAGCTTGACCAGAAAGGTCAAAAAGCTGACACTTGTTTATAAATAAATGTGGAATAAATTGCATTAATTTGTTTACACTTCTTAGGTTTTTCTGCTGACCAGTTTACTGCTTCCTGAAATTGGCAAAGGTTACCCCTACAAACCACACCACCATTATTCGCCATCTCAATATTCAGAATACTCCAACCATCCATACTCCCCAAAAGCACCTCCACCACCCAGCCATTCCAGAAGTTATTACCCATCATCCTCTAATTACCACAAATCTCCGCCACCATCTTATGGCGCCAGTGCATACAGGAAACCTTACCAATCCTATCCACCGCCAAGTTATCAACCGTCTCCGCCGCCGCCGCTGCCGCCACCACCACCAACTTACTCGAGTCAAAGTTACAGATCGAGAGACTACGAAAGATATCCAGTTTCATCGTCGAGAGACCACGAAAGATATCCACCTTCATCTTCCAGAGAACACGAAAGATATCCACCAGTAAGAGACCATGATAGATATCCACCGGTGAGAGAACGAGAGAGAGAACGGGAAAGATATCCACATCCACTTCCGAGAGAGCCAGAACCATATCCGGTTCCTTCGAGAGAGAGATACCCTCAAAGGGAAAGAGATCACGAGTCTTATCCACCACGAGAGAATTATCCAACCCAGAATAGAGATTTGGACTATGATAATCCAAGTTATCAATCGTATGCAGCGCCGCCGTCGTATCCACCGAGTTATTATTATCCGCCGCCACCGCCGCCATCTTCGTACGATCCCAATTATTTCTATAAGAAGATGGGGGAAGCGATGGATGAAGGCAAGGAAGATAGGATGGGTAAAGCTTTGGTTGATGTAAAGGAGAAAACGGTGGGCGAAGTTAAGAAGGAGGAAGGAAAGGTAGAAGAAGAGAAAATTATATCTGAGAAGCAATGATGCTCGAAATAAATTATTTGGATTTTAATAATTTCTGTAAGAGTTATATATCGCAGACTGGTTACTGAATAAATTTCTTTTACACTTTATTGGTTTTATTTTGTGTGTTGGAACAAGGTGTCAGTATAATAATAGTGATTAAAGAGTTTGATGTTAATTATATGTTTTTGTGGTATATTTATAGTGCGGGATATGTATAATAGCTTGGAGTCAAGTATCAAAAAAAGGTGATAAAATATCTAAATAAACAAAATAAATCAAAAATGGTTTGGAATTAAATGTATAGAATTATGAGACTGGTTGTTTTTGGAAATAATTTATAGATGTATACGAGTTATTTATTCTTTATTCAATTTATTCTTTTATGTAAATGTACGGAAAATAAAATATAAGTAAATACAATACACAAACATTTTATTTCATAATAACAAAAATATAAATAATTCTACAATTAATTTACTTCTCAACCTCTTCTTTTACCCTCTTTTCTGTCTCTTTGCCCTCAATTTCATTACCATTATTAGCAATATTTTTATCTTTGCGGACATCTTTGTTCACATCCGGTTCGACATCTCGCGGATACTCAATTGTAGGCGAAGGATCACGAAAATAATGATGAGGCGGATTGTACTGTTCAGGCGACTTAGTGTAATGATCACTTTCATAAGTAAAACCGTCGTGGTACGGAGGTTGTTTGAAGTTATACTGTGGATTATAATTTGGTGTGGGTGGAGGCGAGATAGGTAAAGCATTAGGACCGAGATATGGAGGTATAGCCTGATTATTTTTCATCGATATTGGATTGATATACGAGTTTGGATAAACTGGAAGTTGATTCGACTGATATTGAGGATATTGTTTGGGCGAATACATGGAATGAGTATCTATTTGCGGATAATCAGCTGGATTATTCTTATATTGAGGTTGGTTATAGCCATACTGAGGGGGATTAAAATGATTGTAGTATTGGGATGGATTAGGCTGATTGTAGCCATAATTGGGAGAATTAGGTTGGTTGTAATGCGGAGCTAGTTCATAGTTGGGCATCGGTGGTCGGTATTGGTTCATCTGGTATTGCTGGTTGTTGTAGTAGTTCATCCTGTACATGTATGGTGAGTTGTACATTGGTGGTGGGTCGTACGTACGCGGCGAGTTATAAATTGGTGTTGGGTTGTACATTGGCGGTTGGTTGTAGATTGGCGGTTGGTTGTAGATTGGCGGTGAGTTGTACATTGGCGGCGAGTTGTACGTTCGCGGTGGGTTGTACGTTCGCGGCGAGTTGTACGTTGGTGGAAAGTTGTGTGTTGGTGGTAAGTTGTACGACGATGGTAAGTGGTGCATGGGTTGATGCATGTCCGATCGTCTGGGACGCTCAGATTGCTTTAAAGGTGCTAATAATTTAACTTTTGTTTTTGTAGTTGGTAGTATATCTTTTGTATTTGTCATTCCAATTGCGAGAAATAAAAAAAGCAGCCACTGCAATGAAAATTCAGAGAAATTAAATATTATTCATGAATAAACTCGTACGGAAATAAAACTGCACAAATAAATATAAAGTAATGAAATGAAATTGAAGAAAATGGCAATGGGAGGTTTCGTGGTTTTTTTGTGCTTAAATTACTGGTTTTGCGGTTGTTATGATGATTGATATAAGTTTTAGTACTTTTCAGATTGTTATGCAGATTGGGTTGCTGTTGAGGTCCTGAACTTAAATGACCTTGACTGGACCTGAGTAAATTTATAATCGTGCCTACACTGCCCTGTTGTCGTTAGCAAAAAAAAGGCTTATTGTGTTTTCACAAAACGATATATTCAGCTAGAAAATAAAATCTCGTGAATAGAAAAATGCATCAGCCAGAGCTCTTATTAATGGTTTTCCTGCTATTATTTAAATAGAGGAATATTTAAAACAGAATAGAGGAATTTCAGTGAATTATAAAGAAAAATATTAATTAATTAATTGATTAGGTAACTTAGAATTAATATTTGGTTAATATTTAGCTGATTTTTATAGTATAAGCACTTACCAATGAACTGTCTCCCTTCATGGTGAACCTCTGTATTCGTATACACTGCGCGCGATGTTACCCTTAAATATTTGTTTAAAATATGTGATTGTGACCTAGGATGCCCTCTTGTTTCATTGGAGCATTTCATGGTCAATTGGGTTAGGAAGTGAAATAGTGATGAGTCAAGGAATTTCAACATATTTCCTCGGATCTATTATTCATAAATAACAAATCATTTAATTATCAAATGAAACACTTTGTCTGAATTATTTATCACCTTCAATACAACTACAAAACAAAACAAACAACAAAAAACAAAAAACAAAAGCAGACATTTTTAAATTTAAAAAAAAATATGAAAAGTTACTAAAACATCTTTTTTCTTCCTTACCCCTTTTTCTTAGGTGAATCCAAGGTACCCAAGATAGCATTTACGGCATTTTAATTTAAAAAAAAAACAATTAAACACATGTTATATTAAATACATTTATTCTTAAATATTATTGTACAAAATGTTTCCATAAATTCAACAAATGTCTGTCCCACAACATTAGCCATAAGATCCACCTCCCATCGGTTTGTATCCACCGCCGCCAATACTGCCTCCGCCTGGCCTGTACGGACCCATTCCTCCTCCATATCCTCCTCCGCCGTATCCACCACCGCCATATCCACCACCACCTCCGCCGTATCCACCACCACCTCCGCCGTATCCTCCACCGCCGTATCCACCACCTCCCGGTTTATGTCCGCCCATCATTGGCTTGAATAAACTGAGAAAAGTCGCACTGACTTGCACGAGTAGACAGGCGCAAAGAAACTAAAAAGATATTTTTAAAAAAATTGATGTTTTAGTCTGAATAATTTGAAATTGGCGTCGTTGTGACTCACCACTGTGACAAGATGTTTCATCTTCAATATAGGGAATGGCGATCGCTGTAAACCGTATTGTCTGAGTTTGGAACCAGAAGTGTGAAACTACAACGCTGTTCGGCTTATTTATATCTCATCGCCTTTCACTCCTATTGACATGCTAACCCAATATGCGTACAACGACCACTGTCCTACTGACAATGCGACATGACTTTTAACCTTCAACTACTTTCTTCTTCTGTTTCATCCTCAAGCGTGGTGAACTCATTTCCTTGTAGAGAAATTCTATCATAGGTGGATACAACATTCTATTACAACCAAGCTGTTTTCAATTAAATTGATTTCTCATTTTTTTTAAATGCAGAATGTAAAGTAGAACGAATAACGATGTAGTTTGGAAATAAATTGAATTGAATCAAATAAGAATTTGATGTTTTAAATTGCGTGAAGCACAAAAAAATTGATTACGAGACAAGATTAAGTGATTTTTATCTTTCAATAGTTTTATTTTTATTTTTAATTACACGGATGACATAATCGTATGAAATGTTGTTTCTTCCATTGCTCTTGTGAATTAAAAATTTGTTTGCTTTTATGTGCAATGAACTTAGTGCACTGACATAAAGAAAATTCACAAACTATATTCAGTTATTTAATTGATGATTTCTATATAAATCAAATAAGTAAGCTTATTTTTTACAGATTACAATGAATATTTTACAATGAAATGACACAAGTCACATCTAAGCTAATATCTGTATGTACGAATACATAAACATCGTCTAAACACAAAACAAATCATACAAATTTCACAAAATGTACAGAGAGTAAGAAAACAAACTTAAATATTGTGAAGCGACTGCTTGCTGCTGATTATCACATGTCGTCGCAACAATATTTTTAGCCAACATTAAAAATAAATGCACAAAATTAAAAAAATCAAAACAATTTACTAGTAATATATGCAATTGGATATCGAAACGGCACAGATAGATCCAATGGTTATTAATAATTAATATCCACCACTAGAACCACCCATTGAGATCATTACACCACCGTAACCGCCTCCAGAACTACCTCCATATCCACCACCTCCTGATTTCATGCCTCCTCCACCTCCGGAGCTTCCGCCATATCCCCCACCTCCCCCTGAACTTCCTCCATAACCCCCACCTCCTCCTGAACTACCTCCATATCCACCACCTCCTGATTTCATGCCTCCTCCACCTCCGGAGCTTCCGCCATATCCCCCACCTCCCCCTGAACTTCCTCCATAACCCCCACCTCCTCCTGAACTACCTCCATATCCACCACCTCCTGATTTCATGCCTCCTCCACCTCCGGAGCTTCCGCCATATCCCCCACCTCCCCCTGAACTTCCTCCATAACCCCCACCTCCTCCTGAACTACCGCCATATCCTCCACCTCCTCCTGAACTACCTCCATAACCTCCGACTGAAATCATGCCACCAGAGCTACCACCATATCCTCCACCTCCTCCAGAGCTACCGCCATAGCCTCCACCTCCTCCTGAACTACCTCCATAACCACCACCTGAAATCATGCCACCTCCTCCGGAGCTACCGCCATATCCACCTCCGCCTCCGGAACTGCCGCCATATCCACCTCCGCCTCCGGAACTGCCGCCATATCCACCGCCTGAAATCATGCCGCCATGTCCACCGCCTGAGCTGCCGCCATATCCTCCTCCTCCTCCTGAACTACCGCCATAACCCCCACCGCCTCCTGAACTACCTCCATAACCACCACCTGAAATCATACCACCTCCTCCTCCGGAACTACCACCATATCCCCCTCCACCGCCTCCTGAACTACCTCCATAACCCCCGCCGCCTCCTGAACTACCTCCATAACCCCCGCCGCCTCCGGAGCTACCGCCATATCCACCTCCGCCTCCGGAGCTACCACCATATCCACCTCCGCCTCCAGAACTGCCGCCATATCCACCGCCTGAAATCATGCCACCATGTCCACCGCCTGAGCTGCCGCCGTATCCTCCTCCTCCTGAACTTCCTCCATAACCACCACCTCCTCCTGAGCTACCGCCATATCCTCCTCCTCCTCCTGAACTTCCTCCATAACCACCAACTGAAATCATGCCACCTCCTCCAGAGCTGCCACCATATCCACCACCTCCTCCTGAGCTACCGCCATGTCCACCACCTCCTCCTGAGCTACCGCCATATCCACCACCTCCTCCTGAGCTACCGCCATATCCTCCTCCTGAACTTCCTCCAAATCCACCAATTGAGATCATGCCACCACCATAACCTCCACCACCTCCTGAACTACCACCATATCCACCTCCGCCTCCAGAACTGCCACCATATCCACCACCTCCGCCTCCAGAACTGCCGCCATATCCACCTCCTCCACCGGAACTACCGCCATATCCACCTCCTCCACCGGAACTACCGCCATAACCGCCTCCAGAACTCATTCCACCGCCGAAACTTCCTGATGATCCGCCGCCACCATAGCCTCCGGAACTCATTCCGCCATAGCCGCCGCTGGAACCACCTCCGCCGCTTGTTCCATATCCTCCGCTTCCGCCTCCACTGCCGCCTCCATATCCTCCACCTCCGCCTCCGCCGCCTCTTCCTCCGCCGCCTCCGTAACCTCCACCCCCTCCACTGCTAAATCCTTTAGAGCTTCCTCCGCCATATCCACTAACAACAATTGCTAGCAGACCCTTAAAAATAAACATTAAACACATTAAACATTAAACAAACAATCAATAAACAAATAAAATCAAGCACCACCGATTCTAAATTCAACTCTGTCAAAATGTTTGAACTATTAATTGCAAATTTTAGTAGCAAAAACTTAAACAATTCGTTGTTTGCTATAATTTTAATCGTATGTTTACAAGGTGAGCATTGACTGGCAACCTTGCCTTTGCAGTAGAAGTCTAAAGATTGACCTAGTATCGAAAGGTTTACCATTTCAACCCTGTGGCAGAGCAACTATTCAAGATTAACTGAAATCCATTAATCAAAAATTAGTTTCGGTTAATTAAAGTTGAACAAACTAACTAAAGCCAAATAAAATTAACCATAATTAATTTTTAACGTTTACAATACGTTATAACCTAACTTTTAAACCACAAACCCTTAAACTAACTAATCTTCTCACTTTTGCAAACGAATAAAAATATGCTACAATTCAAAATAGAACCTAAATGCAATGTGAGAAGCGTTTTCTAAACATTTAAACATCGCACAAAATCTAAATTTAAAAAATAAAAACTGAAACTTACGAGGAGAAGAATTTGTCTCATCTTTGCAATACTCTTCGCCTTAACTGTCAGCAGAAGTAATCAGCTAAACTCTCTGTGCTGTGCTGTGAAAGGATGGATTTTAAAGTCCGTAGTCTTTGAATGCCCTTTATATACCACCTCATGACCTATATTTCGCCTATGAGTGAGAGCGCACTTTAGACAGGGAAAAAAATGGAAAATAGAGGAAAACATCTCCCATAGGCGCCTACACGAAGTTCAGAGCACTTGGCCATTGTCCACAAGGCGGAATAAACTGGTTTCTCTGCTCATCATACATGTAAAGATGGAACTTGAAAACGCCTTTCTAATTTTTCTCTCTGGTTATTCCACCCTCACACACCAGACAAAGAATTAGCTCGAAGATCGTTTCTATAATTCGTCTGTGGTTGCATTTGATTCAATTTATTTCCCTATCATTACAGCAACAAAGAGGGAAAATGATTTAATTTAAATTGTCTCTTTTGTTTTCTAGAATGTTGTTTGATTTAAGTTCATATGCATTTAGTGCATCCATGTAATAAATTCATTACAATTACCCTAACCTATGAACTACTTTCTAGATGGAAAGTTAAGATTGGGACCCTGTATGTGCTTTATTGCAACGGTGTAGGGTTCATTGTCACTTCTGTGTTGGAATATAAAAAAATTGGCCCAAACATTGATGATGGCAATTTATTTTTTCTCATCTCGAAAGCCCTAGGCTCGATGAGTAGAATTTAATGAATCTATCCACCTTTTATGTCAATTAAGGTTACGCTGGAGAACAAATGCATTGGAATATACAATTTGTTTTTTTTTTACGTTTTTTTTTTCGTTTACTGAAGAGTTAAGGCGATTGTTGGCGAAAAAATTACGGCAATTTGCAGGAAAAAAGTGTCTCTGATTTGAGATCATCAAACTTTTATTCAGTTAGATAGACTTGTGTAATCAGGAAAAGCTAAAAGGTGGTTTCTCTGCCTGGTTCTCATGCGTTGCAGAAAAGTTAGGTTTTAACGTAATGGTCAGTTCAGTGAACTAAATAAATAAATCTATACGAACACCCCATCATTACATTTAGTTACACATGAAAAGAAATGGAAAGATGTCTTGAGAAAAGCTCGCTTCACATTAATCATCCATTATAAACATGGGAAAGTTTAATTACTACGAAGCGAATAAAATAAATTAAAACTGACAGTGTCTTAATTTAAAAAAAGAATAACTTTTCCTTTTATTTTATTCCTCCCTAATAATTGCAAATTGTAAAATCCACAGTTATAAATTTCTTTTGATTAAAAATCAAAGAAAATTTTTTTTTTTGTAAAAAAAAAAAGCCTTGACCTAATTGCAGTGGACAATGTGAAGAAGGGTTTGAATAACTGTGAGAGTGGCTTTTCTTTTGCCATGTTTTATTTCCTTACAATGATACATTTGATTACATGTCTTTTTTTTAAAAAAAAATAATTCCCAAAGGTCATTTACATGATTTTTTTTCTCTCTAGTTGAATTATTAACACCTTAAACAAAAGACATTTATTTATAACTAAAATTTTCCAACCAGCGTGAAATCTTGTAAAGATACAATCAATTAGGTAAATTTGATTTATTTCCTTTATTTCATTCCTCTTTTTCCAAGTGGAGTGTGATTTAGTTCAACTAATAAAGAGTGAAGCTAGTTTGCCATTTTTAAAAAAATTTATTTTAATCTCCTTTTACTAGTTAAAAAAAGATTTTGAGTTCACTGTCAGAGGTCCTTGCCACTTCTTTACCTTCTATAACAGTAAAAATGAGTCCAGATGACCCACTAGCCAATGTTTAGGCTGGACGTAGCAATTTAGCTTTGTAGTTTCGGAGGCGTGATTTTCTTTTTGTTTTCTCCGTTACTTCAGGTTAGATTTCGACACGTTTTTTTAAGTAGAAACAAATGAATATAATTTAGAAAATCGTGATTTCTTATTATATTTTTGTTTTTGTTTGGTAGTTAAGAGCAGCGCTAAACTATCACTGTTGCAAAATTAGGGTAAAGTTCATGGAACCTACGAGGGAATCAGGGGAACTACATATCATCACTTGTCAAGAAAAGAGGATTAAAGTATTTTATCCTCATTCCATTAAAACAAAATAATAATTTTGTTTTCCTTGAAATTAAATTGATGTAAAAAAATCATTAAAAAATATGTTGAACGTGCCAAGTGATCATCATTCAAAGTTACAGCACTTAAAATCACGCATAAATTCGTTTTGTAAGTAATTTATGAATTTTTTTTAAAAATGTTGATATTGTAATATTTAAATTTTATTTCCTACGAAAAAAAAATTAAACAATTTTTTTTTCACGAATTCTTAAAATCGTTAATTGTGAGAACATTAAAGAAGTTTTTTCACACGAAAAATATTTTTTCTGCAACCTGTTTTCCCTTGTTAGATTTGAAATTTTAAGCACACGTGTTACTGCACCACACACGAAAGGATCAAGATTCGTAAATGAATACTTATTTATGCTTGTTTTCAAGTTCAGTATATCGTATAAAGTCATTGCATACATAATTCATCGAGTCCCTTGATAATTTCCAACCTATAAGCCTATGGTTAACCCATACGTGCCCGCTCTTTTTTTTATAATTCAATGAAATATTTACAGGTCACTCACATTACGTTTATATTAAAATTAATTAATAAAACACGTTTCGTAAAATTTATACGAATTTCGATCGCCAACAAAAATAAATTTTACATAAAATAACATTAAAATCAATCTGTTTAAGCCGAGGAAAAGAGAATCCATTTTTTTAAAAAAAAAACCTGTGCCATAAATTCGGAACATTGTAACAGGAAAATCTTTACATGGGGAAAACTTAAATCTCAATCTTAGAAGAAAAAACCGGAAAGAGCAAGTCTTTAAAAAAAAACTCAGACAATTAAGAACCACAAAAATTAGCTTCAATATATTATTTCCATCCTCTTCAAACTTCCCACTAAAATCATTGATAATAATCATCGTCAGTCGTCCAATAAATTCGTGGATAAAATGGCGCATCTTCGTGCTGCTGTTGTTGCCGCCATTGAAACTCGAACTCCTGACTCTCCGTCTCTGATCCTTCGGTTTCTGGGTAATATTCATTTGGATACTTATAAAAACTAGGAGGAAATAAAGCAGGTATTTCTTTTCCATATCTTGACGGATGAATCAATTCTGAATCAATTTGAGCGCGATCACCATCATCGTCATATCGATAATGATCTGAATTGTATCTAGAATGAACTTCATCTTCTTCACTTTCCGCTATCACGTCTTTATCGTATGGAATATCACGATAAAAGCTCTGTCTTGGAGGAAATCTCTCCCCTGTAGGGTGCGAAAAATACCCCGAAGTTGAATGTTGATAGTGATCATCATCAAACCGTTGTTCCTCGTCCCAATTAATGGGTAACAAATCCCCATTACTTGTTTGTTGATTATTATTTATCTGTTTTGAGTCATTCTTCATAGCGGAAAACATTGGTTGAGGTGCAAATTTGTTTCTTACTGGTTCCAAGTTATTATATTCGTTAGCATTATTGTGATCGTTGCCATTCGAAACTCGGAAATTAATGTTTGATGAAGCGCCATAATTAATCTGATGGTTATTCGATGGTGATGAGGTACTTTCGTGTTCTTTCGGCTCATTTTCGTAATGATTCTTTTGAAATTGTTGTCCGAGTTGATTAATCATCCCATCACTGCGTGTAACATTTTCTTCGCGAGGTGTGCGCGGTGTTTCGTAGCCAGATGTTGAAGTTCGAAATTGCAATGGCAATGATCGGTTGATCACTATTTGTTGTTGAAAAATCCGGCGATTGTGGCCGTCAGAATTTGCATATCCATTCGCACGGTGAGTCGGAGAGATAAAAACTCTGTGAGCATTCACTCCGTGCTGTAATTTCTCATTTGATTGAGACGAGGCGTAATTGAGAGCCAATATCAGCACCTATAGAATAAAAAATTAAAGAATTTTAACAATGTGTACAATATGTCGCCCCATATTTGTTAAGCAACAATCTCTTACCAAATACTTGTGCATGACGAGTGCTTGTTGGTGTTACAGGCTAATGGATGCTTGTTGTTATTTGAAAAATGGATGTGTGATCCTATTTCCATATTTTATTACCAAGGTCAAGACGATACGGAGAACTAATGCAAAAATGTGATTTAATTTGCATGAATGAAATATTTACAGAGCTTTCCTAATTAAAGTGATTCGTGCCCATCCGCAACCTGTCACAATACATTTCAATCAATATGCAAAACAAACAGTTTTGTCTGAATAGTTCGTTCGCTGTTTGACCTCGGTTTAACTGGACTCGTAGGTCAAGGATGTTGTACCTATGGTCATCACATTAAACCACAACCTAAATATATATTTTGTCTTCTCCTTTGGCGTAACGATTGCGGATACGGCAGCCATCTTTTAAATACATTTCTACATAACATACAATTCGTATTTCCTAGTTCTTATTCATTATTAATTTCACTTTTCCTTTAATTTGCATTCGTCTACACCCACATGGGAACAAAGGATATTGTTTTTTCATTTTTTTTTGTTTAGGAAGTGGGTCAGCACATTTAATGGCGAATTAGAGTAATTTTCATAATGAGTAGGCAATATGGAAAAAAAATTAAGTGCTTTTGTCTTGTGTTCTAGAAAGTTGAGTAAAGCAACCGGTAGTTCCAATAGTTCCTTTAATTTATCTAAAATCACATGACTGGATGTCCTATTTTGACGCATGGCTTTCACTGGAGTGGCCACGGATTAATTTGAAAAGCGAGTTCGACTGTATTTTCCTCGATTGGTTATACTCGCCAGATGGCGTCTATTAAAACGAAGGTTAACGGCCACTATGCAGCATCTTCGAGCGCACTAGACCGAGCCATCCATCCCTTGCATACTTGTGGGTCATTGAACAAGATGGGGTGTCTTGAATGACCAAATTTACACAAGAAATTGAAAAAAAAAATTATATACAATCTGATGAATTTTAAATTCAGTTTTATATATTTTATTTTTCATATTTTTCAATATATATTTATGTTTTTCTATAAATTTATAAGAGCTCATCATTGAGCATTACTCGGGTAGATCTGACCGGGAATGAGGTCAATTGTAACGCCACATGTGTTAGTCTTAAAAAATCTTAACTAATTAACTTATATAACCGCATGGAGTAATTAATTCCATTTAGGATTGTTTGTCTTTGTCATATAATATTCTTATTTTAAAAAACTTCCGGACAGACGTGATTTATTTGACACAAAACAAAAACAAAACTGTAACATTTGAATAAAAAAATCGCTTTTTAGATGCAGGTGTCATTTATACAGAAAATGGGCTGTTGGGATGGTTCCTGGTGGGGGTTCTGGGGCACCTAAAGCTTGAGGGTCACTACGAGTGCCTAGTGTTTGTTGGGTAATGTAAACTCAACTGTGGAACTGAGGATTCGTGGAATCACAGACCGCCATCAAGTGGTAAAATAAAGAAACTTTCTATTGCAATTTTTTGCTCATAAAGAGACTGTAAAGTATAATTCATTTGGTTAATCAATTATAGGATCACGAAACCATCAATTTCACATGTTTATTGCATTCTAATTATATGGGTGGAGTGATCGATAGATTTAGATGCAGAAAAAGTGGTTTGCGACTCAATAATCGCAGGTTTTGACGGACAACATTCGTAGGTTTTTTGTATCTAGAAATAAAATAAACACATTTAGGCTTAGTGTGCTGACAGCGAACCAAACTTACATTTCGAGAGCTAAAGGTCCATTCACTAATTCGTCCTTCTCCAGAAAAGAAAAACATTTGGTGCTGATGATTTGTTTGTGCGGCTTGAAGTGACGAAATTCGAAGAAGATTGCACAATCTTTAAAACAAAGAAAATAGAAAATTTGTGCAATTAATTTTTATCGATTTCCCTGATCGATAAATGATAATTACTTTCAGGTAATTCTTCCAGACAGGTTTGCACGTGCACATTTACGTCAAAAACTATGTACGTCGTTTCCTCTTTGGTTGGTGGGGGTGTGTTTTGGACGGGTGATAAATCGCACCCGGATGGATCTAATTATAGTTTATCCACAATTTGTAAGAAATTGTTTGCTTTAAATCGATTAATACTGTATGACCGTGCCTTTTACGCTGACAGTGAAAAATGGATCGGTCAAATCAATGGCGTCCTTCAAACCGATTTTGTCGATTTTAATTGATAAATAGGTTTTACCGGGTTGGTGAAATGGCTGAGGAAGCAAGGATCCTAAACGAATTGAGTTTGAGTGATTGAAATTGGGAAGTCATGAATCAAACGATTATAAATGTGAGTTCGTGACTTTGGGCTAACAAATCAAGAGTGCAATATTTAGCTTCATTCAGGAAGAAAGGTAAACATTGAGACTTGAAGAAATGGAGTAAAAAATGTAACCTTGTAAAGACCAGCGCATGTCATGCGTGAGGAGAAAATTATCGCACGGTTTGGAACTGAAATAATAATTTATAAAGTAAACAAGTTGTAGAAAATGTAATAAAAATTAAATTAGAAATTAAAATTGAATCAAAAACGAATGGAAAAATATTAGAAATTATGAAAATCAATTTTTTTCCATTTGTTTTTATTAATTTCTTGGTTTTCAGTAGTTTTTTAATACTGAAAACCAGGAAATTAATAAAAACAAATGAAAAAAAATTTCAAGGATACAAAACAATCGTTTACTCTGTGTGTGAGGTTGTGTTAGATAAGCAAGAAGCGCCATCACTTGTTGAAACACTCAAGTTTTCTAATTCTAAAAACAAATAGATATAAACTTTATCCAAGATAAAAATTTAAAAAAAGCAATAATTACGCGATACAAAAGATGAAATTTTATCAAGAGACACTGGATCGTTATCGCCTAATTTAGGATGAGTGTTATCCAGCAATTTAATGCGAAGATCCAAATTCATCACTAAAATTCCACATAATTGCTAAAATAAAAAAATAATAAAATAAAATAAATATTTTATCACATTTTTAAATTTACCTTCTGCTCGGGTGTTAAGGGTAAATTTCTATCAACTATAGCGCACGAAATTTGCTTGGATAAACTATATAAAATAAAAATTCTATTTGTAAAATCTATATTCATCTTTGACAATAAACAGCATCTCACCGTTTATACCAGACAATGGCCTCAACAGGTTGACCCCATCGATCTAAATTAGTGGCAGTGACCAAGTTCCGATGCCAATTACTCGCATACTTAGTTATCTTATCCATTCCCATGCCAAGCAACAACTGGATTAAGAAATCCACCTCGACGCAAATCACCAGGGAAACCAAACAAACAATTTATTTTCTATGTATCGATCTACCTGGACATCGTAAACCAAGTTAAATCTACATTTTTCTATTAAATCATCTTCTGTTCTAAGAAAATAAAATAAAATTTAAAAAAAAAAATAATATTTTGAAATCGAACTAAACATAATCTCAGGTTTAAAAAGGAATTTGACAGTTGCGTCAGTAAAAGAAAAAAAGAAAAAAAGTAATAAATGCTTTACACCATTTGTGCTGTGGCTATAAAATTACATAATATTTAGTGACGCGTGAGGCAAAGCACAAGAGCGAAACAAAAACATTTTAATCTTGTGCATTTATCGTCACAAGATAATTGAGGATCAAAGGCGATATAAGCCATCGAAGTCTCTCAACTGGTTTAAATTGAGGGACACCCTCGACACGAGAAACACGATGCCGTTTGTGCAACCAAATTCCTGTCTCGTGTTTTATATAAACGGACGCAAGGTAACGAGATAAATACTTATTTTGTCGTAAATTTTAAAAAATTGAAGAATTAGACGTCTTATTTATTAATTTTTTTTTGTTTTATTGCGAATTCTAAAATTTCATTAATTTTCCCTGTTAATGATGTTTCATGAGTTTTAAAAATCAAAAAAATGAAGGGAAAAAAACTACGTAATGTTTAATCAGCTTCTTTTTATTACAAATGAAAATTCAGCAGTTATGCTGTAACACAGAATTACATAAGTGTAAATTGCATTTTTTCTTCTGCAGATAGAAGACGATAATGTCGATCCGAAATGGACATTGCTCGAATACCTGAGAAATAAACGTATCCTTGATTTTAATGCATAAAACTGAACTCTTAATCTCGACTTTAAGCCCTTAATTGAACGTTTAGTGCGTTTGTGTGGAACGAAATTGGGATGCGGAGAAGGAGGCTGCGGTGCATGCACTGTTATGGTTTCACGTTTCGATAGAATAAAAAAACGCATCGAGTAAAATAAAAAACAAAAACAAAAACAATTTTGTTTTTAATTTAAAAATGATAACTTCAATTTTAATTGCAGACATATTAGTGTAAATGCTTGTTTGGCACCAGTCGTATCGGTTCACGGCATGGCAGTGACTACAGTCGAAGGGATTGGAAGTACCAAAACCCAATTACACCCAGTACAAGAGCGGATGTTTAAAAGTCATGGTTCCCAATGCGGGTTCTGTACCCCAGGTAAAGCTGTAAATCCTACATGATATCTTTGACATATATTCAGTATGGATGAGTTAATTTTATCTCGGGTCAATGTACGATAATTTGTCGCAACGCAGTAAATATTAGATTACAATTTTGCAAATCTGGAGCAGAATTAACAAAACTAAGTCGTTAAGAAATTGTCACTTATCTTTTGCTAGTTATTTTTAGTCATGGCCTCAAAAATCTGGAACGAAACTTGCAGCAAAGCTCATGGGGAGAATTATTTGTAAACAAGTTGCAAATTATTTTTTCCAGGCATCGTCATGTCGATGTATACACTGCTTAGACAAACACCCACACCAAGTTTCTCTCAACTGAAAAATGCTTTTCAAGGCAATTTGTGCCGATGCACTGGATACAGACCAATCATCCAAGGTCTGAAAGGGTTGACAGACGTAGGAATAGGAGGATGTTGCATGCAAAACGGCAAGAACGGCAGTAATGGATGTTGCATGCAAAACGGCAGTAATGGAAGTTGTAACGATAAAGATGAAACAGTTGAGTCGTTTAGATTTTCAACCGGAAAAAAGTTGTAATCATAATTTAATTTCAAGGTTTTGGAAAATCAATTTCGAGACTACGACCCGACTCAGGAACCCATCTTTCCTCCTGAACTACAAATGAGCACAGAATACGACAAACAAACGCTTCGTTTTGAGAAAGATGGCGTCGTTTGGTACCGACCAACATCTCTCGACGAATTACTTGTACTGAAGGCGAAGTACCCAGAAGCAAAGCTGCCTGTTGGAAGCACGGAAATCAGTAAACTAAAACAGATTAAATGATCGCAAACTGTTAAATAATTCTTGTAATCTCCAGACGTGGAAGTTAAACTTAAACACTGCAACTACCCGGTCCTCATTGCTCTGAACGAAGTGCCTGAATTAAACACAGTGACCAAAACACCACTTGGAATTCGATTTGGCGCAGCCACTTCCTTGACCAAAGTTGAAAAAGTATTGAAAGAAGCTGTGCAGCAAGAACCGGGTAAATTAGATCGAGTTTTCATCATTTCACACGTGTATTTTACTTAATTTTCACTGCAGAGTACAAAACACGAATTTTTTCTTCCATATTATACATGTTGAAACTCTTCGCCGGATCACAAATCCGTAACGTTGCGGTAGATTAAACAAATCGTTCGACAAGAACAATTACTAAAAATATTACAATTCTCCCTTTAGTGTATTGGTGGCAATCTAGCCACAGCATCTCCGATCTCGGACCTGAACCCGATCCTATTAGCAAGCGGGGCTGAATTGACGATTGCGTCAATCACCTCCCAACGAACCATCAACCTCGACCATACATTTTTCCAAGGTTACAGACGCACGTCGCTAGACAGTCGTGAAGTGATTGTCTCCATTACAATCCCATTCACGGCCAAAAACGAATATTTTACCGCATTCAAGCAGTCCCAGCGCCGTGAGGATGACATTGCTATTGTCAATGCGGCCATGCGCGTCATCTTAAAACCGGACACGTCAATAATTAATGACATTTACTTAGCATACGGAGGAGTAGCACCTATAACCGTTCGTGCAAAGCGTACCATGGATGCCATTAAAGGCAGGTATATAAAACCGCATCTCCACCACTTTGTTACGTGTGCGTTGGATTGAGGATTGTAATGAATCTTTATTTGAGGTTTTAATGTTTTCGCTTGCAGATGTTGGGACGACTCTATGCTGCAAGATGCCTGTCAGTATTTGTCGACTGAATTCGAGCTTGACCAGTCCACTCCAGGTGGCATGTGGCAGTTTAGACAGACACTCGTTCTGAGTTTCTTCTACAAGTTTTACCTTGGAATCCTCCTTCAATTAGAACAACACACTCGGTCGTTTGCAAACAAAGTTCCGGACGCTTTTGTCAGCGCTTGTTCACAATTCCTTTCAGGTCCACCCAAAGCGACTCAGGTTTATCAGGTATGGAAAACAATTCATGACTTCTGCGTTGTTTTATTGTGTAAAATTTTATAGGTAGTTGCTCCAGGACTACTCTCTGTAGACCCTGTTGGACAACCGATACCACATTACACGGGAGCGCAACAAGTTTGCGGAGAAGCGGTTTACTGCGATGACATCCCACCGGTAGTCGGTGAATTGTTCATGTCGCATGTACTTAGTACACAGGCACATGCTAAGATTCTGTCAGTAAACGTTGAACAAGCTTTGGCAATTGATGGTGTTGAGGCTTTTGTTTGTGCTGACGATTTGCCCGCTGAAAGAAACTTGGCGGGCATTACGGCAAAAGATGAAGAAATCTTCGCTTCGGATAAAGTGACTTGCCAGGGACAAACTATAGGCGTCATTGTGGCTCGGGATAAACATACAGCACAAAAAGCAGCCCGAGCAGTCCAAATTGAGTACAAGCCATTGCCCGCTATTCTTACTATTGAGGTATAGCAATGTCATTTCTTTTGCTAACAATAATTTTGATAAATAACATGATTTAGGAAGCAATAGAAGCGAACTCTTTTTATCCTGCTCACAACCGGACCATTATATCTGGAGACCCCCAAGGTGCCATGAAAGAAGCTGATCATGTATTGGAAGGAGAAATGAGAATTGGTGGTCAAAATCACTTTTACTTGGAAACTCAATCTGGACGTGCAGAACCAAAAGGAGAACATAGTGAAATGGAGATTACAATATCATCTCAAGCACCAAAACAAGTGCAAGTAAATAAATGCCTCAAATACTGTTTTCTCTTACTATCCTCTGCTATATTCACATACTGACAGCAGTGCTTGACTGGCCCGGCAGGCTACCGGGATTTTACTGATGGTCTGTGGCCCGATGGCCCGTCCCTGGCCCACCGTAGCCTGTCCCTGTGGCCCGACCCATTCATATTTTCCGATACTAAATTTGTACCCAGTCCAGCTCTGACTGACAGTTTATTCATTGTCTTAATCATATCAATTTCCTTACTAAAATTTACATTGAAGGTTTCTACAAAGGTTTAAACACTATGTTTGAACATTCAGAGACATTGGTCTTGTGGTGTTTGTGCTAAGTCAACTGTGATGTGAAATGAGCTCAAAAGTTTGTTTCTCAAAATCCATAAATACTCGTATCTTGTAGATGGAATGTGCGTTTGCTCTGAATATTCCAGCGAATAGAGTAGTAGTGAAAGTAAAACGTCTAGGAGGAGGATTTGGCGGCAAAGAAACCCGCACTTCAGCAGTCGCTATCCCACTGGCGGTGGCAGCAAATAAGTAAGAATATATTGAATGTTTTAATCTTTGATACTACACTATATTTTGTATACAGAGTAGGTCGTCCAGTTAGGTTTGCTTTAGATCGAGACGAAGACATGCAAATGGTTGGTGGACGACATCCATTTCTTGTTCGTTACAAAGTAAGTGGTCAATACTAAGTAATAACTTGAATTAATGATTGGATTTTAGGTAGGTTTTACTACTGATGGTCATTTATTATCGATTTTCATCAAATTGTACAGCAATGGAGGTCATGTGTTGGATCTTTCAGGAGTGGTATATGTCTAGTTTGTGTTGTATTCTATTGGTTTTTATGTCCATGACTGAAATAGGTAACGGATACTGCACTGACCAAGCTGAGTTCGTACCGGATGCCTAATATACATATTACATCGAGTGTTTGCAAAACCAATTTGCCGACTAATACTGCTTTTCGTGGTTTTGGGGCCCCTCAAATGATTGTGTGGGTGGAGGCAATGATGGAAGACATAGCAAATTACTTGAAAGTAGACCCAATAAAGGTATGAATAAATGTTCATTAAATGCAATTAGAAAAAAAAGCATTGGATGTTTAGGTGCGAGAAATTAACATGTACGAAGAAGGAGATAGGCTGTTCTTTGGTCAGGTGCTTAGCCACTGCACAGTAGGTAGATGTTGGCAAGAATGCTATCAATCCAGTGACTTTGCATGCAGAAAAACATCATGTGATCAATTTAACAAGTAAAGTAAACCTGTCTTTTGAAAATACTTAGGGTGGGGTAATTTCCACGTGTATTGCAGAGAAAATAGATGGAAAAAACGAGGTTTGGCTATTATCCCCGTTACCTATGGCATGGGATTTCCTTATAAATTTCTCAATCAAGTAAGTGAAATACAAATTGTCGGTTTCAAAAACCAAAAGCCAAAAATACTAAAATTTTAGGGTGCAGCACTGGTCCACATCTACACTGATGGTTCTGTACTGGTAGCCCACGGAGGAGTGGAAATGGGCCAAGGACTCAACGTTAAAATGATCCAAGTAAGTCTGGAACTAGTCAATATTATCAACCGACTAAAGGTGGAAACACAAGGGAACGGGTAAAATTTAAAAGCTTGCTTTTACTTGAAAAAGCGGCTAAAAACACGTCCGCTTGAGCAAACACAAGCTTGCGTTTTTATTCCGAGCTTTGTTTTGAAGCGAGCTTGTACTCACCCTCTACGATCAAACTGAGTTTGATTTACCAGCTTCAAGCTTGCTGGTGTTTTGGTCATGTGACTTTGACAGCCAATCAGAATCGTGAGAAAATTCTTGAAGGAGATTTTGGCGGGAATTTCTGGCTAGCTACCTAGCTAGCTTGAGTTGCCAGTTAAGCTGATGAGCTAAAAGCGGGTGAAGTGAGCTTGTAAATAACTCCCTCTTTAAACTTGTACTAGCAAGCTTTGGAATTTTACCCGCTCCCTTGTGTCTCCACCTTAAGATATAACTATTTTCTCTAGGTTGCTAGTCGTGCACTTGGCATACCCATATCTAAAATCCATATCAGTGAAACCAGCACTGACAAAACTCCTAACACCGTACAAACTGCCGGCAGTTTTGGTTCAGATTTGTTTGGCAGAGCAATACAGGTATACAAATTTACGAGATTTAATCAACAAAACAGATGTAAGTGAAAGTTAAACATGCTGTCTTTAGAATGCTTGCGAAATACTAGTGGAAAGATTAGGACCAATCATTGCTTCACAACCAAAGGGTAAATGGGAGGATTGGATCCACAAAGCCTACTTCGAACGAATCAACCTATCTGCTACTGGATATTACAAGTGAATAAATAAAAGTGAATTAAAACTCAATTATAATTATAAAATCCAATTTCTAGGGCTAACTGCTCTGAAATGGATTTCGACAAGATGTGTGGTGAACCGTATCAATACTTCACTTATGGCGCTGCATGCTCTGAAGTGGAATTGGATGTCTTGACCGGAGATCACAAAGTAGGGACAACTTCAAAGAGACATTTCATTTGTTGCTGATTAATTGCTTAGGTTCTTCGAACTGATATCGTGATGGATGTTGGCGAGTCTCTCAATCCTGCAATTGACGTTGGACAGATTGAGGGAGCTTTCATGCAAGGTTACGGACTTTACACCATCGAGCAGATGCGCTACTCACCACAGGGCATGCTCTACACTCGAGGACCTGGCACATACAAAATTCCAGGATTTGATGACATTCCAGGCGAACTCAATGTAGCTCTACTCAAGGGATCCCCCAATAAACACGCCATTTATTCGTCTAAAGTAAGTCGCTTGCAATAGAAATATTCGGATTCTGCACTTTTTCTGTGTAAAAAAATAATAATTTCTTATAATTTTGATTGTTTAGGGTGTCGGGGAACCTCCTCTTTTATCTGCAGCTTCTGTCTACGTGGCTATCAAGTATGCCATCTCGGCAGCCAGAGCCGAAGATGGAGTAAACACAATTTATCGCTTAGATACTCCAGCGACTGCGGAAAAAATTCGAATGAGTTGTTGTGATCGTTTCGTTTCGCAGATTCAGAAGTCGCAGAAAGATGATAAGAGTAAAAAACCGTGGGAAATCACCGTTTGATCGATCTAAAAACCAAGGAACAATATCATTACTTTTTATTTTGTGTTTTAAAACTAAATAACTCAAGTTACCAGCGTTTGCTGAATCAACACATGCTCATTGATGTAAAATTAAGAGCTTTAATTGCACAAAAGGATATAGCTTCCACTTATAAAATAATGCGGATAATTGGGTAGTTGGGAACAATGCATCAGCAAATTGCTACCAAATATATTTTTTTTTGTTATTTACCATTTTATCAACTGTAGTTTTGAAAATCGTTCACTTACTGTAAAAAAAATAATTATCAGCAATAAAAAATCCAAGTTTGTTGTAGAAATGTTTGTTCACATTCACCCATTTGTTCCTCCGAATTTGTTCCTTCCAGTGCACATTAACACAGTCAAGCAATCTATTTTCGCGCCGTACGTAGATGGAGTGATGCGATTGGCTGATTATGAGAAGGCTTGTGATTGCTAGCTGAACTGTATCACATTTTACCAAAACCCATTTTAGAAGTCTATGCTTGGCATGTACACTCGAAATTCATCATTGCATATTTGTAACAGTTGGTAAGTTTATTTTGGAATTTTCTTATTTAGGTAACAGCATCTCCTGTAAAGCAGTCTGGTTGGAGACATTCTGAAAGACCAAGTAAATCAAGTAAATAAATAAATATTGAAAATGATAATTTTTACAACCCAATGCAACCAGAGAATTTTCATTCACGGTGATCGTAGATACTTTGGGCCCATCTTACCTCGGTTATTACTTCTTTTACAGGTTTTGGCTCAACTACGTCAACTTTGAACAACTCTAAACCTCAGAATCAACCCTACATCAACAATTATCATCATTCCGTGCCGCCATCTGGCGCTTAAATTAATTACTAGCCATTTTCTAGTAACCTAGGCAATAATAAAACACAAAAGCAATTTTAGAAATAGTCATGCCTCAAATAAGTCTTTTTCAACGCGTTGTTGTAATGGTTTTTGTTCTCTCAGACCATCTGGAGATAATGAATGAAAATTAAAATTAAAAAGATTATTTTTATATTCTGATCAAAATGATACACACAAATTGATAAAAACAAAAAGAAACACACAATGGGTTGAAGAAATATCGATCAGAGGAAGTTGAAGATGTTCGAATACAGATGTGGTAGAAAAAAATGCTTTCTACTCATTTGCTTTGGATTTGATATTCGAATTATCATCATGTCAGATGTCAGTGCAATTACTTTGGCAAAACCCTTATTGGACTACCGAAACCCATACCAGAAATAATACAAGAAGCAAATTTAGAAGCAGTAAGAAAACTGAAAAACCCTTTGTTTTATATTACGGAGTACAATTTTTGTATTTATTTAGACTAGATTAATATGGTTATCTAGCAGAAAACCATTCATTAACTACAACCGATGGTTATATTCAGACTCATCACAGAATTCCCTACGGTAAAGAGAGAAGTATACACAAAACTGATATCATTGTACTGTACTTATCGTCCATGGACTGAACAGTGGATTATTACAAGGGTGTGATAAGCTTAATGGTCCTGTGAGTTTAGGTTTGATTTGTGTCAAATAACTTTTCAAAAATCATATCTGAAACAAGATCAGTTGTATTTCAGCATTTGTTCTTAGCTGATAATGGGTATGATGTTTGGTTAGCAAATTTACGAAGTTTTCCATACAGCACTCATTCAAACTTTACACGACAAGAAAATCAATTTTGGGATTTTAGGTATTTGGGCGTCAAATTTGCAACTATAAGTTCATATGCATGCGTTAACTGTTGACATCGTTTGTCGATGGCGGTTGATTGCATTAAATGTAGTTGGAGAGAACATAGGATACGCATGTTTTACAAGAAGTAATGATTTAATCTATATTTACAAGTTAGTACAGGTATATGCAAATACACTTGTATGCCACCTGATGGTGACGCACCGAACAATATCACCAACATTAACGCATCTACAACCCCAAGCCAAAATATTGGAATACTCGGATTTTGTCAGTATTCCATGTTCCTCAAATGGGCTAGAAACAAAAGTTTCAAAGTTAAACAAATATCCCCAAAAATACTTTGAAAACATGTTTAATTGGCAAAAAAAATTAAAAAACACTACTTGCTGCTTAGAAGTGGTTTTCGTTTGGGAACACGAGGTGCCAACTGAAATTCATGTAAACGACGCAGTGTTGTACGTTGGGAGACATTTATTCCATTTTTTTCCACTGTGCATGATGAATTTTAGATGACTTGAAACGGTTATTCATTACAATTGAATGAAGTTTGCGGTCATCTCGTGGAGTTGTTTTACGTTTTCATCCACTATAGTGCCGCATGGTGTTCAGTCCTTGTCCAGAGGTAATCTGCTTTATTGTTTTGGAAACTGCAGATTGACTGCACCTACAATTGTTGCCATTTCTCGTTGCTTACAACCGGCTGCATTAAGTTAGACAATCTGCTCTCGTTTCTCCATAGAGATGTCGTTGTTGGCACTCATTTTAATTTAGTGATAATGTGTGCACATTGTTTGAGGTTATTTGCGGCAATTTGGTCACGTGGAATGATGTTTTGCTAATTTTTGCAAATTATTCTAATTTTTTGTCTCAACACTTTTGTGATTCTAATATTTTGTCACAGACGTTTTTGTGGATAGTGGGATAAATATCTCACCTTTTTTAAATTTTTTTTTGTTTAAAATAAAGCCAATTAAACATATTTTCAAAGTATTTTAGTGGATATTTGTTTAACTTTGAAACTTTCGTTTCTAGCCCATTTGAGGAACATGGAATACTGACAAAAAACGAGTATTCCAATACTTTGGCTTGGAGTTGTAATCTGCTTGCAAGAAACATGTGAACAAGGCTTGTGTTGCGCATTGTGCGTCATCATTGAAGCTAGTGCAACAACGCATGCATGTGAACTTACCTTTAGTACCAAAAGTATCGGACCTTTTTGTTCTGAGAACCGGGAAATGCGAAATGTCGGCAAATAAACAACCCTAACTAATACAGTTAAAACCCAAAAAATCGATTTGTTATAACGAGAATTCGTTATATCGAAATTTTTTTAACGTGGTGTTCCACGGCCTGCCAACCAAACCAGCAATTTTTAGGTATTCGTTATATCGATAATTCGTTATATCGCGATTCGTTATAAAGAGTTTCGGCTGTACCAGTTTAGAGATCTCGCAGACAACGATCTCAGATCTTTAATTGATTACATATTAGCAAAAACCGGCTTTTAAAAGATACATTACATTGGCATTTCCATGGGCACTACAGCGTCATTTTACTTGCTCGCTCACAACCCAGAATATAATGAAAGAGTAATTTCTCAACACCACCACTATTTGTGTGTACAAAAGTTTATTTTTTCAGATTTCTAGTCTTATTGCAAATTACCACATATTCTCTATTGTGTTGCGAACAGTGCAGATTAAAGTGATTCACATAAGCAACAATGAGAACTGCATAAAAAAAAGCAGCAATTACTTCAACCTTGTTTTCAGTCATTTAAAAACACCAGATTCCTTGATCTTTTGTTTAATTCATACATAAGTACAAAACAATAAGGCAGAATATTTCATAAGAACAAATTCCACTGCACAGTAAAAGCACAAATTGAAGCTCACAAATTCGATAAAATGCCCGCAATAAGCGGCTCATTTAAAACTCGTTATCTAATCATTGGTTTGAGCCTTTTTGTCTACACTTGCAGTACTCCTCTGTTTACAGATGACCGAATTGTTAATTTCGTTGCAAATGTGGCCAACATTATAGGAGTACCAAAAGCCAGACCCGACATAGTGCGTGAAGCAACATTAGAAGCAGTTAAGTATTTCACCTTTACAAATACATAGGAAACTAGAATCACTACTCTACTCTATTTTATAGACTGAATTGATAGCATTCTACGGTTACCCGGCAGAAAACCATACGTTAACAACTGTTGACGGCTATAATTTAATCCATCATAGAATTCCGTACGGGAAAAATGGAAAACAAAACCAAACTGCCATTCCCGTTGTTCTTGTACACGGCATGAATTGTGCATCAACTCAATGGTTCGATAGCGGCCCCGAGAGCTTAGGTATACATGGAAAATTCATCAAAAACAATTGAAGAATACAGAAAAAGTATTTCAAAGTGTATTTGCTGAGTTGCCACTCGACTTTCCGGCTCTGCTTATGTGGAAAACATGAATTTTTTTAATCCTCAATATGTCTGACCTGTACAATGACAAATATTTATCAGCGAAGCACGTTTTTAAATTTTCCATACTTGTTTTGTAGCATTCGTTCTAGCTGACGAAGGATACGACGTCTGGTTAGTAAATTTCAGAGTAGGAAAGTACACTAATCATTCAACGTATACTCGCGACCAAAAGGAATATTGGAATTTTAGGTACTGAATAATAATTGTATAAACAGTAGACTGTAACTTCAATATAATACTACAGTCTGGACGAGATATCAACGCGTGATGTCGCGCCTTTGATTGACTATGCATTGGACAAAACAGGATCGTCACGAGTACTCTATATTGGTCAATCGATGGGAACAAGTTTAATGTTTTTCCTACTTGCAGAAAAACCAGAGTATAACCAAAAAGTATACGAAACATTCCCTTCCTCTCATAATTTACTGTATACCTTAAACTGATGTTCTCAGGTTGCTGGTTATATTGCATTAGGACCTGGATTACTTCCAAATTACCCAGTTTCCATGTCAAAATTAATATTTCTTTCACCGGAGACATTTCAAGTATTTTCTTGATTACATGTGCAATATGCAATATAAATCAAAATAATATTTTTTTCAGTTTATTAGAAGCACCTTAAACATTCATTCCATGTTAGCTGTAAGCCCACTTTTGCAAAGGCTTCAACTTGTTCTTTGTCCAAGCGCTAACCCAAAAATCTGTGAAGTAGGAATGTTTTTGAGTGGTGGCTATGGTCCTAATGTGCCAGATAGAGTATGTATTTTAATTACTTTGACACGTTATAAATATTTTCATATTTATATATTAGGCTAGAATTCCAATATACACTACCCACTGCGGCTCTGGCATGTCTATAAAAATCATGATTCACTATGGACAGGTTTGTACAAACAAATATTACAGTTAAATTCACTCATTTGTCATTTATATACAGGTAATACGAAGTCAAAAACTAAGAAAATTTGATTATGGCCACTCGGAAAATGTGGAACGTTATTGTTCGGTAAGAAAATATGCAATTTCAAAAATTAGGCCTTTTGGGAAGGTGATGGCAGATGAGGTTGTAACTCAATAAACATCAATCCCAGATAATGTTCTGGTAAATCTTAATAAATTTAATCCAACATTCGACAGTGCAACAGTAAATTTGTACCGTACCGTTTGTATTGCTGATTTTTCTTATTTTTTTTCTCTTTATATTAGACTGAGCCACCTGAGCTGAGTTTCGAAAATATCAAAGTTCCAACAATATTAATATATGGGGCCAATGATGCATTGATCACGCCTCTCAACGTCGAAATAGCTAAACGAAAACTACCAAATGTTGTCGAAACCGTTCAACTTTCAAACCTAATGGCCACTCACACTGATTTTATGTTTGCAAAAGATGGAAAAGAAATGTTGTATGACAAAATTGTGGTTTATTTAAAACGATTCTGGAGTAACTACTATCCAATTAAAGGCTAATTAACTGATAAATAATAAGAATTTGAATTATCGTATTTTTTCGCACAACTTTCCATACCACCAACAGAAAATAAAGCTCTGTAAGGCGCACTCCGCTTATAGAGTTGCTTATATGGAAAAAAAACTAACTGTGAATGTGTTGGTTTTGGGCCTATGTTTGGGCCTCACGCTTGGTCTTGCAAATTCCAAGTAAATGAAGATTAAAATATCCATCGTTTCAATCAACTAACAAATTATGGCTCATTTGTTTGAGCACAATTAAGACGTTACTCATCACGTTTTAGGAGACGGACGCATCGTCTGAAAGCAGCACGACGATTGGAAAATTTGACCTCTCAAGTCTCAATATACCGTAAGTTTCGTGGCAGCCATTTTGAATTTTGTTGTAAAATCCAAAACCCGATATAGATCACTGGAGAAGCAAAGCAACCCCAGCGAAAACAACGTTTTTGCAATTTTTGATGATGATTGTTGGCTATTTTTGGTGTCTATTCTGTTTGTAGAAACTCCATAAACTCTGATGCACCCATTAATTTTTAGACGACGTATGGTTCAAGATACTTAAAGCGACGTCCAAGCTTGATGACTCACTAAAACACTTGGCTGGCCATTTTTATGTTTTGTTTACAACGCATTTGTAAAGTGAAATTGTTATTTATCTGAAACGATTGAAAAATGTAAGACTGATTTACCAATATGTATATGTATCCTTTCAATTACTATATTTTCCCTATTGTGCTGCGAACAGTACAGATTAAAGTGATAAACGTAAGCTTCAATGAGAACTGCGTCATCTAAAATAGCAACAATTTCTCTGTCAGTCGTAAACAACAACACCAGACTCATCCAAGGCCTTTTGTTTTTATCTATACAAAAATACAAAACAACCAGTCAGAAGTAAGTTATTTCAGATAAGTGCGTTTTACTACACAGCTAAAAACAAAAGTTAAACAAATTCTACAAAATGGCTGCAATAAGCTGCCCATTTCAGACCCGATATTTAATCATTGGCTTGAGCCTTATCGTCTACACTTGCAGTGCTCCTCTGTTTTCAGATGACCGAATTGTTAATTTCGTTGCAAATGTGGCCAACATTATCGGAGTACCAAAAGCCAGACCCGACATAGTGCGTGAAGCAATATTAGAAGCAGTTAAGTATTTCACCTTTACAAATACATAGGAAACTAAAATCACTACTTTACTTTATTTTACAGACCGAATTGATAGCATTCTACGGTTACCCGGCAGAAAACCATACGTTAACAACTGTTGATGGCTATAATTTAATCCATCATAGAATTCCGTACGGGAAAAATGGAAAACAAAACCAAACTGCCATTCCCGTTATTCTTGTACACGGCGTAAATTGTGGATCAACTCAATGGTTCGATAGCGGCCCCGAAAGCTTAGGTATACATGGAAAATTCAATAAAGACAATTTAAGAATACACAAAAGGATTTCAAAGTGTATTTGCTGAGTTGCCACTCGACTTTCCTGCTCTGTTTATGTGGAAAACATGAATTTTTTTAATCCTCAATATGTCTGACCTGTACAATGACAAATATTTATCAGCGAAGCACGTTTCTAAATTTTCCATACTTGTTTTGTAGCATTTGTTCTAGCTGATGAAGGATATGACGTTTGGTTAGTAAATTTCAGAGGAGCAACTTACACTAATCATTCAACGTTTGCTCGCGATCAAAAGGAATTTTGGGATTTTAGGTAGTGAATGATAATTGTATAAACCATAACACGGTTACTTCAATATTTTACTACAGTCTGGACGAGATATCGACGCGAGATATCGCGCCTCTGATTGACTATGCATTGGACAAAACAGGATCGTCACGAGTACTTTATATTGGTCAATCGATGGGAACAAGTTTAATGTTTTTCCTACTTGCAGAAAAACCAGAATATAACCAAAAAGTAAATGAAACATTCCTTTCCTTTCATAATTTACTGTATACATTAAACTGATGTTCTCAGGTTGCTGGTTACATTGCGTTAGGGCCTGCATTATTTCCCACTTACCTAGGTACCATGACAAAATTCATGTTTCTTTTACCGGAAGCATTTCAAGTATTTTTTTGATTTCATATAAACACGCGCGATATAAATCATAATAATATTTTTTTCACAGTTTATTAGAAGCACCTTTAACGTTCATGCCATGTTCATCGTAAGCCCAGTTGTGCAAAGACTTCAACTTATTCTTTGTCCAAGTGTGAATCCAAAAATCTGTCAAATTGGATTGTTTATGAATGGTGGCTACAGTCCTAACCTGCTGGATAGAGTATGTACATATATGTGTATATTAATCATTTCCACACGTTATCAGATATTTTCATATTTATAGTTTAGGCTAGAGTTCCAATATACACTTCCCACTGCAGCGCTGGCATGTCTGTAAAAATCATTATTCATTACGGACAGGTTTGTACGAAGAAATATTACAGTTAACATTAAAGTCACGTTAAATTAATTTCACTCATTTCTCATTTATATACAGATAGTACAAAGTCAAACCCTAAGAAAATTTGATTATGGCCGGTTGGAAAATGTCAAACGTTATGGTTCGGTAAGAAAATAGGCAATTTAAAAAACCTAGGTTGTTTGAAATGAGATTACTATAGAAGTTGATGAAATATGAAGTTGTAACTCATCCATATAAATGCAGAAACTCAGTAACACTAAAGTAACATCAATTACAGATAATGTTCTAGTAGATTTGAATAAATTCAATCCAATAAACTCTACAATACAACTAAACTTCTACGCCTATTCCGAGCAATGCTGAGAAACTATCTGTTGTCCTATATTAATACCAAATGCTGATTTTTCTTATTTTTTTTCTCTTTAAATTAGGTTGAGCCACCTGAGCTGAGTTTTGAAAATATCAAAGTTCCAACAATATTAATATATGGGGCCAATGATGCAATAACCACGCCTCTCAACGTCGAAATAGCTAAACAAAAACTGCCAAATGTCGTGGAAACCGTTCAAATTTCAGACCTAATGGCGACTCACACTGATTATATGTTTGCAAAAGATGGAAAAGAAATGTTGTATGATAAAATTGTTGTCTTTCTGAAACGATTCTGGAATAACTACTATCCAATAAAAGTCTAATTATTTGACAATAAAAATTATTTGCAAATTTTACGAAGATATGACCTCCATAAATAAAATCATTTATTTGTTGATGTTATACAATTAGTTATTTCAGTCAAATGACATAAAATCATGAAATCTCATTTAATATTTCGTCTCAAAACGCATTAAATGAGATTTTGAGACTACGCCACAAGGTTAGCACGAAATAAAAACCGAAAGGGAAAGCGTTTTAGGTCAATGTTGTTACTTTTTTTTTTTTTTTTTTCATTTTGACTCACTGCAATTGCAAACCAGTTTCATTCCCCTTGAGCAGTGAATTCACAACGTCGGACAAATAAGCTGGTGAAATGTTTTTCAGCTATGTCTAAGGTTAAATACCCTTTAGAATTTTCTGTATACTGAGGATTTCTGCACCAATAAGAAAGAAACAAAAGATTTGTGCAAGTGTGAAGGAAAGCGAAAATTGGGACGAATAATAATTTCCTGGATATTCAAAGTGTTGTGTGCTCGGACTTGGAAAGAGAAAGGTATGGATTGTTTGATATAACTTAGAAGACTTATAAAATAATTCGAATTTTTAAACTCAAGAGTTTGTGTATAAACTTACCATGAAAAAGAAGACCGAAGATTAAAAAAAGGCAAAATGAATTCAGCCTTGATTTTCATATTATTCCGATCTGTTTTGGAGGTATCGAGCAAAACCTGTAAGTAACAGACGTAAAAATAATACATAATAACAAATTTATCTCATTTTTGATGTTATTTTCGTGAAAATCATTGCATTAATTCACATTTTTATAGTCATGGCGGTCGGTTATGTATATTTCTTTGCATTTTGCATGATAATAATGAGGCAGACATTTTATTTTTCTTTTGTTTACATTTTTTAGATTTTTTTGAAGATCTTTGCGAAGCACCTTCACTTGTACAGATTGAATCTCCACATTTTAGTTTAGGGAGATTCTCGTCAACTCGACGATTTGGTTCAACAGTGAACGTGAAATCAGGAGAGAATTTAATAATGGTTTTGGGATCAGCTTTGAACACTAAAACTAAAACGCTTCAAGACAGTGAACTACTAGAACAAAATCTCAACCTCCGTAACTCGTGGAATTCAACAAACAACTCAACAAACCAAAAAGAAAATAACTCAACTTACGATTGCTCGTTTGGATTCAAATCCTCCAGTAATTTAACCTTCACTATTCACTGGCACGGATTCATAACCAATTGCAAAAGCTACTTACAAGTATAATTAAAAATTAATTATAAAACATAAAATAAACACATAAAACTTAATTTTTCTTCTAGATTTTTCAAGAGGCGAACAAAATCATGCTTTCGTTACACGAAAAAGGAAATTACGTGTTCAACGCAACACGTTTAATCCCAATTAACTTGCGAGTATCAACGTGTGAAAGTAAAAACTACGGGCTTATTATAATAGTAACAACTCAAGGTACAACCCAAATATGCAAAACGATTAAATAATCCCCTTATTTTTGTCTTTTCAACAACAAAACACAATGTTTTCATTGTCACACTCGATTTAAAATGTTAAAAAGGAGAGAAAAAATATTCTAATCTCTCAAAAGGAATTTCAGAGACTCCCCTCTATGTGCAAGGCTCAATTACGTATTCTGGAGTCATTGACCGCTACCCATGTGTGGCCTTGCATCATGTTGCCACACAAAGGTGGGGTAAGGTGAGGGGAGAGAGGGAAAAGGGAGAGTCGAATACTTTCACTTTTGAGCATTGTTTATCCGATTTAAGAGTGAAAATAAGGTGATAGTGTTTTGTATAAATGCGGAATTGATGGTTTGTTTGTTTATTTAGATGATCCCGAACAGACGGTGTTGTTGTCGTCGTTTTTGAAAACGTTTACGAGTTTTTTCGCGCCTTTTTTCGGTTTTTCTTTCGTCGCCATTTTGATTGGCTGTTGCTTAGTGAATCGAAGTCGATGGTTTTCATCAGATCGTGCGAATAAAGTTCAGAAAGCGGATAAACCTCCTAAATATGATGACCTGTTTCCGAAAAATGTGAGAGTGGAATCTCCACCTTCGTACGAAGAATGCGCAACACCAAAGAATTAAATTATTATTTTTTTTAAATGCGAGAAAAAAAATTTTGTTCAATAAAAATTAAAATAATTTTGAAATATTTGTCTCCGGGAATTTTTTTCTTTAAAAGGAAAGTTTTGAACGTTTTCACAATTTTTCACAATTTATATATGAATGATGTTAATCACAATCAATTTAAAATCGCATAAAACTGTCACTTTCATGTTGATGTTAAACGAATGCGGATCTATAAGCCATGATGTCATCTCAACGACCTTGCAGTAGTTAAGCTTCTTATAAAATCTAACTTTATATAATTTAATTTTCGAGGAAAAACATTATCTAATGATATTTTCAACCTGACACGAGTGATTTATTGCTACCATATCGAATTAGACTTGACATTTATCTACAGAATTTCAATATAAGAGATTTCCTTGTAATTCAACATGAGTACACACTCGAAACGAATCAATTAACTGATAGAATTATTTTTTCAAGGCAGAAAAATAATATTTCAAAATTTGAATATCCCTCCATTTTTGCATATAAAGAAAAATGCAAAATGTATAAATAAATGAATAAAAAATGACGCCAATCACAAAAATCAAGAATTAAAGGTAAAGAAGCAAAGTAAACAATGGCGTGTTGCCAAAACAATGCGGTTGCGTTTGGTTAGAGACCGTGCTCGCAAGATTTAGTGCGTTTCCAGGTTTTTATTGATTCGATTGCCCATTTCAGACAATAAAAATACATTTTCTACGTTTCGGAGAAACATTCTCGTGCATCAACTGACATCTAGGGGTAAAAGCTAACTGTTTATTCTAAGTTGGTCGTGGCCTCATTATTACCATTCACGCCTAAAAATGACTAATTATGTAAATAATTTCACCACTTTTGTCCCCCTCGAAAATTCCACTAAAAATACGACAAATCGATTTGAAAAGACTGAAAATATTCTTAACAATCCCCCCCACAAATAAAAAAAAAATTAAAAATTAAAAAAATGCAAATTTATTCTAAAATTGCCAACAGATGGCGCACATCGCTCCACATTGACGTAGATAAATGTCAAAAGGTTGGTGTAAATCAGTGCTCGGTTTGAGAATTCGTGATTCGTCCCATTCGACCGGTCGTAGAAATAATTCCTGCAGTTGAACGAAGGCCAACCAAAAAGCAGGTAAGCACTAGTGAGTCGAGAAGTGTTGATCGGTGGCTACGGACGGCGAAGGCCGTTTAGGTGGACGAAATTTTTTTCCACGCCCATGGAGGGCAAATTTTATCATTGTTTATTTGTATATATCTTAATTTTTCTATGTATTTGGCTTTTAAAAATAGTGGACGCGTGCAATGCAATTTGTAAGTATACAAACATTACGTGTATCTATTAATGCGAACAAATGATGATCGAAATAATCGATTTTGGGGATATATTTTACGTCTAAAACGAATGGTCACTTTCGATTAGCAAACATCGTTTCTAAATTCTAAGAAAACGCCAGAATATTTCGCATAAAACATTCGTTTTATCGCGACTGGAATTGCACCATCATTTGTTTGTTTACTTAATTAAATTCGTCTTGTACTGTACACTCATCACAGCAAATGTGGGTAGGATGTAGGATTTTCGTCTGAGTCAACAGTCAACACGTTTCTTTTTAAAAAATTTCGCTTTAACATAGTCTAATAATAAGTTACCGTTTCGTAAACCTCGTTGTAACGACTCGCTCATCAAATTGTGTGTTGCGAATGCGTCGTTGTAACGAGGTTTGGTTGTGCAGTTCATAAACCTATTTGAGGAAGCAGAAATCCGGTTGTGTATGGCTCGAATTATCAATGTTTTAATGTTAGTTGTACTAATTAATGCGTGAATACATAATTTCTGGTACTATTTTCGAGCGAAAATGAATATTTATGTTTAAGTTTCGAATTATTGAGAAAACGAAACCTACTTAGAAATTAGAAATCCCTGACTTGAATGACCTTGTCTTGGAAAATTAGTGGACATTTGTATTTCAAGATAAAAAAAAAACACTTGTAATTGGCCTAGTTTGGATTTGAATGTTTTAATTTTTTTTTTAAGATGTTCTAAATGAGTACTGTGAGAAGCCACCATTCCAAGTAACAATATCTCCATCGAAGCCTGCTACATTTCTGCTGAATGCCACTGATTCAATTCCAGCCAATGTATCAAAGCAAAGAAATCATCATATTTTTTCCTGTGTATTTTCTGTAAAACCTAAGCAGTATGGCAGCAACACTAGTCTTAACATAGAATGGAAAAATTTAGGCCAAGGATGTCCAGATTATGTAAAAGTAAGATTTGATATTATTTTTAAGGTCAAATGACATATTTATACTTTGGGGACATGATTTTACAATAAATTTTTTTTGTTTTTTAGATTATTAAAATGGATGAAAACATTTTTGTCCACTTAGTTGGAACAGGAAGTCGTTTTTTAATTCTTACTGGAGCAACTGTTGTTGATGTACATATATCCATTTGTAAAGCTCAAAGTGTTGATAGTTTTTTGGAAATCTCTGCATCCAGTAAATCACCAAAAATTGGTAATTATTATCTAGGAGATGTCAATATTTGGAAGATTCATCACGGATGTCCGTAGCACATCCTAAGAATATTCACACCATTGTTAAGCAATAGGATATCCTACGGACACCGGAGTTGTATGGGCTAATGACTAAACCTCGGTATCTTAATATCAAATTCAAACTGCACAATGGCAGATGGTCAAGCTTTTTGCACACAAAGAACGTAAAGCAATAAAATTAATGAGTTTATTGTTGTTTATTTACTTAATTTTAGCATTATTAGCCCTAATATTACGCTTAATGGTGCTAAATAGCGACTGGAATAGGGAAATCATCTGCGCAGTATGAGTTTGACGTAGAGATACCGGGCGGGAACTGTGTACAGTTGTACCAGATTTGAATTTACAGTTTACAGTGTGAATTTAGATCAATATGGTGGGATTTGACTAATTGGTCTTTTTTGTTTATGTAGACAATCCAACTGATATATCATCAATTGTTCTTGCATTTTTGGCACCATTTGCATTCATACTATTAGCCGTCATATTGGCTGTAATGGGCAGCTGCTGCTGTGCCAAAACCTGTTCCAGATCATCTGGTCAATCAGGAGACCTGGTAACAAGCAGTCCTTCGTCCGAAACCGGTTTCTCATTGACTGCGAGTCAACCGTCAGGATCCAGAGACACGTTGTTTACAGTGACTTCTGTGGTCGACAAACCACCAACGTACGAGGAATTGTTCCCGGTTGGTTACGCTTACAATGAATCGCTTTTGGACAAAATACACAACAATCTGTCAAGGACCCATGATTCCACGCCATTGTCTCACGAAGGAGATGAGAACAGGAATTCGACAACTGAAGAACAAAACCATAACCAGCCTACACATAATCAAGGTCACAGTCAAAATGCAGTAGCTCAAACTGATCATGATATTTTGAGTGGCGTAAATGTTAATGAGTTAGTTGTGGTGGTTTAGATTTTATCTTTTTTTTGTTTTTGATGACTCAGGACAGATTTTTTTTTTTTTTTAAATGAAACATTGTACAAATGAGATTTATAGTAGGAAGTTAGATTGATTAATTTATTAATTTCAATAAACTAATTGTTTTATAGTAGAGCGATTCGTGATGTTTTATGTTTTTCGTACATAAACAAGAAAATATATTTTTGTCGCATGTAAACTCACCATTACACTAGCTACATTCGAAAAGTCGGTTTAAAATTACAGTTAAACATGTTTTACTGTTTAAATATTGTGCGCAGCCGCCATTTTGGTCTAAATAACAGTTCGAATGCAGCTACTATACGATTAAACCTTGTTTATTTATGTAATGTAACTATTATACAAATATAAAAGAGTTTTTCTTATAAAATGCAAACAATGTTGGCACTAATTTGGACGTACGAGACTGAAACTAAACGGAATAAAGACTGTAATCGTCTTCGTCCTCCCATTGGAGACCTTTATGACTAATCAGCGTCATGAGCAACGATTCAATGCGTTGGTTCTGAAGCTCTAGTTGATGCACTGTATTCCCTAAGTTATTTATACTGTCCGATAAGTATTCGTGATTTTCGTGTATTTTTTCTAATTCGGTCTAAATCGAGAAATAAAAATGAGAAAATGGAAACGGCTCGAAGAGTGTTCCCACAATTCCATACTTTGTCGTTTTTCCCAGAGTACGTCATAGCGATGTGAGTCATTTCAAAATGAGCGATTTTGGCCAACAATTTCTTATAGAAACTGTCGTGCTTCTTGTTTGGTGTAACCGAATGCTGTTTGATTATGAAGCGACGAAGTAAAAACTTTGGCAAAATACTTTCGACGTTTAGAACTAATTCGACCTGTCAATTAAATAAAACGTGCTTTCAATGACTGTCAATCAATCACACAAAGATCAATTTCCATACTTGCATAGCAAGTCTTCTAAGTTCTGCCTGTTCCTGCACTTCTTTGATGTCGTCGACAGCTAACCCTATCTGAAGTTAATCGTTTGCTTTAGACAAAATTGGGAAGGAATTTGTTCTTTATCAGGAAATCTGGACTGTGTTATCTAAATATCATGTTTTTGTGCAATTTACAATCCATCAAATCCCATAATTCTGTAAATTAAACTGTCCAAATTGCCTAGTGATAAATACCCACCAAAAGATTGAGTGTGGCCATTGAACAGAGCAGTAGAAATAACACGATGAGAATGTACGCAGGAATTGGATAAGCCAAATCATTATCAAATAAATCGTCAAACTGATATTCTCCTAACATCATGGTAATTACTCGTATTATACTTTTCCAAGGAGTTTCAAATTGTTCCTTTGAGTCAAATCAATCTCAACTGTTACTTAATTAATTTTTTTTTTAAAAATACAATACCTGATTGTGGAATATTGTATAAAATGCTAGACCAAACGCAATAAGTAGTAAAGACATGACTGTCAGTGCTTTGACAAATGTTCGAAAAACATATGTAAACATGACAGCGTATATTCCTAAATATGGAAACTTCCTGATGAAAAGTAGTAAATCTACCCAGGAAAACAGAACGGTCACAGAAGCCATTTGCCATTGCCATGACTGAAAAGATACAAGTTGCAACTATCTGCAAACAATTCAAAATTAGGGAAACTTTTACCTCCCTGTATCCAGTTTGTTCGGAGCATTCGTTGAAATCAATAACCAAAAGCAATGAAGAAACATAACAAACCCATTGCAGTATGTTTTCTGCATTTAAGTAATGCCAGCGCATTTGATATATCTGCAGTGTCTGCAATAGAAGAAAAAGTCCAAAATTAACACCTGGTTCTTCGAGGTCCCTGACTTCACTCACTTCACGAATAAGGCTGATCACAGATAGCACGATGATTACGTATTTGCCCATAACGGCAAAAAGTGCCGGTTTCGGTGGTTCTCCAACCGATTCCTGTAGGACTTTCAAACAAGTGGCCTGCGATATAATTTCTGCTATATCAGTTCCATTCCTGCAATAAAACGTAACAATTCTAGCGAATTTCAACTCAATTCCTATTGGTTAGTGTACCGTGGACGTACTGAAAGATTCTCTTCTCTTTGTCATTGTCCACAAATCCTTCCAGGACTGGATTTTTCGTATGAATAATGTAACCCGTAATGAAGGTAACGAACAAAATGTAGTATAACAAGTGGAAATAGTAAAGATAACGTCCAAAATGTATCCATTTCAAGTGAACTAGACTCATACAAAGTGGGTGGCTAAGTAGTTTTCTCCTTCTTGACCTGACCATAATCATCAGAGGATGGTTTTTCTTAAGTACAATAGCATCTTCTGAATATAGCGTCGCCTCCTTGGTCACTTTATTGTCGTCGTCGTAGATATCTTTTTCTACAGCGCCACATTTTAAGTTAGAATTAATTGTAAACAACTTGCAAACGAGTGAGAAATACCTTTAGGAGTGCAAGGCACTTCGTTTGGCTCTCTGTAATCGAATGAATTCTCACGGTATGATGCATACATGTCGTCGAGAAATTCGTAATTGAATGTAACTGTAAAAGCCTGGTGTTCCGTTCCGAACTTATTGGTGGACGTACATCGAAAAAACACCTTTTCAGCCACATCTGAATTCAAGAAAAGATAAAATTCATTACAGAATATTTGTGCCTTAACTTAATTCTAACTTAAAGATTAGTGAACATGCTAGAGTAGAGGGCAATGATTTTCCGGTGATTTAGATGACCGTATCATCGCGAGGAACCGCTAGAACAGTCTGTGGACCGCCATGGACACCTCTGCTGCCGTACGGATGTGATCGTATTTTGCAATCTTCTCAGCATCCGCGTCAGCCAAAGACGAGCCCCACTCCTAGCGCACAGTTACGTCAACGATGAACGACTGGGTCTCCGAGATGATACAACGAAGAGACAACCAGCCAGTCCATAACCGGGCCGACGTGATGAGGTTCTAGAGTAGATTTACTTAGTAAATTACCTGGTAATTTGCGGATTAACATTCGCATGGGTGTATCTCTGAATCCTGTCTTTGGATTAATGGTTTCATTGCTCAATGCTTCTCTCCAATAATCGCTTTGAATTATTACCATGGCAACATTCCTGTAAGAAGAATACCAGTGTTGATTAAATATTTAAATGATGTACATTTTGGGGTCAATAAACTATACTTATGACTATGTTCTATTGCCACTTCTAGACTATTTCTTCCATTGTCGTCTAATCGATTAACTCTTGCTCCCCACTGAATTAAGAGTTTTACTACTTCTGCATGCCCTCGTCCCGCTGCAAGATGGAGAGGTGTTATCTAAAAACAGAGCAATTTTATTACGATTAATTTCCTCGTGTTTGCGGACATCTTTTGTCTCCGCCAACGAATAACACACTTGGTCATCATCTACCTTAATTTTCTCTGGAGGATCAATTGGCGAATCGGCTGCCAACAGCACTCGCACTGTCTTGATCCACCCTTTGGCGCACGCGCAATCCAAAGCCGTCCAGTGATGAGAATTCCGCTCTTCCGAGTTGGCGCCGGCGTTTAAAAGCAACTGAGTAGCTCGATCGAAGCCCGCCAAAGCCGCTAAATGCATCGCAGTGTTGGAATCTTCATCTTCATCGTTGACGATTGGTTGTTTACGTTTAAGCAACTCCCGAACGACTCTTTAAAAACGGTTTTATTAATTACGGAGTAAAAAATAAATATCCTTAAATAGAACTTTACTTAGTCTTTCCATGTTTGGCCGCAAAATGCAAAGGCGTTTGCTCGTCCTCGTTTTTGTGATCAATCTGAGCATCTTGATCGAGTAAGTATTGGACCACACTCAAATACCCCTTCATTGCAGCGACGTGTAGTGGCGTGTTTCCAAACCTATCTGGTCTTCCTAATAACTCTTTAGCTTTTGGTTCTTGGAGTAAAATCTACACGAATAATAAAAAGTCAAAATTTTTTTTCAAAATTTTTAAATCTATTTATTTACCACGAGTGATTCTAAATGATTCTCTTCAGCGGCCCAATAAACGGCGCTCTTGTCATTTTTATCAACCGCAAAGATGTCGGCCCCGTGTTTGAGCAAACACTTAATTGCATCAACGTGGCCCTCGCAAGCGGCAATTATGAGCGGCGTAAAGTTATCCTTGTCTCGTCTCTCTATCATTGCCCCACTAGAAATTAACGCAATTTTCTAATTAGCATGTCATTCAACGGCCTTGAATTGTATCAATTTAATAAATTACTGAAGGATGAGATAGTCGATGACAGCCGTTTGATTGTATTCCGCAGCCCTGTACAGAGGCGTTTCTTGCAATCTATTTAAGCAGTCGATTCGTGCATTGTTCTCCGCAACCAACAACTTGACAATGTCCAAATTGCCGGAAACCGCGGCCAAATGGAGCGGAAAAATAAAGTTGAGACGCGGCGCATTGACATCAGCACCTTTGAAAACGTAAATTGAAATTATTATTTTTGTTCTTTTCAATTTATTGTGTTAAATATTATTCCAAAAGACCTTTGTGGATGAGGAGTTTGACTATATCGCAATGACCATTGTCAACAGCAAGATGAAGAGCCGTGTTCTGCGCATCGTCTTGGTCACTCACCATCTAGAGTGCAAATTCACGATTGTATCAACAACCAACACGAGAAAACGCAAGTCCGTATAAAAGGGATCTTGCGGAATCAAGTTTTCTAAGCTTAACAAGTGCACGAGCGCGATTTTTTAATTGCACAAGATCCCTAATGTATTTACTTGAGCCACTTTTACCCATCCACCCTTCTGTTCCGCCGCGTCTAGCAATAACTTGGCTATGGCGATGTGTCCTTCCATCGCCGCTTTATGCAATGCAGTCGCTTGGTTCTTGTCGCAACAACGAATGTTCGCTCCAGCTTCGATTAGCATTGCTGCAATCTCCACGCTCCCGTGTACAGCGGCTAGATGAATCGGGGTCATTTCTTGATTGTCAGTGGCCTATTGAAAGATATGGGGTTCAATGATTTCAAACTGATATGTTACATAAGATCAAGTGAGGTGAAGAAACTTTGATTTCTTAATTTCACTCCATCTTTGAAAGTTTGAAGATTTTTAAGTGACCTCGATGTTGATTCCCCGGCAATGAAGGAGTTCCCTGGCTGCGATTTCGTTGCCGCGCATTGCCGCGTAGTGTAATGGCGTTTGGCCCGAGTTGTCCTTACAGTTGATCATCGCGCCTTGCGACGCTAGAAAGTGGATGACTGAAATGGTGGCCGGGTCGCAGGAGTTGTTACTGTCCAACGAGTCCCGCGACTCGGAATGACGGATGGTTTTACTGAACAACACCTGGAAAGATTCGTTTTCAATTGTATATATGTATTTGCGTGGTTAAACCCACTTTTTTCTGTACCGAACTCAAGGTGTACGAGCGGGGTTTCATCTTGCCATCTTGGTAATTCTCCAGCACGATTTGAATCGGATCTTGAACCTAAAGCGAAGAGAAATTTAAGTCAAGGTGAAGTCTTTTGATGCCGATTTGTTACCGTGATCGGCTTTGGACTTTTATCTATTTTCGGACGACTGGTTTTCATCTTCCGCACATGTCTAGCAGCGAAGTGTAAAGGTGTAAGACCTTCCTCACCGCGTATATTTACATCTAGAAACATTTAAACGATTAAAATTAACTCCAAACATGGATTTTACAATATTGTAAATAATAATTTGTAAGCGGAACGGCTCGTACGCGTGACAATATATGATTTGTACATTAAATAATGAATTTTATAATAAAATTGAAAAAATTCACATTTGACAAATAATAATATGTGGAATGCATTTCGTAATTCATTTTACAAAGAGTATTACCAACAGCATGCAAAAAAATAATTTTAATGTATTTTTAACCATATTGTAACGAGCCAGAATCGCACTCTGTATTCGTTGATGCCGCAACTGGACTTATCAAATAAAGACTAATTTTCAACTTAAGGGAAATTAACTTTAACCCTTCTAGTGACCATTTGGGAATTATTGCGATGATTGAGGAGAAAAATTGATATTTTCTTACTTGCTCCTTTTTCCACGAGAAGATTGACCATCTCGAAGAAATTGTAGCGAGCGGCGTAGTGCAACGGACTAAGTTCATCTTCGTCCAGTTGGTCTATTTTGCGTCTTAGATTTGTCACGCTTGTATCCAAAAGATATTTCATCAATTTGATGTCCCCGTCTCGAGCAGCCTGGAAAAGAATTTTTAAATTTCTAACCACATCTGCTTTCTTCTTCATTGATCGCTACTTGGAGCCGCGATCGGTGTGAAGTGGACCAAAGATTCTAATAATTTGTCATTGATATAAAACCCCAACAAAAGAACAATTCGTCATCAAAACACATGTTTTATTTTGAGGAGGAACAAAAAGAAGTTTATTCATTGTTATTTCCATGATGGCCAAATGAGATTTCGTTCCGATTCGTTTGCTGGGGTCAGCGTTGAGGAAAAGTAAATATAAAAAAAAATTGTTTAAATACTACTGTAATGTAAGAAAAACAATCCTTTTCTTTTTATAAATTAAATTTAATTAGTGAGTTGGAATTAATCTCCCCCGAAAAATTTTTTTTTTTATATATTTATGTTCTGATATTTTTTCAAGGATGTAAATTCTAAACAGAGTAAATATTGGACGAAATCGTCCTTGTCATTATGTTGAAAAACTCCTATTCAAACAATTTAATTGGTTGTGGGAAAAGCCAGTGTCGTTCAAACTCTTTTTACATGTGTTTTGCTTGCAACATTTACCTATGGAAGTTTTCCATTGATTATTTTCCTGGAAATAAATTCTTTTCGTGTTTATCGGCTCCAAATTGATGTTTTCACACGCGTGTAATTGTAATACATACATTATCATTAAAAGAAAATTAACCACATAGCATTCAGATCCTTATTGACTTCAATTTATAGACTTATTATATTAAACAATAATTCATCGATAATTAAATATCTAAGCCTCGTTACATCATCTAAATTGGCTAGACAACAATTTTAGTCACACAGTCTACAAATATTTCCTTCTCCCCCCAACTCCCAAGGTAAAACAGCAGTTGACAAACCCACTATTGACTAAACAAATTCAAATTTAATAGACTCGCTAACTTAACAGCCTTTTAGCTGTGTTTTACGATTACATAACTTTACGCCGAACGAAACCAAACTAAATTCTTGACATTTTTTATCATTTTACCTGATGTAACGTTTTAGGCACGTCCAATTGCCCAATATCCAAAGACGTCGGTCTCTTCTTGACCGAATCCATGTTATTTGACACGTCCAAGACAAAATCCAAATTCTTAAGACGCCTGAGTGGCGAGGCACGTGGCGACGGCATTGGCGACGGTCGTAGCGAGGAGATTCGACCGTGTAAGAAACCCTCATCTGCATGATTGAAGGCTTCGTTAATGTATTGTGTCTTTTCCATCACGCATTAACCGTGTTCTTCGCACTGGGGTTCCGGTGATGGTCCCTTTGCGCGAAATGCAACCATTAATGTGTGGGCGGAAAGTGCCGTCGTGAAAAATGAAGGAAACAAATCGAAGGCGAGAATTTCTGATGGCGAATGGAGAAGGAGGAGATTGAGGAGTTATTCAAGTGCAACTGGTGACATTTCGCAAGGAAGCCATCAGATGATCAGCGTCGATCAAATAAATGGAGAAACTTTTTTTTCCTGGACTTGTTTGCAACTGCCTTTGAAACTATAAAACGAGTTCGTAGCCAGAAGGGATGGTTCGCGGAGAGTGGTTCGTACAGGTCCACCGTCAACTTTGTTGAAATGTAAATAGTTTTTTAAACGGTGGGGGCAATAGAAGAGAAGGAAAAAATTAACCCCTGACGGTGGAATTGTTGGATGGCGGCCAAGTTGTTGCACAAATGCGTTTTTCATTTGATTTGTTTGTTGGATGTCTTAGACTCACTTGAGAAAAACTATAAAAGTGAATGATAAAGATAACATTAAATTGGTTCATTGATCTATTCTATTCTGTGTGGTTGGTGGATGGGATCGGGTGCAAAGCAGTTGCAACCAGAAAGAAAATAAAGAAAAATTGAATCGTTGCATAATTTTTTTTTTTTTAGTGAATATTTTGTTACATTTTATAAGGAAAAATGGTGTTTCGAGCCGTTTATGGTGTTCCAGTGTAATAGCATTATGTAGATTATGACTCGATAACAAATTATCATCATTGTTATTATTTTATTTCCCGTGTAGTTTTATTGTAGCATTGCGAAATGCCATTTGAAATGCACTTTGGAAAGCGATTTGGAATGATATTGAGCGGAAACAATTGGAATGTTTAGTATTTACTTTCTAAAGTAGACATTACTTTGAAGTACCAGAGTGATGGAACATCAACAGAATTGATTTTAATCACTTTTGAGTCATTAAAAGCTGATTTTTTTAGATCGGAATCTTTTTTTTCCTATTGGAGCATCCGTGTCAATCTATTAAAACAATTATACTTATTAATATTTGTTATTATTTGTTTGTATTACTAAAAAAAACAAGATTGATCGTTCAAGTAAGACCAGAAGAAAGCAATTATAGGAGTAAACGAAGCAGATCGCAATTAAAACGAATAAAATTCAACAGGAACATCACAAACAAATATGCTCGAGCAAAAACTTGACCTCATATTCCATCCTTTTACATTTCATTTGCTATTTAGCTGAAATTCCTTTCTGTGGTGACAGGACAACATCCACCAACATCCTATAACGACCTGTCACGAGTTCTTCGATTAATTTCGTAAATACCAAACAAATTGCAATGAGGTGATTGCAATCATTGTCATTTTTATCACAATCATTGCAACTAATTTAAATAATCGATCTTTTTTACTTTGGTTCAGTAGTTTTACCTAAATTCAGTAACTGAGACAGTATGGCACAATTAAAACCAATATTTCAAATTTTTAATCGAATTTGCATACACACGAAGCAAAAATATTGTGTGGAGTACAGCAGCGAAGCACAGGGGCAGCAAACTGTGAATTTCTCTTATAAATGGCGGATATACAAAATATGTTATTATTTTTTTTTTTAAAAAAAATAAAATTAGGACATCATATATTTTACGTTCAGTTCTTTGCACCTTGTATGAGGCTATAAAACAAAAAATTAAACCTACATTTTCCCAAATCAACAGTCCGTGTCCTGTTATGCCGTCAATAACATTTGTGATTAAATAAAAGATTTTTAAATAATTAATTAAAAATTATTTTTTAAAAAAAAAACCACAGTATTTGCAACCTCATCTTTGACACACAAATTCATAAAATAAAAAAAATTAGCACATTGTCACCTCTAAAACAACAAAAAACATCATTAATTTAATTCACCGCTTACTAGTTCCCCAAATTGCCATTAAAACCAATTAATCACATCACAGAGCGAACCCCATTGGGTGTCATACGTGTTTTTAAATCATTTACGATCTGAACTAGACTGACCTAATAATCACGCATCACTACTCGCGATATTATTCTTTTTTTCAAAATTCAAAGACTTGGAAAATCGTATTCGACAAAAACCTCATTGCCCACATGCCAAACACAAACAAGTCACGTTAGTCGGAACAAAATCTAAGGATATTTACAACCATTCAACCGTTTTAAAACGAATTTATCCGGATTTATGTTGCAATTACAATAAATTACAATAAACACTAGTCGTGCGACCATTCACCGAAGGACGTAAACGAAATAAAATTCATTTCTTTTTTTTTAAATTTTCAAAGTCCAAACCAAAACGGACATAAATAAATCATCTAAATAACATATCATCGTATCACAAGGTTCGATCCTTCAGTCCCAAATTTCGGAAACTGAACCGAAATTTTTTCAAGGCCCCCGTTTTCATTAAACTTCCGTGTTATTACGACGAGAAAAACAAGGCCGCCGCGGAAAAATTAAAACTCTGTCAAGGCGAGGGGGTGGTTGAACCAGTTTTGACAATTTCTGCAGGCTTTTGTTCTAATCCGATCGCATTTTTTCACTTTCTTGCGTGAAAACGAGCATGACCAGCTTTGACGTCACCAACGTTATTTGGAGCATTAATTTTTCTCGCTACATTAGACGACAAGTTGCGATGGAGCGTACGGTAAGACATTCTCAATGCTCGACATTTCGCATAACCCGCCAACTTTTCCTGCTTTTCAGACCTCTTTCTTCTTCTTCATGCTGCCATGGACGCTGGTAGTGATATTTTGCCCCACGCTTTCCACCGGTACATGAGTATAATTCGTATTGAACGCGATTTTCGTTGTTAAAATCGTTTATTGCTACAGCGCTGTATTGCAACGGCGTGGAGACGTTCGAAAAAGTGTCCGGGATGACAATGCGAGGTGCCACCAGCTCACCACTGTACGTGAGCACGGGTTCTTCGGTCACGGCTGAATGCAACATGCGATGCCGCGCATCTCTCGGCTGTTCCGCCTACGTCACCAATTACGACATGAATGCTTGTTTCCGTGTCGACGGATCGTCATCCTTTGAGCGTGGTCAACAACAACTCATGAAAGCCACCGAACGTCTTCATTACTTCGAGAAAATATGTCTGCAAGGTAAGTGCGATATTCGAACTGTAAAAACCACAATATGGGAAATTGAGGAAATTAGTTCAAAGCGTTTAAGCATTGTTTGCCCCCTTCAAAGCTTCCCTGCATGTCACGAATATCTGCAACTCTTTTAACACCAAATATAAATATTACAAAATTATTAGATTTAAGGAAATTCCTTTATTAATAGTAATTTGGGATTATCACAGTGGAAATCGTAGAAAAGGACGGTTATGACGTGTTATTTAATGAATTGGACCACGTACAACTTCATTTCAGGCCCTGTGTGTGATCGTGCGTGGTCATTTGAGCGCGTTCTCAATCATCAGTTGATGGGGTTCGATAATAAGTTGATGCAGAACGTTCCGTCGCGTCAAAGTTGCGAAGAAATGTGCCTGATGGAGAAGGATTTTCAATGCATGTCCGCCGAATACGACGGTAGGAATTGTCGTATGAGCAAAGAGTCTCGTCGCACCCAACCGGGCGCTTTCCAAGCGGCCATGGGAGTCGAATACATGGAAAACCAATGTGCCCAACCACCTGCCGGTAGTTAATCAACTTTTTTTTAAAAGATAATTAAAATTCCGTCCAGTTTTTCATTAAATCTCGCTCGCAGAGGTCACTGGAGAATGCGAGTTCGAGCAAATGGCGAACATGGACGTCGGTCACGCCGATCTGCAACGAGCGGCCGCTAACCAGCAGCAATGTCAAGACATGTGCGAAGGTTCTCGGCTTTTCTCGTGCCGCTCGTTCTCGTGGAATGCCGACACGAACATGTGCCGTCTTTCTGCGGACGACATGCACAGTGTGGCCCCGGCTAAAATGAGACAGGCGAGACAAGGAACGAGTCTCTTCCAAAGGAGTGCATGCTTGAACAGTTAAGCATTTCCACTTCGTTTTTTTGTTGTTTAAATTAATTAATCGGTCTTCCGTCGCTTTCAGTGAGTCTCGCGTGCTCGTCGGACATGATGACAGTCACACTACGAACTCCAGAGCCCTTCATGGGCCGAATTTACGCACGTGATGAACCCATGTTGTGCGAAGCGTTTGGAAACGGGCGAATGGAAACACAGATCAGCATGATGTTGCATCAATCTCGATGCGGTGTGATGGAAGAAGTATGTCGAATTCCTCGCTGGTTTTTCTCAAATAAATTCGGATAAATCGTTATTATAGAGTCCTGGGATGTTCGCGAACATTGTGGTTATTCAGCAACATCCGATTCTTCAACGCAAAGGCGATCGATCGGTCAAATTGATGTGTTTCTTCGAGGCTGACAACAGGACCGTTACCAGCGGAATGAACGTGGTAACAGAGTACGTATGGAAAAGCGATTTGGTTTTGTCGGAGTTTCTCTACAACTGCGAGATTTCCCTTTGTAGTAACAGCGGTGCTGTGGATTTAGTCAATTCGACGGCCCCGCCACCGACAGTTCGACTGCGCATAGTCGATATCAATGGCACTGATGTGATGGGAGCGACTCTTGGAGACCAGCTTTTTCTTCGTATTGAAATTGATGAAGACAGTATGGAAAATTAGTTATTTTTTTTTTAAAGGAAGCAATTTTTTAAAATTATTTTCTCGTAGGTGCGTACGATATTTTCCCCCGGGACTTAGTAACTCGAAGTGGTACCACGGATGAATCCATAGTTTTATTGGACAGTGCAGGGTAATTCATTTCCTTCTTTTATTGACGAATAAATCGACTTTTTGGGTTTTTTTTTCAGATGTCCGACGGATCCTAACATTTTCTCCGGTCTACAACGGATTCCAAACACGAGAAATTACGAGGGCAACTTTGAGGCTTTTAAATTTAGTACCGATGCAGTCGTACGGTTTACGGTCAACATCCAATTCTGCCTTCGTGAATGTCCTCCGGTAAGTTAACTTACAGCATCTCTTGTCCTAAAGAGCGCAAGTAAAATTCCAAAGCTTGCTAGTACAAGTTTAAAGAGAGAGTCATTTACAAGCTCACTTGGTCCGCTTTTGTCTTACCGGCTTAACTAGCAAACTCAAGCTAGCTAGGTAGCTAGCCAGAAATTCCCGCCAAAATCTCCTCCAAGAATTTCCTCACGATTCTGATTGGCCGTCAAAGTCACATGACCAAAACACCAGCAAGCTTGAAGCTGGTAAATCAAACTCGGTTTGATCGGAGCGGGTGAGTACAAGCTCGCTTCAAAACAAAGCTTTGAATAAAAACGCAAGCTTGTGTTTGCTCAAGCGGGCGAGTTTTTAGCCGCTTTTTCAAGTAAAAACAAGCTTTTAAATTTTACCCGCTCTCTTGTGTTTCCACCTTTTAGAAGATCATTTTTAAATAACTCAGACAAAAACCGTTTCCCTTTGTTGCCGTTGCAACATTCGTGATTGCCATTCATGTGCATCAGTTTCCTTGTCTTAACAATATAATTTCCCAATTTTAATCCGTTTCCGCGCTTCCGATAAGAGGAAAAAATCGCTTCAACCAGTCAAGGTGCAAAAGGTAGGCAACCTTGATGGACCCTGGATCAAGGATGGGACACCATTGAAACTGTTTCACTTTTTAAAAATTAATTTTCAAGGACCCCAAAGTTCATCTACAATTTTTTTACGTTTGCGATTGTTCATTCATTCATTCATTTCCCTGTAAAGCCGGAATGCAATGGTAACTCGACTGCAGCACCCAGCCCACCTATGCCACCACCTCCCAAGCAAAATCGAATGTCAGATCCTATGTCAGATCCTATGCAAAATCGAATGTCAGATCCTATGCAAAGTCCAATGGCAACTCCTATGGACGATCATGATCCAAACGATGTTTCAAACGGGCGTCATAAACGTGACATCACAGAAGCATTTTATGAACCTCTCGTCTTATCCGAATTGAACCTTCAACGCCAACTTCTTGTCAATAACATCGATTTGGAACAAGATCCAATGGCAATTGAAGAGGAAACTTCTAATCACAATACAGGTAAATAAAAATTCTTCTATTCAATTAAATTCAACTAAAAAATATATATTTATATCTTCTAGTTGTGCCGCCGGATCAAGTCTGTCTGAGTTCAACTCTACTGTTGATTTCCGGAATTTGTTTAGCAATTCTTCAAGTGTGTATAGTGGCAACGTGCACAGCTTGCCTTTGCCTTCACAGACCACGCAACAAGGAACTAACTTCAGGGTCAATTCCTCATCCAATCATGTTTGATGTCAAGCACAGAGGCCACAACAACTACAGAGTGTAAACAAATCTAAATATTACTTATTATGTCTATTTTATATTTTTTTTTGTCTCTATTGCTTAATTTTTAAATTAAAAACTTGCTTAAGTGATTAAATTATGATGTCTAATATTATCCGCACTCTGCAAGCACTTTTTTCAATCTCTACTAATAACTTATGTGGTCAAGGTGGCTTAGTTTGACGGTTAACCCGCCCACCTTGATTGGAGAAACCTTGCCACTTGCTCCATGCTACTATTTATATAGGATATTGTTTTTTTTTTGGTTCAAATATCGAGCAAAGGAAAAAATGCAGACAAACTTGGTTGTCTACTGCTCGGTTTTTGAAGGTTGGGTGTGGTCAATGTAAAACTATTGATGCAATTAACGGTCCGGAATGTAATAAATTTTTTTAAGGTCCTGTAATGTTGATTTAATGGCTGATTTGTTACATGTGTTTAAAAATTAAGTTTCTTTAAAAAAAAAATTATGTTTTTTTGTGTGTAAAATTGAAATTAAAAGATATTTTCAATTTTTTTTTTGTTTTTCTTTTTGGATTTTGGGGTTAGGAATGCAAAGTCATGAGTTAGTTGACTGTTAATGATTTTTCAATATTAAAATAAAACACGTTTGGAGGAAAATAGTACACAAAGAAATGCCTGTCAAGGTGGTTGAGACCTCGAAGAGAATAAAGCCTCGATTCAATTTCATTTAAAATTAAGACGTGTAATCAATAATACAGTTAGAAATTCACCCAATTCTGTTTTTATATGATTTTGATTTAAAGCGGTCAAGAAAAATAAATTCGATTTCGTTTTCATACAATTTCTTTTGATTAAACACGTTTTTTTTTATATAAAAATTTTTAAAAAAGATACGCGATAGCTATATTGAAAAATTCGTGTTTTAAGTGTTTTGTGTGTTTCTTTTTGTATCTTTTAACATCACAAAACAAAAATACAAACATCTTTTCCACTTATAACACGACTTTTGGATGCAGCTAGTGTTCTACCACGTAAAAACAGAATTGAGTGTATACACTATACAGTACAAGGAGGGAGTAAAGGATAGAAAAACAGTGGCAGACTTGTAAGTAATTTATTAATAAAATTTGTTAATTTTCAGTTCCAAAATGAGTTAATTTGGGACAATTTTAAATCCGCCACTAAAACAAAGTATTCGGAAATGACAAATACACCAGAGTTCTCATTCAGTACCACGTAGACAAACGTGGGGCAACCACGGAGCGGTAAAGAGTTGGATTTGTTGCCCCCATCATTAAAGTACAAAAATAATAATAATAAGAATATTATTCTTAAAATTATTATTTTTGAATATTAATTTTCAGATATTTTCCATGTTTTGGATATTTTGTTTTATATTTGGCAATAAAATTCATTAAAATCACTAAAAAAGAAATAATAACAATACACTGTGACAAAACAATGATTGGCTACGTCGGATCGATTCATTCTTGACAAAATATCAAAATCAAGCGAATCGAAAGGAATATCTTTCAAAAATGTCGAAACCAGGTGTTCCCAAATTTCAATCCGAAGACAACCGATCATCAATTGGTGTCCAGTTCAGCCAAACCTCGAGCGATGTGGTCAAGTTGGATACCGAATACCTCAAGCATCACATGGGGATGTCGCTCAAATTAGGCCTGGCTCAGATCTGCTTGAAGAAACCGCGCGATCCCATCGAATTCCTGGCCCACTACTTGTACAAATACCGGGAGAACGAACTCGCCGACGCCGAGAGAGAAAAGGACGATGAATTAAAATCACTCCAGCTGGGTGTTCTCGACGCTAAAGAAAGCGAAACTGAATAATTTCAATCAAAAAGGAGCATTTATTTCCCTTGGTGTTTCCTCTCCTTCTGCAATAACTTCTTTCGTTTGCGAATTAAATATTTATCCAATTTGTGGCCTTTTTGCAATTCTTTGTACTTGTCCACCAGTTCTTGTTTATCCGACGTAGCTGCGAAGAAAAATAAATCAATTAAAGGATTAATAAAACGTTTGAAGTGTGATTTTAAATTACATTTGGCGCGATAGAACGGTTTCTGTCCGCTTTCGAGTTGTTCGACCAATTCTTTCTGCATTTCGGCCTTTTTGGCTTTCCGCTCGGCTTTTTGTTTGTCCGTTCGTTCTTGGTTTTCCTGTAATTTCGGTAAATTCCATGTTTTACTCGCTATTTTTAATGTTTAAATTATTATCTTACGTATTTATTAATTAATAATTTTAGTTCTTGCTTCTTTTCTGGATCTCTTTCTCTCTTATGCGCTAATTTTAACTCCTGAAAGGTTAAAATAATTCAATTTCATGTTATATTTGTCGAAAATAAGTTCCGTTGTACGTTTTTTTCGTTGGTTTTCATCTCCTTGACGAAGTAATAGGATTGTTTGAACAGTTTATCGTCGTAAGTGCCGGACAGATCGTCAAATCGTGGATCACGAGTAACCTAATGTGGGAAAATTGTTAAATTGGCCACTCGGAATGTTTGAAATATATTTTACTTTTGTTTTAATCGGTATAACTTCGCGAAATCTTGGCACTTGTTTCTTAGATGATTCTTCTCGTGGTCTGTTTTTATTCTCTCGGTGAAAATGTCTCATGTTTCTCTCGGGTTTTGAGTCAAATAAAACCTTGTTGCAACTATAAATACCCGGATCAATTAAATCAACGAAAGCGATTAATAAATTTCGATCAATTACAGTTTAGTTCCGATTTCTTCTTTCAGGCACTGAATTTCTTCGAAAGTCATTTCACTTAATTCTAAAAATAAAAAAAAATTGACTCTTAGAAAAATAAAATAAAATATCAGATTAAATGTATCATTATTCTAACCTTGTCGCAACTCAATATGTTTGCTAGTAGAGGCCATTTTTTCGTTCAAATCGAGCACTAAACTAGGCCAATAAACATGTGTAAACAACCGCCATTACTACTTTTGCACAGGGCACGAATTGCACAGTGCCGCCACCATGAGCCGATTTTTGAAACAATTCTATATTGAACCTAATAAACATTTATATTTATGTTAAAAATTACTATAAAAATCACAAATTGCTGCAGAAAAAAAATTCTTAGTACAAAATTCAAAACGATTTTCTTAAAATCAGATTGTTTTCCTATAGATTGTTTATAGATACAATTCAATCCCCATTTTTTAATTTTTTTTTAATTTCCACATATTTTCATTATTTTGTTTAATGCAAACCATTTTTTATTATTAAGATAATCATGAAGTGGGCAAGGAAATTTTTAACGCGGAAAATTCATGCACCAAAGAACCCAATTTGCAGCCAAGGTTTGAAAAGAAGATATGAACCATCAACTCGGCTATAAATCTGTCAACGAGTGTCGATTGCACTTTTCTCCCCTCCTTCGAAGAACGGTTATCGAGAACAATTAATTGGATTACGTCAGTAACCACCATCTACCAATGGCAGTTGGCACCCGTGTTTACTTACACATTGGAACTTTTCTACTTTTACGACTCCAATTAGGTTTATTCGTACTGAACTGCTAAACTCCAATTACCGCATCCTTAACCTGCTGTTATATATATTTTTAACACCAAATTTTATAAAAATCGAATATAAAACAAAAAATAGCAAATTTTTATAACTGAAATGCACCTGTAATTTACACGCTGGGTAAGTGTTCGAATAAGTCATGAAAATTAAAAAGATTTCCTTTTTAATTTTCATTTTATAATAGTAAGGCACAGTTAATTAGGTATTCATGTATCTAATGTTATTTAAGGTGGGAATTACACCTGCACATTTAAACTCTAAAAATTACATCAAGTTGTCATAATTTTACGTGATTTCTTCGGTTGAAAAGAATTAATTTTGGTCGAAACGAGAGCAAAATTGTGTTTTTTAATGCGCTAAACTGAAATCCACACAAATTTGGGTAAATCGTACCGAGATTACAAATTCTATATATTTGTATTGATTCATTTGACTTTATTTATATATTTGTATAAATATTTGTTATTATTTTCAAAATTACAAACGCTAAAGTGACATTTTTTAATCATTTAAAAGAGTTATTTCAAAGCCGCCCACCATATCGCTCAAAAACTCACATTTTTATAAACGAATACGTCCAATAGTTTTTCTTCATATTATTATTATTATTTTAAATCCCTTTAATGTCTATACTGGGAACATCCATGGGTTGCCCGGTTTCATCAGAATTTCAAACCAAGATGCCGTAGTTGCAAGGCATTGCGAGCATATTATCCGAAACGAACCGGACACTCCAAAACACAATTCGGGCGTCTTAGCACGCATCTCCCTCGCTTTTGATGATGCCGGTCAATCGCTACCGTGATAACATTTGTGGACACTGTTGGACCACCACCACAAGACCAGACAACCACTATTTACATTTACAATTCACCCACGTACCACCAAAAACACTCCAAACAGCAAATATCGACAACCGCAAATATCGACAACCGCGCAACATTTATCCACGAAACCAACAAAAAAAAACGCGAAAAACTCCAAAAACCACGACACAAACATCAAGTTGGACCGTGAACACAGTGAATAAAATCCCGAGCGAAACCGACGCAGGAGTAATGTGCAATTCGGTTCGGAGCGCACGGATTATTCAGATACGGCGTTTGTGGATTACATAATTCCGCTTTTTCTCGTTTAAAATCCTAATTCAAAGGGTTATTCAGTTTAAGGAATGGTGTTGGTACTTGTACCGACGTACCGAAGTTTCTTAACGACCAGAAAATTACACAGGTAACGTTGACGAGTCATTTAATTAGTCGTTTGCGCCACTCGAATCGAGTTGCTCCGAGTTGGAGGTTGCTTGTTGTGTCCCTAATAACAGATGTGCCTTGCTCTTGTGAACTGCGATAAGAATGGCCCGTGCAAGTAGCACCTGATTTTGCAGTCTCTGCCTCTTGTAGGACAGTTTTCGAGCACCCACAGGTGCAAATTACATGGTGAATTGAGTGTGGGTATACTTGCAGCCTCTCCTCGTTATTTCCACATCTGGTTGGAAAATATGGAATGCTGTACGAGTTTATTATTAAATAAGAGGTTTTGTCAAGTGGTTGTTGAGTACTCCGTATTTGTTTAAATGGCAGAAAGCGCATTGGAAAGGAGGTGTAAAAATGCCCAAATTGCTGTTCCAGGGACCCTTGAATTAAATTTTAATTTTTTTTTTGTATTTTTGGATTATTTTACGAATTAAACTTTATAAAATTAAATGACATACTGATATTTGAAGCTAGAATTCCAATTTTTAGACCGATTTAAACCGATTTATATTTTTTTTTTAGATTTGGGAGTTTTGAGGGGAATATTTGAGTATTTCATGTTTTGGTATAATTGCGTTTATTAAGTTTTTTGTTCGTGTATATTTTTGTGTGTTTTGGTTGATCCTTACACCACAGGTTGTCGTCACTCATGTGTACGGCCAATCGAGTTGGGCCGCCGAGTAGCGAGTTAGTCATGTGATTTGGTGCACGCAAACGAGCCGTGCGATCCAATCCACGGTCAGAATTTGCCTCTTATTTACTTAACTGCACGAAATTAATAGAAAAGAGGTTGGTGCTCACGCCTCACTCGAACTATCGACATAAATTCACGGCAGGTACCTTTGATAAACTCACACTTTTCACACAGGTGCAATTCACTCATTTCACAATTTTTTCTCAATTCCCTTTAATTTATTTTTAATCCAAATTTCTAATTTTTCAGTTCGGTAAATGGACGAGGACGATGAAAATAAGTCAACAGATGGCTCCGAAGATTCCATAGTGTCCGGATCCAGTCGAAAAACCATCAATCAAATCATCAGAGACAAGAAAAGACAAACGAGTTTAACCTTAAAATGGTGACTAAAAATTAAAAACTAAATGTATAAATATGTATTACACTTTCCGACACAGGTTGGACGATAATTACAGCGTTTGCGATGGAGTTTGCCTGCCCCGCTGTATCTTATACGCCCATTACTTGGATTTCTGCAGACGACAGAACTTGGAACCCGCTTGCGCAGCCACGTTTGGAAAGGTATTTCTCAATTCCAATCAATATTATAAGTAATTACCAACAATTTTTTTAAAAATCTATTTAAAGACAATCAGACAAAAGTTCCCGAAACTAACTACAAGACGCTTAGGAACCAGAGGACATTCGAAGTAATGATTCTGTTTGACATGTTTTTGTTTATTTATTTGTTTTTTAATGCAGATATCATTACTACGGGATAGGGATCAAAGAAACGAGTGAATATTACCACACGGTGTACAGTGGTAAAGGATTGACGCGTTTTTCTGGATGTAAAATGAAGAGCGAGGGAGGTTTCACGCGCAAATATTCGCTGAGTTCGAAAACCGGCACTTTGTTGCCCGATTTTATCGAAGCGAGTGCTTTCATATTGCCGTCGTCGCTCTCCATTGAAAAGGTACGAAAACTCGTAAGTTGTTTCGCATTTCGATTCGTCTATTTTGTGTTTTGTAAATGGGTAAAAAAAAAATGGCGTGTACAATGTGTACATCGTCAACCTTTGCAGCGTGGCAAGGGAAAATTTGCACTTTGCGCTTATCAAAATGGTTTATGACGGGATCATAAATACTTCGCTCTTTGAAACATGCAATCCACGAGGAAACATGGATTTTCATTTGGGTGGAGAAACCTTATCGTAAAACTTTCTAAGCCTCTAAAATTGATCCACGACATAGAAAAACAAAATATATATAAACTTATATATAAAACAAAAAAATTTAATTTTTTTTAACATTTTTCTTTATTTATTTTTTAAAGATGGAGACGTTCTTAATGATGTATAGAACTCATTGCCAGTGCATTTTAGACACGGCAATCAGTGGGAATTTTGAAGAGGTATATATATGTACATTTGAGTGAGAAACAATTGATTGGACGTTTCATTTTTGTTTATTAGATGCAAAGTTTTCTACTCCATTTTTGGCAAGGTATGCCCGATCATTTGTTGCCTTTAGTCGAAATGCAGGTCATTGCTGACATTATTGTAACCTGTGATTGGATTTTATACAAGGTAATTAACTGATATGTGATAAAACAAGCCATTTTTTAATTTTGTTGTTGTTTTATTTAGACTTTAAACGACATATTAATACCTTCAACTATGCAGGAAATGCCCGAAACGTATTTGGATTTCAAATTTTTCAATTAAGTTTTATATAAATTCCAATTTAGACTTTGTTTTTTGATTTTTGCAGACTTCTGTGTGATATTCGCAATCTAGCGAGTCACTGGGAACACTGGATCGCGTCATCGTTGGATAATTTACCCGAATTAATGGTAAAAAATCGCTTACCCGCAGCACGCGTGTTTGCACGTAATCTGCGACTGCAAGTCTCCTTTTTACACCTCGCGCAGGTGGGCAAACTCTTTAAAAACCTCACTAACTTTTGCACAAATTAATCAACAACGCAATTTGTTCCAAGACGGCTCGCCCATTGCTGTACGACGTACAACAAGTGAAAAATATGATCGAAGATATCGAGAAAGTCGATTTGGCCGCGATTAGCACGGGGCCCTATTTCACATCGCTAAAGCCGGACGAGCAAAACGAATTCGAATTAAACATGGAACGTAAGAATTGTGTTGTTGTTTTTGTGGTGATGAAGTGGCAAAAATGTTATTTTCTGTTTATACGACAGTGTTACATGACTTTAAAGAACAACTGCGGAAACAAGCAACGGTGGAGGGTTTTGTGGAATGGTTAGACATCATAGTCGAACAGAAAATCGTAAAAGTAAATCATTTCTTTCATTTTTTAAAAATCTATTTCTATACGTGCAATTTTTCCTCGCAGCAATGTAAACAAAATGGATGTCGTTTTCAAGAAAGAGCGCAAGAGTTCTTTCTAGAATGGTGTTTTTTTGGAGCGCGAATCATTCACAGTTTAACCATAAGCAACGCTTCTAGTTTTGGTAAAACGGAACACTTAATGGCGGATTTATTGCCTTTGTGGAGCCCTAAATCCGCCATTTTTGTAAATGTAATTATAAAAGACTTATTTTCTTTCCTATGTACAGCTGCATTTCTTGTAATACGAATGTTGTTGGACGAATATGTGCTTTTAGCATTGGAATCGCAAGTTGTGCAAGAAAAAGAGGAAGAATTGCAAGCTGCCCTCAGTAGGCATCTTATATCTCAAGGTAAAATATTAGATTGTTTGACCGATATCCAAATTTTACTATTAAAATAAATTATAATATTTAATTTATAGATTCCACACTTCATTTACTCAAACATCCCACATCCTGCTTCCTGGCCAAATGGCAGCAAGACTCGCCAAGTAGAAAAATTAATCAATTTAATGGTGATGTCAATAGTCATCCATTTACAAATACGGTAGAGATTAATGGAGTGGAAATTGAGTGTTGATTAACGGAAGGGTTATTTTAGGTTTCGAGCATACGGATGTCGGTTATTCGCAGCCAAGAAACGGGGCAAATGAATTCAAATGCGACAACCAATGCGCTACTGACTCCCCCAGTCTCGCCAGTGTTTTCGTCCAATCGCCATTCGATGGTTTTAGAGCAACAGCCAACAAATGACGAGGAGTATGATTCGTCAATTGGGCAATATTACAGTAAGCTTTTATCTATTAAGGGAATGAAAATAGGAATGAAAACATTAGGGTGGGCCCCAGAAGAAGTTACACAATTTTACCCTTTTTGAAAACATTTTACGTAAAAAATTAAATTTTTTCTTAACAAATTTCTAATAAAAATATTCAATTTATTTCTACGAAAAATAAATTTTGGGCAAAATAATGAAGTTGTACGTAAAATAGTCAAGTTTAATTTAAAATAATCAAGTTTTACGTAAAATAATTAGGTTTTTAGGTAAAATAATTAATTTTTTCAATAAAAGTTCAGTAAAAATTACTCTTTTCATTAAGAGTTGGATTTTTTCAGTAAAAATTACTTTTTTCAGCGCGCGATGAAAACCAAATTTGTATTTTCTTTTTTTCTTTTAAAGTAAATGATGAAAATGTGTCTCGAAATTGCGCCTACAATGTGAATCCAGATGGCGGAGCACAGTTTCTGGTCATTCCAAACCACCGAGAATACAATGATCTGTACCACATTCAGAGGAACAACTGTACGACGTACGAAACTGAAGAGTACGTAAATAATTCCTACGCATCCAGTGAACCTCAATGTCTAGGTATGTAAATTAAAAAATTATTTTTTAAATTCAATTTCTTAATTTTGCAAATTTTAGCAAACTACACCGCACCACACTACGATCGACATGCAATAAACTATCCCGGATCTGATCAGACTTATTTAAACAATTCAGCATGCCTTATCGAAGCTGGTAGGCAAGGTACGAATAGAAATCATAATTTCACGCTTATTCACAAACTATAACATTATAAAATTTCAAATACAGATAATATTCGCTATGCACCTGAATACATCATGTTACCACCAGAGGCCGAGACTTATCCCACGAATCAAAACAATCACCTAGTGTCAAATCATGAAAGTGTTAATGGCGCTTACGAATACCGCGCTTCAGTGAATCTACTTTCGTATTTAAATCAGTAATTCTGTACTGTATTGGTTATTTAATTTTACAATTTTATTATTTCCAAAAAGATAAAATATATATCTATTATAAATCATCCGAGTGATAAAATGTTAAATTGGAATTGATAAGGTGGCATCAATAGATTGATTAGTGTATTTATTTATTGTAAACATTTTTGCTTATCTAAAGATAAGCTAATTAATAAAAGCTATAAATTCCCCACAAAAGTAACCAGGAAATCATTGAATAAATTTCAATACATTTCTAGTGGTTGAACAGTAGTAATTACTTCCTTACGTAAATATACAAATAGGCTGTGCTGTATTTTGTTTTGCTGTTATTTACAATGGAGGTGGAAGCTCGCTCTGCTAGGGCCATGAAAAATAACACTTAACAAGTTGCAAACTTTTAATAAAATTTATCCAAATGTCATAAGGACATTTGGGATCACAACAGACCAAACACCATTTTTTTAAAAAAAAAATTTTGGAATTGAAGGTGCAATCAGAAAACAAACGGCCATTTGATACAGTCGAAACTCCTTATAACGAATCGCAATATAACGAATTTATCGTTACAACGAATGGGTAACAAGTAAATAAAAAAAACGATGTTTATTTAAAAAGGCTTTTATGCTGTATCCCTGCTGGCTTCACTGCAATGCACATTTTCAAATTTTCCACTGAATTTGCCAAAGGGTCGCCGGCTTCGATCACCCGAAACGAAACTTTTTCTTGATAAAATAAAAAAAAAACACATAGGCTTGTGCAGAATGCAAATTCCAATCAATTGAGCCTGATGGTTTCAGAATTTTTAAATTCCGTTTTAGTAACGAAAACATCAAAATTCGTATCAGGCAAACATTTTGGCATCCTTTAAACGGATTCCACCAAGTGGTGCTCCGGTTTGGTTACATTTTGCTGTAAATCAGCATTTTATCCCGTTTAACTACTTTTAATATTAATTTTATCATTTTATCATTTAATTTTTTCATCAGTTTTCACTTTATATTATTATTATTATTATTATTATTATTATTATTAATAATTATAATTATTATTATTATTATTATTATTATTAATAATTATAATTATTATTATTATTATTATTATTATTATTATTATAATTATTATAATTATTATAATTATTATAATTATTATAATTATTATAATTATTATAATTATTATAATTATTATAATTATTATAATTATTATAATTATTATAATTATTATAATTATTATAATTATTATAATTATTATAATTATTATAATTATTATAATTATTATAATTATTATAATTATTATAATTATTATAATTATTATAATTATTATAATTATTATAATTATTATAATTATTATAATTATTATAATTATTATTATTATTATTATTATTATTATTATTATTATTATTTAAAATAATAAATGTTGTTGCATTTATGTTCAGGTGTAGTGTGGGCGAGAGCTGTAGGCTTAACACTGCTAAATATCAACTGGAATTAGGAAATCATCTGCGCAGAATATGATGCGCAGTATGAATTTGGCATCAAGATACCGGGCACGAACTGTAGTGATCTTATGGTTAAAAGCGCCACTGCCTTTCGCCTTTCTATTTCGAGAAATATGGTATTCAATAGGTGTGTTCAATTTTCAAAAGTCGAATTGACTTATTTGTCTGAAATGATTTCTCCAAACAGGATACGACGTTTTTTATACATTGTATCTCCGAGAAGTCAACTTGAAAGAATTCAAATAAGAGGATTAAGATTAACTGAAATTGAAATCACTTGCTTGACTTCTAGAACTGACTTCGTATCTCTTCTGCACATGCTATTGGCTATTGTTATTATATTTACATGTTGTAGTTTTTAGTGTGTTCAATCGAGAATTCACTTCTTTAAGACACTTTGTGTTTTGACGTTTGAATGCACCTACAGTATCAAGGCCGGTAATAGCTGTTATGCAGGGCAGCATTGCAAGTTTCTCAAACCGGCCCTGGTCGTTGTTTACCATTTACCTTACAAGCCGTTCTATGAGGACATAATTTACCAAATCCTAAAGGAGGAGAAATTTTCCTAAGTAAAGTAACTACGTCCAAATGCTTGATCCGACCCCTGTGTTTTTGTAAAAGTCAAAATTTTTGTAAAAGTCAAAATTTTCAATTTGATTTCGTACTTTGCATCAGGATCGTATTCGGACCATAGACGAACGAATTCGTCCAAATGATGTGGTCCTAAAATGGACCAATCACGTGTTAGATAATCAAAATTGTCCATGATGACAGCTACGAATAAATTAATGATCTGAAAAGGAAGAAGCCTAGTCAGATTTGTTTCCATTGCTGCTATTCAGTGATTAAATGCCACAAGGATCTGCCAGAATTATGCCAGAATGCCAAAATTAAGGTGCAATGTATTGCCATGTTTTCTGAAATGCATTTTTGCGAGCTATTGGTTTACAAACGGCAATTCATTTTGTAAATTGTGTTATGAAATGCATTATTTAACGTACAAATAATCAAGGTCGAACGACAAGTATATAAAGTTCCGTCATCAGAGATTAAAATGGCGGTTCCAGTCTGGATTTAGCACTGTTGGGACACATTATGACGTCACAAAGTGCTCCTAATATTGACTTCACATAGGCAAATACATAAATGTTGTTACATGCAAAGCATTTACATCAATTTTGCACTTTTTAAACTGATTTGTATTGATCTTGCACATTTCAAACTGATTTCTATCAATTTTGCACATTTCAAAAAAAATTTTGCACTTTTTTAACAGATTTGTCTCAATTTTATCAAATTTTACAACACTTTTTTCAGCAAAAACAAAGACCTGACAGAATACGCGGAACAATACCAAAATAATAATCGCGCACTTTGTGACGTCACAATAATTAACCAATCACAGAAAACTCCCTGATGACGATTCTCGTTCGACCTTGCAAATAATATACTTAACTCCGCGAATTGCTAAAGATTGTGGAATGCATTAATAAGTGCAAAGCAATATATTGTAAAAAATATTTTCTAAGCATTCCCAAGTGTGGCAGTTAATCGCTGAAATACGGATAAGTTGCTTGAATTACCAAAAAAGAACACAAAATGTAGAAGGAAATGAAGTAAGGCATGGCAAAATCGGTGCCGCATATATGTTCGGCATTTTCTTCCGAGTCCTTGTCGCATTTTGCCGATTGAGTGTTAGAACAGGCCAACATGATTTCTTGCCACGCCTCACCTGTTGCTGACCTAAATAGAACTAGGACGGCTTGGGGAAATGTTTGAAAATTGTTGTTACGTGTTATGTGAGAGTCGTTGTTAATGGCTATTTTGCCAAAAGTCTGAAAAAATCAAATTAGTCGACTCAAAAGCTAGAAAAGTGTCCCCGATGCCGTCCTGTCTCCTTACCTGCATTCCTATGACTGCATAGATGAAGAAAAGAAGAACAATGAGGAGAGCTACATACGGCAATGCCTTTTTGTAAAAGAAACAAAGAGGATAAAATCATGCCGTTTGATCGTACAAATAAACGCATTGTTTTCATACCTGAAATGATTTGATGAAAGTCCATAACAGCGTACGAATCCCTTCTCCTCTACTGAGAAGTTTGACTAAACGCATCACACGGAACAGACGGAAAAAACTAACGCTGACCATCCCACTCGTCTAAGTGAACGAACCAAACAAGAAATGATTTAGATTTAATTGCATTTTCAATGTTGTGCTCTGCTAAGCCTACCTTTTGAATTACTCGTCCTTCGTCATCGTAAGCTTTTTCACCCATTTCTGATAAGACTATATCAATGAAACTACCTAAAACTATGATAAAATCGAACACATTCCACGCATCTCCAAAATAATTCTGCAAGAAAAGGACATAAAAGATCGATTTTTAATTTTTATTAACCGATTAAACCTACTTCTAGCTTCAGACTGTGTCATGTTCACCCCCCCCCCCCCAGTGCAATTAATTAAATCAAATCACGCACTATAACCTGCGGGGGCGCACATCTAGCGCGACACAATCTAGCGCGACAATACGTTACAATACGTCGTTAGCCCTTCTTAGGAATTAAACCTAAAATATACGTAGTCGCAGTTTCAAAAGTCGCGGGGTTTTTCAATACGGTAGCAAGCAGCCAATCACAATTTATTTCGTTCAGTGTGAACACAGTGCGAAGCTAGGTTGACACGATACGACGCGACACATACCTTAAATCGAAAGGCCATTAATTTTAAAAGGAATTCTAAATGTGGGTGCAATCGAGTGGCTTAACTCACTTTCGTTGCTTGTTTGATGCATTTTGCATCATACGAGCAAGTAAAGTCGGTTAAGTCGTTTGAATGTAGACGATATAAGTCGAAAGTGATGCAATATAAACTGAAATTTTGATTTTAGAATCAAGAACCAATAATTGCTGAAATTGCAAAATTCTTAAACAAGCCGTTGACTGAGGCGCAGATTAAAGCCATTGCACAACACTGCAATTTTGATTCCATGAAATCCAACGCGGGTGCCAACAAGGCGAATTGGAACGAACAAGGGTTCCTCGCGGGATAAACTAATCGGCAGCTGTCAATCGTCAGCTGTCAGCTGTCAGCTGGCAGCTGGCAGCTGACGAATCGGATTATGTCGCTAATCCGCAAAAAACGCCGAAACTAATCGGCAGCTGGCAGCTGTCAATCGTCAGCTGCCGCCGATTTTTGGCTCCGATTTTCGACCGTCAGCTGCGCCGGTTTTTGGCCGACAGCTGCCGGTAGCTGCGTCGGTTTTAGACCGGCAGCTGCGCTGGTTTTGACCGGCAGCTGGGCCGGTTTTGGGCCGGCAGCTGCGTCGGTTTTCGATCGTCAGTTGCCGGCAATTTTCGATCGTCAGCTGCCGCTGATTTTTGACGTACAGCTGACAAATTTTGGTCGGCAGCTGCGCTGGTTTTGACCGGCAGCTGGGCCGGTTTTGACCGGCAGCTGCGCCGGTTTTTGGCCGGCAGCTGACGATTTTTCACCGGCAGCTGCCACGATTTTTGGCGGACTAATGCGCCGATTTTTGGCCGACAGCTGCCGCCGGTTTTTGACGTACAGCTGACGATTTTTGAATTTGATGGCAGCATTTTCGATCGTGTATTTGACCGGCAGCTGCGCCGGTTTTAGATCGGCAGCTGCGTCGATTTTTGACCGGCAGTTGCGACGATTTTTGACCGTCAGCTGCTGGTTTTCGACCGTCAGCGCTATGAAATACACATGAAATACACGTGAAATACTACAAAATATGAAATGAAATACTACAAATAAATATGAATATAAATATATATGAATATAAATGAATATAAATGAATACAAATGAATACAAATATAAATTAATAAATATAAATGAAATAAATACTACAAATGAAATGAAATACTACAAATGAAATGAAATACTGTCGGGCCAAAATCGCCGGCCAAAAATCGTCAGCTGTACGTCAAAAATCGCCGGCAGCTGACGATCGAAAACCGGCGCAGCTGCCGGCCCAAAACCGGCCCAGCTGCCGGTCAAAACCAGCGCAGCTGCCGGTCTAAAACCGACGCAGCTGCCGGCCCAAAACCGGCGCAGCTGACGGTCGAAAATCGGAGCCAAAAATCGGCGGCAGCTGACGATTGACAGCTGCCAGCTGCCGATTAGTTTCGGCGTTTTTTGCGGATTAGCGACATAATCCGATTCGTCAGCTGCCAGCTGCCAGCTGACAGCTGACAGCTGACGATTGACAGCTGCCGATTAGTCCATCCCTTCCTCGCGAACAAGGAATTCAAATTCATGAGAAAGGGTTAAAACACACAAAACACGAGAAATAATAATGGTGGAGAATTTTTTAATATTTCTTTTCATCTTTTTAGGAATTGTTGGAGATTGGAAAAATCACATGAGCCCGGAATTAATTGCGAAGTACGATCAATGGATTAGCGATCAGTGTGCTGGATCCGATGTCAAAGATATTTTGTAACGTGGACGTGTAACCAAAAAATTATCAATCAACAATTCAACGTCAATGTAGTGTAAATGAAATAGGAGTTTGAAAATAAATTGTCCTACCTTGAACATCACGAAGCGAGACAGTCGCCATTTGCATCTTGGAAAGCGGAACCGCCGAGCTTTTGTAATCTTTGTTGAATATAAATTATCTGCAAAATATTAAATATATAAATCAGTAACCGCTGCATACACACACAAAAAAAAAGAAGGAAGAAAGAAATCAAACTATTTTTGCAAGAAAATATGATTTACATGGGTTTCACGCTTTTCTTGTTGCTTAAGCATCGTTGTTGGCGGCACCCCGTGTTAATTTTTCGCATTAGCACCAGGAGTATGTAATGCAAAAACATTTAAATTGTTTGCATTTGTTTTCGTTAGTGATTTTTCCCAGTTGATAAAAAACTAACTACAAAATTCCAAAATGGTCAATTTACAACAGATGGTATAATCTGTGGCTGTGGTATAATGGTGGAATATAATAGTAGACTCCAGGAGCACTACTCACGCCTGGTTGGAGTTGTCATAGTTGGAACTGCAACGTATGGACGAATTTTTGATTTTATACCTGGGTTATGATTAGGAGTATTTTTCTCAATGAGCAGATCATAATTAATTAATTAATTCCGTCTTTAATTCCGCATCAATTGTGTCAATTCATTTTTGGGCTCTGTAATTGTCGCTTACGGTCGAAATAAAGCATAATTTTCTTCGTTCGGAGTGTTTTCTTCTTTGTTTTTTTTCCTCATGGCTCTAAAAAAATTAATAAATCTCAGTTAAATCACCAAAATTTAATATTCCAAATTTTAAAAAATGTGTATATTTTTATACCTTCCGCCATTTTGGCCTCGTTTCGGTGCGTTGACGCCGGCGCTTAAATTCGTTAATTCGTAATTTAGATACAGATTTTAATCTTGGATTAAACCAAACTTTGAAAAAAATAAATAATAAGAAGAAATTAAAACTTTTTTCTTCGTTGAGGCCATGGGCACCGTGATCGAAGTTGGCGGAATTTTACCGGAAGTCCGCTTGGAAACTAGGAACGAGGTTGCATTGTGGGTAGAAGAATGGTGAAACGTCATGGCCGGCAAGCTCTCACATTGGTCGTTATTTTTACAACAACAATCTGTGGCCATCCGCCTCCATTGGATAGGAACTGAAGTTTTCGCATCGCAAAAATGCATTTGGGTGAGTAAATTTGTCAAAATTAACAATTTGCGGCCGAATAAATTAAAAATTCGCACATATTTATTTTTTTAGATATTGCACGCTACAAGTTGTTTCACCCGCACAACCATGTTTTATATTCCAAGCGTCGATGCAGAAACCAAAACACCAAAACACGACTAACCACATGAATTATTATTGTTTTGAATGTTTTATTTCTTGATAATCGTTGCCACAAGTTTTGTCAAACATTTTTATCGTTTACATCCAAATGAAAATGTTTGCTAATTTTATTTCCTTGTCTGTTCCGAACAGCATGCAATTCAAATCCACGCGCACGTACATTCTTCTCCAATAGTCGACTGGTGACTGGGGAATTAAAAAGAAATTGTCCTGATTAAATTTAAGGCTAGGCATTAGAATTAGATTTCGGCAAGTGCAGGAAAAACCAGGCTAATTCTTTCAAACTCATTGACAACTGGTTCAGCCCAGGAGGAACAACCCTCACCATGGGGCCCCCGCTGTGTCCTTTTGCAATCAGGGCGAAAGCAATTTACCTGTGTTATTTCTTGCATTTGTCCGTGAGCTGGGGGGTCGTCGCGAAGGGGAAGGCTTCTTTAGGGACATGCTTCCAGTTGAGGGCCCTGCCGCGGACATGGCCTAGTCCCGGTGGGTGCATTCCCTTGGTTCGTTCATGTTTACGGGGAGTCAAGCTTAGTCAGGGTGGCTTTTCGGGATGTGCTTCCAGTTGAGGGCCCTGCTTTGGACGGGCATGTTGACGGTGGCGGGCATGACGGGGCCGTGGGTGCATTCCCTTGGTTCGTTCACATTTCGGGGAGTTGCCAGATTTGTTTGCGCGTTTGTTTTCCCAGCGGGCGAGGGAAGTTTTGGATTGGATCCCGGTCATTAGTCGACACTCGTTGGAAGGAAGCAGGGAGGACATCTTGGGTCGACGAAACCACTGGACGGATTTATATGCGTAATTTGGTGTTTTAATATTGATAATGTGTTTTCTTTTCTTTTCTTAATTTTTAGTGTGTTAAAACTTTAAGGTGGATTTGTTTTGAATGGTAAGTTGAGGTTGAATTTAAAATGTTTGACAAAAATTTGTGGCAAATTGAGAGTGGCACTTTGTTTGTTTGTGCTGTTTTTATTGGGAAATTTGGATTTTGAAAACAAACATTATTAGGTTATGTGCAAATTTAAATTGGGCACACTTATGGGCTGATAGAAAAAGCGCAACACGCATTCTCTCATCATTTGCGGTGGTCGTCGTGTGGTAATTAGAGGAGGATTTGGCTGCCGTGCAGTGAAGCCGTCGCGCAGTGAAGCCATCGCTTGGGATTGCGAGAAATAATGTATTATATATTATTATAATTTATATTATATTATATTATTATATTATTATATTATATTATTATATTATTATATTATATTATATTATATTATATTATATTATATTATATTATATTATTATATTATTATTATATTATTATTATTATTATTATTATTATTATTATTATTATTATTATTATTATTATTATTATTCTGTGTGATATTAAAAAGTTTGAAATTGGGTTTAAAAAGCATATTTATTGGATTATTTGTTTTAATTAATTTTAAATTTTTGTCGACGACACGATATGGGCGGTATTCAATACGGTATTGTTTCAATCGGTCGTGTCTAGATGGCGACAGCGACCAGAGGGAGTTTGTGATTTGAAACGGTGGCGCCAGCTATGTTTCTAAGAAATAATGAATCGGAAGTTAAAATCCCTCTTGGTGGTGATTATACGGCTGTTCATTTCGATAAATTCTCGGTTTCGACAGTAATTACAATTTGCAATCAATTCACCTAATAAAAAATAATTGAACAAAACCAAAAACCGCATATGATTTTATCGCACACGATCAAAACTAGCTTCAATCCGTAAAATAAATCCAAAAATGCATCCGAATTTATCACCCACCATACAAAACAAGCTTCAATCCGTACAATACATCCTAAAAGCATCTAAATTTATTCCCTACCACACAAAACTTTACTGCAAATTCGAAAAACACATCCGAATTTATTCCCTACCATACAAAACTTGACTGCAATATCACAAAACACATACGAAGTTATCGCCCACCGTGCAAAACTTGCTGAAACTACTCAGCAAAACCAAAAAACGCATCCGAACTTATCGCCCACACACAAATACAAGCTGAAATTTGAACTGAATGTCCAAAAAAGTCTTCCGAATTTTCGCCCACGCACCAATCCAAGGTAAAACTGGACGGAATACCTCAAAAACTCAAATCTAACCCTAACCTAACCTTAACCTAACACTAAACTAACACTAACCTAACACTAACCTAACACTAACCTAACACTAACCTAACACTAACCTAACACTAACCTAACACTAACCTAACACTAACCTAACCTAAGGTAACTCACAAATACAAGCTGAAATTGCAACTCAAAAAAGTCATCCGAATTTATCGCCCACTCACAAATACAAGCTGAAACTACTCTGAATTCCCAAAAAAGTTATCCGAATTTTCGCCCACGCACAAATCCAAGCTAAAACTGGACGGAATACCTCAAAAACTCAAATCTAACCCTAACCTAACCTTAATCTAACACTAACCTAACCTTAATCTAACACTAACCTAACACTAACCTAACACTAACCTAACACTAACCTAACACTAACCTAACACTAACCTAACACTAACCTAACACTAACCTAACACTAACCTAACACTAACCTAACACTAACCTAACACTAACCTAACACTAACCTAACACTAACCTAACACTAACCTAACACTAACCTAACACTAACCTAACACTAACCTAACCCTAACCTAACCTAAGGTAACTCACAAATACAAGCTGAAACTGGACTGAATACCTAAAAAAGCCATCTGAATTTATCGCCCACGCACAAATGCAAGCTGAAACTGGACGAAATACCTCAAAAACTCATCCGAATTTATCGCTCACGCAGAAATACAAGCTGAAATTGCACTGAATATCTAGCTGAAATTCTCACTGAAATTCAAGCTGAAACTGGACGGAATACCTCAAAAACTCTGTCGATGTGAAAACGCATCCGAATTTATCGCCCAGACATAAACACAAACTGACAAAACTGCACTAACTTGTTGAAACTTAACTGTGTAAATCGAATAAACGTATCCGAATTTATCGCTCATGATCAAAAGTCGCTTCAATCTGAACAATAAATCCAAAAAACATATTCAATTTATAGCAGGTGTGCCAAACCTGTTGAAACCGAGCTGTGTGTAAAATACAAGCTAGGACTATACCGTGTTGCATTGCTTCCATGGGCGATAAATCAGGTACTTTCCAAAGCATAATCACCACTCACAAGTCAGAGGCATTTTAACTCCTAATTAATAGCAATCTGAAATCATAGATGGCGCCACTGTTTTCCTATCGCAAACAGTCTCTGGTCGCTCCTGCCATCTGGAGACGACTGAACGAAATAATACCGCATTGAATACCGCCCAAAAATTACTTATCATCAAACACTGACGATTTACGTAAAACAATGTCTTCGTTTTTACTCGGCGAGAGATTAAGGACAATTTTTTGAACGATGTTTGAACGTTTGGAGCAACTCATTTGAGATTTTATTTTAACTGTATTCTATTTTTTTGTAAATTAAATTTTTGCTCTATTCTCTCGATTTTTGGTTTCGCCAGCTTGTGCGTTGCGGAATATTTGTACAAATTGTTTGTGAATTTTTCAATTATCATTGAAATATTTTTTGTTCATAATTAATAAAAGCAAAATCAGAATAAACTCGTTATGTTTATATTTTATTTAGCTCTTTAAGCATTTCCATCTTCCTTTTAAAATATTCTTTGCTTCTTCCCCGCACTTTTCCTTCTGTTTTGTGAACATATTCAACCACGAACGTCATGTTCGTGATTCAATGACCACGATTCAAATAAATTTATTTCACTTCTATGACAGCAATTTATTCAAAAACATTTAATTAACCGTCAACAATATCCATTTTTGTCTATGGTTTGGCCAAATTTAGCATTAATTTAAAATCACACATTGCAGAACTCCACCTTCTATTTTATTTTAATGTTATTCTTTTTTGTTGCTTTAATTTTGTTATTCTTTTTTGTTGCTTTTATTTTGTTACTCTTTTTTGTTGCTTTTATTTTGTTACTCTTTTTTGTTGCTTTTATTTTGTTTTTCATTTTTCTTGTTCTATTTCTTATTTTTCTTCTTATCATTCTTTTGTTTTACACCTCTTTTTGCAAACTGTGGTACAATTTTCTCTAGAATTTTAAAACAAAAATTACACAATCTCAAAACAAGTAAAATAAAACAAATAAAATAAAAAACAGCAAATGCTTCATTGATGACGACATCCACTGCTTCATTGATGATGACATCCACTGCTTCATTGATGACGACATCCAATGCTTCATTGACGGCTTCATTGACGGCTTCATTGACGACCCTAAATTCCACAAGAACAAAATAAAATTAATAATCAACAATAAAACATTAATTTAAATAAATTACCTGTAGAAATCCGAATCGACCACCAGCTCAAACACAAACGCAAGCTAGTTTAACACAAATTAGCATTACTCGAGCTGAGTTCTTTTTGCGCCACTGTGTGAAGCCAAGTGTAATCACCTTTTCAACATTACTCTTCCATTTGGGTAATTCACAGCATGTCCCTCGTTTGAGTTCTATTGCTGATACCCGTGAAAATCACTTGACCGCGCATAAAAGACGATAGTGAGTGGTGGCTAACAATGCTCGGCTGCATATAGCGAGGTATAGCGCCTTGGTCTTGCCTATCACATATCAATTTACGCGCAGCGGTAGCGCCTTTTACTGTAGGACCAACTACCAACTTCTTTGGAAGCGCCTTTTATCTTAGGACCAACTTCCCTGGAAGCACCTTTTATCTTAGGATCAACTTCCTCCCAGACTCAATGCCAAACTGTGAAAAACATCATTACTTGCAATTTGTGGGATCCATCCATTGCTGTCAAAAGAAACAAAAAAATAAAATTAATAACCAACAATAAATAAAACATTAATTTAAATAAATTACCTGTAGAAATCTGCGTAGTGGTAAAATCCTTTTTCATCAGCAAACGCAAGCTAGTTTAACACAAATTAGCATTACTCGAGCTGAGTTCTTTTTGCGCCACTGTGTGAAGCCAAGTGTAATCACCTTTTCAACATTACTCTTCCATTTGGGTAATTCTTAGCATGTCCCTCGTTTGAGTTCTATTGCTGCTACCCGTGAAAATCACTTGACCGTGGCCGCGGAAGCGCCTTTTACTTTAGGACCAACTTCCCTGGAAGCGCCTTTCATCTTAGGACCAACTTCCTCCCAGACTCAATGCCAAAATGTAAAAAACATCATTATTTGTTCCTTTTTCCTTAATGAGCGTAATGACCAAGACGGGTTCCGAAACCAAAGATAATCACCTTTTTTTGAACCACTTTGCCCATTGGTCAAATGCCAATTCCTCACGAGTTGCCAGTTCGTGTTGGTCAAATGCCAATTCGTGAAAATCATTAAAATTCATTGAAAATCATTTCCCGGTTGGCGTGTCCCTCCCCTGGGACGTGTCCCCCCCCTGGGACTACTTGACTTAGTCAAATATGCCTGTAAGTGTGTGGTCACTTTTACCCGGTCTACGGAAGGTCCTTCTAGGCAGGACCGTCCTCCCAGTCTATTGATCACCAGCTCAAGCACAAACGCAAGCTAGTTTAACACAAATTAGCATTACTCGAGCTGAGTTCTTTTTGCGCCAACGTGTGAAGCCAAGTGTAATCACCTTTTCAACATTATTCTTCCATTTGGGTAATTCACAGCATGTCCCTCGTTTGAGTTCTATTGCTGATACCCGTGAAAATCACTTGACCGCGCATAAAAGACGATAGTGAGTGGTGGCTAACAATGCTCGGCTGCATATAGCGAGGTATAGCGCCTTGGTCTTGCCTATCACATATCAATTTACACGCAGCGATAGCGCCTTTTACTGTAGGACCAACTACCAACTTCTTTGGAAGCGCCTTTTATCTTAGGACCAACTTCCCCGGAAGCACCTTTTATCTTAGGATCAACTTCCTCCCAGACTCAATGCCAAACTGTGAAAAACATCATTACTTGCAATTTGCGGGATCCATCCATTGCTTTTTACGCCACTGTTCGAAGCCAAGTGTAATCACCTTTTCAACATTACTCTTCCATTTGGGTAATTCACAGCATGTTCCTCGTTTGAGTTCTATTGCTGCTACCCGTGAAAATCACTTGACCGTGCACGCCACACGTGTAAGTTTGGCAAGCGGAAGCGCCTTTTACTTTAGGACCAACTTCCCTGGAAGCGCCTTTCATCTTAGGACCAACTTCCTCCCAGACTCAATGCCAAAAGGTGAAAAACATCATTACTTGCAATTTGCGGGATCCATCCATTGCTGCCGAAAGAAACAAGAAAAAAAAAATTAATAACCAACAATAAATAAAACATTAATTTCAATAAATTACCTGTAGAAATCTGCGTAGTGGTAAAATTCTTTTTCGTCACAAATGCAAGCTAGTTTAACACAAATTAGCATTACTCGAGCTGAGTTCTTTTTGAGCCAATGTGTGAAACCAAGTGTAATCACCTTTTCAACATTACTCTTCCATTTGGGTAATTCACAGCATGTCCCTCGTTTGAGTTCTATTGCTGATACCCGTGAAAATCACTTGACCGCGCATAAAAGACGATAGTGAGTGGTGGCTAACAATGCTCGGCTGCATATAGCGAAGTATAGCGCCTTGGTCTTGCCTATCACATATCAATTTACGCGCAGCGGTAGCGCCTTTTACTGTAGGACCAACTACCAACTTCTTTGGAAGCGCCTTTTATCTTAGGACCAACTTCCCCGGAAGCACCTTTTATCTTAGGATCAACTTCCTCCCAGACTCAATGCCAAACTGTGAAAAACATCATTACTTGCAATTTGTGGGATCCATCCATTGCTGTCAAAAGAAACAAAAAATTAAAATTAATAACCAACAATAAATAAAACATTAATTTAAATAAATTACCTGTAGAAATCTGCGTAGTAGTAAAATCCTTTTTCATCAGCAAACGCAAGCTAGTTTAACACAAATTAGCATTACTCGAGCTGAGTTCTTTTTGCGCCACTGTGTGAAGCCAAGTGTAATCACCTTTTCAACATTACTCTTCCATTTGGGTAATTCTTAGCATGTCCCTCGTTTGAGTTCTATTGCTGATACCCGTGAAAATCACTTGACCGTGCACGCCACACGTGTTAGTTTGGCAGAAGCGGTAGCGCCTTTTACTGTAGGACCAACTACCAACTTCTTTGGAAGCGCCTTTTATCTTAGGACCAACTTCCCCGGAAGCACCTTTTATCTTAGGATCAACTTCCCCGGAAGCACCTTTTATCTTAGGATCAACTTCCTCTCAGACTCAATGCCAAACTGTGAAAAATATCATTACTTGCAATTTGTGGGTCCCATCCATTGCTGTCAAAAGAAACAAAAAATAAAATTAATAACCAACAATAAATAAAACATTAATTTAAATAAATTACCTGTAGAAATCTGCGTAGTGGTAAAATCCTTTTTCATCAGCAAACGCAAGCTAGTTTAACACAAATTAGCATTACTCGAGCTGAGTTCTTTTTGCGCCACTGCGTGAAGCCAAGTGTAATCACCTTTTCAACATTACTCTTCCATTTGGGTAATTCACAGCATGTCCCTCGTTTGAGTTCTATTGCTGATACCCGTGAAAATCACTTGACCGCGCATAAAAGACGATAGTGAGTGGTGGCTAACAATGCTCGGCTGCATATAGCGAAGTATAGCGCCTTGGTCTTGCCTATCACATATCAATTTACGCGCAGCGGTAGCGCCTTTTACTGTAGGACCAACTACCAACTTCTTTGGAAGCGCCTTTTATCTTAGGACCAACTTCCCCGGAAGCACCTTTTATCTTAGGATCAACTTCCTCCCAGACTCAATGCCAAACTGTGAAAAACATCATTACTTGCAATTTGTGGGATCCATCCATTGCTGTCAAAAGAAACAAAAAAATAAAATTAATAACCAACAATAAATAAAACATTAATTTAAATAAATTACCTGTAGAAATCTGCGTAGTGGTAAAATCCTTTTTCACCAGCAAACGCAAGCTAGTTTAACACAAATTAGCATTACTCGAGCTGAGTTCTTTTTGCGCCACTGTGTGAAGCCAAGTGTAATCACCTTTTCAACATTACTCTTCCATTTGGGTAATTCACAGCATGTCCCTCGTTTGAGTTCTACTGCTGATACCCGTGAAAATCACTTGACCGCGCATAAAAGACGATAGTGAGTGGTGGCTAACAATGCTCGGCTGCATATAGCGAGGTATAGCGCCTTGGTCTTGCCTATCACATATCAATTTACGCGCAGCGGTAGCGCCTTTTACTGTAGGACCAACTACCAACTTCTTTGGAAGCGCCTTTTATCTTAGGACCAACTTCCCTGGAAACACCTTTTATCTTAGGATCAACTTCCCCGGAAGCACCTTTTATCTTAGGATCAACTTCCTCCCAGACTCAATGCCAAACTGTGAAAAACATCATTACTTGCAATTTGTGGGATCCATCCATTGCTGTCAAAAGAAACAAAAAAATAAAATTAATAACCAACAATAAATAAAACATTAATTTAAATAAATTACCTGTAGAAATCTGCGAAGTGGTAAAATCCTTTTTCATCAGCAAACGCAAGCTAGTTTAACACAAATTAGCATTACTCGAGCTGAGTTCTTTTTGCGCCACTGTGTGAAGCCAAGTGTAATCACCTTTTCAACATTACTCTTCCATTTGGGTAATTCTTAGCATGTCCCTCGTTTGAGTTCTATTGCTGCTACCCGTGAAAATCACTTGACCGTGGCCGCGGAAGCGCCTTTTACTTTAGGACCAACTTCCCTGGAAGCGCCTTTCATCTTAGGACCAACTTCCTCCCAGACTCAATGCCAAAATGTAAAAAACATCATTATTTGTTCCTTTTTCCTTAATGAGCGTAATGACCAAGACGGGTTCCGAAACCAAAGATAATCACCTTTTTTTGAACCACTTTGCCCATTGGTCAAATGCCAATTCCTCACGAGTTGCCAGTTCGTGTTGGTCAAATGCCAATTCGTGAAAATCATTAAAATTCATTGAAAATCATTTCCCGGTTGGCGTGTCCCTCCCCTGGGACGTGTCCCCCCCCTGGGACTACTTGACTTAGTCAAATATGCCTGTAAGTGTGTGGTCACTTTTACCCGGTCTACGGAAGGTCCTTCTAGGCAGGACCGTCCTCCCAGTCTATTGATCACCAGCTCAAGCACAAACGCAAGCTAGTTTAACACAAATTAGCATTACTCGAGCTGAGTTCTTTTTGCGCCAACGTGTGAAGCCAAGTGTAATCACCTTTTCAACATTATTCTTCCATTTGGGTAATTCACAGCATGTCCCTCGTTTGAGTTCTATTGCTGATACCCGTGAAAATCACTTGACTGCGCATAAAAGACGATAGTGAGTGGTGGCTAACAATGCTCGGCTGCATATAGCGAGGTATAGCGCCTTGGTCTTGCCTATCACATATCAATTTACGCGCAGCGATAGCGCCTTTTACTGTAGGACCAACTACCAACTTCTTTGGAAGCGCCTTTTATCTTAGGACCAACTTCCCCGGAAGCACCTTTTATCTTAGGATCAACTTCCTCCCAGACTCAATGCCAAACTGTGAAAAACATCATTACTTGCAATTTGCGGGATCCATCCATTGCTTTTTACGCCACTGTTCGAAGCCAAGTGTAATCACCTTTTCAACATTACTCTTCCATTTGGGTAATTCACAGCATGTTCCTCGTTTGAGTTCTATTGCTGCTACCCGTGAAAATCACTTGACCGTGCACGCCACACGTGTTAGTTTGGCAGAAGCGGTAGCGCCTTTTACTGTAGGACCAACTACCAACTTCTTTGGAAGCGCCTTTTATCTTAGGACCAACTTCCCCGGAAGCACCTTTTATCTTAGGATCAACTTCCCCGGAAGCACCTTTTATCTTAGGATCAACTTCCTCTCAGACTCAATGCCAAACTGTGAAAAACATCATTACTTGCAATTTGTGGGTCCCATCCATTGCTGTCAAAAGAAACAAAAAATAAAATTAATAACCAACAATAAATAAAACATTAATTTAAATAAATTACCTGTAGAAATCTGCGTAGTGGTAAAATCCTTTTTCATCAGCAAACGCAAGCTAGTTTAACACAAATTAGCATTACTCGAGCTGAGTTCTTTTTGCGCCACTGTGTGAAGCCAAGTGTAATCACCTTTTCAACATTACTCTTCCATTTGGGTAATTCACAGCATGTCCCTCGTTTGAGTTCTATTGCTGATACCCGTGAAAATCACTTGACCGCGCATAAAAGACGATAGTGAGTGGTGGCTAACAATGCTCGGCTGCATATAGCGAAGTATAGCGCCTTGGTCTTGCCTATCACATATCAATTTACGCGCAGCGGTAGCGCCTTTTACTGTAGGACCAACTACCAACTTCTTTGGAAGCGCCTTTTATCTTAGGACCAACTTCCCCGGAAGCACCTTTTATCTTAGGATCAACTTCCTCCCAGACTCAATGCCAAACTGTGAAAAACATCATTGCTTGCAATTTGCGGATCCCATCCATTGTTGTCGAAAGAAACAAGAAAAAATAAACATTATCAATTTAAACAAATTACTTTTAGAAATCTGCAACTTCACGCGACGTGTTGCACAAAAGCCAAAATCCATGGAATGAGGCAGCAAGCGGTCGACCATTGGGTTTATGTGCTCTTTTGCATATTGCGTATCGAGTTCGTGTTTCCAGGTCGTCACTTGGAGACACGAATTCGATCAAAGACTTGCAAAACCTTTATTCTTCTAACTTTTGCAGACATTACATACACAAATCAGTCTCCAAACGGCAGCAATTAATTTCCCTGAAAAAAAGAAAAATAACAAACGAACAAACAACTTATTAATGGCAAAACATCCACGGTGTAATGCCATGCAAATAACATTACATGTCCTAATCGTGTTTCTTTTTACATACTCATGGTATAACATTAAGCCAGTATGAAACATACTTCTTCTGAAAAACATTGCAGATATAAATCGACCTGCAAAAAGAAAAAATCGTGACGCGCGCTTGAAAACTTTTCATGCCCCAACCCCAACTATTAAAATTCAATTGAAAACATTTCTGCATTCCTTCCATCCAAGTGTGACACATCAAATCATTAAATTGAGCCTGTAGGAAAAATAATTAAATTTCTTTTCAAATTTTAGTAATCAACAAGTATTTCTTAATTCGTATTCACAGAAATGTTTCTAATTTACCAAGTTGGTTGCCAATGGTTGCTGCTGTTCTAGGCCATTACGTCACGTTTCGCTGCTCTTCTTCCTACAATGCAGTCTCGTTCTTATTTCCTGTCTTACGATCGGACTTACAACCAGTAGTTACGTCACTTCCGGGTAACGAATCGTAATACCGCTGGAAAGAGAAAAAAATAAAAATAAATAAACCAACAATTTATTAATGTCAAATTAAAAACATTTGAGAAAAATTGTGACAAGTATGGCCGTGCAGGAACTCTACATAAAGAAAGGACGCCTCAAATCTGTAGAAAAAATAAATTTCTTTTGCAATTTTAGTATTCATAAGCCTATCGTATTTCACATTTAATTCAAAGCGAAATTTATTTACCCAAGTGTGTGTGCTGATGAACACACTCAGCCGCCATTTGTTCGAATTACTAAGTTTCTTGAAAATTAAAAATTAAAAATACCAAAATTCATTAAGGAATTTCCTAAAATATTGATAAATTTAAAAAGTGCACTTACCAATCTACATTTTGAAGCTCAGGAAACTTTATTCCTCATCAAGGCGAGGAGAGATTCGATTTCACCGTGGTCCGCCTTCTGGTAGAAAAAAAAAACTAAAAATGCCAAAAATCGTTATAAATCTTAATTGTAGTTTAGATAAACAAACTCAAATTCCCACCTCGAACTGAGTAGATGGCTGAAGATTAATTCTCAATATACCACCCAATGGTTGCCATTGACATCGCGTCAGACTGCATACTGTTCTACTTCCCACAATGCAATCTGGTTCTTACCTGCGGTCGCTGTGATTGGCTCAGAACTGGCTTAGTTCTGAGCCACTTCTCTGCAATCCGCATGTGCATGATCTTTCTCATCAAGACTAGGATATTGTGAATTTGATATTATTATTATTACTAACCCCAAGGGCCATGTTTGAATTCAGGCATCGTTTACTGTGCTTTTCAAAAATATTAAAATATGGCTGATTCATTAAATTATTTCCAATATTTTTGTTAAATTTGGAAAATATACTTACACATTTTGAACATCTAGGGACTTCATTTCCCATCTTGAAGTTGTGGATGGCTCAGAATCAAATCTCTAAAAATGGCTCTGAGATTTATTTTCAATGTGGTCTGCTTTCTGTTTTAAAAAAAAGAAATTTTATAATTTTATGAGAAAAATTGGGAATTTTACGAGAAAAATTGGGAATTTTACGAGAAAAATTGGGAATTTTACGAGAAAAATTGGGAATTTTACGAGAAAAATTGGGAATTTTTGCGAAAAAAATTGGGAAATTTTCCGAAAAAAATTGGAAATTTTGCGAGAAAAATTGGGAATTTTGCGAGAAAAATTGGGAATTTTACGAGAAAAATTGGGAATTTTACGAGAAAAATTGGGAATTTTACGAGAAAAATTGGAAATTTTACGAGAAAAATTGGGAATTTTACGAGACAAATTGGGAATTTTACGAGACAAATTGGGAATTTTACGAGAAAAATTGGGAATTTTACGAGAAAAATTGGGAATTTTACGAGAAAAATTGGGAATTTTACGAGAAAAATTGGGAATTTTACGAGAAAAATTGGGAATTTTACGAGAAAAATTGGGAATTTTACGAGAAAAATTGGGAATTTTACGAGAAAAATTGGAAATTTTACGAGAAAAATTGGGAATTTTTGCGAGAAAAATTGGGAATTTTTGCGAGAAAAATTGGGAATTTTTGCGAGAAAAATTGGGAATTTTTGCGAAAAAAATTGGGAATTTTTGCGAAAAAAATTGGGAAATTATCCGAAAAAAATTGGAAATTTTGCGAGAAAAATTGGGAATTTTACGAGAAAAATTGGGAATTTTACGAGAAAAATTGGGAATTTTACGAGAAAAATTGGGAATTTTACGAGAAAAATTGGGAATTTTACGAGAAAAATTGGGAATTTTACGAGAAAAATTGGGAATTTTACGAGAAAAATTGGGAATTTTACGAGAAAAATTGGGAATTTTACGAGAAAAATTGGGAATTTTACGAGAAAAATTGGGAATTTTACGAGAAAAATTGGGAATTTTACGAGAAAAATTGGGAATTTTACGAGAAAAATTGGGAATTTTACGAGAAAAATTGGGAATTTTACGAGAAAAATTGGGAATTTTACGAGAAAAATTGGGAATTTTACGAGAAAAATTGGGAATTTTACGAGAAAAATTGGGAATTTTACGAGAAAAATTGGGAATTTTACGAGAAAAATTGGGAATTTTACGAGAAAAATTGGGAATTTTACGAGAAAAATTGGGAATTTTACGAGAAAAATTGGGAATTTTACGAGAAAAATTGGGAATTTTACGAGAAAAATTGGGAATTTTACGAGAAAAATTGGGAATTTTACGAGAAAAATTGGGAATTTTACGAGAAAAATTGGGAATTTTACGAGAAAAATTGGGAATTTTACGAGAAAAATTGGGAATTTTACGAGAAAAATTGGGAATTTTACGAGAAAAATTGGGAATTTTACGAGAAAAATTGGGAATTTTACGAGAAAAATTGGGAATTTTACGAGAAAAATTGGATTGAATAAAATTTTTTTAAAAAATCAATCTTTCAATTTTTTTTCGATTTTAATCATTTTTTCGTGTTTTTACGCCGATTAAACCTGATATTAAATGATTTCTACACAGACTGAGACCTATTATTACACGATTTAACACTGTTTAACCCCGATAATACACGTTTTACGTTGTCAGACGACAGTTGTCAGTTAACACTACTATAGATGCTTCACAGCATCAAAATTAACAAATATCGCATATGATGTTTTTACTTTTAATATTTTTTTTGGTTTAACTTTGAAAAAGTTCACTTTAAAATAATGTGAAACTATTGTTAAAGGTATCGTACTGCCTCATTTAAACGCCCGGGTTCATTCAAATGCCGGGCCCGAATAAAAGCCGGGGCTTCGGCGGCGTTTATTGCACCGCGCGCCGCCCCGAACCGACTTTACCGGAGGGGGTCGGCCCAAAAAAAAACTAAACGCCCGGGCGTTTAAATGAGGCAGTACGGTATTTCAAAACTTTACAAAATATTTTTAATAACTTATTCTAAAAACGTGTGAACTCATGTAAAATTCGGATAGAATAATGCAAAAACGTCTAAAATCGGGTTCAAAGCGTGTAAAATCGTGCTACATCGGGTTCAAACAGTATAATGCGCAAAAACATAACAAATTGATTGAAATCGAAAAAAAAATCGATAAAACTGTAAGACGTATTAAAAACGGGAGGACACTACGTTAAACCAGTTGGAAAAAATAAATTTCTTTTGAAAATTTATTATTCATATTTAATATTCATATTCATATTCACATTTAATTTGAGGCAAAATTTATTCACCCAAGTATATGTGCTCATGAACAGACTCGTTCGAATTCAGCAAGTTTCGTAAAAATTAAAAATCCCGAAATTCATTAAATTATTTCCTAAAAACCTAAATAACACACGTTTTAAAATCTTTCTACAGTGCTTCCAACCAAGTATCGCCGTGCAGGATCACTACATAAAGAAGGGGCGCCTCAAATCTTTACAATAAGCTTGTAGAAAAAATAAATCTCTTTTAAAATTTTAATATTCAACCAGCATATCTTAATTCGTATTGAATTTGAGACGGAATTTACCTCGATTTATAAAGTGATTAAGTTGTAAATATTGAATTTTTTAAGATTTACTTACACAAGTGTATGTTTGTGCATTTCCTCGTCAAACTCGAACATGATGTCGACAAAGGCCAATTGTGGTGTCATTATTGCGGCTGTATAATTGGATATTTAATCTGAAATAAAAAGGAAAGCAAATTAAATACATAATTTACACAAAAATATTTAAAATAATAAATTTTCAAAGGAAAATATATATTTTTATTAATATTTTTCTAATTTTTACTTTTCTCCCCCATTATTCATATAAAATTCCAAATTGTTCTTGCAATTCTAATCGGGCTGGAAGTTTTACTTGTAGGTGAATAAAAGTTTTCAAAAAATCAATTTTTTAATTTTTTTCGTGCTTTTACAACTGTTTAACCTCAATAACACGCGTTTTTAAACTTTTTACGTTGTCAGACGACAGCTGTCAGTTAACACTAGATGCTTCACTGCATCACAAATTACAAATACCGCATATGATGTTTTTACTCTTAATATTTTTTTTTTGGTTTAACTTTGAAAAAGTTTACTTTAAAATAATGTAAAACTATTGTTAAAGGTATTTCAATACTTTTCAAGAATTTTTTAATAAATTATTATAAAAACGTGTGAACTCATGTAAAATTCGGATAGAATAAAAATCGTGCTATACCAAGTTCAAACAGTGTAAAATAAAATCGTGCTATATCGGGTTCAAACAGTGTAAGAATGCTCAAAAACATGACAAAATGATTAAAGTCGAAAGAAAAAAATCGAAAAAATTTATTATAAACGGGAGGACACCACATTAAACTATAGTTCGCGCACAGTATCTTGATGCTAAATTCGTACTGCGCATCCCATTCTGCGCAGACGATTTTCTAATTCCAGAAGTTATTTAGCAGTATTAAGCCTAATATTAGGCCTAATAATGCTAAAATAAAGTAAATAAAAACAATAAACTCATATTTAAAAGTAATTTACAACTGAGTACCAAAATATTTTTGTTTATTTACCTTGTTTTCGCATCATTAGGCCTAATATTAGGCTTAATACTGCAATATAACTGGAAATAGAAAATCGTCTGCGCATACTGCCGCGTACGAATTTAGCATCAAGATACCGTGCACGAACTGTAGTAGGGAAAAAATAAATTTCTTTTGAAAATTTATTATTCATAAGTAATATCTGAGGCAAAATTTATTTACCCAAGTATAATTTGAAGCTCAGAAAATCTGATTTCTCATCAAGGCGGAGTGGATGGCTCCGAATCGAGTTGTGAATCGAGTTGTTAATAATGGCGGCGAGATTCGATTTCAGCATGGGCCTTCTGTTCAAAAAAAAAAACGAAATATGTCAAAATTCGTTAAATTATTCCGCTGTTTTTAAACTATTCTGAAACATTTACAATCTTAAAAATAATTTAAGATAAACTAACTCAAATTCCCACCTCGAAACGATTGGATGGCTGAAGATTCATTCTAAATGTGTGGGCCAATGGTTGCTGCTGTCGTATCCATCACGTCAGAACACATGCTGTCCTCCTTCCCACAATGCAATCTGATTCTTACTGCGCATGTGCGTGGATTTCTCCCAATTCAAACCCCAATTCAAATTGTTTAAATTCAGCCATTTTTTACAATGCCTTTTGTAAAAATTAAAAATATTACTGATTTCTTAAATCATTTCCTAAAATGTTGTTAAATTTGAAAAGAGTACTTACCAAAGGATGTTTTGAAGCCCAGGTTGTCAGGAAACCTTATTTTCCATCAAGGCGTATGCTTCGGATTGAGTTGTTAACAATGGTGGCGAGATTGATTTCAGCGTGGGCCTTCTGTTCAAAAAAAAAACGAAATATGTCAAAATTTGTTAAATTATTCCGCTGTTTTTAAACTATTCTGAAACATTTACAATCTTAAAAATAATTTTTGATAAACTAACTTAAATTCCCACCTCGAAACGATTGGATGGCTGAAGATTAATACGAAATGTGCGGGCCAATGGTTGCTGCTGTCGTATCCATCGCGTCAGAACACATACTGTCCTCCTTCCCACAATGCAATCTGATTCTTACGGCGCATGTGCGTGACCTTATCCAACACTTGTCTGCTGCCACTGCCAGGCCAGATGCCCTTTTCCTGGCTCTGGCTCTGTCTCTCATCAGTGTGCTCGTTTCAAGCTACCCAATTTTCTTCGCTGCATTGCACGTCACTCGTTGCAGGTCTTGGCAGCTCTTTAAACAGCTTCCAGGCTCTGTTTTGTTTATCTCACCAAACAAACCGCAATCTGCCACTTTTCTACTCCCGTTTACCACGATTTATTTCATCTTTTTTGTTTATACATGACACAATACTGACAACATATTAATATTTTATTTACATGTCACAAATCCAAACGTGATTCCATGTTTCTTACTACATGACATTTACAAATTACCGTATTTTCATGGCGCTACAGTGCGGACGTTAACAAACATTAATATGGAAACTACGAGCCTCTTTGGTTTCTCCTTATGACGTTAAAAATATACATAATATATAGTCTGTAAACCGTTCGAACAGCTGTACAAAACAAATAGTTCTACATCTTGTCAAAAGCTACAATATATGAAAATTCGTATAACTTAGAATATTGACTTTTGATCATGGCAGTGGAGATGGCTGAACGAATAGAAGCAAAAGCCAATCGAGCGAGTCGAATTACACGTTTGTTTCTCGTTCATTTTTCACGGGTTGGTTTAAAACTTCCAGAACGGACAATGCGTTGTTTACTCCTCGGAACCCGATCAGACTTGGATTTCGGATGAGTGTGTACGCCACGAACCACCTGGTGCGAGCTACCTGCTTTTTCCTGCTCACTTTCGTATCTGTTGACCGAAAACAAAACATCCAGTGTCGAAGATTAATTAGTAGCTAATTTCTACTCACGCAATAGCGCTTCTAGTTCGTGGTTGTGCGAGTTAGTCGATGGTGCGTGATTCCAATTGGTCAGTAGATGGACAAATGTGAGAACGATTGGATTTGACTGCAAAGCTTCCAAATGCAGTAAACTTGAATAAGCTCTGAAACCTTCAAAGAAATGGAGGAAAATGATGTTACGAATATTAAATGGTCAAGAAATATTCATACCTGCGTCTCTTTTTTCAAACATTCTTGGAAATATGCTTTTGTCGAGCCGCGGCACGAACAATATTCCCATAACACTTCCCATCAAAATTCTTTTGATGCACGAAAATACTCCAGTAAAGATGTTAAAAAAAAACACAAAGTACGACAAGATAAAGAATCCTCTCCTAAAAATGAACAAATCATTTTATTTTAATAATTTATTTCATTTAATATTACTTTTGAACACAGACCTGTTATCCAGAGCTAATGTCTTGCCCTGATCCACCAGGAAGAAAAATCTTATCATTAAATATTGAGTTAATTGTATAAGGATTAAAGCAATTACAATTGGCCTAAAAATAATTAAATTAAATTAAATTAAATTTAATTTAACCAGAATCAATCAACTAACCCTATAAATTCGCAAAGCTTGATCACGGTGCTCCAAAATGCAAACTGAATTGGCAGCACGATAATCTCGCCGAGTAAAATAAAAACCACATTCAGTACAAATAATTGAATAGTAAATCCTAAAAAGTATTATGGCATACTTAATAATTGGCATTTTAATGCAACGATATGCAAAAACCTGCTATAAGATAAGCTACTTGGTATCCTCCATATTGGATAGCTGATTTCTTGAAGAAAACATGGAGAAAAATAGAAATTTTAATTTTATTTGACAACACCAGAATGAAATAAAAATAGGAATTACCACGAGAGTAATGTTAGAGGCATCTTTCGCTCTGGGAAGAATATTCTGTTGGTTTTTGCCCTTGAGAAGATTCAATACGTTGTCTCTGTGCGAAGAGAGCAAATGGCACAAATTCACCAAGCTCAGGATGTAAGCTGCGAACCCACCAACGATGGTACCACCTGCAATACAGTAATCCATTGTAGTAGTATCAAATAAAAATGGAATAACCTTAGTACTTACTTACCTACAATGACTATGGATTGAGTGAAGACAAAATCGTAATAAGAGATCATTTTGCTTCCTTCGGCCGCTGACTGCGCAGAAGTAGTGACAGATAAACGCTGGATTACCCAAGCAACGACTAATTGAAACAACAAAGATCAAGATTAAGGGAATTAAAAAATCTGTCCGTAGGCCTATATTTACAGTTTGCTATTTTTTTTGTTTTCCAACTTTGTATGTAGTCCAGCAAGTATAAAACGTCAATCACGTTTTTTATAAATCCGTAAAACGTTACTATTGAAATCTGAAATTGAAAACCATTTGAAGTTTCTATAAAAATTGTATTTTTCTCCGTTTCTACATGAGTGATGACCAGAAATCCTATCAGGCAACTAGCTAGAACGGTGAGAGAGTAACGGAAACCTAAAAATCACACACATAAATGTTAGGCCTAATTTTTTTGGCAACGTGACTTAGGCTCTACTCACCAGCAACTCTTCTGTAGATGTTGTTTCGAAACCATTCACTACATTTGTTAGTTTTTGTTTCAGTCAGCGACATAACTTTTGTCAAATCACTAAGTTGCAAAAACAGATTTTATTTTTTTTGTCACTTTTTGAATTCAGTTTAATAAGAGTTTAAATATTTAACCTTTCTTGGCGAATAAATAGATGCTTTACGTATTTGATCTAAAAAAAACAAATTCCGATCAAAGAAGTTCTATATTGATTTTTTTTCGTTCTTCTTATTACGTCATTTCTTCTAGTATTGTCCTTATATTTGTTCTTTCCCGTATAAAAACGAAATATCTGTAGTATATACCAATAAAAAATATACGTCCCGGCAATGGAAAAGACTATTCCGCGCAGTAACAGTTCTTTGACTAAGGCTTTCTACGATAAAACCGAATTGTGTCAGTGAATAGTAACTATGGAACTAATTACTCAACCGTTGTAAGGCCTGATTGCGGAATTTCAAGTAAAATCGCAATAGACATGTAAATTAAATGATAAATCAATCCAACGATGCAACTGGGCAAACTAGCCATATATATAAATGCAAATAATGGGTAGAAGTTGCAACCGATCGCAGTAGCAACCATCAATTTCACTACAACTGTGTCGAATCAAATTGCAAACTTTTAAAAACAAATAAATCAAAAAATATTTCAGTTTCAGCCACCTAAGCTTACCTTTAAGATAAAAGGGTATTTTCATTTCTTTAGGTATAAATAAAGTCCCGCCAATGACGCCATCAACCAACGTCATCGTGACGAGTGCAAAAGCGGCCAGAAAAGGTTTTCTTCGTTTCTTCAGTTCAAAAAAATTTACGGGACTAATAAATAAGGAAGAAGAAAAAATGTTCAATTAGCCTAATTAATCGAATTAGTCTAATCGCACTTACACGGCTAAGCCAAAATATCCACCGCAGCAATTCGGACACAGATACTTTCTCTTTGTCATGAAGGCGACAATTAAGAGCCCTATTATCTTAATTAAGAAGAAAAGAAATTTTACGACTACACCATAACCATAACCATCATAATTCATAATTAATCATTATGATAGTTCTGTGGCTTATTTGTATATTCCCATCACATCAATTACCGATAACAAAATAAACAAAATGGCTGCTCCCGCGTATAATTTCACAAACTCTTCACTTTCGTCATCCATTGTGTAGTTAGATAAACGATATAATTTATCGCTTGTCGCAGAAGTGTCCAACCTAAAACATAAGGCCAGAGTGAGAATTACATATTAGAAAAACTCAGCATCTGCAAATATTGCCAGGTTGTGATGTCTAAACTACCAGGGAACACTTGTTATGTATTTACTTAGTAAAGAGTCCATATTAAATGCTTCTAGCTTTTACTAATGAGGGAATATAGGTTTGAATGATCGTATACATAATGATGACTTTGTCATCTCAAGGGTACATGCTAACTCGTTTACAATGGTTATCTCCAGAGGGCGTTATAATCATTACATGTGTGGTAAGACTTTGTCGATCATAATTGCAAATGCTTTTCAATTGAAATCTTAAGATATTTATATCACACCCCTGCTCTTCCTCCATTTCAAGTTGGGTTTCCTGTTCATCTTCTGCAACACTGTGCAGAATTGATTTTAAAATGTTGCCCATTCTCGGTTCTCTTCAACCTGCAAGAAAAAAAAAGAAAAAGAAAATTAAAAGCTCAATTATCAGTTTGAACTTGTAGATGTTTCGTAATCAATCATTCACATGTGCTTGCTGTCTTTTCCATCAGATTCAGATTAATTCAATTTCTGATTATTTTTTTTTTAAAAAGTATTTAGATTTTTCTTAATTCTTGCTGCTCCATTCATTTCTCGATTCGGTTCATTTCAATATTTTCCTTAGTGACATAATCCAACAGTGCCATTTCGTTGCCAAGCCCAGACGTCTATTAATAGCTCGAAGGAAAGAATCTTCTTCAAAACGACGTTATCTATTTATTCAATTCATTTATCCGATTTCGATGATTGAATCGGAAGCTGACAACGCGTGTCATGACCGGTAAATGATCGTGAACATCGCGCACACATTAACTACACCCGTCCACGTAAATCAAACGCACGTTTTCACTGGACCCGCGTCGCGTTTTCAAAACACAATACGAAAATGCGAATGAATCAATTTTCCCGACGTCAAAAACAAAGAAAACATCAATGAGTTATCTACAAACCGGAAAGAAATCAATGACGATTGCCTCGCTGTATTAGTCCAGTCGAGTCGCGATTGTTTCCCGTTTTAACTCGGAGCCTGCACGTGTCAGGCGAGTGTGACCACACCCTCCACGTGTAAAAGCATTAATGATTTTACTTTTCCTTACCCCCTTTCGGACGAGTTCATTTTCAAAACTGCACGAATCAAGTGGGTCAAGGTGAAATCTAGCCGAGAATGAATCAACAAACATGTCAGATCACAAAAACTCACTACAAATGCCGCATTAATTTCATAATTAAATAAAGCAAAACAAAAAAATATTTTATTGTGTTATGTACAGCTTAATAAACACATCTCTTTACAATTTGTAGAAAAACAGCAATCGAAGCTGCTTCAATTCGAAATTGAATTAAATTTCTCAAGAACACGGTTCTTGGATAATAATAAATTACTATCATAAGTCATAACAACCGCTCAATGTGTGTAATTTCACGTCAATAGCTCAGGTTGTGCGGTGAAGCCAACTTGAAAAATTCGATTAATTAATAAGGAACGATGGAGTTGCGATTTTTGCCCTCAATTGCTTTAGGAATCGGCTTAGAATAGGCCTCCATGACAGACAGCATGGTTAAGTGACCCCGATAAATAATGATGTTCGGATTGCGTACCAATGTGTAGGCCACGAACCACCTGTTCCTCGCGACACATCTTTTTCTGTGTAATTTAAGTTCTAGGGGAATATGAAATAGTAAAATTAGAACTTGGTTGTTTTTTGTTCAGCCGAAATGTAATTTTACTTAATATAGTGAGATTTTGTCGTATGAAATTGGCGGATTTTTGTTGAGATTTTGAACTTGTCTGTGTCAAGAAAATGACGAACGTCACAACGATCGGATTGGACTGGAGAGCCTCCAAATGCAGTAGGTAAGAGTAGGCTTTGAAACCTGAACGAGATTTTTCATTTAGGATTCAGGGATTATCTGTTTTGACGTACCAGAATCGTATTTTTCGAATATTCTTGGGAAAACACTCGTGTCCAATCGAGGTACGAGAAGTGCTCCTACGGCCGCGCCGATCAACAGTCGTTTGATGGAGGAAAATATTCCGCCGAATATGTTGTAGAAAAATACAAAATACGACATGATGAAGAATCCGCGCCTGAAAATAATTAAATAATTAAAAAGAGTATTTTTTTGGCTCATTTTTTTGGTATTCAACCTGTTTGTTAAAGCCATTGTTTCTCCTCTGTCTTCGAGAAAACAAAATCGAACGAACAAATATTGAGTTAACTGAATGAATATTAAAGCGAGGATTATCGGTCTGAAAAGGAAAAATAAATTGTAGAATTATCCGAACAAAAACAATTTTTTTTTGTTTTTTTTTTACCCAAGAATTTCCAGAACTTTCAGAACAAAACTCCAGAACGCAAATTGTATTGGCAGAATTATTATTTCTCCAAGAATAAAAATTGTTAAAGTCAGTACAATCACTTGAAGAGTAAAACCTAGTTTCATATTTAGAAAAATAATTTCAAATAATTAAATTAGTTCGAGAAAATTTAACGATTTTGTTTGAGCATTCACCAGCAACGAGATACGCAGCTTGGTAGCCGCCATATTGAATCGCAGATCGCTTAAACAGAAATTGCATTAAAAATGAACCGGTATATGAATATATATGATGTCCAATTTTTATCCACTCACCACAAGACTTATATTTGAAACATTTTCGCTAGAAATGATCATCAGATTTCGTTTTTGCTTCGCAAGACCCAACACGTTCTTCCTGTAACAGGTCATCACGTGACAAATACTGCCAATGGTTATAACATACGCCAACACGCCACCTAGTATGGTCGCAACTATAAAAAAAAATTCTCATAGACATCAATCTTGTGTCATTTCATTACCGAATTGGTTTACCTAAAATAATCATAGACTGGGCGTAAATAACATCATAAAGGGAAATGGCGTCAGCATCATTTACAGGATTAGCATCGCGAGTTTCTTTCCGAGTGAATCGTTTTACAAGCATACTGACAACTAAAGATATATCGCAAATATTAATCCCAAAGAAATGGGGAAATCAAAATGTAATCACAATTTGGAATTGATGTCGCCTTTAAATACTTGTAGCTTTCCAATCGATCCATCGTTGCAGTCACGGTTAAAATCATATCGTAGTAATTATTAATAACAATCTGCGAATCCAAATTTAATTTAATTGTCGGCCAATTGAGACAAGTTTTTAAGTACTCACATGAGTAACCATAAGAAATCCGACGGTGCAACTGATTAAAATTGTGAGAGAATAACGAAAACCTAAATAAAAACCGCAAATTAACACTAATAGTATAAATAACTAATTGGTCGGCAGTCGGCACCTGGAACATTACGATAAATATGTTTTTTAAACATCTGGACTAGTTTGTTTTCTTCAGTTTCATTCAAAGATCCGAGTTCTTGCAACACCAAATACTTATCTTTAGACAAAAATAGATTTCTGACATATATGGCCTATATATATAACATAATAAAAATCTTAATGAAAATGTTTTAATTTCCAATTATTTCGTTTTTATTTCGTTACCTGGCTTTTCGGAATAATGTGTCGTTCAACCACCTCGTTCCTATAATACCGAATTATCCGCTTTACGAACCAATAGGTGATAAAAGGGCCAGCTGTCGCCTGAACGATACAATTGAGTACCAATTCATCCACTAAACCTCCCTAGAAAGCAGAAATAAGTTTGCAATTACTAAGCTCATTATTAGCTAAGTGGGAAGTTGTACGGTCGAAACATTCGGCACAGGAATTGCAGCAATGATATTCAGTACGAGTATCACAAGGTGGTAAATCAATCCAAACACGCACGCGGGCAACGTTCCCATGTGGATACAAGCAAAAAGCGGCAAGAATTGGCAGCCCAGAACACAGACCATAACTAATTTGACAATTACTGCGAGGAATTTCAATATTAGAAGAATAAAAACAAAATAATTTTATTTGTACTTTTAACCGATGAACTCTCTCCTGCGGTTAAGTCGCTCATTGACCAAGTCGACTGAATTATGGCGATTGCAGCCATTGCAAATGCAGCCACGTAAGGGTTTCGGCGTGTGCGTTCTTCCAGAAAATTTGTAGGCCTATTTAAAAATATTTTTTTTTTACTCTTTTAAAATATTTTTCAAAAATTTAACAAAATATTTTTTTCATACACGGCTAGGCCAAAATAGCCTCCACAACAATCTCGGCAGCGCGCTTTCCGTTTGGTCATAAATGTGACAACTAATAAACCTACAAGCTGCACGAAATAATATTAATTTTGTTTTCTGAGATTGAAATATTTCTATGACGGTATACCGTGAGTATTGCATCAATCGATTTATCTATCCTGTATAAGCTTTGAAATTTGACAACTACTTCGGGTTCATAGTCTATATCATCTTCAGTCTGAGTTCTGAAAAATAATTAAATTAAATTAGTACAAACAAATTCTAATTAAACACCTTACTCATTCAGCACTGAATTTATAAATGTCGTCACAGCTTTCAAAAACTCATCCATTTTATAAAGGATTGTAAATATGGCTTCTCCAGTATAGGCACGAAGAACCAGCTCAGGTTAGTGTTGTAAGTCTCGAGTACGTGACACCGGTGCCTTCCCAGAATAAACTGTTTTGCATCTCCATGGAGACACTTTCTGTTTACAGTAATACCTAATGTGGATCGATTGAGTCACATAACCCTAAGAAACTGGAAAAGGAGCACGGAACCGCCGTATTTGCGGTGCCAATTGTATTTGGAAAACAAAAATGTGTCTGTCGCCTTTCTCAAAACGAATTACGTACAATTCCATGGAAGAAGTTTTATTCAGCAAAGCACTGGCAGAATTCACCGACCAGTGTCGACAGTTAAATTTAAAATAAGAAATAAGTGAAAAAGAATAAAATTTACAAAAGTCGATAATTTGAGCGTTTTTTGCACATGTGACATTGCGCTGAAATGCGGTGAAGCCAACTTATAAAAACTATAAATAAAACTAAAACAAAATTTTTTGCAATGAATTAACGCAAAAATTGTTGATAAACTCACTCGATTGAATCAATTAGACAGGAACAGCATCACCTTCTGCCTCCTTGTCACCCGTGATGGGTTTTGAATAAAACTCCAAAATGGATAACTCGTTCAAGTGACCTCGGTAAAAAATGATGCTCGGATTTCGTATCAACGTGTACGCCACGAACCACCTGTTCAAAGCCACACATTTCCTTTTGTTTAATTTAGCTCCTTCTGGAATAATAAATAGTAAAAAAATACAAATTGGTTCTACCGGTAATTTGTTTTACCTAATGATTGTAATGAAACACCGTTTGTGAGTTTGGAATAATTCGAAGATACTTTGTGTAATTTGGGACGAGCTTGCGTCAAATAAGTTACGAACGTCAGAACGACCGGGTTGGACTGTAGAGCCTCCAAGTGCAGTAGGCAAGAGTAGGCTTTGAAACCTGAATGACAATTTTTATTTAGAATTCACGGATTGTAGGGCATTTGTTTCTTCACGTACCGGAATCGTGATTTTCAAATATTCTAGGAAAAACACTCGTGTCCAAACGAGATACGAGAAATGTTCCAATGATTGCGCCTTTTAAGATACGTTTGACGCAGGAAAATATTCCGGTGAATATGTTGTAGAAAAATACAAAATACGACATAATGAAGAATCCTCGCCTTGAAATAATTAAATTTAAATATTTGTCGGTCATTTTTGTTTTTCGTAGAGGTTTTACCTGTTGTCTAAAGCCATTGTTTTTCCTTTGTCTTCGAGGAAATAAAATCTTATTAGCAAGTATTGAGTAAGCTGGATGAATATTAAAGCGATGATTATTGGTCTGGTAAAAAAAAAACAATTATTACTTCAAATTTTCAAATAAAAACTAATTTTGTTTTACCCAACGATTTCCAGAACTTTCAGAACAAAACTCCAGAAAGCAAATTGTATTGGCAGAATTATTATTTCTCCAAGAACGAAAAGTATTACATTTAACGCAAACAGTTGAATACTGAAGCCTAATTTCATTTAAAAAAAATTAAATCAGTTAGAGAACATTTAACGATTTCTAACATTCACCAGCAACGAGATAAGCAACTTGGTAGCCGCCATATTGGATCGCAGACCGCTTAAAAAGATTATATCATAAATAAACCGGAGCAATTTTTCAAATTCTTTTCAACTCACCACAACACTGACATTTGAATTATCTGCGGTAATAGTCAGAATCAACTGATTTTGTTTTTGCTTCGAAAGACCCATCACGTTCTTCCTGTAAGACGTCATCAAACGACAAATACTGAAAATACTTAAAACGTACGCCGTGGTGCCAGCTAGCACGGATACGACTGTAAAAAACAATATGAAAACATCAATGTTTTGTCATTTTATGAGTGAATTGGTTTACCTAAGATAATTACGGACTGATTGTACAGAAAATCATAAAGAGAAATGGCGTCAGGATCAATTAAAGTGGCATTGCCTCCACCTCCGTGGCTGAAGCGTTTTACGATCATGCCAACAACTACAGATATAGCAGTAGAAAATATTAATTAAAAGTGAACAGAAAAATCAAATTGTAATTACAATTAGGTATTGACGTCGCCTTTAAAGGTTTAAATTGGTCTAACAGCTGCATTACGTCAACAACATTCTTAATAAATCCATAGAACACCATAATGGAAATCTACAAACCAAATTCAATTCAATTCATCCAATATCGGTTCGTTTGTGTACTTACGTGAGTTATTATAAGAAATCCGATGGTGCAACTGACTAAAATTGTCAGGGAATAACGAAAACCCGGAATACTTTTATAAATATGTTTTCTAAACAACTCTACAAATTTGTTTCCTTTAGTTTCATCCAAAGATCCGATTTTCTGCAACATCAAATATCTAAATCCCAAATAAATATATAAATAATTAAAATAAATAAAATAAATTTTCCTGTATTAGGTACCTGTCTTTTGACAAAAATAGACTTCTGACATATTTGACCTTAACATGTAGAAAAATGTTAAAGAAAAAACGAAATAAACAATTATTTCGCGTTTTTACCTGATTTTTTGGAATGATGGATCGTTCAAACACCTCGTTCTTATAATATCGAACAATCCGCTTTATAAACCAATAAGCGAGAAAAATACCAGCTGTCGCCACCACGACTGAACTCAGTAACAGTTCCTTGATCAAAGCTCTCTAGAAGCCAGAAACAAATTTACAATATATAATTGAATGCAATAAGTTTGGGAAATCTTACGGACGAAAGATCCGGCGCAGGAATTTCCATGCTGATGTTCAACCCGAGCAATACCACGTGATAGATCAAACCAAACACGCACGCTTGCAAACTGCCCATGTAAATGCAAGCAAAAAGTGGCAAGAATTGGCAGCCCAGAACACTGACCATAAATAATTTGATAATTACTAGAAATATTTCAACATTAGAAGAATAAAAACAAAATAATTTTATTCAATATTTACTGTACTTTTAACTGATGCACTTTGACCTTCCGTTTCACTGCCCATTGACTGAAGGCCCTGGATTACGGCGATTGAAGCTAACGCGAAAGCAGCTACAAACGGTTTTCGGCGTTTCCTTCCTTCCAGAAAATTCGTGGGTCTATTTTGAAGAATAGAAAAATAATATTGTTTTTTTTATTCGTACATGGCTAAGCCAAAATGGCCCCCACAACAATCCGGGTAGCGCACTTTCCGTTTCGTCATCAGTGTCACAACACAACTAATAAACCTACAAACTGCAATAAACGTTATCAGATTTGATTTCTTTTATACAAATATTTCTATTATGGTGTACCACATGTATTGAATCGAACCATAAACTGTGTTTATATAAGCTTTCAAACTTGTCATTTTCCTCATACGGGTCGCTTAGATCGTCGTCATAATCCGTATCCGTTCTAAAATTAAATTAAATTAAATTAAACTACTAGTAAAATTAATTTAAAACCTTACTCGTTGGCCTGTGTTAATTGTATAAATCGAGACGAAACGAAGAGAACGTTTTTCAAAAAACCATCCATTTTCTGAGATAAAAAAATGTCAAAGCGCCGTAAGTAAACCTAATCAACTATAGTTAATCTATTGCACCTCCGCTTTGTCGTTCCTGGGAATCTTTCTTGAGTGTATCGGGCACTAATGATAAAGTCAAGCGACGTCATGCAACAGGGTTGGCCGAAGACAAATTCCCTGGAAACCAAACTTGATTCTGAAAATTAGTTTTTTCCGTTTCCTTCGAATGAAAATGAGAAACGCAGCATAAAATTGTCACCCAATGTTGCAATCGACAGGAAAACACACGAATAAAATATGAAAACACTAATTCAATCAAATAATCACCAGTTGTGTTTACATCCGACCCAGCATGTGACATAATTACAACCACAGGTCTGTGTTCCCACTGCCTTATATTTCCAAGGCTATTAATGTCATTTCATCTCCACTGCGCCACCTGTGTGGAATGGACTCGCCTCACCTTTGTAATTCTCAGTTGTTGCTGGGAGATGAAAATATATGATCGTATCGTTTTTCTCAAAAGGAGGAACAATTTACGGACAATTCCACGCAACAAGTTTATTAAACAACGCGCTGGCACGTGTTAAAAAAAGTAGAGTATTCACATCAGCGTTAACGGGTGATATTGCATGAATAAAGTATGAAAATCTCTGTACAATTTGAGCATTAGTTAATTAATAACGAGTGTTTTGTTTGCACGATGCAACGGAACAAATTCAGAGGTGTGCGGTGAAGCCAACTTCAAACAAACTACGAGATATCGCAAAATCAGCATTTTTTGCACCAAATTAACGCAAAAATTGTGTTTAAACTCACTTAATTAGGCAGGAACATCGACTTTAGCCTCCTTGCCATTCTCATTCTCGTTCTCAAACGGTTTTGAATAAACTCCCAAAATGGACAACTCGTTCAAGTGACCTCGGAAAAAAATAATACTTGGATTTCGTATCATCGTGTACGCCACGAACCACCTGTTCAAGGCGACGTGTTTTCTCTTGTTTAATTTAGGTTCTGCGTGAAATCAAAAAAGAAAAATTAACAATCATTCGTCCGAATTAGAATTAAATTAAATCACCTAATAAAAGGCCACTAGTGGGCGCTTTCTTTGTCCGAAGCAAAAACATGACGAATGTCAACACGACCGGATTGGACTGCAGCGCTTCCAAATGCAGTAAACACGAATAGTTTTTGAAACCCTTGTCGAGATGTTCGTACAGTCGAGGGTAACTGCTCGCGTCCAGTCGAGGCACGAGACAGAGTCCTATGAACGCACCAGTGATTATTCGCCTGATACAAGAGATTATCCCGGTGAGGATGTTGTAGAAGAAAACAAAATACGACATGATGAAGAATCCTCGCCTGAAATATTCTACATTTCGATTATGCGTGCTAAATATGTGTACAAATAAATACCTGTTGTCTAGGGCCATCGTGCGGCCTTTATCTTCGAGAAAATAAAATCTTATTAGCAAATATTGAGTTAGCTGTATCAATAGCAAAGCGAGGACGAAAGCGCTGCAAAATCAATTAATTAGTTATTTATTTATTTCCGTTGTAATTTCACAGTTTTTACCCAACAATTTCTGCAATTTTCAAAACAAAACTCCAGAAAGCAAATTGTATCGGTAGAAGTATTACTTCTCCGATGATGAACAGCAAAAGATTGAATGCAAATAGTTGAATACTAAAACCTAAAAATTTTAAAAATTAAAAAAAAAAAAAATTATTTTATTTTTATTTTTGTTTAATTTTTAATTTTTACCTGCAACAAGATATGCAACTTGGTAGCCCCCAAATTGAATCGCAGAACGCTAAAAAAAAAATTAATAAACAAAAATTAATAAACAAAAATTTTTATTCTTTATTTTCCGTTCCATTCACCACCAGACTAATATTCGCAACGTTTTGGGAAACGTTTAAGATGAGTTGGTTTTGTTTTTGCTTTCGTTGTCCCAGCACGTTCTGCCTGTACGACGTCAACAAGCGACAAATGTTGAAGATACTTAAAGCGTACGCCGTGAGACCAGCAACAATAGATACAACTAACAAATACATTGATGAATGAAATGTGTATTTGTATCATTAAATGTGAATGGCCTAATCACCTAAAATAATCACAGACTGATAATACAGAAGCTCGTAGAGCGATATCTCATCCGCGTCTTTTTTCGTCACAGCTTCCTTGTCCGCTACGGTTGTGCGTGTGAATCGCTTTACGAAGAACCTGACAACTAAAATGTCAAAACTATCGATTCTCTGCTTTAAAATTAAATACGGTAATCACAATTCGGTACGGTAGTCTCTTTGAAAATCTTAAAATCCTCCAACAGCTGCAAAATTTCAACCATGTTTTGAATAAAATCGTAGAATAACATAATGGATATCTGTAATTTAAAATTTAAATGTTAAAATTTTTAAAAATGTCGCTCGATTGATGCGTTTACGTGAGTTATTATGAGAAATCCAACAGTGCAGCTCACTAGAATCGTAAGGGAATAGCGGAAACCTTAACATTCAAAGCGTAAATGAAAAATCATGCAAAATCTCAAATTATTTCGCCATTACCTGGAGTTTTGCGATAAACGTGTTTGCGAAACCAAAGAAAACATTTGCTGCCTGTACCTTCATCAACCAAACACCCAGCTTCTTGCAACAATAAATACCTAGCGTAAATTCGCAATTAGAACTCGAAGAAAAGAAAAAAATTAAATAAATTAACAAATTAACCTTTCTTTAGGCAGAAATAAACTCTTTACGTATTTAACCTACGGAGAGAACAAAAATAAAGTATAAATCATTTTTCACTGACAAGCGCGATTGCTTTTACCTGATCTATGGGAATATCTTGATCGAAAGATTGGACCTTCCAGTGTCGAAAAATTCGTTTTATAAACCAATAGATGAGAAATGTGCCAGCAAATACCAACACAATCGAATAGAGTAACAACTCCTTCATAAGGGCTTTCTAACAAGCAGAAATAGAATTGTACATACATTAAACAAAATTTACATTTTTGCCTCGTTTTGTTTACCCTAGTGAGATTCGGCGCTGGGATTTCATCAATTATAGTTAAGATAAGCAGTACAATGTGATAAATTAATCCAACGATGCAGGATAGATAAGTGCCCATGTAAATACACGCAAAGAGTGGCAGAAAATAGCAACCCAGGAAACTCATCATGAGTAATTTTAAAAATACTAAACAAATAAGATTTTCAATTTTTCAATAAATAAAAAAAATAAAAAAATTTTTCAATAGAAATTACTTTTGATTGATGAACTCAACCCTTTAGCTTCTTCATCCATTGCTCTAAGCGTGTCAATTATGGCCAGTGCAGCTAGTGCAAATGCGGCTATGTATGGTTTCCGTCGTTTTCTGCCTTCCAAAAAGTTTGCCGGTCTGTTGAATGTCGTAGAAAATATATATTGTAACAAAATAATTTTTTTTAAATAGATATTCGTACACAGCTAAGCCAAAATGGCCGCCTAGACAGTTGGGCCAGCGCGCTTTCCTTTTGGTCATAAACATCACAATTGTTAGTCCGAGTAACTACAAAATAATAATGAATACAAAATATAATTAATGTGTGGATTTATTCGAATATATTTGTTTACCATTTGGGTTGCATAAACCCATATGCTTATTTCATATAAACTAACAAATTTGTCGGCTTCGTAGTGCGCGGTGAAATATTCATCGTCTACGTTTTCATCTTCGTCAGATCCAGTTCTTAAAATCAATTATTCGATTCAATAATTCAATTGATTAAACACAAATAAAAATTACTCGTTTCTGTGCAATAGTTTTAACATTTGCGAACAAACGTAGAGCAAGTCTTTCAACTCATCGTCGATCATTTTCTAGAGACAAAAATATCTATCTAATTAAACAATCTAGTTATATAAAATAAAAAATATTTTTCAAAAATAACTACCAAACACAAGAGTTGGTGCAAGTCGACAACTTCCTGCGAATACAAGAGGATTCCTAAATAAAAAAAATATAAAAATTATTCCCTGCAACCGGATAAATAAAATAAAAAAAATCTATATTATTATTATTATTTTTTTTTAAATAAATAAAAACATTCTGTTTCCCATTCCAATTTGTTACAACTCGCCTCGAACTGATTGTGTCGTCGAAAATCCCGAAGGAGGAAGATCCAGTGTTGGCTTCCCTGCCGAACTCGTGTGATTGTCAGTTACCTTGACAAAATCCTTGATAAAATCAGGTATTCGCTACACCCTACAACCTATTCCGATCCAATGGACTCACCACAAGTGCCTCTGCAGTCCGCAAACCTTACGCGCAGTCTGGTGAGTGACTGTACCGTCACATCAATTCTGAAACTAAGTTTGGGAAAATTCATTAATTGACCATTGATTCGCACCGACACAAAAAAAAAGCTTTCACACAAAATTACGATGATGAATCATCACCTGCATTTATTCCCAATTGAATAAATAATAAAATAACTGCCCCAGCTTCAATTAATTTTTCATGTACACACAACAGTACCCCACCCACGCAGACTAAATAAATCTTTATCTAAATGTCATTAATAAGTAGCCAATCACATTTTACACTTGTTTAGAAACTTTGTGACAAACTGAGTGACTAAATGCACATTTCACTAATTTTAATATTTTTATGCCAATTTTTTTAATGAAGAGCTCTTCTCATTCGAGTTTATTGATTTTCATATTTAACGTGGAAATGTCAGATGTGAGGCCGATACACTCATGCGCGGATGAATATCTAATGCGAAATTCATCAGTTTCGATTTCCAAAACTATATTTTTTTTAAAAAAACGCTTCCGAAAGCAAAATCGCTCGATGAGTTGCGCCATCTCGTGTCGGAACGAGCAGGCACTAATTCATTTCATAAATGGATAGATGGATGGATCAAGTAATTAGCGGAGATTAGACCAAGATTAATTACACGAAATCTAACTTTGTCACGGATGAGAAAACTCGCCGCGAACAACAAATTGAAATGCTCGTAAACTCCCTTCGGAAGCGAAGCGAAAAAAGCGAATTAAGAATGCAAAATTCGGATAATCCGAACGATCGATTGTACGAATAATCCCGAGTGTGGGCTCGAAACGAGCGCAGGAACGCCGAACACCCCCAAGCCCACCCCCGTCGACCCTATGAAATCAATGAACGTTTCCCGCGATTGCAATTTCGTCCACGAGGTGCATGTCGATCGCCCATATGCGAGTTTGGCGGAACCCATCTGTTTGCAACATTTCGCACTTAAACCGAAACTCCAGCAAACGGTTAATAGTGTAGCAAAACGGAAAAACGTTTGGGCTACGTAGGGGGTGTTATCGAAAATGTTGGGGGTCCATGTGCAAACAAATGGAGGTTATTTGGTTGGGGGGGGGGGGAATAATTTACTAGGGGAAAGTACAGTTAGGGGGGGTTATGTAGTTTACTTGGGGAAGTTTTGATGGGAAGAAATTAAACTCACTTTAGGGGAGAAATTAAGCCAAAATGGGGGTGAAAAATTTGTCCCTAAAAATCAGCTCGCCTCTGTTTGAGAAACCTGGATTAGAGTATACCGGTATCTCTATTTCCAGCACATGCTTGTATTGTAATAATACCCTATTTGGATATGATTGTTTAAACAATATCTTAGTTGCATCTGATTCCACAACAATTCTGTATCCATGGAACCTCCATTTCTTCCTCGCTACTTCTTGTCAACTGATTTAAAGTATAGTAGTGGGAACCCGTGCATGCCGCATATGAAATTTGATATTTGTTTGTGTATATATTTATTGTAAACAGTATTGCTTATCTCAAAATATACGTCACCAAAAAATCATTCAATAAAATAAATTACACAAAACCCTAAAATTACTCGAGTTTTTCTTCCTTCACCCTCGTTTTAAGTTTCTGGGTTTTCGCTGTCTCAATCTCCTTAACAATTTCATCAAATTGAACCAATAAATCGTCGCTCGTTAAAGCGAAACTACTTTCGAGCCAACGTTTCTTCATGGCCGTCATCACCATCTGTAAATTACTTCCTTTTTTAACACCCAGATCCAACAGTTGTTGATTTTTAACAGGAAATTTTGGTATCTAAATTCACATAAAAGAAATCCAACATAAATTATTAGAATTTCTATATTTTTTCGATTTCTATACCTCCCACTTTCTAATCTCTGATAATGACTTCATGTCGCCATTGTAACTTAAAAGCTGTTCGATTGATGATCTCAATTTCGATTGGTTCTCCTGAGATAGGATTAAAATTTTTTTCAGAGATTGCAGAGGGTCTACAACTACTACGTCATTGCGATGATCAATTATGAAGAGTCCTAATTCCTTTTCTAATTTGGTAAGTTTCATGCGTTGGGCAAATGCATTCATGTCGTCGCGATCTTTGGTTAGCGACGTTATTATTGTAATGGGATTTAATGGACATTCACTCGCTCGTTTCTGTAATGCATGAAATTCGTTTAAATTCAAATCTCCGTGTAAACCTACAATGTAAAACAAATATATAAATTATTTGTTTTAAATGTTATACGACCAAGACCAGTATAGTTATGAATTAAAAATATACGTCACAACAATACTGGAATTGATAAGACCTGGGAGATTCTTTTTAACTTACCTAAAACTGGTGCAAAACCAATTTCCAACATTTTATTCAGCAGATCGAATTTAAAATTGCAAGATAGGATTTTCGTCAATTCGGACCACATTTTATTTCCAGAAATTTCTAATAAATCGATTTAGTTATTTTAAATATACCGATCAAACCAAAAATTCCGTTTAATTACCATTAAGTCCCATTAAATTTTCTTTAACCGCCTGTAAAATTTCTGAATCGAGATTCTGTACATCTCGAGCAATTCCAGCGTAATATCTGAAACAAATTCTCAAGTAAAATTCAAAATAATCTCAACAAAAACTCAAAATTACCGAAAATATCTCATAATCCTGAAATAATCCTCTTTAATCCTTGCAGCGGGATCACCAACAAACCGAACTCTTCTTTTTTCCACGTCCTCAATACCATTGAAATAATCGTAAACAGTTCCATCAAAACCTTTTAAAATAATTCCGGTGCTAATGCTAAACAATCTCTCGATAAATCCATACCGTACCTAAAAACATGGCGCCGACCGTTAAATCGCGCCTCCGCGCATCCAAAAACCAATCGGTCGTGAAATTAACTCCCGCCGTTACAACATCAGTGCGCAGTGTGGAAACCTAATGCAAAACATCCAATATAAACAGACATTTTTCACGTGTTTTTTCAAATAAATTATCACCTTAAACGTTTGTTCGTCCACTTTTAGCGATATATTCCCGTGTGTTTCACCCTTGGTTTTGAGAACGGCAATTTTTTCATTTAATAACATAGTTTTCATCTGGTCGGGTGTGGCGATCGAAGCGAGATCAATCACGGGAGGTTGTTTTCGCATCAATAAATCGCAAACTGGGTCTCCGACGATTCGTAATTCGTAATTGTTTTTTTCAAAAACGTTAATCAAGGTTTTCATTCCTTGTGAGAATATTTTATGGAATTCTGGCGTGTCTAATTTCTTCGTGACCGCTTGATTTCTCGATTCTGTTGAGAAGTTGAACTGCTTGATTGATGTTTTGTTTTGATACTTTTTGCACAAATTGGACAGACACGGCCGTAACGTGATGCATGTTTTAAATTTCATCGTCGATGTGGCTTGTTTGATTAACTATTCCATCTAGAAAAATTAATAATAATAATAATAATAATAATAATAATAATAATAATAATAATAATAATAATAATAATAATAATAATAATAATAATACTGGAATAAAAATGTGGGATTATTTAAAATCATTTACCAGCGAGGTTTAACTTCGTGCATGATGCTGCTGATAGTCTGTAGGAAACTCGCTAGGTGACGCCACCGATCTCGTGTCAGAAACCTATCTTTTGGCTGACTTGTGAGATTGCGAAATAAATTGAAAGGAAAGCCGGAAAATTAAAGTGAGTTCGTCCAAAGATGTGGTTGTCCGGAAATGAACAAAGAGAAAAGATGGTTCGGGTTGGTGGCGACAGCGGTGTGATGTATTAATGCCGGAGACGGGACTACCGTCGATAAATCATTGACAAGTGAGTATATTCAAATTCAACATACAGTAGTCATCATGGAATTAGCGACAAAAACAAACCGTGCCAACTCGTAATTAAATGTTAAACGAGCTAGAAATAAAAAACTTAATCAGCCACAAAATTTTCAGATAAGTTTCCTACCTAACATACCAAACTTAATCTGAGGCAAACCAAATCTTTTCTATTTGATGTCCCAATTGTTTATCCTTTATCATATCGTTCAAGTCAATGCATTGCTTAGATCATGAACCAAGGATCATGACCAAGGATCCTTGGTTCATGCTTAGATAGATGGCTTCATAAGTGTCTAGGTTACTTCATAAGTGTCTAGGTGACTTCACAGGTGTCTAGGTGACTTCACAGATGTCTAGGTGACTTCACAAGTGTATAGGTGACTTCACAGCCAGCGCTGAAACAAATTCCCCCAACCCGATTCATGGCAGGCTGTGCTGTTTTGAATCGAAAAACTTACTCAACCCTTATTTACCCCATAGTACACAGACTACACACGTATTTGAAGAAACACACATTTGACTGCATAGACAAGATAAAAAGTATTTATTGAATACGGAATACAAAATTTAAAAATTATTTCTGGATCTTTTATTTAAATAAAACGGTTTAGTTCAGCAAAATTAAATGCTTTAAACTTAGTGATTACAACCAGAGACCTATACATACTACTGTACTGCGAAATGGCTTTTTCTGTGCAGCAACAACACTATTTCACTTCGGTTTCTGCTAATAAGGATTTTTAAGTGTTTATGTATAAGCACTAAAAACAAATTTATTTACTTTTGAGCTCATTTATAATTCAAATTTCTTTATTTTCAAACAATGAATCAATTAAACCTCTCTTCTTTTAACACAATTCCGTTTTTATATTCAATTTAAACTCTCCAAAATGTCCTATAATAATGACCCACCATGGCTACAATAAACGAATGCAGAGCAAAGAAAACTGGAAATGTCAAAACCTGAATAATCAGCCAAATAATCGTCTTTATCAATTCGTCAACAGAGACCATCAAAGGTCCAACAGAGTGAATTGCTTCATTGACTGCAACAATTGTTTCGTCATCTCCATCCGTCGCCCGAACAATCATACGCAGAGTTACAAGAAAAAGATGGACCGTGACCAAAACAATAATGATTGTTCCGGTTGCTATAATCATAAATCGGATAACCATAATCACTAGAACGGTCACAAAATAAACTTCGTTCGGTTTGTCAGACAACAACAAATTAATTAATCCGATGTTTTTTAACGTCAATCCAGAAGTTCGCAAAAGCACGAGGATCTTTTGCATCAACCCAAAACATTGTTCAATCATTGCAACAATGAGGAACCTCTCTTCGTAAAACCTGCCCCTAAAACCCATCCGGAAACGCAATAGCTCGGAAACAAACACCAACGACACAACGGCCACTGCAACAATACACAATCCGAAAAACAAAAGCAGCATTTTAACAATGCATTGACAATGCATTGACAATGCATTTAACAGCGCCATTGTTATCTATGGCGAAACGAAATTCCACGCATTCCAGCACCTTAATCAAAGTCAATTTTTGGCTTTAGATTGAGAATTTGTGTCGTTTTTTTTACATTTTTTTTTATTGATTTCATCGGTTTAAATCGAATTAATTTGCTGTTATTTACAATGGAGGTGGAAGGTCTGCTGGAGCCATGAAAAATAAAACTTTACAATTAGTTTTAACGAGTTGCGAAGTGGTGGCCTTCATACCTACCAAAAAATCAAATTTGCTTAAAAACTTGTTAGGAATTTTTTTTCGTAATTTGCATTTATGGTAAGTCAATTTTTCTTAAAAATTCTAATACAAACCCAATGGTGTAGCCACTGATTTGTCGCCCACGCTGGTCCTATTGTTCTTGCCGGGTTCATGCTATTTCCTGAATGAATCAATAAAAACGATCAAATAATGAAATAAAAATGAATATGGAACAAAATAAAATTTACATACCGTAATTATATTGCTTAATACGATGTAGCCCCAAATACATAACTTTTTCTTCCAGATCTTCTCTTGATCATCGATATCAATGCAATTAGCCATCGTGGCAATAAATGATCCACAAAATTCCATAAACAATCCTTGGGTAACGCTAAAACGTCTATCGAGTACTGTTGTTCCAAGGAAACTTTGGTAACTCTTAGGAATGCATCCCCGTAAGAACAATGCGCCAACAATGGCACCAGCAGATTGTAAAATGACACAAACAAAACAATCGACAACGCCGATTCCTCCTATGAGAAATCGGGTGATCGACACTGCAGGATTCAAATCTCCTTTGGTAAGGAATGACGGAATATAACTGGCTACGATGGATGTTACAATGCTATAAAACATTGAAGTTTCGACATAGTCGTCGAAGTTCAAAGAATCCCAGAGAATAATAGATCCACACGTTAAGATTACTAACGCGAAAGTGCCACTTAATTCCATCATAAAATTTTCTAAAGTCATATTCACTGGGCGGGTCAAGCGCCGTGCTGCGCAACAACGGAACATGATGTGCAAAAGTGCTAACGGACGTGGAATAGTCACAATAAACTACACGAACTAAAATTAAACCGATTAGAATATAATATAACATAACATTTTAAACTTACCGCTATGCGACAACAAAGTTTCGACGTTGAAGTTGTGACGAGGCGTTGTGAGCAGTCTCTATGTTACGCAAAAGTCAAAATTGAAAATTGTAAATCATAAATACAATAAAACCGATCAAAACTTACCTCTATTTGGGATGGGCAAGACGGCAAGTTCCCGATGGTATCGATGCGCGCAAATCAATGCGTGCAAAATAGTTAAATTTTCTCTAATCGTGAAAATTAAAAAGATTTTCTTTTTAATTTTTATTTGATAATAGTAAGGCACAGTTATTTCAAAGCCGCCCATAAAATCGCTCAAAAGCTCAATTTTCCTCAAACGAATACTGTTGGGAGTTTACGGAAACAACATTGCGACTGCCAATCACTGCGGTGAAGCTACACGTCGGATGAAAGTAAAAAAGAAACGAAACTAAAAACCAAAAAAAAAAAAAAAAACTAAATCAATCGAAGTACAACCAAATTTTTATTTCCTAACGTAAACAAATAATATATAAACAAAAACAAAAATCATTATTACCGCTTTCCTGCCAAACATACTCGACAAGGTGTAACTTGTCAAAATGCATCTTGAACTTCTTTTAAACTTTTTCCTTCACACCGAAATGAACCATATTCGACATAAATCGAAGGAAATATAGATGTATTGGAACTTACTTTTTCTTTTTGTCAAGTTCATTCTGTTCTTTCCACGAGGTCAGATCGGCAGACAGCGGTCGATGATCGTCTGCTAACGACAACTGGGCTCAAGTGGGATAGAAATCTGACATTCCAGTGCAGTTGTGAATGATTTATGACGTATTATTTATTTATTATTTATTTTATTACCCACACAGGATATTTTTTACGTCGGGTTCAGTACAAATAAATTTAGACGATTCAAAGAAAAGATATTTATTTTTATTATTATCTTTTGATTTATTTCTTTGAATAATAAACACATTCTTATTGTATTATTTAAAGAAGTAACAAAAACACCTATTAGGGGCCGTCCATAAATTACGTGCTATAGCACCCACAGCGCACCATAGCTCTTACCTATACTTCTGCAATATATTTTTCAGTCGATCCGAAATAAATATCAAACAATTTTAATTTTATTTATTATTTTATTAACACTTTCTCTAATACATAAAATATCTTACACAAATTAACAATATTCACTACTCAAAACTCGTTTTGCGAACCTCTTTTTCTTCCGTTTTCTTTTATCTGTCAATTTGTCCGTAATTTCATGATAAATATCATCAAAATCCACCAATAACTCTTTATCACTCAAACTACATGAACTATTAAACCAACGTCTCTTCATTTCAAGCATAACGTCATCAAATAATCTCCCTTCTTTCATTCCACGGTCAAGCAGATGATCTCTCGTCACAGGAACTCTCGACGCCTGCGACATAAAACAAACATTACCCACAAATCCACAAAAATACTCAAAATAATTCCTTACACTCCAATTTTTAAATTCCGTTAACAACTTATCTTCTCCACGGTATATTAAAACTTGCTCGACCATTTCTCTCATTCGATAGTAATTGTTTTTCGTTACTATAACTAGCTCCTTGTATTTATGTAGCGGATCTTCGCCCAGTTTATCATCGCGGTGAGTCGTAACGAAACATCCCAAATCTCTTTCACGTTTTGTTAAATGGTACCGGTCATCCAGCGCCTCCATTTCGTTCGTATTTTTAAGGAATGACGCCATTATCACAATGGGGTCTAGGACACCGCACGCTCGTTCACGAAGCGCATTGAATTCACTTAAATCCAAATCAGACGATAAACCTAGAATAAAAAATACGATTTTAGAATTTGTAAAAGATGTTTGTGAATTCGATTCTTTACCTATATGAGGCGCTAAACCAACTTCTAATATTGTTTTCATCAATTCGAAGTTGTAATTCCCGTTTAGGATTTTTCGAAGCTCTTTCCATATTCGTTGCCCAGAAAGCTCTAAATTAATAATAATAAAAAAACATATTTCAAGTTGTTATTTTTACAGATTTTTTTATACAAAAGATGCATTTTTGCTTTAAAAATGCATTTATTTCCATTTGTGATCATTTTTGCTCAAAAAAGTGCATTATTGCTCTTTCAAAGGTTCATATTTGCAGCCAGGAATTATAATTTTGGATTTTAAAAAGGTTATACACTATACAACTACCATTATTTATACCTGAAATTCCTTGTGCGTTATCTTTAATTGCTTTCAAAACTGCAGGATCATGACTATTTGCATCTCGAGCAACACGGCCATAAAACCTTTAAATAATTTTTTTTCATTGATGTGAATTCAAATTCAAACTAAAAAACTACTTACCTAAAATACCTTAAAATTCTAAGATAATCCTCTTTAATCTTCGTCGAAGGATCACCGACAAATCGAAGCAATCTCTCGTTTATATCCTCAAGACCGTTCAAATAATCGTAAACGGTACCGTTGCAATCTTAAATAAAAAAATTAAAAAAAACATTTAAACTCGCAATAAACACTGATAAGCCAAAATATTCACCTAAAGACATTGTATTTACTGTAAAATCTCGTCTACACGCATCCACGGACCAATCGTCGGTAAATTTGACAATCGCATGACGCCCGTCAGTGGCAACATCGATCCGCAAAGTCGTGATCTGAAACCAATTTGTTAAATTAAACGTATAAATCACAATAAATCTCGCATCGGCACCTGAAATGTTCGATTTTCGTCCATCCGGATGTACACAGTGCCGTGACTTTCTCCTTTATTTTGAAGAATTTCAACTTTTTCCTTCGCAAACATTTCTTTCATTTGCTCGGGTGTAGCGGTCGATGCGCAGTCGATTTCCAGTGGAAATTTCTTCATCAATAAATCCCGCACGGCGCCACCGACAATTCTCAACTCGTGGTTGTGTTTCACGAATATGTTTATCAGTTTTTTCAGCTCGGACGTGAACACCGAATGAAATTCTGGTGGTAAATTCAACTTCATCGTCGCCGGTTGCCTCGCTCCCACGGTTAATTTTTGCAACGAATAATTTGCGCCAAATCTATTCCCGATCATCCATGACGGCCTCAGGAGGCAACAAATTCTCGAATTCATTATTCCAAAATGTTTGTATATTTTTCACTTGTTTTCTGTACACAAAACAAAAAAGGAATCATTAAAAAGAAAGTTTTAAACGAGAAGAAGCGTACCGAGTGCCGCCATCTTGAGGCAAATTTGTGATTGAAACATGTAGCAAGTGGCTCCTTCTGCCGAAAAGTTGGTTCCGATCCAATGGCATTTCATCAAACATGGAATTCAGCAAGGTGGTTTGTGTCACTGACCTAGTGTAGCAAAACCCTTATTTACAAATTTGTGGAAATCACCATGTGTTCCCAGTGGAATCCCAACTGGGAAATAGGTAAATCGATCGCCAGAATTGTTTATGTAACATTTGCACATCGTTTATCGCGAAAATGAATGAATGCCCTTATTCTTTGAAATTTGTAATTTTAGAAAGCGCTGGCGTAATGTTGGACGGGCTGCAAATAAATCCGAATCTTCATCATCGACAGATGCACATGGAGCACAGAAGTCAAGATAAGCGTAGGAAAAATCAGAAATGAATAATTTAAAAAAAAAAATTAAAAATCGTATACAAAAAAACAAACATTAATTGAAATATGTTTATTATATTTATTTTTCAGAACATTCTCGCAAAAGACCCGCTAGAGAGTTTCCAGGCGCTCATCATTTTGATGCTATTAGATTCGCTACGTACCGCACAGCATGCAAAATGCGCTACATACAGAGAAGAACCAATCGTAAAGAAATAATCATTTTTTCCATGCATAAATCGATGTTGATTAATATTTTTTTGCAGTTCATTTAGTGGACATTTGGAACGTAATCGAAGCATTCCGTGAAAATGGATTAATTGCCACTGAGCCTCATGTAGAAGTGAATGTATCTCGATTTGAGACGTTGATTTCCAGCATTTTTTATCAACTAAATAAACGACTTCCAGTTGGTCAGCAGATAGATTTAGCCATGTCTACTAATTTGTTATTAAATTGGCTTTTAGGTGCTTTCGATCCGTAAGTAAAATTAGATTTTTACGAGGATGATTTATGGAGATTTATGTATTTTATAATTTTTTAGCGAAGATGCCGGTCGAATTAGAGTTTTTTCCATCAAAATGGCGCTTGCGTTGATGTGTTCCGGCAAACTCATGGATAAATTACGATGTAAAACGTAAAAGATATTAATTTTTGTGTAAAAATAAATATTTTTTTATGAGATATAGATATTTTCTCCCAAATATCCGATGCTAATGGCCATTTAATCCCGAGTAAATTCGCTGAATTTCTTCAAGAAGCTTTAACATTACCTTCAGCCGTTTTTGAATCGCCATCTTTTGGTTATCACGATGGATTACCGGGTTCGGTATTCGATCTGGTTCGTTGTTTAATCAATTCCGAATGAATTGGAAACTAAATTTGGATTCATATCGTGCAAAACAGGGCGCGAAACTGAATGTAAATGATTTTCTTGATACCATAATGTCAGAACCTAGTCCTGATTGTTTACTTTGGCTTCCACTATTGCATCGATTGGCCAGTGTGGAAAACAGTAAAATTAAAATAAAAAAAATTAAAATAGATAAATCATTTATATTCACATTTATATTATTTCAGTTTTACATCCTGTTCAGTGTGATGGTTGCAACAGGGAATCATTTACCGGATTTCGCTACAAATGTCAAACATGTATCAATTACCAATTATGTCAAGATTGTTTTTGGCGAGGCCACACCACAGGAAACCACAGCAATGATCACGAAATGAAGGAATACACGAGTTTTGTAAGATAAAATGTGAATTTTTTAAAGGATAAACGAGTGAAATGATTTGTTTTATAGAAATCGCCGACCAAGCAATTGAGTCATTCGATTCGCAAGTCATTCCGATGCGTGCCGGATGGAAACAAAGATATGATCCCACGATTCCCAGAGGAGCCCGAGCGACCGCTTAATCTCCAACACATTGTGTTAGTAACTCGATGAAATTACTTTTAAAAAATATATTTTATTGGATTTTTTAATGTTTTAAGGCCGCCGTCTCCGATGCCATCGCATAATGGTTTCCATAATTCAAGTGGTTACGACGTTATGTCGTTAGAAAGTCGATCGACTAATAAAAGGTTTCCTAGAATTAAATTGTTCGTGTTTGTAAAGTTATTTAATATTTTGATTTGTTCGTTTACAGCAGCCCGATCAAAATAAACTCAACTTTGGAATCGAAAGTCGACGATGAACATCGATTGATCGCACGTTACGCAGCTCGATTAGCGGCCGACGCAAATCACGCGGTAAATTTCCACGAATTTTTATATTTAAAAAAATAATATTTAAAAAATTGATAATACCAGGCACGCAGTCCGTCGGAACTGAGTTTGAACCTCGACACGAGTCGAGCACAACGAGAACTCATCACTCAATTGGAAGCTAAAAACCGGTAAAAATAAAAACCAAAAATTTTTAATCAAATTATTTTAATTAAACAAATAAATTGCAGCGAAATTATGCGGGAAATCGTCCGATTACGTCGGCAGCAAGAAATGGAAGATCAAGCGCTAACATCCCAACAAAATCCGACACTGCTGGCCGAACTGCGCACATTGAGGCAAAGGAAAGAGGAACTGGAACGTCATTTGTCGACCCTTCAAGAAAGCCGCCGCGAACTAATGGTGCAATTGGAGGGACTGATGAAAATGCTCAAAGTCGGTGCTATTTGATACGACTAAACCTTTGCAAAGCGTTGTATCGATTAAAAACGGTTGTGTTATAACAACAGAATCATCAAGCATCACCTCGTTCCACCCCGAACAGCTCCCCCCGTTCGGGTAGTACGAGATCGCCGCCGTTGACCTCGTCGGTCTACTCGCTGTCACGAAGCGCACCCACAACGCCCGGGACCAACATCCCGCCCATTTCGATCGCACCCAACACCGACGGCAGCGCGGCAGCCGGAGACGTGTCGGTCGCTTTCGGCCAATCCCCGAGTTGTCGGAGTCTTCGAAACGATCTGCTCGTTGCGGCCGATTCGGTGACCAATGCGATGTCATCGTTGGTCAAGGAACTCAATTCGGGTCCGAGGATTGGTTTATTTTTAAATTTTTTATATTTTTATTGTGAAAATTTTTTTGTATTTGGGTTTAGATTCGGATGAGGAAGGACGACGACCGAGCCCCCGCGCTACGACGACGTTGTACGATGCCAGCGGTAAGATTGTGGGAATTAAAAATTGTTTTCGGTTATTTTGCACGTTGGAATCGGTGTTGCCAACCCTGACAACCAAAACGAACGCTTTAGGTGCCTCAAAATGTATAGAAAAACCCCAAATTTGCTGTCAAATTTGTTTTTGCCGTTAAAAATCCTGCATAAACTTAAAAATAAGCCTAAAATGGATCAGATTTGCTTTGAAAGCCTGAAAAATCGCCAAATCCCAGTTAGATTTCCCGCTCGATGAGGCAACACCGGTTAAAAATCGTTGTTGCATGCGACAAAACTCGGCAAATTAATTGTTTGTTCGTTGTTCTACCCACTTCGTTCCGTTTCTTGCACTTCTGCGGTTCAGTGAGGTCGGACGACACCAGCTATGACCAACCCGACGAAGACGAGCGGGAACTGTACGATGGTAACCCACACGTAAGACATCCTTCAACACAACTCGGGGTTGGGCGGGCACACGTTGCATCAACAAATTACCGTGCATGCCGTTTCGAAATCAACAAAAATCACTCGAAACTATTTATTTAATAAATGGAATGCGTTTTTTGCAGGTACTGTATAACCACATGGTTCCCACGGATGGCGATTATTTCCTCCACGACGAAAGCGATGCCGATAGAAACCCTTTCGCAAGAATGAACGACGAAGATTTTGTGAATGCCGAGTGGGAAATGGACCGATGGATGAATCGTTAATTGATTTAGAGTTTCTAGAGCCATATTTATTGTTGATATAGTTTGACAGTTTTATGTAGAAACTTATCTCAGGGTAGATTCCACGTTTTTTCACACTAGGAGGACGGAAAAAGGGCACTGGGTGCTTTATTCACTTAACTATTGATGGTGTTGTTCGTAATTTTGTACGCTCTGTGTTGTCTAATAGATACGAGATTTAATAACCAGTTGATAGTTAATTTATTGTAAGTTAGAGATGGATTGGAAATTCTATCTTGTTCACTTTGTAATTATGATGATAAGCAGTTGTTATTATTATGGAAGGAATTTTAAATAGGAATAAAATCTTGCTGCATATTGTATGAGTCGTTTTAGTTATTTATTTTTGTTGAATATAAAACAAATGGTTTTTATTATCGATTATAGGGGTACATTTTAGCAAAATGTGGCTACAACTTCATTTATGCAAGTGCCCTGATCCTGAATAGGATTTTGTCTAGTTGAAAACGCTTCCTTCCAATATTCGGATGACAGAAAATCCTTGTAATTTATATCACCCAGTGCTTGGCAACTAAACAAGACGGCAGGATCACCATCGGTTTCAAAACCCCACGAACTGTTGTTATTGTACCAATGACCAGTGCAACTTGTTAATTCAAACTCAATTTTATAACATACGAATGCCTTTACATGGAATAATTTCAAGACATTATTCGTGGAATTTCCGAATTTAATGAGAGTTTGCACACCTTGTTCACTCAGCGCACTAAGATTTATTTTGTTAATGTACTCGTAGTAGGGACTTGTAAGCTTCATTTCGTGCACGAATGCGTGTTTACTAAATATAAAGTAAACTGGACTTTTAACATCCGTTCTGAATTGTTCGCTCGGTAGAAGAATACACTTTCGGCATTTGTCACCCCTAATTGGTTTGTTCAAGGTCCATGGTTTGGACAGTTCGCAGGGTACCTTCATAACCAACCCTTTTTCTTCTTCCGTTAAAATTTTGTAGATTGGGGAGGCAAATATTTTCTTATTGTCGATGTGTGCCAGTCGCATTGTGTAGAGCAAATCGTCTAGAACCTGGCGTTGGTTTTCTGAGAGAGGAAGAATGTTTTTTCTGTAGCACTGCATTTTTGCCCATCCTAATAGAGCATTGCACACGATTAATTCGGACACGACGAGTGTGCTTCGCGAAACAATCATCGAAACTGTTTCCCTACTTAAAAATAAAAAATTCTCATTGGTCAAAACTCTGTGGGCATTTTTATCCAGAAAAAGTATAATTTTCAGCTTCAATTCAAACGGCAGTAATTGATCATGCACACCGCAGATGTCAGTTAACAAATCCCAAAAAATTTCCCAAGTGATTTCGTACTGCAGCATACTTGAAACACATTTCGATTTCAATTTTTCCATTTCATATTTATCGGCCGCTTTGAAGATTAAGAACGTTTCAGATAAACTCTGAACTTCAAGCACTCCTTTGTAAATAAACCTAAAAATAGACAGTAAATAAATGAATAATAAATTTGCATTCTTATTTATACATTCATACTTACTGCAACACTTTGTAGAAAGTATGTGGAAAAATGTCAGTAATTACAACTTCTTTTTTACTTTCGGTAAACTCACCACTGAACATAACAGTAAATACTGGACTTGATAAACATAAGATAACTTGATGGGCTGGAAATATCCATGCATTGTGTTTATCGGGTCCAACGTAAATTGTAACGTCACTTAAATGGTTAGTTAGGACAAGGTCTTCAAATTCAGCCATTATGACCTTGTATTTTGAGTTTTAGTTTCGATTTGTATATCGCAACTTAAAACTCAATTTGATACCTCGTGACCTGTCACAGTGATAGCAGGTTCGCATTTTATGGGTATTGATTTGTCATGTTTTCTCTTTTGTATATTCTGACATAATCTTTAAAAAAAAATTCTTTTAATTTTTTTTAATATTATTTAATACTAATAATATTATTTTATTAATGGTTTGAACTTTAAAGATAGGTTTTTATTACTTTATTGCTTGGCGCGAAATTTAAATTGCCGTGGTCAAACTTTAAGTACTAACTTGTAATAGTACAGTACGTAAAAAAATTATTCACCTCATCACTGGTTGTTCATTTCAGAGATATAACTCAAGAACAGTTTAATAAATGGAAATGTGAGTCAGAAGTTTAGCTCAAACTATTATTCACCCCATTTGTGGTGGGACTACTTCTTGCCCACATATGACAAAAAAATTTCTGCCCTGTAGTCTCTTCAAACATGATGGGCAAAGTGTCTATGTACAGTCTATCTAGATCACTCGATATTGCTACAATAGCAAAAGTCAAACAAGCCAATTTGCATGGTAAAAATGACCAAACTGAATATTTATCACCTCTGACAATTGTTACTGACTTTGAACCCTGCTTAAATCTGAATATTAGTGCATAATAAGCCAAAGGAGAAATGATTACATGGAAGAGTTGCCAGGAAAATATTTTTGAGACCAGAGAAGAACAGGGAGTGAAGATTGGAATGAGTTAACAATTTTGTAAAGTGAATATTCGCAGATTTAAAAAGTGTAAGGCGGTTTGATTCATCAGAAATGACACAAATAAAATGCTTTTGATCAAAATAAGTTATTATTATTATTTTTATTATTTTATTATTTGGCGCGAAATTTAAATTGCAGTTGTCCGATTTATTCCTTAAGATATTTCTGCCATTGCAAATTGCTTCAAATTTTGATTGATTTGTGGTTATATAACTGTATCACATTTTATTTAGGTGAGATCAGTATGCTAATTGCAGAATTTAGTATTTTTCCACGTTTAAAAAACATTATAACCTTTAAACCAATTAAAATCGACCTCTTATTCAGTAATAACCTTCAAAAACGAATTACTTGCAATGCAACTCAAACATATAATTAAACCCGCTTTTTGCATTCACGACGCTGTTTAAAAAGGAAATAGATATTTTTTTTCAAACTTAAACTTCCAGATAAATTCCAAGAAATCACAGAAATTATTTTCAAAGCGAGCTGAGGGTGAGAGAAAGAAAAAAACAACCTCATTCGTTTACAAATGCAAGGAAGAATATCACCATTTCATTATGATATCAAAAATCCGCATTTTATTCATTATTAATTCTTTCTGCTTGCTATTTGTTGCCGCAAAATCCATCCCGGAAAGATCTCGAGTATCAGTGGTACCGGTGAGACATATCATTCCAAAATTAAACCCAAAAATTAAACAGCCGGATCATACAACAACAGAAACCTTGGATACACAACCGAATTTGGACGGAATTATATACAGAGCGAATTGTTTAGCGTGTGGCACCAAAGTTTGTCCTCGCGGACGAATCTTGGACAAAACTACAGGAAATTGTCGCAGAGTATCAAACTAGGAGTATCGGAGAGCTGTAATAAGAATATTTTTGCCAAAAACTGCTTCGTAAGAGGTGAGATAACCTTATTTTATGATTATTCCACACGGTGCTGTAAGATTTGTACAATAAAAAAGTATGAAATTGTATTTCCTGCACTCGTAAAAGTGATTTCGTAAGAATCAAGTTTGTTGACATTTTGTTTTACATTTTCGAGATTTGTTATTGAGGTTTTGATTGTGCACTTCTTTGAGTAGATTAATTGTATTTTTTTAACAGATTTATATTTATAATTAATTGTTTTTGTCGTTTTGTTTGAATTTTGAATTTGTATTTGCTTAGGTGCAGTTCTTGGAATCTGAAATTGTTTTTCTTCTTTAGTTTTTTTTAACAAACAGACCGCAGACCATCTGGAATTGTTTTTCTACAACTTAAAATAGAATTTTATCTCATGGAATAATGGAAACCAAGTGGATTTTTTTAACTGCAATCGTCGCTTGCAGTTTTCTCCTTTTCATTGAAGATGTCTCTATGCTCAGCATTATAGAAACTACTAAAAAAAGACGTCCCTGCCCCCCCAACACTTTGTGGGACCAACTCGGTCAAAAATGTCGACGAATTCGAAGAAAAGGGTCAGTTTAGTGTGTCAAATTCGCAAAAATTACAATTTTTTTTCTTCCTTTTAGCTCTCTGAATCCAACGAGAAGAAAAAAGCACAAATTGATTAACTTACTCAACAAGAAATACCATCCTGATAAAAACTTTTATTAAATTCATGTATTTTCACAAAAATTAAAGAAAAAGTAAAATAAAATAAATTATATTCCTAATTATGTGTAAAATCTTGAAACCAGTCCCTAATGTTTACTTCGAAATTTCAACACGTCAACGTCATTATTACATCACTTTATGTATACCTAACCTTGAAAAAATTATGAAAATTTCACCTATCACCCTTTCTCCACACATCCTGTTCGGATTCTTCGGAATCCTGTTCCCTTTTTACCCCTTTCCAACCTGCATGATTTACTTGCACGTGAACCGACGTGAACTCTGTCGCTCTGTCAACCCTTGCTGTCAACCTCCACGAATCATTATAGATTATCAGCAGGCAGCACACATTCCAATACGACAGACGTCATTCATTGGTGGCTCCGAATGCCCCGAAGGAACAGGTAAAAACGGGGCAAAGTCAGAAACAAAACTTTCCCGACACCATTGGCCATGGCTGCGATGAAGATTTTCTCACTCTTCGTCCTCAGTTTCATTAATTTGAGTTATTCATCTTCTTATGCCGATGAGAGTTCAATGCCTTCTTGTGGGCCAGCACAAAACTATTTTCTACCTAACAACACGTGTGTAGATAAAACGACCGTTGGGAGTCGACCTTTCTGTAAAAACGTGACGATTTTTAAAGGTGAAGTTACAGAAATCTTTATTTTATTATTTTTTGCATGTTTTATTTTATTTTAGTGCGTTTTATTTTAAATAATTGATTTTTTTTATATTTTCTTATGAACTCATTAGAAAAAATAATCCAAGTTAAAACAAAAACAAAAAGAAAAAAAAATTTAAAAATAAAACAAGTTATTTATCATAAACAATTTAATTATTGTTATTTAAAAAAAATATATATTTGCAACAACATTTTGACTGACTTATTTTTATTTTTTTATTTTCAGATGACAGTTTACCTGCAAATTTGAGTGAATATCAGAACACTGATAATAATTCTATGACCATTTGTTACCCATTCTCAGCACATTTCATGCGTTGTCAACGTTGGCTTTACGCAGCAGATGAATACGAAATCCGAGGCAAATCTCAAACATTGTATCTAAAAGATGGAGGAAAAAGCTATGCATTAGATGAATACGTACTGCGAGAAGGTGAAGAAGGACCAGACGCTGTCGTCTGCGTGAAACCAACATCTGCGCATGAAACTGAGACATTGGACAATATCGTTTACATCTACAGCGCCGCATGGATCGTTTCAATCATATCTCTAGCCATAGCTTTTGTATTATGCGTATCAGTTCCCGGACTCACGACTTATCGCGCAGTAATGCCGTGTTACGTCGGCAGCTTATTTGTATCGTACATTATTTTGGTTGTACGCGGACTGGGGTCACCTCCTTCATCAGTACTGTGCTACAGTTACGGAGTTGGGCTGCAGTTCAGTTTTTTAGCTGCTTTTTTCTGGTTAAATATAATTGCTTTTGATCTTTTGCGAAGTATATCCACACCAGTCATTAGTCCTGGACCACTTCGATTGCTCGCCTACATGATATACGGTTGGGGCTGCCCACTGCTTCTCGTTGGTACGGCCGTAGCGTTTGATAAAATCAAAGATTTACAAATTACTTCGGCATTTCGACCCCAATTTGAACAAGAATGTTGGTTTCATGGAACAGAAGCACGTTTTGCCTTTTTTTATGGACCTATTTCTGCAATTTTAATCGTCAACTTGATTTTTTTTATCGCAACTCTGTTTGCGGTTCGCAGTAAAGTGGTTTCGCAAGAGGTCGAAAAAAATCATTCGCTGTAAGTATGACGTAATTGTGGATTTACCGTAGTTTAATATTCAGGTTAATGATTGACTGACACGTTTTTTAAAAATTTAGATGGAGACTGTCAATAGAATTGGCCATTATAATGGGTTTATGTTGGATCATGGAGGTTGTATCGTGGGCTGTCGGCGGCGATGCAAGATATTGGTACGCCACGGATATAGTCAATGCGTTGCAAGGTCTATTTGTACTCATTGTCATTGCTCGAAGACCCAATGTTACGTCTTGGATAAAACAAAGTTTGGGAAGAAAGGCAACGAATGATGCGGAAGAAGGAAGTACGTTTAGCTATGTCGAACCGGAAAAGAAGTATTGAAATAAGAGACGGGAAGCAAAAGTCAGAAGTAGTTTTTGAATAAGCAAATTTATTCTAAAGAATATTTTTATTGAAAATTCAATTACTGTAATTGATGTACAGTTGTATTAAAATTATTTTTTTTAAAGATGTAGATTTTGGGGTTTATCGGGATTTTTTTGTTGTATATTTTTTTTAAAAATAAATAAATTTCATTGTATACGTGTATTGAAAGAAAAAAAAATTCTCATTTGATGAAAAGTTGCTTCAATTGATTTGGGAAAAACCAACAAATTACATCTCTGCCTCTTGCTTTTAAAATAAATTTTGCAATTCATTTTTCAAAGAAATTGAGGATGTTTATTTGTTTTTTTTAGAAACTTCCACATTTATTTCCAAAAATGCATTTGTTTTTATTCACATTTCTACATAAAACCTTTTCCCGCAGGAAATTTCTAAGTAATCCATCAGAAACAGAGGAAATTAAAGCAGAAGGAAATAATATTGGGTAAGACTGGTAAGGTATATTTATTGTACTTCAAATTAGAAATTAACTTGGTTTATTTCTTCTTTAACAGACAGATCTCACTGAAATCAACTGAAAATGGAAACCAAGAAACTACTATTATCAACACTAATTGCATTTAGTATGGTATTCTTTGCAATAACCGTCCATAGTATTAAAATTAGCAGACTAGGCATTGATGATAGTGTAGCGAATATCGCTCCATGCGTGGGAAATAGATGTCTTTGTCCACCAAATCGAATCTGGGATGCAGCCAGTGAAAAATGTCGCAGAATAGTGATGAACAGTAAGTTGAGGTTTAATATTTTTATTCAAGTAAAAAATTAATGCATTTTTTTGAAATTCCTTTTACAGGAAGAAAAAACAAAGATTTCAAAGCAACTCTCATCTCAAATCATTCGTAAAACTTTCTATTTGAATTTAAGTAAAAATAATTTTCTAATATACTTGTAGTAAAACTGTGTTACTAGCGTAAAATTCTCGAACTATTTTCTTTACGTTTTTAAAATTGTATTCAAACAGCGAATAAATGAATTTATTTCTGTTGTCTCTTTGAATTTTTGAGGTTATCATGCATTCAAACACTTTATTATTTAGTTGAAAAAATATGGTCTGCTTTTGTTTTGATTTTTGCTTTTACCACCCGCCACCAGGCGATATTTTGAGTTCGGATGACGTCAAACTGTCGTAATAAAATCAAGTTTTGAGTTGTGGAACCAAAATGGCAGAAATAAAGTGTGTTCAAGCACGGATTTTAGAATATTGACAAGCAATCTCTTGCGTGCTAACTAACATCTGGACTTCGGCGCATGCAGTTCTCACTACATGAATGGGAAATTATACTCTTCGCTTTTATTGTCACGAAAGATCGAAATTAATTACGTTTTTCTGAAATCGGTAAGCGATACAAAGAAATCAATGTCAATGTCAATGTCAATGTCAATCATTATTTTTTTTATTTTTTATTTTTTACCAGATTGACATTCTACAAAACCAACCCAAACTGCATAATAATTAAGTAAATCAATAAAAATCAATACTTTTAAAGAAGAAAAATTTTTTTTCTCTACATTTTGACAGATGTCCATCATCCGACACAAAGGATTTTAATTTATTCATTTTATTTCTTAAGAAATGCCGAGGAAGAAACTGAAAATCGAACCCGAGCCGTGCAATGGTAATTCATTGGATGATAATGCGGGTAAATCGACGGATGATCATGCGGATGAATCGATGGAAAGTCCCGTGTCCGTCTCCAACAACACGAGAAATCGAAACAACAGAAAAGTGGTCGAAGCGAAAGAAGAAGACGAGGGAGTTAAAAGAAAAGAATACAGAAATTGCGAGAAAGTTGGTTGTCCAGCAAAGAAACCTATTTGTCACGCAAATGTTTTTGCGAGGTAGAATTAAATCAAGTCGGCCGTGAAAACAATGCACGAATTGATGTAATTTTGATGTTTTTAGGTGCGCGGAACAGGGCTATACTTCCAGGTGGTATCACGTTAGCGACAGTGAACATTTTTGTAACGAATGTTTTGAATATTTTTATAGGAGGTAAAAATTTATTTTTTAAAAAAATAATAAAAATTCAGGTGCTGGGAACTGAAATAAAATTTATTTTTATTTTTAAACAGTCATAAAGACGGTTATCAGAGTTTTTGTGAATGGAAGAAATTATGGGCTTCAAATACCAAAGTGGATCCAACACTTAAAGCATTTATAGCGGACGAAATTTTGCCTTATTGGCTACAGTGTATTTCGTGTAAAAAATGGCGGAAATTGCCTGCAAATACTAAAATAACTAAGGATTTGATATTACGCTTTAAATGCAACACGGATTTGCACGGGAATAAGGTTTTATTATTTGAAAATATTAAAATATGCGATGATTCTATTTTGATTTTTGATGTTTTTTAGAAATTGCCAAATTGCTGCGCTCTTCCTGAGGACGAAGTAATGTTTTTAGGCAGTGGCTATGTTCACGTCCGACGTAAACGTATTATTTTCATGACTCGCTGTGATTGGCTGAAATCTATTCATGTCGGTTTGTTTCCTCAACGTAAGTTTTCTCAAATTCAAGTTTTCGAGGTTTTAGCTTCTTTTTTTCTCACAAGGGGGGGCGTAACACCCCCTTGACCCCCCTAGACCTAACCTTATCCGTTTTTAGCAAAGTAGACAAAATGAGGATTTTCATCAATGTATTTCAATGCATCTCTCAACCAATCACAGCGCGTCATGAAAATAATACGTTTACATCTGACTTGAACGTAGCCACTTCGATGTTTTTAACGTGTGGGAAGTGTTTGTTAAACATTTTATTATATTATTTGCAGGCTATACTTCAAGTTATGGCGCCAGATTGGCATTTGTCGTTGCTTAATCCTCCATTTTTGAAAAGTTCTCCATCAGCTAAGCTTTTAGGACCGTATTTCCCGGAGGGAGTTGGGCTCAGTCCAACTTGCAAGCAGTGTATGGAAGCGAATGCAGCTTATCAAGGTGTTTAATGGGTTTTATAAGGATTTATTACGGTGATGTAAGACTTGGAATTTTGTTGTTGTGCGTTTAGAAAGTAGAAAAAAGAAGCAGTTGAATTGTAGTGAGGAAAATGGCGTCGAGAAAACCGGTTCACCGAGAAAAAGTAGTTTTGTTTGGGAAATTTTGAATTTTGGGTGAATGTGTTGGTTAGTTCCAGGATTACATCACAATCTTCAGCCGTTTTATGAGCCGGATGAGCCTAGCAAAGCCTGGTGCTTGCGGCCTGACGTAATGGAAGCCGACGAACTTGTAGAATTCCCGTCGTATAAAAAGTATTGAATGTATGTTTTATTTTTTAGATTTAAGTTTTATATTTTTGTGTTTAATTTTTAGGTCGCAAAGCCCGTATTTAGCAACGAGGAATTTAATAATTGCGATGTGGAATTTGAACTTTAGGGTTAGCTATATCGTTTTTTTAGATTTTTTATTTTGTTTGGTTTATTAATTGATATTTAATTTTAGAAATGGCTCACGCTGCAAGAAGTTTCGAGTAATTTAATTTGTCGTGGTTTGGTGCGAGTTCACTGTGTACAGTTGGCGGAGAAAGTGCTGCAATTTTATACAAGGAAAGGCACGATTAATTTAGGGTTTATAAAACCGCCAAATAACTTTACGTTAATTCCGAGTGAGAAAAAAGTAAGGCGGAATGCACTTGCGGTATTCAGAATAAAAATTTTACATTGTCAGAGAAGTTTTGTGACAAAATTCAGCAATTATTTTAACATCGGCTTTGTATTCGTCGTTTGAAATGCAAAATATACTTTCTGGATACTTCAATTATAATATTTTCTATTTTATATATTATTTTATATATTATAAGGAATCTGTTGTTGTTATTGGCTCGGGAGTTTCTGGTTTATCGGCAGCGTACCAACTTAAACGGTTTGGTTTTGATGTAATTAACTGGTTGGAATATTATTTTTTCAAAAAATTGATAAAAATGTCATGAAATAGGTAACAGTTTTGGAAGGTAACGATCGAATTGGAGGCCGCATATTGGACGATAATTCAATGGGTTCGTGTATAGGAAAGGGAGCCCAAATTATAACCGGGGTTGTTAATAATCCTTTGATATTACTTAGTGAGCAGGTAATTCTTTTAATTCTAATTAATTGGTTATAATTTGTAATTTTTAATGTATTTTCTAATGCAGGCTCGACTACTTTATCGAATCATGGTTGAGAAATGTGATCTGTATAATAATAAAGGCGAGATTGTTAATTGTGAAATGGACAAGAAAATGGACACGCATTTCAATACTACGTTAGAAGCGGTGGCAAATTGGAAGATAGATCAAAAGGATGATGTACCTTTATATGGTTGGGACGTTGAGAGAGAGAGAAATGTGAGAGAAAATATTTAAATTATATTCGTTGTAGACAAATTTATGGAGCTGAGTCGGTTGAAGTGTGGCGAGAATGGGGAAAAATTGAGTGAAGACGAAGTTGCTTTGCTGGATTTCCATGTTGGAAATCTGGAATACGCGTGTGGATCCGATCTCAGTAATTTATCCACGTTACACTGGGATCAAAATGAAGCGTTTTTTCAATTTGCTGGTGAACATGCACTCTTAGACGGTGGCTACGGCGCTCTTTTGCAGAAGCTTGCTGAGGATTTGGATGTGAGATTGGACACATTGGTACGAAGATTTAATTTTATCAGATTATTGTATTTATTTATTTAATTAATTAAATTTATTTGTGGTTTAGGTGTCGGGTGTGGATTATTCGTTAAAAAATAAAGTCAAAGTCAAAACGTCACAAGGATATTTTTATGCTGATAAAGTGATTAATTTTATCGAATTAGTAGCAGTTGTTTGAAAATTAAAATTTGATTAATTTTTAGGTAATTGTAACCGTTCCATTGGCTTTGCTGCAGCGTGAGTGTTTGGACTTTAAACCGAATTTACCTCAACGGAAAATTGAAGCTATTCAAAGTCTAGGATCAGGAATAATAGAAAAGGTATATTGTTGCTAGATAAAAACGATGGATTAAGTTAATTTTTATTTATTTTAGATTGTTGTTGAATTTCCTCGTCGGTTTTGGGAGGATAAACTCATCGGTGCTGACATGTTTGGTTACATTCCAGTGAATTCGAGCGAAAGAGGATTGTTTGGGGTTACTTACGACATGACACCGCAGCATAAAGATGAAGTAAATTTTAAAAAAAAATGGTGTGATGTTTTAATTTTTAATTTAAAATTAATTTTGTTAGAAAAATGGTCCGCATATACTCATGACATGCGCAACCGGCGATACTGTAAATTTAGTTGAAGGGAATTCGGAGTCCGAAATAGTCGCTAAATTCACTGACGTATTGAGGAAGATATTTAAAGTGAGCAACAACAAACAAATTAATTAATAAATTTAATTAATCTTTTAATTTAAACAGGATGAAGATGTTCCAGATCCGACTAGGTATTTTGTGACCAATTGGAGAAACAACGAGTTTGCGCGTATGGCTTACAGCTACGTAAAAGTTGGTGCTACGGGCGAATCTTACGATGACTTGGCGGAAGCGGTTGATGATAAATTATTTTTTGCGGGAGAGGTAATTTTTTAAACTAGGAATTTTAATTTATAGTTATATGTAATGATAATTTGCAGGCAACAAACAGGCAGTTTCCTCAGACGGTTACGGGTGCTTTACTCAGCGGACTACGCGAAGCAAATAAGATTACGCATTTAGTGCTGAAGGGTTGAAATTGAGTTGTTATAGTTCACTTGCAATCAACGAAGCAGAATTGTTTATTGTTTAATCTAATTTAATTTAAAAAATTTAACTTTTATAGCAATTTAAATCCCCAAATCATGAAAAATCATCAATTTTAATTTTAGAAAAAAATTCAGAAATGTTAATAATAACCCTAAAAAATCAGGCAGGTACTGGTGAAGGAGTATCGGATAATTTTACAAGAGGAATACAAGTTTTAATATGTACCAGGTAGCAAAAATGTTTTGTTTAGCAAAATAAAAATCAAGAAAAATATTAGGCCAATTTTTAAAGCTTAGCAATTCGGTGTAAGTAAATGACATATTATGACTAAATAAGTATAAATATTAAAAATCGATGTGTTGTGGTGAAGCTGCATCAGCTATGCGTACTGTTTGCAGTGTGGTTCAATAAAAATCATGAAATGAGCAATTTGTAGGTTATTTATTCACATTTTAAGCTTTCCAGTGGTGAAAATTAAATCGTAAGAGTTAAATTTAAACATGAAAATTATTAAATAACACAAACTAAATGTTGATTTTATAAGTCTACACCAAAATTGATCAAATCAGCATCGAAGAAATCGAGAGATAGCTTGCAAATCCCACATTGTAGTCGTTAGGTTTATTTAATTGATAAATTAAACACATTTAGCCGTAATTAATTACCTTTTTGAATTAATTAATTAATTAATTACCTTCATGAAACCCAATCTGGAATATTTACTCGAGAAATTATGGGAATATTTAGCATTGATTAGGGTTTATATGAAAGAGAGAGCCGGTATGTAGACATTTATCTCGCTGAAATCAATTTAATCGTCTAAATTCACTTTAGATCTACTGGATTTCGCTGACGGTTTGATCTTACGAAGAGATGTACAGTGGAACATGTGGTAAGTAGTTTTTAATAACAAAAAGGAAAAGTTTTAATTTAAATACAATTTAATATTTAGGGCCACGCGATACACACTATGCCTTAGTTTAGGTAAGTTTTTTTTCTTAATTATTGCAAATTTATTTAATTTTTTTAAAATTTGATTTGATTCTTGTAGTTAAACTATTATATGGAGACTCGAAGAGCATTTTTTGTTCATCAAATTTTCCAGGATTTCCTGAATATCTTCGAAAATGCTATCTTGGTTTCGGTATAGGTGAGTCTTATATTTATTCATTTTGGTGGTAATTTAGTGGCACCAATAGTTGATGTTGTGTCCATTAGTTTTTTAAGTTGGAATTAAGTTTTGGGTTAATATACCATACCAGTTTAGTTGAGGATAAAACTGGTTTTTAGTGTTCCCAAAAGGAACAGCGACCTCGTGAGAGAAACAAAAAAAGTTGAAATGAATTTTTTATTCAATCGAAGTATAACCATGAACTCAATTTTTATTTAGACAAAAATAGGCATCTAGTAATATAAAATTTATCTTTGAATTCACTTGTCAGTGCTTTAATCAATTAGACAACATGGGCCATTAGGGAAGAGAAGATAAAATAAATGTGCAAAAATGTTTTAGAAATAGGGAAACAGTTTGCAGACCGCTTGTTGAAAAGATTCTAGTGGAATTTGAAACAAGACAGAAATAAGTTGTTTGAAATCAAGAGAAATAGAACAGAAATAAGTTGTTTGAAATTAAGAGAAACAGAATAGAAATAAATTGTTTGAAATCAAGAGAAATAGAACAGAAATAAATTGTTGGAAATTAAGAGAAATAGAACAATAAGTTTTATGAAATCAAGAGAAATAGAACAGTAAGTTTTTTGCAATCAGGAGAAACAGAACAGAAATAAGTTGTGTGGATTTAAGAGAAACAGAACAGAAATAAGTTGTGTGGAAGAAGAAGAGTAGTAGAATAGAAATAAGTTTTGTGAAACTTTAGCAATTTAGAAGAAAAAAATGTGTATAAATTGATTCAACTAAGTGAAATTGGACAGAAATAACAATGCTAAGTGCAATTAAGAGACCTAGAACAGAAGTTTGTTGAGTGCAATCAAGAAAAATTGGACAGAAATAAGTTGTGCGCAATTAAGAGAAATTTGACAGAAATAAGTTTGTGCAATTAAAAGAAATTTGACAGAAATAGTTGTGTGCAAGAGAAGTTGGACAGAAATATCAATGCTTGGTGCAACTAAGAGGACTAAAACTAGAAGAGAAATAAATTGTGTGCATTTAATGCAATTAGAACAGAAATAAGGTGTGTGCAATTCATACAACTAGAACAGAAATAAGGTGTGTGGAATCAATTTGAAATAACACTGGAAAGAGAAAATAGTAATGCAGTGAAGCATTTACAAGAAATAAAGAAAAAGAAATTCACAAACAGAAGTTAGATATTTCCACAAAAACAAGTGTGTGTTTCTGTTGACAACACATTGGAGGATTTTCAGTAGTTGAGACATACACTGTAGAAAAAAGCGACTCTCTAGAATACTGATTAATTCTTACAGGGGGTCGTTTTTTTTCTGCTCCACAGCATACAAGAATTGAAGAATTAAATTGCCCTAGGAGACGCGAGTAAACTTAAAAGGAAAGAAGAAAAAATTGGAACATGAAAGGAATATTCCAAACAAAAGAAGAAAAGTTGGAAAAGCTAATCTATAGAAGAAAGATTGTTCCAGTTCAGAAGAACAAAAACCAAAAACTACAAGAAAAATAGTTTGAAGTAAAAAAAAAAAAGTGAGGGAAAAAAATGAAGAAGGTTGAAAACGACCTAGAATTTAATGAGAAAAATATTGGAAAAAAAAAAAGAAGAAGCGAGTCTAATAAACTACAGAAAAAGGTCAGTGTGCTAAGAGCAAAAAAATAAGAGACAACAAGATAGAAAAAAAAGTTGACCAGAATAATAAAACAGAACATTCACCTTGACCCTCAAAACTTCAAGGTTTAGGCCAAAAGCCTAAGCAGGATGTAGTTTTTTTTGCTACTGCAACAAGAAAACAACCACAAAAATCCATAGAAATGAAACTTAAACAAAAAATTAAAAAATTAAGAAATTATTGTAAAAGAAGACAGGATTTAGAAACGCTTGACTTTATTAAGAGAATAAAAGTTCTCTCGAAAGAACAAAGTTTAAAATCGAAGAAAAGAAAGATGAAAGGAACAAGAAATGATGAATTCTGTGTCAAAGTGTAAAATCAAAAAAATGTTAATCGAGAAGAAATAGATTTTTTTAGACGAGCCCATCTCCAGTTGGGTCTTCGAGCCAAGGATAGTTCTCGGGACACTGCATGCAAGTGTGAAGTCGAATAGTCTCACCAGGCAATTCTTTGGTGTTGACTGGACATGCGTTTGGCAGACTGCAATAAGGAGTTCCCTTGACATCGCATTCTTCTTTCCATCCGGGGAAGTCTTTGGCCGCTGCCGCTTCTATCGGTGTTTGCATCCATTGGATGACCTGCGTCATGGTGACGAAATACACGTCGTTTCTCTGTGCCAGCGTTTCGTCTATCCAGTCAATGAACACTTGGCGGAAATGTTTATTGCTCTTCAACCAACTGGCGTGGAAATAGAGTCCGAAAGGAGCTCGGTTGGTGTTGTAATGCCGGTTAAAGTTGTGGCGCAGAAAGTTAGCAAATTGCTCGGGTGTGTTAATGTTAGAACAAGAGTCCACCATAGCGCACCCTGGCAAATCTTCGTCGAACGTTGGGTCGTCTCTGCGGTCCATTTCGTTCATTACCATTTCCCAAACCGCGTGCGATCGACTTGGACAGTTGCGATTGTTACCTGCAACGAGCACAGTGCGCGCACATTGTATTCTGTTTCAACTGCACAATTCAATTTAGCCGTTATGTAGTACGGGCAGTGCTGGACTGGCCCGACTTCATTAATTGTGGTCCGGACACCCAGATTTCCCGGCAATAAATTTGTTCCCAGTCCAGCCCTGAGTACGGGACCTCGCGCATTTATATTTACCGTTGCATATATGCGGCATTCTGAAGTACAGAGTGTACGGCCACAGTGGAGGGTTGCTTAACGGAGCCGTGATGGAGGAATCGTAGAGAAATCCCTGTTCTTCCATCATACCAAATTGGTTGTTTCCACCCACACGCAAATACGGCGCTCGCACGCCGATCACACTTCCGTCCGATATGTTGGCAAACTTTTCTATTATCAATCGTCCACCGGCCATTTCCTGTACCCAATCATCTACCGACGCGTCGGACCAGAATTTCTCATCATCCCGATGGCTGAAATGGATGTTATTTAGATATTTGAGAATACAGTTATTGTAATTAATTAATTACGTGATGGAATGAACGGCGATTTCGTGCCCCCTGCGATGCATTTCCTGCACTGCACTGTAGTTGGCGTACTTGTGCGAGAGGAAAAACGTTCCTTTGATGGTGCATCCGTTCGGGTTCTTTCGCTCCCTTTCCACGGGGTGGAATATGTCGAAGTAAAGGTCAATGTTGTCGACATTGATCGCATCGTCGAAACTGATGGTAACCATTTGCGGAGTTAGCGCCGGCTCGATGTTGCCGGGAATTCTCGTTCCGTCAGCACTGCAGAAGCAATCGGGCAAATTGCATTGACTCGTGTCGCACGGGCCAGCGCGGTTTGGATCTTGGTCGACGGCTAAATTAACCAAAATCAATTAAAAACTATAAAAAGTATAAAATTAAAATATCTTACCGCATGCTCCTTCGTCGGACTCGTCCTTGCAATCAACTTTTCCATCGCAAAACAAGGCGCGATCCAAACATTCGGAATCGGCGCAAGACAACTTTCCTTCTGGACAAACTGGTTCATCCGTGGCGAAATTCGGCTTCGGTCGAGACGGTTCTGCGAGACGAAGAGAATATATTGAAGATTACGATCACCCAGTCCATGTCCCCGTGGGGACTCGAACTGGGTTGGTGTTAAACGTGAGAAATGCTGCTCTAGGTTGTGCCGAGTGTCTTATATACCCAGCTGGTGGTCAGGCTTTCGCACGGAACCTTATTTGGATGTTGGATGTCAAATCTGGTGCCTGTAGGCAGTGGTTTGGAACCAGTCTGGTACTAAAACCGACCATGACTGAGGCGGAAATGGCCGCCCCGCATCCACAATTGACCCAAATAAAACGCTTGTTTCGTGCCTCAAATAATAATAAGGTAGAGTGCAAGCTTGTTTGTCTTAAAGGTAAAAACCAGGTCACCAACAACACCAACACTAGAATTAAAGATAGAAGAAGGATATATGGCACTAACTTTCTCGCTGGTCGCAGTTTTTCACTTTGTCCTTCCATTGACACGTTTGTTTTTCGATGTCGAAAGCAAGACCGGAAGGGCAGCGCAGCGCCAAAAGCCCCTGGACGGAACAGCGCACTACGTCCCGGCAGTCGTCGTTGTCTTCTGCCGACAGACGGAAATATTCGCCGGCTTCTCGGCCTTTACATAAATCTTCATCGTCCACTGTCTCGCCCGCTTGGCGTTTTGTGATCGTCGCCCCTTCACCTGTAAAAGAATTTCGTGGTCACAAGTGGGACAAAAACGTGAAAAAGTGCATTTTTCGGCTTTTTCAACAGTGCAAAGTGCAGTCACCTTACGCAAGCTTTACTGTTGAAATCAATTAATTAGTGCGAGGTGATCAACCTGTAAATTGAGTGGAGGTCAGCTGAGGTTAATGGGTCACTAGACTCGTGTGGGCCTTGTGGGCATTCGGGATTAAAGTGGGCGGGTGGTTTTGGTTGATAACAGTGACCCATTATTGAACAAGTAAAACGAGTGGGTTTTTCTAGAATAATATTAAGATGTGGAAAATTATATTTAGGGGTAATTCACTGTTGTGATGAAAATGATAACTGATTGGTTCATTAGGGTTTTTGTTATTGTTAATGTATTGCTGTGATGATTATTGTAAACTAGATGTAAACTCGTGACCAAGTTAATAATTTTCCATTGTAAAAAACATGGGAACAATTTTCTTGTTCTGCAAAACTGATTTTTTTTTTCGGTGCCCCCATTTCCCAAGGTTCAATTTCCTTGATTTCTTGAAACATATTCGTAATGAACGCTGTGTATAAATTTAAAAACCAGTTTCCGAACTGGAGAAAGAGAAAGGAATGCACGTTTTATAACTTTGGCACATTTTAAAAAATTGCCGATTTTCGTAATTGAGCAAAACCCAAAACCCATAAAGAAGCAATAAATCTTTCATTTTCGTTAAATTACTATAACTATGTTGTAAACCATCTTTGTACGGCACTTTCGTACGGAAATTTAGTACAACGAACCCGACGGAAGCCGTAAAACATTTCAAAAAATTAAAAAATAAAAATAAAATAATTCTAGGTTCAAATTAATAAAAAAAAATAATAATTGATCGGCAAAATCCAAATGGGAACGAAGGAAATGGAAACATTCGAATGAAAGAGACATTTTCTATTTACCTGGGCTGATGACAAGAAGTGCGAGCCACGTTATTAAAGTGGCGTGGCGTCGCATGTTGGAGTGTGCAGCATCTGATTGCGAGCAACTTGCGCGACCCTATGTCCAATGTGAATGAGGTCACACCCCTCATCAATTTATTCCAACCTGGCGCCTGCGCTGTCCCAACTCTGACGTCAAGAATCCAATGACAATTCGCGAGCATGGGGTCTTAATTACCCTTCAAAATTTGAGAAAAAAATACCCCAAATCGAGCACATTAATCCATTTCAACCCCGCACATAACCATGTGCCCTTTCCCCACTTTTATTTATTAAAAAAAAAAAAAAAATTATTTTTAATTATATTTTTCAAAATTGAGAATTTCAAGGATTTAAAACAGTTAAAACGGCTCAAGGTATTAGAGATTGATCAAACGAAGGCGATTAGATGTATATTTATGTCAAATGCACGCATGAATTAAACAGTGATTCAGAAATGGGTTAAAGTCTTTATTACGTCAATTTAATTCCATCCGATTTTTCGAACAAATAAAACAAATCATATTTATTAAATCAATTTTTTCTTTCAATATACAACTTCTCATTCACTCATCTATCACTTAAAAACCGAGATTTATTTCTTCTTCTTAAGAAGTCCTTCTCCAGTGGGGTCATCGAGCCACGGGTAGTTGTTGGGGCATTCGACGCAAGTGAAAAGTCGGACCGCTTCGCCGGCCAATTCCTTGCTCGAGAGAGGACACGCGTTTGGTATGTGGCAGTGGGGTTGTCCTTGTACGTCGCAATCCTCTTTCCAAGGCCCGAAGTTTTGGATCGAGCTCAATTCGGTCGGGTTTTGGATCCATTGGATCGCTTGGGTCATGGTGATGAAGTAAACGTCGTTGCGGTTCAGCATTTCGTCCATCCAATTGAGGAAGGAAATCTTTAATTCCGGGTTGTTTTTCAACCAAACCGCGTGGAAATAGAGTCCGAACGGGGCCCGGTTCGAATTGTAGTGACGGTTGAAGTTGTGCGTGAGGAAATTGTAAAATTGTTCCCCGTTTACGATGTTCGAACACGAGTCCACCATGGCGCAACCCGGGAGATCTTCGTCGAAGTTCGGGTCGTCTCGGCGGTCCAATTCGTTCATGACGACTTCCCAGACTGCGTGCGATCGTGTCGGACATTTTTGGCCGTTACCTGCAATTTTTAGTCGAGTTTATTTGCCGAAAATTTGCCGAAAATTTTATTTTACCGTGGCATCTGTGCGGCATTCTGTAGTACAAAGTGTAAGGCCAAAGTGGAGGGTTGCTTAAAGGGGCTGTCATGGTGGAGTCGTATAAAAATGACTGCTCTTCCATCATGAGGAATTGGTTGTTGCCACCGACTCGCAAATACGGCGCGCGCATTCCTACGACGGAGTTGTCGGTGATGTTTGCGAATTTTTCGATGATTAGTCGACTGCCGGCGATTTCTTTCGTCCATTCTTCGACGCTGGTGTCGGTCCAGTAATTTTCATCGGCGTTATGACTATAAACAAATTATTTAATTTTTTAATTTTAAATTTTTTTTTTTTAATTTTTGCCTGATTGAATGAGCAGCAATTTCGTGGCCTTTCCGATGGAGTTCCTGCACAGCGCTGTAATTGGTGTATTTGTGAGACACGAAGAATGTTGCTTTGATGTTGCAACCGTTGGGATTTTTCCTTGAACCGTCGAAGAGCTCGTTGTACATGTCGATGTTATTGATGTTGACCGCATCGTCAAAACTGACCAAAACCATTTGAGGCACTTTTTCCGAGTCGAGACCTTCCGGAATTCTGGTTCCGTCAACACTGCAGAAACAATCGGGAAGTGTGCATTCACTCGGGTCGCATATCGGGGCCCGGTTTGGGTCTTGGTCGATGCCTAAATCGATTTCCCATCAAGAGATTGAATAAATAAATCGATTTAATTGTTTACCGCAAGCATTTTCGTCCGATTCGTCTTGACAATCCGGTTTTCCGTCGCAGAAAAGCGATTTGTCGATACATTCCGCATTGTTGCACGCTAGTTTTCCGCTTTCCGGACAAAGTGGTTCCTCGGTACTGAGCAACGGCGGCGGTTTTCTCGATTCTGAAATCAATTTTTTTTTATATTTATAAATTTAATAATAAAATTATTCATACTTTCTTGAATATCACAGTTCTTGACGGCGTCTCTCCAATCACAAGTTTGTTTCTCGATGTCGAACGCGAGACCGGCGGGGCAGCGCAAAGCCAGAAGTCCTTGCACCGAACATCTGACCACGTCACGACAGTCGTCGCCGGTTGTTAGTCGGAAATATTCGCCGGGAGATTTTTCGTCGCATAAATCTTTGTCGTTGAACGTTTCATCCTGTCGCCGGTGTCGGATGGACGTGCCGTGCACTGGAATCACAAACGACCCGGAAAAAAATTTATTGCGACTTTCTTTGAGGAAAAGTGGAATTAATTGAAAATCAGGTCAAGCAGGAAGACAAGTTTTCGTCGAAATGCACGAGTTAATTAAACCAAAACTCATTTATTTAAGTTTTTTTTTTTTTTTTTTTTTTTTTTTTTTTTTTTGGTTTGGAATACGTTAGCATAACCAAAATCCTACAATGTAGGTCAGAATAATAGTACGCACTACGCAGTCTTAGATTTCAATGTCTCTGAACCGACCAAAAGGGGGTCTATGACCACGACATAAATTTTCCAAAAAAAAAAAATTTTTTTGGGGGTAATTATTATTTTTTTTTTTTAAATAATTACATTCACAAAAGTATTTAAAAAAAAATATTTTTTGAAAGAATACTTTTGTACGTACCTAGTACAAAGCAGAGAAGAGCAAACACTTGCACCTTAATCCACATTCTGGATCGACTGACTGCCGCTAAGGTGAATTTGGGTCGTGCACCGCCTTTTTATAGGACGACCGGCTTTGCTGCAACACTCATGACGACACAAAACACGAACATGCATATGGGTTTATTTAATTATAAATCATTTCAATCAAAAAAAATATTTTTTTTTAAATAAAAATGAAAAAAACCAATAAATTTACCAACCATTTAAAAAACCCAATTCCAAAACAAATAATTTAAAACAAAACGAAGCAATAAAGCGAACCAATATGGCAGCATAACTAAAACGTGATTTGTGATTAGAAAGGAGTTAGCGAAATGCCTGGGGGATGTAGGGCAGCCTTCTTCGACCGTCCCCCTGCACGCGCCTTCACGCTTTTGCTCAGCTGACCCTAATTTTACCTCCCGAGCGACATTCCTTTGATGTCCAAATTTAATATATTATGCAAATAACAAATTTGATGCATATTAAATGATATTCAAAACAAAAACACAACTTTTGATCCTTGGTTGCATGCTTTTAGCAAGTACAAGCACGAGCACGAGCAGAAGAGGACACTTGATGATCCACTGACCTCCTAAAATTTAAAAAAAAAAAATTAAAATAAAAGTTTTAAAGTTTCCTGGGTTATCTCGGCATTCAAAATCCCCGTAAATCTCCACACGTTGGTTTGTTAAGTTTATTGACACATTGTATAGTCGGAGTTCCTAATTTGCATTTAGAATTTAACCCTTTTCGACAGTGCTGAGGGCGTTGGCCGTTGCAAAACAAAGTCTGTCCCTGGTTGAAGGGCACTTTGGGCCTCTCCTATTGCTAATGTCAGGCATTGGCATATCGTGGGACGCAATCAGTAATCATTATCATCACGATTATCGCAATAGGTCAAGGCAGGTGCCTCTAATATCAGATTATGTAGAATCGAGCTGAGAATAGGATCTCGTTTGCATTGATATAACGATTTATTGGGTTGGATTATTTGTTTTGTGGGGAATTTAATAAAGAAATATGGCTAAGAAAAATAGAAAACCGATTTTGTGAAACAAAAGATGTTTCGTTATAAGAGTCAAGGAGAACTTGGGCTGAGGCGAACCAGTTTGGTGTGTCGTCCTGACGCCCTTCACTGTTGCACATTTCGAATGTCACACCCGAATGCTAAACATTCTTTGAGCAGTGATTGCTGTGTTTAGAGACTTGTGTAGTTTATGTCAATGGGTGAAATGAGTTTAAATGCTGTGTATACATTGTGTCTGATTCTTTTTGTATGTATTTTGAGTGTTGGTTTTGATAAAAATGAGTTATAACGACACACGGTGTGTGAATGTGGAATGACACGCAGCTTAAGCTGATTTTGTTTTATGTTGCATGGTTTATTCATGGTTTATTAACGTGGTTGGAATTTTTTAGATTCACTGGAAGTTGTTGTGGTTTTTAAGATGTGTCTTTATTGAGGTGTGGGAAAATGTTACTTAGGTTTACAAATTGGTTAAAGTAATATTTACACATGTTTTTCTTATTAGAAACAGGTTTTGTCATTTGATATGAGGATTTACCTCGTTATCTATGTCGTTTTTAACAGTGATGTATTGATAAAGAGCCAACTAACTCACGAATATGAAGCCGAAAAAAATTATGTGTTTATTTATATATTTATTTATTTATTTATTTATTTAATAAAGGACAACATGAGGATGGAATAGAATCAGTTTGCGGAAATGAATAAATACCGGATGAATAAATACCAATGCGAGAAGATTGCTACGTACACTTAAGATATTAAAATAGCACAGAACACCTAATATATGCGTTTTACATCGTAATTTCCATAGTTTTTAATCATGTAAGTATTTGTATGTTTTTCTTTTCTTTTTGCAAACGGTGGTGGTGTGGGGTGGGTTTGTCACAACTAAATGTAATTGTCTTATCTGATGTGATGAGACCGGAAAACGTCTTTAAAGCCAATACAGAAAGAAGGTAATTTTAATTTTAATTGAAAAAGAAGATTTTTACATTTGTGGCCTCAAATTTTTCAAGGTGAGTGAACCCAGGAAAGATTTCATAGAATTCTCAAACAGGCTTTTTAAGAGGTCGCGTTGGTGGATTTAGTTTAATGTATAGATACACTTTCGATATTCAAGCTGAACTTTATAAACTTTACAAAAAAATTACTTACGAGGTTTTTTTAGAGACTTCTAAGCAAATGGAGGTTGTTTTGTTATTTAATTTACTTCGATGGGAATGCTGGAAATCTCGTATGGGCCAAGATTTTAGATTTGGAAGTCCATTAAATCTCATTAAATCTTATGAAATCCTGGAAATCCATGAAATCTTTCAAATAGTCTCGCAAATAATAGCAAAATCGAGCAAAATCTATATATAAGGTGCTCACAAAAATATTATCACGGTGTTAAAATTTCTCATTTTTTTTATAAAAAACACATTAAATGGTACATATTTGTAATTACCATAAAAGAAATGAAGTTTTTACACTAAGTAAGCGAGCCAATAAGGATGCAGGATGCATATTACTTGTACTTTGTGTGAAATTAAAACAAAGATAGAAAATATTTGCACACAAACATTATCACTGCGGCTAATTTTGGCTAAATTTTCTCATTTTGTATGGGATATTCGTGGTAAACATACAAAAAAATAATAAGTTAACTATAATAAAGCATAGTCGTTAATAAAAACACATTCCAGATCATGGGGAAACAAAAAGATTTGACAGAACGTGAAAAAAGGAAAATTGAGGCCTGGGCACAAGAAGGAGTTAGTAAATCTGAGATTGAGAGCCATGTTTGAAGAGATATAAGATCAGACTCAAAGTTTTTGAACAATAAACGAAGTAAGAGCAGCAAAAAATAATCAGGATGAAAATCAAAATTAACTTCTCGTGAAAAAAGATGCATTGTTTCACAAGATATTGAAAATGTACAAATCTGCAATTTTCACAATGGGTGATAATAATTTTGTGCAAGCAAAAATCTACAAATTCCAGAAATTTTAATATTTAAGTAAAATATTTTTGCGTAACAATGTAAATGAGAATACTATTAAATAAAAAATATGATTTTATTGTAATTCCTAGTCATTATCATTGCCAACACAACAATTGGGGAAATTTTAACACCGTGATAATATTTTTGTGAGCACCTTAAAAGCCACCTGAAATACACCTGAAATCTGATAAATGTCGGTTTCTACAGATATTATTTCAATTATGTTTGTAAGCTGGTTAAATTCTTTTGACAGTGTTACAGCTGGCGCTACGTATTGAAGCGGCATTGAAGCGCGATTAATTTCAAAGCAACACAGAAAATATAGAAATCTTCCTAGACACTTGAAACATGACTGACGAGACGGCATTCCAGCCGCTGGACTATGTGATTGTCGCAGTCGTCGCTGCAGTGTTTCTTGCAATCGGTTTGTACTTTGCATGTTTTGGGGGAAAGCAAAGAACAACTAGAGAATACTTTAAGGGCGATGGAAATATGTACTCGATTCCACTAGTAAGACATAAAGGGTGTTACGATTTTACTTTATTTATTCGTTGGTGTCTTTTGGTGCAAAAGGTTATGTCCATATTGGCCAGCTTTATTAGTTCCAATGGGATGTTAGGAATACCTGTGGAAGTCTATTATTACGGGTTTAATTACTTTTGGATTACATTGGGCTCGTTTTTAGGAGGCCCAATTGCAATTTATGGGTTTTTGCCGTTATTTTACAAACTGCAATTCACTAGCATCTACGAAGTATGTACAAATTTATCAGATGTTTTGAAAGCTGTTCAAGTTTCTTTGTTTTACAGTATATAGAATGTCGTTTCAATAGACCTTTACGAGTGTGCGCAAGTTTAATGTATATTTTTAATATGGTAATTGTGGTTTTAGTAAAATAATTTCTCTATTAATAATTATTTTGAAAATGTTTCTAGATGGTCTTTGCCAGTTTTTTCATCTATGCACCGGCTCTAGCTTTAAGTCAAGGTATTAAATACGGTTTCTAATATGGACCAATCATGCTTGTGGTGTATTTTCAGTTACAGGGTTAACTATATGGACTTCTGTTTTATCCACCACAGTCGTTGGGACCATCTACACAAGCATTGTACATTTCTCATATTCAATTTATGCTGCCTTTTAATTTTTAATCCGTCCATTTTCTCCTCAATAGGGTGGCATTAAGGCAGTTGTGTGGACAGATGCTTTGCAGATGCTAATATTTGCAGGAGCATTGGTGGCTGCTATTATCAGCAGTTTTACGAGTGTCGGTAGTCTCTCTTACATTTTTCAGAAAAATATAGAAGGTCACAGGTTGGAAGTGCTAAGTTTTAACCCGGACCCTCGAATTCGTTTCACCTTTTGGGGATTAATCGCTTATTCAGTCGTCGCATCTGTGAATCTTTATGGGACAAACCAAACTTCACTAATGAGATACATGTGTTCTCGCAACAAGGAAATAGCTCAAAGGTAAAAGAAATAGTGATCCATCAATGAAAATATTAATTAAGTTGAGGTTAAATTACTCAGAAATGTCTGGATGAGTCTGTTGGGTTCTATGGTAATGACAGCAATTTTTTGTTTCATTGGACTTGTTTTATATGCAAAGTATTGGAATTGTGATCCTTTAACAAGTCAGCAAATACAAAAACATGATCAAGTATTTAAACCAACGAGGAAAACAATACTACAATTCGGGATTGTAATTTTTGTTTTTCATGTCAGCTTTTTCCCTTATTTGTGGTGCAAACAATGAGTTCTATTCCAGGAATGCTTGGTTTATTTGTGGCTGGTGTGTACGCTGCAGGTTTAAGGTAATTAACGTAGGTACAACAGTGTTCATCTAAGGGTTTGTTGGAGAATAACCTATATGAGAAACAAAATCCAAAATAGTTGTAATGTCGTAATCTGACTTAAAGTTTTACTTAGTTCACTATCATCTGTGCTGAATTCGTTGGCAGCTGTCACATTAGAGGATTATGTAAAACCGAGATGGAAATCATTATCAGATGAAAGAGCAGCTTTAATATCTAAGATGATAGGTGTTACCCATTACATTTTAACTTTATTAATTTGAATAGTAACCAATTTGAACGTTTCTAACAGCTCTAGCTTATGGAGTAGTTTGCCTACTAATGATAGCTGCTATAATGAATTTGGGAAATATTGTACAGGTACAAAAAAATTACTAATATTTTAATTAATAGTAATTTGTTGATCCAGAATCTCAAACATTCATTTAATTGTTGTGCATTTGTATCAGACATTGCAATATATGATAGGTGGCACCATAGGCGCATCGCTTGGCTTATTTGTTCTTGGACTAATGAATCCATGTGCCAATTCTAAGGGAGCATTTCTTGGAGTTGTTTGTGGACTTGTAATGGGATGGTGGATTTCATTCGGGAACCAAATTCACAGGCCACCGCCAAATTCTTTATTGCCATTATCAACGGCAAATTGCTCAGACATTCTTGGTGATTGGACTCCAAGGCCGAAGTCTCTTTATACAGGGTAAAATGCCAAATTAACAGATGCTTTTAAACCAAAAATAATGTCTTTCAGAACCGATATTTTGGAGGTATATAAGATATCGTATCTGTGGATTTTACCAATTGCTTTTACAGTCACGGTGATCATTGGAAGCGTTAGTAGTTTAGTAATAGCAAAAGTGGATAAGGGTATGAAGTCAAAATTCAAAAATGCAATTTTAGAACATCTTTTCGTCTTTGCAGGTTCTGATAAAACTTTAAATATGGATTTAGTAAGTCCCTTCGTTCATTCAGTTATGAAAAAATTCTTTTCTGACAAATACATAGAACTTGAACAAAAATACAAAGAAGGAATTGGCATGGAACTAATTAATGGAACGAAGATAAAAAATATTCCAAAGTCAACAGAAGCAGATGTCGATGAAAAATTTTTGATTAAGTCTGATCACATATTGACTACATAAGACCCTATACCGTAGCCGCATGAAATAAAAACTTTATTATCTCTCTTTATTAATAATTTGCACAATCTGCAAATATACTTATTGTCCTTTTTCACTCCTAGGTGACACCACTTATCAGTTATATCCATAATACATTGATTTCCTGATAACTGATTAGCATAATTTTTGTTTATATTAAATTCTTCTTGGCCAGTATTCAGAATATTTATTTATTTTTAGCAAGTTGTAGACAATGAAGTATTAAAAAATAAAAAAATATGGTTTATTATGATTTTTGTTCAGTCTTCTTGGCCAAATTTCGTATCGAATTAATTTTCACTGAGATTGTCTGTGTAATTATTGATCTCAGTGTACTCGGAAATTTCTTTTGCGTTGCAACTGCAATATTAAGAGATAAAAAAATTATTGCTACTTTCTAATGAACCAATTTACGCAAATTTATTTAGTCTGAACATAACGAGTTAGAGCCAATATCTTTATACAGTATAATCAAGTGCCGGCTTTGGTGCCATTTCTTTTTTGTCCAATAAGGTCCTCCTGTTATTGAGCTCCGAGTTAGCGTATCAAAATCAAATAATCATTGTATCATTGTATCATTGTATCATTGTATCATTGTATCATACTTGTGTCTCATTTCTTTTTACTCCTTTGGAGTGCGATCAAATAAATAAATAAATAAATAAATAAATAAATAAATAGTGCCACTAATAATCTACTGACGTACATTGTAGGTCTTGATTCAATGTTTGCTTTCACCCACTCCGCTTTTGAGCAATAAACTCAACAAACAAAATTTTTTTTGGGGGTAATTATTTTTCTTTTTTTAAATAATTTCATTCACATAAGTATTTAAAAAAAATATTTGGCCTGACTTTTTGCTGCTTGAACAGCATCAATGACTGATTGCTGTGGTGCGAGGAATATCTCATTCTCTCGTTGAGCTAATCGTTTAGCTCGAGCGGCTTGTTCAGCAGAACATCTCTCTAGTTTTTGGGAAGAAGCTAGAATTTCTCTATCCTTAGCTTGAGAAATTTCTTCTGCTATTATCAAATTTGAATTACCGGTAGCTATTGTCAAATTTTCGTTAGCAATTTCCAAGTCCTTTCTAGCTTGTGATAATTGCTGGAGCAACAATTGTTGCTCTTCTTCGGTCTTATGCCAGGAACTTTTTTCCTGCTCTAAATTTAAGAGACAAACGTGATCATCGGCACGTTGCTGCTTAAGTTCGGCGTTTTGATTTTGCATTTCTGCTCTTTGCTGATCAAATTCAAATTGCAGGCTTGTTTTAATAGACTCCATAGCATCATGGCTGTGTTTCAAGACCATAGCCTTGTGAATTTCCTCCACCGTCATGCCATCATTGATATTTATTCCGTCGAGCAGTGCTTGTTCGCAGAGTGCGTCCATCATGGTGACACGTACTGGTGAGGTAGTAACTTCGATGTTGGAATCTGGCGGTTCTTTTTCCCGCAATGGCAACGGTGACTGAATTTGCATGCTTTCATTGAAGTCATTTTTTTTGTTGTTTGGAACAACCACTTACAGTCGGAGCATTAAGTTCAGACTGTCTGTTAAACGGTGGTGACCGTTGTTCCAATGTTTATCAGCCAACTTCTTCTTCGCTGGTTGTCCTCTTGGTCTCTTCTCTGGTTGCGGAGTCGCTATTTTTAAATGCAAGACAAAACAAAGAGAAAGAACAAGAGAGATGAGAGAAGAAAGACAAAACACAAAATGACGGAAAAAAACTAACTGACAAAATTTGACAATTGGAATCCCGGATGGGCCCCCAAGGTTCTGCTATCCGGGTTTAAAATATTAAATAAACTAATATTAACTCGCAGTTGAGATGCTATTAAAAGCTTAAACTCTAACTGTGGCTCAAAATTGGTGTCTAGGGGTTTTAGATGAAATAAACACAAGTTTAGATATAAAAAGAACAAATAAACAATTTAATCAACGGTTAAATACAAATGAATTAATGAACAATGAAAAAGGAAAGCGACAACGGTCGCAAGAAACAATGAACGAAAATGGTGCGCAACAACAGCTCGTTGTGCGCGGAAAGAAATGGCTTTACTCACAAGTACGACGGCGATGGCGACGACTCCAGACAGGTCACGGTGGTCCTGGCGATGGCGGTGGTTCACGGTGGGTAAGAGCTCTGTTGTCCCCACAACAGAGATTACTGGAAACTCAATAGATGTGTGTATTAGCTGCGGGTAACATACACGGCGCAAAAGGTGCTGGGTTTGCAAAACTTGCAAAGATAAGATAGCAATGACTTGAATCACAAAACTGTAACACAATCAGTACTAAGCAAATTGGCTTAGCAATGACAAACATATTGTTAGTTTTAGTGTGAATTCAAGAGTGGCACACTTCAGACCTGCGCAGTAAATCTGCGCAATTAGCTCATTCTGGTGCAACAAAGGATTTGCTGCACCAAAAAAGTTAATTAGTGGCTCACCCCAGTCAAATTAGGGTTGAGATGACTTGGTTTGTCCCATGCCAAGCCAAAGTAATTAAAAAATACAACATTTCTTAAATGGTGACAATTTTTATTCAACAAAATAAATAAAAAGACTTCGACATCACCACAGTGCAGGAACAAAGGGAAGTAACTGGGAAAATGAAAAGATCAGAATAAAGTTGCGATGTAGTAGAAATTGATAAATAAAGGACAACACGTGGATGGAATAAAACACAGTTTGCGGAAATGAACAAATACCGGATGAATAAATACCAATGCGAGGTATTAAAATGGTACAGAACACTTAATATATGCATTTTACATAGTAATTTCCATAGTTTTTAATCATGTAAGTATTTGTATGTTTTTCTTTTCTTTTTGCAAACGGTGGTGGTGTGGGGTGGGTTTGTCACAACTAAATGTAATTGTCTTATCTGATGTGATGAGAACGGAAAACGTCTTTAAAGCCAAAACAGAAAGAAGATAATTGTAATTTTAATTGAAAAAGAAGATTTTTTCATTTGTGGCCTCAAATTTTTCAAGGTGAGTCAACCCAGGAAAGATTTCATAAGACTCTCAAAAAGGCTTTTGAAGAGGTCGCGTTGGTGGATTTAGTTTAATGTATAGATACACTTTCGATATTCAAGCTGAACTTTAACGGTTTATTTCTTTATTTCTTTATTTTATTTCTCATGGTTAGGAAAAAAAAATAAGAAATAAAGTTATTTATGATGTTTAAATAGCGTCTGATGTGATGAAAAGAGAGTAAAATGATGGATGTGCTGTTAAATCGAAGAAAGAACGAGGCTAACTTAGCCCAAAAAGTATAAAGCTCTCATATGGAGGTTGTTTTGGTATTTAATTTCCTTCGATGGGGTGGCCAATGCTGGAAATCTCGTATGGGCCAAGATCTCATGAAATCTCATGAATTCATGGAAATCCATTAAACTATAGCACAATCGAGCAAAATCTACATATATATATAGAAGCCACCTGAAATCCCAATAAATCCATCTGAAATCTCGATAAATCCACCTGAAATCTCGATAAATTCATCTGAAATCTCGATAAATCTCGGTTTCTACAGATGTTATTTCAATTGTGTTTGTAAGCTGGTTAAATCTTTTTGACAGTGCTGGTGCTACGTAACTTAGAAGTCTGTATAAAAAAATCAATATCTGTAGAACAGATGTCCTTACGGGAGTATTTAATATTTTGAAGCGCGATTAATTTCAAAGCAACACAGAAAATATAGAAATATTTCTAGACACTTGAAACATGACCGACGAGACGGCATTCCAGCCGCTGGACTATGTGATTGTCGCAGTCGTCGCTGCAGTGTTTCTTGCAATCGGTTTGTACTTTGCATGTTTTGGGGGAAAGCAAAGAACAACTAGAGAATACTTTAAGGCTGATGGAAATAAGTACTCGATTCCACTAGTAAGACATTAAGGATTTTATAATTTTACTTTATTTATTCGTTGGTGTCTTTTTGTGCAAAAGGTTATGTCCATATTGGCCAGCTTTATTAGTTCCAATGGGATGTTAGGAATACCTGTGGAAGTCTATTATTACGGATTTAATTACTTTTGGATTACACTGGGCTCGTTTTTAGGAGGCTCAATTGCAATTTATGGATTCTTGCCGTTATTTTACAAACTGCAATTCACTAGCATCTACGAAGTATGTACAAATTTATCAGATGTTTTGAAAACTGTTCAATTTTCTTTGTTTTACAGTATATAGAATGTCGTTTCAATAGAGTGCGCGCAGGTTTAATGTATACTTTTAATATGGTAATTGTGGTTTTGTAAAATAATTTCTCTATTAATAATTATTTTGAAAATGTTTCTAGATAGTCTTAGCAAGTTTTTTCAATTACGCACCGGCTTTAGCTTTAAGTCAAGGTATTAAAAACGATTTCTAATATAATATGGACCAATCATGCTTGTGGTGTATTTTCAGTTACAGGGTTAACTATATAGACTTCTGTTTTATCGACTACAGTCGTTGGGACCATCTACACAAGCATTGTAAATTTCTCATATGCTGCATTTGAATTTTTAATCCGTCTATTTTCTTCTCAATAGGGTGGCATTAAGGCAGTTGTGTGGACCGATGCTTTGCAGTTACTAATATTTGCAGGAGCAATGTTGGCTGTTATTATCAACAGTTTTACGAGTGTCGGTAGTTTCTCCTTCATTTTTCAGAAAAATGTTAAAGGTCACAGGTTGGATGTGCTAAGTTTTAACCCGGATCCTCGAATTCGTTTCACCTTTTGGGGATTAATCGCTTATTCAATCGTGGCATCTGTGAATCTTTATGGGATAAACCAAACATCAATAATGAGATACATGTGTTCCCGCAACAAGGAAATAGCTCAAAGGTATAAGAAATAGTAATCCATTACTATTAATTAAGCATATTAATTAAGTTGAGGCTAAATTAATCAGAAATGTGTGGATAAGTCTGCTGGGTTCTATGGTAGTGACAGCATTTTTTTGTTTCATTGGACTTATTTTATACGCAAAGTAATGGAATTGTGATCCTTTAACAAGTCAGCAAATACAAAAACATGATCAAGTATTTACACCAACAAGAAAACCAATACTACAGTACAATTCGGGATTGTAATTTTTGTTTTTCATGTCAGCTTTTTCCATTATTTGTGGTGCAAACAATGAGTTCTATTCCAGGAATGCTTGGTTTATTTGTGGCTGATGTGTACGCTGCAGGTTTAAGGTAATTAACGTAGGTACAACAGTGTTCACCTAAAGGTTTGTTGGAGTTTGTTAGTTGTAATGTAATTTTACTTACCTGTTAGTTCGCTGTCATCTGTGCTGAATGCGTTGGCAGCTGTCACTTTAGAGGATCATGTAAAACCGAGGTGGAAATCATTATCAGATGAAAAAGCAACATTAATATCTAAGATGATAGGTGTTACCTGTTACATTTTAACTTTATTAATTTGAAAAGTAACCAATTTGAATGTTTCTAACAGCTCTAGCTTACGGAGTAGTTTGCCTACTAATGATAGCTGCTATAATGAATTTGGGAAATATTGTACAGGTACAAAAAAATTACTAATCCAGAATCTCAAACATTGATTTCATTGTTGTGCATTTGTATCAGACATTGCAATATATGATAGGTGGCACCATAGGCGCATTGGTTGGATTATTTGTTCTTGGACTAATGAATCCATGGGCAAATTCTAAGGGAGCATTTCTTGGAGTTGTTTGTGGACTTGTTATGGGATGGTGGATTTCATTCGGGAACCAAATTCATAGGCCACCACCGAATTCTTTTCTGCCAATATTAACAGCAAATTGCTCAGATATTCTTGGTGATTGGACTCCAAGGCCAAAGTCTCTTTATTCAGGGTAAAATGTCAAATTAACAGATTTGTATTTAAACCAAAAATAACGTCTTTCAGAACCGATATTTTGGAGGTATATAAGATATCGTATCTGTGGATTTTACCAATTGCTTTTACAGTCACAGTGATCATTGGAAGCGTTAGTAGTTTAGTAATAGCAAATGTGGATAAGGGTATGAAGTTAAAATTCAAAAATACATTTTTAGATCATCTTTTTGTCTTTGCAGGTTCTAATAAAACTTTCAATATGGATTTACTAAGTCCCTTTGTACACTCAGTTATGAAAAAATTCTTCTCTGATAAATACAAAGAACTTGAACAAAAATACAAAGAAGGTATTGGCATGGAACTAAATAATGGAACGAAGATAAGAAATATTCCAAAGTCAACAGAAGTAGATGTCATGTCGTAGCCGCATGAAATGAAAACTTTATTATCTCTCTATCAATAATTTGCACAATCTGCAAATATACTGCCTGCAAATATACTTATCCTTTTTCACTCCTAGGTGACACCACTTATCAGTTACATACATAATACGTTGATTTCCTGAAAACTGATTATCATAATTTTTGTTTACATTAAATTCTTCTTGATTTTTAACAAGTTGTAGGCAATGAAGTATTAAAAAATATAAAAATATAGTTCATTGTGATTTTGGTTCATTCTTCTTGCTCAAATTTCGTATTACATAAATTTTCACTGAGATTGTCTGACAAGTGAGTAATTATAATGACCTCAGTGTACCCGGAAATGTCTTTTGCGTTGCAACTGCAATATTAAGAGAAAAAAAATTATTGCTACTTTCTAATGAACCAATTTACGCAAGTTTATTTAGTCTGAACTTACCGAGTTAGAGCCAAGATCTTTATATAATCAAGTGCTGGCTTTGGTGCCATTTCTCTTTTGTCCAATAAGTTCCTCCTGTTATTGAGCTCCGAGTTAGCGTATCAAAATCAAATAGTGCGACTAATAATCTTCTGACGTACATTGTAGGTCATGATTCAATGTTTGCTTTCGCCCACGCCGCTTTCGAGCAATAAACTCCGCTTCTTTCAAAAACCTTCATGTGTTTTCTCTGTAAATGGAATTTGGATATAATTATTCAGAATAATAACGCATAATCGGTTTTATATTGGCAGTTGGTATTTATGACTCGTACAGAAAAGTAATGTCATCTACTTTGCTGTTTAAAACGTTAGATAATCCTTAAAGTCAATGACCGGTATTATTTTTTTAAATGTATCGAAAAACAATTCAAACAGGCTCCTCCTGTATGTCGCTGCTATTGAGTTTCACATGTTTACAATTTTTCTAATATAAAAAATAGAAATATTATATAGAATAAATGAAAGACACATGATAAAAATAAAAGTATACTTTCTGCTCCGAATCGATGCTTTCTGGAGAAGTTTGAGTTTCTTCAAAACGTCTTTTCCGTTGATTATCGAACAGTTTTTCATCTGCAATTTGATCTTGTTTTTCCTTGAACAGAGCTTTATTTTCTAGAATTTTTATCATTAGAAACCAATATCATACTTTACAATTTCTGGAACAATTTTACTTTACCGGCCACCTCTCAGATCATCTCCAAAATTTGGATATAGGGGTATTCAAGGGTGAAAAAACGAATGACATTGACGGTTTTTGGGGCAAACGGAAGCGGAAGCGGAAAACAGCAAATTAACGACCAGTGATTGCCATCAAATGTTTGCTTTCTCATTTTTAAAACCCTAATTTCATTGTTAGCTGTCAGTCATTCTCTCCCCAGCATTGTTACGCACGTGCGCTTTTATTGTCAGCCATCTTTATTTTTGTACCAGTTTTCCACCTGATTTCACACCATAAAAACGTTTTGTTTCACTCCACGATTTGTTCAGTTTCATCATCCATGCACCTAAAAGAGGTTTCCATTTCATCCCAGGTTCGTACCCTCACCTAACCTAACCTCACCTCACCTAACCTAACCTCACCTAACCTAACCTAACCTAACCTCACCTAACCTAACCTAACCTAACCTAACCCGCGACACAACAACAACATAAAGGACAACAACAACAATGGGCCATATAATTCCAATGCTTAACCTAACCTCACCAGTATAAACCAACTACTAATAATCTCCTAATTTTTACTTCCGCTTCCGTTTGCCCCAAAAACCGTCAACGCCATTCGTTTTTTCACCCTTGAATACCCCTATATCCAAATTTTGGAGATGATCTGAGAGGTGGCCGGTAAAGTAAAATTATACCTTTTTTTCATTTATATTTTATAGCACTTCTGCTTTTAAAGTCCGTTGGTCATCGCCGTGTTTCCGGTCAACCAAGTAAATCTTTTCCCCCTCTCGCTGCCAGAATTCTTTCAAAGTGAAACCACCTATCCATCCGCTTTTTACCACACCAAGAGACATAGTATCGTCATCATTCTACACACAACTTCTTTGAAGGTGGCACGGCTTTGTTTATCTTGTCTATCTGATGGAATCGTGCAGGAAAAGCGTTGTTCAAATCTTGCGTATATTAAATTTTGAGTTAGAAGTCCTCCCAATAGAGGGCACAAGGTACCAACAAGCAGCCAGTCTTGGAGTTTAGCGGGCTTGATATTTTTTGTTGATAAATTAATTTTATTGCATTTTCTTTTGCTTTACAAAGCGAAAAAAAAATAAAATTTATGACATAATGGCATCTTTTCATGTCGTTGAAGTAAAAATAAAACATTTGAGGTATTTTTATTATCTCAATCATAAAATTAACCAATAAAAGTAAAAGAAAAAAATCTAAAAATCTAAACGTCCCATTTTGGTCTCCATGAAGCCCCATAAGTTACTATTAATTAACGAAAGGGCAAGTTGTTTTAAAACGATCGATTTTTAGTGTTCCAGATGCATCGAGAGAAAAGAGGAAAAGAAATGTGTCCAGTGGGCGGGGATGGACGCAGACGTGGTGCGGATTACGCCATAAAAAATGATTCTGATCCGGGCTCAGCCCCCAAGAGGACAAAAGTGCGGCGACAGGAACAAATTTGCGGCCCTTTAATTCGCTGCTGTGGGGAGGATCGGGCAGGGAGGGGCCGCGAACCCTACAATGATTTTGACAATGACACGACACAATTCTTGTGAATTTCAAGTCAATGCAAACTCTTTTGACAAGCCAATCTGTCGCCGCTTGAGTAACAAGTCAATTTTGCTCTTTTATTTTCACTGCCTGCGTAAAATGAGAAGGAAAAATTACATTATTTAAAAAAGGAAACAGAAATATAAACAAAGCTCGTGTTGTTGTTTCTAATCTGTAGAACAAGTGTTTAGGTCTCTTTCTCTGTCTCCACCTGCCCCTCGTTGCGCCCCTTGGTGGATGTGATGGGCTTTTTATCAATGAACTAATCCCGTCAACGGGAGAAGCGAGAACCACAACAACTAAGAAGCTTTATGCAATCCGATTAAAACCTCAAATACAATGTTCGACGGGTTGCACGCATAGAACCACTAATAATAATCGAAGTTAATTACGGGTTAAAACCTGAAAACTACCGTTTTTAGTATTAAATGCAGCATTTGTAAACACGTTTGTTTACGTTGTGTTCTTGAAAAGTTTTTTTTTTTTGTTATGGAGTAAATGCTTTCTGTGCATTATTCATGTAAAAACAACTTATCCCATTTACCTCCTAGTGTTAGAAAAATTAAAATTATGGTTTGGAATTATCGTTTTGCTTGTTTGCATAATAAACAATATCATTTTTTAAAATTATCTATTCAACTTTCGTCTGAAAATGTAACTCACAAAGCTGTGTCTTTAATTTCTTCTTCTTTATTTGCAGCAATAAAAAATATACAAATTGTATGATGTTAGCACTAATTTATGGCTGCACCGCCTAGCGGAGGAATACACGAGAGTGGGGGAGCCCAGGCCTAGGCACAGACTCACAGGGTGGCCAGAAGGACCTTGGACGACGACGAGAAAGGACCATCACAGAGTTGCTGCTTTTAAATAAGATTTAACACACTTCCAAGGTATGTAAAAAGCTATTTAATTTCTAAAAACAGCAAATAAGACAAAAATATTGATAACTTGGGAGAAAGTCTCAAAAATTCTTGTTAGTTTTGCATTTTTCTCTTGTTTTTTTTTATGTTAAAACGAGTAAAAAGACATTTGTGCAATTTTAAACTGTAAAAATACAAGAAAAAGTAACAATTTCCACAATTTAAATGTTGAAAATTGGATTTAGCATCCATTTGAACAATTCATTTAGTGGTTAAGACATTTTTCACATCTCATCCAAATATGTCTGGTATGAAAGACGAGCCAGGGGCGTTCGTTGCTGCACACCTGTAATGACGAGGGGTGAATAGGGCCTTTTGACATCACCTCAAATTCTTTTCATCTCAGCACTGTTTGTGCCATTCTCTTGTTCACTCAAACGTCCCACAACATGAAAACAAATCCATTTATTTACTGCTGTATCAACAAAAACTGAAATTATCCAATTACCACATTCTTTGAGGGTCACAAGTCACATAACTGAAAACCAAATGCCAAACGTTCTATTCACCGCGTCCTTGATTCACTCCATATGCTTGCTCGTCTCTGAGGCCCAGTTGGGGTCTCCTTTTCCTCCTCACAGACTGCATGGCAGCTATTTTATCCCGAGGCAGTGCATTACCAGAATAAAACGCGGGGGCGGACAAGCAAAGTGAATCTTAAGTTGGGAAAAGAGACGACTCCATTTGGAAATTGAGACAAACGTTTTGCAATAGACATCTGTCACGTAACCTGTTTACAAATTGTTTCATTCCGATAATCAGTATGAATTTATGGACCAAAATTCTCTTTTCTCGATTTAATTGAAAGGAAACAAGAAACGAAAACTTGTTGATTTGAATTAAAAAGCGAAAACTGAGCCCTAAGCAGTACAGTCCTTTAGCTAGCATCCATCATATCCTAATATGGAAAACACTTGAACGAGTTCATGGCCAAGACTGATTTTTTTATTTATACATATTTTTTTTTAACCCTGGAGATTTTAGAGCCAGTTACACACCGATGAACAATGCCTGCTGAAAAGGGACCCGCCAAGCCCGCTCAGTGTCTTTCCCAGAGACTTCGTCCGCACTCTAGAAGTCAACGGACTCGTCGACACCGGTTATTATGTTCCAGGGAATACAAACGTCTCGGTGCAATGGTACCTGCTATTGCCACCAAACCGAAGGTTTCAAAGGTAAAAATCGACAAATACAAATCGTGGTTTATAAATAAATGAGCAAAAATCATTTACAGGTTACAGTTATCGAAGAAACGATTAAATACATCGACGAATTGCATTCCGCGCTTTTACTACGTCTGCAAACTAAAGGACTTCCACAAGAACTTAAAGGTATGGGAAAAAAACGAAGGATTTGAAGCGTCATTACCACCTGACGTTGGGAGCTGTCAAAGCTGTGACTCAACCACTCACTCTCACCCTTGTCCATTCAACTCTTCCCCTTTAATTCTAATTATTCCTCCGAATATAATTGATATGGAGGAATAAAAAACTGCTGATATTTTTTCAGACGTGTAAAATAATTCCCATCACTTTAAAAAAAATCATATAAAACTGGAATGATGGTCATTCATGAGTCATGCAACTAATCCAGGGGGGTGGCATTCATCACGCTTCCCAACAGACAGTTTGCGGATCCCAAGTTCACGGAAAGGCTTATTCGTAATTGACATTGCGAGAGAGGTCAAGAGGAAGGTTCAAGTTTGATGGGAGATGTTTTTCACTTTATAATTACATTCCCCACATATCACAAGGAGTTAATGTCAATCAAAGCCTTAATTATAGCCATTCAAACAGATTTAATTAATTCGGTTATATAATTTCAAGGATTCAGCAGGATTTGCATCGAATAAAACAAAAAAAATATTTTCCCAACTTTCTAAAAATGTATCCTGCTGAAGCGTGGTTGAAAAGTACCATATGTACCTTTCTCGCGACGTGTGACACCGCACGGCGCGCATGTGCAGCTGTGCTTCGTTCCCACGCACCAGCACGGCATGGTTCTTTTCATTTCAGTGAATTCAGGTTGCGGTAGTCCCGTTGATTTTTCATAACATACACCACACAAGCTTGCACAATATCTAGTGTTGCTACGGCGACCTGGCAAGAGACCAGCACGATGATTTCTTTTAATGGCAACCCACAAAGCTCCCGTGGAAAAGTAGGTGGTAAAGCTGTTATTGTCCATCATCCATCAGATTAGTCCCCTTCTCGACTGCCGCTTGCTAGTCACGTGGCCATGTTCCCACCATGCAGTGGCATATGCTGTTATAATGGCCACCTCCGTTCGAACCCCGGCTTGTTTAAATTGTATTTGAGGGAACATTAAGCGGTGCAATCTGCCGCCATTTATAGATCCCTCGAGATCAGTCGCTACTCATGTTACAACCAATCAAATTAAGAGGAGCACGGCTCGTGGATTATTTTTGCGTATAAATCTATCAATTTGTTAGTGAGTTATTGATGTTCTGGTCAAATGGCAGTTGGAAAAAAAATAGAAATTTAAAAGTTATGAGCGCAGAATGTGGAAAAGAATGGGAAGTTAATTGGAATATATTGTGGGAAGTGCAATTTCGAAAATTGGGAATACAAAAGGCAGGGAAATAAGACCCAGAACAAGTTTTCCAATTGAAACTCCCCCCACAGGAAGCCATATTGTGTGCAAGCCATGGGAATCTATCAGGTGAAGACGTGGAAAAATAGAATAGGGTGGATTGTTTGTTCAAGCACAGATGTGAAATTTGGTTTTTGATTTTTGAGTTTTTTTTTCTTTTAAAGGTTTGATCAATACCGAAGATGTACAACATTTGAGCCGGACACAGCTGCGTGATATCATGCAGCACATGATGCCCAGTAAACAGTCCAGTTCGTTTTATCCTCCAGCACCGCCAACACCAGTTTGTCAACGAAGCAGACGTGCAGCTTCGTTCCATCGGAAGAAAGTCAAGAGATTCCACTGCCTCGAATCGTATACTAAAGAACATATAACAAAACAAAATTGGAAATAAATAATTAAACAATTTTTTTCTTTTTAATATGTGTAAGATATTATTTTTAATGATGGATTTTGTAGTTTTATATATTGTAATAAATAAAAAATATGACTTGGATAATAACTTTCATAATTCTTATTATTTTTTAGTTTTGTGAATTAATATTATATATATAAAATGAATGTCCATGAATCATAAAATGATTAGAGTCAAGAATTCATAAGGGGTTGAACGAACAGACGGTTCCACGAGTAATCACACGCGTGCCACGTGCACGATTGGCTGTGTCGTGTTTGGTGAAGTGCCGTACGTTCCATTCGTGCTTTTAACGGCACGTGGCTTCGATAATGGCGTCAACATAACTGATGCCAACAACTCTCCCCATGATTAAAATACGACTTTAAGCCTTGAGATGCGAGTTTTTCCTATTCAAATTTGGATTTACTTTAAACAAGGGGATAAACCCAGTACTCTCGAACAAATATCTTGTAGACCCCCCTTTTTATATAGGAATTATGGGTGGGAATACATTTTGAGTTGCGACATAAAGCCTGAATTAATTAATATTTGAAAAGTCATGGCGCCTGATCCCTCATTTGAAGGCTGCATCACGAATACTCTGGCTTGAACTTTGAACTCGAGTCTCTAAATCTGGCCACAACAGAGGCGAGGCGACGTTGTTGTGACAACTCGGATGAATGCACGGGAAAACGTTTCGTAAACCGACAGTTTATGACATCACCCTATAATGTTGAGACGAGAAAAGTACGTTTTTCTAAAGTGAGCGTATCTGTAAGCACTTGAGCGGAAACGAGTGCAAGGGTTGATTTGAGATGAAATCCAGATGATCAGATTTCGTGTAAACAAATTTGATCCATTTAAAGACGACAAAATGAATTTTTCTTCTGCTTTGACCTCGTCTAGGACGAATTTGGAGATGCGATGACCGAGGAAAAAGATGCACAGATGCAATAACTGTTGCACAAATTAGGTGTTGTTCAGCCCCAGATGGCGCCTCTCCCATTGGCACCCATTGCATATAGAGCCAACAACCTAAATGACCTTCTCAGATGATATTAACCCGTCCACATATGGAATTCGATGTTTATCCCTCTGGGGAATAACATTTGATGCTCTTAATGAACTAAGATAAAGCGAAAAAACAAAATCTCGGCTTTATGAGCACATAAAAGTAAAATAATAAAGACTTTTACAGCCGTTAATTCTTAAGTTGAACCAAATTAGCGGCAGTAATAAATAATTTAAAAAATGAAAACTTTCGATTATCATAAACAAATGCACCTGGAATATAATTATAAACGATGTTGGGGCTGGGACGGTGTTAGACGGGCGTGTCCATCGTTTCCCTTTTCGGTTTTGCTCTATTGGAGGTGGTAGATTTCATTGAACTCGCTGTATAAGACGACGCGCCCGAATTTATACCTTAAATCAGTCCTGACGCTCAAATACGGCGCATGGCAACTCCCCTCGGCCACGTGCGGGTTATTGGCGCCCATTTGCATGGACGCAGCATCCGTCTAAATGGCGTCTCCAATCTCCTAGATGGGGATTCTTTCGACTTCATGAATACATATTGCTTCGGGAGGCGGGGGTTCGAGATAACCTCATACGTTGATCGTTTTCACCTTTATACCGCCCGTTTATTTGAATTATTTACACGATGCCCATTGCTCAAACTTGAAAAGCAGTAATGACCATTCAAAGTGCTACTACATACGTGTTTTATTGTTTTTATTATATTTCAAGTCGTTACAATTTTTTTTTGTGGTGAAAATGCATTTTAGATGCTATTTTCAGGGCCCGATGACAAGGGAGGCAAGGGGTAATGTGCCGGGACTTCCGATTACAAGGAGCTCGAAAAATGAATTTTTTTTTAGATTAAAATGCATTTTTTATCTAAGAATTTATTTTTTCACACAAAAATGCATTTTTTTCACACAAAAATGCATTTTTTTCACACCAAAGTGCATTTTTTTCACACCAAAATGCATGATTTCATCAGAAAATGCATTTTTTCACACCAAAATGCATTTTTTTTACACCAAAATGCATTTTTTTTTACACCAAAATGCATTTTTTTCCACACCAAAATACATTTTTTCACACCAAAATGCCTTTTTTTCACACCAAAATGCATGATTTCATCAGAAAATGCATTGGTTTGTGTAAAAATGCAACATTTTCGGCTCAAAATGAATTTATTTCCCATAAAAATGCATTTATTCACCTGCAAATGCATTTTTATTTGCTTGAAAATATTATGAAAACATCATATCTGAATATTCATGCACCGCCCCCCCCCCCCAACCCTTAATCCTGCCCTGGCCATTTTATGTTGCTAAAGAAACGGATGTAACTACAATCAGCTGCAAATAAATTGACTCGGATATGAAAATTTCTATAAAAACTTAATGAAAACACATCGTTATAAAACCAGACCACGACCACCTACAGCGTTCAAATAACACGCAGCCACACCACCGAAAATCCATTGATGAACAACTGCGGTTAAAATTCCCTCGAGTGTCCACAATTCTACGACTATGATTTATGATCGCATCAATTCAACCCTTTGATAACTCACTAATAATAATTTGCGTATTCACCACTAAAGAATTTCTCCAATAACCCTTATAATCCACCACGGCTCAACCCTTTTCCTCCATGGCCCCACCCACCATCCAATGACTTTAACCCGCACCCGTGGCACCCCTCCATCGCCAGATGCCGATTTCGGTGTCGTTGAAAAGACGCTTTGGTCACGCGCACGTGGGACCTCTTGAGCGGAGCGAATGGTCACTGAAATTCGTTACAGTTTACGGTGTAATCGGCATTGTGAACCACCCAGTTGAAGGCTGGACGCTAGCGTCTGTTACTGGGGTGTGAAAAAGATGAGATTTCGGGTCGGGCCAATTTGAAGAGCGGTTTTAGTTTAAAACATCTTTTGATTGATGAGTGTGTAGTGAAATAATCATTGAGGGTCGTTGGGGATGTTAAAAAGAGGTTTAAACATGAGCAAGTGTTGTCATTTGATGGTTTAATCTTGTCTAGTTTGTTCCGTAATGTATTCTGCCCTCTATTTGTATGGAAATTAGTTGGAATACAATTTTGGGGTTAAAAAGAACGTTTTGAATTTCCATGTATTGTAGTTTTTTCTTCGAGGGGAACGAAAATCGACGATAAAACCGTTTTGTATCGATCCATTAAATGCACCTGTGGACTGTATGTAAAAGTTTAAATATTTGTCTAAAAAACACAAAGAAATAGTCCAAACTGAAATTAAATTAAAAAAAAATATATATTCACTAGAATATGAAATTCATTGGTTGAATTTCGGTCACTATGTACACATTATTTGTAAATTTCAATTCCTTCTTCCGGACTTTTCCCTTTCCAAACTACACATAATGTGGAAATAATTTGCTGCGATGTGTTGAGCAGATTCAAATTTCTCCAACGCAGTTAATAGTTTCGGTATCAATCCTTTTTCATTCACAAATATTAATTCTCCAACCGCACACACTCCAGCTGTAATCGCCTTAGCTAATGCAGGACTAAACGTGCCCATCTGAAATGAGGTGTAACAGTTAAACAACTAATCTTCTTGCAGTGGGTAAGTGTAAAGCTTACGGTATCTCGTAATTCGTCAAGTGTGTTGACTGTCCGTCCCTTTATGATACCAAAACTGTCGATTGTGAGTATCCGGAAATCTTTAACCCTTTTTGAACCTAAAGCTTTCACGTTTTTGTCCATTTCTTGAATAAATTGCAAAAATCGTTGATATGCATCTTGAAATACTTTGTCCAAAGTTCGTATCAATACATCGTCTATTGGCGCATTTATTTTGAAGCGTAAATCTTCACAGTAGCACTGCGTGAAAGTACAAAATAGTAAAAGGACTAATAAACACTTTTTCATGTTCCAAGATTGGAATTTTGAACATGAGGATTCACATCCATTGGAATTTTGATTTTTAAAACAAAAGACTAAAAAAAACAACAACAATGGCAATTGGACGGATCACCCACTAGGTTACCGTATGAAAATAAACTGCAATGGTTTATTTTTTTATTATTTCTAGTGTAAATGATTGAATAAAAAACGTTTACTTTTCATTTTTCATTCGTTTGTGAAAATATTTGTTTTGTAACAGCGCATTTTCTAAGAACTGGGTTTATTATTTTACCACTAGATGGAGTGACGTTCTCCCGCAATACGAATTTTGGCAGTTGGTAGTTGGAGGTTGGCGGCAGACATGATTTTTTGTTGCAAATCACGGTACATAATCGTGGGACGTTGTGAGAAATTGTAAAGGTTATTTATCATATCAATGAGACAAAAAATAACAAATGGAATACATTAGATCTCTTTTTAATTGCTGATTCGTTTTAGATCGCCTTTCGATCACCGATGATCCGTTTTGTTTGCGAGAAACTAGAAAGACAAAGGCGTCGATTTAACAAGAATTTCGAGATTTCACATCATCGTTAAGGGCTGCTTTGTCCCATATCCCTTTCAAAAATAAATAGATTTAAGTTAATTTAAGTTAGCTAGATAAAACATGAATTTTATACACACATTTCAGGAAATTCCCGATTGATAAGGTACGTGTGTGTGAAATAACAACGCGAACACTAAAAAATCCACATTGATTTTTAGAATAGGAAATGTGATTTGTAAATGGTAAATTATTACCTTTAGATTAAGAACAAGTTACACCACACGTGATTTGTGCTTTTAATGAATATTTCATCTCCCAAACTTATAATCCCTGGCTTCAGTTTGTAACTGTGAAGTCTTTTAGTCGAACTTTTAGCCTAAATTAAAAAAAAATATTTTCTACATATTTTTTTTTTTAATATTTATTTACATCATATTGAATCAATCATTATTATTGTTACAATTGTAAAAAAAAAAATATTTACAAGGTTTTTTTTTAGTTTAATTCAACAACAGATCATCACTTTCAAAAAAAATTCCACAAGTGTTTTCACATTACAAATTCTCACTTTACATTAACCGTCATTACATTCATAAATCCAAGACACAAAAAAATTGTTAATTTTATCGAATAATTTTTTTTTTTTGCCAAAATAATTAATTTCAGTTTTAGTTTTTAAAAACAACTTAATAGGGTTATTTCAGAATCAGATTTCCGGATTCTGAATATCCTTATAAATTAAAATGCATTTCATTCTGTAACCTTTTAAAGCAATGAAGTAAAATAACAAAAAATAAAAATAAAAACGAACACATCAACATTCACAATAAAATCAACATTTCATTACATTCTTCCGCCATATCCTTGATTGTATTGACCATTGGCTCCACCGCCACCTTTTGTGGATCCATGAGTTGAATATCTACTACCTGGATGAGAATGTACAATTGCATAATGATCACTATTCGTTGATACTGATCGTGTAGTGCTGTTCATTGTTGAAGCTCCTGAGGTATAGCCAGGTTTCCCATTTAGTGAATATCTATGAAAATATATGTAAATTTAGTTTAAAAATTCTTTCCATGTGTAAAAACAATGTACCTGGATCCATATTGTGAGCCAACCCATTCACCCTTGTATGGATCATATTCTTCAATGACTGAGGGGTCTTTTTCAAGTACTTCTTGTCTTGTGCAAGTACAAGTGAGTGCTGAACATAGGAAAATGTTGATGATGAGCATGATGAGGAAGAGAACTCCAAAAGCTATGCAGAGGCCAAGAAGCCATGACCATCTGTTGATACTGCATTCAGTCAAAGCAATTGCATCTAAAAAAAAAATAATTTTAGAAAATTATAATTATTTTTTTTGGTAAATATTTTGATGTACCTGGCGATGTTTCTCCCGGTTCAAGAACGTTGGCTGTTGCTGAGACCATGAGATTGCTATCATCTCCCACATTTGGCACTGTTGTTCTGGCTTGGGGACGAATTGATCCAACTTCTTGACAGGTTTCCTTGAGAGCAAAAGACAAAGATCAAAATAAATCAACTTGGTTCATTTGTTTATTTTCGTAGCACGACTCCACCGCCAGTTCAAAACCGCCAAAATAATACAGTCGAAACTCTTTATAACGAATCGCAAGGGACCCGAAAAATCGATTCGTTATAACGAGAATTCGTTACATCGAAATTTTTTTAACGTGGTGTTCTATGGCCAGTCAACCAAACCAGCCATTTTTAGGTATTCGTAATATCGATAATTCGTTATATCGTGATTTGTTATAAAGAGTTTTGACGGTACAGCAAATCATAAAACCGCCAAACCATTACCGTCAATTTTTTACAGCAGAACCAATACCGCAAATGCAAGGGGTGCCTTATTTTTAATTTACAAGAGTTTTGTGGCAGTAAATGTTAGAAATGTTGTAGAAATTAGGAAACTGAATAAGAAAAGTGGATCATGCATTGTGGATATACTTATTCTGGTCATAAACTTTAATCGTATTGGCATTGGACCATGGTTATTCAGCAACATATTAGTCATTTTATCTCCCAAGGCCAGCAGGTCAGCTTTGGAAGTTGTTTTACCTCCCATTATTTCATCTTGATCCATGTTGACCCCCAAATAAGATAATAATTATGGTTTAATGTATGCCTTTAATAACAAAGGCATTATTAAAGACTCTTGTTTTGTGCTTTCTTTATGTCGTAGTTGTATTAGTTGACGTTAGAAACTACTAACTTATTTTGGGTTTTTGTTTCGTTGGGAGTTAATATATTTAGTTCATTGTAACTATATTTGGTAACCCCATACACCAGATTTTTTTTCTTCTAATGTAATAGCATTACCTCTGGACATCCTTCGGAGCATTTTACAATGTCACACTGGATGACCACTTTCCTACTTTCTGGATACTTGAACATAGTAAATATTGTTGCATCTGCGTATCCCTTAACTTGATCATACTTAAATATGCTCATTAAAGGCGATGTAGGGCACCTAGATAGAGATTATGAAATGAATAAACAAATGGACTGTGCAACATTAGATATAATTTACCCATGACTGTCAATGAGTGAGATTTCAGAGAAATTTGATGCGCTAAATCCTACACAGTTTATAACTTTGATGCCATGGATTCCTGTAATCAAGATATTCAATAAGTTAAATTTATTTATGTATTTATTTATTTTTTATATTGGTTTAACGTTACACATCGCGATGTTTAATCAATCATTGTTACTTGTACTACGTTTACATGCACCGAATATTTTGAGTGGTGAATAATTCGAGTGGTGAAAAAATCAAATTGTTGTGTTTACATGCAGAAAATAATTCGTGATCACTTTCGGTTGCGCATGCGCAATAAAAATAGTTTGAGTTCACTCAAATTAAACAACCTTCTGCGAGGGATTATTCACTACTCGAATAATCCTTGTCATCCCTGTTTACATGACAGTTGTGCACACGGAATATTTCATCTTACTCGAAATATTCCGTGCATGTAAACGTAGTAATAGTTATATATTTACCATCAGGTTTGCTGCTTTCTGCCCTTAAAGTGTACTGCCTTCCATGGTATACTTCGGTTACTCTTTTACCATCATCCATAAATTTTAATGACACTTCAGATAATTCTGACCTGACATTGATAACATTTAAATATTAGTTTCTTTTTTCAAAAATATCATTTTCTTTGTTATACCTTGCGTTTCTGAAAGTGTGTTTATTGCAACTGATTGTGAAATATTTGTCATCAACTAATTCTAACGTTTTGTGCATCCGAACTGCTACTGCTACTTTCCGGTCATCTTTTTTCTAGACAGAAAAAGTAAAAAACAATTATGATCGTTGTACAAACTCCCATTGGTAGTTTTACCTCGTTTGTGACTTCTCCGCAGTAGTCATCATCTCCTGGTAATGCCAGGATATTTAACTTGAGAGTTACAGTTTTCGAATGGTCGTTTCCCATAACGGAGCATGGATTAGTTCTGTAATCCTTGTCTTTATCTTTGGTGTGCATGATGCCATTAAATGGTTGACGCGTTGTCAAGGTAATGGTCATTAATTTGCCTTGACAGGTGGCCGTAACTATAATAATAGTGTTTAAAGTTAATTTTTTTTTAAATGTGTGATGACAAATTGGTTTATTTTTAAACATTTTACCTGTTGGATTGAAATTTGATGTGATTTGATTTGTGGTTTCTTGGCTTTCCACCTGTAAAGAACAAAGTTTGCGTTTTAAATACTGAGTTTGGTTTGGCATTATTACACTTGTGAGTGACAATTTCTTGTTTTATACTTGTAATCGCAAGGGAACCAAAAAATCGATTTGTTATAACGAGAATTCGTTATATCGAAATTTTTTAACATGGTGTTCTATGGCCAGCCAACCAAACCGGCCAATTTTAGGTATTCGTTATATCGATAATTCGTTATATCGCGATTCGTTATAAAGAGTTTCGACTGTATTGTTTCTCTCCGTCCAATTATGCATTTTTCATTATTTTTTACGAACATAACATAATTTATGATTACAGTAGGGTGGTGTAGTTTATAGCACCGAGGCTGTCATCTCTGTTAATAACATTTTTTGCACTTGTAGATATTGAATTTTAGCACCCTCTTGAGGTGAAGAGTTGCAGTTATCAACCATTATTCGAGCAAAAAACAGAGAAGTCAGCAGTCAAGAGGACACCACCTTACTGATGAAAACAACTTTCATTCCCAGTGAAATTACCACATGTTACAAACATTTTTTTTTAAAGCCAAGAGGCGTTGCCAGTGAATTCCAAAACCTAAACAAACAAGCACACACCCACTCAAGGTCGCAACGTCTTTTTTGGTCCTACAGAACATCCATCCAAGTGATTATCGAATCAAATAAAAATCTAAATGCTCAAACTCTTGAGGTTTAAAAAGAATGGACGCAAAAACATACGACTAGATAAAAATAATTGGTGAAAACAATTTTTCACTTTGCTTATAAGGTGAGGTCTGTGACGTCGAGAAAGTTTTTTTTCTTGAGGCCAGAAGGCGTTTCACAATGAATTCTAGAAGCTAAACATGAAAGTACACACCCAGCGGAGGTCAGGGTGTCTTTTTTTGGCCTTCACAGGTAAATACATTCGAGTGACTTGATTGTGAAATAAATTTGAAAGAAAAAGAAAGTTTCCATTATCTTTGGCCATAAACAAGCCAGAAAGTTATAGCTTGAAAATTGCTTTTTAAAATTTGTATGAAAATTAAACCAGATGATGACGTATGTAAATAAGGCGCAGTGGCGGATTAATGCCCTCTGGGACCCCTGGGCATTGTGGGGGGGCCGTGGTCGGACTGGTTCAAAGTGCACTTTTTAGCTTGTTCAAAGACGCAGGCCTTTTTTGGAAGCTATTTTAAAAATATATAAATTTTTTTTTAAAATTGGAATTTGGGGGCCTGCATCCGCATGGAGTCCTTCTCTTGGGAGAACTGCGGAAATCTTTTATGAAATGTGCATATTTTGTACTTAAAAAATTAATTTCTGATGAAAGGATGGAAGCTCGAGGTCTCCAGTGCTGTAGTGCAGGGCTGCTTAAACTGAATTTGGGGGTCGCAAAAATGTTTGATTTATATATATCGTATTTTATCGATTAAGAGCCACGGCTCTGATTCAAAACCGCCATTTTTGTCAGCAATTACAATTTCGGTTTTTCGTTTGTTACATTTGTTTAATGTAACAAACGAAGTCTGAAAGTCACGAACGAAGCGTACATTCATCGTTTATGAGGTTAAATTAAATACGGAAACAATACCGTATTTTTGAAAAAAATATGATATTCTTGGTGTCTCAGCCGCGGCTACTATTCGAGGGCGACTTTTAATCGGTAAAATACGGTATATATGCGGTGGAGTATCGTTATAACGAATCGCAAGGGACCCGAAAAATAGGTTTGTTAAAACGAAAGTTTGTTATATCAAATTTTTTTAACGTGGTGGTCTATAGCCAACCAACCAGGCAATTTTTAAGCCTTCGTTATAACAAAAATTTGTTATATTGCGGTTTGTTATAACTTATAATGACTGTACATAAACACCCAGGGTCGTGTACAGATTTCTTGGGCAAAAAGGGGTCGTGAGTGGAAAAAGTTTAATAAGCCCTGTGCAGTGCTTCTCAAAGTGTGGTCTGCGGACTTGCTGGTCTGCCACGTTACTGTTGAAACGCAAAGATTATATAAGCGTAATAGATAAACGTTAGGTCTGTAACACACTGGGACAAAATATGACACTGATCCGTAATACAGTTCAAACTCTTTATAACGAATCGCAAGCGACCCAACAAATCGATTCGTTATAACAAAATTTTTTAACATGGTGTTCTATGGCCAGCCAACCAAACCAGCCAATTTTAGGTATTTGTTATATCGATAATTCGTTATATCGCGATTCGTTATAAAGAGTTTCGACTGTACGTTGGCACAAATAATACCGGTCCGCTACATTACAAAGTTTGAGAAGTACTGCTGTAGTGTAAGAAAAGGCAGAGGCATGCGCATTTACTCTCAACTACTGTACTGCGTAAAGCCTAAAGGAATACGGCTTATATCCGCATATATCTTCCACTACATCACTGGATACCTCTAAACCTTTGAGGATCCTCAGAACGTGCCTAATTTCTCTTAGGGATAACTGCCAATGAAAGGGAGGCAAAACAAATTCCCTACAACGCTTTATTCAGTTAAATTTGCAATAAAAATGACACTTGTGGTTAATGTACCTGACCAAATGAAGGGGATAACCGATTAAAACGATTTTGTAGGTCCGTGATCACTTTCAATTGTACGGTTTAAATGGAACACGGGATTTTGTTTATGAATTCTAATTGTTTGTTGATTATTTTTTATGGTTCTACGGACTTGCTCCAAATTTAACGCCTTGGACTTCCTGTTACATCACAATGATGTTTTTGATAAGGTGTGATCAAATATAGGAATCAATAGTGCTGATGCATACTTTTGCTATTGCATAAGTTGTAGCTATCTTTTTGACCATCTAATTTACTTTCCATACATACAGGTCATAAATGATACATGGTTCATATGACCTCACTTGAGGTGAAGCTGTAGATAACTTCTTTTCAGGCCAAAGAAAGTTATTGAAAAAAAATAATTCTTTGAAAATAATTCGAAATTTTTGCAGCAAAATATCGATTTTTACTGCAAAATTTCGATTTTTGCTGCAAAATATCAATTTTTACTGCAAAATTTTGATTTTTACTGCAAAATTTTGATTTTTGCTGTAAAATATCCATTTTTGCTGCAAAATATCCATTTTTGCTGCAAAATATCCATTTTTGCTAGAAAAATATCCATTTTTGCTGCAAAATATCCATTTTAGCTGCAAAATATCCATTTTTGTTGCAAAATATCCATTTTTGTTGCAAAATATCCATTTTTGTTGCAAAATATCCATTTTTGCTGCAAAATATCCCTTTTTGCTGCAAAATATCCATTTTTGCTGCAAAATATCCATTTTTGCTGCAAAATATCCATTTTTGCTGCAAAATATCCATTTTTGCTGCAAAATATCCATTTTTGCTGCAAAATATCCATTTTTGCTGCAAAATATCCATTTTTGCTGCAAAATTTGCTGCAAAACATCAATTTTTGTTGATTCATTTAACTAGAGAATGAATTTGCTACGCATGTGATGAATTGCACTCGTTTATAGTCGATTTGTTGAATTCATCTTTTGCTTAATCACAACGTGTAATTGTTTTTAGTATTTTTTTTTCAAGATTGTGAAATCTGGTTCACACTAATTGTGAACGTCTGAAAATTCGCACATAATTTACCACGCTGTACGGATAACAATTTCTGCAACTGTACGAAATTAACACAACATTTCCTTCAATAACGGGGATATTTTGCACTGTAAAATTATGACCATGTGACCCGTCTCTAGCAGTGCGGTCACTGAACTTCACGTGTTTGGCCCTTTGAGCCCACCACCTAATTCAGTGTTTAAGCTTTACTCTTCAATTCACACAACTTTTAATATCTTTGAGTTGAAATTTTAATTTTCACTTGTATTTTTCTTCCTGCAGTTGAATGCATTTAATTAATTCATTCAATCAGTGGTTTGTGGAGTTCGTTAAGTGCAATGAACTTGAAGAAATTGGGTCTACTGTGAAAAATTGGTAATTTAAGGTCAACGTATTGAAGGATCATCGGTTTTTTAAAAAAAAAAAAAAAAATGGAGTGAAAAATGCGAGAAAATTGAAAATTGTCATTTATTTTGAGAAAGTTGCATATATTTCTTTTTTTTTTTCCTTTTGAAATTTCCAACGTAAAATACAAAGAAAATACCAGACACTCCTTTTCCATGTTAGCGTTGATCACCGGAAGTTCTGGCATTCAGAACATCTCACGTGCGTATCAAAGAAAACCCATTTTAACCCCATCACTCTCACGCATGACACAACACAGACAAAACTAGGAAAAAAGAAAATAATTATTGCTAGGCTTTGAGCATTTTAAAATTTGGTTTACATCAGTAATCACAAAACCACAATGGACAAGTCAAATTTCGTGAAAACTGAATTATGTGTGGAATTATGGGCATATTTTGTGCGCTATAATTAATGCTTTATTAGCCTTAACTTCGGGTCACAATGGTTCAAATCTAACATTTTTTTCTTTCTAATATAAATGGAAAAAATGTTGATAACAGTACATTAATAAGCCAACCTTTGCTGGTAATCGTGTCAAGGCAAGCAAGTGGCAGTGCTAAATAAAGCTTTATGTTGTATTTGGGTTTATAATTAGTTAATTTCTTCAAAAAAATATATAAAATGGCGAATGAAAGCTTTTTGACTAATAATTTGGGTATCTAGCTATCACTAAATTAATATTAAATAAGTTATCTTGAGATGTAAACGAAAAATCGAGATAAAATAATTATATTTCTATTTAATTCCGGTATAAACAATGGGTGGTTGGTTAACTTTTTTAGGAAAAGTTGTGTAATAACCATAAAGAAATGAGAAATGTTGAATTTCCACAATGAACGGATATCCTCAATACAAATTTAAATAGAAATTACACCCGACTGAAAGCAACACTAAAATAAGTGATCAATTTTATCCAGCCAAACAATGAATTTTTACGACATGTAAACACAGGTTTCTCTAGGAAATTTCTCAGTATAATAGACATTTAAAATTTCCTGCCATATAAAAATATAGTGAAATGCCATTTTATATAAATTATGCACTTAGAACACAATTTAAATCAATGAGACCACAAAAGCAATTGGAAACCAAACAAATATGTTGCCACGCCTAATGTATAAATACGTTTTTAGAGTGTGCAATTCACTGATTCGTTTGAGTTAAACCGAGACAGAAAGGAGAAAAAAATTGTTCTGCGACTCAGTGCCATAAAATGGGCTTTGTCTTGTTTTATTGATGTAAATGAATGAGTTAAGGGCTGTGGGAAACACAGGTTGCATGTCTCGGTATTGGAAAATGTGTGAGAATGCAATCAATGGGGTGGAACAGGTTTGGGAAGATATAAATAATTGCTTTAAACGCCTAATTTTATTGAACTTGTAGACCAAATTAGTTTTATGGAGATGTGGACGTCAGGTTTGACTTATATAGTCGCATGAACAGTGTGGGAGAATGTTAATTGTTACGTCATTATGCAGGGTGTGACTTTATACGGAAGCTGTAGACTTGAATGTTAAGCTTGGGTTGCATAATGATGGAGAATGGTGGGCTAGAAGAGGTAAGTAGGGACCATATAAGGAAACAATGGTTTTGCTTGTGTTGGTCGATTTGAGAAATCTGTATAAATTCGTGTAAAGATTGAAAGATGTCTTTTAATTGAATGCATATTTGAAAGCACGTATGACGACCTAGATACGCATGTGCAAAGTCCAAAACGTGGAAAAGAGACCCAACTTTTTTTTATTTATAGCTAATTAGTTATCTCTTTGTTCAGCAGTTTTAAAATTCACTTTTGTTGGCACGGATTAAGCGCACCAATACATAATAGCACTATTTTCATGTCGGAAGACATTTGTGAGTTTACTAAATGCTTCTTCATTCATTGAAATTTGTCTTCGGACAACCTCCTGACAGTAATACTGTATTTCGTCGATTCTAAGACGCACTTTATTCCCTAAATAAACTTCTCTAAACACGGGGTGAGTCTTACAATCGATGGCGTCTTAGTACTTCTAGTAATTGTGGTGGAAAAGTGAAGGGCTTAAGGTGGCAACACAAGAGAGCGGGTAAAATTCCGAAGCTTGCTAGTACAAGTTTAAAGAGGGAGTCATTTACAAGCTCACTTCACTCGTTTTTGGCTTACCAGCTTAACTGGCCAATTCGAGCTAGCTAGGTAGCTAGCCAGAAATTCCTGCCAAAATCTCCTCCAAGAATTTCCTCACGATTCTGATTGGCTGTCAAAGTCACATGCCCAAAACACCAGCAAGCTTGAAGCTGGTAAAGCAAACTCAGTTTGATCGGAGCGGGCGAGTACAAGCTCGCTTCGAAACAAAGCTTTGAATAAAAATGCAAGTTTGTGTTTGCTCAAGCGGGCGAGTTTTTAGTTGCTTTTTCAAGTAAAAGCAAGCTTTTAAATTTTACTCGCTCCCTTGTGTTTCCACCTTCAGTCTATAGGCTATCTTGTAGTATGAGTTATATTCAAGACGTCAACTTGTGTTAAATACGCCTACTGTATGGGCGGCAACACAACAGGGACGTTTGCTTTACAGCTTTGGACTACAGTGTACTCTGTGTAGGCCGGACGTAGGCCGGATCCTGGAAAGTTGTCCAGACTAAGAGACTAGCCGGATAGTGGACGGAATTTAACATTGCTGGACATAAGTTGGGTACAGGAAACCTGTCCGGGCCATACAGATGTCCAGACAAGCACTGTCCGGTCTGTACAGAGTCCGTACGTAGTCTAAACATAACGCAAACCTGATAGCTTTGTACTATCTTTGTCCAGACAAAACAAAGTACACACTGTCGACTGACTCAAGGAATTAATAATTAATTTTCAATGTTTATTGCATTTTAATTTGATTGCATTGAACGTGATAAACGAGGATTCTAATATATTGTATTCACTTTTAACAAATCTTTTTGTTTGGCAAATGGTAGGCAGATGGATGCATGATTGTGCAGTCGTTCTACAACTTTTTTCGGACAATGCAAATCAAATGTACTTTCGAATTGCGATTATTCATGATTGAATGAAAACAAAAAAGTGTGAAAAAATAAAAGGATTACAATGAACCGAAACAAAAGTGTTGAATGTTTAGTTTTCTCAGATGTTCTTTCAATTTCAAGGATATTCAGTCAAGCAAAACATCTCACAGGCAAGCATCTGCGCATGGGTGGGTGGGCGAGTTGATTATAAGATTGTAAATAATACCCTGTGTGGAGGCTTGTGACCCGCTTTTCTTGCGGCCGAATAATTAGAACGTGATTAAGACAGACAAAATAGCAAACTACAAATGGCGGCTGTGATTGATGAATGAGTTGCAGCCCGTTTTGACAATTCAATACATCCTTTGCGTCATCGACTGGAATGTTTCTTATTCGACTGTGATGTATACTTTACGGAGAACCGGCAAAAGTTTCCTCGTCTTCGAGGAAAGAATGCTTTGAAGATGATAATGATATGAATAGAAATGATAATGATATGTGGGTCATATTTAAGTATCCATAACGAACAACTGTTTTGGAATTTAATGGTTTAAGTTTAGGTTTCTATGGGAAATTTTAATATTTTTAACAGCTTTATGTGGTGTTAGCTAATTTGGAGCTTAGAAAGGAATGTTTATTCTTGATTTCACTAAATTCATTCCAAGATGTATAGCATTTTGCGGAATCACGTATTTCATAAATCATTTTACAAAATGTGTTATTATTTTCAAACTGCAGTAGCTTCATGTAAAAATAAAAATAACAATTTTAGTTTAAGTGTATTTTAAGTTTTAACATGGAGTTTAAACATGTAATGATGTTATTTTTGGTTTAAATTTGAAGTAAAACACAAAATATTTTAGTTTTTGAATGCAGCTAGTGTAAGCTCTGTAGCCCGGACATATCACCGATCGGACAGCTGTGTGGTCCGGACAGTTTGGAGGTCCTGACTTGGTCCCAACCTATACCCAGCAATATTAAATCCCCTCTCCCATCAGTTGTCCGTCCTATGTCCAGGCTACACTGTAATAGCACGCAAAAATGTATTACAAAATACATTCTTGCAAAAACCCTATGTGTTTCAAAATACATTGCAATATAGGAGTAATTCAAATGTGTTTTTTAACCACATGGAATATATATCTGAGAAATTGTTTTCCAGAAGCAATTTTGAAATGTGGGCTTGATTTTTGTGCCCTTGAAAACCCATCTTATCTTAACTCTCCTCCCTATGGAGATAAACAAATATGCAATTTCTGCTTTTCGTTTATGGAAAATGGCCTTGATTTCGAGAAGATTGGCAAATACATTTCTATTCACCTTGAGCTCTTGTTTAGCTAAAGTAATCACTGTTTGTAGTCTCACTAGAATCATCCGAATGTTGGTTTTCGCTTGAATTTAAAACTAAGACTAAAACTACGCATTTAGCATATCTGGTATCAAACTTTTTAAGTATTTCCTTCCGATCTAATTTGATGTTGAGATAAACAGCTGCTTCCGAATAATTAAAATGTGTGCTTTGGTCCTTGAAGAAGTATCAAGGATGAATTAAAATTCTGATTTTTGACAAGTCGAATTAAAATATCATGCTAATATTTAATTGAATATGTATTAAATTACTCGTTTGGATTGGGACATTGGGAGATTAAAATATATTTGGAATAATAGTAATTTTCTAAATAATATTTTAGCAAATTATAAAAAAAAAAAATACTCAACATCCTAAAACTAGATTTTTATTTTCTTTATTTTTTGCTTTTTCATTTGGATTTGTAATGGAGAAATTATGCAGCATACATTTTTAGCTTACACTGCTGGAATGATAATTATTACCTGCCATTTGTATGCAAAATTTGAGATTTAAAAAAAAAATTAATTTCATTCAATTGGGATCACGCCTTTTTGATAGAAATTCATTACTGCATAATTCACAGATTGAATGAATAAAAGAATAAGGGTGAGGGGAAAAAGTAAAAAATTGTTACTGCAAAAAATCTAGTACTTTTTGACTCCAATCATGTGAATCTAATGATGTCGAACGACATATAAAAATGAATAATTTCATGCATTATTTTAATTTATATACTAAATGCTATGTATTTGTAAACACAATAGCTGTTATCAGCAAAATTTGTGTCAAATTTGCAGTTTCTACGCAGATTTAGTCAAAAAAATGTAGAACAAACACTTCCTCCATAAAAAAAATTGAATTTTAAAATTTTCTATACTAAACAATGCACAATTTTAGCATTTTTGTGATAACCATGTCACGTATGAACAACTGACAGGTGTTTACTATACAGTATATTGCCTTCGTGTACTATTTTTCAAAAAAATATGTCATGCGGGCTGTTGGACTTGAATTTCTTTTTTTGAAACAACAGCAAAATTAATTGTATTTGAACTCATAAAAGTAAGAAAAAAATTTAGGCGAATGTTACTGTCAGTAGAGTGGCTACTCCAATGAAATTTTCAGTAATCTTACTGGCAGTATCCGCTGTAGTTTTTTCTTCTTCTGAACTTTTAATAATTTTTTCCAATATAAAACACTTTTTTCCGTTAGATTAATCGCACACAATAGCAGGCTTTTCATCATCATTAAGTACAATGGTATTTTTACAAAATATATCTAAAAAATCTCACTTTTTGACATGCAACAATGACTTTTTTTCCCCCCATCAAAAACCCATTGTTTTAAATATTTTTAAAATAAAGTGAATTGTTCACTTTGTTATCTGCCATTGCATAATTAAAAAATGCAAAAACTCTGCATCATATTTGGTACAGTGACCCATAAAGAAAAATATTTAGGCTACAAAACAGGTAAATAACAACTAGAAAAACGTAATTTTAGTTATTATTACGTAAATAATAGTAAAAACGACTCGTAATTTCATATTTCGGTGATTTTAAGTGTTGTTTATATCATTTTATTTTGAATTTAAGAGTTAAAACCATCCAATCTGATGTAATTGGTGTAAAAAATTGAACATTATGCGTCAAATATGGAATGTGGGTAGACAAGACCTAAAATTGAGATTGCTGGGTCAATTTATAGGAAATTTGGGTCAAAGCCATGAGTATATTCCCAAGTTCTGTCGCCTGCAGCTGACGTATTATCTGTCACCAACTAAACAATGGCTATCACCCAATTGCTCAGTTGTGTGAAGTTGGTTGTACGAACTATAAATACAGTTCAGCGAAATGATATATCTATTTATTCGGACACTTAAAGGCAATGATTTTTTTTATTTTTGCTTTGGCCATATAAGGCTAAATCAGGAGAGGCGATAACCTTTATCACGTGTGGTAATTTTGCTTGTCAGGTCTTTATATCTTCAATTGTCTTGAAGATTGCGTGAATTTAAAAAAAAAAATTTATGAATTTTTTTTAATGGATCAAAAGAAGAAAAAAACCCCTAAACCTCAAATCCAACTCGAGACAAGAGAATTGCATTGAGGACAGCACATGTTATCATATTTCATCTGAAGAATGTTGTAACTAACTTTTTCTGAGATGGATTTTAAGTGAGTCAAGTTTCACTTCCCTGTACATCAGTTTCGAAATTTTATGATTTATAGGAATTTTAACAAGGCTAAAGGCCCAGTTGGAGTAGCAAGTAGCAGGGACATTGGGCCCAACTCATATGGTTTAAAAATATATTGGAATTATGTATTTTGAAATGCATTGGGTTTTGCGAGAATGCATTTTGTAATACGTTTTTGCGTGCTATTGGTTTGCAAATGATAATACATTTTGTAAAATATATTTTAAATACTTCTATGCGTATCATTTTAATGTTTTTATTTTAAAAGATTAAATAACATAACGAATCGAAACGAAACTTTAGCATTGAAGCATTATTGTGTCGTACTATAACATGTTATAGTTATGACTTGATTCGTCAACAATTGTGCTCGCCACGATTTTTTGAAAAATAGTTGTTGTCTACCCCTTTACATAGCTCCATTACGCCTTTTTTCGAGGGCTTTGGAGACCCATACATCCAATTTAGAAAAGTTTCCTGGGATATAGACGGTCTCAAATCTGTTTAGTTTTTAATTTTATCTCATTCTGTTCACAAGTTATGAGAAATATTGTAAATAGTCACTTTTTGGAGTTTTTAATTTTTTTCTCTTCAACTATTCATTTTTTTTCAAAAAACTTTTAACGAAATGATAGCTCTAACAATCCTTTAAATCCTCCTAAAACCATTTTTACTTATGAGAAATAGTTTCTGAGAAATTTAAAATATTAAAAGTTCCAAAAATAGGAATATGACATTTTTTTGGCAAGGAGTTGTATTTGTGACCTGCCTGGGCTTCATTTTATTCCTCAAAGGCCCTCTAATTATAGCAACTAGTTATACACTCGTTTTTCTTTGACTTAGATGGTTTAACTCGATATGTATGCTTAAGGCAGTCGGCGACTTGAAATATTTAATTTGCATTAAGATTTAAAGTTTCAAGGCTGCACACCTGCATCCTAAGAAATGTAAACAATCCAGGTGAAATGGGGGGGGGGGAGCCTAAATTTTTAAATCAACATTTTACCTTCGCTCATGACAATTATGATGCAATGGAATTCATGGAAAGATAACATGGAAAGTGAACAGAGCGAACTGGCATTATATAGTTAATTTTCAAGTCGCCAAGTGTATAACATCAACATGCATCGCAAACATTACAATGATAATGGACATGAATAATGACCACATCACAAGTAAAAGTCATTAACAATGTTACACCTGTGATTTAATAATACTGTTAGCATTGGCCAATGACCTGCTATTTTGTAACCTTAGAAGGAAAAAGGTTGAAACAAATCAAGTTGGAGTTTTTTTTTTTTCTTTTTTTTTTTTCGGATCAAAAAAATTCGAATAAAAAAGTAGTTGAGAAAGTTTAAGAATGTGATTAGCATACCGAAAGGAAGGGACAATTGTTTTTTTTTTGACTTTTTCGTTTACAAATGTTTGTTTTTTTACACGTGACAGTGACACATGAATTCTTTAAAAAGCTGCCATTACTAATGATGTTGCGTAATGTTGTTTTTCTCTTCCCCTTTTTTTGAATGAATAATCATGGTTTCTGACTCCTAATGCGGAAAAGGTTTTTAAAAAACAAGTTTGATAAGTGAATTTTGTCCGAAAGCTAAGCAGGTTAGCCAGTGTGTATGATAAAAATCGTGATATACGAAGAGGTAAAACACCAAGGTAATTTATAAAAAATTTCCATTTTTTCAAACTTATGAAACACTTGGTTTTTGCATCTCGGGGAAAAAATATTCACTATTTGAATCATATATTTGGATTTATTTGATGTATATGGATAGACCTGTTCACTCGTCAACGTAAAAGTTCATCAAGTTTATTTATCTATCACTTTTTAAATCATAAAGTTCATAACGCAATAATTTTTTTCACCTTTCCAAACTTACGAAAAGTAGTCGTACATTACACACACCTGCGTGTTAAACCTACGGGGATATGTGTAATCCCTGCTGACAATTATCTGTTCGTTAAAAATATTATTTTACACAGATTTTCTTTGATGGACGGCTAGTTATTTAACTTTTAAGTGATGAAATATTTCACCCAATTTAACCACATGAAATTATAGGAGTTGAAATAACTACACAAAGAGGAGCAAAATTACACGCTTTTTTTCGTTTAAATCAATTAAATTGAAGCACCCATGTTCACAGGAAACGTCATTCATATAATTACAAAGTACACAACTGACAATTTTTTTTTTTTTTAAAAAAAGATGAGCTTTGACATTTTCAAATATACGAGCACAAAAAAGCGTTAAATTAATGCCAAAAATAATAAATTATTGCACATTTACCTGCAAGAGAAGCAGCCAGGAAAAGCAGAAGGTGAGCAACACTTCCATTAATGTCCTCATTTCAACATAAGACCTATTTTAAAAATGAATCAACTGTTGGTGCGTCTTTACGTTGATTTGTCGCCCGTTGCTCGGTCACCGTCTGCTAAAACAATAATCCTGACGTTCGGGTGTCGTTTAGGACGATGTGTGTTATCACTTGTTGGCTAATGACGTCTTGGTCGCACCTTTCTGCTGCGAGTCTCACCTCTCTATTAGCGAGGTTTAAGAAAGTCCTTTGACTACGGTTCTACTCATTGTGAGCTTGCTCGGAATTCGTGATGTAATTTTGCCGCGGGCAGAATTCGTCACGGTTTGGGGGAAAGCAGAGCATTGCGGGACAGCAGGTGGAACAGGAAAGACATGTTTAAGGGATCATCAGTAGGTGTCAGCACTGAATTGTATAAAAATGAATTATACTACTCTTAAGGATCACAAATTGACTTCACAATTTTGATTTTCTTGTGAAAATGTATTTGGGCCCCCCATCTTGAATTTAAACTACAGGTGGGTCTCTTATCTGTCTGGATCCCCTCCCCTCGGCAACGCGGGGTTCTGCGTCCAGTAGTTTTGCCACTGCTTGGTTTATTAGTTAGATGAGCAGCTAGTTTGTAGACCAGGGGTTCTCAAACTGTTTTGGAAAGCAATTTATCGCGATTCACTTTGTCTCTAGCGCCGTGAATTTTTTCAGGAATAGATTTTGTTTTATAAATTAGTTTGTGAGGTGGGTCTGTTTTGGAGTGTGTAATTATTATTGGGTAATGTGTTTTAAGTTAATAGAGCCAAAAATTTAATTTATTTTACTTGATTAATTTTTCCAGCTTTTGATTTGCTTGTTGAACACTGACGTGTTGTGCGCTCCACCAAAAATCGGCTCGCCACCTACCAGTGGGGTGCGCCCCAACGTTTGAGGAACGCTGTTGTAGACTATTTGTAGTTAGCAATGATGATTGCTCATTTTGGTTGTCAAATAAGTATTCCACTGAAACAATGAATCTTGTATGTAGTAATGAGTAGGTAGAGAATTGTTGTATGTGTCCACCAATTAAAGTTTGTATTGATGACATACCGTAAATGACGCCAAACAAATAAAACGAAGAAATAAAATTTGTTTTGCGTCACTTACCGTAAAACCTCGTGTATAAGCCGACCAACTTTTTGCAAAATTCTGGCCTCTAATTGGGGGGGGGGGTAGGCTTATACGCGCGTGTTTATCTACCAATTATTACCAAAATGGTGCCCGAGAATGGGGGGGTCGGCTTATACACGAGGTTATACGGTATGTCATTTTGAGATGAGCGCATTATCATATCTTTCCACCAAGGAGATAGCAATATATGATAGCTTGGCGTTGTGATGGTGCCATCTGGTGGATTGAAACGGAATTATTCTAGTTATTATTTTGTTCACTACACGGCATCGGCGCCTAAAATTTTTCATCTGGTGCCTCGATCTCTTAGCCCATATTTGCAAAATAGATAACTGGCTTCTTTGTCTCGCCCTGCTTGTAGTCAGTGTGGGAGTGCAAAGTACCACAGCATCGGTCACAGTGGTATACTGTGGTATCGGTATACGAGTAACAAATACTTTTACAGTAGGTCACGTCACCGGAAGTTGAAACACACAAACAGACATTCAAGTCTAGTTAAGTAATAGTCTTTAAAAATTAGCGGATTTGAATTTTTCAAAGATGTTGCACAACTCGTTAATTCGAGTTTGCAACACGTTAAAACGAATTGTAAAGTTTTATTTTTCATGGTCCCAGCAGAGCTTCCACCTCCATTGTAAATAACAGCAAATTAATTTGATTTAAACCGATGAAATCGATTTAAAAAATTCTCAAACTAAAGTCAAAAATTGGGTTTGATTAATGCTTGGAATTCAGTTTGCCATAGATAACAATGGCGCTTTCACCTCTTCAATGGTTCAATCTTGTTACGAGTTTATTTATTTTCTTTTTCTTCCTTTTTTATTGGTATTTTGTTCATTCCTCTTCGCAGTCTCGGTCCTTTTCTTTCAGAGCAAACACGTCGTTTTCAAGGTGAAAGCTCACTAAGAAACAGTTACAACGGTCCAAACAATCCAGAAACGTCCAAAATACGTTAAAAAAACGTTCAAAAATCATTCAAATTTCAATGTATATAAACAACATACTTGACAATACATTTTCATTCAGTTGTTGTACTTTTCGAGATTGTTGTAATGTTGGGTTTAATCGATGTTATGGAGCGTTGCATTGTTAAAATGATGCTTTTGTTTTTCGGATCGTGCATTGTTGCAGTGGCCGTTGTGTTGTTGGTGTTTGTTTCCGGGCTGTTGCGTTTCCGGATGGGTTTTCGGGGCAGGTTTTACGAAGAGAAGTTCCTCATTGTTGCAATGATCGAACAATGTTTTGGGTTGATGCAAACGATCATAGAGTTCTTGCTACTTTTAGGAAGCGTGCTACGAAAGATCGGATTATTAAATTTAGCGTTGTTTGGCGGACTGGGCGATGTTTATTTTGTGACTGCTATGGTGATTATGGTTATCCAATTTATGGTTATGGCGATTGGAACAATCATTATTGTTTTGGTCACGGTCCATCTTTTTCTTGTAACTCTTCGTATGATTGTTCGCGCGACGGGTGGAGATGACGAAACAATTGTTGCGGTCAATGAAGCAATTCGCTTGGTTAGACCTTTGATGGTCTCTGTTGACGAATTGATAAAGATGATTATTTGGCTGATTATTCAGGTTTTGACATATCCACTTCTCTTTGCTGTGAATTCGTTTATTGTAGCCATGATGGTTAAGTATTATAGGACATTTTGGAGAGTTTAAATTTATTATTAATTTATTATTATTTATTATTTATTAAATTTATTTAATTCATTTAAGCAAGTTTTCAGTATTTGCTTAACCAATTTGAACGCACCTATACTCGAGTTGCACTCAAAAAGGCACCTCACAATGTGTACTCCCATTGGTCGAGCCAGTTTACTACTAACTCCAGACTGTATACTACTACTAGGAGAAGTAGTTTTGATTTTTATTTATTGTTGTGATTGTTATGACTAGTTTAGTTAATGTTATTTTGATTTTATTTAATAAAAAATGTTATTTCCATCATTAAAATGAAGTTTTACTCATTAAAAAATGTCAAACTCATGTTTGTTGTGTTTATTGCTTACATTGTCTGGAAGTTTGAATTTTAGGCCGTTGCCTAGGCAATCGATTGCAATGTCTGTACATTGTAATGCAATTCTGGTGTTTGGGTCTACTTTTTCGGATCACTACACCAGTAAACTGGCTCGACCAATGGGATTACACCCTGTAAAGTGCCTTTTTGAGTGCAACTCGAGTATAGGTGCGTTTAAATTAAAATGGTTAAGAAAAATCTGCTTAACTGTAATAAGTTGATAACCTTTATTTCATTTTCGTCATTTATTTTGATTAACTTTAAGTAAGGGGTTGTGTCACTTGACTTATCTTAAGTAACAATAATGCGATTTGCGCATGCTCGGTTGAACAATCATTCAGAACTTAGCTGTGCAGCACGTTAGTAATAATATTATTTCATGTCTGAGCATTCAATGATAAGTAATTTATTTTAATTCATTTAAGCAAGCATTAAGTATCTGCTTAACCAATTTGAATGCACCTACTGTGCCTGCTTGTGCGCATCAGCTGGGATCTGAATGGCTGTTCAAGGAAGCAAACACAAATCATTCCATTTTGGCTAAGTGACCGAGCTTTTTGTTAAGAAAAATAAATTTATTCGAGTAAAATATGTACGTCAAAAATCCTTATAACGAATCGCAAGGAACCCAAAAAATGGGTTCGTTAAAACGAATTTTTTCAACCAACCAACCATTTTTACCTATTCGTTATAACGAATAATTCGTTATATCACGATTTGTTAAAAGGAGGTTTGACTGTATTATGTAAAAAATGTCGTATGCTGAAGTGGAGATGACTTAATTCACTTAAAACATTTCAGCAAACTTATCTTAACGAATTTGAAGGTCATCTATTGATATTGATATCAGTTTGAAAGTATTAGAGAAGGTTTTGTTTTTAGTTGGCAGAAACCCGTAATTGTATTTTTTATTTTTAATCATCTTCCAATCATCCTGAATGATGGAAACGTGAGAAGGAGAAGTACACAAACTTCTCACTTTTCACTTTGGTTATTCCAATTAATGTGCTGTTTGTGTAGGAACGATATTTAAGTATAGCATTATTACTTCAGGTTTATGATTAACGACAATTTTGTTATAGACTGCTTGTAGTCCTAACACAGAAACTTAAAAATCAACAAATATCTTTACAGTAACAAAATTTATTATAAATAAAATTAACAAATATAGTAGATAGGTATAAAACTTTGACTGTTAGACTCTCATTGCTAAACTATTCAGAATAAAATTTGAATGTGTTCTAATGGCACAAACCTTTAAAACATTACTTTTTTTAACAAATTAAAAATTAAAAAATAGAAATATATCTTGATTAAGTTAACAGTGAAATAAAGAACTGAAACAGGCAGATAAAATAATTTTTTTTTGTAACTACGGTTATTGGATTTTTGTTTTCAAACCATATCAATCTGAAGTGTCTAAAAACAACTGTTAATGTTGTCATGTATACAATTTCACAAATCTTGCACGAGTATTTCTAGTTGTGTGTTTCACTTTCCGGAACTTCTGACAGGATTTGATTCTCTCCATTTTGTCATGTCCATAGATGGCAAAATCTGACTCCTGCAGGGCACTCGAGGATTACTAAAAAATTAATTGGTGATATCAGTTTGTCTTCCATTTCCCACAATTTATATACAAAACTTACATATCATTGTCTGGTAGTACCAGAGCATATACTTGTATACTGTCAATATCGTCTGAATTATCACAAATTATTCGCGATAACTTTATTTTACGGATTTCTTGCAATTGTTCTAGGAAATAAAATACCAATTAGCAATTAGTAATGTACAGTGTAGGCTGCGTAGCCCGGACACAGCACCGTCCGGACAGCTGTGTGGTCCGGACAAGTTTACCGAGGCTCGGACCCAACCAATAAGGTGCAATGCTAAATTTGCTCTTTGGTCCGGACAGCTCCCCCTTCCGAAATCCGGACAAAGCGATGCGTCCCATATAGGGAAAAATTGCTGTGTAGTCCGGACAAAAACAAAAAATGGCAATTTTCTAATGAAACAAATTAGAAAAAAAATTAAAAATACTAAAATTAAATAAAAAATTAATTTATTGCATGTTCACAAGGGTTGGACAAGGTACTGTTGCGCCATATGCACGTCATAGTGTGCAGGTGTTCACGAACGTAGACATGACGTAACATATGTGCACATGGCGCAACGGTACCTTTAACGTAAATTTCCTTTTCCAACCCATGTGAACCTGCAATAAATTATTATTTTATTTAAATTTTAGTGTTTCTAATTCTTTTTCTAATTTGTTTCATTAGAAAATCGGCATTTTTGAATTGTTTTAATGTAGCAGAAATTGATTTTCTCTAATAACTCTCTAGTCCGGACATGTCGCATTTGTCCGGATCAGAGAGTGTATACGCCTTACATAACGGACATTGCCCGGACCGGACAGGTTTCTGGGTCCCGTCCTATGTCCGGGCTACGCAGCCTGTACGTTAAACTAGAGATTTCTGACAAACCTGATGAAAACGAAGATTGCCATCCTTGATTTTCATGCCAAAAGCGATCGCCTTTCCTCAAATTTCTAAACTGTAATCCAATTATACAAGCAAATGTTGGGCCAACCATGGCTCCTTGAAGTGGTCGCTCCGATATCCCGGCTGTCCACAAATCGATGTCATCAGGATGTCTTTAATGTTTCAAAATAAACAATCAAACAGGCAATCCCAAAGAACATACGATGTGTGGTTATAGTTTGTCTATTTACCTGTACAGTTCTCGTAACCTCAATATCGTGTCGTTATTGAGAGTATTACTAAACTCTTCAAATATTCTTGCTCTACCAATCCCACAAAACTCACGATACGCATTATACCCTGGTACCCCATGATCACGGCCCCTTTGGATGTTTATGGCTGCCAAATCTAAGCCGAAAGTATCGCCTGGTCTTTCAAATAAGTGATTTGTCATCTATTTAAAATGGAATGTTTTTTTCAATATTTGTGATTTGATAACTATTGGTTTTTAGTCGTACCTCTTGGCTGAGTGCAGAATCTAAAGCCCACGCTGCAGAATTAACAAAACCTAATATAAACTGGTCCATCCAACCTGCACGATATAAATCAAATGGCTGTCTGATTACGGAACCGAGCCTTTGAGAACCTAGAGTTAGAAATCCAATTTAATTGTGAGATATTGGAAGGTAAAAAGAAATGCATACCGATGGGTTGATGAAATTTATTGAATCTTTCAATGGTTGTTGGAACTAAACTATGTCCAAATCGAAAAGCAGATGTTAAAAAGGAGGAATATAATGTTGGGTTTATTTTAGGATCGTAGCCATCGTAGTAACCCTGAGTATGAATAAGTAATTACATTAATGACTGATCGGTGAATATCATCTGAAATGACTCACTTGTTTAAGTAAAATAAGACTGTAGCGCTCCATCACTTGCTTTCCTAATAGCATTGGTAAGAATTCATTGAAAGTGATGTGCTGCGAAATAGCAGCCATAACGTGTCGACTTTCTTGGTATAGTTTTTCATCATTCCATTGAGGATTTACCTAAAATTAGACAATTTTATCAGTTTCTTGTAATTTTGTGGTTTATTTCACATTATTCTCACTTGTCTTAACTGAGTTGCTACTCTATTGTGATGTCTCATCATGAATGTGTGTAAAACTGTTAACATAATTTGTTCATTAGCTCTGATGTCACCAGCCTGGAAACAAAAGATGTTTGGGTTTGGACGGAGGCAGATTTCGTCAGGTCGTTGTTGTTTTAATGGAAGTAAATCTTTTAATCCAAACTGGCGAAAAGCAGGAGTTGTGCGCAATTGACCTATGAGCGATAATTAATGTCAACATCTAACTTAGAGTACTCTTAACTCTTGTACAGACCTCCTTGAAAAGTTCTTAGAGAAGCTGCCCATTCGTTGGTCAATCCGTAGATGTAATTAGCATCTAGTACTGATGTCACTTGATCCATTTGTGAGCGTACACCTAAGAAGAAGAAAAATACTAGCTGCATTCAAAAATGAAAATATTTTGTGTTAAAAAGCACGTGCATAACAATGCTGACAGCTAACAATGAAATTAATAATTGAAATAATGAACCACATGATGGCAATCAAAAGTAGTATAAGTGGTCGTTAATCTCTTCTTTTCCACTTCTGTTTTGTTTTCATTTGCCCCTAAAACCGTCAATGCCATTCGATTCCCCACCCTTGAATACCCCTACATCCAAATTTTGGAGATGATCTGAGAGGTGGCTAGTAAAGTAAATTTGTTGCACATGTTCTAACCTAATTTACAGCCGGGTGTAATGCCAGAAGCTGATCTGACAAATTCCATACACCGCGCCTGTATCGTATCACCAGGCGGAACTTCAATTGGAAAACAATTGGGATGTCGCACTTGGAATGCACGATTGCAACAAGCAGGCTCGTCTCCATTGTCATCTATATTAAAAAATGCAATCTTTGTATTTGTTTTTTTTTACTTGTCTATTAGGTTTACCTTCTGTAGCCGATGCCATGGCCATATCATGGTCGGTTAGTTGACCCCAACCAACGAATAATATTGTCGTAGCATGGTCCAGTACATTTCCAGTATCTCTGTGCATTACCGCGCTGAGAATTCGAGGGTTTGGTAAAGCTTGATTGGTTATGCTCGTTCTGGGAGCATCGACACCATCGGCATACACCGGTGGTAGCAGCCGCTGTAATGTCATTCTTGTCGACCCCCACTGAGGATTATCCAAGTTGTTGCACAGTCCGGTTACATCTCTGAATCGTTGTTCTCGACATTTAAATGGTTTGAGAAAGTTTGGACATATGGAGTTTATTTCCGTTTTGCTCGTGTCAATTCGTGGTAATCCGTTGAAGATTGCAGTTGGTGATAAATTAAATCTGGAATAACAATAGAGATTAAGAGTTAATTAGGTGTTGGTAGTGTTTAATGAAGATTAATTACTGGCGTGCTAGAATTTTAGATATTTCCACAAGTATTTGACCATTCGGGGCAATATCTACCGAAGTCCAATCTCTGCCCTGTGGATTGCGAGGTACTGCGGGGAAAAATGAGGTTGGTGTTTGGGAAAGTGGAAATTGAATTTTTTGTTTGTTTACCTATGCGTTGACGAGCTTGGTGAAATGCTTGATTAATTGCTTCGAAAGGTATGCAGATATTGGTTCTAAATAAGTTAATCTTTAATTAGAATCAGAGAAAATCGATTTGAAAATACCCACATGGTTAAAAAAATACATTGAAATTGTATTGCAGAAGAGCATAGATTATCGGAACACCGGTTGTACGAACAATCGGTTATCCGAACAGCGGTATGCGAATTTTTATCAATTTTTACCGATTTTTATCGATTTTTAAATTGATTTTTAATGTTTTTTAACGATATTCACCTATTTTTAATCGGTTTTTAATGTTTTTTAACGATATTCACCTATTTTTAATCGGTTTTTAATGTTTTTTGGACGATTTTCATCCATTTTTTGTCGGTTTTTAATGCTTTTTAACTATATTTAATGACTTTTTATTTCCATGTGCACAAACTAATGTTCGATTATGCGAAGAAATCGGTTTTATGAACACTTAACTTCTGTCTCCCAATTAGTTTTGATAATCGATGCTTTGCTGTATATTTTTGAACCGTATGGGTAAAAAATTTTTTTTTTATAAGAAAAATTGTTTTATTTTTAATTTGATGATCAATTTTACCCAGAAATTTGGTTATTGCTTCCATTAGGAATGACTAATGCACAATTCGATTGTGGTGTCGATCCCTGTTGGCATTTAACTATCGTAAATGTGAAAATGATGTAAGCAGTTAATGTCCGCCAACGCCGCAGTAACCTGAAACAAATTTAAAAAAAAAAAATTATAAAAAAATTGTGTTTTTTGTCTCGGTTTGAATATTTCCGGAAAAGTGAAACGAGAAAAGTAAAATCGGATAAGGAATACAAGTCATTCGGTTGACTATTAGTTCTGTTGATTCGTTTTCCTTTTTCTAAATGGCGCCACGCGTGAAATATTTTGATGCGGGGGATTTGCCACTAAATTGCACACAGGTCGTGCAGAACCAGTTCGAGATTCTCCATATGACCACTAGAAGATGGAATTTCGGTTAGTGGGTGTCGCACACTTAGAAAAGAAGGCCATGGATAAAACAAATTGAAATTTCTCCATTTTATTTATTTGTATCTTAGATAAATATTTTTTTTCTCTTATTTATTAATTTAGCAACGTGATGGCGTCATTTATTCCGGTAGCTATTTCACCCTCGCTCACCCCATCGCCATTAATCATTTGCACTTATCAATTACACCGTATTTTCAAAATTGAAAATTGGGTGCGTTCTAAAGCGTTTTTCATCACGTTCGCCACGTGCAACTGTAAACTACTACCAATAGGTGGAAAAAAAATTACTTTACACCAAATATGTTAATCGATGTCTAGTGGCCGTTTACGGTGGCCCAAAGAGAGTAAAATTTATGGTGTTTAGGGCCAACGTGATTCCGTGCGCCAACAGGTGTGTGGAACACGGATGCGCCTTGGGTGAGCTCGTGAAGAAATGTCTAAATTGATTCGATTAAAAATCAAAAATGTAATCTATATTAAATTTTTCATTAACCTTAATACATTTTCCTAGTTTTACAACCGTATTGAAGCTTTGCGGATAATAATTTTCTAAATCGAAAGTCGACATCTTTGCCTTATAGGGAGTTTAATTGGCCACGTTTCAATCACACTTGGTTTTTCTGTGTCTCTTGAAGTGTTAATTCTTTCCCATCATTCTCATTTCGTTTCAGGTTAATTGAATTACTGATATACATCAGTTTTTTTTTTTTTTTTTAATCTTCTGACATGTTCTATTGACATTCTCCCATTTTGGTTTCTTTGGGAGCGAGTTGAATTATTAAGTTTCCAAAGACTGATTTCTCATACTTAAAATTGACCCAATTTTCTGACAAATTTTTGGACGGTGTTTGTGTTTGACTTGCTTTACATTGGAACTGCATCCAAGCAAATTGTTTTTAATTTGTGTATTTATTTTTTAATTTAAGAAGATATGATGTGAATAACAAACCACACCTACACAACTTTCGTTCTTTTAGTGCAGATGAAAGACTAAATAGGTTACTAAACACATGATGACTTTTTTTCCACATAAATATCCAAACAAGATTTCAAGGTGCAGTAGAAACAACAAAAGAAAATTAGGCTAGTGAAGTGGGTTTCCCTATATATTATTAATAGTTGCTGTCATTTGGGCGTTTTGTACGTGATCCTGTACGGGGATATTTGTCTTTTCATATTCCATCGGAATATCAACTAATAAAATTAGTTCACTGTATATTTTTCTAAATATCTGTCAATTCTCGCGGTTTAAAAATACATTGAAATTATATTGCAACGGATTTTGAAACTCATTGGGTTTTACTAGAATGCATTTTGTAATACACTTTAGCGTGCTATTGGTTTGCACATGATAATACATTAGTCACAGTTCTTATCAACGAGTATTTCGTTATAACAAATCAGTTCGTTATAATTTTTAACCGGAAATGTTCACAATAACGTATTTTTGGTGCATCTCAGGTTCGTTATAGCGAAATTTCTAATTTAACATGGGAGAAATAGGACGGACAACCACAAAAAAATTAGTTATAGCGAGAAATTCGTTATAACGAGGTTCAACCTCTATTAAGAAATGTATGATTTAATGTACAAATAATATACTTAATTCCGCGAAATGCCATACGTTTTGGAATGCATTAAGTATTGTAAAATTTATTTTTCAACCCTACATTTTGCACGGGGATATTTTTCACTCCATATTTCATAAGAAATCCAACTAATAATAGTAGTTTCGCTATATTTTATTTATTTTTCTGTCAATTTGCTTACACCTTTTGAATTTAAACCTGCAGACAACACAAGCGCTGCCTAAGGTGCAAGTAGTGCTAGATAAGTCATGTTTTGGGAGGTTGGGAGTTGCAAACGAAGAGCAGTAAATTATAGGCGGATTATCATGAATTTTTGCATTAATTTATTATATACTTGACACCAGCTTTACTTTGACATTAAAACTATATCCGTGAAACAAAAGTGGGTCGTTTGGAAAAAGTTGGGTGTCGTTAGGTCACAAGTGACGTCGTGGATGAGCACACATGAGTAGTGTATGTTCTGTGTGAGTGTGTTTTTTTAATGTTTGACAGTTGACACTTTATCATCTTAGACAGGAAAAATTCGAAGAAAGACAATCGAGAGAGGAAAAGTGGGACAAATATTTAAAGAAAATGGCAAATACGCAACTGAGAAGAAGATTCTTAAAGGAATAAAGAATAAACTTTTGTCTGATCTTTATCAGAAAAAAGAAATTTATGAATTCAATATTTCCTTCTTCCTGATAGTTTGTAAGAGTTTTTGGAACATGCGATGCTATTTAGTGTCTTGTTGATTACTCCTGCATGTTATATACATCACACAGATCCGGCTTTCTAACAAACTTGATTGTATGCTCGAGCATTATGTATTCTATAGTCAAGCCATCAATTGCAGAGGCGGAGGCAGCCAAAGAAGGGTGGGGAAGAGGCAGCTTTGCGGTCATGGCCTGACCCTATGCGAGAGAAATGGTCACCATGTTAGGCTCAAACTATATAGGTTCACTTTTATTTCATGGAGTTATCTAGTATTCATCTTAATGAAATATAGAGGTTTTTTTTTCTTTTTTTTTCTAATTAGACTTCCTTATGTCTAAAGGTTAAAAAATGTTTTGATAGCTTAATTTCGATGAGAAATGTATTTTTTATTTTTTTTAAAATTTTTTTTTTTGGGATTGTATTTCAAGATGAGATTTATTAATATATTTCTGTCAATCAATCTTGGCGATTTAAGAATTTTACTTGTGCACTGAAGCGTGGCCACAAAAATGCGTGAACACAGTGGTGGACTTACCATAAAGTTAAATTAAAAATAAAAAAACAATTCAAAATATGTGAAAATGAAAATAATCCCAGAAATTGTAATTGCTGACAAAAATGGCGGTTTTGAATAAGAGCCGCGGCTCTTAATCGATAAAATACGGTACATCAAGTTTAATAATGCAGATTTGATAAAAAGTGAGGTTGGGAACCACGATGTTACTGTATTAATGCATTTTCAATTATAATCTGCGACTTTTAATCGAAGAAACACGGTATGTCCTATTAATCTGACCCCGTGTGAACATTTTATGTGACTACGATTGTAAATTTTTTCAAGGGTTATATTGTGTTCTGTAAGTCATCTTTGACAATTTATATCCATTGAACTTGTGCGTTTGAGTGATAAAATCAACCGGAACTAAATTCATCGGTTTATCTGTTTGACAAGTTGTGAAATAGTTTTGATGAATATTTATGAGTGGTGTGAAATAGCACGCGGTGACTTCTCAAGTTTTACTGGTCTCTTTAGCTTTGTTGCACTCTGATTTCTGCTTGTGTTTGACACGGGTTTTGACCTGCTCCCATAATAACTTTCCATTGCTTTTCTTCTGATGAGAACGAAGAAGCGAATTGAGGAAGCCAGAAAACGATTGACAGTTAATTAAGATCAGCACGTAACAGTTTTAAACGAGTGTCTATTGTATTTAAGAATGTGATTTTCTCAAGGAAAATAAAAAACACAATTGCCAAGTAGGTTAAAATTTGTAACCTACATCAAACAATTCTTCTTCTCACAATTGCGATTCTTCCAGTCAGATTTAGGTGAAAAAAACACGGTTTTGTACAATAGACTCTTATTTTGCACTTTCTTTTAATTTTTGCAGAATGTGCGGTGCAATTAAATAGGACTATTGAACTTAGAATTACAATTTTTAAAGTAATCACAAAAAAAAGTTGTTACGAGTGCATTAGCCAATAACTATGTTATTAATTTTAACACGACAGATTTTTTTTTTCGTTGTAATTGGGTTTAGTTTGAGATGATTACCGAACTGTGTCTGTATTTTTAGATTTATTGTTTAGTTAGTTTTAGATATCTCGGGGAATGGTTTGGATAAGCACACATTTCGTTCCTGTTTGGTTAGTTTAAGTGGACACATGTACCTGAACTGAATATTAATTGAAGTGGAGTCCTAAATCTAATTTTGTTTAACCCAAAGGCCCACACAATCTTTAACCTTCAATTTTCCATGTACTTTAGTTCCATTTGTAGGAGTTGAACTTTAAAAACAAACACTCAATACTCGTTATACTAAATAAACACTTTAAAAGGTAGATGTAACAAGAAGAAAAAATATTAATTGAAAAGATTTTTTTTTTCACAAATCAAAAATAATATATTTAAATTATTAATCACGGCCAAATTTTTTTTTTTTACTGGCGTCACCATCATTGGCCTCTGTAACGTAAATTGTTACATAAGAACGTCCTTGCGGGGCTACCTCGCACAACGTAGCACCCGACCTTGAAGCGGCCGTTCAACTTGGACATTAAAACAAACCGTGATTAAAAATGCACAAAATTCTAATTTTATTTGTCGGATGTTAGGAAAAATCAATTGATAATAGTGATAAATCATTGTACTACTTACCCCATTTTTTCTGTTTTACTAGAAGCGCCTTAACAAGGTGTGAGAACTGTTATTAGATCCTTGTGTGTTGTTATTTGCGCACTGCGCACAAAACTAAATGGGAAGCACCTAGCTCATGGCGGCCAACTTTTATATGAGAAATCCGGCCCCGACAGTGTCCTACTTTTGCAGCCAATGTGTTGAGACGAGGCAGGTGGCTTGTTAGAACATGGCGCCTGCCGCCCGGTCTTTTTGCAACAGAAAAAGGAGAATGAACTGCAAGTGGGTTCTCATTCGACGCATTTGTGATGATACTTTTTAACGGTTGTATTGCATAATTGGGGAATTCCGACGGTGTTTGGGAGATGTTGTGTGTGCTGCCCGTCGGCTTTCCTGTTGGGTTTGATGGAAATAATAAATCGCAGGAGATTTCTACGGGGAGGGAATTGGTTTTGGTTTTTTTAATTTTGGGTTTTGTTTTGTTTTTAGTGATTTTGTTTATTTTTATTGATCGGTCGAGAAATTTAATATTTTTTTTTTTTGGATTTTTCGGTGGCACATTTCAGTGAAGCTCTGATTGGATTATAAGTAAAAACAAGATTACATCATCAGGAAATATGGACATTTAGGGATGTTTGTTGTAATTAATTTAAAGGAAAAATATTTCTTGACGTGTATTGTTAAAAGACGATTTTTTTTTCAATTAAAATTTTTTCTTTTGATCAGGATGGGTTGTTACATTGATTGAAGTCGATTTAATGTTATTTCTTTGTTGGTGAGGCCAAAGTTTGTTGAGATGTTTGGATTTTCTTTTTTCTTTCGAAAGGGCAAGTGTAAGAACCCGATAAATTTTGATTTAATATGCAGTTGACTTTGAGACACGGTAAATATTGTCCCAATTGTGTTTTCCTGCTCTTCCGTGCTATCTCGTTGCTAGATTCGATGTTCTTAATTGTTTTCTCAGAAAAAAAGAAACTGACCTTATTGGAAACAAAGAGGATTGATCCATGTGAAAGTGATGATTTATTTAGATATTTTTACACGAGTTCAGTGAAACATTTTTCACGGGTTTCACGTGAGAATTGCATCTGATGAGGGTCATTTCCCTTGAAATTATTAGTATTCTAATTAGCTATGTGATTAATTACGGGTTCCACCAAAAAGTGGCCCGGTCCAGAGCGAGTTTTAATTTAATTGAAATTACTTTTGCACATCCGGATGAGAGGAGAAACTAATTAAAAACGGAGGTAAAGTGTTTAAATGATTTCCTTTATGTGGAGATCAAGATCAAGAATAGATGTTTAATTCGAACATCAGGAAATGATGGAATGAATGACTTGCTCCAGGTAATTATTTCAAGGGCCTTGGGATTCGAGGGGATGACCTTGGAGTTAAAAGACCTACTTTATATTCCCTTAAGGGAAATGCAAGGGCTGAATGTGAAGATCAGGAATCAGGATCAGATCTGACAATCTGTATGGTTAATGACAAGTGCAAGGGTTTGCTAAAAGGATTTGGGTAGTTGAGTTTACTTATCTAAGTTTAAGATTTGTTAAGTCATGCACTTTTTAATCAGAAATTTAGGTTTTCTTTTTTTTTTTTTTTTTTTTTTCTTTTTTTTTAAAGGAAATACTCGGAAGTTGATTGTGCCGTTTGAACTTTGTTGCTTTTTTTTGTTAGTAAATTAAATGGGTTTTTTCGAAATACAAGTAGCGATGAGATGTTACGCCATCTGTTGATATGGCTAAGCACTTATGTCGTGGAAAAAAATCGCTAGATTGTCATGAAAAATATAACAAAACTTTATCCGATAGAATTTTTGGAGTGATTAAAAATTTTTTGTCAATAGTTTGATTACTGTATAATAATTACGTCAATATATGTCAATCCCTTTCACTGCACTGAAGATTTAGATAAAACAATCACTTAGTCCAGAAGTTTCAACAATTGTGGCATGTCACCATTTTAAAAATAACATTTTTTAAGTAAAAGTATCAGTTATTAAATTTATTAAATTTTTATGTTATTATACCTTTATTACAATGCTTTTTTGCATTTTGAAACATTTGGCAATTGTTTCATCAACAAAGAATTCACCGCTTATGAAGTGATAAAAATATGGAAAACGATGAGAATTGAACCCAGATCCTCGTAAATTTTGCGATACGTAATTTATGGACGACCCCAAGGAAAATTTCCTGCTCCTTTCCATGTTTTACTGTGTCAGTCTGCAGAAAGAATGACTCTTTTGTTCTTTGGAGAGTGGCACTGTAGTACCTAATCTGCCACCAGAGCGTGTCGCAAGCGCATCTGGCTCTAACCAGAGGGTCTCATTGGCCAGTGCGAATGGTTTTTTTATGGCTCAGAATTGGGAATTTGCATTAATTTTTTTTTTTTGTTTTATTTTTTATTAAATGTTTACCGGTATTTTATTTTCCTAAAAAAACAATAAATGAAATTTATTTATTTTTATTTTGGGTTGTAACACGGTAAAATGAAGCACGTGATGTGATTCCAACGCCACCTAGTGGTAAAATACTGAATGATTTGACTCTAATCTAAGTCAGCCGACCATTCTTTCTATGGACTGTGACTGTGTCAATAACAATACAAAGTAAATGAGAGAATGGACACAAGGTGTCAATACAACTTGATAAATGAAGACAAGCATGCGCAATAACCAAACATTTTAATCAGTTTTATTCAGTTTTATTCAATTTATTAAATGTTCACTAAAGCTAAAGAAAATTTTATTATTTCATTCGTCACATCTGTAAAACAGATGCCCTACCTGGAGTGTTTATTATTTAATTAAACCGACTGAATATGCGGCATTCAATCGGGATTTATTTTAAGCAGCGTATGAAACTAAGAAATCTTTATTGAGAGTAGAAACATGACTAATGTAACAGCACTTGAATTGCTGGACTATATTTTGTTGGCAGGAATTGCTGCAGTATTTCTTGCAATCGGTTTTTACTTTGCTTGTTTTGAAGGAAAGCAGAGAACAACTAGGGAATACTTTAAAGGTGATGGGAACATGAACTGGATTCCAGTAGTAAGATACAATGATATGATTTTTCTATTCTTTATGTATACTCATTAATCATTCACAATAGGTTATGTCCATAATGGCTTAGCTTAACTGGTTCCACTATAATGTTAGGAGTACCCGTGGAAGTTTATTATTACGGGTTTAATTACTTTTGGATTTCATTCGGTTCCATTATTGGAGCTCCAATTATAATATATGGATTCTTGCCTGTATTTTTTAAAATGGAAGCCACTAGCATAAATGAAGTAGGATGAAATCAGAGTTGTACCATGAACCAAGGATAACATGGACATGGATCCGTGTGTTATTTCCTATTGATTCGTTGTTCTGTGTGCTGATTGGATGACAGCAATCACGTGTCCTGCATTGCTTGCCAACTAACAAATAAGCATGTTTGTTAGCTGTTGTCATCCCAGAATACAGTGCGACTATACAGGCTGAGTCCGAAGTCTGGAAACACATTTTTTTTCTTGAAAATGATTAAATTAGTACTATCCAACTGTGAGTGTTCGGACGGACGCCACGTGGTCTGGGGAGTACCGCGAGGCGCTGGACGCAACAATCACGATGATTCAATCCACGAAATACAACAGAGACACAAGTTTAGGTTTTGGTTATTGCTTTATTGTTGTCTAGGGGTATGATATGGTGTCTCAAGGTGTATTTCCCAAGTGTAATGACGGTTTTGCCGCCATTCCTGATTCGACCACGTGTCACGGCAATCGGTAGATCGCCATGACACGCGAGATCGGTTGTCGCAGTTTGTGCCGCGTCGTCGCAACGTTCTTTAGAAACGTGCGGCGAACACGGCGCGTTGGACGCTCAGGTCCCGACCGGCGACAGCATTGCTGCGTCGGTCCTTCGGGTCTCTCCTACGATCGGCATTGCGAAGAAGGTCGGAACACGACCGTTCGCCATGCTGGTCAAGAATCAACTGTCGGGCTACTGCGGGGCCCACCACTTCCGGAAGGGGCACTTCCGGTTCCCAATTGGCCGGAGCCAATGACCAACAGCTCCACCTGGTGCGGGAGACCGCGCCAGGTCGCGCACGAGAAACACACGAGGTGCGCGAGAGCTGGGAAGCGCCGTGTGTTGCAGTGAAGTGACAGACTGTGTGGGCAGTCGTTCACACAACTTATCTTAGTCACCTTTTGTTGAATGTTTTTTTTGGTTTTTTTTTCAATAAAGAAACAAAATCAGCAAATTGAAATTTTTTATTCTTGTTAAAAAAAAGCATTGAGGCGTTTAAAAAAGACAGTGGTTTTTCTTGTGTGCTTGCATAATGATGTAAATTTGAATACATTTATTTAAGTAATTCAGTGGTGCTCTAAAACTCTGTAAATGGAAACTTTGCTGTGCAAAATGAATGACCTTGAAGATGACCTTCTAGGTCAAATTTAAGGTCACCACTGGATAGCCCACTGTCAACGTCCTATTCGACCACATTGTTAGAATTGGTAAATCTTCAATCATTTTCAAGAAAAAAAGGTGTTTCTAGACTTGCGACTCACCCTGTATATTATGTGGCACCATCGGTAGCAAAATACACTGAACATGTTATCCTTGGTTCATGGTTGTACATACAAAATTTGAAAATTTCTTCTGCAGTATCTAGAAAGTCGTTTCAACAGGACTTTAAGATTTGGAAATAGTTTATTGTTAATTATTACATCGGTAATGATGGATTTAAGAAAACGATTACTTTATTATCGATTATTTTGTTGTGAAAATGTATTGTAGATGGTGTTTGCCAGCTTTGTAACATATACACCAGCATTAGCTTTAAAGTCAAAGTATTGAAAACGGTAAGATTTTGAAACGAAATAACCATACTTACTCTTTTCAGTTACTGGGTTACATATATGGACTTCTGTTTTATCTACCACAGTTATTGCAGCCATTTACACAAGCATAGTACGTTTATTGCTAACAACGACGCAGCAGACATACTGAAATTATTTTTAACAGGGTGGCATTAAAGCAGTTATATGGACTGATGCTTTGCAATTGCTAATATTTGTAGGAGCATTAATTGCAGCAATTGTGAAAGGTTGTCTAAGTGGTGGTGGTGTTTCCTACATTTTTCAGAAAAATATAGAAGGCCATAGGTTGAGTATGTTTAGTTTCAGCCTTGACCCTCGAATTCGTTTTATCTTCTGGGGATTATTAATTTTTTCGTTCTTAAGATGTTTGTATCAGTATGGTACAAATCAAATATCTCTAATGAGGTACATGTGTTGCCGAAACCAGAAAACTGCTCAAAGGTAATAAAGGGTGTCCTAAAATTAACGCAAGATTTGAATTTGCCGCCATTTGTGCAGTAAATTGTTGGCAACCCTGAAAAAAAAACACAATTTGACAGCTGAGAGTTTAGGGTTAGTAAAAATGGAGCGTTACACAGTTCTTTCTGCCGAAATTGGATGATATTGATGTGGCCAATACGTGGTTTCAACAAGACGGTGCCACATGCCAAACAGCCCGTGAAACAATTCAATTACTGCATGAGACATTTCTTGGTCGTGTACTCTCTCGGTAATCAGAATTGACAGCAAAGCCGTGGACGCCATTTGCCCGATGTGTTATTCCATAAATAACCCTATCCTATGTACTTTATGATTCAATAAAAAAATAACAATCTAAAGACTAAAAACTGTGTTTTCTATTTAATTCAAATCTTGCGTTAATTTTGGGACACCCTTTACAAACAGCAAATTAGTATTTTTTAATTTTTTTTTCTTTTTCTTCGTATATTGTATCGTAGAACTATCTGGATAGGTTTGCTTGGTGCCGTTATTATAATGGCATGTTATTGCTTAATTGGACTCCTTTTGTACGCAATATATTGGAATTGCAATCCTTTATTAAGTCAGCAAATACAGAAGCACGATCAAGTAATTACTAAACCAACGTGGATAACATTGAAGTTCTATTTTTATTCTTCTTTATAATGTCAGCTTTTCCCCTTATTTGTAATCCAAACAATGAGCTCGATTCCAGGAATGTTAGGCGTATTTGTGGCAGGCATGTTCTGTACTGGGCTAAGGTAACTGACGTAACGTATTGATATTTACTTGTAGCACTTTATTGTTACCTGAATTATGTGTTGGAATTTGGAGCAGTCATATGGTGCCAGCTTGTAAATGTCGCATGTTTCTGGACATAGTGCGACAACGGCGCATTGCGTTCATATTGTATTCTTGTCCCGATGTCGGGTGTCAATTGCTATTGACTTTTATTGCGTGTTACGTTATGTCAATTGGCACATGATTTGTGATATTTAACGTTTGCGTCGTCTGCTCGAAAGAGCTGATTGTTTGGTTATTTTTGGTCTGCTATCAATTGATAGTATGAGTCTTTTATATTGTTTATGTAAAGGACAAATCAATTCTGTTGTCAAATTGATTTGTTTTCACCTTTTATGAAGTGTAGACTTGTGGAGAACAAATCCCAAGTCAAATCACTTGCTCTTAAGTTGGCAACCAATAAAGATGTCAGCCACCACTTGGATAGTATGGTGACATATGAAAACATGTCTCTGGCTCCATTTCTCAGCACACACACGGTCTATAGTTTCTATATTATGTAGCACGACATCATCGATGTTACATTCGTTAGCAGCTATCACTCTAGAGGATCATGTAAAACCGAGATGGAAATCAATGTCAGATGAAAAATTAACTTCATTATCGAAATTTATCGGTATCATTAATTCGGTATGTGAGTTTGACATAAATTTATATTTAATGTTTGGAATAGCTGTCGCTTATGGAATACTTTGTCTGCTGATAGTTGCAGTCATAATGAATATAGGCAGTGTTGTGCAAGTAAAATAACCACCAATATAGCTTTTCTATCTGTTTCATGTACATGAAATTATTGTTAGGAAAGATTATTGGCAATTGGCGTGATGTTTAATTATTGTGAACGATGTTTACTTTTACCTAGGCACTGCACCATATGTTAGCTGGCCCCACAGGAGCATCTCAAGGCTTATTTTTTCTTGGATTAATGAGTCCGTGGGTCAATTCTAAGGGAGCACTTGTGGGAGTTGTTTGTGGATTAGTAATGGCGTGGTGGATTTCATTCGGAAATTATATTTATAGACCATTACCAAATTCTTTATTGCCAATATCAACAACAAATTGTTCAGACATTCTTGGTGATTGGACTCCAAAGCCGAAGTCTCTTTATACAGGGTAAAATGCCAAATTAACAGATTTGTATTTAAACCAAAAATAATGTCTTTCAGAAGCGATATTTTGGAGGTGTATAAGATATCGTATCTGTGGATTTTACCAATTGCTTTCATTGTTACAGTGATCGTTGGAAGTGTTAGTAGTCTGTTAATCGCAAAAATGGATAAGGGTATGAAGTTAAACATAATAATCTGCATTTTAGATCGTGTGTTTTCATATTTATAGGTTCAAATAAAACTCTAAACACGGAATTACTAAGTCCCTTCGTACATTCAGTTATGAAAAAATATTTTACTAAGAAGTACAAAGAAGTTGAACAAAAATACAAATCAGATTTTGGCATGGAACTAACAAATAAAACGAAGAGAAAAAATGTTGAAAAGTTAACAAGTGTAGATGACGGTGAAGCTTTAATGGTTAAGCATGATACGGTATTGACTACTACCGACGTTCATAGCATAGTCGCATGAAATTGTTTATCTCTGTAATCGCTTCTATCCTTGTTGTGATCCTATTTACCTGCCGTAGGTTACTTTGATATTTAAAATTAGGCATAAATTAGAAGATTTGGTTTTGTAAAAAAATAACAATTACGTCGAAAATGTATTAAGAAATGCACGAATAAAATATTTAAATTTAGCAAAAATCTATATATGAATGAACCATACGGGGAAACAGAAATAAATGAGGTTTTTAAAACTTTACTGACGACTATAGCGCCATCTTTTGGCAAGGGTAAGCAGTTCAGAATACCATTAATTTACATTCTGTACGATGGATTAACATTTGAAACTTCCTTCAGTTGTGGTGTGTCATGTAAAACATTGCACAAAATTACAATTTTAATAAAAAAATTGTTGTAAGAGCTGTCATAATTAAAGATATTTCTGTATCACGATCATCATCATCATTTTGTTCAATTCACTAAAACTATAGAACATTTTGATATTTTATTTGTCACATCTGTGCAACAGCTTTCCTACCTGGAGTGTTTATTATTTACTTAAACTGACTGAATATTCGGCATTCAATCGCGATTAATTTTAAGCAGTGTATGAAACTAAGAAATCTTTATTGAGACTAGAAGCATGACTAATGTAACAGCACTTGAATTGCTGGACTATATTTTATTGGCAGGAATTGCTGCAGTGTTTCTTGCAATTGGTTTTTACTTTGCTTGTTTTCAAGGAAAGCAGAGAACAACTAGGGAATACTTTAAAGGTGATGGGAACATGAACTGGATTCCAGTAGTAAGTTTTGATTATTTTATTGATTTTATAAGTTTACTCAATAATCAATTCAATCTAGGTTATGTCCATAATGGCTACTTTTATGAGTTCTACCATGATGTTAGGAATACCTTCGGAAGTCCATTATTACGGGTTTAATTATTTGTGGATTATATTGGGCACGTTTATTGGAGGTCCCATTTCCATGTATGGATGCTTGCCAGTATTTCATAAAATGGAATGCACAAGCATCTTTGAAGTGAGTCCAAATCAGAGCGTATGATGATTAAAAACTGATAATTTGTTTTGTAGTACATAGAACGTCGTTTTAACAGAGCTTTAAGACTGAGTTGCAGTTTTGCATCTATCTTTTCTTTTGTAAATTCAGTTTAAGGATAGGAATTTCTTTATATCTAATGATGAAAACTATTGTAGATGGTGTTTACTAGTTTTATGACATACGTGCCGTCATTAGCTCTAAGTCAAAGTAATGAAAAAAGTGAGATTTTGAAACGAAATAACCATATTTACTGTTTTTAGTTACTGGCCTACATATATGGACTTCTGTTTTATCTACCACAGTCATTGCAACCATTTACACAAGCATTGTACATTGTTTACAATTACGCTACACATACTAAATAGTAAATACTCTGTATCTTTTTACAGGGCGGCATTAAAGCGGTTGTGTGGACCGACTGTTTGCAATTGCTATTGTGTGTAGTTGCAGTATTGGCAACTATTATTAAAGGTTGCATAGATCTTGGTGGCGTTTTCTACATTTTGCAGAAAAATATAGACGGTCACAGGTTGGAGATGCTGAGTTTTAGTCTGGACTTTCGAGTCCGTTTCACTTTCTGGGGTTTACTTGCTCATTCAGTACTGAAATCGTTGTTGTTGTACGGTATGAATCAAATGTCTCTGCAAAGATACTTGTGTTGCCGCAACAAAAAAACTGCTCAGAGGTAAAAGAAATAGCAAATTTTAATTTTATAAAAAAATTTTCTTCTTCATATTTTGTATCGTAGGACTATTTGGATAAGTTTGGTCAGTTTGGGGTTAATAACGACACTTTTTAGTCTAATTGGACTCATTTTATATGCAATGTATTGGAATTGTGATCCGTTAGCAAGTCAGCAAATACAGATGCATGATCAAGTGATTGTACCAATGTGGACAACATTTTCAGTTCTAATTTTTTGTTTTTATACTTTTAGCTTTTTCCATTATTTGTCATGCAAACCATGAGTTCGATTCCAGGTATGCTGGGTCTATTTGTGGCTGGTCTGTTTTGTGCATCTTTAAGGTAACGAAATTGTTCTCGGCTCACATATTTACCTCATTGTATTATTTATATAGTTCGATATCATCTGCCTTAAATTCGTTGGCAGCTATCACTTTAGAGGATCATGTAAAGCCCAAGTGGAAATCATTATCGGATGTAAAAGCAGCTTTAATATCTAAGGTTATAGGTATAATTTAAATTTTGTCACACAAATTTGTCATAAATGATTCGAGTTAAATGTTTGAAATAGCCGTTGCTTTTGGAATCCTTTCTCTACTGATAATTGCAGCCATCATGAATATAGGCAGTGTTGTGCAGGTAAAATAACCACCAATATTCTTTTTCTATCGTTTATTTTTCCTACATCACGTCATTGTTGCATACTTTATTTAATTGTTGTGGATATTGTTTATTTCTACTTTAGGCACTGCAATATCTGATTGGTGGCTCCGCAGGTGCAACCTTAGGCTTATTTGTTCTTGGATTAATGAATCCATGGGCAAATTCTAAGGGAACATTAATCGGAGTTGTTTGTGGACTTGTGATGGGATGGTGGATTTCATTCGGAAATTATATTTATAGACCATTACCAAATTCTTTATTGCCAATATCAACAACAAATTGCTCAGACATTCTTGGTGATTGGACTCCAAGGCCGAAGTCTCTATACACAGGGTAAAATGCCAAATTAACAGGTTTGTATTTAAAGTTAAACCACAAATTATGTCTTTCAGAACCGATATTTTGGAGATATATAAGATATCGTATCTGTGGATTTTACCAATTGCTTTTACAGTTACAGTGATCATTGGAAGTGTTAGTAGTCTGTTAATCGCAAAAATGGATAAGGGTATTAAGTTAAAAATTATAATTTGCATTTTAGATCATATGTTTTCATATTTATAGGTTCAAATAAAACTTTTAACATGGAATTACTAAGTCCCTTCGTACATTCAGTTATGAAAAAATATTTTTCTAAGAAATACAAAGAACTTGAACAAAAATACAAATCAAATCTTGGTATGGAACTAACAAATAAAACAAAGAGAAAAAATGTTGAAAAGTTAACAAGTGTAGATGACAGTGAAGCATTAATGATAAAGCCTGATCCGGTATTGACTACCGACGTTCATAGCATAGTCGCATGAAATTGTTTATCTTTGTAATCGCTTCTACCCTTCTTGTGATCCTATTTACCGTACCTACCGTGGGTTACTTTGATATTTAAAATTAGGCGTAAATTGAAAGATTTAGTTTTGTAAAAAAAAAGTAACAATCAGTCTTAGTTTACGTCTAAAATTTATTACGAAATGCATTATTTAATTTAATGCACGAATAAAATATTTAAATTCAGCGAAAATTATATATGAATGAACCATATGGGAAAACAGAAATAAATGAAGTTTTTAAAACATAGTGATGACTATAGGCGCCATCTTATAACAATGCTAATCAGTTCAGAATACGATTAATTTATATTCTGTACGGTGGATTAACATTAGAAACTTTCTTCAGTTGTGGTGTGACATGTAAAACATTGCACAAAATTACAATTTGACAAATATATTGTTTTAAGAGCTGTCATAATTAAAGATATTTCTGTACCACGATCATCATCATCATTTTATTCAATTCACTAAAACTGTAGAAAATTTTGATATTTTATTTGTCACATCTGTGCAACAGCTTTCCTACCTGGAATGTTTATTATTTACTTAAACTGACTGAATATGCGGCATTCAATCGAGATTTATTTTAAGCAGCGTAGGAAACTAAGAAATCTTTATTGAGACGAGAAACATGACTAATGTAACAGCACTTGAATTGCTGGACTATATTTTATTGGCAGGAATTGCTGCAGTGTTTCTTGCAATCGGTTTTTACTTTGCTTGTTTTGAAGGAAAGCAGAGAACAACTAGGGAATACTTTAAAGGTGATGGGAACATAAACTGGATTCCGATTGTGAGTATTGATTATTTTTTTGATTTTATAAGTACCGGTATACTCAATAATCAATTCAAACTAGGTTATGTCCTTAATGGCTACTTTTATGAATTCTACTATGATGTTAGGAATACCTTCGGAAGTTCATTATTACGGGTTTAATTATTTGTGGATTATATTGGGCACATTTATTGGAGCTCCCATTTCCATGTATGCATTCTTACCAGTATTTCATAAAATGGAATGCACAAGCATCTTTGAAGTAAGTCCAAATCAGAGCAGTATGACGATTAAAAACTGATAATTTGTTTTGTAGTACATAGAACGTCGTTTTAACAGAGCTTTATGTTATGTATCGATATGAGAATTTGGGTATCGCCCTCTGGCGGCGAATTATGTAAAGTGTAAACCATGTGACCATATGTATGAATGAGCTGTGAACTCACTCTGGTGTACTATAGTCTAGCAGCTAGCAGTAATAAACACCGTCTACCATTTGATGTGTGTGCCACTTTACTAATATACAACAATGGCGACGAGGTTGGACTGAATTCGGTTCGTGTGTGAAGTTTGTGCGTCGCGGCATAAAAAGCGTGTATTTGTGAGAAGGTTAGTGCGGTGCGCCATTTTGGTGTGTGTGACCTTCGCAAGGACGCAGCGAACGAGAATGTCGGCCGTTATTGGGAAAATTGGTGAATTCGATGAGGCGAGGGAGGAATTCGACCTGTATTTGGAACGCCTGAAGTATTTTTTCGCGGCAAACGACATTGGGGATGAAAAACAGTTATCCACGTTAATGGCGGTAATTGGTCCAGCCGCATACAAATTGCTGAGGAATCTCATGCAACCCACGGAATTGAAGGATTGGAAGTGGGATGATGTTGTGAAAAAGTTATCTGAACACTACAAACCCGCTCCAATAACTATTGCGGAGCGTTTTAGATTTTTAAAAAGGGACCAAAACACCGGTGAGTCGATTGCGGATTATATTGTGGAATTGAGACGATTGGCGTCGACATGCAGTTACGGTACGTTTTTGAATGATGCGTTACGTGACAAATTCGTATGCGGTTTAGCAAATGAGACGATCCAGAAACGTTTGCTGTCTAAAAAGGATTTGAAATTAGCGGTTGCAGTGGATACGGCGGCCGCCATGGAAATGGTGGAACGCGATTCGACGCAAATTAAAGTGCCACCGGTCATTACGGTGAACAAATTGGACGGTGAACGCCCGTTTAGGCCAAGATTTGACAAAAGCAAGGACCGGAAGGCATGCTATCGTTGCGGATACGATCATCCCGTGGATAAGTGCAAATACGTAGGTGCGACGTGTCACGCATGTGGGAAAATAGGACATATTTCCCCGGTATGTAAGTCAAGGACAAATAAAGACGCAAACCAGGAAAGGCGGACATTTCGGCCCGAGCAAAAATTCGCAAAGAAGCTCGAGGTTCAGGGATCGGAAAACGATGAAGACCAGCCGATATTCGACTTATATCCAGTGTATTCGATTGGTAAGGTCGAAAGTTGTAAAAAATATATGGTTCCGATTAAGATAGCTGGTGTGTGCATTGAAATGGAATTGGACACCGCGGCGGATATAGCTGTTGTGGGTGGAAAGTGGTTTAAAGAAAATTTTCCGTCAATGCCATTAAAAATATGCGAAATGACTTTACTTTCATACAGTGGTGATGTCGTGGAAACCGAGGGACAGACCGACATCACAATCGAGTATAAGGGAAGGAGATACGTGTTGCCACTGGTAGTGGTAAAAGGTGATCGCCCGGGACTATTTGGCCGAAATTGGATTGAGAAAGTGAGTTTGGATTTGAAAAGTATTTTTGCAGTGACCGAGGCGAAGTCTGATAAACCGGACACTGTTGAGGATTTATTGAAGGATTATTCCAGTTTATTTGAACCAACAAAGGAGCCAATAAAAAATTTTAAGGCGACCATTAAGTTGCGCAAGGACGCGAAGCCCGTTTTTTGTAAGCATCGGCCAGTGCCATATGCACTAAAATCGGCGGTCGAGGCCCAGATTCAACGACATTTGGATGCGGGAATCTGGGAGCGCGTGGAGCATTCGGAATGGGCCACACCGCTGGTAAATGTTGTCAAACCAGATGGATCGGTGCGATGCTGTGGGGACTTTAAGATCACGGTAAACCCATGTTTAGATATTAACCAATATCCGTTGCCAACTCAGCAGGATATTTTTGCAACACTATGCGGAGGAGAAGAATTCTCTTCAGTCGACTGTTCGGACGCATATGAGCAGATCGAGCTGGATAAGCAGGCTCAGGAGATATTGACGTTAAACACGCATATGGGATTGATGCGCCCAAAACGATTGGTGTATGGGTTTGCCGGGGCGTCGGCTATTTTCCAGCGAGCAATAGATCAGATCATTCAAGGAGTGAAGAGAGTCGTGGCATTCCAGGATGATACGATGACCACGGCGCCATCAAGAATCGAACATTTGATGGTTTTGAGAACTTTGTTTCAGCGTTTCAGGAAGTATAATGTTTGTTTGAATCGGAAGAAATGCAAGTTCCTGCAGAAAAGAATCAAGTACTTGGGACATATAATTGATAAGGATGGAATCCATCCTACTACGGACAAAATTGATGCGATAAATAAAGTGCCATCGCCAAAGAATATATCTGAATTGCGTTCCTTTTTGGGACTTTTAAATTATTATTGTAAATTTCTGAAGGATTTGTCAACAAAGTTAACACCTTTATATAGTCTTTTGCAGGACAAGGTAGAATGGAATTGGACTGACGAGTGCGAGCGAACATTTCAACAGTGCAAGGGCGCTTTGACATCTGAGGCGGTGCTGGTGCACTACGACGTTCGTAAGCCACTTCGATTGACGTGCGACGCGTCACCAGTCGGGGTCGGCGCCATTCTTTCGCACATCATGGCGAACGGCGAGGAGCGCCCCATCGGCTATTCATCCCAGACCTTGACGCAGGCCCAGCGGGGCTATCCGCAAGGAGAAAGGGAGGCTCTGGCAATCGTGTGCGGAGTGCAGAAGTTTTACCAGTACCTCGTCGGGAGAGATTTCACTTTGGTGACTGATCATCTTCCATTGGTCGCGATATTTGGCGACAAACGGGGGATCCCGACGTTGGCCGCTGAGCGCATTCGTCGCTGGGCGCTTTTATTGTCCACATTCAGGTATAAAATTGAATACAAACGCGGAAGTGAAAACGTGAATGCGGATGCGTTGTCTCGCATGCCGGTGTCGGACGGCGTCGTTGGCATCGAGTCGCACATATTTAAACTATCGTTTATCGATGAGATGCCAATTGTGGCGAAGAATATTGGTGCTGCGACAAGGAATGACAAAGTTTTGGGATCGGTTTTGCGTTATCTTGGGGACGGATGGCCGGATGGCGTAAGCGACCCGGAGATTGCGCCGTTTTCACGTCGGCGAGAGGAACTGTCTGTCGATGGCGGGTGTATTGTGTGGGGAATGCGAGTGGTGATTCCGACGAAATATCGCCCGCACATTTTGGATTTATTACACGATACTCACTCGGGAATGGTAAAAATGAAGTCGATCGCGCGTGCGTACGTATGGTGGCCGGGTTTGGATGCGGAGATTGAGAGTGTTGCGAGGAAGTGTCATGCGTGCCAGCAATGCCAGGCTGATCCCCCGGAAGCGCCTTTCAGGTCGTGGTCGTGGCCGTCCGGCCCGTACGAGCGTATACACATCGATTTCGCCGAGTTGCGAAAGATACACTATTTAATCATATATGATAGTTTTTCGAAGTGGATCGATGTGATTCCCATGACGACAACAACATCAGAGCGAACCATAGAGGTCTTACGGTGGAAGTTCGCGGATTTCGGGGTTCCGGTTGAGTTGGTGTCGGACAACGGTCCTCAGTTTTCATCCGTGGAATTTGCGACGTTTTTGGCAATGAACGGGATCAAGCAGACGTTGGTGCCGGCATACCATCCCGCCTCTAATGGCGCAGCGGAGAGGGCCGTGCGGACATTTAAGGAGTCGTTGGAGCGTATGATGACCGATGTAAAAGACAATACGACTACAAGTCATAAGATTACGAGATTTTTATTGCGATATCGGAATACTCCACACGCGGTGACGGGTAAGACCCCTGCTGAGTTGTTTATTTGTAGGAATGTTCGAACGCGGTTCTCTTTGGTGAGGCCGGATGTGAGGCGCCATGTTCACGAACAATTGGATAAGATTCATAACGCGCAGACGGGGCGTGATGCCCGTGTTTTTGAAGTCGGCCAGGCGGTATGGATAAAGAGGTATCATACGCGCGGTCCAGAGTGGGTGCGCGGAATCATTAGCTCCGTTCAGAGCTCGAGGACGTACGTTGTGGCTGTCGGTTCGGTTTTGAGGACGGTCCATATCGATCAGATGCATTTGGACCGTGAGATGCCTGCTGGGGGAACGACTCGGAATGATGTGGACGGTCGGGTTGACGTGGAGGAGCTCGATAGTGATCAGGAACAAACGGCACCAGACTTGGAGAACGCCGAGGCCGAAGAGGTCCAGATGCCGGAGTTAGTTCGGGACATCGTGGAACCTCGTGCGAACAATGACATTCAAAACAATCCAGGTGACTGTGTACCGAGACGTCCTGGATTGCGTGCAAGAGAGCTATTGAAGGAACCGGATAGACTAAGATTGTGAAACATAGAAATTGTCGAATTTATCATTCATTGTTGTGGGGGGAAATATTGTTATGTATCGATATGAGAATTTGGGTATCGCCCTCTGGCGGCGAATTATGTAAAGTGTAAACCATGTGACCATATGTATGAATGAGCTGTGAACTCACTCTGGTGTACTATAGTCTAGCAGCTAGCAGTAATAAACACCGTCTACCATTTGATGTGTGTGCCACTTTACTAATATACAACACTTTAAGACTGAGCTGCAGTTTTATGTTTATGTTTACTCTGGTAAATTCAGTTTAAGGATAGGAATTTCTTTATATCTAATGACGAAAACTATTGTAGATGGTGTTTACTAGTTTTGTGACATATACGCCGTCATTAGCTCTAAGTCAAAGTAATGAAAAAAGTGAGATTTTGAAACGAAATAACCATATTTACTGTTTTTAGTTACTGGCCTACATATATGGACTTCAGTTTTATCTACCACAGTCATTGCAACCATTTACACAAGCATTGTACATTTCTTATTTACAATTACGTTACACATACTAAATTCTCCATGTCTTTTTACAGGGCGGCATTAAAGCGGTTGTGTGGACCGACTGTTTGCAGTTGTTAGTGTTTGTAGTTGCAACATTGGCAACTATTATTAAAGGTTGCATAGATCTTGGTGGCGTTTTCTACATTTTTCAGAAAAATATAGAAGGTCACAGGTTGGAGATGCTGAGTTTTAGTCTGGACTTTCGAGTCCGTTTTACTTTCTGGGGGTTACTTGCTCATTCAGTCCTCAAATCGTTGTTCATGTACGGTGTGAATCAAATGTCTTTGCAAAGATACTTGTGTTGCCGCAACAAAAAAACTGCTCAAAGGTAAAACAAATAGCAAATTTAAATTTTGTAAAAAAAATTTTCTCCTGTATATTTTGTATCGTAGGACTATTTGGATAAGTTTGGTCAGTTCGGGGTTAATAACGACACTTTTTAGTCTAGTTGGACTCATTTTATATGCAATGTATTGGAATTGTGATCCGTTAGCAAGTCAGCAAATACAGAAGCATGATCAAGTGATTGTACCAATGTGGACAACATTTTCAGTTCTAATTTTTTGTTTTTATACTTTTAGCTTTTCCCATTATTTGTCATGCAAACCATGAGTTCGATTCCAGGAATGCTGGGTCTATTTGTGGCTGGTCTGTTTTGTGCATCTTTAAGGTAACAAAATTGTTCTCGGCTCATATATTTACCTCATTGTATTATTTATATAGTTCGATATCATCTGTCTTAAATTCGTTGGCAGCTATCACTTTAGAGGATCATGTAAAGCCCAAGTGGAAATCATTATCGGATGTAAAAGCAGCTTTAATATCTAAGGTTATAGGTATAATTTAAATTTTGTCATATAAATTTGTCATAAATGATTCAAGTTAAATGTTTGAAATAGCTGTTGCTTTTGGAATCCTTTCTCTGCGGGTGAACAGCTACTGATTGCAGTCATTATGAATATAGGCAGTGTTGTGCAGGTAAAATAACAACCAATAGTCTTTTTCTTTCGTTTATCTTTCCTACATGACATCATTGTTGCATACTTTTTTTAATTGTTGTGGATATTGTTTATATCTACTTTAGGCAATGCAATATCTGATGGGTGGCTCCGCAGGTGCAACCCTAGGCTTATTTGTTCTTGGATTAATGAATCCATGGGCAAATTCTAAAGGAACATTAATCGGAGTTGTTTGTGGACTTGTAATGGGATGGTGGATTTCATTCGGGAACCAAATTCATAGGCCACCACCGAATTCTTTATTGCCAATATCAACGGCAAATTGCTCAGACATTCTTGGTTATTGGACTCTAAGGCCGAAGTCTTTATATACAGGGTAAAATGCCAAATTAACAGGTTTGTATTTAAAGTTAAACCACACATAACGTCTTTCAGAACCGATATTTTGGAGGTATATAAGATATCGTATCTGTGGATTATACCAATTGCTTTTACAGTTACAGTGATCATTGGAAGCGTTAGTAGTTTAGTAATAGCAAAAGTGGATAAGGGTATGAAGGTAAAATTCAAAAATGCATTTTTAGATCATCTTTTCGTCTTTGCAGGTTCTAATAAAACTTTCAATATGGATTTACTAAGTCCCTTTGTACATTCGGTTATGAAAAAATATTTTTCTAAGAAATTCAAAGAACTGGACCAAAAATTCAAAGATGAATTTGGAATGGAACTAACTATTAAAGCGAAGAGTAAAAATGTTCAAAAGTCAACAAAAGCAGATGACAGTGAAACATTAATGATTAAGCCTGATAACGTATTAACAACAGAAGACTACATTGCATAGTCTTTTGAAATTATTTTGCTTTTCCCCATTTAAACTATCATCAAATTTGATCCCTCAAAATATTTATACTTACTGGAATTCAATGATAAATACATTTTTGAGTCTCGGATAAGTTAACACTTTTTTTAATGCAAATTTCAATGAGTGTATCTAATGAATATATCGTGAGTGGTGATGCAGATGCACAACACTCGTACTGAATTTTGTAGTTGGAATACTTGTAAATCAGGACAAACGGTAGTGGAATTACAGAATTATTTGCTGTCATTCTCAATTGAGAAAATATCGAGAATCGAGATCCATGTAAGATTTAAAAAATCTTGATAGGATAGGGCAGTAAAAAAATTAACCAATTGAAATAATAATGATAATAACAATTAATAATAACAATTAATAATACCGTAATAATGATTTCGTAATATTAAAAAAATATATTAAACTAAATAAAAAATATTTAGTGCGTTTCTGCTCGTGTAGATGGCACACCATCCGCTGGTTATCAGTGGATGTTATGCAGGAATACAGAGTCCAAAGTAACTTCAAAGCGCAAAATCATTCATTAACCCTCCCCGTCCTAACCTATGGTCAATTTTGACCTTTAAAAGTGTTTTTATTTTTTTTCTCAAAAACTAACGGGATTTTCTTTCTGAAATTTCATGTATTTTCTTTAAACATCATAACAAATAATAATAAAAATAATAGATTCAAAATTTAAAAAAAAAATGTTTCGCATTATACTTTTGAATTCTATCTCAATTATTTTTGTCGTACTCTTTCGAAAAATACCAAATTGGTTACATTTCTTCAAAAACATGAAATAGTCAAAGAATAGAATCATTTTCATACATTTTTTGAGAAAAACTTTTGGCTTTGGGTCAAAAATGACCTGGGTTGAGTGAATAGGGGATTTCTTATTTTGTGGAAATTTATCTTTTATTCAAAATTTTTTTTTCTAGAATTGTACTACAATTTTAAGAAATCAATCTAGAAATGACAGTGATTTTATTTAGAAACTTTCTGCTTCACTGCTCTATGGAATTTATGTTGACCTTTCATACTGATTTTAAAACATTTCGGTATCTTGTCGTTAGATGGCGTTAATGATTTTCCACTATAGTTATAGTTTATGATGGAGGGAATTCAGGGCAGACAGGTATATTGTAGTATCACTTTCCAATGCAAGAGAATATGCAAATAAAAAAAAAATATTTAATTTTTTTAGTTCTTAGAGGAAAAAAACAAAATGAACACTCCACAGTTGTTTTTTTTGCACATTTTTTTTCTTACTGGAGAAAAGAAACTCATGCATAACGATATTTTTTTTTGGTATTGCAAAGTCTTTATACACAAAAATACGAGCAAAAATGCCATTTTTAAAAATTGTTGATGTACAAAAATGCATTGTTTTTATTTGATCATAAAAAATAAACATTCTATCCATGATTACAAAAAAAAAAAAAAAGCAACAACAAAAAAAACCTAATTGGGATTAAGTTCTCAGTTTGAAGTAAAAACTGCCAACTTATCAAATTTACAAATCACATTTTGAAGTTTGACATCTTAATAGCAATCAACTCTATTTTATTTACTCATTTTTTATTCAAAATTTCCCTTCATAATTACCACATAAACTCAAATTTTCACTTTTTACCTCCCCAACACCTAAATACCTCAGTCTCTTTACCCCAGATAAAAAAAATTAATAAAAAATAAGAAAAAAGATTTAATAGGGGAGATTTTCTACTTAGATGGTATAAATCCCTCAACATTTTTTTCTCTTTCCTTCCAACCTGCTGATCCAACTGACGTAACACTTGTAGTGGTCTCTAGCGGACCAGATTCCTCGAGGCTCCTCAGTAGAGGCTAGGCCGTCGCCCTTATTTCTTTTGGAAACTGAGGGCATCTACCTGTTGGCTTCAACAGGTGTCTGTGTGCATTCCACCCACCAATCACGCCTAATCCTCACCAAACCAACACACAATTACAAAAACAAACACGCCGAGATTCATTTATTTAAACGAAACAAAGAAAGAAAGAGTCAAGAAAGTATTTGGAAAACAAGTAAGCAAATTACTTGATTTCTTTTTTTTCTTTTCTATTCTTTCTTTCTTTCTTTCTCCCCCTGTTTAACTCAAACTTGCCCTCATGTGACGAACGTGAGTGGAAGAATTTGTTGGGTGAGAGAAGAAAATTCACGGCTTCGTCTAAAACCAGTTCTTTTCGCCTGAGGCGTCTGGTGCCGCCAACTGAAGTCACCCTCCCACCTTGAGTTTGGCTTTATCAGACAAACTTGATAAGGCTGCGCGCGCACCTGCCTGCCACGTTTCCAGGTGCGAGCCAATGAGAGGAGAGGCGAAACAATAGGGCAGGCACCCGTAGCACATGTACGGCATGACAATAGGTGCCCGTTGAGTGTATGTCACTGAGGCTCGCAGCACGGCAGGTTGGGCGGTCCACGAGGCCTGGTCTTCCGGCACCTCGACGCGATTTCGGGGCTTTTCTTCGGGTTGAGGCAATCAAAAGACAAGCGGCTTACACGCGCTGACGGCATGGCGGCGGCCTATTTGGTAGTACTTTACACCGTCACGGCGGGTCAAAATGGCAGTCAGCTCGGCTCGGACGAGGAAGAGATTGTCCTCTTGGTCTGGTTGGTGTTGGATCTTGCTAATAACAAGGTGAGAGTTGGGCATGCTTTGCTAAACGATTCTAAAAGTTCTTCTCTGACCGAAAATTACGTTGCAACTACACAGGTGGTGGCGGTGCAACAAAATGTGGTCAAACCACGAACGGCCGACGTGAATGAGAATGTGTTGTCGGATCAGTGCAAAACCGAGTATGGACTTTGTGAGGAACAAGTGAAAAACGGACAGTTCTTGGAGCAGATTCTCGAACAGGTAAATACAAAAAAAAATTATTTTTTCGTTGGATCAAACACCTGTTGGTTTGAAATTCGTTTATCGCGTCGATATGTTGACAATCTAGCGAGGTCAAACTACAACTTATTTACTAGCAATTTCTCCCATGTGTGCTTACGAGTTGGTTTGCAAATGTTTTCCGACTTAAAACCCACTTTAATCCCGTTTTAAACTGTGTTTTTCACCTGTGCGGCCAGGTAACAACATGGCGTCAACCCAGTTGGGCTGCCAGTATGAACTATGGCTGACTCGTGTGTTTTTCAAGTTAAAACATATTGCGGTGGCAAAAACGGCGTGCAATCGTTTCAAACGTGTACATTTCCAATCGCAAACGATATTTACGACGTTTGAAAATACTTTTTTGACGCAAATCAACTTGTAATTGTGTTTCTGTAATGATGCGAGTGATGGAGATAAGACCGCATGTGGAAAGAAAAAAAACTCACATAGAAACATCGTTTGATCGATACAACCGAGTTAAAAAGTGTTGATTTTTTTTTTTATTTTATCTCCAAATTTTTTTGTCGATAAATTCAAAGCGATTCGGGTTGTAAAACGACCACATGCTGCCTTCCCTAACCATCATCCTTATCTCCCCAATAGTATTGGCGTAGGACCCCGCGCCCCCACACAAGCCGCATGTAGGTAAGAGCAACAGGTGCATGACCATGCGCAAACCCCACCTGCAGAATATTCTTTTCTAACAAGCAAACATAAAAACCATGAGTTTTAAATCATTTTACAAAGATAAACCAAACGAAACTAATTTTTTTTTTTTTAATGTGATTAATTAATCACGATTTACAAAGAAAATTTAATTATTATTTTTTTGAAATTTTTTTAATTATAAAATTTGTTTAGAAAAAAAAATTGCACGTTATTCCCATTCGATCGTATCGTGATTGAAAGGAAAAAAAAAATTCGAATAAATTTTTCATCATCGACAACAACAACAAGTTGAGAAAATAACCTTTAAGTAGGCCTTACAAGGTAACGTGAATTTAGATTTGGACCAGAGGGGGGACCAGACGAGATCTCCTCCCCTTCAGTTTATCAGGTCTGTGGCGAGGTCCATTTTTAAAGGATTTAGGGAGGTCAACTGGATTTTTAGTACTGTCTCCTTGGTGTAGACAAGAGGGGGGATTCCCTCTTTATTTGATGTAAAAAGTCCGTTGAAATGCTCGATTTTTGCTTCTTATCGCTTATCTGGGGACTTTGTGCTCTCTTTATAAGTAAGTTTGGGAAAAATACGTATATTGCTTGTTGTTGTTTTTCGAGTGTGGCGAACGTAATTGGGAAAGTGTTTGTAAATTGTGGGGAAATTTCGTGTTAATATTTTGTTCTGGAGTAATATCGAAAATAACGTCGAGTGGATGCAGATAATCGGTTTAGTTTTGACGCATTTCCTTTTTATTGATTGATTGAAGTATCAGGAAGTTGCTTCATGTGTTGGGACTGAAGTTATTGAATGTGTCCATAATTTGGATGTTTTACAATTTTGTTTGGTAGGTTTTTGGGTGGGCCTGAAAGCCCTGAATCGAATAAAAACAGGAAAAATAATATATTTAAAAAAAATATTTTTTTTTTTTAGGAAAAAATATATTTTTTTCTTTTTTGGAATCAGATATATTTTATATTTTTTCTTTTTTTGGAATCTTTTCATGCACATCCGGGAAATCATTGCAAAAATACTTCTTTTTATGCGAGTTTTAATATTTTTTTTTTTGAAAATTTATTTTAATTCTGAAATATATCTGTTTGATGATTACAATGAAAGTTTAAAGGGCCATTCAACTTTTACTCACCATCACAATTGTGATTTTAAGAAGATAATTGAGCATCCTCTTAACTTGTCCCACCCTATTTTATGCTTTGCTTTTTTGATGAGTCCCGAAAGAAAATCCCCCAGAAAAAAAAAAGAAAAAACATAAACTTGTCTTTATGATATTTGAGGTGCAAATAAGTAAGAATAAAAATAAAGGAAACACCGATACATAGTTTGGTAGCACCCTACATTTTTATTACTTTTGACAAGTTGTACGCAACTTTTAAGACCATGTGCGGCGATGACTGCAATGTGAAAGAAAACCATAACTTTAGTCTTAATCCCTAGTGATAATTGTATGGTATTTGGTACGAGAAGCAACCTAAAAAAAAATAATAACAATTTTTGCACATTTAAAACATGGAAATATATAAATGAAAACTTGTTTTCAATATTTTTTTCTATTTTTTTTTGTTCCAGTTTGATCAGTTTGCTCGAACTAAATTAGACAGTGATGCGGGTCGTTCATTTCTTCTTATCACGGATGGCCAACTGCCTCTACGTCAGGTACTGCATCCGGAGGCGTGCAACAAGAACATTGACCTACCGGAGAGTTTTTACACCTTTTACGACCTACGCAAAGAATTCCGAAAATTTTACCATAGCGAAGAAATGCAAAATATTAAAGACATGCTCAACTGTATCCTTTTTCATCGAAAGTTTTCTAATGCCTAGTTGCGATGTAATAATAACAATAATAAGACATGTGCAATAAGTATGGGAGCATTTGCATGCCTAACTGGGGCCAACGAGTCACGCAACTGCCCTCATCTGAAAGAAAAAGAGGGCGCGGTGGACACGCGGATTTGCCCCGGGATTTTTTTTTGCAAACTAAAAATTCTTAATCAGATTCAAATTGAATTTTTTTGGAAACCCCCAAACAAATTGTGAGATACAATTCGTGACAGAACGAACGTTTTCAGGCCTCATCACCTCCCACGTGCTGTGGTGCGTGGTCAAGCGGCCATGACCTCGCGGGCCCCGGCGAGGTCTCATGATTGGCTGCATCCGGTGCACGCGCGGATAGCTCTCATGGGGAGTTGATAGACAGAGACTCTACATCATAATCCGTATTTTCCTTCACTTTTTTCTTCTTTTTTTTTTCTTTTTTTTTTTTGGATTAGATTTGGCAATTGAACCTGATGGCTCGGCCGATTTTGCTATTCGTCAAGTGCAGGACATGGCCCAGATCATCCAAAGACTAGTGGCTGACGGTAAGAGAAATAATTGAGCGTGTGATGTCGAAATGGAAATGAATCATAGCGAGTGAGGCTCGCAATATGTGCAAACAACCCGGAAATAAAAAGTCAACCAGTCCCCCTCGCCATTTCTGCACCAATACAGCTGTTGCTAGGAATTGAGCAGTGAATAGAATGCGTGTTTTATTTTATTCCTGCATTGAAATTATTTTTTTTTGTAATGATGACGATTCACCGGACGTTTGTTGAAAGAGAAGGGAAGGAAGAAGAGCGTGAATTCACGTGACTCTAGGGGTTTGGTGGGACTGTTAGGGATGGATGCAGCGAACCAGAACATCCATTCCCGGCACTTTATAAGAATGTTCGCCGCAACGGAAATGCCAACTATAAAAATCAGATTTTAAGTTTTATTTTTTTTATTATTTTTTTTTATTATTTTTGTTTTGCGTGCAGAAAACGAAAGTAAATGTAGGCCTAATTAAGTTGGTGGCTGGTGGATTAGATTTGAGTTGAGCAACAACACCCACCTGAACTGACAAAATATTTTTCTTCTTTAGCAGTTGTTTAACATATTGAGTGTCTACTTCAACATAGGCAGGCAAGACAGGTAAAATTAAATACTGGTAGAATCATGAATCCGTCTGGTGATGGAAAGAGTTGTGGGGGTGATGGCGGTTGGTGCAGGTAATGGAATTCCTCTCACCAAAGTTTGTTGTCTTCCCTGAACTCCTATGGTTGGAAAATCCCACGGTTTTGTTGTTCGAATGACAAAAAAAAAATTCGTAGGTGTGTTTTCTTAGAGAATAATTCAGCTAGCTTTTAATGAGCCACTTTGATATGCAATTCATAGAAGAATGATTTCTGTTTTCTTAAGTTGTTCTTGAAAGTGCAATAACTTGGGCAACGGTTGCGTAAGCTACGAAGAAAGAAACATTGGAAAGGTTGTTCCCCCTTGTATGTTTACCCATGTCTGTAAAATCTAAAATGATTATTACTTTAGTTCTTGCATCAAAACTTTCCATTTATTGCAATTGGTATTGGAGAATTCTTAATCGGTCAAAGCCTAGACCATAAATATACGATTTTTTAAATTTGCAAGTTAATTTTATGGCAGTTTACCATTAGAAACTTTTGAAGGAATAAATCAAATCTGAATTATCATACACAAGGTTCTTGCGTACAATCCGAGAAATGTCTACCCCAAAACAGTAACGTAAAGTGGGAGGGTCGCATTATAGTGAAAAGATCACTTTAGCAACTGTCGGTATAGCAATTTTTGGGGAAAATGGTAAGTTTTAGCGACGTGCACGTTAGCGACTAAGCCTAAAAGAACTGTTACGGGACAGGATTTATAGTATCGCATTATATGCGCATACACCATTTTGGGGCTTATTTTCAGTGGAAACGTCCTAGTACGGATTTATACGTGGGATGGCATTGTACGCGAGTACGGTACGAAGATGATTGTTTGATTTCTTCAAAACTGTCCAAACAGGCTCAATTACCTTGCAGTTTCTTGCAAAACTACTCTTGAAACCACAGTCTCTTGTAATAGTTTGAACTGTCCAATAATGGCTATAGAATAATCCCACAGATGTACCCATGTCATGTGTGTAGAATCATCATTAATAACACTTTTTGGGTAAATAACTGCTTTCAACATATCCATTTCCTTTTCCCACTTTGTTTTTGGGGGAACAGCCTCATCAATAGCGCTGCAGGTTGCAATTATTTCAAGATTGATCCCACATTTCGACACTTGGTAGACATTTTACAAATTTTGCTGCTGCCTGGTGTCTACTGGAGTGTAACAACCACATTGATCATATGGAGCGTGGAGAGGTTCCAGCTATCATCCGTAAAGTCAGTTGTCACGCTTATTTAGTCCACAGGGGGAAATAAAATACCGAGGGGTTTTTTCTTTTCTAAATAACGAAAGTGAGACGTTGTGCCTTGTTATTATCGTTTTAAATTATTGATGGGAAAAAATCTTATCTTGCCCTTTTGGCGATGAAGATGGCAAAAGAAGCAATAATTGAAGATGGGGACTGGGGAGTCCCTTTGAAAGTGCGGACAATGAATTTTTATGGGTGCGTGGTTGAGATTTTTCTTGATGAAATAGCACGCTTGTTGCATCTCGTGATTGCAGGAGGTTGGGGGCAGCAGCCCCATGTCTTTGAGAGGTTCATAACCCTTTAGATGACGAACTAACTTTCTAGTTCCTCGGCCAAACGGATTTTTCTCAAGGTGAAAATGGCGACGGTTTAATGTCGCCCTCAGGTGATGGAAACAAAAAGTAATGGAGTGAATGAACTGAACAATAATTTCGTTTTTTATTAACATATTTTAAGTTAATTTGTGTTGTTATTGTTTGTGTTGCTTGCATTTTATTTGTTTGTTTTTTCTGCTATTGGTTTTTTGTTTGTTTCTTAAACCCGGGCTTTGTTTTTTGTTTTTTTGTTTTTGGGATTGTTTTTATGATTTGTTTTTATTTATTTGTGTTATTTTTGTTTTGTTTTTATAAGGTCACAAATTTGATGAGCCTGAAATAGTAACTTGTCGTTTGGAGCATGGAATATGGTGAGATTTTATTTTATTTTATTTTATTTTTTGTTTTGTTGGTTTTTTTTTTTTTTTTCAATGGCCTAATTGCACTCCCTTTAACAAGTTGAATAACTAGGGAAAAAATATAATAGAACTCGAGTGACGTTTTCTGCTAGTAAGGTCGCTTAACTCGTTTGTACAACACCTTATATGGCGTCTAATATGCCGGGCGAACGACCCCTATCAGGTCTTAGAACCTGCTTCTGCACTCATGTAGGGGGTAAAATTTCAAATAATAAAAAAAATGGGGGAAAAAATGGGAAAAAAATGATCAATTTATTGTTACTGCTGCTTTGAAAGACCCTTCAGTAGTTGGGAAATTTCTTAAATGTCAGATTTTTTGTTTGTTTTTGAGAAACATGAAAAATGTTGCTATTTTTGTATGCGCAAGTAAAATAGCTTTAAAATATTTAAAAAAATTAATTTATGGCGGATTATTATGCCAAACTAAATGATTACTGCATTACCTTTATAAAAAAAAATTTAAATTTTGACTTTTATTTGCAATTTGGTTTTTTTTTTTAATAAAAAAATATGCGCGGAAATTTGTTTTTCTCAGCCGCAAACGACGAGCCTTCGTCGGCAGGAGTGAAAGCCATTTCCCGTACTTTTATTTTGGTCGAATTTCACGTCAAAAAAAAAGTTTTATTATATTTAAATTTATTGTTATTTGACGTAAAATTTTGTATTTAACATTATTTTTCCTTTTTTTAGTTCCAAAACGGACGAAGTGGATAGTAACACAGTGGTCAGAGCGAGGGGTCTTCCTTGGCAATCCTCGGATCAAGACATTGCAAGATTTTTTCGGGGATTAAACATTGCCAGGTAAGGCAAGGTATTTGTTATTCCCCTCTCGTCTCCTTTTTAGGTAACTTTTTAAATCGTTTTTCTTTGACTTTCTTCTAAAAAACAAAAAGAGGTCTCCACGATTTGTTGTCGGTGCTTTTAGGGGTTGTTTTTTTTTTGCTCTTAAAGGGGGAAAAAGTTGAATTGAAATGCACATTATGCAACGAGTGTGGTGCAACAAGTGGTTAGGAAAAAAAATGTCAGTTGAAAAGGGGAGAGGTTAACGTCTACCTTGTTTGAAATGTGGGTGCCCCTGTGCCTACTAAGGTGAAATAATACGAGGTCATTTTAGTTTGACTGCATTCAACTAAAGGGTAAATATTATTCAAACTTGTTATGCAGTCCTTGTTATACCTCTTTCGATGATTTATCGATTATTTAGTCATCATTTTAAGGTTTATTTGGTATTTTTTGGACATTTTGTCACGTTTTTTTATTAAAATTAAAAAATGATATTTTTTTGTTGTTATTTTTATTTTTATTTTTCTAAATCTAAAATAAACAAAGTTGAATACTTCTAAACATGTAATGAGTGGGGTTGTGGCTGAATGCATGCCTTGTTTCGGCCGTCGACCGATGTGAAGCACCTTGCGAGACGCTGACCTTGGTCACGGCCGGAGGCAAATATCCTTCGTCTCCCTTCTACTCCTCTGGAACTTTCTTCCAGAATCAAACAACTTTTTTTTGTGTGTGTGTGTTGAGGGCACTTCCCCTCCTCTCCACATCGACAGGAAAAGTTGATTGACTCGGCTGGAAAATGGTGGAAGCACAAGTGGTTAAAGGGTTATTGCCTTCTTCCCACGCACAACAAACCAGTGATGCGAAAAACAATTGTCCGTTTCTGGATTTCCTTCATCATGAGTTTCATGCTTCAACCATTATCATCATCCGTTGTTTCATTGCTGTATCAATGTCGTATGCGAATAGTTTAGGCATACCGGTAATTCATTCTCTAACAAGTGCTCGTCACCCGCAAATAATGGGAACGATATGTTTTGCAATTTCTCTCGTCAATGCCAGCCTTGATCGCCTCGATTTAACGGAACGACCACTCCCTGGCTCGGTGAAAGGTGAAAGTGATCGACCTTGTGTGGTTGATCTCAAAGGCATTTATCAGGAATTTACTACAAGTGTGACAATAAAGAAATTCCGGAGTGTTTGCGGACAGTAGTTCATTTACCTTGATTTATATAAACAGTTTGTGACTAATTACAGTAATCAGGTAATTAATTAAATTAATTAGAGTAAATCCTTCTGGAATGAAATGAATTTAATTTTTTTTTGTATTTAAAAACACTATAAATAAAATAGAAGAAAACAAATCTTGTTTTTTTTAAAAAAGAGAAAAAAAAACTTGATGGATTAATCCGAGAATCGTTAGACCCCGTGAGAACCCGGAGCTGCAACGTGCATTCGAAATGTCCATGTTCCATGTGTCCTACAATTCACATTAATTCACGCAGTCGGCTGTGCTCTTCGCCAACCCACGCGCTTAGAGTCCAGTCATCCACCGCAAGGATTTATGTTTAGCGGCGTACCGTTATTTTAAAGGGAAGGGGAAGGGAAGCACGAACCACAATTGTTGCAAGCGCATAACGATTGCATCATCACTGATTAAATATCTCAAATTTTTCTAAAAATAAAATTAAGCAACAAATGTCTAAAATACTTAAAAAGAAAAACATTAATTTTTAATAGTTATTCTTTCTTTCACACGAGTTACTACTGCTAATAAAACCGATTGGAATAAAAGTGCGAAGTCCATAAATCCCTGCAACAGTTCCGGCAATTCTATACCTGATAGTTAGCAAATAGCGCCGATCTCACCTTTTTTTTTCTCCTTTTTTTTTTCCTGCAGAGGTGGCGTTGCTCTTTGCTTGAGTCCACAGGGCCGCCGAAACGGCGAGGCGCTGGTCCGTTTCGTCAATTCAGAACACAGAGACATGGCTCTGAAAAGGCACAAACACCACATCGGCAACCGATACATTGAAGTGTACAAAGCCACGGGAGAAGATTTCGTGAACGTCGCAGGAGGTAAGCTCGTGGAATGGAGGCGGTCATTTCGCTTCGGGAATAAGAGCCATCTTTTGATGGGATTATGTTTCTGAAAATTTACACTGTGCAAGAACAAAGTCGAATAGGAGAACTTTAAAGTGCAGTTCGAGTGTAGTGTTACTTTAATAAATTAGTTTATGGTATTTTTTTTCTTTTTTATTTCGCTCATTCCTTTGCCAACTTGTTCCTACTTATCTCTGTGCAAAGCGAACTCGACGCCCACCAACTATCTCGATAAGATTGAGTCTTGTCAATAAATAATTATGTAATTTCTCTTTTTTATATATTTTGTTTAATCTTCGTTTTGTTATGTTTGCACTAGGAAATAACAACGAAGCTCAGAGCTTCTTGTCTCGCGGTGGCCAAGTCATTGTGCGAATGCGTGGCTTACCATATGACTGTACTGCCCAACAAGTGGTAAGTGAAAAATTTCGATTTTTAGTTAAAGAATTAGTTAGTGTGTGTGTTTAAATAAGGAAAAAAGAATTTAAAGTTGGTTTTACTCGATTTAAATCGCTTTTTGAATCACCATATGGGTTTGTTTTTCAGATACAATTTTTCGAAAATGGTGCAATGCCGTGTTCTGTAATGGATAGCGAAGAAGGGGTTTTGTTCGTTCGTAAGCCGGATGGACGAGCAACAGGAGACGCTTTTGTACTTTTTGAGACAGAAGATGCGGCGAGCAGAGCTCTACAGAAGCACAGGGAACTCATTGGCTCGCGATACATTGAATTGTTTCGCAGTACCACTGCAGAAGTTCAACAGGTGAACATAAATTAAATTGCACACCAAATTTATTTCTGTTAAAGTTGTACTAAAATATAATAAAAAAAATTTTTTTAAATAGGTGCTGAATCGTAGTATGGATCCTCGTACATACGAACAACAGCAACCTCTTATCACCCCTATACCCCAGGTTCCTCTTTTGTCTCAGCAATACATCACTTCAGGAACACGTAAAGATTGTATTCGTCTTCGAGGACTTCCGTACGAAGCTCAAGTTGAGCATATTCTTGATTTCTTGGGCGAATATGGCAAACATATCGTGTTTCAAGGAGTACATATGGTGTATAATGCCCAGGTATTACTTCAACTAACCGTTTTTAGTGTTTAAAACAACTTTTTGAACAAAAATTGTTTTTTTTTCATCTGCAGGGTCAACCATCAGGCGAAGCATTTATCCAGATGGATTCAGAAACTGCAGCTTGTCTTTCAGCACAAAACCGCCATCATCGCTATATGGTATTTGGCAAGAAACAACGTTATATCGAAGTGTTCCAATGTTCGGGAGAAGATATGAATTTGGTGCTTACTGGTGGTATACCACAGAGGGGGCTGGGATCACCTGGAGGTTAAAAAAATATATAGAAATTTTAAGAAAATGTTTTAATTTGATTTTTGTGTTTATTTTTAGGAGGTACTATATTACCACCGCATTATGGCGCTTATCCATACATGCAACCTCCACAAATCATCCCGACGATGTCCCCTCTGACTCCTCGTGCACCCGCATACTATCCGCCCATTTTTTACTGGCCTTATCCCAGTCCGCCCGTGTCGCCAACTAGCTATTACGCTCACACAGGACCCACTCTGGTAATCTTACGTGGCATCCCGTTCTCTGCCACTGTGGCCGATATTCTCACCTTCTTCCAGGGCTTCCCTGAGGTTAGCAGGAGTTTCTTCGGTGATTGGTGTCGGTTGTGGGTTGGAATTAACGACTGTAAAATGAGTATATTAACAAAATCTTTGAATCTGGTTCTTTGCAATTGCATTAATACTTCATTAATTATTTTTTTACTTGGAGATCTTTTATTTATCCATAAAGAATTGCAAATTTAATTTATTTTTATTTATTAATCGGATATGTGAATGCTTATTCTGTCGTTTGCTCCTTCCCTCTAATTGATAATAACAATAATATAAGTTCTGGTAACGTTATTCGACTAATAGAAATGATTTGAAAAAAGAATTAGTACTTGTATTATTTTTTTATGTAATTTTATTTGTTACTATTTAATTTTGTTGTGTTTTACAGTTGACTCCAGAATGTATCCAAATCCAGCGCAACGGTGACGGCAGATCAAGCGGCGAGGCCGTTGTGACATTCCCGACCAGAGCGGATGCCGAGCGCGCTATTCAAGAGAAAAATCGTCAAAATATAGGCAATCGTTATATAGAACTATTCATGGCTTGAATGCATATTATTTTAAACGTTAGGCGTGTGTTTGATTTCATTAATTATTCTGAATTAATTAATTTAGACTTGTTACGTCCCATATATATTATTTTTATTGTTGAAACAACAAAAATCACAATGTCTTCCACATCACGAAACTATGCATTTTTTTTTAAAAAAGAAAAATATTATTATTATTATAATTATTATTATTATAATGGAATTGTATATTTTAATTGACATGTTACTTGTTCAAGAAACATATTTAGGAAATCTTTTCCCGTTTAATGCTTTTTAGTTAGACAATCTTTAGAATTTAATTGATTTCTGTTATAAATATATATTTAAATATATATATACATATACATATATGCTAAAATTTTGCAATTCCGGTTGAAATTTAAACCCGGCATCTTGTTTACATGCATTCCAATTTTTTCTTCATTTTTTCTCGCTTTATGACAATGTGTATATAATCTTTATCTTTATAATAACTACTGCTCAAACAGCAATTTACCTATACCTTAAATTGTGAGCATGATGTGTGTGTATATGTGTTTGTATGTCAGTATGCGTGCAAGTTTGTGTTAACATTATTATTATTAATTAATTAATTAATATTATGAATTTGCTTTTCCTATAGACTCTTATGACGCTTCTTTATATTATCCATTTTTCTTTTCACTAGTAGAAGATTATTCCTAGATAGACATAGGAAACAATAATCAAAATTTTTAATTTTTTTTTTATTTTAATTTTTAATTTTTTGTATCTCTCACCTGTGATCTCTTTAATGCTACTGATGTGAGGAAATATACTGCCTCGTTTATTATATACTGACGGAAGCATGTTGATGATTTACGTCTTCCATGCTTGAGAAAGTGAGTTACGAATGTGGTTAACCTAAGTAAGCATATACTTTGTTTATTATTATTATTATTTTTTTATTTCATTTAAATATACAAGCACTAAATTAGTTATTTTTTAATATTATCTATGCCTCTTGATGTTAATTTTAGCCTTTTGAGGCCTCACAGGTTGTGCCCGATTTCATCTCCGTCCAAATGTATTTAATTAAAGAAAGTTGTGCCTGGAGAATTATTTTGATGATGTGAATTATACCAGACTTTCTTTGAATTTTGAAGTCAATTTGTAGTTTTTATTATTATAAACATTCCAGGATGAATTTAGCAATTTTTTTTTCTTTATGCTGATAATGTTGGCCAATTTTAATGAATTATATAATTATTATTATCTGAATTTTTTTTATTTTTTAAAATTTATTTGCCTCTCTTGGACTTAATAATAATAATATGCCTCATTTCGAGAGATTTTTGTGCAATAATATTGTTTCAAACTTGTAAGTAACAGGTATTCGTTTGAATTTGAAAAGTTGTAAGCTGCTCAGTTTAATATTATGTTTAAACATTTGCAAATAGTCATAATTTTCATATCAAAAACAAAAAAAAAAATTATTATTATTATTTTTTTTTTTTTTAGTTTTGTCGGAATGATAAGTCGGTTCTTGCCACTTATTTTTGAGTGTTATTCATGGATGCGCTACGCAAATGCTCCAAGAATCTCTGTGCAAATGTTTATGTACAATTTTAATCACTGCAATAAAAGTGTACTTACTTAAGAATGTAATACCATTATACCCCGAATAATTCACAACACTCGGTGGTTTGCTCACAACGTCATGTTGTGAACAAATCACTTGGGTTTTAATAGAATTTTCTCCACTTTAATCGAAATAATAACTTGCAATTTTTTTTTCTTTTTCGTTTTCCTCACTTGATTTGATCGATGCACTTAAATGAACGTTTTGTAAATGTTCACTTTGACGTGTTTAGTTTAGCAATAAAATTGAAAACCACTTTTAAATTTGCAAGTTTATTGAACTATTAACATATACATTTCGATTAATAATTAATTAACTAATTAATAACCATAGGTTGGTGGTGCGTAGTATGTTGGCGGCGGTTCGTAAGTTGGAGCTTTGTAAACCGGTGGAGGTGAATAATAAACGGGAGGAGGAGACTGATAAACAGGTTCGTAAGTAGGTGGAGGTGAATAATAAGTTGGTGGTTCATAAGTCGGTTCTTTATAGACTGGAGGAGGTGAATAATAAGTTGGTGGTTCATAAGTCGGTTCTTTATAGACTGGAGGAGGTGAATAATAAGTTGGTGGTTCATAAGTTGGTTCTTTGTAGACAGGAGGAGGTGAATAATAAGTAGGTGGAGGTGAATAATAAGTTGGTGGTTCATAAGTTGGCTCCTTGTAGACTGGAGGAGGCGCATAGTAAGTTGGTGGTTCATAAGTTGGTTCTTTGTAGACTGGAGGAGGTGAATAATAAGTTGGTGGTTCGTAAGTTGGCTCCTTGTAGACTGGTGGAGGCGCATAATAAGTTGGAGGTGGAGAGTAAGTTGGGGGTGGTGGAGAATAATACGTTGGTGGTGGCGAGTATGTTGGTGGTGGTGAGTAAGTTGGTGGTGGGGAATAGTTTGGTGGCGAATATCCATAATCTGGAAAGATTTGGAGCAATATTTATTAGTGTTTTGATTTGCGCTTTTTTAAAAAATATATTTTGAATGTACTTACCGGTACGTCTTGTTACTCTGGTTTCATCTTTTTCCTCTTTAGGAGCGGCTATTGCCAATGCCAATATGGCAAAAAATACAGCAATCTTCATGTTTGCCTGTAAATTTTTTTTTTTTAAACATTAAACTAATTTTTATAAGTTTTTTTAGTTTTTAGAATACCGACCTCGTGCTCCGTTTTAGTGAGATTGAAACGATTCTGAGTGAATGGCCACAATGATTGAAGTAGACATTATATATGTTATTTGAAAAGAAAATAAACGTGACAATATAGTCCATATTGAATATCTACAAGCGAAAAAAAAGTGGATTGAAAAATAGTTTGTGTTACTCGCAGCGATTCTTAGAAGTACTTTATCTGACCGTGTGAAGTGCAGTGAAATTTGATATTAGTGTGTGAAATATTTTAATGCAGCATTTGAGCTGATGATCATAAAGGGGTTTATTCATTATCAATATTACAAAAATATAAAAAGGTTTAAATTCAACAATTTAGATATAATAAATAGATCACACATCATCATAGTCGTGTTCAGAATCAAGATCGTTTGTCAGTAGGCACAAAATAAATCTATAAAACGTGTATAAAGTAAAAGCAATAACTATCAGGCAAGACATTAATATAATTACTAGAGAAATCATGTATTCAGAAGGTGAGGATTTTTTTTCATAATCAATTAAAAACTTATAAAAGTAGTAAATATGCGCTGATGGAAACGCAACTAACATGAGACCAAATAATACAATTAAAGATACACGAAACACGGAAAGTAATTTGGGGTTAGTGCAGTTTAATAATAGTCGAGAAAGAAATTGACGATAAGTTCTTAATATTTCTTCCATCTGTGAAAATTAAAATTGAAAGTTGAATACAAATTTTTTTAATTTTTAATTTTTTTTTTAAATTTAGCTCACTTGTTCTTGAATTTTATGGATGCCATTGAGAACTAAAAATATTTTAATTTTTGTTAATTGATTTTTATTAAGAAAATATATACACGCACAAATTACCATTTTTAATGTTGGTTTTAAAATTCAATTTAAATCTGTTTTGCACATTTTTAACACTTTGGTTTAATAATTGTTGTTTCTAATGAAAGAAAGTAATTAATGAGTTAAATATAACAGAACACAGAGTCACCTCTGATGAAATGTTTTCGCAATGTTCAGTGTGCATCTTCGACTCGGTCTGAAATTTGTTTTTAAAAATTATAAAATATAGGGAAATCGTGTTGTTTGCACCTACCAGCTGTTGTAAGGAAGAGTTTAGTTGTTCCGCATAAAGCAAGTTTAAAAGAGAGAATGACGATACAGAGCATCGAGTTGTCGAGTGATAAGAACATGTCAGATAAAAAGGGGATAAATCATACAAGTCAAGGAATACTTTCTTTGTATTTATCTTGATTTTTCACTAGATTATCTCACACTGACAACATTATCATTAAACTTTGTTGAATAAGTGTTAGATTACCCGAATTTGCTGACTTTTACATATAAAATATTGAATATTGAAAATGATATGACAATTAAAATTTTACGATTTAAGTAGAAACCTTGATTGCCCTGAAGTGGAGATAAATAAATTGTCGGGAGCCATTGATTATCTTTTATAGTCGATATCTGCTCTGCAAATGAGTGTGAAAGGGCAGCAGCCCCGAATGGAAGGCAGGAAATGAGTGAATTTGTATGTGTTCTATATTAGATTTGATCCAGTTTGGTGCGGCCACTGCTTGGCCTTTAGATAAGAATGGTAAAAGTGATTAAGAAATGTCGACATCATTCCACTTCACTTGAATGTTCGTTTTAGATGTTTTTGTTTTTAATTTTATGACAAAACTCGCTTTCTTTCCTGCCAGGTTTCGTTTGCTCAACTAGGAAATGTTATTGAGCTATTAAAGTTGAAAAGTTTTGTTAGGTAGTGACGTTTTCAAACAAACGTATGAGAATTATTCTCATATAAATTATCCTCATACGTATGAGGATATACGAGTGAGTGACACGTATAAATGTGCAAACTTGACAAACAACAAGGCTGTCGAAGTAACATGGAAAATATGTTGCTACTACAAGAGGGAGAAATTAAAAATACAACCACCAACACCAGTAACGAGACTGACAGTGAGTTTTTGGCAAAAAATCATACTCTTGCAACTGCATTCTTCGTATGCACAATTGGAACTCAAGTTAGCATTATGCTTTGCATGGGAGCTATTATCACACTGCAGGTATTTTTTCTCTTTTTGGTTTAACCAAAATACCAACAAAATCCAACAAAATGCCAAACTTTAACGTAAATATTGATTATTTTTCATTATTAGGATATACTAAACCATTTTAAGCGTCCTATCAGTTTATTTATCGCCTTTGCATCACAATTTATTGCAATGCCTGCCTCAGCGTTTGGAATCATCAATATAGCAGACGTAAGTTTTAGTACTTATTTAAAACAAATTAATGACATCTCTAATTAAACAGTTGCCACCAGCAATCGCTCTTAGTGCCATGATATTAGCTACCAGTCCAGGAGGATCGGCGTCCAATCTCTTCACTTTCTTCTTGGATGGAGATGTTCCATTGAGGTATTTCTGTCACCAATGCACATTACACAGTCCTGATTTTACTTTATTTGAAGTATCATGCTGACCACTATCTCAACAGTTCTGGCCATTGGTTTTATGCCTTTTAACTTGTGGATATACGCTCGACAGTGGGAAGGTGGAGATCATTTGAAAGTTCCTTATAAGGAGATTTCGATTACTCTTGCTTGGATTCTGATACCTTTAATTTGTGGAATGATTGCAAATAGGTTTACAAAAAAATTAGCCAAGATGATAAATCAAGTAATCCATTTAAATATATAAATTTATTTTTATACATTCAATAATATTTTGTAGGTCGGCAGCATATTAAGCATTTTGCTGATGATTACTACTTTTGCCTTACAATACATTATGACTCCAGAAGCATTCAACAAGGGTTGGAAATTATGGCTAACGGCAATAGTCATACCTACTGCTGGCTTAATTTTCGGTTATTTCTTCGCCTTTATTTCCAAACTACCCATGAAGGAATGTAAAACTATATGTCTTGAAACTGGAATACAAAGTGTCGGTTTGGCCACTACAGTTGTTGTTACATCTTTTCCAAAAAAGATTCATAGTCAAATGACCCCTATTTTAATTATGTTTGGTATGTACCTAACTGCAATGAACTTAATTGTGACCTTTATTTTTAGAATTACAAAAGTTCTCAATAAGAGAAAGTCTGATAAAACTAGATCTAATGACGGAACAAGCGATGAAACCAACACTTTCATATGATATTCACAAATAAACCTAAGAGTAGACATTTTATTTATTGTACAAGGAAGCAATTTGCAGAGCAAAGTTATCCGTTTTAGAAAAAAGGATGTCTTATTCAGTGCAGATTATTATTTCTAAACATTGGTCATTAGGGATGGAACATCATTATTACTCATACAAGCACCCACTGCTACGAACACAATGTAAAAAAACTCATTATGCTTTCTGTTATAAAATAAAATACATCTCTGAATGCAGAGATATCTATCAAACTCAGCATGACTGAAGGTTTTGTGACGGTTTTAAAACCGTATTTCCCTATTTCTCACTAGATGGCGCTATTTGACAAAAAGCGCGCAATTTCGAATGAACTAAAGAATTGAAATTAATTCTAAAGACGTATAAATAAACGTATTTTATTCATTGTATAATTTAACAATCATTATTATAATATTGATTCCATAGGTCCGGACTCCCTAATCCCGAAAGTGACCTAGAAATCCATGGATTCTGGTGTCCCATTGGCTGCCACAAATCCTATTGTTCTCTGGGACATATATAAACTCCGGTTTTCACCCGAACTCTGGCTTTTTCTGTTTTTTGTATCTTTGTATCTTCAAACACTTTAAGCTCCCTCAACTTCTTACTTGTTAAGTTGTTGTTGCGGGAAGGCGAACCCGTGCAACAAATCCCAGCCATGGATCACGTGATCCTACGACCGTTATGGCTCTGAGGCGGATGGAGGCTTCAAAACCTTCCACGATGGTTGTGGACCATCGTTGACTGTCCCCGCCAATAATTCTAATCTTTACCTTTTATTTAGCATTGGTCTGAACTGTTGTTCGAAATCGCAATGCTCAGTGTGCATCTTCAACTCGATCTGAAATTTGTTTTTAAAAATTATAAAATATAGTGAAATCGTGTTGTTTGCACCCACCTGCTGTTGTAAGGAAGAGTTTAGTTGTTCCGCTTAAAAACTGTGCAGGATAGTTGTCTTAAAGCAAAGTTAAAAAGAGAGAATGGTGATACAGAGCAACGTGTGGTCGAATGAGAAGAACGTGTCAGATAAAAAGGGGATTGTAATGTTTGTACTAAAGACACGTAAGTTACGATCACGACAGGGATAAAACATACAAGTCAAGGAATACTTTCTTTGTATTTATCTTGATTATTTACTAGATTTTCTCACACTGACAACATTATCACTAAACTTTGTAGATTACCTGAATTTGCTGACTTTTTCATATAAAATAATAAATATTGAAAATGATATGACAATTAAAATTTTACGATTAAAATTGAAACGTTTTAATAGTTTTATTTTTTTTATTTTAATTGCTTTTGAGTGGAGATAAATAAATTGTCGGGAGTCATTGATTACGGTATTTTTGATGGTCGGTATCTGCTCTGCAGATGTGTGTGAAGGAGCAGCTTCCCCGAATGGAAGGCGTGAAATGAGTGTATTTGTATGTGTTTTATTGTATATTAGATTTGATCTAGTTTGGTGCGGTCACTGCTTGGCCTTTAGATAAGAATGGTAAAAGTGATTAAGAAATGTCGACATCTATAGAGATATCATTTAAATGTTTTTGTTTTTAATTTTATCACAAAACTCGCTTTCCTTCCTGGCAGGTTTCATGTTTGCTCAACTAGGAAATGTTATTGAGCTATTAAAATTGAGAAGTTTTATTAGGTAGTGACGTTTTCAAACAAACGTATGATAATTATCCTCATCCGTATGACGATATAAGATGTCGGTGACACGTATAAATGTGCAAAATTGAGACAAACAACAAGGCTGTCGAAGTAACATGGAAAATATGTTGCTACTACACGAGGAAGAAATTAAAAATACAACCACCAACACCAGTTACGAGACTGAGTTTTTGGCAAAAGATTATACTGTTGAAACTGCATTCTTCGTATGCACAATTGGAACTCAAGTTAGCATTATGCTTTGTATGGGAGCTATTATAACCCTGCGGGTAATTTTTCTCTTTTTGGTTTAACCAAAATGCGAACTAAATCCAACAAAATGTCAAACGTACATATTGATTATTTTTCGTTATTAGGATATACTAGACCATTTTAAGCGTCCTATCAGTATTTTTATCGCCTTTGCATCACAATTTATTGCAATGCCTGCCTCAGCGTTTGGAATCATCAATATAGCAGACGTAAGTTTTAGTACTTATTTAAAACAAATTAATGACATATCTAAATAAATCGAGGGGTGCGACAATCAGAATCTGCTTGTCAGAGATTCGAATCTTCTTTGGGATTCGAAAGATTCGGATGGGATTCGGAAAGATTCGGAAAGATTCGGGGGATTCGGCTGGGATTCGGGGGGATTCGGATAGATTCGGGGGATTCGGGGGGATTCGAATGAGATTCGGGGAGATTCGGATGGGATTCGGTGGGATTCGGCGGGATTCGGTGGGATTCGGCGGGATTCGGATGGGATTCAGAAAGATTCATATAATTTTTTTCAAATAAATTTAGTGAAGTGGGAATGTTTTTTTATTTTAATTTTAACTCTTAGTGAAATGTGGTAAAATACGAGGTAAAATAGCACGCAATCAAATGCAATCACAATTGCGAACAATGATGAATTCCGGGCTCGATTCCGGGATTAATTTGAAGTTCGCGCTAAATCATAAATGCGCATGCGCAGATACCGCGCAGCGAGGTGCGCAGGTATAATTTCTTCCGATGATGATTTTACGGACAATTTCAAGGACAATTTCAAGGACAATTTCAAGGAAGTTTCTTTTAAAAATATTATTACATTTTTTAATCATAAATTTTGTTTTTATTTATCTCGATTTGTATACAACTTAAAGATTCGAGATTCGAAGATTCGGTGGGATTCGGAAAGATTCGGGTGGGATTCGGAAAGATTCGGGTGGGATTCGGAAAGATTCGGGCGGGATTCGGAAGCCATTGTCAGAGATTCGGTCGAATGTCGCCCCCCTCGAAATAAATAGTTACCACCAGCAATCGCTCTTAGCGCCATGATATTAGCTACCAGTCCAGGAGGATCGGCATCCAATCTCTTCACTTTCTTCTTGGATGGAGATGTTCCATTGAGGTATTTCCATCACCATTATACATTACACAGTCCTGATTTTACTTTATTTGAAGTATCATGCTGACCACTATGTCAACAGTTCTGGCCATTGGTTTTATGCCTCTTAACTTGTGGATATACGCTCGACAGTGGGAAGGTGGAGATCATTTGAAAGTTCCTTATAAGGAGATTTCGATTACTCTTGCATGGATTCTGATACCTTTAATTTGTGGAATGATTGCAAATAGGTTTACAAAAAAACTAGCCAAGATGATAAATCAAGTAATCCATTTAAATATATAAAATTATTTTTATACATTCAATAATATTTTGTAGGTTGGCAGCATATTAAGCATTTTGCTGATGATTAGTACTTTTGCCTTACAATACATTATGACTCCAGAAGCATTCAACAAGGGTTGGCAATTATGGCTAACGGCAATAACCATACCAACTGCTGGTTTAATTTTCGGTTATTTCTTCGCCTTTATTTCCAAACTACCCATGAAGGAATGTAAAACCATCTGTCTTGAAACTGGAATACAGAGTGTCGGTTTGGCCACTACAGTTGTTGTTACATCTTTTCCAAAAAAGTTTCATAGTCAAATGACCCCTATTTTAATTATGTTTGGTATTTACATAAGTGCAATAGGCTTAATTGTGACCTTTATTTTTAGAATTACAAAAGTTCTTAATAAGAGAAAGTCTGCTAAAACTACATGTAATGATGTAACAAGCGATGAAACCAACACTTACATACAATATTCACAAATAAACTTAAAACTTGACATTTTATTTATTGTACAAGTACGCAATTTGCAGAGCAAGGTTATCCGTTTTAGAAAAAAGGATGTCGTATTCAGTGCAACTTATCATTTCTAAACATTGGTCATTAGGGATGGAACATCATTATTACTCATACTAGCACCCACTTCTACGAACACAATGCAAAAAAATTCATTATGCTTTTCTGTTATAAAATAAAATACATCTTTGAATGCAGAGATATCTGTCAAACTCACTTGTCAGCATGGCTGAAGGTTTGCTGATTTATGCGCTCGTATTTTATTCTGTTTATACAAGGTCTTGAGATAGGTGGCGCAACAGCAACCGGCATCACCACGAACAATTGGTAAACAAATAAATGATGGGGTTGAGAAACACTACTAGGTGCATTCAATAAGTCTAAAACGTATGCAAAACTCGTTTCGTGTTTGTACGTGACGTCATTCCCATTCCCATTGAATAACATGTTATTCAATGGGAATGACGTCACGTGCAAACACGAAACGAGTTTTGCATACGTTTTAGACTTATTGAATGCACAATTACAAACATATGGATATAATTGAATGAATGAGTGACACAATAATAATAAGCATAAATGAGGAATAAATAAAAAAAAGTTGTCAAATAACCATTTAACGACTTGGAAATGAGGAAATAATTAGGTATTAGGTATAGTACTATCAAGTTTGGTGCGGACCATAAAAATAACTAAGAATTTTGACATGTATAGAGATACCCATTTCACTTCATTTACGATGTGAATATTCTTTTTAAATTTTTTTGTTTTTATCAATTACAAAACCCGCTTTCGTATGCACCAACTAGGAAATATTATTCAGATATTAAAAAATAAAAATTTACTTCGGAAGCAGTGACGTGTAAAAACATTCATACGAAGATATGGTGAAACGAGCAAGGACACGTGCTGATACGCATAGATCAGAGAAAAGGACAAGGTTGTCGAAATAACATGGAAAATACGTTGCCACTTCGAAAACCAGATTTTGAAAATACAATCAACAATGCCGGTAATGAGACTGAATTTTCGACTGAAAATCATATTGTTTCAACAGCTTTCTTTGTATGCACAATTGCATCTCAAATTACTGTTATGCTTTGCATGGGAGCCATTATCACACTGCAGGTACTTTTTCCCTTTTGGCTTTAACCACGCACAGAACCATGTTGTGGTGATACGATTAAACTTCCAAAATGCCAACAAGATATGTCAAAGTTTAGCATAAATATTAGCCAATTTTGACTATTTTTTATGTTTAGGATATACTAGACCATTTTAAGCGGCCAATCAGTATATTTATCGCCTTTGCATCACAATTTATTGCATTGCCTGCCTCGGCGTTTGGAATCATCAATATAGCAGACGTAAGTTTTAGTACTTATTTAAAACAAATTAATGACATCTTTAATTAAACAGTTGCCACCAGCAGTCGCTCTTAGCGCCATGATATTAGCTACCAGTCCAGGAGGATCGAAATCCAATCTCTTCACTTTCTTCTTGGATGGAGATGTTCCATTGAGGTATTTCTATCAGTAATTCACATTACACAGTCTTGATTTTACTTTATTTGAAGTATCATGCTGACCACTATGTCAACAGTTCTGGCCATTGCTTTTATGCCTCTTAACTTGTGGATATACGCTCGACAGTGGGAAGGTGGAGATCATTTGAAAGTTCCTTATAAGGAGATTTCGATTACTCTTGCATGGATTCTGATACCTTTAATTTGCGGAATGATTGCAAATAGGTTTACAAAAAAATTAGCCAACATAATAAATCAAGTAATCCATTTAAATATATAAATTTATTTTTATACATTCAATAATATTTTGTAGGTTGGCAGCATATTAAGCATTTTGCTGTTGATTAGTGCTTTTGCCTTACAATACATTATGACTCCAGCAGCATTCAACAAGGGTTGGAAATTATGGCTAACGGCAATAGCCATACCAACTGCTGGCTTAATTTTCGGTTATTTCTTCGCTTATATTTCCAAACTGTCCATGAAGGAATGTAAAACCATCAGTATTGAAACTGGAATACAGAGTGTCGGTTTGGCCATTACAGTTATTATAACATCTTTTCCAAAAAAGATTCACAGTCAAATGACCCCCGTCTTAATAATGTTTGCGATTTACGTAACTGCATTAGTCTTAATTTCAGCTTCTGTATTTAGAATTACTCAATTCCTCAATAATAGAAAGTCTGCTGAAGCCACATCTATTGTTAATGGCGTACGATGAAATAAAAACTTTCTTCTGAAATTTTCCTTTTAAATAAAACCCAGAATTACGCGTTTTATTTGACGCATAAGCAGTGTAAGCAATTTGCAGAGCAAGGTTTTCCGTTTTTGAAAAAGGATGTCGTATTCAGTCAGACTTTTCATTTCTAAACATTGGTCATTAGGGATGGAACATCATTATTGCTCATACCGGCAGTCCATTTCTACGAACACAATGCAAAAAAATTCATTATGCTTCTCTGTTATAAAATAAAATACATCTCTGAATGCAGAGATATCTGTCAAACTCAAAATGGCTGAAGGTTTGTTGATTTATGTGCTCGTAGTTTATTCCGTGTTTTCTCCAACCGCGGTGTTTTCAGCGTGCTCGAGTAAGTGTTACTTGTTGTATTTTACATGTAAACTCGTAGAAAATAATTCCAATTGGTTATAATGTAGATAAAGCAGGTTTTTGTCCGTTGCCAATACCGAAGGTTCCGTCTGGGGGTGTTGAAGTTACTTACTGCAAGGACGATCGAGAATGTCCAAAGAATTTCAAATGTTGTCCGATCTACCAAGCCAGTTCCAAGAAATCTTTTTTAGTTTGCACCATGCCACTTACCAATTTCATAAATCCAACGGAAACAGTGAAAGAAACTTCAACCGTAACGACAACCCAACACCACACGTCAACTAAGACGGACACGAGCACTAAGACTGAAATTGAAACAAAAACAAAAACAAAAACTGACACAGAAACTGAATTCAAGACCAAAACAGAAACTCGTACAACCACCTTGCCACCTCTCACTGAACTTATAATAACCACTAGAATTGTAACATCTCCAGCTGTAACCATGACTATTGTGAGCACACAGAGTGTGTCAGTAACCGCAACAAAAACAATTACATTAATGTTACCGCCAGTAAATTGCACCAAACCATAAAGTTATTACTGTAATTCTAAAATTTAATGTTTTATTTCGTTTATGTTAATATTGACACGCGGAAACATGATATTAAATTATGTTTACTCCTACACTCTTCTATTACGGCATGTAATTACATAAGTGTTGTATTATGAGTTCATTTTATGTCTTCACAAAAAATAACTTGTATTTAGGTGAGGTTTATTATCGATGTTTTAATCAATTGTAATGGCTATCAAACTTTTCACTGCATTGTGATTGAATTAACCTTTAATACGGAGAGTGAGGCTGTGTACAATCGGTAGACACATTAAAAGCAAATAAAAATTTTGAATTGTGTGGTTACATAAAATGAGGATATGACGTCTGCTGATCACACAAACTTCAAAGTATGTCAGGAGAACACGGTTCAAGGTAAAGCGAGGGTCGAAAACACTGCTCGTCGGCGGATTCACGAGGAAATGTCGCAACTGGAAGCTGTAGGAAATGATAACTTGACCGATAATGCTGGAAATGCGACGTCGCTGACGACCGAAAATCATGTAGTGGACACGGCATTTTTTATTTGTGTAATTGCAGTTCAAATTGCTATTATGCTCAGCATGGGCGCCATTATCACACCGCAGGTAAATTTGATTTTCGTCTGCTTTATTTTGTAATGTGATCTGTAAATGGAAAATGTAAGATCTAGCTACAGAAAAAGTAATCGGTGTTTTTATTTCTTTTTACAAAAGAATGACAGGAATTAGATTAATTTTTTCGAATTATTTCTGCGGCGAATTAATTTCATGTAGGTTATTACATAAAAGTATTCATACTTTGTGTTCGTTCATTATAATATCGACCACAAAAGCTTATAAGCTTCTAAGCTATTTAACAATAGACAAATGCTTTTATTTTGTGTACTAACTAAGGTCAATAAACGCATGGCCTATAAACTGGCTGTTGAAAAAGAAATTCCTTTCAAACAAACTTTCCGCTCCTTTTCACGTAACTGACCTAATTTTTATCCTGTGAAAGCATTTTCAATTTTCTATTTTCATTTAAAATTGTAAATTAAAACATGGGTAATCTGTTTTAAATATTTGCAGCATAAATAAACAAATATTAACTTTTGTTTTTGTTTTCATTTTAGGATATAATTGACCATCTTAAACGCCCTATCAGCATACTTATCGCCCTCATATCTCAATTTGTTGCAATGCCCGCCTCCGCATTTGGACTCATCAATTTGGCACAGGTAATTTACACTCTCTTGCGTCTACGTAACAGTAATTAAGTAACAATCTGTCAATATACAAACAGTTTCCATCAACAATCGCTCTTAGTGCCATGATCTTAGCATGTTGTCCAGGAGGTTCATCATCCAATCTCTTCACATACTTCTGTGATGGCGATGTTCCACTCAGGTATATTCATCACCACAACATTTTCCATACTAAAACCAATTTTACTCTTTTTGCAGCATCATGTTGACAACTATATCAACAATTTTAGCCATAGGTTTCATGCCACTCAACTTGTGGATCTACACTAGGCAATGGGAAGGTGGCGATCAATTAAAAGTTCCTTACAAAGCCATTGCGATTACTCTTGCTTGGATTTTGGTACCTTTAATCTTTGGAATGATTGCTAAGCGATTCGCACCAAAATTAGCAAACTGGATAAATCAAGTAAATTAATTACATTAAAAAGAAACACAATCTTAATATAATGTTAAACGTCGAATCTGCAGATTGGCAGCGTTTTAGGAATGGCGTTGATTTGGACTGCCATTATATTACAATACATTATGTTTCCAGAAGCATTCAACAAAGGCTGGAAATTGTGGCTAATAGCAGCGGCAATACCTACTGCTGGTTTCCTTCTTGGTTATTTGTTAGCATTTATTGCCAGGCAACCTGCAAAACAACGTAAAACTATTTCTCTAGAAACTGGGATGCAAAGTATCAGTTTGGCCACTACAATCGTCATAACTTCTTTTCCATCCGATATGCATGGACAGATGACACCTCTTTTGACCATGTGTGGTATTTACTTGAACGGGGCTGCTTTTATTTTGACTGCTTTCGTTCGGTTACCGAGTCTTTTTAGAAAAAGGAAATCTGCTAAAATCACTCCTGTTGTTGAAAAAGAGGATAAAGTAGTCAGCACAATTACATGAGGCTTTAAACTACTATCTTGTGCTGCTACTATAACTTCTGTTTGTAATTTTAATTACGGGTATATATTTTTTTTTTAGTTTTTTCGTATTTGCGATTGTAGATAAACTCATCAACCATATTTTTGTAATTATTGTTGTTCGAATCGTAACTTAAAATTTTTAATTACTTTTACATCTTTAAAAAATACAGTTGTACTGTCATTAAACATTTCCTGCATCGTTAGAGGTGACAGTTTATTTACTTTACAAGTAGTTGTCGTATTACTGACAGCAGTAATTGATAAATGTACTCTGCAAAGTCCATTCAACGGACAATATTGATTAGATATTGTATGTTACAAGTATCTAATCTTTATATCGTATCTCATCATCGCCTTTAATACTAGCAAGCAAGTTTGATTTAACTTTACACATGTTGACACATTCAGTCACCAATATGTCGGAGTTGGAAATCGTTGAAATTGAAAACACAACTGACATTAACAGTAACATGACGTTTTCTTCGGCCGAAAATAAGACTATGGAAAAAGCATTTTATGTTTGCACACTTGCAGTGCAAATTGCCATTATGCTCAGTATGGGATCCATTATCACAATAACGGTATTTTTTTTTGGAGTCGGTGTTTTACATGCGTTAATGTATTCATTTATTTCAATTTTAGGAAATAATTGACCATTTTAAACGTCCTATTAGTACATGTGTGGCTCTCGTATCACAATTTGTTATAATGCCTGCATCCACCTTTGGACTTATCAATTTAGCACAAGTAAGTGTGATACAATTTTTTTTGTTCTTAAATAAATAACACAACGATTCAAAACCATAATTGAAATAGTTTCCACCAACCATTGCCCTTAGTGGCATGATATTAGCCACTTGTCCAGGAGGTTCATCATCCAATCTCTTCACATTCATCTTGGATGGCGATGTCCCACTCAGGTATTTAGCTCTGCAGTATCAACAACTCAGTTTATTGTATTCCCTTTGCAGTATCATGTTGACAACAATGTCAACAGTTTTAGCCATTGGTTTCATGCCTCTTAACTTATGGATTTACGCTCGACAGTGGGAAGGTGGAGATCAATTGAAAGTCCCTTATAAAGCCATTGCCATCACTCTTGGTTGGATTTTGTTACCCTTAATCATAGGAATGATTGCAAAACGGTTTACACCAAAATTAGCCAAAACAATTAATAATGTAAGATATTTAAATTTATTTGTTTTTGAAAAATGTTTTCTCAAAAATTGAATCTGCAGATCGGCAGCATTTTAGGAATCGTGTTGATGTGGGTTGCAATGACTTTACAATTCTTTATGTTCCCAGATGCATTCAACAAAGGCTGGAAATTGTGGCTAATAGCAGTAGCAATACCTACTGCTGGTTTCCTTCTTGGTTATTTGTTAGCATTTATTGCCAGGCAACCTGCAAAACAACGTAAAACCATTTCTATTGAAACTGGAATGCAGAGTATTAGTTTGGCCACAACTATTGTCGTAATCTCTTTTCCATTAGGTATGCATGGTCAAATGACACCTCTGATTACAATGTGTGGCGTTTACACAGCAGCATTGCCTCTAATTTTGTATGTTATTTTTCGAGTTGGAAATATTTTTATTTCGAGAAAATCTGCCGACGCTTTGCAAATAGACAAATGTGAGGAGATGTCCAGTTTTATCTCATGAGGTTCTAAAATAGATTTCTTTGCGTAAATTTTCACTTTTATTTAAATACAGTTGCAGCATTTTGAACATAAAAATAAAATAAGCAAAATCGAGCATTTTCATGAGTACTTTGTGGTGATCCCGAAAATCAATTATTCGGATTAGAAATTTTTCTTTGTTTGCAACTTTTAATTTCCATTTCTCGGGTTGTGGGAGCAAAAGGGCAGTTGCTATAGCAATTACACAACCCTAGATGTTGTGTAAAAACGCTATATCCGGATAAACTGTTCCTCACAACACACCTGTCGCGACAATATAAATAGCCGATTTATTGGGTTGAATCTCATTCGTGTAAGGTTGGATTAAAACAATAAAGAGCGTATTTCAACTTTAATAAATGATTGAATCAAAGAATTATTAAATTAATTATCAATAAAAAACATTTGTGTAAATATTAATTTAAGAAAATAGAATAAAATGAAAATGAAAATGAATTTAAAGGCGATGGCGTCGACTCGCGATTTATATTGAGCATTTTCCTCATTGTACAGGACGTCTCATTTCTCTTGAAACAAAGGGGCAATTTCCTGAGTCAATTAAATATGGAGTAACATTTATTATTCAAAATATGTAAAGGACTTTCCTTTTCCTGCAGCCGAACATCCAATTTTGCAGATTTTGTATGAGGGTGAGCAGTAACTTCATTTGCCATCGTCACGTATCTAATCTTACACCGTATCTGATGGACACTATTACAGCAAACACGTTTAATTTGACTTTACTCATGTTGACGCATTCAGACAACAACGGGTCGGAATTGGGAATGGTTGAAATTGAAAATACAACCTACATTAACAGTAATATCCCGTTTTCTTCGGCCAAAGATAAAACTATAGAAACCGCATTTTATGTTTGCGTACTTGCAACACAAATTGCCATTATGCTCAGTATGGGATCCATTATTACAATAACGGTATTCGTTTTTGGAGTCGGTGTTTTACATGGGTTAATGTATTCATTTATTTCTATTTTAGGAAATAATTGACCATTTTAAACGTCCTATTAGTATATGTGTGGCACTCGTGTCACAATTTATTATAATGCCTGCATCCACCTTTGGACTTATCAATTTGGCACAAGTAAGTGTGATATTTTTTTGTTTTTAAATAAATAACACCACGATTCAAAACCTAATTGCAATAGTTTCCACCAACCCTCGCCCTTAGTGGCATGATATTAGCTACTTGTCCAGGAGGTTCATCATCCAATCTCTTCGCACACATCTTCGATGGCGATGTCCCACTCAGGTATATGTCTCAGCAATAGCAATCACTACAAAACACAGATATTCTATTCTTCTGCAGCATCATGTTGACAACTATGTCAACAGTTTTAGCCATTGGTTTCATGCCTCTCAACTTGTGGATCTACACTAGGCAATGGGAAGGTGGCGATCAATTAAAAGTTCCATACAAAGCCATTGTGATCACTCTTGCTTGGATTTTGGTGCCTTTAATCTTTGGAATGATTGCTAAGCGATTCGCACCAAGATTGGCAAACTGGATAAATCAAGTAAATTAATTAGATTAAAAAGAAACACAATCTTAATGTAATGTTAAACGTTGAATCTGCAGATTGGCAGCGTTTTAGGAATGGCGTTGATATGTATTGCCATTATATTACAATACATTATGTTTCCAGAAGCATTCAACAAAGGCTGGAAATTGTGGCTAATGGCAGCAGCAATACCCACTGCTGGTTTCCTTCTTGGTTATTTGTTAGCATTCATTGCCAGGCAACCTGCAAAACAATGTAAAACTATTTCTCTTGAAACTGGGATGCAAAGTATCAGTTTGGCCGCAACAATTGTCGTAATCTCTTTTCCAGTAGAAATGCATGGTCAAATGACACCTCTTCTCACAATGTGTGGTGCTTACACAAACGTATTTCCCCTAATTTTGTTTACTATCTATCGAATTTGCTGTGGTATTATTAAGAGAAAATCTGCAAAACCTGTGCAGACAGAAAATTCTGAGGAGATGTCCAATTTTATCTCATGAGCTTCTGTATCAGAATTCTTATTTCCTATTTTCTTCTCTTTCTTCGAATACTATTTTCTTTTCCTTGTTTGAATCACTCAATCAAGTACTGCAATACATCAAAACGTACGACACAGACATGGTCACAGAAACGCAGCCGTTTGATTGACTGCGTTTTAAATTGCGGGGGAGATGGGACGACTTTCTGTACGATTTAAAAAATTAACCTTGACGCATGAGCATTGAAAATATCTGGGAATAGTTGCCAAACGTTAGTTGCTTAGCAACCGTATTATTGTCACTACTCACAATAAAAAAACTGATTAAATTGTTAAATAAGCCTATAGAAAGAAATTGCAATATAAAAAAAGCAATTTTACAGCATTATTTTATACTCCTCGTTATCGCCCAAGAGAGTGAAGACGCAAGAGAGCGCAAAATTAGAGATTTCGCAGCGGGAGTTTGGCTAACTTGTAAGGAGCCAGAACAAAGACCAGCTAGGGAGCTAGGCCGGGTTGGAGAAACCTAAGTTTGAACCACGAGTCGAAGCGGAAATTCTCCGCAGAGGAACGAATGCAACCGGCGATATGGCGCCCCGGCTGAATCTGGTTTTATTGTAGATTGGAACTCGCACAATACCGTCAGCTCAGGAGCAGGATCGGTCTTCAGACGTCGTCGGAGCGGCAGGTGTTTGGTCTGCAGCTCTTCGTCTAGGAGGTCCGTCAGAGGATTCGTCGGATACGCCATCATACAAATCGGGATGAATCTTTGGGAGTCTCACAAATCACCGGTCAGAACAATGCATTTGAACAAAGCTATGATGACAGTGTGGTGAAGGTAGTGAATGTAGCAAAAAGTGTGTGCAATAACGAAATATTACTTCAAAATCTACCCGGAAAATCGGCCAATGCGCCTGCATGTGTCTGGCACACTTCGTGCCTACCAACTGTGCTCATTAGGAGCTAGTCATAGCAACCCCCTAATAATGCCAGTCTCGTTGCTATGAAATAAATACATAAATATTATTACATAATAATAACAATTTTTACCCAAATATCACGTGGATATTTGGGGTCTCAACAAATATGAATGGACCCCTCTTATTACAATGTGTGGTGCTTGTTTAACAGTATTTTATCATACTTTTGATTGCTATCTTTCGAGTTGGAAACTTTTTTATAACGAGAAAATCTGCTAATTCTGTGGAAATAGAAAAATATGAGATTCTGAACTAGAATTATTTCTGTAAATTTTCACGTGTATGTAAATATAGCTGCAACATTTATTTTATTGCATATGATTACAGTAAGCAGACCTTATTTTAACTTATGAGTTTATGTATGTTGTGTTGGCTTTATTTTTGTTTGCATGCTAATTTAGCAGATTTTGTATCTGGTTTGCAGTTTCTTCAGTCGCCATGGACCAGATATTTTAATGTTATTTAATGTGATTAAATCATTTGATGACAAAATGTTTTATTCATCAGAGAGAATGGCAAGCAGCAGCCGTTGCAATTGTTGACGAATTTTTTTTTCTTGTTTGACACCGATTCAACACATTTTCACGGAAATGTTTTTGATTGGCTTGTCCTTTAAATTGCGGTGATCGTAATGCGTATGTGCAATCAAATTGTGCCACATTGTACTTTGTGTATCTCCAGCACACACACTGTGAGTCTTGGTTTCCTTTGGTTTATTATTTAAAGTTTTAGTGCACTTTGCAATCATGTTGACGTTATCTGAAATTAACAACGCAACTGACCTTGCCGATAACACAACTTCCTCGTCGGTTAAAGACGGGATCATAAGAACCTCATTTTATGTGTGCGTAATTTCGACTCAAATTCTCATCATGCTCGGCATGGGAGCAATTATCACAATCAAGGTAGTTTTGTTGGTGTTGCAATTTTGGCAGTGTAAAAAATGTACTGCAGTGAAACAAAATGTCAAAATGATCCAATACATGTTTTTATTTTGTAGGAGATACTAGAACATTTTAAACGGCCTCTTTGTATAACTATAGCTCTCATATCACAATTTATTGCAATGCCCGCCTCGGCGTTTGGACTTATCAATTTAGCACAGGTAAATTATTTTATTTGTTATACATTTTTTATGCCAATGACAGCATATCTTATAAATAGCTTCCGCCGACCATTGCATTTAGTGCCATGATATTGGCTACTTGTCCAGGAGGTTCAGCATCCAATCTCTTCACATATTTCTGTGATGGCGATGTTCCACTCAGGTACTTTCATCACCAACACCCTTTCCCACACTACCCGTAGACTAATTCAAATTTTTTTGCAGCATCATGTTGACAACTTTAGCGACAGTTTTAGCTTTTGGTTTGATGCCTTTCAACTTGTGGCTTTACACTCACCATTGGGAAGGTGGAGGTCAATTGAAAGCTCCTTATAAAGAAATAGCAATCACACTTGCTTGGATTTTGTGTTGTTTTATTGAATGTTATATTCCTGTCCGCCAGGTGTCTTTACCACCTGTGCACCTGTATTTGGCACTGACCAATCAGTGCCCTGTTTTGTATTTAGTGCTCCGCGCACTTTTAAACATCTGTTTTAGATTAAAACCATCACTGTTAATATTTCACCAAAAAGCCAAGCGTCTCCATTTTTATGCCTCCAACATATTAGAACAAAAACTACAGGTTATGGGCCCAGCACGCTTCCACTGCGCTTAAAAATCATCAAGTTTTGTACCGGAACATTCGAGGAAGTTAAAAACGAATTTAACACGAACATTCCACAAGAAACAGAACTAAGAAACGATGGCGAACGGCGGCGGAAATTCAGCTCGAATCGAGGCGTTGGGAAAGGAAAACTTCGACACATGGAAGATCCAGATGGAAGCAATTTTGGATCAACGGGACCTACTCGTGCACGCGGAAGGTACGTCGAAACGACCAGAGACCATTGAAGGCAACGCGAAACGTATGAAGGAGATCGAGACGTGGGAGAAAAGTGATCGAACAGCCAAAAATGACATTTTGCTAAACATAAAGCAATCTGAACTTCGAATGGCCAAAAATTGCAGCACCGCAAATGAATTGTGGAGGAAGTTGCATAGTGTGTACCAATCGAAAGGACCGGCAAGAAAAATCACGTTGTTAAAACGACTCGCGACACACAAGATGGCGGACGGAGAAAACGTGGAGAGTCACCTAAAAGAATTCTTCGAACTAGTAGACAAATTGCTAGACATGGATTTTAAAATGCCCGAAGATTTCACAACGATTCTACTGCTACTGAGTTTGCCAAATTCCTACGACAACTTTCGATGCGCAATAGAATCCCAAGATAAATTGCCATCGCTGGAAGTTTTGGAGGGAAAAATCAAAGACGAGTCGATCGCCCGCGGAAAAGGAAAAGAAGACGTGTCGGACGCCATGATGGCCAGAAAAACGTTCCAAAAACGTAAGCAACCAAAGAAATACGGCGACGAAAATTCGAATTCGACCGAGAAGCCAGTTTTCAAATACAAGTGTCACGGTTGCGGAAAAATTGGCCACAAAATCGCCGATTGCCGAAGTAAAAGCAAGAAGGAAAGCGCATCAAGAGCCGAGAAATCCAAGTACGAATTATTTTTCTGCGAGCAAATCGAGACAGCGCTGATAAGCGAGACGTCACGACCGAAAAATTGGTGTTTGGACAGCGGCGCCAGCTCCCACATGTGCTCGAACGATTCAACATTTTCGACGATCGAATTCCTGAAAAACCAAAAACTGAATTTGGCCAGCAAAGCGAGTACAAAAATCGACGGAAAAGGAACCGCGAAAATTGTCGTCAACACCGGGAACGGAAATGTGAAGCTGGATTTGGCGGAAACTCTTTTGGTGCGAGATCTACGAACGAATTTGATGTCGGTCGGGAAGATCACAGAACGGGGACACAAGGTGATTTTCGATGATAAGTCAGCAGAAGTGATAAATCCGAAGGGAGAAATCGTATTCACCGCCGAAAAAAGGAACGGACTGTATTACATCGTCGACGAGACCGAGGATGCTGCGACTGCAGCGGAAATCGAAGTCGGAACCGGATCAAAACCTGCAAAACCCGCAAGTACGAAAATACAAGAATGGCACAAAAGACTTGGGCACCTGAACGAGTCAAGTCTGAAAATACTAAACGAAAAGGCGGACGGAATGAATTTGGAAAAGGACGCCAAGCTGCCAACTTGTGAAACTTGCATCGAGGGGAAGCACGCAAGTACGAAATTTCCTGACTCCACGTCAAAAAGCGAAAAACTGCTGGAACTTGTACACTCGGACGTTTGCGGACCAATGCCAACAAAGTCCATGAACGGATCAAGATACTTCGTGACCTTCACCGACGACAAATCGAGGTGGTGCAAGGTGTATTTTCTGAAGCACAAAAGCGAAGTTTTCGAGGCATTCAAGTCATTTAAAACGTTTTGCGAGAGGGAAACTGGTTGCGCACTAAAAGTTTTACGATCGGACAACGGGAAGGAATATGTAAATAAGAAATTCGACGCATACTTACAAGAAAACGGCATAAAGCGCCAAACCAGCGTCGAACGAACCCCGGAACAAAATGGCGTCTCGGAAAGAATGAATAGAACTTTGATCGAGATGGCACGATGCATGTTACTGCAAGCAAAATTGCCTAACTCATATTGGGCGGAAGCAATCAACACTGCATGCCACATCCGAAATAAATGCCCGACTAGAAGTTTGGAAAATGAAATCCCGCATCAAGTCTGGACCGGAAGAAAACCGAATGTCGACTATTTTCGAGTTTTTGGAAGCAGAGTCTTCGCGTTGGACAAGAAACCGAACAAGGGGAAGTTCGAACCGAAGTCAAAAGAATGTATTCTCATCGGATATTGGGACGGATCGAAGGCGTATCGCTTGTGGTCAAAAAGCGAAAACAAAATTATAAAAAGTCGCGATGTGAAATTTGTCGAAAAATCGGAAAATGAAACGAATGAAGAATGTGAAGAAAACGATAATAACAATAATTTTAATGACATTCTCACCGATTGCAGAACAGATCAAATCGAGAATGGAACCGAAATTTCCGAGGACGAAGTCGAGAGCGCAGGCGAGAACGAGCCCGATAATGAGGACGAGAGAGAGACGCAACACGAAGAAGCCGAACCTCGTCAGAATGAAAACGCGCAAATAATTCCACGACGATCCTCGAGAACGCCAAAACCTTACCCAAATCGAAATGGGGACCCACCCAGAAAGAAATACACCAGAAAGAATCCGACAACAACTAATGAAGTTTTGGACGAAATTGCACAGATAGCAATTCTCGACGATCCAACGACAGCGGCCGAAGCTTTGAATGGAAACGACCCACAAGAATGGATGAAAGCGATGAAGGAAGAGTACGACGCTTTAATCGAAAACGAAACGTGGGAGGAGTGCGACCGACCAAAAAATAGAAACGTAATCGGATGTAGATGGGTCCTCCGCACGAAATTTGAAGCAGACGGGTCAATCGAACGCAGAAAGGCCAGACTGGTCGCCAAAGGATATGCACAGCAGCCAGGCATCGATTACTTTGAAACCTACGCGCCCGTCGCACGACCGGGATCAATTCGAATGATGATGGCAATCGCAGCCGAGTTGGGATTGACCGTACACCAAATGGACGCGATAACGGCATATTTGAACGGCGAAATCGAAGAGGAAATTTTTATGGAATTCCCCGAATATTTGGAATTTATTGCTGGAATAAAAATCAAGAAAGGAAAAGTCTGCCGGATGAAAAAGGCGTTATACGGATTGAAGCAGTCGGGTCGCCAGTGGTACAAAAAACTGGACGAGAAGTTGCAAAAGCACGGACTGAAGCCAACAAACGCAGACCCATGCGTGTATTACCAAATGAATGGAGAAGTCATCACGCTCGTCGCAATCTACGTGGATGATTTTATCATCGCAACGAACTGCAAAAGAAACTTGGAGAAATTAAAATCGAACCTGAAGAGCGAGTTCAAAATGAAGGATTTAGGACAAATTCACTACTGCTTGGGAATCGAGTTTAAACAGGACGAAAAGACGAAATCAATCACGATGGCGCAGAAAAAATACGTTAAGGACATACTGAATCGTTTCGGAATGCAAGACTGCTCGAAAAACACAACTCCACTCGACGCAAATCAGAAATTGCAGAAAAACAAGAAAAAGGAGGATGGGACCGACGAAGAGCTACTGGATCCAGAGAAGTTCCCGTACCAAAGTTTAATCGGATCACTCATGTACCTCGCCGTTTGCACTCGACCCGATATTTCCTACACCGTCAGCGCATTAAGTCAATATAATACGTGCTTCACCGGAACTCATTGGACAGCAGCAAAACGCGTCCTAAGATATTTGAAGCACTCATCGAATCTCGGGCTAAAATTCGAAAAGACCGGAAAAGACTTAGTCGGCTACACGGATGCAGATTGGGGAGCAAACTTGGACGACCGTCGCTCGTACACCGGCTACTGCTTTAAACTCGCGAACGCGACAATATGCTGGGAAGCAAGAAAGCAGAAGACCGTCGCAACCTCGTCGACCGAAGCAGAATATATGGCGTTGGCCGACGCGTCAAAAGAAGCAATCTACTTGCGAAACTTCCTAGACGAAATTAAATACATCAACAAGAAGAAAGAAACGACCCTCATTTATAGCGATAATCAGGGGGCACACAAATTGGTGCGAAACCCAATTTTTCATTCCAGAACCAAGCACATCGACATTCGCCACCATTTTGTTCGAGAAACATGTGAGCGGGGAGATATCGACATAGAATTCCTGGAGAGTGAGAAGATGGTCGCCGATGTGTTGACCAAGGGGCTTTTTAAGCCAAAACACGAAGAATTGATCGCCCAATTTGGATTGAAGGAAATTGTTTAAGAAATATTGTTTTTAATATTTTGAATTGTTTGTGAATGAATACTTTAATGTTTAAATGTCTAAATTGCTTAAGAAAAATGTTTTGAATTTTGAAATGTAGGAATATTGCCATTCAGGGGAAGTGTTGTTTTATTGAATGTTATATTCCTGTCCGCCAGGTGTCTTTACCACCTGTGCACCTGTATTTGGCACTGACCAATCAGTGCCCTGTTTTGTATTTAGTGCTCCGCGCACTTTTAAACATCTGTTTTAGATTAAAACCATCACTGTTAATATTTCACCAAAAAGCCAAGCGTCTCCATTTTTATGCCTCCAACATATTAGAACAAAAACTACATTTTGGTACCTTTAATGTTTGGAATGATTGCAAAAGAGTTTGCACCAAAGTTGGCCAACATAATAAATCGAGTAAATCAAAATTGACATTTTATTAATAATTTTTTTTTCTAATTTTTCTTTATTTTAAAAAATTACGTTTTCAGGTCGGTTCCATCTTAGGGTTGTTATTGATATTTACAGCGAATATATTACAATATGTTATGCATAGAGAAGCATTCCACAAGGGATGGAAATTGTGGCTGATAGCTGCAGCAATACCAAGTGCTGGGTGCCTTTTTGGTTACGTGTTAGCGTTTCTAGGAAGACAACCCCCCAAACAGCGTAAAACCATTTCACTTGAAACTGGAATGCAGAGTGTGAGTTTGGCCCAAATCATCGTAGTAACTTCTTTTCCAAGACATATGCACGGACAAATGACACCTTTCCTTACAATGAGTGGTGTGTACGTTAACGCAGCTGCCATTACGCTCGCTGTTATCTTACGAATAGCACGCGTTTTTCGTAATACTATTTTCGCTAAAAAGAGTTCTGTTATTCAAAAATCTGATGAAAACGACAGCTTTATTGCATAAATTTCTAGATTATTTTATACTGCATACGGACGACAAACCACAGTTCAAATAACTCTGTAGATGTAGACCAATCCAGTTTAGTTTCTACATCAATTTTATTAGATTTCCTAAGCGCATGGGTGTTTTTTCTCTGTAGCTTTACGAACACAATAGTTAATGATGAAATAGCAATGACAAGTTGTTTTTTAAAAAAAAAAAAAAATTTATTCTTTTATTCGACCAGATGTCCATAAACACTTTCCTTTATGTGGCAAAAATTAATAACATCCTTCCATTTATTGTGATAAAGATATTATGTTGCTGAAAATACGAATGTGTTGCAAGAACGACTGGAGAGAACTATTTTTATTTAATAACAATACTGTTACGTCTTTGGATATTTTACTCGTAGGGCGCGATGGACGTTCCGATACGATGCATCACTCGTAACGTACATGGACGTTTTATGGACACGGGACTTTGGCGGGAATGTTTGAATAATTCCCACAGATATACGCGTTATAGTTGATTAAACACCGTATCGTTATTTATTATGTCGTGTGCTTTACATTTCGTCATTACAAGAGAGGTAACCAAGGTAAGAACGAAAAACAACGTTACAAATACAATCGTCACTTAACAATAACATTTCGTTTCTTTCAAAACTATACACTCACATTTATTTCACAGTTTGAAATAAAATTGATTCAAAAATCTAAAAAGGAAAGCAATTTTACAAGACTATTTTGTAAAATAATAATGAATAAAATACTAGTTTCGGGTAGTAATATGCAACGAATATATTTCCTATACGAGTATGTGCTTACGTTATTTTGCTTTCGAGCATTAATATTGATGGGTCTAGAAGTATTTTTTTTAGAATTGTGTATTAGACGCATCCAAAAGCAAAGCGGCGCACGATCTAGAGGAAGTTCACTATGCAAAACATAGTTTTCTGATTGCAAAATGTAAGTATTGTTGCTATATTTAAGGTTTAAAAAAATCCTTGAAATAATTCTCTTTTTTATTTTCATAGGCATGTTTAACACTTAACAGTAGGCAATGCGTCGCAATATATCCGGTTGTTTCACGTTTCACGTTGCGAAAATGAAATGTAAAATGTTTCTTTCACAGAAGTTTGTCCAAAATGAAACAAAAGCATTTTTAGTTTATATTTCAGTCTGTCAGTTCTAAAATTATCCTATTGCTTGGACCTAGTAAAATGATAATTATACCGTATAACATCCTCAAATAATTACTATTTTTAGGACTAACATTTAGATTTTAATCTGTTACGTTTAGAACAACATTCATTTTCTGCACTAAGTTATTGGCAATTTACCAAAGGTTAATTTTCTTCAGACATGGTCTAAATGTTAAAGCTGTTGAAAAGAATAATGAATAATACTCGCGAAAACGGTTTCGGTCGCAATTGTCGCTATTCAGGTAATACATTTGAAGTTAATCTGCCATAAGGTTGTCTTACGACCGATTTAAAGCAATTTAAGAGTTACTCACTGCCACATGATGCACAAATACTAATTGATTCTCATTTATAATCATAATACCAGTAATTAATTATTTTGTTTCCATATTAGGATATACTCGATCAATTTAAACGCCTGATTTGTATATTTATTGCCTTCGTGTCACAGTTTGTTGCAATGCCACTGTCTGCTTTTGGACTTGTAAATTTAGCACAAGTAAGCCAAGTGGAATTGAATTGTTTCTCGTTTCTTATATTAACATAGTAATGTTTCAAACAGTTTCTATCAACTATTGCACTTGGCGCCACGATATTAGCCACCAATCTCTTCACTTATTACTATGATGGCGATGTTCCACTCAGGTATTTCTATCTACATTTTCACCAACAACACAAAAATTTCACTTTATTTGCAGTATAATGTTGACAACCATGTCAACGGTTTTAGCCACTGCTTTTATGCCTCTTAACTTGTGGCTTTATACTCGACAGTTGGAAGGTGGAGATCAATTGAAAGTTCCTTACAAAAGCATTGCAAGCACACTTGCAATTGACGAGTTATTCAAGAAGGTTAGGAGTCCAATGCTGAACTGGAATCTCAAGTTAATCTAGGAAATATGGTTGGATTTCTAGAGTAACAATGTTGAAATGTTTCATGATCAGGTTTTGGATTTAGATTGAGCATTTTCCTCATTTTACAGGAAGTGTCATTTCTCATGATACTGTGTCGTCATGACAACGCCAACACCAGCATGACCTGTTCCGTGAAACAAATGGGCAACTTCCTGAGTCAATTACATAACATATAACATTCAAAATATGTAAAGGAGTTTCCTTTTTAATGGTAGTGAATTTTGGAATTACTACACACCAAAGTCGCTCTTATAAAATCTTCAGAAAATACCAAGATTGGTTTGTGATAATTGATTGAATTCTAGACTAAATTCTAATTATTAACTGACTGTGATTACCGTAATCAAATGCATTCAAATCAAAGAGCAGTCAAATAAATCGCAAAATAAACTTGTGACGGGCACTACACTTGGAATTCTTGCAGCCGAACATCCAATTTTACTGATTTTGTATAAGGCTAAGTGCTTTTATTCTCGTTCTACAGAAGATGGCGCTGCAATCTTGGCAACATCACAATTAATCATGCATACATTCAAATTAGCATGGAGTAGAAACACTCCAATAACAAAATGTTTTATTCATCAGAGAGAGTGGCAAGCAGCAGCCGATCCAATTGTTGAAGAATTTTTTTTCCCTATTTGAATCACCCAGACACCCATTGAACACATTCTCAAGGAAATGTTTTTGATTGGCTTGTGCTCTAAACCGCGGTGATAATGAGTATGCGCAGTCAAATCGTGCCACATCGTTCTTAGTGTATCTCCAGCACACACTGCTTTGGTTTATTATTCAGAGTTTTTGTGCACTTCACAATTATGTTGACGTTATCAGAAACTGACAACGCAACTGACTCTGCCGATAACACCACTTCCTCGTCGGCTAAAGACGGAATCATTGAAACCTCATTTTATGTGTGCGTAATATCTGCTCAAATTGTCATCATGCTCGGCATGGGAGCAATTATCACAATCAAGGTAGTTTCTTGGTGTTGCAATTTTGGCAGTGTAAAAAATGTACTGCAGTGAAACAAAATGTCAAATGTTTTTATTTTGTAGGAGATAATAGAACATTTTAAACGTCCGGTTTGTATACTTATAGCTCTCATATCACAATTTATTGCAATGCCCGCCTGGGCGTTTGGACTTATCAATTTAGTACAGGTAGGTTATTTTATTTGTTATACATTTTTTATGTCCACGGCAACATATCTCAAAAATAGCTTCCGCCGACCATTGCATTTAGTGCCATGATATTAGCTACTTGTCCAGCAGGTTCATCATCCAATCTCTTCACATATTTCTGTGATGGCGATGTTCCACTCAGGTATTTTCATCACACTAGACTAATTTTCCCACATTAGACTAATTCAAATATTTTTGCAGCATCATGTTGACAACTTTAGCGACAGTTTTGGCTTTTGGTTTGATGCCTCTCAACTTGTGGCTTTACACTCGCCATTGGGAAGGTGGAGGTCAATTGAAAGCTCCTTATAAAGAAATAGCAATCACGCTTGCTTGGATTTTGGTATCTTTAATGTTTGGAATGATTGCAAAAGAGTTTGCACCAAAGTTGGCCAACATAATAAATCGAGTAAATCAAAATTGACATTTTATTAATTTTTTTTTATTATTTTTTTTTTTTTTTAAAAAAAATACGTTTTCAGGTCGGTTCCATCTTAGGGTTGGTATTTATAGTTATACTGAATGTATTACAGTATGTTATGCACACACAAGCATTCCAGAAGGGATGGAAATTATGGCTAATAGCTGCAGCAATACCAAGTGCTGGGTTCCTTTTTGGTTACGTGTTAGCGTTTCTCGGCAAACAACCCCCCAAACAGCGTAAAACCATTTCAATTGAAACTGGAATGCAGAGTGTGAGTTTGGCCGCAACCATCGTTGTAACTTCTTTCCCAAGATACATGCACGGACAAATGACACCCGTTATTATAATGAGTGGTGTGTACTTTAACACAGCTGCCATTGTGCTAGCTGTTATATTAAGAATAGCACGCGTTTTTCGTAATACTAAGTTTGCTAAAAAGAGTTCTGTTATTCAAAAAGCTGATGAAAACGACAGCTTTATTGCATAAAGTTCCAGATTATTTCATACTCTATACGGATGGCAAACCACAGTTTAAATAACTCTAAGCCGTATCCAGTTTAGTTTCTACATATTTTTTATTAGATCTCCTAAGCGCACGGCTGTTTTTTCTGAAACTTTACGAACGCAATAACTAATGATGTAATAGCAATGACATGTTTACGGAAGTAGCTATGGTCTATTAAAAATTGTTTTTCAAAAAAAAAATTTTCTTATTCCTTTATTCGACCAGATGTGAAAAAGACTTTCCTTTATGTGGTAAAAATTAATAATATCCTCCATTTATTTCACAGTTTGAAATGCGATTGATTCAACAATGAACTAAAAATAAACAAACTACTAAAAAAAAAGCAATTTTACAAGATTATTTTATAAAATAATAATGAATAAAATACTAGTATAGGGTAGTAACATGCAACGAATATATTTCCTATAGGTGCATACTGCATACGTTAAATTGCTTTCGAGCATCATTGATGGGTCTTTTTTTTTTTTAGAATTGCCGTGTATTAGACGCATTCCAAAGCAAAGCGGTCTAGAGGAAGTTCACTATACAAAACATAGTTGACTGATTGCAAAATGTGAGTATTGTTGCGAAATAAAAAAATCCTTGAAATAATTCTCTTTATTATTTTCGTAGGCATGTTTAACACTTAACAGTAGGCAATACAGCGCAGTAAATCCGGATGTTTCACGTTTCACGGTGCGAAAAAGAAATGAAAACAACAGCATTTTTAGCTGATATTTTATTCTGGCAGTTCTAAAATTATCCTGGTGCTTAGACCTAGTAAAATAATAATTATCCAGTATAACTTCCAGAAATAATTACTATTTTTAGCTAACATTTATATTTTAATCTGTTACATTTATAACAACATTCACTTCCTGCACTAAGCTATGAGCAATTTACCAAAGGTTAATTTTCTTCAGACATGGTCTAAATGTTAAAGCTGCTTGAAAAGAACAATGAATAATACAAGTGAAAACGGTAATAAGACTTTGTATTCGGTTTCGGATGAAAATCTAATCATTGGAACAGCATTTTATATAAGTGCAATTGTCTTTCAAATTGACATTATGCTTAGTATGGGCGCAATTGTCACTGTTCAGGTAATACATTTAAAGTTATTCTGCCATAAGGTTGCGATACGACCGATTTAAAGCAATTTAAGAGTTAATCACTGCCATATGATGCACAAATACTAATTCATTTATAATCATAATATCGGTAATTATTTATTTTGCTTCCATTTTAGGATATACTCGATCAATTTAAACGCCCGAATTGTATATTTATTGCCTTCGTGTCACAGTTTGTTGCAATGCCACTGTCTGCTTTTGCACTTGTAAATTTAGCACAAGTAAGCCAAGTGGAATTGAATTGTTTCTCGTTTCTTATAGCAACATACCGTAGTAATGTTTTAAACAGTTTCCATCAACTTTTGTACTTGGGGTTACGATATTAGCAACTTGTCCAAGAGGTTCAGCTGGTAACTGCACTACTTGACTCATGTGAGAGTGGTCAAGTCATTTTAATATTGTGTGATATTTCCTTTAGCACTAATCACTACCTGAATATGATCTGGCATGGTTTCTATAAGCTCTTGACATTCTTGTCATTATATAAATTGATGGCAAAATGGTTTATTCACCAGAGAAAGTGGCAGGCAGCAGCCGTTGCAATTGTTGAAGAATTTTTTTTTCTTGTTTGACACCGATTCAACACATTTTCACGGAAATGTTTTTGATTGGCTTGTGCTTTAAATTGCGGTGATCGTAATGCGTATGTGCAATCAAATCGTGCCACATTGTACTTTGTGTATCTCCAGCACACGCTGTGAGTCTTGGTTTCCTTTGGTTTATTATTTAGAGTTTTAGTGCACTTAGCAATCATGTTGACGTTATTTGAAATTGACAACGCAACTGACCCTGCCGTTAACACCACTTCCTCGTCGGCTAAAGACGGAATCATGGGAACCTCATTTTATGTGTGCATAATTTTGGCTCAAATTGTCATCATGCTTAGCATGGGAGCAGTTATCACAATCAAGGTAATTTCTTGGTGTTGCAGCGTAACAAAATGTCAAAATGATCCAAATACATGTTTTTATTTTGTAGGAAATAATAGAACATTTTAAACGTCCTGTTTGTATAATTATAGCTCTCACATCACAATTTATAGCAATGCCCGCCTGGGCGTTTGGACTTATCAATTTAGTACAGGTAGGTTATTTTATTTGTTATACATTTTTTATGTCCACGGCAACATATCTCAAAAATAGCTTCCGCCGACCATTGCATTTAGTGCCATGATATTGGCTACTTGTCCAGGAGGTTCATCATCCAATCTCTTCACATATTTCTGCGATGGCGATGTTCCACTCAGGTATTTTCATCACAGTAGACTAATTTTCCCACATTAGACTAATTCAAATGTTTTTGCAGCATCATGTTGACAACTTTAGCGACAGTTTTAGCTTTTGGTTTGATGCCTCTCAACTTGTGGCTTTACACTCGCCATTGGGAAGGTGGAGGTCAATTGAAAGCTCCTTATAAAGAAATAGCAATCACGCTTGCTTGGATTTTGGTACCTTTAATGTTTGGAATGATTGCAAAAGAGTTTGCACCAAAGTTGGCCAACATAATAAATCGAGTAAATCAAAATTGACATTTTATTAATAATTTGTTTTATAATTTTTCTTTATTTAAAAAAATTACGTTTTCAGGTCGGTACGATCTTAGGATTGATATTGATATTTACAGCGAATACATTACAGTATGTTATGCACACAGAAGCATTCCACAAGGGATGGAAATTATGGCTGATAGCTGCAGCAATACCAAGTGCTGGGTTCCTTTTTGGTTACGTGTTAGCGTTTCTCGGAAGACAACCTCTCAAACAGCGTAAAACCATTTCACTCGAAACTGGAATACAGAGTGTGAGTTTGGCTTCAACCATCGTTGTAACTTCTTTTCCAAGACACATGCACGGACAAATGACACCTCTCCTTATAATGAGTGGTGTGTACTTTAACGCAGTTGCCATTATGCTAGCTGTTATCTTACGAATAGCACGCGTTTTTCCTAATACTAAGTTCGCCAAAAAGAGTTCTGGTATTCAAAAAGCTGATGAAAACGACAGCTTTATTGCATAACGTTCTACAAACACAATAGCTAATGATGAAATAGCAATGACATGTTTAGGGAAGAAACTGTAGTCTATTAAAAATTGTTTTTCAAAAAAAATTTTTTTTATTCCTTTATTCGACCAGATGTGTATAAACACTTTCCTTGATGTGGCAAAAAGTAATAACATTCTCTATTTATTTCACAGTTTGAAATGCGATTGATTCTAAAATTACCGGTAACTAAAAATAAACAAACTACTAAAAAGGAAAGCAATTTTACAAGACTATTTTGTATTGTGACCCCAAATTTCCCTATTTACGTGGGATATTTTGAGTAAAACGGATTAATGGTTTAATTTATTTTGAAATAATTCTCTTTATTATTTTCGTAGGCATGTTTAACACTTAACAGTAGGCAATGCAGCGCAGTATATCCGGATGTTTCACATGTAAAATTTCTCTTTCACAGAAGTTTGTCCAAAATGAAACAAAAGCATTTTTAGTTGATATATCAGTCTGGCAGTTCTAAAATTATCCTGGTGCTTGGACCAAGTAAACTGATAATTATACCGTATAACTTCCTGAAATAATTCTTATTTTTAGGGTTAACATTTACATTTTAATCTGTTACGTTTATTTCAATATTCACTTCCTGCACTAAGTTATGAGCAATTTACCAAAGGTTAATTTTCTTCAGACATGGTCTAAATGTTAAAGCTGCTTGAAAAGAACAATGAATAATACAAGCGAAAACGGTAATATGACTGTATTCGGTTTCGGGCGAAAATTAAATTATTGGAACAGCATTGTCACGATTAATTCTGTTGGTATAATTAATTCTAAACAAATATCGCGCAAAAACTAATTCGCGCAATAGTAATGGGCAAAGTTCGTAGATTTCCCTAAACGTTGTTTCCTTCAAATGTGGACATCCAGAAACTCAGGAAACCTAATACTCGCGTTTGACTAACATAATTTATATTGGACAGTTCCTTGCTTACGACGGGTGTTTGTAGGCATAAAAGAATGGAAGCACGGTGATATAAACCTAAAGTGGAAAGGGGATATCATCGGGCAATGATAATATAAAAGATGTCGGCTTAGAAAATAGCGCAATAGGGTTGGATGTAGGAGCGCTTGTTGAAGGCGCAAATAATAGAGGACTAAATCTAAATGTTACTAAAGGAGAATGGTGTTATCCAGTAGAGAGCATAAGAAGAAGTGATTAAACTTAGGATGATTGGAAAGAAGAAGACTCAGTCATGTGACTGGTCAGATCAATTAGAGAAGGGGGTGGAAAGGTGAAAATAGGAGTTCAATTGTAGAAATAATGATATGCGCATCATCCAGATTGCGCATTCATTAACTGAAGATGAGTAAGCGAGATGAATCATCACGAGTGAGAGAAACAAGAAAATATTATAAGAAATAAAATTGGGTTATTCTAAAATAAAAATAGGCGGGTAGACGTGCCCGTGACAGCATTTTATTTAAGTGCAATTGTTCTTCAATCAAATTGACATTATTCGTAGTATGGGCGCAATTGTCACTGTTCAGGTAATACATTTAAAGTTATTCTGCCATAAGGTTTTCGTACGACCGATTAAAGCAATTTAAGAGTTAATCTCGTTATTTGTAGTATGGCAGAGTTCCAGGAACGGTGTTTGTATATATACATATAATTATATAAGTTGATGGACAAAAATTTTCATTCATCAGAGACAGTCGCAAGCAGCACCCAGACACCGATTGAACTCATTCTCACAGAAATGTTTTTGATTGGCTTGGGCTTTAAATCGCGGTGATCGTGATGCATTGCGGCGATCCGGGTCTTACTACTCAGTATTTAGAATAAATATCAAGTAATCACCGTTGAGATGCCACTAGGGACTTCTACTCAGCGGCCAAGTTTGTCTAGGGGAAATGATTTTAACACACGAAATATAATAAAAGAAAATTGATTTAATTGTTCTAATATACAATGAAATTATAAACCAATGAAATGGGCAAAATGCCTTCTCAAATGAGCCTCCCAATATGGCGTCGATGGCGTCACATGAGCGCGGATTTTGGCAGAAACGCTCGATGCCAAAATCTAGCTCGATTTCTACCATATTTCCTGTGGAGCACGCTCAACGCAGAAATCACTTCTCGAGCACACAGCTTATTCTTGTGGAGCATGCTCAACACAAGAATGTACTTCTACACACCGTTATCTTTGTGGAGTAAACTCAACACAAAGACTCTCCTTGATTAACAGAGCAAGCTCAATGTTAATCCACACAGTAAATGATGGCTTTGATCACAGTTAGTAATCAAAGCAATGAGGGCTATTCTGTACAGTTGGCACAGACCAACAATGACACTCAATTTTTCCAAGTTGTCACAGATCACACTTAGCAAGTTTTGGCATAGGTTTGACACAGTTGTGAAGTTGTTGGAAGCAGAATCAAGAGTGATCCAAATGTGCCAAAATATCTGGGCTCACAACGAATTCTGCGCAGAAAAGCTGCGCAGAACACTGAAATACAAAGATCACATGCAGCCGCCTTCGGGTCGTGTGCAAACCGTCTGTCAGGCGCGTGCGGCGGGAAGGGAAACTCCTCCCCCAACTCGTGCCTAGCCGCAACATCAAGAAGATGCGCCTTGCAGCGTGATTGGTTGATCTTGTTGCCAAGCCAAAATTTGGCACACAATATTATTTAAACTAAATAATATTGAGTTTATTCTGTCTTTGGTTGGAATATATTTTATTCCAACTTATATAATCTAAAGCAAGAAAGAAGTAGCATCTGGTTTAATTTATTAAATTAATTGGAAATATGGTGCCAACTCAAATAGGGATATTTGAGATCACCGCAGCATATGTGCAATCAAATCGTGCCACACCGTAATTACTTGTTAGTGTATCTCCAGCACACACTGTGAGTCTTGGATTGCTTTGGTTTATTATTTAGAGTTTTAGTGCACTTTACAATTATGTTGACTGAAATTGAAAACGCAACTGACCCTGCCGTTAACACCACTTCTTCGTCGGCTAAAGACGGAATCATTGGAACCTCATTTTATGTGTGCGTAATTTCCATTCAAATTGTCATTATGCTCAGCATGGGAGCAATTATCACAATCAAGGTAGTTCTTGGTGTTGCAATTTTGGCAGTGTAAAAAATGTACTGCAGTGAAACAAAATGTCAAAATGATCCAATACTTGTTTTTATTTTGTAGGAGATAATAGAACATTTTAAACGTCCTGTTTGTATAATTATAGCTATCATATCACAATTTGTTGTATTGCCCGCCTCGGCGTTTGGACTTATCAATTTAGCACAGGTAAGTTATTTTATTTGTTATACATTTTTTATGTCAATGACAACATATCTTAAAAATAGCTTCCGCCGACCATTGCATTTAGCGCCATGATATTGGCTACTTGTCCAGGAGGTTCAGCGTCCAATCTCTTCACATATTTCTGTGATGGCGATGTTCCACTCAGGTATTTTCATCACCAACACCCTTTCCCACACTACCGGTAGATTAATTCAAATGTTTTTGTAGCATTATGTTGACAACTTTAGCGACAGTTTTAGCTTTTGGTTTGATGCCTCTCAACCTGTGGCTTTACACTCGCCATTGGGAAGGTGGAGGTCAATTGAAAGCTCCTTATAAAGAAATAGCAATCACACTTGCTTGGATTTTGGTACCTTTGATGTTTGGAATGATTGCAAAAACGTTTGCACCAAAGTTGGCCAACATAATAAATCGAGTAAATCAAAATTGACATTTTTATTAATTTTTTTTATTATTTTTTTATTTGAAAAAATTACGTTTTCAGGTCGGTACCATCTTAGGGTTGGTATTGATATTTACATCGATTACATTACAGTATGTTATGCATACAGAAGCATTCCACAAGGGATGGAAATTATGGCTGATAGCTGTAGCGATACCAAGTGCTGGGCTCCTTTTTGGTTACGTGTTAGCGTTTATTGGAAGGCAACCCCCCAAACAGCGTAAAACCATTTCAATTGAAACTGGAATGCAGAGTGTGAGTTTGGCCCAAACCATCGTTCTAACTTCTTTTCCAAGACACATGCATGGACAAATGACACCTATCATTACAATGAGTGGTGTGTACTTTAACGCAGCTGTCATGATGCTAGCTGTTAGCTTACGAATAGCACGCGTTTTACGTAATACTAAGTTCGCTAAAAAGAGTTCTGGTATTCAAAAAGCTGACGAAGTCGACAGCTTTATTGCATAAAGTTTTAGATTATTTCATACTGCATAGGACGGCAAACCACAGTTCTATTAACTCTGTATCTTAGGCCGTATCCAGTTTAGTTTCTACATATTTTTTATTAGATCTCCTGAGCGCACGGGTGTTTTTCTCTGAAGCTTTACGAACACAATAGCTAATGATGAAATACCAATGACATGTTTAGGAAAGAAGCCATCGGTCTGGCTGCCTAGCTGGCCTCTGTTCTGGTTTCTTACAAGTTAGTCGAATAAACACTGGCCTGGATTCTTAGCTGTACATTGTTCTGGCTTTTTAGCCGAACTCCCGCTGCACATTCTCTGATTTCGCGCTCTTTTGTGTCTTTACACTCGTGAGCAACCGTTAAGCCATTTTTCTCGGCACAGACAATTCCATTGTTCCGTACAATTCTTTACTTCTTTTGTTTAAACTATTTGATTGTAATTTTAGTATTAACCCTAACATTAATAAACTTATCATTCATTTTTAAACAATTACTTGTCATTATTTTTACTCCTAGAAATTAATTTATTGGCCAAATTTGATAGAAGACCTGAAACAGCATTCAAATGTTTCTGCCATTTGAATTCTGGGACTTGTGTTTGAATAAATTTGATATTTATTCTTTGGGATTATCCAGGAATGCAGCACGTGTAAAATAATAATGAATAAAATACTAGTATTGGGTAGTAACATGCAACATTGTCACTGTTTAGGTAATACATTTAAAGTTATTCTGCCATAAGGTTGCCATACGACCGATTTAAAGCAATTTAACAGTTAATCACTGCCATATGATGCACAAATACTAATTGATTCTCATTCATAATCATAATAATTATTTATTTCGACAAAATCTGCCGACTGTGAGGAGATGTCCAGTTTTATCTCATGAGGTTCTAAAATAGAATTCTTTGCGTGAATTTTCATTTCTATTTAAATACAGTTGCAGCATTTTGTACATAAAAATAAAATAAGCAAAATCGAGCATTTTCATGAGTACTTTGTATTGATCCCGAAAATCAATTATTCGGATTAGAAATTTTTCTTTGTTTGCAACTTTTAATTTCTATTTCTCGGGTTGTGGGAGCAAAAGAGCAGTTGCCACAGCAACTATACAACCCTAGATGTTGTGTAGAAACGCTATATACACAACTGTCTCGACAATATAAATAGCCGACTTTAATGAATGATTGAATGAAAGAATTATTAAATTAATTATCAATAAAAAACACTTATGTAAATATCAAGTTAAGAAAATAGAATAAAATGAAAATGAAAATGAAATTGAAGGCGATGGCGTCGACTCGCGATTTATATTGAGCATTTTCCTCATTTTACAGGAAGTGTCATTTCTCATGAAACAAAGGGGCAATTTCACGAGTCAATTAATTACGAAGTAACATTTATCATTCAAAATATGTAAAGGACTTTCCTTTTCAACGGTAGTGAATTTTTGGATTACTACACACCAAAGTCGCTCTTATAAAATCTTCAAAAAAATACCAAGATTGGTTTGTGATAATTGATTGAATTCTAGACTAAATTCTAAATAATAACTTGGTGTGATTATTCGGAATGCATTCAAATCAAAGAGCAGCCAATACATCGTAAAATAAACTTGTGACGGCCACTACAGCGTAGCGTTCCTGCAGCTGGACATCCAATTTTGCACATTTTGTATAAGGGTGAGCAGTAACTTCAGTTGCCATCGTCACGTATCTAATCTTACGCCGTCTCTGATTGACACAATTACAGCAAACACGTTTGATTTGACTTCACTCATGTTGACGCATTCAGACAACAACAGGTCGGAATTGGGGATGGTTGAAATTGAAAATGCAACCTACATTAACAGCAATATCACGTTTTCTTCGACCAATGATAAAACTATAGAAACCGCATTTTATATTTGCATGCTTGCAATACAAATTGCCATTATGCTCAGTATGGGATCCATTATTACAATAACGGTATTTATTTTTGGAGTCGGTGTTTTACATGCGTTAATGTATTCATTTATTTCAATTTTAGGAAATAATTGACCATTTTAAACGTCCTATTAGTATATGTGTGGCACTCGTATCACAATTTATTATAATGCCTGCATCCACCTTTGGACTTATCAATTTAGCACAAGTAAGTGTAACAGAATTTTTTTTTGTTTTTAAATAAATAACACCACGATTCAAAACCTGATTGCAATAGTTTCCACCAACCCTCGCCCTTAGTGGCATGATATTAGCCACTTGTCCAGGAGGTTCATCATCCAATCTCTTCACACACATCTTAGATGGCGATGTCCCACTCAGGTATTTGTCTCAGCAATATCAATCACTACAAAACACATATTCTATTCTCCTGCAGCATCATGTTGACAACTATGTCAACAGTTTTAGCCATTGGTTTCATGCCTCTCAACTTGTGGATCTACACTAGGCAATGGGAAGGTGGCGATCGATTAAAAGTTCCTTACAAAGCCATTGTGATCACTCTTGCTTGGATTTTGGTACCTTTAATCTTTGGAATGATTGCTAAGCGATTCGCACCAAGATTGGCAAACTGGATAAATCAAGTAAATTAATTACGTTAAAAAGAAACACAATCTTAATATAATGTTAAACGTTGAATCTGCAGATTGGCAGCGTTTTAGGAATGGCGTTAATATGTACTGGCATTATATTACAATACATTATGTTTCCAAAAGCATTCAACAAAGGCTGGAAATTGTGGCTAATGGCAGCAGCAATACCCACTGCTGGTTTCATTCTTGGTTATTTGTTAGCATTCATTGCCAGGCAACCTGCAAAACAACGTAAAACCATTTCTCTTGAAACTGGGATGCAAAGTATCAGTTTGGCCGCAACAATTGTCGTAATCTCTTTTCCAGTAGATATGCACGGTCTAATGACACCTCTTATCATAATGTGTGGTGCTTACATAACCGTATTTCCCTTAATTTTGATTACTATCTATCGAATTTCCTGTTGTATTATTAAGAGAATATCTGCTAAACCTGTGCAAACAGAAAAATGTGAGGAGATGTCCAATTTTATCTCATGAGCTTCTTTATCAGAATTCTTTCCGTCAACTAATGTGCAGTAACTTCAGTGGCCTTCGGCCAGATATTTAATCTGATAATGTGATTATTTAATCTGAGAGAGTGTAAAGGGGAGCAATCATTGCAAATTAAAACCTGTTTACTATTTTCTTTTTCTTGTTTGAATCACTCAATCAAGTACTGCAATACATCAAAACGTACAACACAGAACATGGCCACAGAAACGCAGCCGTTTGATTGGCCGCGTTTTAAATTGCTGGGGAGATGGGACGAATTTCTTTACGATTTAAAAAATTAACCTTGACAAATGTGCATTGAAAATGTCTGAGAATGGTTGCCAAACGTTAGTTGCTTAGCAACTGTATTATTGTCACTACGCAATCAAAAAACTGAAATTTTTAAATAAGCCTATAGAAAGAAATTGCAATATAAAAAAGCAATTTTACAGCATTGTTTTATACTCCTCGTTATCGCCCATGAGAGTGAAGACTAAAGAGAGCGCGAAATCAGAGATTTCGCAGCGGGAGTTTGGCTAAGGAGCCAGAACAAAAACCAGCTAGGGAGCTAGGCCGGGTTGGAGAAACCTAAGTTTGAACCACGAGTCGAAGCGGAAATTCTCCGCAGAGGAACGAATGCAACCGGCGATATGGCGCCCCGGCTGAATCTGGTCTTTTTGTAGATTGGAACTCGCACAATACCGTCAGCTCAGGAGCAGGATCGGTCTTCAGACGTCGTCGGAGCGGCAGGTGTTTGGTCTGCAGCTCTTCGTCTAGGAGGTCCGTCAGAGGATTCGTCTGATACGCCATCAGACAAATCGGGATGAATCTTTGAGAGTCTCGCAAATCACAGGTCAGAACAATGCATTTGAGCAAAGCTATGACAGTGTGGTGAAGGTAGCGAATATAGCAAAAAGAGTGTGTAATAACGAAATATTACTTCAAAATCTGTCCGGCCAATGCGCATGCGTGTGTCTGGCACACTTCCAAACTTCCAACGGTGCTCATTTTGAGCTAGTCCATAATTTTGCCAGTCTCGTTGCTATGAAATAAATACATAAATATTATTTCATAATAATAACAATTACTCCTATAATAATAACAACAAATATGAATGGACCCCTCTTGTTACAATGTGTGGTGCTTGTTCAACAGTATTTTATCATACTTTTGATTGCTATTTTTCGAGTTGGAAATTTTTTTTTAACGAGAAAATCTGCTAACTCTGTGGAAATAGAAAAATATGAGATGTCAATGAGATTCTGAACTAGAATTTTTTCTGTGAATATAGCTGTAACATTTATTTTATTGCGTATGAATATAGTAAGCAGACCTTATTTTAACTTATGAGTTTATGTAAGTTTTGTTAGCTTTATTTTTGTTTGCATGCTAATTTAGCAGATTTTGTATCTGGTTTGCAGTTTCTTCAGTCGCCATGGACCAGATATTTTAATGTTGATTAATGTCATTATTTAAATTGATGACAAAATGTTTTATTCAACAGAGAGAGTCGCAAGCAGCAGCCATTGCAATTACAAAAGTGTTGAAGAATTTTTTTTCCTTGTTTGAATCACCCAGACCCCCATTAAACACATTCTCACAGAAATGTGTTTGATTGGCTTGTGCTTTAAATCGCGGTGATCGTAATGCGTATGTGCAATCAAATCGTGCCACATCGAACTTAGTGTATCTCTAGCACACGCTGTGAGTCTTGGATTGCTTTGGTTTATTATTTAAAGTTTTAGTGCACTTTACAATCATGTTGACGTTATCTGAAATTAACAACGCAACTGACCCTGCCGATAACACCACTTCCTCGTCGGCTAGAGATGGAATCATTGAAACCTCATTTTATGTGTGCGTAATTTTGACTCAAGTTGTCATCATGCTCAGCATGGGAGCAATTATCACAATCAAGGTAGTTTCTTGGTGTTGCAGTGAAACAAAATGTCAAAATGATCCAAATACATGTTTTTATTTTGTAGGAGATAATAGAACATTTCAAACGTCCTGTTTGTATAATTATAGCTTTCATATCACAATTTATTGCAATGCCCGCCTCGGCGTTTGGACTTATCAATTTAGTACAGGTAGGTTATTTTATTTGTTATACGTTTTTTTATGTCCATGGCAACATATCTTAAAGTAGCTTCCGCCGACCATTGCTTTTAGTGCCATGATATTGGCTACTTGTCCAGGAGGTTCAGCGTCCAATCTCTTCACATATTTCTGTGATGGCGATGTTCCACTCAGGTATTTTCATCACCAACAACCTTTCCTACACCATAAAACTAATTCAAATGTTTTTGCAGCATCATGTTGACAACTATAGCGACAGTTTTAGCTTTTGGTTTGATGCCTCTCAACTTGTGGCTTTACACTCGTCATTGGGAAGGTGGAGGTCAATTGAAAACTCCTTATAAAGAAATAGCAATCACACTTGCTTGGATTTTGGTGCCTTTAATGCTTGGAATGATTGCAAAAGAGTTTGCACCAAAGTTGGCCAACATAATAAATCGTGTAAATCAAAATTGACATTTTATTAATTTTTTTTATAATTTTTCTTTATTTAAAAAAATTATGTTTTTAGGTCGGTTCCATCTTAGGGTTGGTATTGATATTTACAGCGACTGTATTACAGTATGTTATGCACACAGAAGCATTCCACAAGGGATGGAAATTATGGCTGATAGCTGCAGCAATACCAAGTGCTGGGTTCCTTTTTGGTTACGTGTTAGCGTTTCTCGGAAGACAACCCTCCAAACAGCGTAAAACCATTTCACTTGAAACTGGAATGCAGAGTGTGAGTTTGGCCGCAGCTATCGTTGTAACTTCTTTTCCGAGACACATGCACGGACAAATGACACCTCTCATTACAATGAGTGGTGTGTCCTTTAACGCAGTTGCCATTATGATAGCTGTTATCTTACGAATAGTACGCGTTTTTCGTAATACTGAGTTCGCCAAAAAGAGTTCTGGTATTCAAAAAGCTGATGAAAACGACAGCTTTATTGCGTAAGTTCAATGAACACAATAGCTAAGGATGAAATAGCAATGACATGTTTAGGGAAGAAGCTATAATCTATTAAAAATTGTTTTTGAAAAAAGAATTTTTTTATTCCTTTATTTGACCAGATGTGTATAAACACTTTCCTTTATGTGGCAAAAATTAATAACATTCTCTATATATTTTACGGTTTGAAATGCGATTGATCCTAAAATAGACTAAAAATAAACAAACTACTAAGTCTAAAAATAAAAGCAATTTAACAAGACTATTTTGTAAAATAATAATGAATAAAATACTAGTTTCAGGTAGTAACATGCAACTAATATATTTTCTGTATGTGCATACGTTAAATTGCTTTCGAGCATTATTGTTGGGTCTAGAAGTATTTTTTTTTAGAATTGCCGTGTATTAGACGCATCCCAAAGCAAAGCGGTGCCCGATCTAGAGAGAGTTAATTATACAAAACATAGATGACTGATTCCAAATGTGAGTATTGTTGCTATATTCAAGGTAGAAAAAATCCTTTAAATAATTCTCTTTAATATTTTCATAGGCATGTTTAACACTTAACAGTAGGCAATGCGTCGCAGTATATCCGGATGTTTCACGTTTCATGTTGCGAAAATGAAATGTAAAATTTCTCTTTCGCAGAAGTTTGTCCACAATGAAACAAAAGCATTTTTAGTTAATATTTCAATCTGGCAGTTCTAAAATTATCCTGGTGCTTGGACCTAGTAAAATGATATTTACACCAGTATAACTTCCTGAAATAATTACTATTTTTTGGGCTAACATTTATATTTTAATCTGTTACGTTTATAACAACATTTACTTCCTGCACTAACTTGTAAGCTATGAGCAATTTACCAAAGGTTAATTTTCTTCAGATATGGTCTAAATGTTAAAGCTGCTTGAAAAGAACAATGAATAATACAAGTGAAAACCGTAATAAGACTTTGTATTCGGTTTCGGGCGAAAATCAAATTATTGGAACAGCATTTTGTATAAGTACAATTGTCTTTCAAATTGACATTATGCTTAGTATGGGCGCAATTGTCACTGTTCAGGTAACACATTTAAAGTTATTCTGCCATACGGTTGCCATACGACCAATTTAATGCAATTTAAAAGTTAATCACTGCCATATGATGTACAAATACTAATTGATTCTCATTTAAAATCATAATACCGGTAATTATTTATTTTGTTTCTATTTTAGGATATACTCGATCAATTCAAACGCCCGATTTGTATATTTATTGCCTTCGTGTCACAGTTTGTTGCAATGCCACTGTCTGCTTTTGGACTTGTAAATTTAGCACAAGTAAGCCAAGTGGAATTGAATTGTTTCTCGTTTCTTATATTATCATAGTAATGTTTTAAACAGTTTCCATCAACAATTGCACTTGGTGCTACGATATTAGCCACTTGTCCTGGAGGTTCAGCGTCCAATCTCTTCACATATTACTGTAATGGCGATGTTCCACTCAGGTATTTCTATGTACATTTTCACCAACAACACACAAATTTTACTTTATTTGCAGTATAATGTTGACAACCATGTCAACGGGTTTAACCACCGTTTTATGCTTCTTAACTTGTGGCTTTATACTCGACAGTTGGAAGGTGGAGATCAATTGAAAGTTCCTTACAAAAGCATTGCAATCACACTTACAAATGACGAGTTATTCAAGAAGGTTAGGAGTCCAATGCTGAACTGGAATCTCAATTTAATCTAAGAAATATGGTTGGATTTCTAGAGTAACAATGTTGAAATGTTTCTTTATCAGGTTTTGGATTTAGATTGAGCATTTTCCTCGTTTTACAGGAAGTGTCAATTCTCATAATACTGAGTTGTCACAACAACGTCAACACCAGCATGGCCTGATCTCATGAAACATAGGGGCAATTTTCTTAGTCAATTAAATAACATTCAAACTATGTCAAGGACTTTCCTTTTCAATGGTAGTGAATTTTGGGATTACTGCATACCAAAGTTGCTCTTATAAAATCTTCAAAAAAATACCAAGGTTGGTTTGTGATAATTGATTGAATTCTAAACTAAATTCTAAATAATTCCTTCCTCTGATTATTCGAAATAAAATGCATTCAAATCAAACTTGTGACGGGCACTACAGCGTAGCATTACTTGGAATTCCTGCAGCCGAACATCATCGAAAGTCAAATCAGTTTTCAAAGTGAGCGCTTGCTGCACTTATTCATTTTGCAAACCGCACAAGAAACGATTTCGCAATTCGGTGGATTTATTTTCAAATTCGCAGTCCTTGGCAAGTTCCTGCAAGGCCAGGGAATATTCGGTCATAGTTTCACTTGGTTGACGATCGCGTCGATGGAAACGCCGAATTTCACCTAAAACGAGCGGCTTCGGGCGGGCATTCTTGTGCATAAGTGCCACCAAGTCCGCGTATTTGACTTCTGACGGCTTCTTTGGCGCAGTCAGCGTGACCAGTTGCTTAAAGGTGGGCATGTCGACTTACGCCAGCAGCGTGTGCACCTTTTCTTGGTCGTCCTCGATTTTATTGCATGCGAAGATACTGGCCATTCGCATACAATATATCTCCCAATCGTCTGCTGGGTCGGATTCACGCGGTGATCCCTTCATTGCGGACATTTTGTTGGCAAAAGTCGTGAAAATTGAGCACAAACGCGATAAAAATTCGAAAAATGAGACGATAGGCCTATTTACGGGACGTCGTGGCCAGCAATGGTCAGAAAAAGTGGTCAAAAGTTCGAAAAAGCACATAAAAACTGGATGCAATACTGCATTCGAATGTTGGATGTGGATCTCGATCTTCCTCGTCGCCAATTCAGTATATACAGTATTTACTAAAGATGTAGTAAAATGTTCGGGGTCACGAAATAGCTGGTCAGTCATGGTGGACTTTTTAATAATCGGTTATTTACATAGGTGGCGCTGGAGGTACAGTGCTGGTGACAACTGTCAAGGTGTCAATCAAGTGCGAGTTATACAGCAAAGCAAAAACACAGCACATTCAAATCGTGCCACATCGCTCTTAGTGTATCTCAAGCACACACTGTGAGTCTCGTATTGCTTTGGTTTATTATTTAGAGTTTTTGTGCACTTTACAATTATGTTGACGTTATCTGAAACTGACAACGCAACTACCCCTACCGTTAACACCACTTCTTCGTCGGCTAAAGACGGAATCATTGAAACCTCATTTTATGTGTGCATAATTTTGGCTCAAATTGTCATCATGTTCGGCATGGGAGCAATTATCACAATCAAGGTAGTTTCTTGGTGTTGCAATTTTGGCAGTGTAAAAAATGTACTGCAGTGAAACGAAATGTCAAAATGTCAAAATGCCAAAATGTCAAATGATCCAATACATGTTTTTATTTTGTAGGAGATAATAGAACATTTTAAACGTCCTGTTTGTATAATTATAGCTCTCATATCACAATTTGTTGCAATGCCCGCCTCGGCGTTTGGACTTATCAATTTAGTACAAGTATAGGTTATTTTATTTGTTTGTTATTTGTTGTACATTTTTTATGGCAATGACAACATATCTTAAAAATAGCTTCCGCCGACCATTGCATTTAGTGCCATGATATTAGCTACTTGTCCAGGAGGTTCATCATCCAATCTCTTCACATATTTCTGTGATGGCGATGTTCCACTCAGGTATTTTCATCACACTAGACTATTTTTTCCACATTAAACTAATTTAAATGTTTTTGCAGCATCATGTTGACAACTTTAGCGACAGTTTTAGCTTTTGGTTTGATGCCTCTCAACTTGTGGCTTTACACTCGCCATTGGGAAGGTGGAGGTCAATTGAAAGCTCCTTATAAAGAAATAGCAATCACACTTGCTTGGATTTTGGTGCCTTTAATGTTTGGAATGATTGCAAAAGAGTTTGCACCAAAGTTGGCCAACATAATAAATCGAGTAAATCAAAATGGACATTTGATTAATTTTTTTTATTATTTTTTTTTATTTTAAAAAATTACGTTTTCAGGTCGGTGCCGTCTTAGGGTTGGTAATGATAGTTATAGTGAATTCATTACAGTATGTTATGCACACAGAAGCATTCCACAAGGGATGGAAATTATGGCTGATAGCTGCAGCAATACCAAGTGCTGGGTTTCTTTTTGGTTACGTGTTAGCGTTTCTCGGCAAACAACCCCCCAAACAGCGTAAAACCATTTCAATTGAAACTGGAATGCAGAGTGTGAGTTTGGCCGCAACCATCGTTGTAACTTCTTTTCCAAGACATATGCATGGACAAATGACACCTGTTCTTATAATGAGTGGTTTGTACTTTAACGCAGCTGCCATTGTGCTAGCTGCTTTCTTAAGAATAGCACGCGTTTTTCGTAATGCTAAGTTCGCTAAAAAGAGTTCTGTTATTCAAAAAGCTGATGAAAACGACAGCTTTATTGCATAAGGTTCCAGATTATTTCATACTCCATACGGATGGCTAACCGCAGTTTAAATAACTCTGTAGACCAATCCTTAGGCCGTATGCAGTTTAGTTTCTACATATTTTTTATTAGATCTCCTAAGCACACGGCTGTTTTTTCTCTGAAACTTTTCGAACACAATAGCTAATGATGAAATAGCAATGACATATTTAGGGAAGAAGCTATGGTCTATTAAAATTGTTTTTTTAAAAAAAGATTTTTTTAAAATCCTTTATTCGACCAGATGTGTATAAAGACTTCCTTTTATGTGGCACATTAATAATATCCTCTATTTATTTCACAGTTTGAAATGCGATTGATTAAAAAATGAACTAAAAATAAACAAACTACTAAAAAAGAAAGCAATTTTACAAGACTATTTTGTAAAATAATAATGAATAAAATACTAGTTTCGGGTAGTAATATGAAACGAATATATTTCCTATTTGTGCATACGTTAAATTGCTTTCGAGCATCATTGCTGGGTCTAAAAGTATTTTTTTTAGAATTGCCTTGTAATAGACGCATCCCAAAGCAAAGCGGTGCCCGATCTACTTGTAGAGAGAGTTAATTATACAAAACATAGATGACTGATTCCAAAATGTGAGTATTGTTGCTATATTTAAGGTATAAAAAAATCCTTGAAATAATTTTTTTTATTATTTTCATAGGCATGTTTAACACTTAACAGTAGGCAATGCATCGCAGTATATCCGGATGTTTCACGTTTCACGTTGCGAAAATGAAATGTAAAATGTCTCTTTCACAGAAGTTTGTCCAAAATGAAACAAAAGCATTTTTAGTTGATATTTCAATCTGGCAGTTCTAAAATTATCCTGGTGCTTGGACCTAGTAAAATGATATTTACACAGTATAACTTCCTGAAATAATTTTTATTTTTAGGGCTAACATTTATATTTTAATCTGTTACGTTTATAACAACATTCACTTCCTGCACTAAGCTACGAGCAATTTACTAAAGGTTAATTTTCTTCAGACATGGTCTAAATGTTAAAGTTGCTTGAAAAAAACAATGAATAATACACTCGAAAACGGTAATAAGACTTTGTATTCGGTTTCGGATGAAAATCAAATTATTGGAACAGCATTTTATATAAGTACAATTGTCTTTCAAATTGACATTATGCTTAGTATGGGCGCAATTGTCACTGTTCAGGTAATACATTTAAAGTTGTTCTGCCATAAGGTTGCCATACGACCAATTTAAAGCAATTTAAGAGTTAATCACTGCCATATGATGCACAAATACTAATTGATTCTCATTTATAATAATTATAATTATTTATTTTGTTTTTATTTTAGGATATACTCGATCAATTTAAACGCCCGCTTTGTATATTTATCGCCTTCGTGTCACAGTTTGTTGCAATGCCACTGTCGCACAAGTAAGCGAAGTAGAATTGAATTGTTTCTCGTTTCTTTTAGTAACATAGTAATGTTTTAAACAGTTTCCATCAACTATTGCACTTGGTGCTACGATATTAGCCACTTGTCCAGGAGGTTCAGCGTCCAATCTCTTCACATATTACTGTAATGGCGATGTTCCACTCAGGTATTTCTATGTACATTTCAACAAACAACACACAAATTTCACTTTATTTGCAGTATAATGTTGACATCCATCTCAACGGTTTTAGCCACTGCTTTTATGCCTCTTAACTTGTGGCTTTATACTCGACAGTTGGAAGGTGGAGATCAATTGAAAGTTCCTTACAAAAGCATTGCAAGCACACTTGCTTGGATTTTAGTGCCTTTTTTCTTGGGAATGCTTGCCAAACGATTTACTAAAAAACTTGCCAACCTACTAAGTAAGGTAAATTTCTTGTATCGTCAAATAATTATTGTTTTCTCTTTATACAAAAAATAAATTGTGTTTTCAGATTGGCAGCGCATTAGGTATATTGCTTCTGTGGGTTTGCAATATATTGCAGTACATTATGTATACAGAAGCGTTCCACAAAGGCTGGAAATTATGGTTAATAGCAGCAGCAATACCGACCGTTGGTTGTTTTCTCGGTTATTTCTTAGCTTTTATTGCAACACAACCGTCCAAACTATGCAAAACCATTGCTATAGAAACTGGAATGCAGAGTATCAGTCTAGCCTCTACAGTTGTTGTAACATCTTTTCCTGCATACATGCATGGAAAAATGACTCCTTTTATAATAATGGCTGGTACATACGTTACCGTGTTCTTCTTAATTTTGGCTGCCATTTTGCGAATTGTAGCTACTTATAATAAAAGGAGATCGGCTAAAACTGTTTCAAGTGTTTCGTAAACTGAAATTTGAAAAGAATTTCTTTTCTCTAAATATACAATTCTCAACATTTATATTTTGCATTTATAATTTATAATTGTCAATACTGTTGTATACTATAAATAAATAAACAATAAACTGGCTGGACTGTTCTGACTCCACCCACTTTTCACATGTTAATTTGTGACGCGTTACGCGACCCCTGTGCAAAATATGTGTGGCTGCCATTTCTTGACTGAACCATTCAATTCAAAATTCATCACTTCAAAACACTTGGAAGACATATTACTGGCCTTTTTGACCAGTCAAAAATACATTGATAAATACAGATATCTAATCTGACATGTTGGCTACGTATAATATTAATCTGATTAATTTGTTTTATAACAAAGTAAGTTTATCATTCCACACATTTTCACTGCTAGTTTGTGCATTCAGACCAACATGTCGCAACTGGAGGATATAAAACTTGATAATGCAACCGAAACAACTGCGAATTCAACTTTTTTTAAGGCCCTTGAAACCGCATTTAACATTTCCGTAATTGCGGTGCAAATAGCCATTATGCTCGGTATGGGAGCCATTATCACAATTACGGTAACAGCACAACACTATTAGCTAACTTATGAAACGTGTGAGATAAAATGTCATGAAGTGAAGTGAAACCAAAAAAAAATTATAAATTAATTTCATATAGTTTAATGCATTATTTACTTTTATTCTAGGACATAACAGACCATTTTAAACGTCCCGTTAGTATATTAGTAGCCGGTGTATCGCAATTTGTTGCAATGCCTGCTTCCGCCTTTGGACTTATCAATTTAGCAGACGTAGGTTATAAATAAATGTCAGTTGTATCTTTTCTTAGTCGACCACACCATCCATTAAACAAATAGTTATCTTCACCAATTGCACTTAGTGCCATGATATTAGCCACGTGTCCTGGAGGTTCATCATCTAATCTCTTCGCGCAGATCTGCGATGGCGATGTCCCACTCAGGTATTTGCCTCAGCGATATCGCTACAACACACAAACAGTCTATTCTCTTTTCAGTATCATGCTGACAACTATGTCAACAGTTTTAGCCATTGGTTTCATGCCTTTAAACTTGTGGATTTACACGAGACAGTGGGCAGGTGAAGATCAACTAAAAATTCCTTACACAGACATTGCAAAAACTCTTGCTTTCATTTTGGTACCTTTGTTATTTGGAATGCTTGCAAAACGATTCGCACCAAAATTGGCTCATTTAATTAATCAAGTATATTAATTAAATTGTCTGATTTTTATATAATTGACTTTCATGTTTTTAAATTTTTAGATTGGGAGCGTTTTAGGAATGTTGTTGATATGGACTGGAGTTGTGTTGCAATGTATTATGTATCCAGAAGCATTCACCAAAGGTTGGAAATTATGGCTAATAGCAGCGGCCATTCCAAGTGCAGGCTTCTTTATTGGTTATTTCTTGGCATTCATTGCCAAGCAACAGGCTAAGCAACGTAAAACCATTTCTCTTGAAACTGGAATGCAGAGTATCAGTTTGGCCACTGCAATTGTTGTTTCATCTTTTCCAAAGCACATGCGTGGCCAAATGACACCAATTTTGACCATGTGTGGGATTTACCTAAATGGATCTGCCTTTATTTTGGCTGCTGCTGTTCGAATACCCGAACTTTTCAAGAGAAAGACTATTCAAATTACTCCAATACTTAAAAAAGGTGCAAAAATTGTCAATACTATTGCATGAAACTTAATATGTCAAAAAAAAATACATACAATTAAATATACAATATAATGTCTGATAATTCAAATCAAATGTGTAGAATTTTTTTATTATTATAAATTGAGCTATAAAGCAGATTAACTCAATCTTAGATTAGATAAGTATATGGTTATGGATTCGTGAGCTCTGTGCGGCCGCTGGTTTCTTCCTTGTTGATATATTCAGAGAGAGACATGTTGCAACTGGAAGAAATCGAGATTTATAATGCAACCGACTCTACTGGTAATTCGACTTCTTCTTCAGATGAAGTTACGGAAACCGCATATTATGTATGCGCAATTGCGATGCAAGTTATCATTATGCTCAGCATGGGCGCCATTGTCACAATACAAGTACTATTTTGTTTCTTATTTCTATGAAAAATAATCTATTTTAATCTCTTCTAATCTAAAAACAATTGTATACTGATTACTTTTCCTTCATTCATATCTACTTTCGGGATTTAGCTAAGATTGTATGGAAGACTTCTTAGTTTTTCTCTTAAAGAAATACAAACATAGTAAGTGTATACCAATGTATATTTGTTTTTGTTTTATTTAGGATATACTCGAGCATTTTAAACGCCCTGTCAGCATACTTATAGCTCTTGTATCTCAATTTGTTGCAATGCCTGCTTCTGCATTTGGACTTATCAATTTGGCACAAGTAATTTATTGCACCAATTCCGAAATAAATAAATATAATTTGTTCACATAAAACAGCTTCCATCAACCGCTGCACTTAGTGCCATGATATTAGCTACGTGTCCAGGCGGATCGTCATCCAATCTCTTTGCTTACATCTGCGGCGGAGATGTCCCACTCAGGTATTATCGTGGAAAAAAATTCTAAATATTCTAAATCAATTCTTTTGATGTTGTAGTATCATGTTGACGACTGTCTCCACGGTTTTAGCCGTTGGTTTCATGCCTTTGAACTTATGGATCTACACCCGACAATGGGAAGATGGAGATCAATTGATAGTTCCTTATAAGGATATTGCGATCACTCTTGCTTGGATTTTGGTGCCTTTATTCTTTGGAATGCTCGCGAAACGATTTACACCAAAATTAGCCAACGCAATAAACCTAGTAAATTGCATTTTGTGTTACCGATTTTTAGTTTTATTTTAATTGAATATAAATTAAATTTGCAGATTGGCAGCGTGTTGGGAATGTTGTTAATGTGGACTGGAGTAATATTGCAATACATTATGTATCCTGAAGCATTCAACGAAGGTTGGAAATTATGGCTAATAGCAGCAGCAATACCTACTGCTGGTTTCCTTCTTGGTTATTTGTTAGCATTCGTTGCGAGACTACCCGCCAAAACACGAAAAACTATTTCTCTTGAAACTGGCATGCAAAGTATCAGTTTGGCCACTGCAATAGTTATAGTCTCTTTCCCATCAGATGTGTATGGCCAAATGACACCTCTATTGATAATGTGTGGTATTTATTTGAATGGATCTGCCTGTATTTTTGCTATTTTGGTTCGAATATCTAAAGTATTTAAGAGAAAATCGATTAAAATTACTCAAATTGTTGAAAAAAGTGAGAAAATAATCAGTAGCATTACGTGAAGATAAAGTCTTGTTGTTCTTGTTCTGTACAAACGACTTTTTATTGTTTATTTATTGTAACAAGTGTAGCTCATTTTATTTTAGATAAAATATAATGTGTATATTTTAAAATGTATATATTTTATTTCAAATTTTGCATTCGAAAAGTGAAATTTAATTTTCCCGCTTTTCGGAGCTTTTAAAACAAATCACTAGAGCGGCGACATCGGTTTCCTGATCCGGTTTACAGATTGCCGGCAGAGCAGATCCGTGTAGCATTTCGATTGGCCCGGTGGAAAGGTCTTCAGCATGACTGCTCGCTGGCGACTGGAGCAACGTGATGTGTAAAATCCATCGTAAGTAATCGAAATGCATACTTTTAATTCTAACATTTAGATGCTTTAAAAGCAGCCTGCACGGCGAACGATCTAACAATTTTTGGAATTTTAAGTCTAGGAAAATCCACATTTGCGGCGTTTGCAATTTTGCCACGTGGAAACTAGGAAATAGTCCTAGCCCGAAGAAAGGAATAGATTTTGGACGAGAAAAATGGGTTCAAGTACGAAATATTTAACCGATGTTTCTTCCTTTTATGCTAAATTAAATCCTCTTTGTTCGCAGGTACTTTGGCAATAGTATTTTTTTTAACTTTTTCACATTTCATCTATTGCACTCCAACTTCATATCTTACTGCAAACGATCGGATATATCTGAAATCCGTACTGGAATCAGCAAAGCCCTATCAAGATTTGCAATCAGTTTACTACTCAGTTTTGGGTCTTAAACTTCTTGGGCAAACAATAACGAATGCTCAGGTTGGCACACATGAAAATTACATTGAATTTCGGCCATTTTGAATGACAAAGGCTTGAAATTTTGTAGGAAATTTGTAACTTTGCAAAGACTAAATTAGACGCTGGAAACGTCGAGTCGCTTTATTTTGCGAGTGGAATCATTAAAGCAATTGCAAATTGTCAAATTGCTTTTCCAGCGACCGCTGAAAAAGTGTTAAATGGTGCTGTTACCGATGAAACGCCTGTGCAAGATTTGTATTACATCACATTTGCCTTGAAAAATATCGGTTATAAAGGTAAAAATTTGAAAAATTTTGATTTTTGGTCGTTGAAAAATCAATTGTTTTGTTGTTTTTGTGCAGTTGATTCGGCTAAAATCAGCAAAGTGTTAAACACAGCTTTGAAAAAGGAAGATAATGCTTTAAAGTAATGGATTATTTGTTTTATTTAATTTTTATCCATATTTAAATTAATTATTTTTTTTTGTTAAGTTTGGGGTATGCATTTCACATGGGCACGGTGTTAACGGATCCGAATCCGTTGTTTGAAAGAATTGAGGATGCCATCGTTCAAGCCGACGAAGTGAATGGAAAGTTTGCGCAAGTATGAATTCACGACGGTTCGAATTGAATTTTTAAATTGAATTTAGTTATTTTGATTTCAGTTCGAAGGTGGATTGAGCATAACCGCCATCGTTATAAGCGGGATTTACAAATTAGCCGACCGCGTGAAAAAACCGCCAGCATTAGATGCTGTAAATAGCCGATACTTATTTTCGAAATAAGTGCTAAGTTTTCATTGCTAATTGTAGGAGAAATGTACAAAGTTTGCCAACTACTTCATGAGTCGGAAACGTGTACAAGTAATTAGGGCTGCGTATTACATACTGGACGTGATCACCATTTTAGCTAACAATAAGGTAGAAAGCAAAAGAAATTGGTTTTAAGCGTTAAATTATATTTTATTTGATTGAATTTGCAGTACCACATTCCAATTGTCGTGTCGTTGGTTAGTAAAACAGCCGTTTCCACCTCGGATCCCACAGTTCAAGTAGATCAAACAAGATTTAATGGAATTCTCAGAGTTTCGTTAAGAAATTGTGTTTTTAACAGGTTCGAGTTACTAATTTGCTGGGTGATGCGCTCGGTGCTTTGAAAGTGTCGATGGAAAAGGCGGTTAATACGTTAAACGATGTTGTTGTCAAGGATACGCCGTTGCTGGAAGTTAAAAGCGACAAGTAAGATGAGAAATTGATGAGGAAATGTTTATTTTTTGGGCCAATGAATCGTTAAAGTGTGCGGATGTTTAATAACGCTCACTGCTCCATGTCGTTGGTAGATTAACTTGCTGTATTATTACCAAGCAGATTAAAGTTGTAATGATAATCTGCGTGCAATCTGCACACAATTTTAATTTTTAAACGAATTTTTAATGGTTTTGTAACGTTTGTGTTGTTGTTTTTAGGACTTTATACGAGTTTAACTTCATGCAAAGCAAACCTACGAGTGGTTTTTATAAACTTCACATGAGTGCTACCCCGGTTCAAAGCGATAATCGTTTAGTTGGAAATAAGGCTTCAATTGTATGTATTGTTTTTGTTTTTTGTCGTGGAAAATGTTTATAGATTTTTTTTGTTGTTTTTTAAAGGTTGAAGTGAAAGTTATGACTCAAATTGCAGTCGAGGGTTTAGAAATCGGTACGATTGATGTTGATCAGACGACGACTCCGAAGTTACACAAGGTTCAACACCCCTCGAAGCTGTCTGAGGTTCTTGAAATCGATTACCACCAAAAACTGCAAATGAAATTCAATTTGTTCGATAAAATTGCGAGCAAAAACATGATGGCGCATCAAGTGTTCGTCAGATTGATTAATTTGAAAACAAAACAGGAAATTATTTTTGTTGCCGAACCGGATTCTAGTCGCATATATCGATTTGATTTGGTAAAAAAAAAATTAGAAAAATAATTCTAATTGACAAAAATTTTATGTTTTTGTTCATTTTTATTGAAGGATATCAATGCTAAGGCTAAAGAACTCGGCTATCTTTCCGGTCGATATCAACTCGATCTGATTGTAGGGGATGCGGTCGTTTCAAACCCCTTTTTGTGGTCCATTTGCGAGCTTGATTTAGCGTTCCCGGAAGGAGTTGCAGGAGAGAAAAGCGACGAGAATCAATATGCACCTAAACCAGAAATTAAAGTAGAAATTTACGAAATTTTATTTTAAAAAATTGAGTGTTTAAAAATAGTTGTCTTTGTAGCATATTTTTCGACAACCGGAAATTAGACCTTCGACGGTCGTTTCAAATTCGTTCACGGTGTTAACTCTAGCGCCGTTGCTGCTGTTGGTGATTTTGGTACGCGGATTTTTTTATAAGTTTATAAAGTTTTATTTGTTTTTAATGGAAATATATATTTTTTTGTTTGACAGTGGATAAAGATTGGAATTAATTTATCAAACTTTAAATTTGATATTGGAACCATCGGCTTTCATTTCGGACTTTCAGGTACGATAATCGGAAAGGGTTCGATGCATCGATCATATTTTTTAAATTGCAAAAGTTTTATGTTTTTGTGGTTATGTGAATGGTGCTAGAAAAAAATTGCTAACTCCACCCCGCCGAATTTATTTTATTCTGGCGGGACTAATCGCAAGCATACATTGTTATTAATATTGATTGACGTTGAATTAATGTTGATTTTTTTTATTTTTTTTTGTAGCCATCTTCTGTTTATTCATCGTCTTTTGGCTGCAACTTAACATGTTTACAACCCTTAAATATTTAACACTGATTGGAACCGTTACGTTTCTATGCGGACACAGAATGCTCAGTAGAATTGCAGCTGATAAGAAATAATTCCAAGGTATAATAAAATGGTCTAAGAGAAGAAATACCGGTTAAATTTGTTCATTTTTCATGTTTTATGGAATAAAAGTTACTGAGTGAATTACTCTGACCATTTTTACGTCTCGATTCTCATTCCCTTTGCATCAAACAATCTAATCTGCATTGATACCCTTCATGGTGTCTTTGTAATATGATTGATGCTAGATTAAACTGCTTGTACCACTCCGCTTCAATTGGATTTTGTCGTGGCACTAAGAGAAGCAAACACGTTTTTACTAACTTGTAAGAAAAATTTAAACATTTTTCAATTTTATATTAAAAACAGTACAAAAAAATCGTTTTCACGAGTATTATTAATTAATATAATTATAAAGCATAAATAATCATTTAAAAAACATGTTAACTCGATGAAGTTTCTCTGATATCGCTATCGCCGTCCATATCCAGCGCCGTTCGCAGCAACAACGGAAACTGTCTCAAGTTGTTAAGCGGGGTGTGCGAACGGCACTGCTTGGTCGGAGTTTGTGAAATTCTAGCACTCAATGGTCTGATCGTCTCCAACTCGATGGCAATCTTTGGATTCACTTCCTTCTTCAAATTTGCAATGATAACGTTGGGGTTTTCCAACGAGGAGCCGCCCCACACTGCATCCCGGATGGCGCAACTCAAACTATCCCCCAAATTGACGTCCGAATCTAAATTCAGATTCAAATCGTTCTTCCTGAAACTGTTTCTCGTCGAGTTCTGTCCGCCGTCGTCCAAGATCTCGATGGCGATCGAACTCTCTTCGCCGGAAGAGGTCCCCAAACGAAGCAGATCTTCGGCCGCGCGGTTCGAAGATGCCGAGTTTCTTCTGATTGGCGCCAAAATTGGCAGCTCTGACAATGGCGGCCGGCCGGAAAAGCTCGAGCCGGGTCGTTGCAAGTCGTTTTTCGAGATGGTTGTCTTGAGTTTGTTGCCGGAAATGCTCAATTGAGACGAGTCGCTGCCCCTTCGTTTGGGTTTTAGAATCCGACTGTGACTCCTGCGTCTCATTTCCCGCTTTTTTAACCTCCGCTGCTGCCGAGCACGGGCTAGGTAGGCTAATTGTTCTTGTTCGAACGATTGGAGACTCAATTGCGAGTCGAACGAGTGCCTACGGCTTTCGGTGTCGTGCGAGCCGTATCTCACGCTGTAGTCTTCGGATGCCGACGAGTTGTGGCTCAAACCGAGAGGGAAAGCAGCGACCAAGCCGCCGTGACGAGACAGAAATTTCGGTACGTTGCCGGTGAGTGTGGAGGAGACTTCCTGCGATGTGGCGGAGTTGAGATCTAAATTCATTCCCAGTGGATCGCCATGCGCGGCGTAAAAGCCGACCGACATGCCGCCATTTTGTAGATCTTTTTTGGCCAAAGCTTTGATGAGTTCGTTGTGTTTTTTTAATTTTATCGGCTCGTTCACGGGCTTCCTTAGTAATCTAGAATGAAAATTGAAAAGACGTTATTTCGTGGGTTTTCTGTGGGTGTTTTTTTTTTTTTTAGATTATTTTTACCTTTTGAAAAACCTTTTCCACGTTTCGACCGTTGCTTCGGTCCAAACCCAACTACTCATAACTATTCCGCACACAAATATGGCGATTATGTGCAGTTGTGCCATGTGCACACTCGGCCTCGATGTTAATTCGCAAGTTTTTTCTTGCGTGTCCGAATGAGGATTGGTACTTCTAAGAGCCTCGCAACTAAAGGAAAAAAAGAAATGTCTGTAAGTACCGTAATCGTATTAAAAATTCGATTTTCGTGCGTAAATTTACACCAAATAGTCTCTGAAATGATCAATCCAAGTTGAACGGTGTAAAAACTCGTATAAGTGACAGGCGATTGTGTCATGCACCAAAAAAATAACAAAAGCTAAAAAAGTAACTGGACATGCGGGATAAAAATAAAAGAAAATATATAAAAATACATATTTTTAAGTTTTTTTTTGTTCGGGTATAAATACCAAGTCTAAAAATTGTTGTATTAATCCTAGCATTTGCTTTGACATTTATAACATCAGCACTATCTATTTTCAGTCGAATTAGGATCTGCAAACCTGATTTAAAAAATTAAAAAAAATCAATGAATTAACAAATATTGATTGATTTATTTAATTTATACATTGCACGAGGAAAAATCCTCCCACGCAGGCAGCAGCAAAAATTGGTAGCACGACAAACCCGATTCTAAACCACACATTCACAGATCCCACGAAACAAATACCGCTTTCAGAATCTCCATCAATCTAATCGATTAAAATTAAATCAAATTAACGCGTAGAACAAAAAAAATCAGAGCATTTTTTACTTGTCCGAGTGCCAGAACTGTAATAGTAAGCACGAACGGTAAACTCCAAGCTGCAAGGTGAAAGTAAGCGGTCTTGGAGACGACGGAATCGCGTATTTTTCCTAAATTGCGAAACGACATGAGCCACGAATACGTGAGAAAAACGAACCAAATAACAGCGGCCATGGCGAAATAATAAACCATAATGAAAATAATGACACAGGACAGATTTTCACCAGAACTAAAACCAAACAAACAAAAAATTAATAAAAAAAAATAAATAATAGGAAAATATAAAGAGTAAACCTCGGCTCCCTAAGCCTTAAAGTGCCATCTTTCCGGCACACGATGTCCTCCCTGGCACCAGGCGTGAATTGAGCCATCCAGCCAATGTTTACAATGAGAAAACAAAAATTTATGTAAAATATAATGAGTCCTGGGTATTTGTTGACACTTTTCCAGTCGATTAAAAATGTGATCTAAAAATATACACAAAAAAATGAAGAAAAAACAAAAATAATAATAACATCATTAAACTCACCACAGCAAACAGCGAACACGACAGACAAATGAAACCCACTATGACAATAAACGATCTTAAATGATGATGTTCGGCATCGGTGAATAAAGGGTTATTGCACGGCAAACCACATCCTTCTACTCCGTCGATCCAACTCAGCTCGTGGTCGCTATTGACTAACGGTGGAGCGCAACGAGCGGTTGACGAATTAAATTTCACTTCCCGCCATTCATTCTTCGAGTTAGACAAAAACAAAAGAAGTTTTTTAAAAGTTTCTTTAAATTTAATTTTATAATTACTTTGCACTGATGTTTGAAATGTGGTTTATCGCATTTTAAAAAATCAGGCCAGTCCTCTATAACTTCGACAATTCGACACCGTTTTCTTGTTATACGACATAAATCATAACTCGGTAAATCGATACTGCCGTTCTCGCATCTCGGCATGTAAACGGCGCATAACAACGGACGGATAACGGACCAACATCGAGGCACGCTGCTTAGCCCCGACCACAACTGCAGTTGTCGCTGTAAAAAAAAAAAAAAAAAAGTTGAAAATCCCAAATTATTTCCTTCAATCGACGATGGATTTACTTGAACTTCAGTCTGGTTCATCGAAACCCCCAACAAACTCAGCGAAGTTTGTTTATACGGCAGAGGAATACCGAAACACAAGTTGGACTGGAGGTTTTCGCACGTTGTTTGTTGCTTGCAGACGGGTCCACCGACGTCGTGTTCGTTGCGTATTAATTTTATTTTATTGTCGGGGCCACTTGGGAATCCGATCGACTTGATTGCTTGAGTTGTGTCGATCGTTTTCGAGTTTTCTGTGCTCAAAACGGTTTCGTTGCCCCTGAATATCGACGAAGTGTGGGCACGTGTCGTTAAAGTTTGTAAAAAAATGTACAAAAGTAAAGTTTTCATGTTGATGCGTCTTCTTTTTATAGATTGGTCGTTGTTTCTTTTATAGAACTAAAGATGAATTATCATCGTGGGTGGTCCAACTGCCAGCATTTGGTGTTTTGAGTGGTTTTGGTGGATCTAGAGAGGTGATTTTGCTTAGAAATGCTGAAAAAGAGCTGGATGGCATTAATGGATATCCGTACTTGGTCATTGTTGCATAGGCGGCAATTAAAGCAGACGAATTCCATCATATTTGACGCCGCCATGCGGTTTGTAATTCTCCTGTATGGACGATGGTATTGATTGAACAAACGCTGCTCACAGCCAATAGCCGTCAAGAATGGAACTAAAAGTACGGAAGGTCACTGGAACAATATTAAAAGTTTTTTTTGGTTTAATAAGTAAACAAGAATTTGGATTTTAAGAAAGTGGATGAAATCACTTTGGAGTTAAATTAGTTTTAATGAATTGTTTTATTGCGGGATCTAAATTATTTTTAACGGCGATGGTTCCTACAGACTACCGTAGTTTTACACACGGGAGAGATCGGCGCACGCGAGGGCGCACGGATGGTAAGTTTACAAACTCCAGGCGCTATCAATCGCCATTCTACTCCAATTCAGACAATCCTGGTCCTCTAATTGCATTTTTCAATGGTCGAGTTGTTTTTCAATCTGCATGGCAAATTAAAATCAATCACGAAAAACATTTTCAAAATTGAAATTCGCGCCAACTGCTGGTAAAAGCAGATGGAGGGTCAGGATTGGCTGAATGGGAGGAAGGTGGCGATTGGTGGAGACGATCTTTCCCATTAAGACTACCGTAGAGTCTAGGTCAGTTTGCGTTTTGTTGTAAACATGTCTGTCGAGAGCATTCCCAAAGATTTGCGAAACTTGAGAGCTTGTTTACTGTGTTCGATGGTCAAGGTACGCTTTATAGGCTTAATGTTTACCCGGTTTATTATTTATTAACAGCATTTTTTTCTCTCTAGACATTTGAACAATTCGAATTTGACGGCTGCGATAACTGCGAAGAATATTTGGGCATAAAAGGCAATAGAGACTTGGTATACGACTGTACCTCGTCTAATTTCGATGGGTATGTATAACATTTACTGTTTAACGAAACATTTCTAACAAAATTCTTCAATTGTAGACTAATTGCGGCCATGAATCCCGAAGACAGTTGGGTGTGCAAATGGCAACGGATAAGTAAGTGACAGAATTTTAAAAACATCGTAAGAAAATAATCTAATATATTTTTTTAATTTATCCATAGATCGCTACACCAAAGGTGTATACGCAATTTCCGTGTCAGGACGACTTCCAGCCGGCATAGTTCGAGAACTAAAAAGTCGTGGAATCACGTATAAATCACGTGACACTTCCACAAGATAAAAAAAATAAAAGGAAAATCGAATATGGAATCGAAGAATATTTATGTTTGCAGGTGAAAATCGTCATTGTCAGTGTCATTTTAATATAATAAACCAAAATAGACCAAATTTCTTTTTTGAAATAATGATATCGATTATTTATTGCATAAAAATCTCACTTAGTAACCAGATTTTGATATATTTTGATTTCACGTTTTCACCACTGCAAATCCACAGGATACACTCCCGTCAGGCATGCGGTGCAATGGCCGACGTTTTCCGGTGCAGAATCTTTGATTCCTTCACGCACTGCTTTCTGTAATCCTTCGACCGTCAAGTACATGAGCGAGTTGGCTCCTGAAACGTGCGAGGAGGAATTTTAGATGCAATTCTAGCGTCATGTTTGACGATTCTTACCGACGAGCCGAGCCAACTGTTCGGGGTTCATGCTGTTGGCGACGAGCTCGTTTTTCGTTGGAATGTTGATTCCCATGTGGCAAGGCGAGACCAAGGGAGGAGACGCGATCCTCACGTGCACCTGAAATTGAGAGATGTGAAAAGGAAAAAAAGAAGAGAGAAAATGAAAAATTCGATTTAATGGGCGTTGGTTGTCGACTCGAAAGAAGCGAGGGGGCTGGCAATAGGAATATTCATCGACAAGCTTTAGAAATCGTCCAGTTTAAACGAGGTTGACGAGATTTGACGTGAATGGCAGCCCCCTCGCTCAAAACCCACTGCTCGTTCTGCAAAATGAAGGAAACCTCTTTGGCGCCTGAATCCTTAATGAGTTTGATGATCGGTCCGATCGTGTTTCCGCGCACGATGGAATCGTCCACCAATACCACGCGCTTGTTCTTAAAATTCTCGGTCAGTGGTCCGAACTTTTTGCCGACACCGAGTTGTCGTAGTCTGGTCGTCGGTTGAATGAAGGTGCGACCGACGTACCGGTTTTTGCACAGAACTTCGAGAAATGGAATCCCAGACTGCAAATAAACGAGATTACGAATGAAACACACGGCGGCCATGTTTTATTTTCAACTTTACCTCCTGCGCAAAACCTATGGCGGCCGGAGTGGCGGATTCGGGAACTGTGCTGACTAAATCTGCCTCGACCGGTGCTTCTAAGGCCAATTGCTTACCGCAACGATGCCTCACAGAATAAACCATTTGACCTGTTTAACGTAGAAAATAATAATAAATTAATTTGAATGAATTGTTCGAATTTTTTCTACCTTCCAGAATACTGTCTGCGCGTGCAAAATAGACGTATTCGAAAATACACATGGCTGGCAGGTCTACGTTTTGACGGGGACAAATTCCTAGAGTTTTTATCCCTTCTTTGCGTAACTCGACTATTTCGCCCGGCGCCACTTCCCGGAAATACTCGGCGCCGATGGATTGGAAAGCGCACGATTCGGACGATATTACCCAGCCATCAGGTTTATCAGTTGTTTCTAAAGCTTAAACTTAGTATTGATATAGTAAACGAAGCGTGAATTTTGCTGTAATTATACTTGTGTGTTCGCCAGGTAACATTAGTTTGCCCAAACATAAGGGTCGATTGCCGTATGGGTCCCTCACGCCAAAGATTCTGTCTCCGTGCAGTAATACTAAGGAATAGGCTGTTGGCGTCATGCGCATAAAGTTTTTGATTCGAGCGGTCCAATCGGCGCCATTTTTCTCTCCTTCGGGTGGCGGTAACGAAATCAACTGTGTTATTAATTCACTGTCGGACTGTGTTGATAATCCTACGCCTTTCTTTAATACCTACATTTAAACATTTATTATTTTTTTATTTTAAAAATATCCGTAATTTATTGTTATTATTACTGATTTCCTTAATTTAGCTGCATTTACTAACTCCCCGTTGTGCGCAAGCGCGAGGAGTCCATGCATCGTGTGGATGACGAATGGTTGGGCATTAACCATATCAGTTCCTCCTGCAGTTGAGTATCTGGTGTGCCCAATTCCAAGGTTTCCTTTAGATAAGATTTGATGGTTAAAAGCCAAAAGTTAGAGAGAAATGTGAATTTTTACCACGTGTTTTTCATATTTACCTTTAAGTTTCGCTAAAATATCATCGTTGAATATTGTGCTTACTAACCCAGAGCCCTTGTGAACTGACATTGGGGTGAATTCATCCCCCAAACTTGTGACGATTCCTGCGCTTTCCTGGCCTCTAAATCCACACACGGATGCATTAATAAATCATCAAATAAATGATGAAGCTTGGGAAAAACCTACCTATGTTGTAATGCAACGAGACCCAAGCAAATTATATGTGAAATATCTAACTGTGTAGGCCATTTGTCACTTGCAATGCAACCAAATACACCACATGCGTCTCTTAAAGTATCGTCTTCGTACTCATCATCCATGTTAATCTATAGTGATGTCGAAATGTATAATATAAATTGAGTTTGCGCACATTTAGCGGCGATTACCGATGTCTGATGCTGCAGAGTTTGATTTTGACCATGAAACTTGTTGACTCCAACTGCTATAAAGTTACTCTACACTCTACGACTCTACCATAAAGTTAGACATTGCCTGCCCTCTAACGATAATGATAGCGACCTTCACCTGGCTACGACCCCCACCCTTCATCTCAACTTTCATGACCACTTTGGATTGAATTGTGGAACAAGAAGCTGCGGAATTGAGTATTCTATTGTTTGTGTACAACTAGACAGAAAATATTAATGTCTGGTTGAAAGAAAAAATTAAAATATAATATATTTGTTATAATTCGTCCATTCTTTTTTTCTGAGAAATTCTTTTTATCTTATCTCCATTCAATCTTGGTTTCTTGGCCCCCTTCTTTTGTCTACCACGAGCGAACTTTGCTCGTCTACTGATGACAAGAATCATCAACAAGTGCGACTAAACTGTACATGACGTCAGTTTTGGAACTTTCCACATAGTCAGAAACTCAGGGGAGCACGTACAGTGATAGCCGGGTCGCCAAATCCGAACTATAACAAATAACAACCTGTTGGTTCTGCGCCTTTGTCTCGTTTAAACAGCTGCAGTTGAAAATATGTCATCGCAAGTTAAACTTTCAAAAGGTATATTTGAAATATTAGTGAAAAGAAGTATCTCTTTATTCATCCGTGATGAAAATTTATTTTATTTTTAGATTTGAAGATTGGGAAATGTATAATCGAAGGCAAAACTAAAATCGTTTACGAAATAATTGGCAGTCCTGGACAAGTGCTTGTTAAGTCCAAAGACAGAATTACGGCGGGTGATGGAGTTCGAGCTCATGACCTTGAAGGAAAAGCTGCAATTTCTACTTTGACTAATGCGAGGATTTTTAAATATCTAAATGATATTGGTGCTTATAATAACTGATTATTATTATAAATATAAAGTATCGGTATTTTTTTTAAAAACTTGTATTTGTTTATTTTTTATTTTATCAGGCGTAAATACCCATTTTATCGAAGAATACAGTGATACCGAATTTATCGCTAAGGAATGTGCTATGATTCCCATAGAATGGGTTTCGCGACGAATTGCAACTGGTTCGTTTTTGAAAAGGAATCCAGGGGTGTCTGAAGGATATCGCTTTGCTCCGATTAAGCAGGAAACGTTTTATAAGGTAGTGGATTGATTGATTTATTGAGTTTGAATACTGAGAGTAATTTTGTTTTAAAGGACGATGCAAATCATGATCCGCAATGGACGGTGGAGCAACTCATCTCGGCTAAACTGGAATTGGGCGGAATTGTTATTGGATCTCATGAAATTGAATACATAACTCGAGTTTCAAAATGCGTTTTTGAAATTTTGGAACGCTTTTGGGCTCTCCAGGATTGCGTTTTGGTTGACATGAAAATTGAGTTTGGTGTTGATGTAAAAACAAGTAAGAAATTGATTTTTTTTTTAATTTTTTCAGATTTTATTTAAGATTGTTTGAATTAATATTTATTTTCTGAATTTTTAGAGAAAATTGTATTAGCTGATGTCATTGATAGCGATTCTTGGCGTTTGTGGCCACTGGGAGATAAAAGATTGATGAAAGATAAGCAAGTTTACCGTGATTTAAAGGAAGTTACCACCGAAGATTTGCAGAAAGTGAAGTCAAATTTTGCTTGGATCGCGGAGAAATTAAGTGTAAACTGAAATTGTTCGTGTGAAAAAAATTGTTTTTAATTTATGTTTTAATCAGGCTATGTCGAAGTCGAATCCACCAAATCAATCGCTCGTTGTCATTTTGATGGGATCTCCCGTCGACAAACCTCACTGTGAGAAAATCAGAGATGCTTGCAAATCGTTCGGTATTTTTTGTGAAATTAGGGTAACATCTGCTCATAAAAGCACAGCAGAAACTCTTCAAATTGTTGCCGATTACGAAGGTAAAACTCGACATTTTTATTTATCATTTCATCTACAAGTTGTCGTTATAGCGTTAGGAATTCCTATTGTATTTATTGCTGTCGCTGGTAGAAGTAACGGATTAGGCCCAGTGTTATCCGGGAACACGCAATTCCCCGTCATCAATTGTCCTCCAGTGGATAATACCTGGGGTGCTCATGATATTTGGTCGTCGTTAAGACTTCCATCAGGTTATGTCTTTTATTTATTGACATTATTAAATTATTATTAAATTATTTTACTTTTAGGTCTTGGTTGTACAACTGTTTTGTTTCCTGAAGCTGCTGCCATTGCTGCTGCGGGTATAATTGGATTGACTAACCAGTTTGTTTGGGCTAAATTAAAAATCAAGCAATTGGATAATTGTGAAAAATTGAGCCAAGCAGATAAAACTGAGCAAAATTTAAACTTTGAATATTATTATTGAATATTTTGTCATGTATAATTTCGAATAAGCAAAAATAAAATACAAAAAAGTTACGTTCTAATTCTCAGTTAACTGGAGTCTTTTTTGTTATTGTTGAAATTGCAACAGATGGGAGTAGAATTTTACCCCTATTAGAGATAAAAGATGAAGATTATTTTAATAAATCAAATGATGAGTATGGTAATTGTGTTGCATTATAATTAATGGTATAAAAATTAATCCGGCATCCTAACTGAGCCCAAAAGCCACAACTGAATTATTTCTTTATTTAAAATATTTTTTTTATTTTGGTGCAGTTTATTTTCACCGATTAGAAGTTGGCTAAAGAATATGCAAACTAATCTTGGCAATCACAGCCAATCACAAGCCAAAGAAATCTTCAGGCGTACTGCACACGTGTGGCAGAATGTTGACGTTTCTATTCTAGAAGTTTCTACGGTTTTTGATTGGCTCTGCACGCCAATGCTACTTTGCATATTTTTCATTTTCACGTCTCTTTGAGCAAAGTTTTTGTCATTCGTTGTTCCGGCTCGAAAGAGGATAACACGTCGTGATTCATTATGGTGAGTAACTCGGTTATTCATTTTTTACTTTCTGCTCTTTATTTCTAGTTCGTTACTTTTAACGCATTGTACTATTTAGAGTTTTGATTAGTTTTTAGCGTTTTGTAAGTTCATTAATAGAGGTTCGTTATTTTTTTAATCATTTGTACGTTTTCGGTAATTTTTGTTTCTAAACGTCAACCTTTGTTTGAAATTTTTTTGCATTATGTTTCATGGCGCATTAAATAATCGAAGTGGCGTGTTTAATTTGTTGTTTTTCATTTGGTTTTGACGTTTTGTTTAGATTTTCTATGGTTTATAAATTTTACTAGTTATTAATTGTTTTTATTTCAGATTCAACCAACCCGGATGACTCTGCATTGAATCTTTTTATTTATTATATTTGTAATTTTTTATTCTTTATATTTGTAATTTTTTATTCTTTAAGTGAAATAAAAGTTTTGTGTGTATTGTCGTTGTAATTTTTCTGCAAGTTTTATATCAACTGTTTTTGTATAGTTGAAATAAAACTTGTAGTAAAATTATAATTGTACAATATACTTTGAATTATAATTTTTTTAGTATTTATTTATAATGGAGAATCTATATACCCACCATCCCTTTTTTATTCTAAGTCCAAACCTATAAAAATTTGGCATAGATTCGCCTTATTGGACTTAGTAAATTTTTTGAAGAAATGACATAGCTTATAAAAATAAAACTTTATTGAAATAAAAATACATTATACAAAAAAAAAATCTTACAAATTTTTCCTTAAAAGGAAAATTAAATGGCAAATAAAACATCGAAGCGGGTTATAACGGACCATTTGAGGATTGTCTCGGGTAACCATCCCCCTTGAGACTCCGCCGTTTTACCACACCTCCAGGACCCAGAGTGTGCCATTACGCTCTGGGCCCCCAAAAATGTCCCACGATGTTTTCCTGACGTTGTTAGAATTTATTTTTATTAACCTAAATAGAGGAAAAAAAATTATCAAATAAAAACAAAAATAACCAAAATACATAAAGATTGCGAAAATAAAATAAAAATAATTATACAAAAATAGTAGCTAGTAAAATGTAGAAACTAAAATGTTGGAAATTCGTATCTACCGCTCGTTGAAATTCGTGTCTACGAAAATCGCTCGTAGAAATTCCTCTACTCCGTCTGGAATTCGTTTATGTTTCTGAAAAAGTTAAGCTAAATTAATAAACTATCGTGAAATGAGAATAAAATTTTATTAAATTTTCAGAAAATATTAAATAAAACTAAATAAAACTAAACTCACCTTAGGACGGCGTGCGCTTCGCCTCCAAGCCGGAATAACAACTGGTAAAAATCGAGGTGAAAAAATAAAGATGCAAATTAGCAAACGCCTTGTAACCTCATCTCATTGTCTCGCACTATCTGTGCTTGAAAAGCAGCAAAAACAAAACTAAATTTCTGCTAATAATTAAAAGAAGCTAACAAAGTAAGAAGTAAAGAAAAGAAAAACTCACCACGAGACGAGACCGTTGCATGCTTCGCCCTCAAGCTGGAGAAACGAGTGAAAATCTCGGTAAAAACTAAGACAAAAATAAAAATGCAAATTAAAAATGATCCATCATCTTATTTGAATATCCAATCAAAAATCCCAGAAATTTCTCGAAAAGACGTCAGCTTCGTGCGAGTTGTCATCTAGTGATAAAAATTGCAACATAAGGCGCAACATAAACACGTAACGACGCTCTATAGGCTGTAGTGGTTGCTAGGCGACACATTGGTGTTATCAGTTGAAGCAATGGCGGGAAGACGAAAAGTACGCGTGCATGTTAGGCTGCTTTTTTCGCTAGAGAACATCGCAGTAAGTGGTAAGTAAATTTATTTTCATCACAAACAAACCAGTAAATATAGATTTGCCCCGATTTTCAATTTTGGTAAATTTGTTTACGCAAAAGGTTTTTAAAAAGAAAAATAATTTCTTTCTTGAAGTAAAAATTTAAAACGTCTACAATTTCCATTTTAAATCGCTTTGTTTTAATCAATCACTACACGGAACTTCTCTCGGTTTCAAACGTAATTTAATCCCATTTCTGGGCCTTATAATCAGTTCTGCCGTCACTTCAATTTCTTCAAGTGTTTGCATCGATTCAACAACAAAGGACCTCAGAATGTGAATTAAAACCACTTTTTCTTCCATCAGAGCAAACTTTTGACCTGAAATCCATTAAACAGCATCATTAAAATCAATTTTTGTGATTTATTTTGTGAAATTGTAATCCCAATGTACTGACCTATGCAATTTCTTGGTCCAGCAGAGAAGGGCACATACGAGTATGGATTCCTTTCCTGGACATTCTTCTTTAAAAACCTATCTGGATCAAACATTTCCGGATCCGGAAAAATTGTTGGATCTCTGTGCAACATGTAGGCTAAAACAATGGCTGTAACTCCAGCAGGAATGGTATAACCGTCTGAAATGAAACAAAATGATCACGAATTGCAACTATAAATAGGAAAAGCTATTTCAATACCAATAACGACGTCTTCCTGTAAATACCGCGCAAATATTGGCACTGATGGGAAAAGTCGCAGTGATTCCTAGAATATAAACAAAACAAAAATTAATTATTTTTTTTCCTTTTAAAAAGTAAAATAATTGATATTTATTTACTTTGATGACACATTCTAAATATTTCACTTCCTTTATATCATCGGAAGACACGTGTTTCGCGTGATTATCACCTTAATGGAGAAAATTAGCAACAACTAAATATAGATTTCTCAAATTGAAATAAATACCAAACACGGAATCGATTTCTTCGTGGACTTTCCTTTGAATGTGAGGATGGGATCCGAGTAAATACAGAGCCCAGCTGATGGCAGCGGCAGTTGTGTCGTGTCCTTCGAACATGAAAGTGTCGACTTCTTCTCGTATGTCCAAATCACTCATATTGCGGCCGCCATCTGCAGCTTCGATGAGTAAATCGAGAAACGCGAGTCGGGTCCGACCGAGCAAAGGATCGTGGAAATCCGAGTGCGATTTTCTCCTATTTTGCCATTCCGCTTTCTTCTCTTGTATCACCTAAAAACAAGATGAACATATTAAATGGAATTTACCACTTTCAAATATCAGTATACTTTAAATTCGTACTTGATTTGTAAAGGAATGTAGAATCTGTAAACATTGCGCGTGTTCTTTGCCACTTTTCGTGAAGCAAAATACCCAATCCGGCCACAGAGTGATTCGCATTTGCCTCGAATGAATAATTTCTTTAATCCTGCAAGGGAATCAGTAATTAACATTAGTTTGAATGTGCGTTGACAATCTATTTTCTACCTTTCAGTAGCTTTTACGTAAAGTGAATTATCGCACCCTTGAGCATTTACATGTCGACCCATAACTGCATCTAAGCACGAGTAAAATTTTCAATTTTTAAAACGATAATAATAAAATAATGTATAATAATTTATTAACCACAGATAATGTCGAGTGTGCAAAGTGTCATGAGCGGAAAGACGTCAAATGAAGGTTTTTTAGCTTCAATTCTCAGTTTATTAACCAACACCTCGGCTTGTTCGTTGAAAACTGACACAAAGTCCTCCAAAATACGGAAATGAAACGATGGAGTGAGCAGTTTTCGTCTGGAGCGCCATTTTGTACCATTACTGAAACATTAGAGTTTATTATTTAGGGTTTAACGAGGCAGAAATTAATTTAAAAACCTTGTCAACAATCCAGTTCCTAGCCATGGTTGAAGGAAATTGTAGTCACTGGACTTAGATATGTGACTATTACTCGACAAAATAGCCTAGGAATAAAGAGACGAGCAAATAGGCGCTTGATCTTACACTTTTACGTTTACTCACCTCGACATTTTCGGCATGAAAAACGACGAGATACGGTTTTAAACCTAACCACAATCGGTACAACCTGCATCTCGTATGGCAAAAGGTGCACGCGGCCATTAATTCGAACAAAACTGAAAAAAAAAGTTTATAAAGGCGCAATTTATTTAATTATTTAACGCTAGGAGATGAAATGTTTCCAATCAGTGCTGTGCAGAAAAGATCAGGGGCAGCTCAAACACTCAATAATTCATACAAGCTATGAAAGGTTCCCTTCCCTTTTTCAAGTTTCTGCTCATCACCATACAATTGTATTGTCCACAACTGAATTAGGTCGGTCAGCATGTGCTGTAGAGATTGGGAACACAACGGAATGACGAAAGAAATGTTGGGTTGTCAGAGGTGACAACAAACTCGTTTTACAATGTGCTACCTCTCAATTTATCTGTTTGTTTGTCCTAGTTGGCATTAATCAGACCAATTAAATGTCTCTCTTTAAAATGACAGTACAATGGGATCTTTATTTTATTATATTTTTTTTTATATCTTTTTAGTTGTTTAGCTGTATGTATTTTTTTTTTTTTTTTTTACGAATTTTTGGACAAATTAATGATAAAACAATAAACAATGCAAAGTACCAGAATGGATACTCGAGTGTTGCTCATTTTTCATATCTGACAGACTATTGTCACAGAAGAAATGAAAAATAAAACAAGCTTGGGAAAATAATAAACCCATTTTTGGGCAAGTAAAGTGCAAAAAGCAATAAACTCGCACAAACTTCCTGTATAAATAATCAAACAAACCTGCGTGATCCACATAGAGTTCCAAAGCATTTCCAATGAGTGGCCATGCGTACGGTCCTGGCAGCTTGTTTATCAATTCCCTAATCCGTGCCCCATCGTTGTAGTAATGCCACAGTAGAAATATCAGCAATAAAAAGAAACTTGCCCACAATAACTCGGTGTAAGTCATGTCCATTTTTACAGCGATGCTATCGATATGTCTAACTGGCAAAGCACGCAAATCCAGTTTGATTTCTGATTACCAATCCTCCAAGAGCAAAGAAAAAAAAATTTAAAAAAATTTTAAAAAAATTTTTACAAAAAAAAAAAAGGTGTACCAGTTCGAAGGTGCTGTGAAAATGCAGTTGCCAGTCTGTGGGAAGATTCCTACAGGGGAAGGTGCAGTGGAGCGTGTCAGTAATACCACTGCAGGCTGACATCTGTTGATGATGAGACGAAGCTGGAAGGAATGCTAGTGTTGCATATCCAGTTTTCCACTTAATGTTTAAACAAATTGTTTGTTCGTTAGACATGTTTTGTCACGATTTCTTTAAGTAAGAGTTTGTTTGTCGTTAGTAGAGCGAGTCAATATTTGAAAAGTGATGTTAAGTATGTGAGAAAAGTGGATGGAACCACGAAAAGTTCAAATAGAAGTAGGTGGAAAAGTGAGTGTGTGAATGCCCACAAGTGTCCTGGCCTGGGTTGGCGTTAAAAAGGAGGTTAGCGTTAAAATTTTGAGAAGTAAATGACAAATAAAGTAGTAAATTCTTCGTTGAACTTTATTGAAATTTGAATAAATTTCTGTTTACATAAGCTTAGTGTCTGGAACGACTTCGCTTATCCATTTCAAATATGCTGGATTTCCTTCGGTTATCTACGTAATTTTAGAGATAAAAACGTAAATTGTGAGTGCTAAAGAATTGTATATTTTTTTTATTCCTAATTTACCGGAGTTGAAATGACTTCGCAAACTTCGTACGGATGATTTTCCCTAAAGAAAACGAGCGTTTTATTTGAAATCGAATGGAAATTCACGCTTTGCTCACTTGACGTAACTCGTCAATTCGTCTATTCTCGAAGTTCGGGTTTTAATTATCTGGAATAAAAAAGAATTAATGAAACAAAAAAGGAAATCAATATTTTAATATCGCTACCATGAGAGATTCGTTGTCTTCATTAATTTCATTCTTCCATTCGTATCTGTAAAAATACATATTTTAGTTTACTTCAATTTATCTTTCTAAATCTCAATTTCTACTTGCATTGAAATGATTTTTGGCACTATATTGACACAAGCAACGAGCTTCCTTTGAAGTAAACCACTAAAAATATGATGTTTTTAGAGCATGATCACGGTTTTTTACGTTAAATATATTTAACTGGGCTAATTTCTTGGCTACTTCTTCGCTCGGTGTGGTCACATAAGCTATTGAATGTATGGCAGGTGCTGTTGCGTTTGTTGTTGAGGCCATTATGCGACTGAATAATGTGAACTGCAGTTTCCAAGCCAGTGTAAAAATTACAATCTGCAAAAAAATTACAAAAAAATGGACGGAGAAATTAATGCAAACCAAATTCTATAATTTTACACTCACACTAACGACTACGATAATCGCAAAACCCTTCATGATGACAGTAACGTACCTAAAGTTCAAAAACTGTCGTTGTTTTCTTTCACCATTCGCTACAAAAATGCCACCATTTTGTCATTTCTTGTAGAAAGTACCAACAGATGGCGCCCTATAAAAATCAGAATTTAACGTGTCGAAATTTTATCGTATAAATCCAGGAAAACTGAGGAATATTAACTTAATAAAAGAAATAAACACAATTTGGATGTTATTTTTAAATTTTATATCAGACATAAGTTTACATTTTGTTTTGTATCGATTTACGATTTTGTTAATAACATAATAAAATAATTTTTAAAAAACATTCGTGCGGTAATGTTATATAAAATACTTTTATGTGACTGTTTCTTGAAACCGGAAACAATCTGTAACGACTTTCCAGGTTTTATTTTGAACAGTGAGCACAAAACTTTGATGAAACGGAGCCGACGGTTTTTCCTGGAATTTGATGACGCCTGTTATGAGCACGAGAATTGTTGTCTGGCCGTTCACAGCGTCACCTACACAAACAATGGTTAGCTAATTAAATTAATAATTAGCGTTTAAAACATTTTTAAACAAACAAAACTCGAACCTAATACACGTTGCGCGTCCAAACTCGACAACGTTGTTTCACTGATGGGTAAAGTTTTGTAAAACGACATAATAGGATCGTTTCCATTCACGAGGTTGCCATTCCACACTAAACGTGCGTCGTCCATATACAGTTTGGATAATTTCTACATAATAAAATCATAAATTAGTATTAGTTTTTATGGGAGAATTTTTTCCGTACTCACATGGCGACATTTATCCAAAATATTTAAGTAATGTTTAACAAAATCATCGGCGGCCGTACAATCCGCATCCAGCGTGTTTGCGGCGACCTAATACGAATGAATTAAGTCGTTTAGATTCATTAGAATCTTTAATAATATTTAATAATTTAAAATACAAATACAGCACCAAGTCAGCCATTTTGTTGTTTGGTCAAATGATTTCGTAAGCGAAATGCGCGCGCAGTTTGAAAAAGAAGTCCCTCCGATAGAAAATCAATAAAATTTGTCAATTTTAAGCAAACTTTTAGTACAATTTTTATATCAAATCTTTATTTTAAGTTCATCGTTTAGATATTCCGGAAAATTGTATCATTTTTAATCACTTCGTTTTTAAAGAGCGGATGACCACGCGTTAGTTCACGCCGTGAGTCGTCTTATAACCATCCGCTTCGTCGTTCATTGTGGGATGGCAGCACCAATGGCCGCTGTTGTTTGAATACGTCAACGACGTCACGGCGGCCGCTTTTTACGATTTTCAGAGGTTCGTATTTCAAAATAATGAACAAAATAATCATTAGAGTTATTCTTGGTATGAAAGTTATTGTTTGCTGGTAATTTTAGCTGGTAGTTTTCTGTGTTATTTCGAATTCGAATCAGTCAAATTCCAAAGCCGGAACTTCTTTTTTTTTCTTCCGTTTTCCTTTTTTTGAACTCCGATCCAAAATTTAACATGTCTTGAAAGTAGTTTAAACTTCCGACACGAAACAAGAATTACAAAAACTTACGGAGTTGTAAATATTTCTTTGCAGGTTCCCCGACCTAGTAGAGTGACGTCATCGAGCGGGTCTCACGAAAATTGAAGCGAAAAATGAAAATGACAAGCCAACACCAACGTGAATGAGATTTTCTACAAGAAAAAGTCAGCGCAATGAGTTTTCGCAACGAAAATACAGTATTAGGCATTTCGGGAAAAGGTTTTATACGATTTGATTTTAAAAGTTTATTGATTTTTTTTTAAATTAAAAATTATTGTTTATTAAATAATTAGAAATATGATAGGTGTCGGTTGTTTGTGCCACGCACTGTACGACGGTGGACATTGTCTATCAATAAACTTATAAAATGAAATTTTATATACTGTAGTCTTCTCAAGTCCTCATCACCAAGATGGTCTTGCAGAGAAGCCTATCACTACTCAGCACTCAACAGCATTTTGTTTTTATTTAAACGCAATAACGTAAAGTTGACTTTCAAACAATAGAGAGTTTGCGGGATGCATTTTTCCCTTATTTTCCCTTTAGTGTATCGTTTTGAACACTAAAATAAAATATAGCGCAGTCAATCCGGTAGTTTTCCACTATTTGCGTCACTGATTAAAAATATGGATTATCAATGACTTTTTTCACCGCCATTTTGAATTCTCCGCTTAATTCACGCTTAATTCACGCGCGGAGCACATGTTACGGTTTATCTAATTGTTTCTGCTTTTTAAATTCACAATAATAAAGTTGCATTAAAACATTTAAACACAAGAATTATCTCTTTTTATGCTAGTTTTGGTAATCACATGACATGTTAAGTCTAATTTTGTAACTATACCATGAAACTTCAACCGCAACCCAAATTTTAACACTTTTACCTTACACTAAATATAGTGTAAAAAATGTCATAATTGTAAGGGAAAAGTACCTGCCGCAAACTCTCTAATGTAAAATATCGGTAGTCTTAACTCACCAATCAGGTGAAAACTTAATTCCGAGAAAAGTAAGAGGAGTTCAATGACAGTTAATTGCGTTTTTATAAGATTTAATCTGTTTTCGAAATAGACTGCAGAAAAAACACGTTCTCTTACATTTAAGACTTATTTATTTATTTATTTATTTACTTTTTGTAGTGATATTGTACTTAATGAAATATGATTTTATTGTGAAACGATTATGAAACAAACAAACACCTGGTGTAGTGCTAGCAGAACGAAGACCATTGTGCCATGTTACTCAAGCACTCGTGGCTGGTCAGAAAAATTGTTTTTACATGAATGGACAAAACATTAGATTAAAGATGTGTTGTTAGCTTATTATTGATCAATGTTGCTGGCCATTCTACAGTAGTACTGAAAAGGAATGTTATGGTGTGAATTAGCGCTAAGCAATCATGCTTTTTCTTGTGATGGAAATGAATTTACACTTGGAATAATCCTTTAACAAGTGGCCGTGGATTAATATTAATACAATATACCTTTGTACTCCATATTAATTATTCATACAAAAGATAAGTTTCCTTTAATTACTGATTTACAAGTGAACAATTTGGTATTTTCTTCGTATAGCTTGTATTGAATAACTTTGTTGTATTGGTTGTACCCAGTAAATGTAAATTGATTTTAACCCATTGGCTACCGTATGTTTTAACATTAAAGTGAATACAAACTAACTTTGTAGTACCGGTCTCGTGTGTACAGATTTCTACTTTGGTATTGTTTGTTTAGGTTGGTATGGATTTACATCAATGATATGTAATTATTCTTTATCGTGTGTTCTTGATAGGGTTAAGTACCGGTAATGCTAATCTTAAATGTGTTATTGCCTTTTTTCTCGAATGTACCGTACCTTCATTGTTTCTTTCTGTTCGTTTTGTTCCCTTCTGTTCCTGGTTACTGTTGTTTCCCATTATCGTACATTTAAGTACATGTATCGTACAGTTACCTATGTTTCTTTCTGTTCCTTATTGCTGTTCTGTACCATGAAGTGGTAGTCTAAAACGCTGGAATCGATATCATTCGGTATCGTCCTGTCACTAGTTAATATACTGTCCTTTGGAACTATACATACCATTAGATATCGTTCAGCCACATGTCAATACACTCCCGATTGAAACTTTACCATTCAGTATCGTCTTGTAGCTAGTTAATATACTGTCCATTGAGATGTTACTATTAGATACCGTCCTTTCGCTAGTCAATTTCCTGCCCATTGAGATTTTAGCATTGGGTATCGTCCTCTCGCTAGTCAATTTCCTGCCGTTGAGATTTTAGCATAAAGTATCGTCCTCTCGCTAGTCAATTTCCTGCCGTTGAGATTTTAGCATTGGGTATCGTCCTCTCGCTAGTCAATTTCCTGCCCATTGAGATTTTAGCATTGGGTATCGTCCTCTCGCTAGTCAATTTTCTGCCATTGAGTATCGTCCTTTCGTTAGTCAATACACTCCCTATTGGAACTTTACCATTGAGTATCGTCCTGTCGTTAGCCATACTTAATAATGATAATAAAGCACCGCGACTAGCGACAGGACGATACCCAATGATAAATTTCCAATAGGGAGTGTATTGACTAGCGAAAGGACGATACTCAATGGTAAAATCTCAATGGCAGGAAATTGACTAGCGAAAGGACGATACTTTATGCTAAAATCTCAATGGCATGAAATTGACTAGCGAGAGGACGATACCCAATGCAAAGTGCAGCTATGCAGATCGTATCTTTACAATAGAAGATAAATACTGTGACTAAACTGTTTAATTTGCTTTATATTTCTAAAATACAAAGAAGAAAATTTGTTAAAGATTAACAACTTTGACATTAAATAGAAGATAATTTTTATAAATATTTTGTACACATTAATTTTAGTTTTTAACAGTTAAAACAGAAAACAAAATCCTCTTTAAATATTCATGTTTCAATCAAAGGTGCACAGAAATTAGAATGAACCAACCAACCGCCAACTCCTACAGTACGTGTTTACAATTTCCCCCGCCCGTTAAAACCCAAGGAAAAAATTAGCAATAAATCTAGCAAATTTGTGCTACAATAACGGACTCCCTTGTGCTCTGTTCCTTCGTGGTCCTCCGATCTTCTGCTCGTCGCTGCAAAACAATAAACCCGTCGTCGAAACTATTTTATTACTTCTGTTTATCGCACAAAAAATTGTGCAGTAGACTACGCGTACAATCCTGGAGTTATTTGCGACGATGAGCGCTCAATTTGAGAAGTGACTTCAGTATTTTGAAGCCCCGGTTTTCCTAACCTTTACTCCACTGCTTTTTCTTTTTAACAATAAACTTCTGTCCAGTGGTCGTAAGTATCACTCAATGAACAGCACGAGTCGTATTGCAGATTCAGCAACAATGTCATTTCCAATCCCACGTTGTTACAGGAATAATTTGCGCTTCAAGTTACCTTAACAGATCACGTCAAGCTGGAGGTCTGCGCAAAGATCGGCACCCTTTGTAGTTTGTAGTTCCGAGCCACGTGAATCACTCCTCACAACCGGAGCTTTGTCTTCGTACGATGTCGGATGACGTGTCATTGGTTCAAATACCGGACGTGCTCTAAACGGTATAAATCGTTTATGCAATCATGTCGGTCATCTTTTTCTTAGTCTTCGTGCGATGTCGTGTTATTGCCACAAATACTAGATGTGCTCCAAAAATGTGATAAATTATTGATGCAATCACCTTCGTTCACATTTTTTGTTGTCATCAGAGCTAATAATCTGCGAAGGAAAGACGTTGCACGGCTTTACCACGAACGACGACTATGTGGATAAAGCCGTAGTCGTTGGTAAAGGCCAAAGACTTGCTACCGTTCGTCCTAATCAAAGAAAAATTGCAGACTTCAGTAATTTAAAATGAAATATTTTTGTTTTATTATTTACTTTTTCGCTAAGCAGCAGGTTGTGGAATCTTAATCCTAGTTGGGCCCGGTGTATAGTGACGCATACAGGGCACACTTAACTTCATTCTGAAAATAAAAATAGAAAAATTATATTTTACATTTCATAGAATACTTCAAAATGATATAAAACAGCTTAAAAAGTAAATTAATTTAGGATTCAATTCGCGAGATGAAAATTTCAAGATGGCGGAGGCACCACAATGAAGAAAATCAAGTTGGCGAGAGCGAGACATCGAGAAATACGGTTTTAGTCTTGCCACTTTGAATTTTTCGACTCTAAAGATTAAAATTAAACCTACCTTGCACGTTTTCTATAATTTTATCTTAAAATTAACTTAAAATTAGGACGATGCCAGCCAATGCCATCGGGTTATGTTGTTTCCCACCACGATCAGCTCGACACCACTCGAGAAGCAGCAGCGCCTTCACCAATAGCGCCTTTACATAATTATTTACTAATTTTTAACTCGAGGCGGCGTCAAATTATTTTAAATGCGATCAAATAACAAAAATAACAAAGAAACTCGCATTAAATCTCTTTTAATCTCTCACCAAAAGTGCAGTAGCCACCTTAGAAGACTCTTACTAACCCAGTTAGCCACTAAATTAACACGAAATGACAATCCGATTTGTACGTTGCAAGTACCTAAGGGTAGACTGAATTATTCGAGTTTTCTTATCTAAAAATAAGAAATGAGGAATGTATTGAGTTAATCGTACGAAACTGGTATACCGTAAATTAAATTTTATGTCACACGTACAATTAAAATTATGCAATAAAACAAATATTAAGCTCCATTCATGTTGTATTTATGCAACTGTCTCTTGAAAGCGAAAACAATCCGTGACGATCTTCCACTTCCCAACATCCTTTTGAACAGTGAGGACAAAACTTTGATGAAACGGAACGGAAGGTTTGTCCTGGAATTTGATCACACCGGCGACAAGCACGAGAATTGTTGGCTGACCATTCACAGCTTCGCCTGTAATTGTAGTTGTAAATTAATATACCGGTAGTTAAATACATTTTTAAACGAACAAAACTCGAACCTAACACTCGTTGTGTGTCTAAACTGCACCATTTTGTTTCACTGATGGGCAAATTTTTATAAAACGTTGTAATCGGCTCGTTCCCATTCACGCAGTTTCCATTCCACACCAGACGAGCATCGTCCATGTAAAGGTTCGCTAATGTCTACACAACAAAATAAAAAATTCGTATAATCGTGTTTATATTTTCAATTTTTTCTCGTTCTTACATGACGACATTTATCCAAATTATCGAAATAAATTTTGGCAAAATCGTAAGCCGCTCGACAATCTAGATCAAGCTTGTTAACAGTGTCCTAATCAAATAAAGTTATATAAATACATTGCATTCGAACATCGGACATGTGAACAAACAAGTCTTACCAGATCAGCCATCTTGTTCCACAAAACGATTCCAGATCTTGTTCTCAGGTCACAGTAAAAGCAAGATGGCCGTGGTGGGGGGAAGTTTAAATTTAAATCGCAAAATGATTATAATAATGATTTTATTAGACAAACAAACCCGAAGTTTTAAGAAAAAATTAAAAAAAAAAATTAAGAATTAAAAATAAAAATCGAGAGACAAAAGTTGAATTAACAAACACATGTGTTTAAAGAATTAAAAACATGACTTTTCCCATGCTAAATAAACATACATTGCACTTAGTTATGTCCTCAAATGTATTAAAATTATTACACGAAGTAACTTAATGTTTATCAATTAGTTCCACCAAAATATCCTACCAAAAAAAACAAAAAAAAAAATCTTTTTATTTTAAAAACAAAAAAATGCAATTTTAAAGTGATTAAATCATTAAATGCAAATTGCAATAGAAAAATGCACTTTCAAAACCTCCAACTCACGCATTCGTATTATTAACTCCTTTCCGCTAAGCTTCGTCTTATCATTAAATAAAATTTATTCCAACAAAATTCCTCCCAAAACCCAAACTATTTCAAACTAATGGGTGAAAAGGTGAAATAACTCCAATTCCACAGGAGCTGCATTGACCTCAAGCCGTCACGTGGAGTTGCAATCCCTCCCTCATTCTTCAAGCGTGCACCACCCTTCCCACAGTTCCTTTTCACGTCCCCCACCCCACCCCATCTCCTTTCCATTTCCTTTATTCCCTTTAAACTTGGCAGCAAAAAACCCACGAGAAAAACACCTACCCTCACCCATCCTTCAATTTTTTGTCTCCTAAACTCCGAATTTTCATCTCCCAACTCTCGCACTGATCGATGAGGAGTGATTTTAATGCCACGGGAGAAATATTTAATAGTACAACTTGTTCGAGGCCCCAGGGAATCTTTTCCACCAGTTGAATACTTGATGACGTAGGGACGTTGTCGACTTGGCTGCCATAAAGTTGGTTCAGTGATTCCACTCTGGATAGCAGAGGCGAGGAAAGCGTTAGTTTCCAACATGTCAACTCGGTTACAACTGGTTAATCAAACGTGAATAATTACAAACGAGGTGTTTGCAGCTCCAATGTGCAGGTAGGTGATGCCATTTTCATTAGCAGAAACACTCCAAGCGCTTGTAATGGCGACTCTACCTTCATACTGCATTCTAGCTTCTAGCTACTAAAATATTTGCTTTTTTCTAATAATATTTTTACAACTGCTCGTGTTTTTCTCTTTCTAACTTTAACTCGAATTTCTTTCGCTGAGAAAACGTGGAAATTAATTCGCAGAGGCTCGATGATTAATCTTATGATTAAAAACTTCCAATTTTCAATGCGTATCACTTCGATGTTGTAGTTAAGAATGTTTAAATGACAAGTACAATAGTTTCATTCCAAAGTTATTGCGGTTTCTAATATTACGATTATTTATAAATATTTACTGCAATATTTTTGTTTGGATGTGAGGAGATTTCGTGTGAAATTTGATCAGGTTTGGTAAATACTGAGGGGTTAGAGAGGAGAGGAATGTGTGGAATGCAGCATTTGTTTTCAAGCGTGAAGCCGTGAAGGTTGCTGGTGAGCACAAGTGAAAAGAGTGGACCCAAAATTGCAAATATGTGACAAGTAATGCACAAGCCAGTTTAAATAAAATCGATAAAAATTCCACACCGCCAATAAAATATAATCAGACAAAATTAATTGTCACAAAAGAATTTTTCTTTCGCAACAGTGTTTCGTTTCTATGAGTTAAATCATTCGTAACAACAACTGTGCACGGCTGGTCGTGTGATCCCATGCCTAAACCCTCATTCGAGGGATTTGGCGCCACATGGTGAGCACTCAAAGTTTGTATTTTTCAAAATGAATGGTAGCACACTGTCACGCATAATTGCATAGAAGAAAACAATGATTGTGACTAAAGTTATTTCGATTTTATCTTGAGTTGTGGCTGACTGACTGTTCACTTATCTTGTGATTGGAATATTTAAATTTTTGACACGAGGTATTTGAAGGAGAAAAATGTATTATATTGTGCTGTCGCATCACATTCTGTGGGTGTGTCACTGCATCTCCACCCACTGCACTGGGGTGAAGTAGGGTTGGAATAATAGGCCACAAGGCACGTGTAAGAACAATTTACTTGTTGAATGAAGGAGAATTTTTGGTCGGAGCACTCCCTCATTTATGTTCGGTACAAAATATCAGGCTGCAACAGAGTTATGTACCCATCCTTAAAAAAAAGTTAGTGGGAGCTTGTTACAACTACTTGCGTGTGCTAATTGCGTATATACACCCCGACTAAGGGAAAAAAATGTTTAAAATTAAATTATGGCCTTAGAATACTGGACCTAAATATCAATTTGAACCACAACATCAAAATCACACATTTTACGACTAATCTATTTTTTATTGTGAAATAACCGGGCTGCGGTGAGATAAGTGTCAAATTCCAGGTGTGCCACTGGGTTGTGACATAGTTTCATGGAGAAAAAAAAATAAACTTGGACATACCATGTCGATTCAAGTTTTGGAAAATAAATAAATATTCTTGAAAAATTGAAAATTGAAAATTGAAAATTTTAAATGTTGATTTGAAAATTGTAAATTTAGCTTTGAAAACTGAAAATTTAGCTTTGAAAACTGAAAATTTAGCTTTGAAAACTGAAAATTTAAGTTTGAAAACTGAAAATTTAGCTTAAAAACTGAAAATTTAACTTTGAAAACTGAAAATTTAGCTTAGAAAACTGAAAATTTAAGTTTCAAAACTGAAAGTTTGGCTTAAAAACTAAAAATTTAAGTTTCAAAACTGAAAATTTAGCTTAAAAACTGAAAATTTAGCTTAAAAACTGAAAATTTAGCTTAAAAACTGAAAATTTAGCTTTGAAAACTGAAAGTTCTGACTTGAAAATTTAAAATTTTAAAATGCTGTAACTTATGCAATTTCTCGATTCCTTTTCTGTCTTTTTTTGGAATCACAACTTTTACCTCTTTTCCTGCAACGCAATTAAACGTTTAGAAACATCCCCAAAATGTTGGAATATATTGCAAACATTAAACAAGATACTCATCACGGTTGAGTCGCCAAAGGGGTCGGGGCTCGTTAGTGGCTGAATCACGACTCGAACATCATAGGTATGCAGCTCCATGACCGGCTCAGGTATGCACACGCTTACCTCCTTCAACGAATTTCACTCCAACAACCCCAGAAACTTCCCCCTCGCCAACTCCACACGAGCAAATAAATCAAACTCCTGCAGATTCCCTCCAAAAACTGCAACTTTTAATTGACATCCATTTCCGTATTTGCAAAATGACGCTTTGTTATGGTGAGGGTGATTGAATCAAGCGTTGGAAATTGGTGTGGCTTTTTCTCGAGGGGAAACGCCAAATGACACAGGGGGACAGGGCCTTCATTAAGCGGGTGTGCCAGATGGGGCGCACCTGCCGTAATACCTCACCGTGAGTATTTAGGACCAACTTTTATTTTCCCAAAAACATCTGCCGTTCAAGCATCTTCCACTTCGCTTTTTCAAGGTTGGCCAACATTCAATGAGCAATCTCGGCAGCCATCTTGCATTTTTCAGCCAGCTAAATAAATGTAGTTTCACCCTTTGGAAACCATAATTTTCATTTTTCATCATCCCAAGGTCAAAACAATTTTCAAATTATTATTATCTTTTTTTTTCTTCTTCAACAAAATTCAGGATACACTTGAATTTCCCATTCCAGCGTCTCGGAGCAATTTAAAGATGAACGATAACCCCGTGCTCAACGATGCTGAAGAGTATGATTTGGAGAGTTTGGAGAACATTTTGCTAGGTAAGGATAAAGACTAAGCACCGAAATGTTGTTGTGCTCAATGTCGGAGGTATTTGGAGAAAGAGGGGGATGGGGTCGAAAGGTCGCAATGCAGCTGTGGATGCCAGGTGGCGCCTCTCATCCTCCTGCTTGATAGTGGCCAGTGTGCTCGCTTCGGATTGCTGGACGGTTGCGTTCAACTCTTCAAAGATTGTAACGAGATTTACGCTTGCTTAGATTGGCCTTTGCGGTGTCGGGCGAAATTCGACCGGCAGTTGAAAGGAGGCAGTGGAAGAAGACAAAGAGTGAATCGAACTTGCTGCACCAAGAGGGTGAAAAAAGATGAGGTAAGAAAAAGAATCTGTTTGGTGCGCTTTGAGAGGGAAATAAATTGTCCACACTCGTTCCTCAGGTGAAGGAAGTGCGGAAAACAAAATTAGAAGCTTCTAAAATCTCGAAATCTCTGCTGTCACACCCTTCCGCCATTGGTCAACTGACAACGGAATTGTTACCGGTTTTACCGAGACAAACAGGTCGATCTAGTCGCCAAAATACCCACCTACAGACAGCTTCAATTTTTGACACACTGGTTGAACTGGCTCATTCAGCATCCAATCAATCGCCGTACAAACAGGCAAAACAAATTTCATCCTCGAAAAGAGACAGGATGGTGTGCGAACCCCGGGTGTTGCCTGTTGCTCGTGGTCAAACTCCAGATTGGATAAAAGATGTGTTTGAAATAGTGAAGAAAGGAGAAACGGAAAAATTGGTTGGTCTCGATCGTTTAAACAGTGTTTTCATCGATAACCAACAATTTTATCTTTCAACAGTTGCTCACGCTTAAGAATATGGAAGCCATTTTAATCCGAAACTTATCCGATCAACATGGAAACAACTTGTTCCACGTCTGTGCTTGGAATGGTCAAGTCGAATGCATCAAACTTCTTCTGCAGCGAGGCCAAGAATGCAAAGAAGCGCTGTATGATGAAAACAAGCAAGGTTTTACACCGATTGTGCTAAGCATTAAGGTAATTCATCACGTTTTTAACGTGCAAATATTTTTAGTTACTTATTTTTTTTTTACATCTTTCTTGAACAGAAAGGTCATTTGGAATTTCTCAAGTTTCTTATTGAATACTCAGACATGAGAGATCGTCTTTTGTCGGACAACTCCAGGCCGCTTATTCATTGGGCCGCCAAATACGGTCAGGTAGGATCATCAATTACTTTAAGCTGTTTGCAAATTGTAAAGGTGAGCAAGGCCAGGTTGGGATCAGAGGTTAGGCTTCGTGCATTTTTTTTCCTCCATCCCCCACCCCTCATCATATAAGCAGGGTTCATTTAACAAGAGTGAATGGTGCCTGCATTCCTTAGCCGTCATTGAGTGATTTGTGACGAAACCCAGGATTCTTGGAGGAGGAAAAAGTGGGGATGGAATGAGCTCAATAGAACGATTGGTATGCAGAATACTGTATGGCAACAATTCTTTTGTGCAGGCTGGATGATTACCAGTTGGGTTTGATGCTTGCAATTTGCCTGGAATCCACCCAAAACTTTTTAAAGAATTGAAATGTGATAGCAAAGTTCAAGTTTTGTGAAATTGCATCAAATTGGGTTTTTTTTTTTTCCTGTGTAATTTTTCTTGGATAGAATGTTTAAATTAGGTAGACTACCTTGAAATTATTCAATCTAATGATCTTGCTTGCCTTCAAAGAAAATACAATTTGGAATACCAATCTCGATTTATGTTATTTATCAGTTTTTAATGTAAGTATTAAATATCTACCGTGTTTCAGGATGCCATTTTAAAGTGCTTAATCATCTACATGCAAAACTATGAAATAAATTTGAACATCAGTGATGGAGATGGGAACACTGCTCTTCATGTTGCCAGTAAATTTGGTCATATTGCTTGCATTAAGGTATGCATCAGTTTTAGAACAAAGCTTACCGTATTACCTCACATTAAGCCACATGCCGGTGTAGTTCGAGTTTTACCGGCATGCCGATAAACCTCGTTTTTAACAGAATGCGAGTGTAAGTGAGAACGAATTTTTCTAAATAAGAATTCAGCCAAAACAAGCATAAAACCCTTTTTAGATCTCAAAAATGTAAGAAATTGCCTTAAATTTCTATAAATTTACCCAGATTTTAGTAATAATCTGAAGAAAATTAGGAAAACTTAAATTTTAGGCCCAAAAACCAACATAATTATTCATCCGGGTTCTTTAAAATAAAAAAAAAAGCAAAAAACCCGCTTTTTCACTATGCCGCATAATGTGAGGTAATACAATAAATTGATTAACATTTTCACTTACAATTGTGCAATTCAAAAGGTGTTAGTTGAAAACGAAGGAGATCTAACAGCTCAGAATCATCTCGGTCATAAGCCCGCCGATGCTGCTAGAGCATTTGGACATACGGCTTGCTTTGAATATTTGACGGCATTAGAAACCAGTCTACTGCTAGCGTACGAAGTGTCATCATTGGAAGAAGAATTGCACAAGTAAACAGTCTTGTTTTTAAAACATTTCAGAAAATTTACTAGTTTTTTAAAATCTAAATTACAGTGTTAGAATGGAAACTTTCGAATTAAAAAAACATTACAAGGATGTCCTCAGTTGTGCCAGAAAATCCCTTAAAGAGAAAGAGGAACTAGGAACTGAACTAAATTTACTAAGGACTCACATAAACCAGCTCAATGAATACCTAGTATCAGAAGTTCAAGTGCTTAAACAAGGATCGAGATTCGATGACGCAGGAAAGAGCTCACCCAAAAACGAAGATAAACGGTGTGTAATTCATAAATTACCAAAGTACAAACTCTTACACGTTACATCTTGCTCTTTTTTTAGAAGTTTATTGGAGAACTTGATTGACCAATACGATAATATACAATGTCAGTTACAAGAAAGTCATAACCGCTGTTGTTCAAAATCAGCACTTGCCGAAAGAGAAGCGAAGATTTTAGCAGCCGATGAAAAATGGAGGAAGATTAAGTCGCGAATGGGCCATTCTGTAAATCCTTGCAGAAAACCAATAGCAATTTTAAAGTAAATTTTTGTATGAATATTCAAATATCCACAGACTAATTTTTATTATTTCAACAGTGAGACACTTGGCCAAGTATACTGCCGCAGTTCGAACGTTAGTTTTGAAGAATTAGGACATTTCTCTGCTTCGGAATCATCACTAACTAGCCTAGGCTCGGCAGACATGTGCGAGAAGCTAGTTCCTAATAAACCAACGGATAAAAGCCCTACTAAAGCGAGAGTGTGCCATTTCCAAAAACGACGTGCAGAACAAATGGGGGAATTAAAGAGCGTTTCTAGTGTAACGACAATTCCCGGACCGGCAATGCCATCATCGCGCGAGTCGCCGTTTTTAGTGAAACTTCTCGGTGAATTGACTGTAAATAATCTCGGGCCACCGCTGTCAACGTTTGCTGATCCGGATGACGTAACGTGTACAGTTCTAGAAGTAATAGAATCTTTAAATTCTAATAATCAGGTACCAATAAAGAGTGAAAACTACACTAAGTGTGAGAAACAAGTAAAGGATGATCCAAGAAAGAAAGACGGTAAACAAGGTGAGGTTGAATCTAGACAGGAATGTTCTGCAATGTCTAAGACATCAGAGAGTTCTGGTTTAAAAAACTTTGACACATTTAGTGAAGAATTGTCCGCAACTAAAACAGAGCCACAGCACATGCTTTTATCTTCACAGCCAGACTTAATCAAAGAAACTAAAGATGTGCGAGCCTGGGAGTCGACATCGAAACTTTCTGGGGCAAAAAGGAATGGCATTTGCAACTGGATTTCAGAAGACTTTCAGACGGATTTACTCAGAAATGACGTGCCGCCAGTTCCACACCCACGAATAAATAGGTGTTCTGATGGGTTTCCATACACACCGAAGCAGCGCAGGGGATTTCTTCACAAGTTTGCAATCAGATGGCCTTCGAAGAGGAAAGAGCCCAAACCACATACTGACAATAATGAAATAACTCCTGAAGAATTTAAAGAAACATATCTAGCTAGAAATATAAATGATAACATGACGTCAGCAGATACCATTAGCATTGCAACGACGAAGGATGGAAGCGTAAAATCATCTAATAAAGACTACACGGAGTCTGAAAGAGATAAAGTTTACGAAATAGTAAAAGCTGAGAATGCAAAAACAGACAGTCAGAATAATGACAGGATGCAAAAATTTGATGGGAGTACGAGCGGCGGAGAGACATCCATCATTACGCTTTCAGATTTAGCTGAATCTCAAAGTTGCTCAGCCATTTTTCAATTGCCGCTAACGTCAAAGAACAACTCAAACACCACGATTAATGTTAATCTCACTTCACCATCCAGTTCAAAAACAAAAAACATCACGAGACTAGACTTTGCTGCTCTTCGAGCCGGTGGATTTCCTTTGTGGAAAACAGTGACGGGTTCAGTCGACCTTTTACCAGATTCGTCTACTGTCAGTAGGATGTCCCCTGCACCGAGTGAAGTATCCAAGACAGAAAGTGCACTATTTCCTCCGCCGAGTGACTTATCTCACACGGAAAGTATTCGGCATTCTCATCAACTAGGACGAATTGAAGAAAATGCAAACCGAGATGCTATCAAAATAGCATTGAAAGTACGGCAAAAACAAGAAATTTCTGTTAAACAAGAAATTGTGCAGGTAACCATTATTGACATTCTGACTAATTTATACGTAAATGATATTGATATAACTATATCTTAAGCCTGCAGGAACACAACCAAGTGTAAATGGGATTAGGAAAAAAAACATTGAAGCTAAACCATGGTAACAAAATCTTATTTATATGAAAATTGTAAAATCTTATTATTTATTTTTCACAGGTATGATTTGTCAGATGATGAAGACATGCTCACGCCGGAGAGGTTACAAAATAAAGGATTAAAACTACGCAGTAGTTCAGAAGAAGAGGAACAAACTGCTGTAAAATCTATGTAAAAATGAAACTGACCCAGGTTCAATAAAATGTGGGGACTGAAACTTAAGACTTTATATACAATCAATATAGTATTCATTGTCTGACTTTTGTCGGTTTTTTTGTAGTTGTAATATATGCATAACATTATACATTACACAATGTTTTTTCTTACTGTAAAAATTTAGACTTGTGTACAAACTGCAGGCATACGGTAGTTTAAAAGAATTACCTGGAAATGATTCAATTAGTTCTATCAAATGTATATTACATATAACAAAACTATATACAATATAGTAAAGTAATAACAAATATACTTTTTACTTTTATATACCAATTTTTAAATAAAAAATCCAAATGTCTTCAAACAATTGTTTTGTGAAATTCAATTGATTTTCATGTTTTCAGTATTCTGAGTGTATTCTCAAAGTTTTAAATCGAAAAAATAATAATGCAGGTTCCATTGTTTTGTTTAATTTTATCATGTATTATAATTGTAATTGTATTTTTTTTAAAAAAAAGTTTTAACATTATTTTAGCATCAACACCATTTTTGGGTCATTTATTTGTATTATAGAATTGCATTACTGAATTAAATATTTTTTTAAACCGTTAAGTGTTTGTTCCAGCACTAAATAAATTGCACAACTGGGACATCTCTTATACCACATGAATGACCAAACCCATATCATGTCCACTGAATGTCATCTCTCAACTGTCAACTGATATCCACACACAAAAATTCTAAAATTCCAAAATTTAAATTTCGCATCTGTAAATTTTTGTTCTTTTTAAATCAGGGCCAGAAATGGCTAAAAATGGCCATTTTTGACAAAAAAAAGCGATTATTTTTTGGTTTGAATGCACGAAAACTAAAATCAGTCTTCTTCTTGCGACTTTTCAGCTAGTCGGTTGGTGAATTTGGTGCGTCTTCTAAGTTTTGGTGCCCCGGCCCTGCTTTAAACCAAAGTAAAATAAAATAAAATAAAAAATAAAAATAAAAAAATGAATTTCCGAACAACAAAAATTTATTCAAAATAAATTTTACAGCAGTTGGCATCTGAAAATATTAAACAAAAAAAACAATATATTTAAATTCGTGGCATTTCAAGTGCAATAAAATATTGAAAACAATGCAAAGCAGGAGTGGAACAAAAAGAATAAAAAAAAAACCAAATTCTAAATGTAAGAAAACTAAGAAATTAAAGCTAGATGCATACAAACAGAAACAACACTAAAAGCCGCAGTAACAAGCCCCAGGTTCTCCATTTTTAAATACTGATATTAAATACTGATACCCACAATACCATATCTAGCCATTTTCTAAAATCACATCTCCCCCGCCCTCCCCAATGTTTTGTAGAGCCCCAAAAAGGTCAGATAAAACTAAACTTCATCTGAATTAATAGGGTATTAGTTGTTTTTTGAGTGAAATTTATATTTCAAAGCACATTCAAAGCAGAAATGGTAAAAAAAAATTATACATACCACACAGAAACTTCAATTTTTTCCATGAAAACTTCACTTATATATAAATTCCAACCCATAGCAAGAGAAATACGATTCCGAAGCCCATAAAGACCGATGCAACTAAGGAAACAATCAACTCTTTGAATATGTCGCGGGTAAATTTAGTTGATGTCACTTCGTAACTAAAAATAAAGATAAAATTAATATTTGCAAGTGCTCGATCGATTTGGATGCGAGAAATTATAAACGGCATGCGTTTAAATCTTAAATGTACGTCGTTTGTTGGTAAATCATTTGTAATCTTACACGAAAAACCAGGCGGTGAAAAATATCCCAATTGCGAGTAAAACGATGGACAAATGAGGAAACACTGCTGGGTTCACCGGACTGATGTAACGACTCATCAAATCGAGAGACGTCTAAATAAAAAGACGATTAAATATCAGAAACACTTAAAATAACATTTAATGTGATAATTACCATTTTTATCACCGCTTGCTTTTGGGAAATCAAAGAAATGCGGCGTGAAAAAGTCGAGAGAAGTCGAGAGAAAACTACATAAACAGCGTGGCAATATCTAGTTGTGACGAGCGCTATAGATGACGCACTCTGGTGAGAAAACCCGAAAGTATAAAAATCGATTCTGCGTATTCGATATCTTTTATTTTCCATGTGAATTTAAAGTGTAGAAATTATCGATTTACATTCACGGTTTCCGAGTTATGTTATATTTCTCCAGGAAAAACTCTTCGAGTGTTTCTGTTCTATGAAGATTGTGAACGGGAACGGCACAAATATCTTTATTCGTTTGACATTCTTTCGTTTTTGTAATTTTGGCTACGTTTTGGTGCTTGGGTTGACGACATAGTTCGAGTGCTTTCTTTTTCGCGGCTACTTTAACCCCGGTGGCTTTACACACGTCTTCTACACCCAATTGTGCATTAATTACGGCAGGCTGCGATGGAATTCGGTGTAAATAAATAGGACCAACAACAAACTGATCGGCTCTTATCGATTGGCATCGTCCGGTTAGGCTATTCCACAACCACAAAAAGAAAGCAGATAAAATCAGAAGTAGTATGACCCAATAATACCAATAAAAAAAGGCTTTTGGCCGGGGTTCGTTTTCGGCAAGGACGTCGTTGTCCTTTGATTCGGACATAACACATTTCTTATAAGCGTCATGACCCAAATGATTCTAAGTCTTGTCGCTAGACGACAGTCAATTCTTTAGAATGAGAATATAGAGAGTTAAATTATACAACAAAATCAAGAAAAATCAATAAAACCAGACCCAAATACGAACATCTCATTTTCATTTTGCAAAATTCTTTTCTGCCATTTCAATCTAAATTTCTAAATTAGGAAACTTCTGTCGTTCCAAAACCATCCTGTTCAGCCATCTTGCAGATGCTAATTTACCGTATTTGCATTGAATTAAAGAAATTCAATTAAAACAAAGCAAAGAGATAAATTATTTGTGATTTCCTTGTGAAAATGCAATAAAATCTCATTAATTCATTTATATTTTAATCGCAACAATTGCAACTACAGTGTAAATAATCCCCAGATGTCTCGGAAGAAAAATTGATGCTAAATACACACAGCAATAAGACATCCTTGGAAAAAGACTTCAATTGAAAAATCAATTTAAGCTGCAGGTAAATCAAAGAACATGCCTGGTGAATACACACATTAAAAATTAATCAATTTTTGTGAATATTTCTTTTTTCAATCTCTGAATTCAACAGCCATTAGCATAATTAGTGTGTACTGCACTAAATGTATTCTTGGTGCTCGGAGACAATTAATATACAATTTTAATATACAAAAATACACAGACAGCGTCACAAAATAACAAGAGTGTAATGAGAAGAAGCGAATACTGCAATAATTATCAAACCAAATGAGGTTTCCATCGGCAATTCAAACTTAATGGGGAAAAATGAAAATTCTAATTAATAATTTAAAGCGAAATTGTAAGACTTCATTATGAGATTTTTTACCTTTAGAAAATTCGAACCAAGCACTTTTTTGTTCTTTTTTGATCAAATCTCAACTTTAAAAAAAAAATCACTTTTATTTTATTTATTTATTTATATATATTTGAGATTAAAAGACTGCCTGAACCCAAAACTTGCTTATCTTGAGTTTTTCTCCCTTAAAAATAGAGCAAAATGATACCAATCCACTTGTGTAATCAATTGCACTGCTCCGTATTATATAGTAATAATTAAAATAATTGATAACAAGAATGAATGAATCTAACCTACATAACTCCCATGTGTTAATGTGCAAATATAATAACAACCCATTCCGTATAATGATGACTTTCAGATGAGCATTCCCAACCATAACCAACCAAGTGAGAAAATAACAACTCTTGTTACATAACATGCTTCCTCATTTCCTTGCCAATACAAATACAACTTTAATTTTGAATATTTAAAATGCAATCTGTAATCCCTGGACAGTGTAGTTGGATTGGATCTGTCAGCACTATTAAAAACAAGAAAAAAAAACGTGACAACATCACAATGAGAGCAGAAATTCTAATTTGGCAATGCACTTACAATTCCCTAGAGGCAGGCAACGGAAAGATAAAAATATGAAATCATTATTCTTTTATCAATAATATTTCTGCTAATGATCTGGAAAGAAGATCATTTGGATGAGTGTGTTTTGTACATTTCCCATCTGATTAATTAATGTGTCCAGTGTATTATACGGAGCAAACGATACAATAGCGAGTTGTTGGAAATTTGAATAGTGAAATGTAACCTACATAAAGACTCTTAATTGCAACACCTGTGGCTGTGTTCTCAAAAATATTAAACTTATACATTATTCAGTTTTTGTCCAAAAACAGAATAATATTTTCGCTGCAGATTTATTATTTTTTTTTCTTCAATTTTTTCAATTATTTTTATTATTTTTTTCAATTTTTTCAATTATTTTTATTTTTTTTTCAATTTTTTCAATTTTGTTTCTATCAATAACAATTCCAAAATGTTTTATTTAAAAAAAAACTAAATAAATAAACGTGTCCTTGGTTTTATCAACACTTGAGCAAAAAGTTTTATTTATTTACTTTTTTTTAAAAGAAAAAGAAGATAAAAAGGAAGAAGAAAAAAAAGAAAAAGGGGAAATGGATTTTTTTTTATTTTTTTTTTTTTATCTATTTAAATTTTTAATCATTAGCCTTTTGTGTTCATTCCGAAGGACGTTTTCAGATTTCATTACATTTAATATTTCATGATACGTACATTCAACCTTTCATTCCAGAAAATCATAATCCATCGTTATGACCTTGATTAAAGTGTCCATTTCTACAAGATATAAAAATATGTTGCTTGCAACCTTTTACTTCCACATACATCATTCCTTCTCTTAGTTCTTTTCGTAAAAAAAATATATAAAATAAAATTTAAAAAAAAAAAGACCATAAATTTACTACAACTTCCTTCAGAAAAGACTTTGGAATCTTTTCTAAAGGAATCAATAAACTTGCAAACCGTTTAATTAATGATAAAAACAAAAACAAAAAACCATTTGAAGAACCTAATAAAGCCTATCGAATGGTAACTAAAAATAATCTAAGGTTAATTGCAATTAAAACCTTTAAAACGACCAAATTAATTATTAAATTTATTGCAAAAATTCCAAGGATGAATAAATATTTTTGCAGCAAACTTTTTCCTTTAAAAACTCCAAACAAACAAAAATATAGCAATTTACGAGCTTAATAAAACATTTTTTGACTCTACAACAAAACCAATCGAAACTTTATTTTTCCCAGCTTCGAAAAAAATGAACTTAAAACCCTCCCAAAGAAATGATTTTGCAGCTAAAGCAACTTTTTTTTTCCCAACAAAATCTTATCCATTATCTCGAACACAACCAGAATAAATGGAATTTCATTTAAAAAAAAAAAAAAAAAAAAAAAAAAAGAAAAAGAAAAAAACAATTTCCTTGCCGGCCATTTGATGGCGCTTTACACATATTCAACAACACGTGACATAAACCAGCACGGCAAGTAGCGCCCCCTATTCCGAGTTTTGATGGCTCCCAGGATCCTCGGCGCGTCTCTTCCGATGTTGCGCCTTGTTCTAAGGGCCATGAGAAAATGGCCATCGGCCTCGAATGGACTCGCATCGTTGCCACACCTGGTGCATCTAACTCCACCCTTAGAGTAAACGCGTCACGTGACTGCCTCCCCCGAAGTGGGCGGCGAGAGGGCGTCGCTCCATTGCTCTTGCTGCCTGCGTTCGTTTTCCTGTGCAACACCGTCTCCACGCTAGTGGATAAATGGGGAGCGTCCAAGTGTGACGGATTGCTGCCGCTCTTGTGTCTCGTGTGTAATTACTACTGGTTGGCGCTCTACCTCGGACGCACGTGCCTTGCCAGACGCGTTTTCGTGCTCACGTGCGTCTGCATACTCGCCGAGTGGGTGTGCGAGTGGGCACCTTTGCCCGCCTGTCTGCTGATCTGTTCAGCGCTCGCTGCCTGGGGCCGTGCATGTTCGTTGCCCCCTCGAACCTGTTGGATCGTATTTGTGTTGGTTCTCGTAACGCGAGCCTTCTCTTCCTCTCAATTGACTCAATTAACCCCGCACTCCAGACCCTACGTCGGCTATTTGTGCGGCCTGCTTGCGGTCGTTGTTGCCAAATACGTGGACGAAGCCTTCATCAAGCGCTGTTGGACGAGACTCATGGCTCAGGAAGGAGTCGCTGCAGCGCACGGCTCGGCCAGGCGGCGCCGCATCTCGTCTTCGTCGACCTCGTCGGTCGTCAAGCCCAGGCGCACGTCTCTACCCACCATGAATTTGCGAAACCACCTGCCAGCTGGCCAGGTAAGTCAAATGCGGGTCAATCTTACCCGCCATTATTACGGAATTCGATTCGAGTTTGCGCAATTATCACGTTTTGAAGGGACGGGGGGGAAAAAAAATTGTTATTGGAAAGATGTCGGCTCGTATCGCGCGTTTTTCCTTCCGGTTTACTTTGAACTTCCGTTACAGTTTAACCTGATGATGAGAAATCAAATTGAAATGCGATAGGGGCGAATAAAAGAAGAGATCGACATCCGAAACACGTGTAATCTGAATTTATTTGGCGTGTTTACGTGAATGGTTTGATCCAGTTGCTGGGATGCGGTTGTCATGACAACCTTGATGCTTTAGCGGGATCGGTTACTGTAGAAATAAAAAAAAAATAGATATATTAATCAATATTGTCGTTTTAAAGAATGAGCTTTTCAAATGAAATCAGCAAATTATCTCATTTTATTTAGTATTAGTATTTTTTTTTCTTCTTTTTAAAAAAAAAAAAAATTTAAATGAATAAAATAATCTACTTGAGTTATGCTAATTTTGCCCTTTAAAAAAGAGAAGAAAAAAAATTAAAATAAAATAAAACACACTCGATTTGTTTTAATTTTCGACAAATATTCATTTAGCTGCTTTTATCTTAGTGCACTACCTTCCAGAAAAATTCAATACATGTTTAAAAATAGAATTAAATTCTATTTCAAAGAAAAATTGAAGACAAAATGTCGTTAACGAGCATTTAATTAACCACTTTGCTCGTTTAGTCTCCTGAACGCGTCGATAAATCAATTAATTCAAAAACTAGTGCTAAATAATTACCTAATTATAATCAATTCATTTTTTTTTTCTCTCTCTCTCTTTTAATTTTAATTTTCAAAGACTTCTGCGTCCTGCCTAGACATGGCCTTGTTAGCAGAAGCACACGGACTCATCACTGACATGTTGGCAGACTCTTCTCTCCCTTTGCATGTAGTGAGCGGTCTGAAAGCTCTTTCTCATCTTTTATCCCCATCAAATCACTCTGCAACATCGTCTCCACGCCCCCGAGCCGGAGCCGGACCGACGGTGGCCTTGTCTGAGTCGACCCACTCGGACGGAGAAGAAATTCCATTCGTGGGTGAAAAACTGTGCACATTACCTAAGGTAAGCGACCGAAAACGTTCAACACCGACCCAAACTAACGCATTGTACGTATAGAAATATCAAAAACGAAACATTCCATTTACACTTTTGCGCCGAATCTCGGCGACGACGTGGACGACCACGACATCAGCAACAGGCATGCCAACTTTAGAGCCGGAACCGAGCAGAAAACGAAGTGCCAGTTTCCGACAAGGGGCAGGTAATCAAATTAGCATCTTAACTCAATTTTCCTTTCATAATTTCTCTTTCTCTCGAAGATGGGGCTGGAGGGAGTCCAACATACGGTCATCTATCTTTGTCTCATCAGGCATCGGTTGCCATGGCAGATCGTTTTCCTGCCAAATCCAGGTCGTTTTCGACCACATCTCTCATTCCGATTCTTAGCCCGTCTAAAAGGTCTCCTAGAGAAAGGAATACTGTGTGTAGTCTTCACCCACTGACTGCGTCTGACATCAATCGTCTGCACAATCTCTCTCATGCCGCTGGGAGTTCATCTCCGGGTGATGTATCCCCTACGAAAGATAAAGAAACGGTTAGTTTGTCGCACGCGAATAACCAATCAAAATTGGCAGCTGACTCGCAGAAAATCAGCGCAGATGTGCTCAACAAGAGAGACATGAAATTAGCTCTGGTTGATGATGTAAAGATCCGGGTTGAAGACGGAAAAGTGAGTTTTTCACAATTTTATTTCGATTTGAAATTTACTCGAGTTTTAATCGATTATTTCGATGGATAAGTGGGGCGAACATCGGTTCGTTCGATTAGAGGACGGAACTCGATTTGATTTGGAGTTTCTACGCACGAAATCGGAATGGGATGCCATTCACGTGTGGGACTATCCAGTGTTTGAAGCTAGTAGTCTCTCGGGAGGTTGTATCTTGAGTCAGGTAAATAAAGGAGCATCGTGGATTTAAATGACAATTATTTGTATGTATTTATTTGATAGATGTGTTATCGTGTCTTCCTCGAAGTTGGTTTGTTTGAGACGTTTAAAATTCCACTCTTAGAATTCCTCAATTACTTCCGGGCACTTGAATCTGGTTATAGGGAGAAACCATGTGCGTTGTGATTATTTATTTATTCATTCATTCATCAGCCATTTTACGAAAGTAAACATTGATAATTTATTCTAGATCATAATCGTACTCATGCCACCGATGTGTTACACGCTGTTTACTATCTCACCTCGCAGCCAATCCCAGCTTTCGAACAACTACCGGCAGATGCAGACCCACCTCCAGCTCCATCGCCATCGCGACTGAATAAATCAAGTAAGAGACATTAATTTTATTTTATGTGAGCTGCCACCCACGCAGTCTAACGGCCTGTCGCTACTTCACAACAAGAAAGCAGATGAGACGAGCACGCTTCCTTTCCTATCAACAACAAGATTGTCACCTTGGTTATTATCGCCGATCAAAGTTTACTGTTATGGAATGCATTCTGAATCGCTATTTAGACAAAATTAAACTTCCTTATGCTTAAGAGTTAGTTTTGATTACATTAATAAAAATAGTGCGGGCAAAGATGTTTAAAAAGCCAATTTAATGTCATTGTGTTATATATATTTTGGCGCGTTGCCACAGATAATAAAGCGCGTTTTTCTCAAGGCGCACTTAATGAGAGAAATTTATTTCTCGTACATGTGTAATAATTATATAATTTTGTTTTGTTTTTCGTTGTTTGTTTAGATGAAACAGTTATACCAGGACTAGTTGCTAGACAAAGTTTTAATGCTGAAGATACTTATGGCATTATGGGTGCCAATTTCGCTGCATTAGAGTTAATGGCTCTGTACGTTGCCGCAGCCATGCATGATTATGATCATCCAGGTAGAACAAATGCCTTTTTGGTCATGACTCATGCACCACAGGTGACATATAAATAATACATCGGTCGCAGTTGGTTTTGCTATTCACACCAATTACGTGTTGCTTGTTTCTATTTTTAGGCTATCTTATATAATGACAGGTCAGTACTGGAAAACCATCACGCGGCGTCAGCATGGAATTTACTGCTGTCAAAACCCACTTACAATTTCCTTATTCATTTGGATTCTGCCGAGTTCAAAAGGTTTCGTTTTTTGGTCATTGAGGCAATTTTAGCAACAGATCTCAAGCGGCATTTTGAAATTCTAGCTGAATTCAATGCCAAGGTTACTTGATTTTTGTTTTAGATCATAAAACATTTTCATCTTAACAATCGTGGGACATCATTTTCTCACTGTCAACTAATAAACTAATTAATTAATTTAAAAAATGTCCTTTTTCTATACATTAATATTAATTAATAATAGAAATCCACACGTCTAAGCAACAAAATACATTTCTTCACGTGTTTTAATTAGGTGAATGATGATGAAGCACCAGGCATAGACTGGTACAACGAAAGCGACCGGCTTCTAGTGATGGAAATGTGTATAAAACTTGCCGATATTAATGGGCCTTGTAAAGAACATGGTTTACATATTCAGTGGACCCATAGGATAGCCGATGAGTTTTATGAACAGGTAGAAAACTACAATCATTTGCATTAATTTGCATTTAATTTAATTTAATTATTAGGGGGACGAAGAAGCTTCTTTAGGACTTGCCATCTCACCATTCATGGATAGAAATAATCCTCAGCTAGCCAAATTACAGGAATCCTTCATCACACACTTAGTGGGCCCTTTGTGCAACTCGTACAGCGAATCAGGTCTCTTGCCTGGGCAGTGGATAGACGAGGATGACGATGACGATGGTATTGGCGTAAACAAACTTTTTTTCTTTTCTTCAATTCACGTAAATCCACTTTGTTTGTTAACAGAAAGCCCGGAAGTTGACGATTGTAAGGATTCGGCAAAAGAGCAAGTTGATCAAACTAATTTTATAGGGCAACGACAATCAAGAAAACAAAAACAGAAGATATTTTGTTACCTAACGAAACATCTCAAAGAAAATCATGATACATGGGCAGTGGTGCTTAAACAAGTTATTTAACACTAAATTTAACCTATAAAGAAATATATAAACAAATTCATTGAAAAACACAGGAATACGAACAAGAAAATGAAAATTCCGACGATAGTTTAACGGATACGGATCACACTCCATCAACGGGAGACATGGAAACAATTCACGAAGAAGATGGTTCCACTCAACAAAAACATCGTAGGTTAACGGAAGGCGCATTTATAAAGTCATGTTTAACTTGTTTTGTTGTTTAAATGCTGTGTGCGACTGAAAACAGACTATATTGGCCGCCATTTTTGTATTTAAATCGAGAAAAGCAGTTTAAATGACTTCACGAATGCTCCTAGTGTTAAAAATACAGAATAAATTAATATTCATATTTTGTTTTACAGAATAAACGTTTGAAAACAAGCCGCAGCATAGTCATTTTAATTTTTCTTTCCATTTGGAGAAGCCGAAGATGTAAATACTCTAAACAAAGAATCTCCAATTACTAAAATATCCTGCGACCAAAGTCCGCCATTCCGATTTGAGTGGGATCCGTGGCTACTTTGCTAAATGTTTTTAAGAAATCAAACTCTGATTGACTCTTAGTACTGTTAAATTACTCATAATTATATAAAAATTACATATCAAATGACTAAAAAAAAAAAATATATAAAAAGAAAATATAAAGTATCCAAAGACATGACAAATTCCTTGCTCAAAAAATGTAAACTATTAAACCCTGTGTCTCGTTGGATGTCAATATTTTGTACGACAACAGAAAAGTGTGTTCATTTTTTTTTTTGTTCGTAAATATAAAGAATATCAAACGATGTGTCTTAGTGAATTTTGACCTTGATTTAAGATAGGAACCGGGGAATAGACTTTTGAACCACAAGCTTAATTGGCAGGAAACCAAAATCATGTGGAAATATTTCCAACAGTGTTAAAAAGGTCAGTCATTGCTCTCTAAACGCATTCACTTGAATTTACATAACACTATAATATATCTTTACAGATCCAACGTCCTAACTGTGCGTGATTGAATCCAATTGTCTTTTTACCACCGTTCATTGTGTTTTTCTTCAATTTCTATCCAAAATAAATCGAAAATTGAGATTAGATGTGTATTTTTCACCTTTAACCCGTGAGAACAACAACTTTTGTTGATCAAGTGTAAGTACACTTCGAAATAAAATAGGACGAGTTTGTTGGCGCACAATTAATAATTAAAAATTTATAATGGCGATAAAACAAAAGTGCAAGTAAACAAACAACAGCTTTAAAACATGCGCTGGTTCTAATTAAAAAGTCAAGATGGAAAAATGCGACGCAATATTGGACTCGTCAGACGCTTATGCAAGAGAGCATCGTGTGCCATTCGCAGAATTTTAATTTTGTTTTCGCCGGGCTTAGTTTAACCCCCGCAGTGTGCACTGGCAATTGACAAAGTAGTTTACGCTTCCTTCCACACGACAATACAAGTTGGAGAAAATGACCAAAAGTAAAACTCTATTAGTGTTGCAAATTGCACTTGCACGGCGTGTTAAATTAACCAGAAATTCCAGATAACTATGCTCAAGTGGCAAAACCTAACCTACATTTACTTGAATACTTGAGATAATTGGCAACCTATCAAAATTCTAATAAAAAAAAATTAAACACTTAAAAAAAAATTAAATATTCAATATTCAAAAAAAAAAAAAAGAATTTGAATAAATAAAAAAAATCGGAATACCAGAGCTCTCATTTTGCGAAACCAGGGGGACCACGAGGAGGTAGAGAGTTGGGTTTTACCCCCCAAAAATGATTGTTAATTTCAAAATAACCAAAAAAAAAAAATTACATCAAACAACAGTGGAAATAAGCCAAACTTGGAGACAAAACAACGAGAAAACGCTCTTAAATTCCATACTACAAACGCAAAACATTAATGTCGCGCTAGTACTAAATGAGGCGGTAGTAAGTTTAGCATCTCACTGAGCATTACTAGAAAAATACACACTCCAAGAAGCAAAAAATCCAATAAGAAGACGAAATAAAACGCACCGGTAAAAAGCAAGACAAGATCTGCCATTGTATAGCTTTGTAACTCGAGCGTCGGCGAAGGAAGAAAGAAAAATAGCTTCGAAACAACCACCAACAAGACGTTGCTCGTTTCCCGCCACGTTACAAAATTCCAACCAATAGAAAAAGAGCTTATTTTACATATTACAGCCCCTTGCGCCATCTAGTGGTTTGTAAAACAACTAAAAGAAGCTCGTTTCGCCTTCTAGATGTTCCAGTCTTTTTCACATCACATTTTCCTCCAACCCGAACCAAATGCAGTAAAATCACGTGATCGTCTATGTCTGTTTTTTCTCGTCGCTGTCCCCATCAGTGTGCAAGACCGACGCCTGCGCTTTCTCCATTGCATTATTTGCCATTGTTTTCCTTATTAGTGCCAGCCGCTTTCAGTTAATTTGTGACGAATGGATGATTTTGTGGTCTAAACATGTGGATTCCTATCACCTATTATTCCACCCACATTCTATGATGGAGGAAGAAACCAACAACGCGTAATGTGATGCTGAAACGCTATACAAACGCTTCGATTGTTTAGATCTTAATTCACAGCTCGTGTTTGTGTGACCAAGAACGGCATGTTCAGCGGTGGTAACATTTGTTTGACATAAGAGGTAAAAAAAAAAATTAATTGTGTAAATTTTTATTATTATAAAAAATTAATTTAAAATTGTCAAATTTTATGTTTTAGAAAAAGGATTTTTTTTTTAAAAATGTAATTAATTCGTGTTCATAATTGCGTCGTTTCTTAAGGTGCAGTGGTGCGTTAGCGGTCATCAACCCCAACAAAGACCTTGAATTTTCTTGAGTTTCATCGACCCGTTTCTTATGGTGAGTGCGACAATTCATGATGATCAGTATTGTTTGTTTTGATTATTTACAAATTCAATCGCTTGTTGTAACAAAACTGTGTTTTGCAATGCGCCGCCGTCATGCAGGGAAGCCCGATGATCCCATCCACGCAGCTGGGAGATTTCATTTGTACACCAAATAATCCCGATTTGTCTGTTTGTTTTGAATATTCGCGTCCCACCTGCTTTGGCAAGTGTTGAAGATTTAGTCCGAGGGATTGTTGTTTGTTTACTCCGAAGGTTTGAGTCATTAAATCCTTCATCGCATCATTAAAATTTAATGATGATGTGATGATGTACAAAACAGCGAAATTAACTGGTTTGGATTTTTGATTTTTCATTAGCACCAGTGGTATAAAATCAAAGTGGTCGAAATTTCTAATTTGTTATGCAAATCCTTTCTCCCAGCTTGTTTGTTTACATTTCGATGTCGTGCGATCAACCCGCGGCTGCCAGCTCCAAATATGTCATCAGCGATTCGAGGTCACTTGTCGTTATCTCGATTGATGACATAATTTTACGCTAAAACACGTCAGCAAAAACTTCTTTTATTGATGTTTTGACTATCACACAAGTATACACACTAGGCGCATTCATAAAGTCATGTTTAACTTGCAGTTAAAAATATTTCGATGTTTAAATATCTGAAAAAAACAGACGAAATAATTTCTTTCAACAAAACTTTGATATTATCCTCGAATCAAATGAAACCATCCCCTTTAATCTACAAGGATACTAAGTGCCATTCCAGAGCATTCATTTTTCATAGTGTGCTTACCGTGACAGTTTTAAGAATTCATTTTTCATTGCCACTTTAAACTTGTAAATTCCATTTTTCACTGACAGAATTCAATAGTTTCCATTTCTAAAAATCATGCGTAATCCCCGTCTGCTCGTACAGGAATTTTCCAGTTTGATTTTGGCGTCAGACGGTTTTGGCGGACACTGTGGGCCGATGCCATAAAATTTGACAGGACGACACTGGAGAAACGAATGTTTTGGAAAGCATCTACGTACTAAAACAAACCAATTGCACTGTTCTTCCATTTTAGAATGACATTTCCACTCGTAGAATTTCAAGAATGCGGATCAATACAAACAAGAAACGTGTATGGGTTGACATGACAACATGACTCACTCATCACTTTACATAGCAAAATAAGCAGAGCAGAAAGGAAAATCTCAAACAACTATTTATTTATAATGTGTTTTGTTTGCTGACGCATTTTCTACAAACATCAAAAGCACATTTATTTTAGCTGCACCATGTAATAAAACTTGTGCATTGTGCAACTGACCGCTGCGCTTTCAACAAATTGCCTGACGTATTGTCCATTTTTTCTCTCTTTGTGCAGCTATATTAGCAGACAAGTGCCATGTGGTCAACCGTGACTCCCAGTGTTGGCAGTCCTGTGCCTTGTACGAGAAGTAAATTGGCAGTTTGTATTCACCAGAATTACATTTATGTCCTGGGTGGAAGAACAAGGAATCAACAAACCAAAGACTTTTGGCGATACAGCATCGGTATAATAGAACATTTCTACCTTATTTTATCAACAATAACCCATAAATAACTCCTCTCCTAAACTAATTACCCAATTTACCAATATTGTGTATCCCAATATTCAATTTCATGCTTCTGCAAGTAATCCAACGAACTTATTGTAATGCCAATGACAAACCTATGGTAATACAATAGTGGGGTTTTCTATCAATGTTTAGTTTAATGGATATCATTGCAAACATGGCCTTGGTTTAATATGTTTCAGGGCTTATGTTGGTGGTGGCATCCATTTACCCAAGGGGAGTTAATGTTACTTTTATTCATTTCATTTATTTAGTGTTATATCACAATAAGGGGTTTCAAAAATGACAAGCTGAAGTCGCTGAAGTGATTGTTCCAATAATCACAATCACTGCATTATTGATGACCCACACCAGTTCCACGTAATTATTTTTTTAAAATTTTTTTTGGTTATTTATTTTCCTTAGTTTAAGCATTCTTCAGCACTAAAAACTCCTTTTCAGATGATTATAAATAAGCGCTGAGGTCACAATCGTAATAATCACTTCAGCGTGTCATTTACGAGACCCCTTAATGAATTTATGCAGTTTATTTTTAATACAATTCTGTGTAGGTGTAGGTGTGGGACATTTGTGCGATTCAGGGCGATTGATTGCCACTTGAATAATGCATCCTTCACCAGTTTGATTCAAATGAAGGGGAATTTTGTTGTGTGGGTGAATGCCTGAATGCCTGAATGGTATCTGTTTTGTCAGATGCAGGAGGGGAAAGTGTTGCATCCTCTTCTGTCCCCACTTTTCTTAATGGATTCAGTCAGGTCATATAAAATGTGATAACCCTCAACGGCTAATTTAAAATGGACAGTGCACGCAAAGAGAAACTAATAGAACATCTTGAATCAAATGTTGTTTGTAATACGATTAGTGGGAGCTTGTTCTTGTTCTTGGTTACAGTAAAATAAGTTTATGATATCTGGATTAAAACTAGATTAAAAGCTAGTTTTGTATTGATGGCGGTCGAATGGGTCTGTGATATATGAAGGCGGATTTGTTTAGGGAATAAAAATAAAATAAACTAATTTTCTGCAGTTTATTGTTGTGCATGACTGCTCTATCAGAATAAAATTGGATTGGGTGTTTTTGAAGAGGAAGACTCGAGATTTTTGGTCAGATTGAGCACTGAGTTTATAGAAGAATTGATGTGTGTCAATTTAAATTGGTGCGCACAGCTGTTAATAATTCACAATGCCAGATTGGGAAAGGGGGGAATGAATGCTTTGGAAAGGAATAGAAGGGAAGTGCAAAGTAATGTTGATGTTCCATCATTATATGTTCCTGTTCATCCTCTACTTTGCTCTGCCAAAAGCTGTTAAGATAAATCATGTGCTTCTGTCTTCATCTCATCCGGAGATAAAATCAATAATTTTAGTTGACAACAATTTTGGATAAAAATAGAAAAGGTTTTTCTGTTCTTTCTATTAAGGCCTTGTACTCTGTTTTGGTTGTTTTGAGGACTAGGCTTTAAGATTGCTTTTTTCCAGGTTGGTAATTAATGGAAAAAAAGAAAATAAAAGGAAGCAAAGTTGATGCAATTTTAATGAGCGGAAAAAAGCCTTTTAGCCCTTTTTTCAAGGGGTTTTACACATGTGATGTATAAAATTAGAAGCATTTACTTTGCAAATTGGATGAAACTGCCTTTCAATGTGAGGCCAGAATAATTGATCTGTGTGTCAATTAGAAAATCTCACCCTGGTTCTCAACTTGCCGAAAATTAATTAAATTACTTCACAAATTCCACAATACGAGGTGCATTTTGCTATTTCCAAGCGCTAAGCAGAACAAACAAACTCAAAACATTAGCTGCATTCAATCTGCCTGTAATCAGAAATTATGTATTTTGATTTCGCTGATTTTCCAAGAGAATAATCCGATTATAATCCGACTAATGATACAAATAAATATCCCCTCAAACATGCGACTGAAAACAGACTAGATCGAGAAGTTTAGTCTAAATTACTTCATTAAAAATTAACTAAAGTAGTATCTTTGAGTTAATTTTTTAGAAAGTTGTTGGTGTGTGATTGGAAGCAGAATGAGAGGGAAGTGACGTTTGGACAAAGTGTTTTGTGTTCACAATTCCATTACTGCCTCCCCTTTTTACTGTCAATTCCCTAAATCCCATTGGTTGGTGTACCCTTCCACCAGAGGAAAAGTCTTAACTCACTTTCCATTCCCCCTTTCGTCTCCAACCTAATGCGCTTTCTCACTACACGATTTACATGTCCACAAAAATGATGGAATGAAGGAATTGGGGTTGTAAAGCATGTTCTGGCTGAATTTATGACTTTCCATTGAAAATAGGCAATAAATTGTGAGCTAGAGGTGCATGATGCAATGGTATGTGAGGGCATTGGCGTAAAAAGTCAATGGCATCAACACCCTTGTCTGGGGGAGGTGTAGAATACACCTCTTGACATTGCTTTGTGCAAGCCATTTGGAGATTGACTTTGCATAAATGCTATGTCGATTCTGCTCTCAATCATGTGATGCTTGTTGAGAACAGGACGTGCTTGGAAAGCAGAATTATTTCTTGCGAAGATGATCACAAGCCAAATTCAATTTATCTCAACACATACTGCCACTGGGGGCCTTTATTGCACTTTAAAGTGTATTATCAGGTTGAATGGAAAAATATTTAATGGCCAACATTATGGATTTATGTAAATTTTGTTTGCAACTTGAAAACTGCAACATGCAGGTTTCTCTTTATTTTTTATTTTTATTTCTATTTTTTTTTTGCAACGGTGCGTTATGAAATTGCTCGGGTTTTTGCATTTAATGTCGGCCATTTCTAGAATAAAACTGCACTTAAATTTAAGCTTAGTTTTTCGCATATCTTTACTTCTGATTAGAATTTAACACTTTTACAAATGTTAAAGATACCAGTAGTTCATTATTGGTGTTTTGTTGCTTTCTTTCTTTATTTTCTGTACTTATACTTAGTTATTGGTTTATGGTTTATCTTTGTGTTTCTCGCAAACCGACCATGGGATGTGGATGAAACTTGTTTTATTGGATTTTTCTTGTGGTTTTGTAACTATATAGATACTTTCAGACACCTAGGCCTTGCGTTTTGTAAGTAACGCCAAGTTGATGTCAAAAGTGCACCAACTTTAGGTTATAGTTCGTAGTTATTATATATATCCGACTTGTGTTATTGCACTTTTTATTGTTTTTGATGTTTCTTATTGATTATCTAACTTGGAGAATTGTTCAGAGTTGTTTCTAGTTTCTTCACAACACTATCAATCAAGTTATTTAAGCTACTTAATGATCTATTGTTGAAGGGGCAATTTCGTTTCTCCATGATGGGGTGCTTGGATAAATGGTTTGACAGCAGATTACTGTTTTTAAAAATTAATTAGAAATCTATAATCGGCTGACACTGAGTGAACCGTGACGCAGCCATGTGGAAAATAATAGAATGGAGAAATTATCTCAGTTTGTTTTGATCAATGCCAAAAGTGAATATATTTTTATACTTTAATTTTAAAAAAAAATGCAATCTTTAATGGACATTAAATGAGAGAAATCATCCATCCACTTTACTGCTGGGAATTGTAATTAGCTTTAATTTATCATATCTTCCATGTCCATGTTTGTTGACAAAGACGAGATTAACTGTTTTTTGTGCAATAAATTTAATAATAAATAGAAATTTGCATTTTACTGCAAACAAAATTTGTTCTGTTGGGGGGAAATACCCACACCACTAATCCATAAGAGGGTTTTTAAGCCTACACATGCTGAGATGAAAATCACAATACACAATGGTGAACTATTGATTTTTTTGACATAGTAAAATGATGGCGAAGCAGGAGCAATGCCATGTTATACTTTTATATAGAAAGTTGGGTCGATGTGTTGCAACTGAAAATTGAAATGCATTAAACTGATAATTAAAACTGATAACATGAAAGCTTAAACCGTGTTGATTAATGAAGAATTAAATTTCCTGCCACAATTCTTACGTCGAAGAATAAAAATTGCAAAATTCTAGTTGAGTATCACCAAAAGAACTGATTGGTTTTTTTTCCCCCTACCCCTCTTATGCACAACTTCACACTTCATTTTGCAATGATTCATCAGAGTGAAAAGTGTAATTGGATGCTGCGTGCAGAAGATGTTATCAAAATTACAAGTTTTAAAAATTTCATAAATCTAATAACTCGTAGCTTACGATTATTAAAAAAAAGAAAAATGAATTTCTTATTTTTTCAATCTGTTTACAGGGGAACACACTTGGAGTGAATTGAAAAGTATTGGCGATGGACCATCTCGACTGGAAGATCACACCATGGTTGCCTGGAAGGTATACATCAAGGCGGAAAAAATTTGATTAATAAAATATATTTGATCTCTTCCGTGCTCTCTTGATAGGGAAATTTATATGTATTTGGTGGAGAGGTCAGTTTCGCTTCTACTGGCGAAACGCCGTTATGGATTTACAACATAGGTAATAATTCTACCCTTATCTCATTACTGGTGGTGGCAATTGATAAATTAATACTCACCAGACCGTAAGAATAAAAATAGAAAATATAATATTACGGCAACCGATACGAAAAAAGCGAGTTCGATCATTTTGTTTATCTCTAGCTGCATTCAAAAATAAAAATAAGAATTTTCGTTTAAGTGTATTTTAAGTTTTAACATGGGTTTAAACAGGAAATGATGTCATTTTTGGTTTAAAATTGAAGTAAAACACAAAATATTTTAGTTTTTGAATGCAGCTACTGTTCCAGTTAAGGTAAACTGAGCAGGGGACTCGTTAGAACCACGAGTCGACCGAGGCAACGAAATGAACGTTGTCGATAATTGATTGGAGCTTGTGATATGAGTTTACGGTTATTAGTGCTGTGTACTTAAATTGTTTTAAGTATTAAATTACGGTATTAATTGGCGGTTTCAATTGACAGCTGCCAACACATGGAGGAAAAAATGGAAATATTATTCAATAGTGCAGCCTCAAGGGTGCAGAGGACATACCGCAGTGGTTTTCCGCGGAGCGATGCACATATATGGCGGTTACAGAGACCTTAAAGGGTCTAGCAGTGAACTGTGGAGTTTCAATTTTGGTAGGAATAAATTAATAAATAAAAAAATGTATACGTTTTGATAATTTTTTTGCTTTCAGATAACGAAATATGGCAGCAAGCTGTACTAAGAAAGAATGCGGAAGTGCCAACCGGACGCCACGATCATTCGGCAGTGGTTCATGACTCCGCCATGTGGGTGTACGGCGGAATGACAAATTTACAAGAAAGAACGGACTTTTGGAGATGGGATTTTGGTAATTATTTGGCAATTATAGACAAAATATAAACAAATTTAAGTTCCATCTTATCATGTTTGTGTATTTTATTTAGATACCAAGCGATGGGCTCGAATAAAATCTAAAGGCGGGCCGGGGGAACTACATGGTCACACTGCTTGTAAGGTGTTTTCGTCGATGCTATTATTCGGCGGCGAACGCCAACGACAACCGCAGGAGATTTTATGGAGATTTCATTTTGGTTTGTTGAAAGATCAATTAATTGAGTTTGAATTAATTATTTTCTAATTATTTTCTAGCAACCGAAGCTTGGGAAAGGCTAAATGTGAACGGTATTCTTCCCGGTCCTCGCTCCCGACATTCATCAATTGTCGTCCCGTCAGTTCTACTCATTCCTTCTGACTGCAAACCGTCTGAAAGACCCAAATCAATTCCCTGTCAGTCGGTTTTAGCTCGAACAAATTTCCGGCAACGACCCGTGTCCAGTCCTCCGACCGACAAAAGCGAAGTGGAACACGACAACTTTCAATTGCTCGAGTGGCAAACCGAAATCGGACATTTGAAAGCGACCGATAGTCACAATCAGATCAATTTCCGCACCATAAAGGACCGGATCTCGAACGTGAGCCTTTTGAAACCATCGTACAGTACATATTCGGCTCTTAGTAACAGCAGCGAAAGTGTTCAAGACGACGAGCCGGATCAAATAGCCGAAATGCAAAACTGTACCAACGAGAGATTGCGCGCACGAAACGGGACTGGTTTATCCATCCGCTACCGAAACCAAATGAGCGGCGAAACACTAAGTCGCGACCTCATGTCAGTGCCAAATTTTCAACAGTTGAGTACGATCATCGTGCCGACTCGCGAAGTACAAACACCGCAAGCGACAAACTCGTACGGTTTATACGATTCCGTCGAAGACGATTGGATCAGCACGTCGACCGAAAAATTATCCTTCGACAAGTTCTTGCAATACTATTCTCTAGTACCGGGAAACGAAACTGCAAATGGAATAGAACACGCCATCACAGATTCGGAAGATTCAGGAATACACGGAGACAACGGGGACAAAAGCGAGAAAAGCGAGAAAAGCAATCCGTTAAACGACGAGGAAAGCCGCTCCGTTAATCTCCCGGGAATGGTCCATAGTTGGGAGGATAATTTTGCAGTTGCGACGACTCACCGGTCGTCGCTCGTTCGAGACGAGTTCTCGCTCATCGACCTGCGCAACGAGAATTGCAAAGCCAATTCGGCCAAACACGAGATGCAGAAACACAACAACGCAACAAACAACGGTGTGAGGTTTTCCAACTGCTCGGACATTCACAAGGATTACGTCTCATGTCTAAACCATTCTACAAACAGCGAAACCATCAAACGGCGTCGTCCACCCGTTGCTGGTCTAGAACTCAAGACGTTTCCTCAAGTCCAGGAGGAAATTATGAAGTCCAACCAATCAGCGGACAAACGACCCAAAGAGGGCAAACAGAATGGTTGTGATGTGAAGAGAGTTCAGTTAAGCAATACTACATATCTCTCGGAGAAAAACAAGGATGACGAAGAACAAAACGATAAGGATTTCCCGATCAAGCCGGACGAGCAACCGCATCACTTTTCGATGCTCATCTTTGGGGGGCGAGAGGACGGCCAACAAACCAGCGGCATCAACAAAGCGCTCACTATATGGCGATGCGAGGTGTGGAGATAAAGTTTAATTCCACTTAGCCGAGCGGATTAACTCGTTTGTTTGTTTTTTTTTAGCAAGTTTTAACATTTCAGGGGGTTTTAAATTTCATTAAATATTACAATTAACATACCTACAATTTTGATAGTTCTTTGGGCACAATATTTAACGATTGCCAGTTGAATATATTAGGGGAATGTTGATTCATACAGTATTTTTGTACTAGGGTTGACGACAAGATCAGCATGCGCTAAATGTTCTGATGGTGCTTTTATATTTCACATTTTTATAGGTTTTGAGTTTATGCAATATTGAGTTTAATTACCGTAGTTCTTCGGTTCTTTTTTCCCATATAAACATCTCTAACAATCGATGGCGTCTTAGAATCGAAGAAATACGGTATATATATTCTTCTAGTCTGTGCATTTTACTTTATTTTTATAGGGAAATAGTTTAATGTCAATTTTATATTACAAAACTAGCAATTTGTACGTTTATAATGAAGCTAGTCAATTTTGTTACTGGTGCATGTAATTTTATTATTGCAAGAATAATTGAATTGAATTTGAAATTCATTTAATTACGTTTATAGGTCTGGCAATTTATGTCCATTTAAATGGCTATTTGAAGCTGGTGTAGAAATGCAGTTGTTTTTGCAATGGCTGTACTATAGTAATCAGATGTGTATAGTGAGAAATGCGACTTTTCTGGGTGCAGATCTTGGGGATCTAGTAAAATTCATGGCATTTAGGGAAAAAAATTGTATTTATTAAACGAATCGTGTAAACTTAGAGTTTGTACGTGATAATGAATGTGTAATTTGATGTAATCATAATTTACCAGTGATGAAATTCAATACGTTAATTCTCATAGTGTTTTAAAGGCTGATACAAGGGGGGAAATGTTCACCAAAGATTATGTAAACGATTTGTGGTTTAATTAACTACAGTAAACCTTGATGTATTATTGTGATGCTTGCTTGTGATATAAATAAATAAATAACTGGATCTCGTCTCAAAAATACGGATGTTTCAAATATATGTTTACTTCCAGTGACCATTGCTAAACTTGCAACACGGTATGCGCACACAATTTTTTGTTTAAATTGTTTAAATTAGACTAGTATTTTTGAATAAAAGTATTTTTTTTCACACTTACCGGTAGCCTGGTCATGGTCCCATAAGCAGATACTTGTCTGGGGATTTAGGCCTTGCATTCTTGATGACTCTACCTTGCATTCACAATGAGAACTGGATTACTGGAAAACAGCATTATATATTATATATTATCATGTTAATTATGTATTACCTGGAAACATAGGAAATCTAAGTAGTGCGGCTTTGATGATTTGTTACCGTGCGTACATTTTGTTTTCCCGCCTAATAACAGCAATATGTTGCTTGGCAACTACAGAAGTTTGTGTTTAGAGCGTCGTTATATTTATGTGTTTAGGCTAATTTGCAATTTTTATTACCAGGTGACTCGTAAGAAGTTGACGCTGTTATGAAAATTTTTTGGGATTTTTGATTGGATATTTAAATGAAATGACAGGGTAGTTTGTGTTTTGCATTTTTATTTTTGTGTCAGTTTTCATCGAGATTTTCACTCGTTTTTTCCTGCTCGGAGGCGAAGAACGCATACGTCTATGGTAAGTTTTACTTGAATTTACTTCTTAGCTTTTTGTTTTAATTTAGTTTTGTTGCTTTTCAAGCACAGTTAAGGCGAGAGAATATTTAATTTGTTTCTTTTGTTTTATTTTATCGATATTTTTATCTAATTTTATTTCGGAATTTGTATAATTAAGTTAGTAATCTTTTATTGTCAATTTATTAATTTTTTAAGTTACTCTTACGTATATTTTTAAGTTACTCTTACGTATTTTTTTAAGTTACGTACCGTATGTACTCATTATGCATTTTTTAAAAATAGGTTTGCACATGGGCCGAATGAAGCGGACGAATAACTTAACAGCAGAGCAATGAAGAGATGAATTCCTTGGACAACGTAAACCAATTTACAAATTCTTTTTTTTTTGCGGTGGAGATATCTAATTATTTTAATTTTGTTACAATTATTTTTACATAGTTCCTATTATCATTTTTGTACAAATGTCTATTATCGTTTCTGTGTAATTTCTATTTTCAATTTTGTATTATTTTAATTTTGTAGAATTTCGATTTTCATTTTAGCGTAATTATATATTGATTTTTATATTTCTAGATTAATAAAATATATCAACATCGGGAAGACATCGTGGGACAACATTTTTTGGGACCCAGAGTTTGGCACGCTCTGGGTCCTGGGGGTGTGGTAAAACAGCACTCTCAAGGGGGAGGTTTACCTGAGATGGTCTGTTATAACCCGCTTCAATGTTTTATTTGCCATTTATTTTCCTTTTAAGGAAAAATTTGTAAACTTTTTATGTAAAGTGTATATTTTTATTTTCAATAAAGTTTTATTTTCTATAAGCTTATGTCATTTCTTCGCACAATATTCTAAGTTCAAAAAGGTGAATTGCTGCCAAATTTTTTCAGGTTTGGACTTAGGAGGAGATGGATGGAATATATAAATTCCCCATTTATTACAGTATAAATTAAATGAGAAGTTTATGGAATTTAAGTGTATTGTAATTTTTATATGTAGTTTTATTTGAACTACATAAAAAATTACAAAAGACAGCACATATATTTTATTACACTTAAAAAAATAATAAAAATTCCAAATACACAAAATTATAAATAAATAAAAGTCTTCAGTGCTGAATCATCTGGTTTGGTATTACTAGTAGAAGTCCTTGGTTAAAGAGTGTCTGAAATAAAAAATACACAATAACTTTTAATTAATTAATAAACCATACAACATCTAAACAAGTCAAAATGAAAACAAATTAAACATGTGTACGCTATAAAATGTAGTAAAATTAATAAACCATACAACATCTAAACAAGTCAAAACGAAAATGAAAACAAATTAAACATGTGTATGTGTACGCTATAAAATGTAGAGATAATTTAAATTTAGACATAGAAAATAAACTACTTAAACGTCCAAACCACTCAAATGTAGCTGGAAAACTAATTAAAACTTTTTCTTAAAACTTAAACAGCGCAGTGCGATATCGAAACAATTAAATAGAACCCAAATTGTAAACAAAAAGAAAAAAGAAAATAAAAGAAAAAAGAAAAAACTATTACTTACAATAAATCCACACCGTGTATCCTCCGACGAGTCTGAACACCGAATGGGAAAAACGTTGCTCGAAGAAAAATCAAAAACAGAATATGCAAAGTAGTATTGGCATGCAAACTAATCAGCATAACCAATCAAATTCTACGGAAGCTTCTAGAACTATGACACTTCTAGGGATTTCTATTGGCATTTGGATTACAATATCTTCTACCGAGTTAAAAAAAAAATATGCAAAGTAATATCAACAGTAAAGTCGCAACCTCTTTCATCTTTTGCAAATAAACTGCCCAAAATAAAATAAATAATGCAGATGTGGCTGTGACTTTGGATGCGTATGATGCATTCTATAATTTTAACCGACAACTTATTACATTTATTAATTGTATACCAACTCATTACTGGTCATTTGATTTGTTTAAATAATTTCATATTTCTATCCCTACCATTAACATCACAAGTTCTCACTAGATGGTGGCAGCAGATGTTTCCCACTCGGAGTTTTCCTCCTCTTTTTATTTTCTATCTCATGTTTTATTCGTCGCAACATCCAGCCGTGTAGAAGCTGAGGAATAATTCCGAGAAATTTCACTTTCAAGAAAAAATGCTGCTCAAGATTTACTGTGATTCCGTCTGACCTACATCTACATGTCAGAAAGTGTAATAAATAACGAGAACAAGCAAGAACACAGTGAAATAAATTGAAACATTACAAGAATGTAATTCAATTTTCACAAAAATAATATTAATGGAACCGATGAGTAATTTTTTACATGATAAAAGAAAACCACCGGCAACAAAAAAAAAATAATAATAAAAAATAAACAAAAAAAGGGAATGAACTTGCGGATTCAGTTGAACGAATAAGCAACATTGTGTGTTACGTCATTCTCTAGGCCGGAAGTATCAAGTATAGCGAGGGCACTAAAGAGTGTATGTATGATGATAACGGGAATACAATTGGCAGGTCAGATGCCCCAAAATCTCGGCAATAAATCGGTTACATGGTTAGAGGAATTAAGCATCTTGTGAAATCAGTTTCAATTGCTGTCACTTTAGAGGTGTTTAACAACAGACAATGCAAGGTCACATATACAAAGAAAATGGACAAAAAATTTAAAAAAATCGGTAAATTTATTTCTGATTTTAAAGTACATCAGTGATTGAGCATTTTAGAAAAAATAAAATATAAAAAAAGTCATTTGTGAAACAAATGGACCACCTAGACATGTGCTAATTGGACTTAAGCTCATCAAAGGGCCGAGTTTACAAGAACCCAAAAACAAAAACAATAAAACAACTTTTAGAATGATTGTTTTCTCTTTATCAAATGAAAATTAATGCCGAAAGTCCTGAAAACCCACCGAACCGTCCCTGATTTACTTAAATCAAACACTGTCAGCTTTAGCAAGGGAAGGGGGTAAGTAAAGAATGTGAATTTGACATCGTTAATAATAAAAGCATGATAAATTGCCATGTTCGTTGTGAATTAACAGACGTAAGAAACTTTTGGAATTAGTAATTAACTGAGAAAACTTCAGAGTATTTAAATAATGATTAGATCACTCGATAAAACGAAGAATTCTAAGTAATTATTCTTGTCACGATGACTCAAGACTTAGTCAATTAATTGTGCTGTGTGTTTCCAATCCCATTAGCAATAAAGTGCTCAGATCTTCAATACAGAGATTATTATAATTAAAAATATAAATAAAAATAAAAATAAAAACAGAGTAGTAAACTTACGTAATTAAAGAAAAAAAATCACATTCCACGTGTCCTAATTCAAGCAGATTTTGAGTTTTGTTTCAGTTTTTATCTCCAGCAAGTGTTGCAACAACCAAGCTGTTTTTCCATGACGCTACAACCGACCAATAACCTGCCAGCTCACACCGGAGTTCCGCTGCATGGCGCACCTGTTGCCATAGTTCTCCCTTACATCCGAGGGAGCAACAGCGAGGTGCTATCGGTGGAATAAGAACCACAGCGCACCTGGGACCGGAAACTGCTCATTATTCGACTTCCCTCGACATCCCATCCCAACCGACACAAGAAACAATTTTTCCTTCTCCAGTGTCATCAATTCAATGTGTGCCTAAACACAAAAATGCCACTGTTCCGTCGTTCGAAAAAGGAGGGGATCGACGAAGAAGGTCAGCGGAATGGACAAGCCGAACCAAAGGAGGGAAATAACTTATCTCAACCGTACAGTGTCCCGCCTCTGGACAGAACCAAATTAGTGTTTCACTGTCAACAGGCGCAAGGGAGTCCTGTGGGGATGGTTTGTGGATTTTCCAACGTCAAGGAACTTTACCAAAAGATATCTGAGTGTTATGATTTCGAACCGACAGAGGTATGCATATGGTTTTATGGTTTATGCTTTATTTCGTTTTATTTTTTTTCAAAATGGTGCGGTAAATAGAGGTCATGTAGTGGGTGAAACTGGTTTCAAGGACTGAAAAGAATAGGATTCAGCCGGGTGGAACGTGTGGTTTCTTAAGTGGAAAGGATTCGAGTCAAATTTTGCTCGCAAAGTTTAGAAATCAATGTGTTTGCGCCGGGTTTTGTGTGTGTATGAAATGAAAAATGGTGGATAATCAATTTCAGTTTGAGAACAAAGGACAAGTCCAAAGTTACGAGAGGGATGGATTTATTTGTTAGTTGTTTGTTTGTTGTTGTTCTCTCTGTCTCTTTTTGTGTGTGTTAGTGCAAGTGTTTTAAAGGAGTGGGGTTTGTGGAAGCTCAAAATTAAATTTTAGATCGGAAAAACAATAGAATTTAGAGGAAACAAGCTGGGAAATTTGTTATAAATGTAATTGCATAATGGCGGGACCTGACCTTTACCAATGAGAGCGATTTTGTGTAAAAATTATGTTGTAATTAACAAGTGAGATTAGAATTATAATCGACCATCTGGTGCTGATGCAGACACACTCATTAATCTGGTTTTTGATATCTATAAAATTCTAATATTCACCTGTAAAAAAAATTTATAAATTTTAGTCACTTAAAACCTTTTATCAATTGGTTCAGTTGTGAGTGTTTTATATCAGGGGCACTGATAAGATACAGCAAATTACCTGAATCCTGGAAATTGCAAGTGATAACAGCCATATGTGTTGTAAAAAAAAATTAATATTTCTCTCTTCAATTTAAATCCAATCTAAATGACAGTTAAAAGATTAATAAAGCTTGAAACTACTCTTCCGTTACATTGACCTTATAAATGAATATAATTAGTAAAGTAATTTTAAAATTGAAAATTATTGCTTTTATATATTAAATCATTTTGTTTTTTGAAATTTTTCTCTAAAAGTCTTTCTTATTGCAGCTTAGAAAACACAGGTTGGTATTAAGGTTAAATAAGGCTTAGTAAGACAATTGTGCAATAGGATTACCTAATTGTTGCAATGTGTTCAACTTGGTGCATTCGTGGACGACATAATTTCAAAAAGTGTGCAAGTGACATAATTGAAATGTTTTCCCTTTTTCTTTTCTTTTTTTCAGATTCTATTTTGCACACTGAATACACACAAAGTGGATATGAATAGTTTATTAGGTGGACAAATTGGACTTAATGATTTTATATTTGTACATCGCAAAGGTAATTTTATATCTCCATGTAAATGTGTAAATAAGTAAAGATCCCATTCATCAAACATTTAAACTGTTGACTCAACAATACAAATTTGAATAGACAGATTTGCCAACCATTGGGATTGCTCAAAGAATAAATAAACTATTAATATTATCAATATAAAAAAGCTAATGCACTGACCCCTTCTTTGAAGCAAGGTTCCATTTAATACTGAAGGTCGGTTTCTAGAATTAATTGGTAATAGTCGACTAACTCGATTTAATAATACTGATGGTTTGATGGTTTCTGTTACACTGACCTGTGCATAAAGGACAAAAGAATTAGATTGAATATGATTACTAGAAATTAAAATTCTGTCAGTCAAATAACAATAAGAATGAAAATAGGCTAAAACCTCAAAAGTAATTGATTGAATGAATATGCTCTTTACTTTTTGCTAATTATGTAAATTAATTTTGTATTTTGTAATAATTGGATTTTCTATTGAAGGGCAAACGAAAGAAGTGGAATTGTGCAAAACTCAAGATGCATTAGGATTAACCATTACCGACAACGGCGCGGGTTACGCGTTCATTAAAAGGATCAAAGATGGCAGCGTTGTTGACGGAATCAAATTCATCAGGGTAGGCGACCATATTGAAAAAATCAACGACGTCAGTCTTGTCGGGCAACGTCATTTCGAAGTGGCCAAGAAACTGAAGGAAATTCCCAAAGGATCGACATTCACCATTAGACTAATAGAACCGCTCAGAGCAGGATTCGGTAAGCGCTGAACGAATAACTCGAGAAGAAGAATTAATCCAAATCGCATTTTTTCCAACAGCCAACATCGGGCCACGAACAGACCCAAAGAAAAAAGCAAATTTTGGAAGCGGCAAAGAAACACTCAGATTGAGATCAACGGGACCTGCAACTGTCCAGGAAGCGGTGAGTAAAGCCAGAATAGAACAAAAACTAGACCAGACAAAAGACAAGATACCAATCTTTAACTTCTTTATGCGAATGTTATTGAACTTTTATGACTTAGTCTGTGTTTCAATGATGAGAAAAGTATGTCATCAAATTAAATTTCATTAAAAATTGCCTTTCTGATAACACCATTTTGTTCTAATATATCAAAAAAGGTTAATAAAGATTGGTTGTTGATAATATTTCACCTTTTAAACTTGAAAATGATATCATTATTCTTTGTTGCAGCCTGACAGCGTAGTGGAGACGGCTACTGAGAAGATCAACAGTCTGCTGGAGTCTTTTATGGGAATCAATGACGTAGAATTGGGTAAATAATGTTGGAAAAAATATATTTTGCACCTGAAATGAATGTTGTATTGAATAAAATTCGTTTTTACAGCGACACAAATCTGGGAATTGGCTCAGAACAAGTCAAACACCCACGAGTTTGCGGAAGCAATTGACGGATCGGATTTAGAAGCTTTTGGTTTTACGGACGATTTTATATTTGATTTATGGGGTGCCATTAGTGATGCAAAAGCCGGACGCCTCAAACCTGAAGATGGAGGAGACATCAATTTCTAAACAAAATTAGAAGTTTAAAAAATTTTATAATTTTTTTTTTCAACTTGTGAACCAAACTACCAAAAGTTTACAAAAAAAAAAATTTAAAAAAATGGATGGGTAAACTCACCATTCTGTTTCTAGTCTGTTCGAAATGTTTTAAATTATATATTTTTCTTCTTTTTCTTCTTCAAAAATAAAAATGTAACTGATTTTATAGGATTGAAGTTAATGATGAAATAAATGATTGTTTTTAAATTTGGTATATAAAATCGATCAATAATTCAATCAATCGTTGACAAAGCGTTGTTTACTCCAAGATTATTCAGTTTATTGATTGTATAAATTGTTAACCACTTGGAAAAATCAATAACACATCTCCAAATGCTTTACATGTCTTTCACAACACACTCAACCAAGCTGCATCTGTATAATCTGATACCGAGTTTGATGTAGTTGTCATGAGCAGACGATGCACTTTAATGCTACAATCAACAAAAAGCTTTGTGATAACTCAGAAACACATCCTTAGATCTTTTCCCACTAGTTTTACATTTCATTTGACTTAATTCAGAGTTACAGACGTTTTTTTTTAGCTTTTATAATTTATGTTTTTAATTCTGCTCACCAGATGGAGTCATCTTATAGCAAATTTGACTCTCATGCATTCATTATGTCAGTCGTAACACTGTTATTACTGAATTAATGATTAAAGTCGAGTTATGAAACCTGCCTTTATAATCCCTTTAAAAATCCATACGATTGAACGTGTCACTAAAAGTTAAATGTAATTTCATCGCGATGAAAGATAAAACGTTACGAAATTACCACAGTGTGTCACATCTCAAAAATGTGTCAAACTTGCACGTGTCGTGAATGTTTTGACACATTATTAAATTCACAACTTTAGTTGTAATCTTTTTTTTAAAAAAAAAAAAAAAAATCCCAAAGAAAATAAAAGAACAATAACACGACGAGAAAACGTCAGAAAAGAATAACATAAACCTGAACCCCAGCACCAAATTGGATGTGCCAGACCCTCAGTGCATTGTAGTAAAGCCAGGTGATGTTTATGAACATTGCACGCATAAAAAGATCTAAGAAACACAACGGCAAGGACACGTTCATAAATAAACTAAGATATTCTCTTGATTAATGATTAAACGGTTGCACTTTAAAACTTTGCTTCACTGCACAACAACTTAATTTTCATTGATCTAGAAATGTACTATGCAAAACAAACCAGCAGTTATTAAGACACGAAACAATACCAGACCCAAAAATTAGCTTCAATTAGCTCCCTTGTTCACGGCACCAGAAAATTCTAAAGAAAAAAACAAGTAGAAGAGCATACATCTTGGTTTAAACCAACTTTTCATTTAGCGCACTGTCATCAGTGTTATTATAGCAGGTATAATCATGGCAGATTTAGAAGTAAATTATGGTATAATAACAAAATAATTGCATGACCTAAAAGGGATAAATGAGATTTGAGGTTCATCCAAAGGGTTATCAAAGGGTATAGGGGTTGAAACAAGATTTTTAATCCATTGGAAGTTGGATTCAATCCAGAAAACTATTCAAGCGAAGAGGACAAAAGGGAAAAGGACTGTGCAGCAATATCACATTATCTTTCTGTACTTTTGTGAGTTATTATTCTATAAATCTGACAAATGATATTTCCGGTGAAAACATCCTCAAATATAAAGGATATCCCACAGGATATTTTTTTTTTGTGTCTGAGGATTTGGTCCGCAACAATTTTCATTTTAAGCACATCCTGCATTCATATTAACATGACAAATCCAATTGATAACAATTTAGATTTTCCATTGATTTTATTTCGCTTTAAATCTTTGTTTTGGAATAATAATAAAAAAAAGCAAACTTTTTCCTCAAGTGCAGCTATATATATTGAATTTTTCTTCTGTTTTTCTTCCCATTTAGACAGCTGCACTTCACTATATTAAAAAAAATCGAAAAGATTTTGTGCAGAAAAGCATGAAAATTATTCTTTTCTCAAGAAGAGTAAATAAAGTAATAATTTACCCTTTAAGTGGCAAGAAATTTAAATTTTTCAAACTACAAAACTCATCTATATTAAGAGGAAATTCAGTCCCTAATGTAATGCTATTAAAGCATTTTCAATTCAGGATCTGAAGACGGATGTTTATGTATGATTTCAAACCGCACAATAAAACGGATGTATTGTTTAAAATACGAGTATCTCGAACAATCCAATAATTGACCAGGAAAACTAAAATTACACACAAATCTCACGTGGTTTACCTTTAACTTGAATGAATTCGAAATTTAATACGCGTATAATTTTAAAGCACGGAACTATAGTTGCTATGGCTACCTGCAGTTTTTTCAAGTCTGTTTGCCAAGATAACAATATAAGTTGGCAAAATATCATTTTATATTCCAAAACTTGCTCGTGTACCTGTGCTTTTAATTGCAAAAGCAAATCATGTGTACAAAATATAAACCCATTAAAAAAAAAAGCTGCACATTGAAATTTAAATCAAATTCGTGGAAAATTTCATCGATTTTTCAATTATGCCTTTATTCAGAATCGACTATAGGCTGCATACACCTTTCATCATGAAAAAGCTTTTGCAGCTGACAAGAAGAAGAATGCCTTTTAGAATTTTTTATCATCAAAGATTAGAGTAGACTATTGATTGCAACACCAACGGTGTTAAAGCGCAACATTCTGCAAAGAAAAGGCGCTAATTGTGTATTTTCACATCGTTTAACGTGCAACCTCAACATTTTACAACGCTTATTCTAATCTAAACTGTATAATACGCTTTTAATAATTTCCTAGCAGGTCAGTTATGATTTCTGCCGCCAATAAAACCGGATAAATTTTTAAGAAGAGGTTAAATCCGGAACAGAAAGCCAATTTTATCCACCTCTCTTTTAAAGTTAACGGTTGGTTTGTACGACCTTTATCATTGCTGCTATTAAACTTTATCTAGCCTGTTTAGTTCCTCATTTTGCAACGCAATAAAGCTTTTATTCAGCTATTTTATGCAGATATACGCCTGGAACAGAGTCTGAAGTTCATATTAAATCTGTTCTTTCTTATTATTAACCCTGTGAATTATGCTAGCTTTTTTTCAAAATCGTTTTTTAATTTTTTGCGAGCAGTGCTGCTGCTCTTATTTCAGCTGCAAACAAAGAAAATCTCTTCCTGCTCCTTAAAATACATGTGGGAGCACTTTTAAAGAATAACCAACCAATATGGTCATATTAGCGAAGCAATTTCATTAAGTGCACTTTGGAGGCCTACCAAACTTTAACTGTGTCCAAAATTCAAATTTCTCTGATAATTTCACACTAAACGCACGATTTCGAGTGATAATGACGACACCATCACTTACCACTAGCACATGTTTGTAGAAATCATACTAAGTGTGCTAAGAACCTCGAAATAGTTTTGGGGCGTTGCACACCCACCTAAATAACGGTCAATAATCAACACCCTTAAGTTTTATGTTGAGTTAATAAATCTGTCGAGTTTTCAATGTGTATTAGTAAAGCCGTATGTAAATTTAACATGTAAAAAACTGCTCTCAACTACCATATTAACCTATCATGGCATAATTGACTGTAATTATAAAGGTTAGCACCCTTAATAATAATAAGGAAGTGCTCTATCTGCAATAAAAACATTGAAAAATCGGATACGTAATTTGTTTTGCAAGGTGCAGTAATGAATATTTTCTCGAAATTAGAAATTTTGCTTTTTTGCAGAAATTACAGAAAGAAAACGATTTTGCTATGTAATTGATAGACCCCGGATATTTATGCGCATAAAATATGCACCAAAAATTCCATTTTATGCAAAATAAAAATAAAAATAGCCGTCCAGAGAGTTTGCTTGATTGACATTGTGTGAATGTCTATGCTAATCCAGTGTACTCAGCAGATACGTTGAAGCATCCAACGATCAATCTCTCACTTATTGATTATTGGAACACACTACTGAGAAGAGCCTTGATCTAAATCCTATGCGAAAGCCTTTCAAGACCACATATAAACACGATTCTTTATTAGATCTATGAAAGATAAAACCACACAATTTTGCTGTCAAAAACATTGGCCAAACACAAAAGTGAAGTCCATACTCTTAGTCAATAAACTCACCTTCAATTTATTCAACTCTAATCCCCGAAAAAGGATCAATGACACCAATATTTTTACATTTCAATAAACGTATCAAAGCAAAAAAATAAAATCAGATTTTTTTTTCCTTTCTTTCTTTCAAAATTCGACCTAAATATAATTTGTTAGTTGGTCACTCAATGAGTGAATGATGAATCCGGATATTCATTGACCCTCCGAATAACCTCTTTCCGTGCATGGACTACACTGACCTCAGTCAAAACAAACCATGAAAAGCACCAGAAGGTAAAAACTGAAGAGAAAGAAAGAAATAACAAGTGAAATAAATATAAATAAATAAAAAGTCTTAATCTTCTTTAACGGGTCAAATCCTTCCAACCATGAAAATATTTGTACTTAAGATTTATTTCTTCTTTTTCTACAATGAAAAATATATCCATAACCCTTTTCTTCCTGGATATTTCTTTCACTGTGTAAAAACTGGAATTCCTATCATTAAACCTTTCCATAGAAAAAAGTATGAAACAAACGAGAGTTTTTATTATTATTTCTGGATTTCAAAACAGGAAAGAGACGTGCATTCACAGAGAGACGGCCATGTTAAATCTCGTTTTTTCTCGGGTGTGATCGCACGTAATTGTATAATGGGGCTTTTTTCCGAAGATATAAAGATAGTATCACGCCTCTACAGCTGCGAAACTTAATCAATTATAATAAGTGAAAGCTTCTTCAATCACTTTTCTCATTATGCAACCAGCACAAAAGTAATGTCCTCGTATAGATGGTCGTAGGAGACACCAGGCGTGAATGATCGATCTTATCACGAGTGACGGACGGGTCAATGTACAGTGAGAAAATAAATAGGAAAAAAAATGGGAAAAAAAAGTAAAAATGTGAGACAAACAATCTTTTTTTTTTATATAAAACGAAATTTATATTTTCTTAAAAGTTTCTTTTTCTTGCATTTTTTTTTATACATAAACAACAATCTGTTAATTTTACAATTATATTTCACAATTTCCCTATATATACACACACACAAATTTGTCTTACAATCATTTAAACTCTGACAAAAATATTCCATGTTTCACTTCGTTTGTTTTGTGGCTAAATTAGGACAACATCGGGGAATAATAATCTCCTTTTTTTTCGACCCGTTATTTCAACTACAACAACTCTAAAACCTAATAATTTCAACCGGATTTTGTCTATTGATACGTGCAATGGCGCATCAATTAAAGAAAATAAAAATAAAACCGGTTTAATAAAGCGGGAAAAAGATTCTACCGTGGTCAATACAATTTGCAATAAACTGAATCACATTTTATTTCCGGTTCGTTTTTTAAAATCTTTTTTTAGGGTTATTAAATTATCATTTAACTTCCGGTAAATTCAATGTGTCATAAAACGGACTATTTCGATTTTTAATTACAATTTTTACATGTAATTGGAATTTTAATTACATTATTAGTCGTTTTCGTCGTTGTTGTTGCACAAACGATAATGTTTGCCCATCCCCACAATGGTCAAGGGAATTAAACGACGTCGAAACAATTCGGATCGTCCTCCCCATTTTAGTACTGTGCACCTGTCTGTGTGCATCGATTTCCGAAACCAATCTACTTAGCGCCTTCGCCTTCGCCTTGTCCCCCATTTTTGTTTCGATAGTAACATGACCTGTTTACCTCCTTATACAAGGTTGCTAACATCAAATTTTCATTATTATTTTTTTTTCGTTTTCATTAAAAAATTCACCAACTTGAAAACAAACGTCAACTGATTTCATAAATGAACAAATTCGGAAACAAACATCTACATTTTTCTGCTTAAAATTGCAAAACATCGGCTAGAAAAACGTGACCTATTTTTTTGTACATCTCAAAACTAGCAATTTCTCATCATCTATACGAAATACTGTTTGTCGTATTTTCTGCACTAATTTTGGGGCACCACGAGTATCAATTACCACCGAGTCATTTCCTCCCCGACCTTCTTCGCTTTGTCAACCCCCTCTCTGGCTACAGGGGGGGTCGTAAAAAAAAATACCAGAGAAAATTCTCCATTAGGCTTAAAACGCAGTTCACCGAATTTTCTAACCGCGAAAAAAATAAACTCTCTCAATAAATAGAATTTAATTTAATTTCCAATTGAAAGTTAACCCTAATTTCAAACCCCCAACTGCATAAAACTTTCCTTTAAATCTCTCCCAATTCCAGGTCACAAAATTTGAATTTCCTAAGTGAATTAATCCCAAGTATTTTTTTTTTCTTTAAATTTTTTAATTTTTTAAGTAGGATTTCCGTATTTGGAGACCCATTTCTTTTTCGTTTCTTCTCCAAACGTGATTGATGTTCAACCTATTTAAGCCTCATCCAAAACACGAACAAAATTCAAGGGTTGTTTCCCCTCAAGGGGTTCTGAAACTTCCATTGCGAGCAAATGGGGTCCGCAATCCACTTTAAAACCCAACCCAAGGTAAAGTGAAATGGCGAAGACAAATCCACCAAACACTTTCCACACAACAAACATGATAAACACTCGAAAACAAACAAACCCGCCATTTTCCACGACGTAAACGTAAACAAACCAGATTTTCTTTTTCTTTTTCTACCTAATCTTCTTTTTCGCTAGTTTATTCAACTTCCTCCTTTTAATGATCATTTCATACAACATCTCTAAGCCCTCATCCAGTCCGTCCCCGATGATGGCACACGCCGGTTGCACGTGCCACAAGTGATTCGGACCCAATTCGTGCAGGCCCAGCATTCGTTCGATATCACTCGGGTCCTTGGCACCGGGCAAGTCCTGTTTGTTGGCCAGCACGAGTATGGGAACACCGACGTTCTCCGCACTCCTCGCCGTCTTCAGCAGCTCCATCTTGGCCTCCTCCATCCTCTCCTCGTCCACCGAGTCGAGCACGAACACGATCCCGTCGGTGCACCGCGTGTACGATTTCCAAAGGGGCCTCAATTTGTCCTGGCCGCCCACATCCCAAATGAGGAAACTCGACCCTTTGGCTTTACCCGTCGTTCCTTTCACCTTCTCGCAATTGAATCCAATGGTGGGCACCGTGTTCAGATACTGGTCGAACTTGAGTCTGTAAAGCGCCGTTGTTTTGCCAGCTGAATCCAATCCCAGCATGACCACATGCAAAGGCGCTTGTGTGGACGGCAAACTGTCCAAAAGGGAGCTGCTTTTTGTCATGTTTGCTCCCATGTCACCTGAAGTGTGGGTCCAGTTCCCACGTTCAGGTGAGTCGCTTCATGCCATCGGGGAAATCTGCACTCTGTTCCACTCCGTGCCTGCACCGACTCAACAAATGCACTTCGCCAAATGCCTCGTCCCTTCGGCGCGCTGTGGAACCGTCAGCTGACGTCACGCACTCAATCTGGGGCTCTGGAGGTCGACCAATCGGCTGGCGAGTGGCGATCGCGTAGGGGAAGGTGCTTCGGTGCTTCGCACACCCTGACTTCACACGCCTTCGCAACTCCGTCTCAAGGTCAAGTCAGGGCGCCACACGTGAGATGGAATGGAGTTTTGAATATTTTTTTTAAATTAAATAAAGGGGTTATACAGTTATGTAAGAGTAATTATGTTCGCTGTGAGAAAAAAGGGATTTTTTTGGTTATTAAATATTAGTCATTTACTTAGGTTAATTGTTTTTGTTTTTTTTTTGTTTTTTTTTCAAGCGGGTCACATAGGAACTGTGAATGAGGAATGAAAAAGTGTGCACCCTCGGTGAAAGGGTTCACGAGCCTCGCGTTGATGCGGTAATTCGACGCAGGCGTGCGCACAAATCCGTGCAAGGCAATGGAGCAGAGCAGTCGTTCCCACCGAGAATGAAGCGGAAAAAAGTTTTCTAAACACTTTATTTTTGCTGACACTGATTGTACATGTTTTGTATTTGTCAACTATTATCCCTTTAAAATACAGAGACGAGTTGTTGTGTATATATAATTTTACCCTCTCACTTCTCTTTCTTTTTTTAAAGCACAAATTTATGATATAAGATTTAAGAACAAGGACAAGTAAGGTTTCGCAGAGTTCAAGTTTCAATGTTGTTTTTTTTTATATATTAATGTTTACCCGGTCATGGCTGGTGAGACCTGATCTCGGGTGCACAGATGAAGGACGATAGGTGGAGTTTTCTTAAGTATAAATTATACAGTTTTCATCTAAATGTCACTTCCGATAGAATGCGCTGCGTTTTCTCTCCGCGTCAATAAAATGTCGTGTGGGATATAGAAAAAAAGGTGGATCGGTGCTGTTTAATTGCCACTAATTACCGATTCACGCAGAAGTTGTTTCGTTGGATAATGTGGAAGAATGCGTGGAAAAAATGTAGGTTGTTATCATTATATGGTTTTGCGGAAGTGGATTTTTAATTTCTTGTTTGGTTAAATTAGCCGTTTCCAATTCCAGTAAGTTTCCTGCATTGTTTTATACGTTTCTCTAATGTGTGTGGCCTTTCAGTCACAAACGCAGATGCTAGGTCATCGCATAAATTAAGCGATGACCAAATTGTGACGTGATATTTCTCAAACAGAGGCTCCACTGTAGAATTTTAATTAAAGTATTACACTAACAGGTAGTGATGGACGGTTTATATCTTGTTCATTCTTAGTAAACGCATTGCCAAACACGTGAAACAACGCTTAATGAATGAGTAGATTTTCCTCAACTGTACGGAAGTAATTCATCTAAATATCTAAATACTTTTAACTGTTATTGCCATAGAAGAATAGATGTTAAACTGCACAATTTAGCTCAGGCTGTTATTAACTCTTTAATCCATTGGAAAAGTGAACGTTAAACGTGAAAGAAAGTAATTGTCGTTCGTGCCGTGGTCTTAATCTATGACAAATGAGAGAGAGCAATCGGTATTCTAATTTCGACATAGAAAATCAACACTTTGGAAAAGCTGTTAAATAAAACATTAAAATCTGTTTGAGTAAATAATCACTGAATAAAAACAAATCAATTAAAACAACAATTTACATAAATAAATTCCAAGTGGAAAAATAAATATTTTGGGTTTCAAAATGATAACATTTTAAGCCACCACGAGCGCTTCACGTGGTGGCGCTATCGATTGATGTCATGATTCCCCTCTGCATCTGCAATGACAAAAACGAAATGCGTCTCTTCTTTATCCTAGCTATTTCGATAGGTAACTTGATTCACTCTTCCTCGATGTCATTTCACTCTATTTACAAGCTACAAACTATCTATTTTTAAAGCGAATTAACCTTGCGCTAAATAACATATCGCTCGCTTCACTGCAACACAGAAAAGCCGATGCAGATTCTCGTTTTTTTTTTCGTTTTTTTAATGTCACCGACCATTTTTCTATTCCAGCTAGTTTCTGTCTGGTCAATTCCGCACCCATTCCAAAGACGTGCGACAGCCCAGCAATCGAGGCGTGTATAAAATTAATCCCTCCAACCTCGGTCGTACCGAAGTGCAACATAACTAAGAGCGAAGCCGAAAATTGCTTCGATTCTCTGGCTGAGAAATGCCCCGATAATTTGGAAATTGAACATTACATAGAGAAATTCAAACTGATACAAAAAGCAATGTGTAAATCCGTCAAGAGTGGAGGCACCGGCTTGAGTAAATCGGATTAAATAGTTATACAAATGATGATTAAACTAAACTGTTATATTTTTCCCTGCAGAATTTGATAATAATTCAAAATGTTGGAACAGAACCGAACATTGCTTGACTAAATTGGTGACCCCAAAAAGACTCCTACCGGGAAAGGTTTGCGAGTAAGTATAAAAATGGTTTTTTTCTATGAATATCAAGGTTAGTTTATCGATTTCTTTTGTTTATTTTAGTGCTAAGAAAGCAGAAAACGACCAATGTAAAGTTTTGGAAGATGTTCACTGGGACTGCAAAGAAATTCACGCTATATTTTTAGAACACGCTTTTCAAGAATCTCAGTGCAGGGCTTGCAATCTCAAATTTAACCTTGTTTTAATGGTTTTAGCGCTAGCCAGTGTTTACTTTAGATGGAGTTTTTAGTTTTATTTTTATTTTTTTACAAATTCCTTCACATTTCTTTCATTATCTATCATTTTGTCATAAATTTGTAACTTTATAAAATACTGTATATATATATTTACACAACATATGCCCATCTCTACAAATATAACAAACTTATTATTTATCGATTAAATAAATAAAAACTACGATAAACAATCATATCCAATACATTAAAATAAAGCGCCGTAACTTATTTCTTGCCGCTAGGCTGCACTAACGAAATGGCTGTCTATCGCCAGTTGGATAAACAAACACGCAAATTTAATTTCTAGCTATCCAATCAAGCCAAAGATCAATCAATGCATCAGAAAAAAAGGAAACGACAAAACCAAAAGTGTCATATGATTCTAATTATTCCATTATCAACATGCGTTCTTTCTCAACTCTCATTTGCCTGCAGTTTTTAATTTTACTTTTTGCCTACACCAACTGCAAACCAAATATTTTGTTTATTTTAACCGATGATCAAGATGTGACCATAGGTGGTTTGGTGAGACTTCTCTATTTATTTCTTTCACAATTGAAGGTGAAATTGAGTTTAATGAATTTTCCTTTGCAGAAACCAATGGAAAAGACGAGGAAACTGATACGCGAAAAAGGAATGACGTTCATAAATGCAGTATAATATTTCAAATTTGATATCTGCAGTTTACACGCTATCTATAAATTATATATTTCTTATTTCTAACAGTTTGCATCCACCCCTATATGTTGCCCAAGCCGTTCCTCCATTCTAACCGGTCTATATTTGCATAATCACAGGGTTGTGAATAATTCTTTACACAACTGCAGTAGCAGTTTATGGCAAAATGGACCCGAGCAGCGCACGTTTGCTACATACGTCAAAAAACAAAGTTACACTACGTTTTACGCAGGAAAATATTTAAACCAATATGGTTTTATAAAAGCAGGTGGTGTTAAACACATCCCCCCTGGTTGGGATCACTGGTATGGACTGGTAAATAAATAACCAACAAAAATTAAGTTCGACCTCTCTAATTACATCTGTTTAAAGCAGTGGTTTTTTTTAACACGTAAATACAGGTGGGAAATTCAAGATATTACAATTATACCTTATCCGTGAATGGAAAAGCTGAACAACACGGTGATCACCCGAAGCGGGACTACTTAACGGACGTTATTGTAAATATCTTGCGCTGGATCTGATAGAATGCGGCGTGGAATTTGCGGAATCAAAAGAAATGGATGAAAACACATAAATAACCCCCGCACTCTATCAGAGAAAGGTACGTTTATTTTTGTAAATTGTAATGGGAGTGTATATTTTCTAGAATCGAAGAGCGACTAAATTTCTACAACGGTATAATCCAGAAACCGACAAACCATTTTTAATGGTATTAGCTACACCGGCGTGTCACGCTCCTTTCACACCATCTCCAAAATATAAAAATGCATTTGTTAATGTTAAAGCGCCACGGACGAAAAATTTCAACATAACTAGTCATGTGAGACAAGGTTCATCTAAAATAAATTATTTCTCATTACCAATCTTTAGGATAAGCATTGGTTATTACGCCAAACACACGCGTTGAAAGACTTTGTAGTGGACAAAATCGACGATATTTATAGAAATCGGTTTGTATGGAAAGATATTTAAAAAAGTGTAAGCTAAAATTGGATTTTATAGGTGGCGAACTTTATTATCCGTTGATGACATGGTGGAAAACATGGTTAATATATTAGAAAAAAAGGGCATGATTAACAACACGTATATATTTTATTCTTCCGATCATGGATACCACTTGGGTAATTTCTTTAACAGCATTTTAAACTGCTTTTCTCGCTCTAACTTAAAAAAAAATGGCAGCTCGTTTACTCGTTTAGTCTATTTGGACATTTAAACAACAAAACATGTTTTAAATCCATGATTTTATATTTTATACTGCTCAAAATATTTTTTCTTTCTAAACAAGGACAATTTTCATTACCATTGGATAAAAGACAGTTGTACGAAATGGACATACGAATTCCGCTAATGGTCAGAGGTCCAGGAATTCCTGCTAACAAAATATCAAGAGTAAGAAAATTCTCAACATTTGTAAATCGAAGTAAAAGTTAATTTAAAAATATTCTTTTGCAGAATCCCATAGTTTCCATAGATTTTGCACCAACGTTTGTTGAACTAGCTGGTGGTCAACCAGAAAACATGGATGGGACATCAATGGTCCCACTTTTACACAGCTATAGCAACTTTCGGAAAGACTGGAAAAGGGATTTCTTAATTGAATATGTGGGCGAAGGAAAGAATACACCCGTTCCAGGGTGTCCGACGTTGGCACAGGGAGGAGTTAACGTATGGATTCGGAAGACAAATAATTAGTGAAATTTCTAACGCTTCTTTTTTAAAAAAATTTAGAATTGCTTTCCGGACTGTATTTGTGAAGATGCATTCAACAATACTTATAGCTGCATTCGTACTTTAAGTCAAACTGGAACAAACAAAATTTACTGTGAATTTCAAGATAACGAAGTATATATTCCTCTTAACTGCACCAAACTGACCAATAAGTATTCATTTTATTTTTTTTTTAAATATTTTTGTTTACAGCATTTTGTCGAACTGTTTAACATGAAAGTCGATCCATTTCAATTGAAAAATTTGGCAATTTGTTCAAAGGAAAACGCTTCGTGCGTTAAGAAAATTTCAAAAATGGCACAATCGCTCCACGAACTGATAAAAACACATCAGAAGAAATGATATTCAATATTTCTAAAAACTGATGATGTGGGACATAGATAACTGTGATATTATATGGAATATTATATTATACTCAATTTCAAATCAACCCATATTTTTGTATAACTATATTACACGATTAAAAGTCTCAATATTTACAAAGAAAAATTGTTTTCTTTTATCAAACTTATTATTCAAGCACAATTTGCTAATATCTTACACACAAAAAAATTACTGTTTGGAAAAATAATACAATAATTTATTTATTTATTTTATTGTTTATTTATTTTATTTTATTTATTTTAATTTAATAATAATAATAATTTAGTTACTTCTGGAAGATCTCCCTTTAGGATCTAATTTTTATGACATTTCCTTGACATTTTATCTCTGCTTCTTCAAAAACTGTCCTTTGAGACTTGCCATTTTGAAAAATGAAAGTTGTCGGTTGCCTTTGACCCGTGATTCACCTGCACAACAAAAGGTCACCTGTGGACCTACTTAACATTCCCCTTCATCTTTACTTCTTAAAATAAACTCTACTGTGTTATATTTCACCCTTCAAATCCGTGATACATTTCTAGCATTTCAGTCAAACTGCTTTTATTCCAAAATAAAAAAAAAAAAAAAAATCTCCTTGTAACTTAATCCATCTAAATTCCACGAAACCCAATAGCCAGCATCAAGCCAAACATAAATTAAGAGTGAAGTCTCACTATTTCCTGCTATCATATCAACATTACACCTAACTCAATAATAACTCAATTACACATGACCTTGATACAACAACTCGTCGCATCAAAACCCCTCAAAACCCACATTCCCCTCCAAACCCCCAACACAAACCGCAAAACAATAAACCCCGTCATTTCCCTCACCGAACCAAACGCCATCAATCCATTACTGCACCACTTTCACCTCAAAGTCAAACCCTTTGAACCCCATTACAAAACAAGTCAAAATTTTCAAATTTATTACCCAATTAATCCCTCATTGCTAAATTCCCGCATCAAATCGCCAATTTCCCTTCCCAAAGTTCAAGGCTCAATGCAATCACTTATATTTCATACCGTACCAAGGGTCACTCACGACCCCAAGGCGCCGGCAACTACAAACCAAAAAAAAAAATCCCGCCCTATAGTCAGGGGTCATTCAAACCACTGTCCACTTATCGCCTGCATGTTATGTTTCGGACATAACCGGGACCAGCCAGATTAGTCCGGTCGTCGTTCAATGCCATGTCAATTGCCATGCCAGAGTGGAGGAGCGCGAACGATTTTTCACCGCTCCGAAATGCAGTCGCTCATCTCAATCTTCTACGTGTTCACTCTATTGTCCAGTGTGGTCTCGCAATCCATTTGCCCCGCGCTGCCGCCCTGCAAATGCAAACGTGAATGGTCTCGCCCTCACATTACGTGCACATCTGTGCTCAACACGGCCACCTTGTCTGCCCTGATACCTCAGCCTCGTTCCGACTCACCGTGGGTGACCATCGTCAATAGCAACATTCCGACGCTGCGTGCAAACGCTTTCGGTGCGCTCAGTGTGGAGAAATTGGAAATCAACGCGAGTAATGTCACCAACATCACTAAAGACGCGTTTTTGGGTCTCGAGGACTTGAGGGGACTTCATTTGATGGATAACATGCTGAGTGCGGTTCCCGTCATGTCGTTGCGGCCCTTGGTCAACTTGGAAGTACTCAGTTTGACGGGCAATCGGATATCGTCCATTTCCGTACAAGATTTCAAGTCGCTCGTCAATTTACGCTATTTGAGCTTGTCCGAAAACGTTGTGGAGCACATCGAGAAAGGTTCGTTTCCCGTGTCGCTGCTCCAGTTGGGGTTGGACGCGAATCAGTTGGAAGGGCTAAACGGCGCGCTGTCAGATTTGGTCAGTTTGGAGTTGCTCTTGCTGGCCAATAACTCGTTGCGGGCAGTAAGTGTGCATGAATTTGAATCGCTGTCGGCTCTGGACACGCTCAATTTGGCCGATAACGTGTTGGAAGACATTGCGGGTGCTTTCGAAGGCCTGCCCAAGCTCAAAGTCCTAAGTCTGACTAGAAATCGAATTCGATCGGTCGAGGGAGTGTTTAATTATGTGCCGAGTCTTCGGGAACTGGCGTTACGTGGAAATAAACTGCGGCGGTTGAAGCATTTGGGCAATTTGCCCGCTCTGAGTGCCATTGATTTGTCGGAGAATCAAATCGAGTTTATTTTTTTGGACGCTTTTGAAAACACGCCAAACGTGATAACGTTGAATTTGTCTAATAATCAACTGGAGGATTTCCCCGAGACGGCTTTGGCGCCACTCAATAGTCTGGTAGCGCTGGATTTATCCAGGAACAAGTTGACATCGATTGAAGTAACACAGGTGAGTTTTTTAAAAAATATATATAAATTTTTTTTTAATTAATTAAATTAATTTTAATTTTTTATCGTTACAGCTTTGGTTGCCCACATTAAAGCATTTATATTTGTCTGGGAATATGATCACAACATTGCCGGAGAATTTATTTCAATCGTTCGAATCATTACAAGAACTCGATGTCACGTATAATTTATTGACAACATTGGATATGTTCCAAGTCTTGCCATTAAAATCGCTTCATTTGCATGGTAAAATTGAATTTTTATAACAAATTGTGAGTAGAAATTAATCTTTGCTGGCTTGATTTGTTTAGGTAACCCTTTTAGATGCGATTTGAGCACAAATCAAGTGTTGGATAACATGGTGGGGAAAATAGATTATAGGCCATTGTGTGTGAATAGTGTCTTGCCAGTATCTCAGGAGGAAAATAGTTAGTTAATTAATTTTTTTTAAGAGAAAGATGTATAGTTGTTTTGATTTATTTTGAAAAACCAGCCAAAGCATGCATAATACAGTATTATATCAAATATCTATTAAATTTATATTCTTATAAATTTGTTATGTAATTAACTACATTATATACTTTTAATTATTTAAAATAAATTAATAAAAAATGTTAAAATTAATGGATGGTACGATCATGATTGCACTTTGTGCAGATTTAGGCATGGAAGTGGGTTATCGTTTAATTAGATAGAACGATAAACAAGTACATGATTAAACTTGAACATGGAACTCATTCCAAATCGCAACATTTTATCAACTAAATAAGAGCTTTAATTACGATAAATTATCAAACAAAAATTAATATTGAATTAAAAACGATCATCGATGCCCTTCCTTAAAATCACGAATACGGTATTAAAATTAAATTATTCGAATTTGGGGGAAAATATTAGTGAGACCACGAAGAAATAGAAATGATGCGGATTAATGCAACGTGGGATAACAGCATTAGATGACCGTTACTGAAAAATGAAAGGTTTTTTTTTTAATATTTTAGTTTAACATTTAAAAAAAAAATTCATGGTTCAAATATTGTATCGATCATCTGGTTTCTTAAATAAGTATGGTAAAAATTAAGTTTACAATACCTGGAGCAAGATCTGATTCAAGTCGAACAAATCTTATTAACCGTATTTATTGTGTTCGTGCAAAGACAATTCGGCGAATTTTGGCGGTTGAAAAAAAACATTTTGGTTTCTGCAAAGATTTACATTTTACTTTACATAAATCATATTCCAGTGATTTCCAAGACTTACCAGTGTTCATAACGCAAATTCCATCATTAATTTGTTTTATTTCATTGTTTTTAACTGAAAATACCGTTTGTAACATTTTAAATTCTTTCTGCAAAATGTTTCTACTCTGGATCGACGGAGAGGCATAAACAGGAAGTTAACAATGCTTCGAGTGACGTCACTTTCCTTGAACGGAAACAATAGTCAGCTATACATTACATTTACATGTCTTTTATAGAACAATATTCTTGCGTTTGGAAGTAATCAGAATCAAATTTTATGTCTTTAAATTTTAAAATAAAGTTTGTTCTCATTTGGTTGTGAACCAATGTACTGCCAAGAAGTAGAAACACATTTCAAATCAATTTTATAAATATTTATTTAAATGTATAATATATTTCGTTTGGTTCAATAAATTATTACAATCAATAGTCCGGTTTTGCAGTTATTTACACATTTTTATAGTTTTACTATTTATTTTTGCTTTTTCGAATAATGTTCAAAATGTGGCCTAATTTCATAAGTAACGGTGTGGTAACCATATCCATAAGCTTTTGGTGATTCGCCTTTATGTGGCATTGGTTTGTAATCTGGTTTGTGTTCTGGCTTATAGTCTGGCTTGTCATCCGGCTTGTATTCTGGTTTGTGTTCTGGTTTGTATGCTGGTTTGTATTCTGGTTTGTATTCTGGTTTGTATTCTGGTTTATATTCTGGTTTGTATTCTGGCTTGTAGTCTGGCTTGTAGTCTGGCTTGTAGTCCGGCTTGTAGTCCGGTTTGTAGTCCGGTTTGTAATCTGGCTTGTAGTCTGGCTTGTAGTCTGGCTTGTAGTCTGGTTTGTAGTCTGGTTTGTAGTCTGGCTTGTGGTCTGGCTTGTAATCTGGTTTGTAGTCTGGCTTGTGGTCTGGCTTGTAGTCTGGCTTGTAGTCTGGCTTGTAGTCTGGTTTGTAGTCTGGTTTGTAGTCTGGCTTGTAGTCTGGTTTGTAGTCTGGCTTGTAATCTGGTTTGTAGTCTGGCTTGTAGTCTGGCTTGTAGTCTGGTTTGTAGTCCGGTTTGTAGTCTGGTTTGTAGTCTGGCTTGTAGTCTGGCTTGTAGTCTGGTTTGTAATCTGGCTTGTAGTCTGGCTTGTAGTCTGGTTTGTAGTCTGGTTTGTAGTCTGGTTTGTAGTCTGGCTTGTAGTCTGGTTTGTAGTCTGGTTTGTAGTCTGGTTTGTAATCTGGTTTGTAATCTGGTTTGTAGTCTGGTTTGTAATCTGGTTTGTAGTCTGGTTTGTAGTCTGGTTTGTAATCTGGTTTGTAATCTGGTTTGTATTCTGGTTTGTAGTCTGGTTTGTAATCTGGTTTGTATTCTGGTTTGTATTGTGGCTTAGGTTTGTAATCAATTTCATATTCAGATTCATAACTTGGTTCATATTCTGTTTTTTTAGGTGGTTTATACTCTGGAATTGGTTTATATGCAGGTTTGTAGTCTGGCTTATAATCTGGCTTGTATTCTGGTTTGTATTCTGGTTTATATTCTGGCTTGTATTCTGGCTTGTAGTCCGGTTTGTAGTCTGGTTTATAATCTGGTTTGTAATCTGGTTTGTAATCTGGTTTGTATTCTGGTTTGTAATCTGGTTTGTAATCTGGTTTGTAATCGGGTTTGTAGTCTGGTTTGTAGTCTGGTTTGTAGTCTGGCTTGTAGTCTGGCTTGTAGTCTGGCTTGTAGTCTGGTTTGTATTCTGGCTTGTATTCTGGCTTGTATTCTGGCTTGTAAGCTGGCTTGTAGTCCGGCTTGTAGTCTGGTTTGTAGCTTGGTTTGTAGTCTGGTTTGTAGTCCGGCTTATAGTCGTCATGGTCGTCATGGTCTTCACCATATGACGGTTTCTTATAACCGGTCATCTTGGCTTGATGATGTCCAACGTAATCTGACGTCCTTCCCTTTAGATGCTCGTCGTCAAATTTCTCTTCTTTTGAATCATCATCGGCTATCACGATGGCAATAACGCCCAGCACTATGACTGCAACTGCCTGTAAAACCAAGTAACAATTTACACACGACACCAAAGCAAAATAATTTCTTTCCAGGAAGGAAGTTGCCATTTTGCCTACAAAGAGAAAGAGAAAAGGGAAAACGTTTAAAAGAACTTACCCAAAACTTCATCGTACTGATGCTACAACAAACTGTTCTCCAGGCGAAACTTCCAATCCTTTTATACCACACAGTATAAACGTCAACAACTTGGCCTATATTCCACAGGTGGGAGGGATCAACTTTCTCCGTCGTGATGACCGTGGCCAGCAGCCTTTCCACCAGAAGAGGAGTGAATGGCCCTCATCGACTGTTACCGCCCTAGCTTTAAGCCATTTTGGCTGCGGAACTTGGTTTCTCCATCTTCCTCCAGCACACTTAAGTTCGTTCAACTAGGCGTGGCACAAAGGGAATCGTGTGTGCGTGTGTCTGTGTGTGTGCGCTTTTTCGTCTGCATTGGTAGGGCATTGCCGCCGCAGGGATTTGACCTACAAATACTCTTTCATTTCTCCAGGACAGTTTTACTTTAAAAATTTCCGCACTCCGCAATTTGATCGCCCAACAATAGTCGTCATAAGTTAAAAAAAAATTATGCACGATTTTATGTGAAAAATTGTGACATTTAAAGTGCTAAAATGAGGGCAAAAGTAGCGATCAATTTTGCCTATGCGGCCATTACTTAGCTCGTAAAATTAACATAAATGTATTTTTTATTTTTGATATGTAATTTATTAAGATGAGTATCAAATCTCTTTGTTTTGAAGATAAATTTGTTTTTTGTGCAGTATAAAATGTTTTTGGAATAACTCCTAACAAAAATAGACACAGATATTGAGTTATCTATTAATTATTTTGTCAAATATAAAATGTACCGGTATATTAAAAAGAAATCCGGGTTAAATTGAATTATATGTAATATAAGTTTTTACAACAATTTTATTCAGTACAAATAAAGCCAGATTTAATTTGATTCTTTTTAAATCTACTTCCTATTTTGCTAATCATTAATAATCACCTTTGAATCATTTTTTTTTCGTACATAAAAAAATAAAATATTGTAAAATTGAATTCAAACCATATTAGGTCAATTGCTATAATTTATAACAAACCAAATGATAAAATCAGACAAATTCGTTTAATTCTGCAGATACGGTAATACAATAGCAGAAAGTTATTGATTACTATAACTTACACACACACACACCTATTTTGAAGTCAAACCGTCCTCAGCCTCACCTGTGAAGCCGCAAGTCAGGTGCAAACAAGTGAACAGCTGACAAGCCATTAGGCGAGGGGCGCAAGACAAGAAAATACAATAAATAACCCACAAAAGAAAAGAAAGGGGAGAAAAAGACAGAAAGGACTTAATCCGCCATGAATAAAATGGGTCACAGCTGAGTTTGAAGGAATATATGTATTATCCACATTTAAAAAAAAATACAAATTAAATAAAAACTTGAAAAGTTATTAACTTTTTAATAGCTATCATACATTGATGGCGGTCACTCTTGGAGACTGTATATATATATCAACTTAATTAGTAGAAAACAGGTTTCTCTTTTTCAAATAAATTCAAAAAAGAATATATATGTAAAGAAAAACCAGGAGTTTCTTCTATTCCATTCATTTCCCTTCCTTTTCCGTTTATTTTTGTTCGAAAATTCTCTCTAAATTCAAAATTGTAAAGAATCAGTTGCTTAACTTTATCCCAAGATGTCGTTAAGAAACGTGTTTCACCGTTGGTGGAACCACGGTGGAACCTCAATGCTAAACCCCAAATGGCCTTGCGAAGAAAATGGCTGTTCACCTCTCTCTGTCATCTTTGAGGATACTTCAACATGCAGCCATCTTTCTATTACTTTTGCACACAAGATTTAATCAAGGTAAGTTTCAACTAAGTGTTCTATATGACCGCTGTGGTCTCTAGCTTTTGGATAAAAACTAATTGACAATATGAAGCCGGTTGAAAAATACAGACAAAGTTTTACACTTTGACTTTGACGTTTTTTTGTTTTCCCTAAACTTTACCCGGTGTCAAACTTTCTTAGATGCAGTTCTTAATAATTAAAAAATAACTTTTCAAAACATCTTCGGTCAATATCAAGACTAAAGGTGCATATTAATATTTAGGAAAAACTTTATGAATAAATTTCTGGAATTTAATAAAGAAATGTTTAGAAATATAAAATTTGTTTTTGTTTTACATGACACAAAAACAAACAGTGGTTTTGAAACTATGAAGTCACCATAATTAGTGTTCAGCGCCCTAATTGGTTTAGAGCAGGTGCAAAAAAGTCTTTCACATTAATTGTGAGTTGGTTTCTTTTACTTTTCCCCCATATATATGATAAATGTAGTCATCTGGTAAAAAAAAAAATTATACTTTTGAACTTCTTTAATGATTAATGATAAATTCTTGGAAATTATTGTTTTGGGAAATATGTTATTATCTTAAGTAGCACTTAAAAAACATATTTTTTTTGGGTGGGGTGGAGAAAAAGCAAAGACAAAATGAGTATCAATCGTATATTAAATTCCATACAAGCAAGTTAAAATGAGCAACTTATTTTCAACTCCCAAGTAAGCCCCCTTCAAGCCTCCACATCATCAGGCAGCACAAGTGGCGCCAACTTCCAGTCATAACTCATGTTTTCTTTTTATTTTTATTTCTCAAAATAATAAAATATAATTAGAGTTTATAGAGAAGTGTATGAATTCCTTACTTGTTTTGATCATAAAAAAACGCTAAAAGGTTTTTATTTATAATTTTTAATTTAATTTGGTTTACAGTTGATAGCATCCAGTGTTATTGCGAAGAAGATAATTGCCCCAAACTTGCTGTGAACTCAACATGTGTTGGCAAACTTGGCAGCATGTGTTTCAGCAATATACAAAGATATTGGGAGTTTGGCCAAGAATATGAGATCAGGACTTACGGATGTCTGCCTGCCGAAGAAAAAACATTAATGCAATGTAAAGCAAATTTGGTACCCCATCATCCAGAAAACCCTAAAACAATTGCTTGTTGCAACGATACTGATTGGTGTAATAAAGAATTAAGGCCTAATATTACCCAAAGAATTTCTACACTCGATTCAGGTAATAATCACGAAAACATGTTTTAATTTATTTTTATAACATTTGTTCTCTTTGTAGGTTTATTAACATATTACCACATTATTAATGTTGTTGTTCCGATTGTTATTGTTTGTTTTTTCATCGCTATTACGATTGGGATTGGTATTTGCTGTCATAAAAAATATAAAAAACATCAAAATCTGCACAACAATTTCTTGGAAGCGGCAGAGCATTGCAAATTCATTCCCACAGACGATTCGGTTAAAGATTTAATCGGGCATTCGCTGAGTTCTGGATCGGGTTCTGGGTTGCCCTTATTGGTAAGTATTTTGTGCGTTGTTCTGGAATAATTTCTAATAACAATTTCTAATAATGTAGGTTCAACGTACAATTGGAAAACAAATTCAAATGATTAAAAGTATCGGTTTCGGGCGTTACGGCGAAGTTTGGTTAGCGAAATTGAGAGAAGAAAAAGTTGCAGTCAAAGTGTTTTTCACAACCGAAGAATCCAGCTGGCGTCGCGAAATAGAAATTTATCAAACTGTGTTGCTGCGACATGAAAACATTCTCGGTTACGTTGCTGCCGATATTAAAGGGACGGGATCATGGACTCAATTATTACTCATCACTGATTACCACGAGCTTGGTTCTTTATACGATTATCTGAAAACTCACTCACTATCAACGGGTATGATGGTTCAATTGGCCTTAACAGCCGCTAGTGGATTAAACCACCTCCACACCGAAATACAGAGTACTCGAGGTACGTTGATGAGTTAATAAAAACAGTTAATAATGATTTACATTGACTAGATGACTAATTTTTTCGATTTATTTTTTACAGGCAAACCCGCCATAGCACATCGCGATATCAAAAGTAAGAATATTTTGGTAAAGAAAAATGGAACTTGTGCAATTGCCGATTTTGGGTTAGCGGTCCAGTATTTAAGGTATACAATCGAACCTGTTTACTTTACTTGTGATTTATTTGTGTTTTTTTTGTGATTCTTTACAGTGATACAGACAAGGTTGATATTTCACAAAATACTCGTGTTGGTACTCGACGTTATATGGCTCCAGAAGTTCTGGATGAGAGTTTAAACACATCTCATTTTGAGTCGTTTAAAAGGGCTGACATGTACTCTTTCGCACTGGTGTTATGGGAAATTGCAAAATGCTGTGTTTCGGGAGGTATTTGTGATTGAAAAATGTACATTAATTGATTAATTTATACTAAAATTCAATATTTAACAGACAAAACACATGATTATCAATTGCCTTATTATGATTGCGTTCCTACTGATCCAAGTTTCGATGATATGAGTGAAGTTGTGTGCATTAAAAAAATACGACCGGCGATACCAAACAGATGGAATTCGAAAGAGGTATTTGTTACATGTTATACATATTGGCAGTCAAGTCTACAACTCATTTTTGTTGCAGCAATTGGGAACAATGGCGAAATTAATGCAGGAATGTTGGCATGAAAATCCTGACGCAAGGCTTACGGCGTTGCGAGTGAAAAAGACTCTTCGCAACCTAGAATGTAATCTAGACATGAAAATTATACCAGTGCATATCAAATAGTGTTCAAAGACAACATTGTACAGTGTTTTGACATCATCCATGCAACTGCTGCTCTCAATGTTGTCAAAATCGCAGTAGGAACGTTTTTTAATGCGTTTACTTTTAGCTTTTTTATGTTTCATTTGATGTCTTTGTAGCGATCATTTAGATCTATAAATTAAGACTGATGATCGCTAAATTACGGTTTATACTTTTTGATACTTTTTGATTGTAAATAATGTGTATATATGCTATTTTTTGGCCTGTGTGCCCTAAATTAAAATGTATTTTTATATAGAACCGAAAGAAATATATAAAAAAAGAGTTTGAAATAATGATAATACCATTTATAGGGTACTGTACCCTGTTGTAGTAAAAAGTACGCTCCTGGGTCACAAAGGATGCCATGTTAATTTTCATTTCTGCTATCCAGAAGCATACATTTTACTACTGTTTATAGTTGACGACAGACCGTGTTTCCTGCAAAGGTTAGCTGTTATTTAAGCTAAAAATCAAAATGAAAGCTGCATTAAAACCATGAAATAATCTGAACGCACGAAACATTAATTTCTTAGAGGAATTTTATACAGATAAATGAAATTACAGAAAAGATCCCATTTTTTTGTAATAAAAATTTATTCAGTCATGTGCGGTAAAATACAACGAACTAAATCTTGCAGAGGAAGTAACGAAAATAAAATAAACCATATTTGTTTCAGCTCTTATTACCACACAATATCATTAATATTAGTACTTTAATAGCGGTACCTTTTCATCCATTTTTTATATAAAATCTGAAAGAAAACACTCTTATCATACAGCAAGGGACATATTGATAATAAAAAGGCAGGAGCCGCTTATTATAATTTGATCCGCTTCAACTAACATAGCACCATTAATCAGCACAAAATGTTTTTTAAAAAAAAATGTTAAAGGAAAGAGAATTGGCACAATCTGCATTACGTGTTTTCTGGCTTTGGTAGCTAAGCATTCAAATTAAATTGTCACAGATGAATTTCGACTAGGCAACACCTAAATGCAGTGCAATGAAGTATCTGCAACACTATTACAGACTTCGCTACCAAAGCCAAACTCGACCAACTATTAGAGTTAATTAATTGGCAGTGTTTTAACATTTCCCACTCTGTTCTGAGATTGTACTTGGCAAAAAAATGAAAAGAAAAGAAAAAAGGAGAATATTATTACATATGCCAAGGCACGATTTGTATTAATTTATTGCACGTAGTCTTTAGAAATTTGTATTGCCATTTGTTCGCAATATAATGGAAAGAAGTTTTTCTTTTTTTTTTAAAAATTTCAAGTGCCAAAAATGCTTCTCATTCCTACATACAATATATTTATAAAATAACAACAATTTTAATGAACAACAAATGCTTTTTATCTATAGAATGTAGTAACATTTACTTTTTGTTCGATTTTTTTTTTTTTCGTTTGTATATATTTTTTTTTGTAAGAAACTTGAAGTATACCGAGCCAGCTTCCACAAAAAGAGGGGCTGTTCCTAATTTGTGAATATAACTAAATGTGGAAGACTAACTACAACCAAAACTAAGTAACTAAGTACCAGAGATGATTATTTCTCATTCAATCCGGTTGTCGCGGTGTTCGTAATTCTGAATTCCTTTCCCCGTGCTAGAATAACAAAAAATACACAAATTCCACTTCAAAAACTGCACATTTTCGATTGTAATCGTCCAAAAAATAGCTTTTACCTATCACATTTTGCTACATTTTGTCCAGATACTGATCTGGACTGCAAATTCAATGCATCGTTTTCTTGAATTTGAAGGTCGCTCAAACAACCGACGAAAGAGTGGTTGTAGCGACCCCCAGTCATCAGTTTGTGATCAGGGACACCACCTATCATACACGATAAACATTAAATCACATTAATCTCTCTATATTCTATCGGTATCAGTACCTAGGTAAATGTTTCCTGCTGCGTCCAGCATTTGAAGAACTCCGTGAGTTTCTCCATATTCAGTGAATACGTTGTCCAATTCGAAACTTCCATCAGTAGCAAGCCTGAAATTTCAACAAAAATGTATCATTTACATAAGTAAACACAAAAATTCAAAGTAAAACCTTCGCAAAACCACTTTATGTTCGTTTCCGTCATCTACACGCACGCGTGAACGAATCACTGCAGGTCCGTTTCCTAAAGCAAAGCTAAACTCAAGGTGTCCATCGACAACAGCGACTGCAACAAAGTCTTTTCCTTTTCCCTCCGTGTCTGGTTTTTGACCGTGCCAGAAGATCAAACCGTTCGGTTTGTCAGTTTTAAATTGCAGCGACATCACTTCTGCTGTAGCGCTAGACGAGTGGGGCATCAAATCTCGCGGTAACTCCAAATATCCATCTTCAAGGAATTGAACGCTCGTGGTATATTCCAGCTCTGTTAAAAATTAAAGAAAATACAAATTAAAATGAGCGTAAATAAAAAAAAATTAATTTTTCTTCAAAATACTTTTCCCGCAGTTTTCTCCGGTGTAGTATCGCGTACAGTGACATTTGTAAGTGGTTCCGACGCTTTCGCACCTTCCGTCGTGCAGACAACGCTTGACTCCGTGACAAAAATCGTCCTCCAACTCGCAGTTAGCACCCCGATACCCCGGTTTACAAGTGCATTGATAATCCGTCGGTTTAGGGCCGACATCTCTGCAAATTCCTCCGTTCGAACACGGATGTCTGTCGCAAGCATTTTGTCCGCCGCAATCCTCCACGTTGGCCGAATCGACGATGGAGTTAATCAAATCCACTTCAACTCCGCTCACCTCCATCTAAAAACGCAAACAAAAAAATTAAATTAAATTAAATTAAATTTCCAAATATTTATCTACGTGAGAAATGCATCCATCGAAACCATGATCAACTTCAACCAACGGGTTAACGGTAATTTTCTGATTGTCCACACCACCGACATACAAAGGTAGATGCAAATTAAGTCCTCTGGTGTGCCCTTGCGATCTCCCCTTCACTTCTTCACCGTCGTTGACGATCAAAGAGCCTTCTCTGTGATTCCGTTCCGCTTTCACCTCGACCCACTCGTTTTCCTTCATCTCTTCCTTGCTTTGGATGACCGCCGGTCCCGACCCGGTGTCGAAACGGAACTCGATGCGCTTGTTCTTCAGCGTGAGAGAGATAAAATCGCCTTGGCCATTTTCGCTTTGCCCACAATAAACAATGACGCCGTCTTTAATATCTCTGGGTTTAAGCCGAGTCGCGATTTTCAGATGTCTCAGAGCTCTGGTGTTTGGTGTTGGGTACGCAACGAACGCATCGTCGTGGAATGCAGGCTCGTAAATAGTAATGTCTTGAAAGAAAAAATAACGATTAAAACTCGGATTATTTTACACGACTATCTGAACGTAAACAAACCTCTTTCACATCGCTCGCCGGCCTTTCCAAATGGGCAATGACAGTCGAAACCCCCTTCTGGCCGGTTGATGCATCGTCCATTACCACATACTCCGGGGTAACAAGCTTTTCCGACCTCGTTGCAAGTGGAGCCGGAAAATCCGGGACTGCAAATGCAAATTAAGCCGTCTGTCGTGTGGGCTTCTTGGCACGTTCCTCCATGACTGCATGGATTAACTGCACACGTGTTGCAATGCGACACACCGGATGTGATCTCTGCATCATGCATCAATTGGCGATTAGACTTGGAAATTACCAATCGGCTGATGCACCCTAAATGTAAACAAAACGAAAAAATGTGTGTTTGTAATCAAACTTTGGCAAAAAAAAAATGTGTTTAGTCTCACCGACAAAGCCGTGAGTGAAACCAGACAAGCGATGAATGTTGTTAAAGTCGGGAACACCGCCAACGTAAAATGGTTCGCTCAAGTCCAGTCCTTGGAAGTTGCCCGGTGCACTACCATTAACTACGGTTTGGTTGTTGACAGACAACATCCCTGCGTTCAAAAACACACAAATTTAAAGCTCATAGTGTAAACAGTATTTTTATTCGTACCCTCTCGTCTATTCCGTGCCACGCGAACAGTATGCCAAGCATTCATTTCGATAGATTCCAGACTCTGCAGAACTGCAGGCCCAGATCCGACATCAAAACGGAACTCGACATGACCCCCATTCAAACCAAGAGACAAGAAATCGCCAACACCGCCCTTTTTGTGCCCGTTGTAAAAGATCAACCCATCTTGGCTTTCTGGCTTGAATGAAATTTCAATATCGAAAAGCAGATAGGCTGATGGCAGCATTGGAAGGGCCATGAAGGAACTTGGAGATTGGGAGAAGCGCGGAATAACCCCTGAAAAGAAAAGAAACAAAAAAGATTTGTTAGATAACGAAGATTAATATTTTCTACATTTTATGCAATACCTATGACTGTTAACACGTTAGGGATGCTAACTTTGTCCTCGTAATTAGTCGCAGTGCAAACATACGTTCCCGCATCTTCGGCTCTTACGTCTGGGATTGTAAGTACAGATCCCTGAATATCGGAATCAGCAGGAAGCAAGTTTCCTTCTCTGATCCAACTGTAAGTGACTGGTGGCCTTAGATTACTGCGACAGTCCATGACGACGGTCGAGCCAAATTCGGCTGTTCGGGTCTCCACTTTCGGTTCGTCGATCAAATGCGGCAGTGAAGGGATGTCTGGAAAAATTATCTAATTAATTTATTTTCAAATAGTTTGCTTAAAAATTAATAGTTGCACGGATAAAATGTTCGTGAAAAAGAGTTATCTTACCATTAAATCGATTCCAGCACGAGTAAGGAAGAAATGCATAAGGGAAAAAATAGGCATGCGCAGGAAAGGAAATTGTAGACAAAAAAAAGTGTTAAGTGAATCAAGCGTAAACCACACCACGTTAGTACTGTTTAAGTGAAATTTTAAATTTGCTCCGGAAGTTTACCTTGGATGGATAAGGCGTAGTCCTCTGTAAAAGCTCCTTGGTACGTGTCAACTTGGCATTGGTAGACGCCGCCATTTTCAGCTTGTACGTTTGAGATGCGTAATAAATTGCCGGCTGTTTGAGAATTCTGTGGCAAAGATCCACCGACACGAGTCCACCAAATGCTCGCTGAAGGATCGCCGGAAACGTCGCAGGATACGTCTAGTGTGTCGCCCAAGCGAACCACATCGAGGCTCGGATTGATTCGAACCGATAAAGTTGACAAACCTTCAAAAATTGATCGATATTTACCAAGAAAATTAATAAAAACCCTTTAAATCAAACCTCTAACGTGGAGATTGACATAATCCTGGCTTGATCCAGCGTCATTAGTGGCAATACAGTAATATCTTCCGCCATCCTCAATATGAACACTCGTAATCCTGACAATAAATAAATAATTCAATTCCAACAACATTCAATTGGAGGTTTTAAGTTTTAAATGTATTGCCTAAGATTGGTGTCGACAATTCGGCTGTTAAATGGCAATTCACCGCCTTCTTTACTCCACATGACCGAAGGTGTAGGTGTTCCACGAACTTCGCACGGTAAATCAACAGTAGAACCCAAAAATACATTCATTTCTCGGTTTGGAATGTTGATCAGAGGTTCCTCTAGAAAATAACAAAACAGACCAAATCAATACGTGAATTGAGGCCCCATTTAAAACAAGGCAAACAATAATTGAAAAAAAATATATATTTAACGTAATAAATGATAAAATGAAATAGAAAATAAAGCAAACCAAAGATACCAGTGCATTGAAAAGCGCCACCCAAGCAGTCGGGTGCAATCCCGCATTGACCTCCAGATTCAGAACAATCACCACCACCACCACCACCACCATCAGCAGCATCTATTCAAAACAAGCCGAGCGAATGATAAAAGTATAAAAATAATCAAATAAACAAAAACAAAAACAAAACAAAAACAAAGCAAAAGAAACTAATTCCATTTATTGCAAAATCCTTAACACTTACTCCTCAGATAAACGTAATAAGGTCTTTGCATTGCAGCCAGTGTTCCTGGCAGCATTAAATAGTAAGGAAAGATATAGATATTTGTATGATAATGATTGAAGTTGAACTTAGAGTTAATTTCTAATGTTGTATTTGGGTGTTGGTTAATACTTACCATTGACTAACACTTCGGCAGGCGTTGAGATTTGTCCGGCTGGATTTTTTGCAGTGCACAAATAACGACCTGCATCCTGTACGGTTATTCCGCGGAACTGAAGCAAACCGTGACTAGCAAAAGTGTTAGGACCAAAGCTACCACCCACGCGACTCCACTCGATGCTGATTGGATCGTCTCCGTCGGCGTTGCATCGGAAATGGACCGAGTCGCCTGGACGACTTATCTGTCGTGTCGGACTAATGGTGATTCTTGGCGGAGCTGAAATGCAATTTTTTAAACGATAAACATCGAATAATGTCGACGAAAACTCCTTTACCTTTAGCACCTTTGTGCGCATTAATTAAAAAAATTAAATTTTTAAATTTTAAACAACATTAAAATGATTTTCTTTTATATTTACCTTTCTTTCCTGGTTAATTTTATCAAACAAGAAATGAAAACTAATCTCACCATTCACAAGTTTCAATCTACAAAATGTTGCAATAAAATAACATACCCACGACGTGTAGAACTTTCTTCGGTGCATTGATGACAACTCCCTTCTCAGCAATAAGACACGAATATTCTCCAGCATCCTCTTTGCGGACATGCTCGATAGTCAGATGTCCATTCTTCATTATGTGACCAAGTGGTAGCGGTTTATTATCCGTTCGCACCCAAGTGAACGACAAACCGTCCACTTCACTGCCTAGCATTGGAGAAATACCTCAAAATTAATCACAAAATCACTTTTTAAAAATAAATTCCTCAATTTACCGACAACATAACAGGTGAACTCAGCCCTGGATCCAACAGGCACTACAAATTCGTTTCCATCCGTGCTCGCTACCGGGTTCGTAAGCGCACTTCCTTCCACTACAATTAATAATTACATCGAGTAAAATATATTATTTTCTTCAAAAATACAATTTTACCAATCAACTGCAACCGTTCCTCGGTTGTACCGGCAGAATTACGCGCCGAACAAGTGTAAATTCCAGAATCTTCAGCTCTTGCTTGATGAATTTCCAAAATGGCAATGCCAGGAGTTTCCCGTGGCAGAGCGGCATACTCGTAAGTTTGACGACCCACGGGATATTTCCAAGAAACGCTAGGTATTGGATCTCCTTCGGCTCTACACTCCATATGGATGCGTTGTCCAACAGAAACTCTGTAAGGACTCGATGTAGACAACCGTACAACAGGCAAACCTTCAATTAAAAACATTTATAAGTACAAAGTCTTATTAATTATTAACATTATTAATGAGGATTTTCTTAGAACTAAAAAACTTAACACTACAACTCGAATGCCTTAATCTACTCTTAAATCTACTGAGCTTACTGGGAGCAACTAAAGGCAAAGCCTCGGGCAATGCTAAAACTGAACCTAGAATTGTGAGAGTAGCCGTTGCTGTAATCATTCCTGCTTCGTTTTCTGCTGAGCACACGTACTGTCCAGCTTCGTCACCAACCACCCGAGTAAACCTAAATGTACATTTCGAATTATAAAGCGAATAATTCCACATTTACTTATTCAATACCTTAAAACTGTATCACCGCTCAACAATTCTGCGCTTCGCGGCAACGGCCTGCCGTCGGCTCTGGCCCACTGGATTTTCGGAGGCGGAGTTCCTCCGGTCGCACGACACATGAACATCGTATCTCCGCCACGTTTCACTTCCTCGATGGTCCCGGGAAGGATTTCTATCGCTGGAGGAGATCGTTCTGCAAATATTTTCATTAGTTTCAACGTAGATCCGTCCGTTTGACTAACTTACGAGCGACTTCCAATATAGTGACGGCTTGGGCTCTTCCTAGATTGTTTTCGGCTACGCAAATGTAAATTCCGCGATCTCTGAGGCTAACGTTGGGGATTCTCAATAGATTGTCGATGACTTCGTGCGCCGGATTCATCTCGCGATCCGATTTAGACCAGCGGATTGTAGGTTTCGGATTGCCGCTAACGTGGCATCGCATTTCTGCGGTCTGTCCCAACGAAGCGGTCTGTTGCTCAGGTTCAACGTGCGCTGACGGCTGGCCTCCACCCGATAGAACATCGAGTTGCGCTTGGGCGTACACGATTCCTGTGCTGGTCGTGATTGAACACACGTATGTTCCCGACATGGACTGCTCGACGTTTGATAAAATCAAGGTGCCGTCAACAGCATTGGCTGACGGTGGTAAGTGGTCTGCACCGGATTTTGACCAAGAAATTCGGACCCTGTCGGAAGACGAGTCGGGGCTGCATTCGAAACGAACGGTTTCACCAGCACGCGCCGAGTAGGTCGACGGTGAGATTGTGGGCCTTTGCGGAGGAGTCGGTGGTCCGGCAGTCGGTGGGTTTGGCTCGGGCGCATCGTCTCCAACGATGTACAAAATCGTGCGGATGTTTTCGGTGCCGCCTGCATGCGTGACGATGCAGTAATATTCGGATTGATCGGATTTACGAGCCGAAGGGATACGAAACACGCCATTGTGGAATGAGCTGTGTGGACTTAAGTGTCCGCCGGGACCAGCTGTCCATTGCAACGATGGGTTCTCGATTCCTTGGGTTAAACAACGGAATTCTATTGGTTCGCCGACTTGCGCTTCAATAAAGCGAGGTTCAATCCACGCTTTGGGCGAGTCCGGAATAACTGGATGCGAAGTCGCTAATTAAAAATAGTAATTTGTATTAATTAACAATTCGTGTTATTTTTGTGCTTAATCTATGCGTTTGTGAATAACTGTAAAGATTTACCACTTTGGTCCAATAAAAAAAGGCAAGCTTATGAGCAATGAAAGTTACCGATTCGTCAGTATAAATGTTAAGCAATAAAACGTGATATTCCAAATTAAAATGCAAGGATTTACATGTGACTAGAAGAGTTCCTCGATCTTCCGCTAGACCATAGGCATCCGTAGCTCTGCAGATGTATGTACCAGAATCTTCTTGGCGCGCACTGGATATGGTCAAAGTTCCGTCTCGCACGTACGCATGGTCGGGGAGCCTGCCTCCATCTTTAGTCCATTCAATCGTCGGTGTCGCCTAAAATAATAGACCGAGACATTGAGAAATTGTGGTGTCGTCGTTATCATTGACGCTTACTTGACTTTCGGCTGTGCAGCGGAACGTGACCGTACTGCCCTCTTCTATTCGAGCCACTCGTGGTTCCTGCATTCGTATGCTGATGCTCGGTCCACCTATATTATATTTACAAATTACTCTTGCGAGAATTTACGGATAATTACAACGACATTGTTAGTGTTTACAAAATATTTACAAACGACAGGTTTTTAAATTGCAATAAATAACTGTAAAAATAGAGAAATAAAATATGATCGACATCACATGAAGCGAAATGCGCGCCACAATCCAAATGAACAGAGAAACAGAGAACGGAGACGACAGATGCATTTACCCTTCACCACTATCAACTGCGTCCCGGCAACGCCGCCATTGTTTACAGTGGTAACGTGACAAGTATACCAGCCTTGGTCACTTCGACAAACGCTCTGGAACTGCAACACGCTGCCCACTGCTGTTTTATGTACGCGAGCATGACTCGGCAAAGGCACTCCACCAGGTCGGAACCAATGAACCACCGCAAACTCATCGCTCCGGACAGAGCACGTGAAATTGACTTGAGCACCTTCCGGGAGCTCGACGCGTTGTGGCGTGATCTCCACAAAATTTGCTGGACAACAACAAATTCAAAAGCCCAAGCCCAAATACAAATTCAACCAAAGGCACAAAAAATATCAGAATTTTGTATACAGAAATTTCTTTTTTTTTTTTGTTTTCCAACTTCTTATTCTTTACCTTCTGCTCTGCATTGACCGCCTGGTTGAGACGGGTCGCCGCGGTAGCCAGGTGCACACCTAATTGACCAAAAATAGTGTCGATTTTTAACATCAATTGTAAATACTCATGACGTACTGTTCGCAGTTTCGTCCCGCGTAGCCCGAAGGACACGCGTCACACGTCGGACGGCCGTCGGAATCCAAGCGACATGTTGGAGAAAATCTAGAAAAGAATTAAAATTGATTTACTTGAACCACAAAAGCTAAATTTAACTAACTGGTTTGGTTGCGATGTAAGCGGACACGGACACGGTTTGCAGTCGTTCGAAGTTCCTCTTGTTGCATCGCCGTAATATCCTCGTGCACATTTTTCGCACGAAAGACCGTCGGTGTTGTGCTCGCAACGCTACAAAATTCCAGAAAAAAATTAATCAAACTTTTAAAATAAAATATTATTATTATACCGAGCACAGTCCAGTATTGGAGTCACAGAACGATGAGTGACCATGGCAATTGCAACGACTGCAACGACCACTTGGTTCACGGTTGTATCCAGCTGAACATTCCTAAAACAATGTATTTTTAATAAATTTAATTAACGTAATAATAAAATATAAAAAAATAAAATATTAATTTACTTCACAAGACAATCCAGTGTAACCAGGAGGACACGAACACTGTTCGATCGAAACGGCCAATCCTTGTCCGGTGTTGCCGGGCACCGCGGAATCCAACGATACATCTCCCAAAACCGAGTCTAACATTCGAGTATTAAAAGAAGCACGGACTAAAATTGCTTCGACATTAGATAAAGTGGCGAGAAATTGGTCTCTTGAGATTGGTCGTGTCCTGCGGTCTTCCAATAATTCCCATACGGACTAAAAAAAAAAAAATATTTAACAAAAATAATAAATTTTAAAAAATTTCCAAAATTACTTCGTGTAAATCAATTATATTATGACGTCCTTCGTCCGGCTGGAGCGGTAACTCAGCCGTATAAGTAATAGTAGATTTCTTTCCTGCAATTATCACATCAGGTACATCGTACGACTCCCCTTGTCGTTGCGAAAGGTACCGCTGAACAAACTTCAAAACTCCGCCGTACGAAGTCAACTATTAAAAAAAAAATTTTTAATTAATAAAACAATTTTTAGATACAAATATATTGACCTTATTTCCCAAAAATTGCTCGGGCAAGGACCAATAGAGCGCATCTTCCGACGACGACGACTGCGGGAAAGCGCGGAATCCAATTTCGTTGCGATGCGGATTACTCACGATTCCATCCACGATAACTCGCTCGCGATTTCTCGTTATCAAAGTGACGCCGTGTGGTTGGTTTTCCCTCATTTGTATCTGCACTTGCGTGCGGTAATACGAACTGCTCGTGCAACGATTCGCCACTCCGGAACAATAGCAAGCGGTGCAACCTTCCGGATTATCTCCCTCCAAATTGAAGAAACCTTCCTTGCAACGATCACAGTTGCGTCCTTCGGTGTGGAACTTGCATTGACACTGTCCTCTCGAATCGCAATCCAGACTCTCGCTGCCGTCGATGCTGCATCGACAATGATCTTCGGGGCCCGAAGGTCTGCAGTCGTACGGCGTGTTACCACTTGCATCGCCGGTAAAACCGGGTTGACACGTTTCGCAGTAGTCTCCGTGAGTGTTATGTTGGCAGTTCTGTAAATTTGTGAGTAAAACATATTTTCTTGTCGTTGTTTCGAGCAAAACTTACCCTGCAGACGCCGGTCTGGGCGTCGCAATCGCTCGAATGTCCGTTGCAGAAACATGGTTCGCATAGTCCGAGGTAGAGACCACCTCCGGTTCGTTTGAAACCAGAATCGCATTCTTCGCACGACAGTCCTTTGTAGCCAGGCGGGCAATTGCACTTTTCGACTTCGTACGCTCTTTGTTGACCCGTTGGTCTGTCTTCAGCGGTGTCTATTATGATATTGCTGATCCTGTTTATTTCAAATTCTTTTGGTTAGTTTTTTCTGGGAGTTTATGATTGATGCGTTCACTTACGACGACTCGATGGCATCGGGACTGTAAGAAGCTTTAATTGCAAACACCTTCAAGTCGGCTAAAGCCATCATGAGATGTTCTCGTGTGGTTGCTTGTCCATCGCTACGCCGCCAATTTTGCTGCAAGATTTATTGTTTACAGCACTTGTTGTTTTTAGAAAGGTTAAATAAATATTATTACCTCAAAGAATGCAACTGATATCGTGTTGGGAGTGTTCGGTGTTAGTCTTTCGTGATGGAAATAGTCTAACGTGATACGATTCCCCTGGATTTGAACATCGGGATCTTGACTAGCTGTACTTGGATATCCGCTATAACGGATAGTGTAGTTTAAATAACCGCCATAAGATGACATCTGCAAGAAACATTTAAAAATTCTAAAATTTAAAAAAACAAAAAAATAATTTTTTTTTATAACTTACTCTATTGCCCAAAAATTTATCAGGTAAATTCCAATAGTAGGTTTTTTCTCGGGGCAAATAGTAAAAATTGTTGTACACGAGTTCTTGTTGATCCGTATTCACTTCTAGATCTTGATCCACAGTGTCGCCGCCATCTAAACTACCCAAAGTGAAACCTTGCGTATCATCTCGGTCGAAACTAGCGGTTTGCTATTTAAACAAAACAACAATCAATTTTAACTATTGTAATTTGAATATAATAACTCACTTGTGATCTGTGCTGCGAACAGCTGCTGCAATTGCGAGTGATGCCCATGCAAAAGCAAGGGATGCATCCGCCGGGAGAATGCGGATTCAGATGGAACGAAGCATCTTTGCAATCGCCACATTTCGGTCCAGTTACGAAACTCTTAATTAATTAAATTAAATTAAATTAAATTAAATTAAACTAAATTAAAAACTAATTTTACCTTGCATTGACAAAGACCAGTTACAGGGCTCGGTGTTTGAGAAGAACTGCCGTACGAATTGCATTGAGCAGTGACTGAAATAAATCCATTTTTTTTTAAATTTTATTTGAAAATGTTTTCAAAAATCTTCTCTACCAGGTCGACAACTGTCTCCGGGAATAAGCGGGTCTCCGGTGTAACCATTCGAACATTTCTCGCAACGTCGACCACCGTATCCCTCGTCGCAAGCATCGCACGTCACTTGTCCATCCTGGTCAAGGAAGCACGTCGGTGAGAATTGATTAGGCGCACGATTCAACGGGCACGGACACGGCTGACAATCTGCCGAACTTCCTCTACGTGCATCTCCGTAGAAACCCGGACGACATCTCTCGCATTGACGACCCTCCGTGTTGTCCTCGCAACGCTTTAAAATAAAAGTTAAACAATTTAAACGTGCAATTTAAAAAAAAAAAAAAAAGTGTTATACGTCGCATTCTCCTCGATCATTGCACGTGCTGGAATGGCCGTGGCAGTTGCATGATGGAGTTGGTCGACATTCGCCCAAATCACGTCCGGTTGAAACGCGAGAGTGACCGGAAGCACAGTTTTGACAGGAGCTTCCAGTGTAACCTGGCGGACACGTGCACTGTTCTACATAAACTGCCGGTTGCTGACCCGTAGCGGTCGGTTGTGGGGTCGCAGTATCCAAACTGAATCCTATCAAGCTGTTTTGGAATAATAAAAAAAATTATAAATGAATTTATTAATTTATTATGGAGGCTTGAAACCCTCGTTAATTTGAAATAGCAAGTATATATTGGTACTTTTAATAGGAATTTGATCTTGATTCTCGTCCAAATACCTCGTACAATGGTATAAAACCTTGACTTACATCTCGAAATAACATTAAAGCTAATATTTGACCTTGACGGGCATTGCCATTATTTTTAACTGACAAACTGAATAGATACCATTGAAGTGCGATAGCAACACTTCAAAACTCTTTTCATATTTAGACTCGACTTATCGCAGATGAATGGCCGTCTATTTATAGTGGTTAAATCTAATTTAAGCTCTAATCATTTGGCTGCATTAAACATTAAAGGTTGTTCGCCTCATAATCTACATTACTAGCGATAGTGATAATTCAATGATAAATGTTCCTCTAAAAAACGTTTTATGCGAAACAAATTGCAATATAAATTTAAAGAAACGACTCGCTAACCTTGATTCGAAGAAATTGTCATCATAAACAGCACGAATGAGAAAATTCTCCACGTTCTGCAACACTTTCATTATGTCTTCTCTGCGCGCGTCGATTTTCGAATCGAGCATTGTCCACGTTCCCTAACGCCATCAAACACATTTAAATACTCAAAAAAATAAACAATAAACAATTTCGCCGCATATTTACCTCCCAGAATCGAGCCTCGACTGGATTTTCGACGCCAGGACGCAAAGCTTCAGGGTGCGAATACGTGATAGTCAAACCATTACCCTTGAGAATAATATCGGGCGAGGAAGTGGGTGAAGAAGAACTTGTGCGGTACATAACGGTGTATCGAAGATATCCACCATAACTGTTGAGCTATTTACGAAAAATTGGTTCAACGTAAGCGACAATAAGCAAATTTCGTCAAAATGACGTACCAAATCTCCTTGGTAGTTGCGAGGTAGTGAAAAATAATATTTTATGAAACGTGGTTGGCCTTGCTGCACTCTTCTGTCCAGTCGGAATTCCCTGCTTCTCGGACGGAAATCGACCGCGTCTTGGTCGAGTGCGAATTGCGGATCTTGTAGATTGTACGAGCCACTAGGATCCAGGGACACGGGCGAAATTCCCATCTCAGTTGGTGGCGGCAGCTGACTGACAAACAAGTTGCCACTACTACTGCACTGATTGGACACACCGAAGCAGAAACAACGAAGACACTCCGACTGAGTGCGCGCATTCGTGTTGAATAGCGGCGGTTGACAAACCCCGGTTGCTGCCAAAACCAAATACAAATTACAAATCCGTAGAAATAAGATGGATTTACAATTTTCCAACACTCACAAATGACTACGAGAATTGTGTCCGGAACTCCCAGCACGCTCTGTTTGTTGTTAATGGCTTCGCAAGTGTATGCACCTTGATCCGTCAATTGTACGTCCCGAATTGTAAGCGTACCCACGCCGTTGTCGTTGGTTGTCGTCACTCTCGGTGGAGGTGGAATGTGGCCCCAGTTAAGTCGCCAGTTGATGTACGGCGTTGGGTTACCAATGGCGCGACAAGTGAGAACAACAGTTTCGCCGATTTGCACGGTTTTTGTCGCAGGTGGCAAATCAACAACGGTAGGAGAAGCTGCGAGTTAAAAACAAGAGTTTTGGATGTAGGCTTAAAAATAGAGTTATTTTGGTGCGCTTACAGCAACCGATTTCGTCAGATTGGTCCAGGCAATCTCCAACTTGGCTGTCGCATTGAAAACTCTTAGGAATACATTGGTTACCGGAAGCGCATTGGTATTCGTCGTAACGACACGCCGAGCCAGGCGGGTTTGTAACTGTAAAAATTAAAGAATTAGAGTTATCGTTAAAATAATGATGTAATAAATAGTCACCGCAGTTTTCTTCATCGCTGCTGTCCAGACAGTCATTATCACCATCGCATACCCACAATTTGAGGACACATTTGCGGTTACTGCATTGGAATTCATTGGGTTCGCACTCGATTCCAGACACAGCTGTAGGGATAGAGATTTATTTGAGCGGAAAGTTGGTAAAACATTGTTTGTCGCTTGATTCTTACGGCAGCTTTCTTCGTCAGAACCATCCAGACAATCTAGATCGTCATCACAAACGAAAGCTTGTTGAATGCACTGTCCGTTTTTGCAAGTCGCCTCTCCGAGATTACATACTCCTGGAATCGGAGTGGTAACGGGTTGATCTAATTAAAATTGAATGTATTCGTCAATGTATTTCAACGAGTTTTAATTCGTACAAGACTGTAGACATCAATCTTATGCCTTTTTTTATTTTTTGTTAGTTTATTTATAGATAAATAAAACCTTGGCAGTGTGGATAATTTAATGGTATCATTAGTAAAAGACGTATTAATTTATACTTAAAAAAATGTATCATTTTTCAAATTAAAAATTGGTTTCCTCTTTCTGCTTTCTAATTGAGAAACTGGTCATGTATTGACTGCAAGGTTTCAAATTATATAAAAGGCCAAATACTTGTTTTAAAAAATGGAATAATGTTTTTTTTTGGAAATTACAAGAAGAAAACACAATTTCAGCTCAAGGTCTTGATTAAAGCAAGAAAAAAGACCATTCCAAATTGTACAAGTTAATTATATCACTTACCAAAGAGTTAAGGGAAAAGCAGCGGGTAATAAGAAAAAATAGAAATTAGTTAAAGCAATAAATAAGAATTAATTTTTTGTAAGATATTCAAAGAAAGGGGAGAAAAAAATCCTATGATTAGTGCTGTAAATCAAAGGTGAGAGGCATTAAATCTGAAGCAGACGTGCATCGTGGACAACACAAGTGTCCTTACATGGATCGACCGTCAAATAGACGGAGCGTGATGTTTGTTCTCCCAAACCGCCACCGAAAGAGATGGATCGAAGTGTTGTCGTTCGAGGTCCTGAAACTCCCACTACAGAGCAAATATAAGTGCCAGCGTGTTCCATTTGAATATTCGGCATGGTGAGACGTCCATGGACATCTGTTGTTCCAGGAGGAAATGGCAAATTGCCTTCCCTGGACCAACGAACTGGCGCTCGTTGTTCGCCCTCGTCTCGGCACTGGAAAACCACTTCGCGACCTGGTAATAAACATTTATTTTAAGATACTAATGACATTGGAGTTGGAATTTGTCTCCATTCAGCTGAAATGTAGATTGAAAGAATATTTTAAAGTGTAATGAGAAGAAAGAGTTGTGTGGACAAAGAAAAAATGCAAACAACTTACTTCTGTGAATCGTTTGGTGGTCGGGGTAAGTCTTCAGATTTACGCTTCCTCGAAATGGTTGAATGGCTGATTTAAAAAGAGTGGTAATAAAAAGATATGATTAATAGTCCAGACATAATGTCAAGGGTTGGGACAATAATATACCCACAAAAGTTTAGATCTTTAGCCAATCACTTTTTATTATTTATTTATGACTTTGACGATTTTAAAAATTATAATCATTTTTCTTTATTACTTTTTAATTATTTTTTTTAGTTATAAATTATAATTTATAGATTTAAACATGACAAAAATAAAATAAATAGTGAATTATTGTATTTTTATATATTTTAGGAGGACAAAAATAAAATTTACAGTGAATTATTGTATTTATATTTATAGTAAGATTAATTGTATTTTTATTATATATTTTATCATTAAAGCGATTTCTAATGTCATTTTATATGTGGAATTCAAAAATTTGAATCATTTCTGCCATGTAGTATTTAGAATTTATTTTTAAAACAAATTTAGGATTGAATTAATTATTTTTTTATTTTTTCTCCATCACACTTACGACAATCTAATTCATCAGTAGTGTCGGGGCAATCGTAACGGCCATCACAGCGGTGTTCACGTGTGATACACGGTCCATTCTCACATCGAAACTCATCTGCTCTACACGGACGCCACTCTTGAGAGGCGCACAAGGAAAATAACTTATAAAAAAATTTATTTGCTTCCTGTATTTTAATTTTTCTCTCATTTAGCTGTTTAGAAAGTTGATTTTTCTCGAGATATTATTTAAAAAAAGACGTGAAAGAGTAGAAGAGCAGACTTAAAAGTGGCGTAGCATTTTTAGTTTGACTATTTTTATACGTGTTGTAAAGAGTCTGTGTTTACAAAGTGCGTTTTATGTCTGTTTGAGCTAGCCACTCCTTCATTTCAAGTGGCGATTACAGGTCAAGTGCATTAGTAAGCTTGAAAAAATAAAGTGCCACATGTACAGGCATGAAAAGAGAAGAGGAAAGACACGTGGCAAATTTATAACCACTCAAATAAATTATTTTTCTTTTAAAAAAAATACTTTTTTCTTTTTTCGTTTTAGTAAACAGGACCCAACACTTTAATGTAAATGTAATTACTTTAAATGTGTACATAAAACAAAAGAATTATAATATTTTTTATGGTTTATTAAAAAAAATAAAATTAAAATAAAAAGAAATTCGTTTAGAAAATATAATTAATTATGTCGTTGTGGTTGAAAGAGTTATTAATTAATTAATATTTATAAACCTGTATATAAAAAGAGGTAGAAATGTGAGCGGGTCAAAAAATATGAATTTATTTAGCAGAGATCCATAAAACCGTTTACGTATGGAAGAAAAACGCACGAATCGCCAAAAACATTGCTCGTTGCAGATATACTTACTGCAATTTTGTTCGTCGCTGTAATCACTGCAGTCGGCCTTTCCGTCGCATTGACTCGAACCTTCTATGCACTTGTCATCACCGCAAGCGAATTGTCCCGGCCGACACGTATCACCTAAAATTCCACAGACGGAATTATTAATAACCCCATAAAATAGAATTTATCTGCAAATGCCAAGCAATTGAAATCAGGAATGCAGCGCAACTTCACGCGAATAATTTATCAGAAATTAATAAAAGAGTTTCTTCATAAAGCCGTGGAAATTATTCGCAAAATGTGAAAACTCGTTCTCCAAAAGACCTCCTGCTGCGACTTAAACTTTATCGTCGAGATTCATCGATTCGAGCACGTGCACCACATCTGCTTCAAGTCGGAGCAATGAAAATGCTATATCCGAATCCAAAGCGCACTTTTATGCCTCAAACATCTCCCAAAATCTTTGGATAAAATGCTCGACATTTATTGCACGACGTAAAATCATTGGACACTCACCGCAATGGAACTCATCCGAAAAATCAGAGCAGTCGTAGTTGTTGTCGCATTGCCGATGGCTCGCGATGCACTGTCCGTTGTCGCAACGGTATTCACCGGGAGCACATTGTAAAAAGCTTTCTGTAACGTTTGAAAAATAGACGATTAGGGAAGTTGGAAAATCGCAATAAAATTCGATGAGGATCAACAAAACGAAGTGAAAAAGCGGAACAAAACCAAAACAAGTGCAAGTGAGGAGAAAAAGAATTCAAATTGTGCTTGATATTTGTGAAAATACCACAATTTTGTTCGTCAGAGAAGTCGTTGCAATCATAAACATTGTCGCAACGACGGGAATTGTCCAGACAAGTGTCTCCGTCGCATTGAAATTGCTGCTCACCGCACAAAGCTGCGAGGAAAAAGAGCAACGACTTGAAGGGACAGATGCAGAGACAAAGAAAAACACCAAACAAAGCTGAAGCTAAAAATCATAGAAGTTGGTACCGTCGGTGGGTTTCGCAGTACCGTCGCAGTTTTCTTCATCGGACCGGTCGATGCAATCGGACCGTCCATCGCAAAAGGCGGTGCTGTGCACGCAGTGACCACTTCTGCACGGCGAATAACCGGGAGGACATCGAGGTGCGGAAGTTTGGATTTCTAAGTTGTTAATTCGTGGCAAGTGGTTTGTTTTAGTTTTAACATTAATTTACATACACATAAAACATTTGTCAATATTAAACGTTTGAGAATAAATACCACAATCGTCTTCGTCCGAGTTGTCCCTGCAATCACGTCGGTTGTTGCATTTCAGTCGCTCATCAATACAACTTCCATCCGAGCACTGGAATTCATGGGATTGACAACCACGACCTGGTAATCATTTTTAATAAACATCTAAGCTTAAATCAACGTTTTCTCTTGTTTTAGGAGTTAAATGAGATCAAAGTGAACAAAGTACAAGAATAATCGTGAGTAAATAAAATGAGTTTACTGTAAAAATAAAAAAAAACAAGAAAAAATACCAACAAGTTTCACGGTTCAATAGAAACCATTCATGTACTAAAATTAGTACCAAAAAATGAAACATTTCAGATAAATTCCACTTAATATGGAAAATTGTTCTTTTTTTCTTTTTCTTTTTACAGTATGCAGTGTGTACAGCACGAAAATATTAGTCGATTAGTGTACCACAATAAAATTCATCTGTGCCATCAAGACAATCGTATCGACGATCACATCGTCGTCGGTCATCGATACACAAACCGTCACCGCACTGGAATTCCCCTTCAGCACATCTGGTAACAACTACACACATAACACACATCTCCACATAATTACAACAACAACAACAAATTCCCACTTCACTTTACCAGGTCTGTAATCACATCTCAACTCATCACTGTGATCTGCACAATCGATTACCCCATCGCAGACATTCCACAGAGGGATACAAACACCTTCACCGCAAGGAAACTCATCTTCCCGACACGCTAACAGGACACGACGAGACAAAACGAGACAAAAACAGACACAAAACACAAACAAATATAACAACAAAAACACCGGACACCATTTTAGAAATTTGAACTCTACATACGACAGTCTTTTTCGTCGGAGCGATCACTGCAATCGAAATGTCCATCGCATTGCCGTCTAGTGTCGACGCATTGGCCGTTGTCGCATCGAAATTCGTTGCGTTCGCAGCGTTTTACTGGAAATATTTGCAAACAAAGCCAAAATGGTGAGTAATAAAACGAGAAAATTTAAAATCGACTCCAAAGGGGTTACGTAAAAATAAAATACCACAATCACGCTCATCCGAACCATCGATGCAATCGAAGCGTCCGTCACAGCGTTTGCTATGCGGAACACAACGACCATCACCACAAATTAAGTCATCCGGACTACAAACTGGGAACTCTATGACGGAAATAGGGAAAGGGTCTTTCAAAACATCAACTTTGTCTAAACAACGAAAATTTAAGGCCAAATAAGTACCGCAATCGGCTTCGTCCGAACCGTCGCGGCAATCTGGTTGGTTATTGCATTGCAGCGATTTGTCGATGCAACTGCCGTCGTTGCATTTAAATTGGTCGGATCGACATTCTACCAAAGAAAATAAAATAAAAATAAATTAGTACATCTTTAATAAATTTAACAAAAAAATAGAATTCCAAAGACATGCAATAAAACCGATGAAAACTGACTCTCGTATTGACATTATCTTCGTAACTACCATAAACATTATCACGTGTATATCAATTTCCCCAACACTTGACATCAGATCAAGCGTAATAATATTTTTTTAAACTGCCATTAATACTTAAGTGTCAATAAAACCCACGTATTCGACGAACTTGCTAAATAGCAATAATAATACGCAGTACCCTGTGCTGTATCACATCCTTCTTCATCCGATCGATCTCTACAATCCGATCGACCGTCGCATTTCCGTCGAACATCAACGCAAGTTCCATCGTTACACGACATGAAACCGGGTTTACATTGCGTGCAATCGTATTCATCCGAATAGTCTGGGCATTCTGGAAATTCATTGCAACGTTTCTCTTCGTCAATACAGCTGCCATCTTTACATTGGAATTTATTAGCTCCACATTCCCCACTGCTGTCGCTACTTCCACCACCACCATTTACATCACCACCACCACCACCATCACCAGTGCCAGCTACAAAAAAAAACAATAAAAAAAAACCAAAATTAAAAATCAAAATTTCAAAAAAACAAAAAAATTTTTTTAAAGAAAAAATATCATTTTGCTCTCATTTACGGCAAGGAAGTTCGTCGGATCTATCATGACAATCGTAGCGACCATCGCACTGACTCTGTGCCGGAATGCACGTACCATCATCGCATTCAAACTCGTTCGGCTCACACTCTATTCAAAAAATACATGTTCGCCAAACCAACCCCGAATAACCTCAGACGACAAATTCCCATACCACAATTTTCTTCGTCCGCCCCATCGCGGCAATCCGGCCGACGATCGCATCGCCTGTCTTCCGGTATGCACGACTTGTCACCGCATCGAAAGTATCCCGCCTGACATTCGTCAACAACATCATCTGTAAACAATATTTTTTTTTCTTTCTTGTAAACTGTAGACGAACAACACAATTGACATGCAAATAGAGCGAGGCGAGAAAGATTGAAACAAAAACGTCGCTTGAAACACGAGATTAAAAAAAAAAAAATCAGAACACGAGAAGTAATTAGCTCGAATGAATGCTAGTCGTAAATTCAAACTACTCATGCCGAAAATAGACGCAACTCAATACGAAAGTCGGAAACCGCAGTGGAGAAATAAATTAGAAAGAAGCCAAGACACTATATTGTACAAGGACACACAGGCGAGGCGACGGAGCGAAACTCGAAGCTGTAGAGAAGGACACGGAAACTGCGTGAGGGCAAAGAAATTTGATACCGCAATCCATTTCGTCCGAATGATCGCGACAATCCGACCGAGAATTACAACGCAGACGTAGATCGATGCAAATCCCATCGGAGATGCACGTAAACTCCAACTCTGAACACGAACTCCAAGTTGGCGCTAAAACAGCCGAAAAATTAGGCGACCAAATAAAAACTAAAAACTAAATTGGCTGCAAAAAAATTCTCGCATATAAAATGTTAGAACTTCCTTTTTTAAATTAATTAATTGTGTAATTTATATAAGCAAATTTTATAGTTTTCGCATGGGCTTGTCAAAGCCTTTGGTGTACATTTCGGGTTATTTGTACAGATGCTTTGTCCATAAGAAAATTAATGGTAAACATCTGTTTTCTCGATGTAATGGCAAGTTTAAAGCGAAACTTAGTATAAATCTCGTTCTCGGGTGCGTTTAGGATAAAAAAAACAATTGATTTAATTCAACTGTGTAACGAGATATCGATCGAAATCGAATTGCCTAAGAATTTTTTTGCAGCGCTTTTTTTTCCATCTGCTGAGAAAATACCTGGAGTTGAAACTATCTGTTCGCAACCAATCTCATCTTCACCTGCCGGACAATTTCTTTTGCCATCGCACTTTTGCTCGTTCGGAATGCACGTATTGGCATCATTACAAATGTATCCGAACGGACACGAATCTGGAAAATCCTTCTTACCAACGGACGGACCAGGCCACTAAGTGCTCAACTTACCACAGATCAGTTCGTCCATCCCGTCCGCGCAATCGTATTTGCGATCGCACTTTAAGTTCGGATCTAAACACGTTTCGCCATTGTCGCACACGAAATCGGACGGCGAACAAGTGGGCACGTGTTCCTCGACTGTAAATCAACACATGACGGTTTTGGAAAACAACCCCAATTGCAAGGAAAAGTGTATACACAACCCCGCTTGTTTACTCAGAATATAATAGCATGCACTCACCGCCGCCGCAGCCCGATTCATCCGATCTATCGTTACAATCAGCTCTGCCATTACAGCGCAGACGCGAATCGATGCAAGCTCCATCCGAACAACGAAACTGATCTTGTGTGCAGCCTTAATTACGACAAAATAAATGAATTAATTGGCTTGTTTGCAACTTTTTGGTTTGAGTTGAGAAAAATGAAGAAGACAAAAAGGTTTTCAATTAAAAAAAAAAATAGAAGAAAAAGAGAAGCGGCGCAATCCCAAGAAAGATTGCTCACCACAACCGCGTTCGTCCTCCCTGTTAATACAGTCTTCAATGCCATCGCAACGCTGCGCAAGAGTCAAGCAAAGTCCATCCGAACAACGGAACTGATCGGGGAGACACGTTGTAGGAGTAGAAGGAGAAGAAACTGCCAAGGTAGAGGAGCAAAATCAAACCACCAATGGCATTTGCTTTTCGCCAATTTGATTGATTCGATTTCCCAATCTTTGGTTATTTATTACATTACACGCTTTTATTACCGCGCTCTTTGGCTTTTAATTGTTCTAACGTCGCGCGAAATTCGAGAGATTGATTAGTTCTAACTTTGGTAGTCTTAGTCGCTGCTATTTTTAAACGAACCCAACTTGTCCTCTGCTAAGAGTTATACGCGATACAAATCCTGCGTTACATAAGCTCACCACTGATTCATACAAATCCAAGCCAAAAAATGCAAAATTTAAATTTTTAATTCGTAAATAATGTTAAAATCACATTGAAAAGTGCGAGAAAAAAAATTTATCCTTAATTATAAAAATTTAATTTAATTTCGCATTGAAAATGGCTTAGAAAAGAAAAAGATTGTAGATTTAAAAAGATTTAAATACGGCAATAAATTTTTTTTTTGTTTTTTTTTGTTTTTCTCAACCCTTTGCAAACTGGCCCAAGTTAACTTTTACTGCTCCAATTTAAATGTCGCTTAAAATCCAAAATTAGCTCCCCATCTTATAAACACGGACTCCCAAATCGTTAAAAACCTAAAATATTTTACGGTTATGTAAATAACAATCCGTCAATTAATTGGCCTACACATTTGGATATTTTTAGAAAAGAAAAAAAAAAGGAATTTTCAAATTTCAGACCCGGCGCTGCAGTGAAGCATAAAGGGGCCGCGCAAAGCAATAAACGCACAATTTCTCGAATTTCTCGCAACAAAAACATACTGCATTTCTTTTCGTCCGAGCCATCGGCACAATCTCGCCTGTCGTCGCAACGCGATTTAAGTGGAACGCATGAGCCGTCGCTGCAACGGAAATTTCCCGGTTCGCATCGCATACCTGAGAGGCCAAACGAAGGTTATTGACGAGAAACAAACACAGTCAAGTCGTGAGTGTGTTATGTCACTCGAAAATGCGACATTTTCAACGCAATCCTGCTGCGAACACACCCAAACTTACTGCAGTTTGTCTCGTCCGAACCGTCCTGGCAGTCATGATAGCCGTCGCAATGGCGCACAGCATCAATGCAGAAGCCATTGTTGCATTTAATTTGCCCGGGTCGACATGCTAAAACACAATTGCACCCATTCAAACACAAGATTGAAATTTATATAAGTGGCTACGCTGCAACACAACTGGATTGGATTGAAATTCATAAATGTTTAAAATTTGACATTGATAAATCCAGTTGTTGTCAGTGTGGCTTCTGCATTTGAGTTTTTTTTGTTTTAAAGGAAATAATATAAAGAGAGCAAGGGAGGAATAAATTCAAAAGATATATATATGTAAATATATAAATAAAAAATAAAAAAAAATAAAAAGTTTCAAGTGTTTTGAGTTAAAGTGGACATGAGCAATTGAACTAAGTTAATTAATGAGTTGTGCTAATGCAAGGAATTTGTGATGGTGAAAAAAATGATGTTTACAAAAAAAACTGCAAAAAGTAAAAAAAAAATCATTAAAAATTGTCTTGAATAAAAAATATCAAAAAAAAAAAAACGAAAAATATAAAAACATAAAAAAATAAAAAATATAAAAAAAAAAAAAAAATTTTTTTGTTAACCCTGTCAACCTTTTACCTATTCTTCAAAAAGTACCAAATGCAAAAGGGATAAATGAAGTGAAGTGTATGGGAATGAAGCGCTTGCAGCCCCAACTTACGACAGTTGCGTTCGTCCGAACCATCTGGACAATCGACGTGCGAATCGCATTGCAAATCCCTCGCAATACACTTGCCGTCTTGGCACTGGAATTCATGCGATGCACATTCGGGATGTGTAACTAAAAATAATTCAAACAAATAATCAAAAAAATTTCAAACACCAAAACCTCCATCAATTCAAAATAATAAACTCAACGAACAGCAATTTCTTTCATCCGAATTATCTGCTGGGCATTCAACATATCCGTTGCAACGACTAGAACGACTGATACAATGACCGTCATCACACTGCCATTCCAAATCAGTGCACGCTACAAACCACAAAACAAAATCACACAAACAAAATTAAAAAAAAAAAATCTTTATTCACAACTCACGGCAATCTCGTTCATCAGCACGTGACGCGTCGGGACAGTCGGGGAACCCGTCGCAGCGCTGATGCATTGGAATGCACGTCCCATTATCACATCGAAAATTACCGGGAGAGCAAACGAGACCAGCTGGAATCAAGGCTACAATCAGATTTGCATAGAAATAAGGATGCACCAAGCTTCACACAGTGACCCTGACTAAAGCAAATTAAATTAACAAAAGAATGTCAAACGTCGGATGAAAAATAATAGAAAGTCCGACATGTTTTCTTTTTCTTCCGGTTTATGCAAATTTAACACAAAGTATATTATACATCTTTCATACTGCACGTTTTTACGGTTTTCCACACTCCGTTTTATTGTTATTAAAAACTTCACCTCGTAAAGAGAGTTCCTTTTAAAGCCGTTTATAATGAAATTTTAAAATAAACGGCCATCCCTTAATTCCCATATAATCATTCTCAAACTTCCATCATTCTCCGCTTCTTTACCCTCGTTTCATTTAATTAACGGACAAATTACCGACAACTCAATAGACTTTCCCCCTCTTATTAATAAGCGCAATAAATAAAATAACAATTAATCAAAATTGAAACTAAAAGCAAATTATAAAAGGAAATAAAAACTCACTCTCTGGCGACGGGGTTACGGAAGGAGTTGGAGGTATGATAGGACCATCTCCACAATAATTCTCATCCGAAAAGTCGGGGCAATCGTAATCTTTATTACAAAACTGCGACAATGCTATACACGAGCCGTCCGTACATCGCCACTGGTTCGGCTTACAGGGGTCTGAAGTCGTCGATCAAAACACCCACGCAACAACAACAACAAAAGTGTAAAAAAATAAATCAATAAATCGAAAAGTAAAGTCAACAAAATCATAAAAATCATGCAAATAAGACAACAAATAAATGATAAATCCACCCACACCCGAAGAAAAGGAATGTGCCCCGCCTTAAACCACTCGACCGTCGTACGACAATTTCTTATTTCCATTAATTCAAAGCAAATAAAACAAAACAAAACGACTTACGACAAAACGACTCATCGTCTCCATGCGGACAGTCCACGACATAATCGCATCGTTGTCGATTGTTGATGCATTGACCACTGGAACACGCAAACTGGCCACTGGGGCACCCGCCCGCGGTCGGACCGGGGACTCGGGGGTCCGCTAGGATAAATCCAAAGAGGAAAATAAGACCCAACATTTGACAAGACGTGCCCATCGCGCTCCGAGGTCCCATCTGACGGACGCGCGTGCCGATTATCGTGACACGCCCACCATCAACCCACCAAGAGATGAGATGGGGACGCCGCCGTTGATTGGAGTGGCGCCACCAACTCGACCGGGATTAGCGTCGACTATTGATCGTCCCGAGGGAGGGAGAAGAAATCAAAACAAACACGACTCACATGTGGTGGCAATTGGACACTGCATTTCGTCCTCTCCGCCCGGACAGTCGGCGTGTCCGTCGCATTTCCGTCGCTCGTCCAAGCACTCGCCATCGTCGCAAGCGAAAGTGTCCGGTGGGCAGGTGACTGGTTCTACGAAAAAAGGGAAAAAAACGACAAAATCCCCTTTATTTTCTTCAAATTCCAAGAGAAGAAGAGCTTCGGTGTAATGGACTCGACCCGACACTCATTTATTGATCCGAAGTAGGGGGGGAAAGCGTATAACGGAAGGGTGGTCTGATGCAGACGCGGCAGTGGTTTATCATCTCGCGAGATGGCGATTTGCCAAACATTCCTGTATGGCATGGCATCCGCGTGGGTGCACAGGGCGAAACCGACCTTCGTTTTCTCTTTTTGCTTAACCAAGGAATAAGCTTGATGCGGGGGGTGAGGCGGGAACGTGTAATGGGTGGTTTACGAGCATTTAAAAGCTCCGAGAACCCGTGTTTCTTCGAGGGTTTTGCGGGAGGTTTTTTGCTTGTTTTCGTCGCTCGTTTAAGAAGCCATTTCTAGAGAAAAGGTCATGTTAAAGCCTTGTGCAACTCTTTTGAGTGTTGGCAGCAGTAGCCAAAACAAAAACGGTTAATCGGTGAAGTGTCGAGTTGAAAAAACAAGGGGAAATTAATTAAGCTGAATTTGTTTAATTGTTATTTCCATGTTTGAATTTAAGCCTTGTTTGAGAGCTGTTAAGGAGCAGCTTTAAGTCGGGTCTTTTTGAGGAAACCTTGTAAAACCTCTTTTGCTTTAATGTTGGCTATAACCAGAAAAACAAGGACAACAGATTTGGATACAAGAAACATCCAATTGTGTAAACCAACAAAGCAAAATAAGCACAAAAGCACTTAAATACCATTAAAGTTACATCGGGAAAACAGAAGTTTAAACAATACAACTTTTCAAGGAAAAAAAGATAAAAAGCAACACTAAATAAACTCGATTTCTCGTAATCTACGAGATGAACATTAATCACGAATGCCACAACCACTAAATAACTTATTTTATCATCCGTCATTAAGAGATAAAACACCTATCTCGTGTTCTATTTTCTTTTCTTTCCTTCCGCAGCCAAAATAAAACAAATTTTGGCATCACTCACAGTCTATACATAGTGATCATCCGAGAAATAGTGAGCATTTTTCTAGAATTGAGCGCTATGTAAACAATGTATCAATTCCTACCGCAATCGTATTCGTCGGATCCATCCGGGCACTGAGGAATTCTGTCGCAAAATTGATGCTGCGGAATACAATCTCCGGTGTTGCATTGGAAATCCGGAAAGCAATTCCCAGTTCCTTCAAAGTGGTAAAAAAAAAGCGGAAATGTTTTTAAAGAACGCACCCAAGGTCGATATGATTGATGTTATACCACTCTGCATCCGGCGGAATGTGAATTTTTGGGGCGACAATAAGAAATTGCCGGCGTGGCCATGGCTAAGTTTACGTTCGAGTAAGAACCGTAAATCTTCTTCGTTGTCGAAACCGATGCTACTTACATCCACTGTGGCTAATACTCCTGGGGTCGAGGGCCTGCAATTGCATTAGGGATTGATTGGCACGACGTTTCGTGGTTTAAAATAGACTTTGACCGATACCGGTCGGACATTTTAATTTTAATATCGGCGCAGGTATCGGTATCTGCCGATGTTCGGTTGCCGATTATCGGTTTCGGCGATACTGCAAAATATCGATATCGGTCAAAGTCTAGTCTGGGGGATCAACTCACTCAAATTTGATCACACTAACTACTTGATCTCCCGGGACGGTATCAAAGGCTTCCTGAAAATCTGCAGCTAAGTCCTGCGATAACTGCTTGAATCGAGGACTGGTTCGATCGCTCAGTTGGTTTTCGAATTGCACGGACGAAACAGTGATGGTCGATCGAAAAAATGCTGAAAAGTTTTTAAAATTCAGGGATTTTATGTATTATTTTAAAAAATAAATAAATAAATTTCAACATGTTGCAGTTTGGAAAATGTGGCATGTTTATTACAATAAACAGAAACGGATTTTTTTTTTGTTGTTTTTTTTGGTATTAAATTTAGACAATTTAGGAGGTGAGAGAAAGGAAAACATAATAGATCGTGTGTGCAAACTCTATTAACAAGAGTAAACAAACGCTGGGGTTTTGACATCCAGCCTTAGAGAATTATTAACTTTCACCGCCCCGCACCTTCCTTCACCCCATTCTCCGTTTCAGCTTCGAAAAAGAAGCCGGAAATAATTTTAAAAATAGGAAAATTTATTTCTTTTTTTTTTAAATTTTTTTTAATGGGTCAAGAAATGATAGGGGTGGAGAGAAATAATTAATTTTGTCGTTTCCCCCTTGGATTTAGTAAAAAATAAATAAATAAATAAATAAAAAAATTTATTAGTTACATTTAACCTCTTGTTGGACTCTGAATTAGTTAATTCAGAGTTAACCTTGAGTTGAAAAAAAAATGTGTGGTTTTTTTGTTTTAACCTTCGTTTTTGATTCGTTAAATTTCATATTTAGCCCGAATAAAAGGTAGGCTTTAATCGGTTATATATACGATATCAATCGTTCCATTTTAACTTGGAATTAAGTGATTAAGTTTGTTCGTTTGTCCCTAACACTTGTCGGTGAAATCGACCTCTTTTTTTTTTATATCTTTCTCGGGTTTAAACGCTTAAATTGTAGTCAATTTTTTTAAACCCAATTTTTTTTTTAAATTTATTAATGAACTGAGTAATGTGCACGTGTGCACACACCGTTGGATGGAAAATTTAAATTTCAAACCGTTGTATTCACCTTTAACCTCGCCTTTTTTACCGTAACCGTATCTCTTGGAAAGTATTCATTTACCAGTATAAGTGACATATCATTCACTAATTGCGAGGAAGTCCGCCAATTCAGGATAACAAAAAATTACGCAGATAAACATGTAGACAAAAAAAATCTACAAAATAAAATCGAAGCCGCATTTTTATATTTTTACATGCAACTAACGGAAACAAGGCCTAATAAAATAAACGTCACGCAGCGCCATCTGCTGACAAAAACTTCAAGCTGAATTGTTTTGCCGAAACAACAACAGCAGCTGTTCTTTCAAATTTCAATCATTATTAAAAATAAAAATAAAAACTCCAATATAAAATCTCCACAAATCAAATAACCCTTTCAACTAATGAAAACTTGAGCACCATAACAACAAAAACACCTTTTGTTAAACACAATCAACTTTGCAGCAGAAAACATGCAGAACAACATCCGAAAATCATTCATCATTCCGGTGCCAAAAATCAAGAACAAAAGAAACTCTTCCACCGAAACACTTGATTTATGTTGCTCTTGGCTTTAAGACCAACATAATCCAAAAATTAAACTCATATTAACGTCCTTGGTAAAATATAAAATAATATTTCTCCATCACGAGGTGTAAATCGTTTGTAAGAATAAAAATCATTCGTTTTTCTGGCGAAATCTCGCGTAGACTAAACAGTTTGGACGAATCGACTGGCGATGCCCATGAATCAATAAACTTTCTATCTGTTACCTGCGGCTGCGGGAGGTCTGGAAGGTTCAACGGTTCCACCGTTCCCGCTTCCACTTCCAGACTCATCCACGTAATCTTCATCATCAAGCACATGTTGTTGTCCACCTCCGTGTTGTTGCCGTTTATACCTTTCGTCCGCTTGCAACTGGGGCTTGGCAACGGGACTGACCCCCGCATCTGAATTCTTTTCAACTTCCTCGAACACTAGATCATTATCCTGTCAAATAAAAGACACAAAAAAAAATTTCTTTTAATTTCCTGATTAATTTTTTCTCGTCACGTTTTTCTCTTTTACACGTGGCTGACCGCTTTCCTCAACGGTTCCCACTTTCCGCCATTAACGAGAGCGTCGGAAGGCGAAGCTAAGCGCCAGACGAGTTATGACAGCAATTAGTATGATAAGAAGTTTATTTCTGGGTGCAACCGCCCCCGCATTCCGTCATGGGCGTTCCTTCGTTCGCCTAAACCTCCCCAGATGCCACTACTCAACGGCATTTGCTCGAGCGCCGCGCTTTTGAAGCCATTTCCTTCTTTCTCGTTCGCGATTCCCCAAAGTCGCAACAAGTATCGGTTTCGCTCTCCACCGAAAAACCAATTCACTTCCTGTAATCCAAAAAAGGACATGTACCGCTGCTTCTCACGCTTGCCGAGCATTTTTGAAGGTCAAGATGGACGCTGGAGAGGTCGTCCACGGGGGCCTGGGGCTTGGCTCGCGTCCAAAACTCACAAAAAGAAACAAAACCCAGAAGAGGAACGACAGGGAAAGATTTACTGCTGTGTCAAGTGGAAATTGGCTTTCATTTAAATTTTTCTCTTTTTTTTTTTGTTCCTTCGTTTTTTCTCGCTCTTCTTTTTATGGTCGAGATTCGAGAATGTGAAGTTGATGGTCAGCACCTCTTTGCCCTATCTAGTATCTTTTTATGGGAATGAGTTTGTACGAGGTTCTCGAGCCACTTCGATCAGTTACATGTACGAGAGAGTGAAAAGGACAGTTCGATACAAGTGCCTCTTTCAATCACTTAAAAAGGGGCGAAATCCCACAGCTCGACATAATGAACACATTGAGCAAATCGCATTTGCCAATTATGATTTTTATTTAATTGAGAAACTTGATACAATATCTGATACGTGTGTAAATTAAGTTCTCGAGTGGGTCGTACTATGTGCCACAGTGCACTATAAAGTTGAAATTATTTTGAAAAATCTTATCGGTTGAAATCATTCAATAAAACAGTCTGTATCAATTATATAACTTGTTTTTGTGTTATTTCCGACTAGATAAATACGTTTTTTTTATAAGTTAAATTAAATTTATCGCGATATTAATGATTCCAAGATGTAATACAGTCCCAATCCTTTTTAAAAAATAAAAATAAACTTTCCTCGCATAAAACGGCATGACATGACATAGTAACAACAAGTTGTGACTGATTACTTTATAATTTCCTCCATCAAGCGTTGCCAATGTGTTTTGCAACGGCATAATTACAAGATCCTAACAACCCTTAAACGTTGCGTTGTCAAGTGAAAGGAAATATCGGACGGCACGTTCCACACCCTATAGACACAATAATAGTCTTTTGCATATACAATCACGTGACAATCTCAAGGCAAACCAGGCCCAAGAGATCACGGGTCAAAGTCGCATCATAAAAGAGCCACCTCCGAACCCTAGGATGAGCTCACTTCCGGTGGCATTGCGACTCCTTTTGTGTCTCCTCGCAGCTCCTCGCCTCCACTCCACGGCTCCGTGTACATTCATCGGATTAGTAATTAAGGCTGCAAACACCGCGTGATTGGATCTTACAAATCCCTTTCCCTCCGCCATTTTTTCCTTTATATACTCGACACGAATAACCGGCTTACAGGACAAATGAGGACAAATGTCCCACTCGAGTCGAAACTCGCCTAGTTGGCATGCAAGCGTCGCGCCGGGGATGAGGAGGGCATTCGGATCCTCGGTTACCATGGCAACGGACACTTAGCGTAATCCCCAACCGAGGGCGCCTCCATCAACGCCGCATCTTAAGCGGCGACGACAAATTGAGAGAGAAGGCCAAGTGCGAAGCCTTGTCGACTCAATGCCCCCCCAACCGCACTCACGCACACCCCACCGACGCGCCCTGTCCACAGCGCGTCTCCAGAGGACATCGACTCCACGCCCAAGTGACGTCATCCAGTCTGTCACTATTTATAAAACGGGAAGACTGAGAGGAGAGGAGAGAGAGAGGAGAGAGAAACCTTAACGGCACCCCCTTTAAAGCTGAAATGAGAACGACCACGCCTCCGTCTTGAGACGTCGGCCAAAGGTCGAGAGTCCCGACACGAACCCATGAGTTTATAGCAAAAAGCGCGGAGTGTCCTTATTAATGCCCACAACGAGGCAAGGTCGCGGCTTGTCAACCGGACAAATATGGGCATAACTTCCTTCTTCGTGGTGGAGGAACCCCCCTCTCACGCAAGACGTACACAACGCTGCTCGTTAATTAAGAATTGCAAACACATTTTCACCTGCTGACACGAGTTTGGGTCATCGCACCAAAACGCGCCTCGATCTCGATCGCAATGGAGGGAAACGAAAGGAAAGGAAAAAAGGGCGTTTCTGCCGGCTCAAAGAAAGCGGCGAGCACCATGCGCTCCGTTCGGACGCGAAATCAAGGCCAGGGAAAGTCAAGACCACCGCCCACTTTCTCTGCGGTTACTCGAGACGTGCACATCCCTTATTTCTTTCGCAGATGACGCGCGGATGACCCGCGTTGTCAACTGCGGGCGCGTCAATTCGACATTTTTTCGGTCGTGATGAGTGTAAAGCGAACGGCAGATGCCACTTGTCGTGATGTCGATAACCGAAACAACTTTTTAAATGAGAGTAAAGAGTGGGAAAGTGCAAAAGTTGGTTCGAATTATGAATTTGAGCGTTGCCATCTTTGGGTAAGACCGAAACAAACCCCCCGAGGAACGGAAAAGTTTGATTTACATAAATTTGAAAGAGATTGAGAAAAAAAGGCGAATTAAATGAGGTTGGAACGGAACGGAGCGAATAAAAATATTGCGAGTGACGGAACGTGATTTGGGACGCGTGTTCTTACCGATTCAGCATCCGCACCGGTGTTTGTGTGCGCTGTGACGAGTAATAAGAGGAGGGAGACGCACGTTGCGTTCCACCGCATGCTGCTAGCGTCCCGCGTCCTAGTTGGGAGTGGCGTGTCTCGTCGAGCGAGTGCTCGTCCTTGCAACGAGACCTGAGTCGGCAGCACAAGTGAGAAATAAGTTTGAGTGAGAGCTGTGAGTGAGTGACTCAAGCTGCCACTCGCGTCCGTCGCCCACTCCGCGTCGCCACCTCCGTTGCGCGCCTCTTTCCTCGCCCGGTTCTAATCCCTTGGCGCCACCAATCCACGAATGCCAACCCTCTTGACCCTGGATCATCCGCCTCCTAATCCAAACATTGGGCGAAAAGTGAAATTGCTAGAAAAACTTTTTCCGAAGCGAGGAAAAGTTGCGGAGGAGGAGCAACGCAAAGAGGAACAGCCTGGACTGGACCAACTTCCCCATATAGGGAGTAACGCGCTTACAGTAAAGAGGCAGGTGGGGTGGTCTCTTGGAGGGATCCAAACCTGTTCCTCGGTCACAGAGTTCAAACCCGATCAGTTTGGAAAGTGTTTATCACTATATATTCACAAGTGCTGCTCTTTTGTTATCAATAGGCAGAAAACGATCGAACGCAGTCATTTGATGATAAGATCAATGCAAACAAGATTAAATACAATCTAAAAATACAAGTTTTAATCAGAATGTATGCTACAATAAATGACCCACATAAAATACAATCGTCATAATTTAAAAACAAATAATACGCCATTATTTTGTTTTGTTTTGACGTCATTTCACATTTTGGTCCGAACTCCGAATATTTACGTTTTTGGTTGTGTGTACATTAAAGATGGTGTGTCTGCTTGAGCAAATATTAGCAGCAAGTTGGAAAAATAAGAAGGAGACGAGATTCTAAAGGTTAAGTAAGTTTTATTTAAAAGATGAGGAGTGAATACATTTCCATTTAATAGCATTAAATATTATTATTTGAATTCAAATTACTGCGACTGGGCCCCTTATTTTACAGCATTCCTGTTGCAACAGTTCTTAACGGCATCTTAAGATCCATTAAAAGCGCCCAGTCATTGACTCTCTCTTCAATTGTTTCCGTCCCTATGTTCATTCATATTCCACTGTTCATAAAAGAAATAAAAAGTGTACAGGAATATTTAAGTTTAATGCGAAAATTGTTACAGCTTTCTTTAATGAGAAATTAAGAAAAAATAAAAATTTGTAGTTTTGTTTTTATTGCTTTTATATATATATACACTCATTTCCTGTAGAGAATTTAATAATGCTTAAAAAAGCAAACATTTGAACGACAATCTCAGAAAAGGTCACGTGTATACATGATTTATTTTAAATATTAATATACAAAATTTTTCACAGATTTTTATCACAAAGAAATTTACCAAGAAAAAAAAAACGCCTTAATTTCCCACAGCTTAACAGTTAACACAGGAACAGGCCAAGAAAATAGGGGTATGTACATACTTATCCCTCACTAAACAGCGAAAATTAGACCCATTAAATTAGTCATAACTTACCAGCAAAAAAATTTCACTTAAAACAGAAACGCAAAAAAAATAATGTTTGTTTTAAAATTTTTCAAAATTTAAAACAACTCTAATTTCCACCGAACTATTCCAAACAAAAACAAACGTAGAAAAACAGCTTTTACGACGCTCAATTGCAGAAATACAACCGTAGACGTAATTTTCTCCACTTCATACCAACTTATATTTACAGTATCACCACCCTATGCGAGTTTCGCTCAATTAAATAACTCCACATGACGTCATTTGTCCCCATTCATAGCGTGGGCGGGGGAAATAAATCTAGAAACATAAAGTCACAAGTTATATATTCTTTTTTCTTCTGTCTGTCTTTCTTTAAATATAAAAAACAAACGAACAAAAACACACCTTGTGTTCGGACGGTGTGGGTGTGTCCTGTTGTTCTTTTTCCTTTCTGCGCGGATTAGATCAATGTTTAAAATAGAATAGTTGTGGGTGTTATTTAATTTTGATGAGATAATCATTCTCAAGGAGTTGGTTAAAGGGTTATTGTAACCCCTTCCCAATGCTCGTCAAGGTCGTCGCCCTTCACCCTTGCATTAGTCCCCTTGGCAAATTTCCACCGCCAGTTGGTTGTCCACTTCGGCCGCCGACCTCGCGTGATTGGCGCCAATGATGACGTCATCATTCGGGGCATCACTTCACCACCATGGTGGCCACCTTCACCTTTGGTGCTGCGATGATCAACAGATTGTTTTCACTCGTTACATAACCAGGCGATGAATTTTGTTCAAGTGCTGAATTTGATATTTGAGTCATTCCAGATGATGTAATCGGGAGAGGAAAAAACGGACAAGTTGTGTCTACAACTGAAATTTATTTCAAATAAAAAAAATCCGAAGAGGAGAAACGAGATAGTTTCTAACGGGATAACAGCCTTGATCTATTTCGTGACGCAATTAAGTGAGAAATGCGAGTGAAAAAATGAGAAAAACCAGGTCTTAGTGACATCTGACGGTGGAATATAAAGTTGTATAAATTTGTTTATATATATTTTTAGGAATATGCATATATTTAACAAAAAAAAATTTTTTTTCAAAAGAAAAAGTTTTATTACCTACCATCACTTTTTTTGGCGTTAATTTATATGATTCTTCAAAGGATATTTGAAGAAGGTGTAACTGAAAAACTGGGCTGCTTTTCAAACTCATATGTTTGGGACAAGGAGGAAACCAGACAATAATAATCTGGAGAGCTAAAAGTAGCAGCTTTTACCAAGAAAAGGTAAATAAATAACTGGAAAAGTAAATAAATAAACACATTAATCTTTCAAGTAATTTCTCAGGTGGTCATTTTAAAATTGGACTGCTTTGTTTGCAACTGCTTAGCTTGATAAAGAAAATAAACTCAATTTTTTTTTATTTGTGTGTGGATAATATAATAGCCTTTATTTAAGTTCCAGAAAACAGAATGTAAATCATTTAAGAATGTCAAACTAATGATGATAAAGGCTTAATAAAAAAAGCAATTTTTTTATTTTATTCAGACAACTGCATAATCAATCCCATAAAAGTAAATTGAAGCATTTAAGATGATATACTAACTGTTGACGATAGTAATCCATTAAACTTTTCTAAAGCTTATCTTTTGTGGGCATACCCTTAAAATTACTGAAATTGTTTGTCTAGTTCTTGTGAGAATTTGAAGAATTGATCGCAAAAATGATTACATAAGAATGTATTGTGTAAAAGGTTATAAAACTCATTAATTTTCCATATTTTTAAGTTCAATAAAAGAAATGAAATAGATGTGTATTGTATACCATTTTTATACGTGTGCGTATATGTAGTTAGCCGATACCGCCAAATTCAAACTTGTACTAAGACACTTTTGTTTGTGTACACTAACGCCATCTATTGCGGAGAAAATAACACTAGGCAGGGCAGCCAAGTCTGCTGACTTGCAGTCAAATATTCAATTTAGAAATTTCTTATTTTTCATTGTTTTTTATTATTTTATCACTGTTTCTTTGAACTGACAGTTTGCCAACATAAAAAAAATATTTTGCATTTAGTATACAAAATAAAAAGCCGTGGAAGACAGACAGTAAATAATCGCAACTTGCAAGTATGTTGAAGATTTCCATCAGTCAAAACAATTCATTTGTTTTGTATTGTACTTTCAAATCAAAATCATAATGTTCGTTATAATGGGACTGAAACCAATGCTCCACTGAATACAAAAATGTTAATTAAAAAAAGTTTACTACACTCGAATGTAAAAAAAAATATATATTTTATATTACTTTGGCATGATTTACTACAATACGACCTAACTCTCTTCCATCTATCATCAACACATCTAAAATAAAAACAATCCAAGAACAAATATTGTAAAAATTGGGAGAAAATACTAAACTTTTTTTTACCTTTGACATATTTTCATTTTGTGCCTGTCCAGTCCAGCTTTTTTACAAAGCCAACAGTTGTTCACGAAATAATTTTTCTTTTGAAGTCCACATCTCCTTTGAGTTACACGATACTTAAAAAACTAAAACAAAACAATTCATTAGTGTAAAGACCACAAAACACTAAAATAAAATAAATTCCCTTACTCTTTTTTCAACATTGCAATACTTTGGCAATTCGTCAACACTTTGGATCTTTATTCTCCAAACTTCTATGTTTCGTTTCATTGATTTTACAAACTTGGAGATGTTTTTTGGATATTCATTTACATCTAGAGCAGAGTTAACTGCTGGAACTTCACCTCTGTATGACAGTTCTAATAGCCAAGGCACTTCGTTTAACCGAACACCGAGAATTGTTAATAAATTATCGTCCCATTCTCTAGCAATGTAGGCCTCCAATATGCTCGGCTCAAACTTTCGATCTCTGTACTCGTTTGGTAATTTCCAATAAATTTGAGTGTCCGATTTCATTTTTCTGGCAAATAACCACCTGTAGAATACTAAACACAGAGCACAGCCAAAAGCCATGTTTGAATATTCCTGCAACTATTTTAAATATATGTATATATATTTATTATGTTTTACACCTGAGATCACTTATTTTTATTTTGTTCCGCATACCAATTCTTTATACATTTGTGTGTAATTCTTGATTCTGGCTAAATGAAGCAGCTCTACGGAATAAGAAAAATTAGTATTAAGGCATAACAATAAATAAAAAATAAAAATCAAACGAAAGAAGCTACTAGAGCGATGTTAGTCCTAGTATCATTCTTTCGTTAAATCAACTGTAGATGGCAGCATGGATGCCTACCATGGGTTTCGGGAGACTTCATACAACGCACTGCAGTATCCAGACAATATTTGATTGCATTCTCTACGGAACCTGCAAAAACATCAAAAAATAAACATAAATTACTAATTTTTACAACTTTACATATCTATCACCTTGCAAAAATTGCTCATGAATCTTAATATTCGCATACTGTCTGGACAACGGCCAATGTTTGTGAATCTGTAATTGCATTTATTTAGTTTGTGTTCATTAATTAATCGTGGATTTTCTTGCAAATTTTAAATCCTCGTATGCAGGATTGTAGCAAAACGTCAACCAAAACCGGAACCAAAATATAATACCCTAGAATTCAAACAAAAGATGTGTATTAACGGCTGGTTTTAATTGTATTTTAGCTTTACCTGTTCTTGGATCATCAACTTGAAAGATTCTTGCCGATTCAGTATAAAATTAGGTCCGCAATTTATTTCAACCAATTTATCAATTGGAGTGATCTTTTCGGGTTTCAATGAAATATATCGCATTACTGAATACAATTGTCGCTTAATTTATATGAACTCCAAGTTATTCTAATAATTTTCATGAGTGAATCAAATTCAATGCTAAATTTATTACTGCCTATATTTTCATTACTTAATGATTTATCATGTTGTGGTTATTCAAAAATATCAAAATGGACAACAAAACAATCCCGCAGCAACAATAAAACAATGTATAAAACTGAATTTTACAAAAGTCCTAGCGAAAACAAGAGAAATTGAAAATTTTCCACAAGTAAATTAAATACTGTTTTAATTTCTTTATAACAAATTACAATACAGTGCAATCAAAATCTTATTTCAATTTTTTTTTTGTTGAAAAAAACTAATATATTAAAATCTTTTTCATTAAAATATGTACTAATCGTCATTTTATACAAATTTAAAGCAATACTATCTAAATGATTTATCAAATTGTGAGAAAAATGGCACAACAATTTAAATAAAGTCATTAATTTGATAAAAGCAGTCATAAAGTGTTGCTCAATATCTCTTGGCAGTCATTTGAGCCGGTTGATGGCCAGTTATTACTGACTAGTTCTAGTTTTTTACACGTATTTTCATTTGAACCCTGCTCAACGGTATCCAAACATTATTATTCACATCAAACCATATAAAACCGGACTCTAGGTTACTGTTAAGGTTTACATACTGGCATCTTGCATACCACCAACCACCTCCGTACAACTGCGAACAGTGACTCGCACTCGAATCGTTGTCCACATCTTTGGTACTGAAAGCAGCTCCACTGTGCAATCGGAAAGCGTCACTAGCATTTCCCTCAAAGCCGCCTAACGTTAGTTTATAAGAGTCTTTTTTCGATGACACCTTAAAGGTGTCATACTCGGCAAAACGATATTGCCCATCATTATCCCAAAGGTCGATGTGAAGCGTGTGGGCTTTACTTGAAGTTATCGCATGGATGGCTTCGTTTCCTAGCCACAAGTTTGTCGCCAAATTACCAAAACCGTTCGCATAATCGTCCCATGTGCGGTCAAAATCAAACGACAGGTCAAAATGACGTTGAATCACGGTCCACATGACTCCGTTACTGTCCAGATCACAAACAGCACGGATTGATTTGTTGAAAGATTTGTTTGGACGCAGCGAAATGATGGTGGAACCTTCGTGCGATGTGTCTAGTTCACTGCAATCTGTCGATTGAAAATATGTTAAATTATTAATCACATTTTTTTTTATTTTATTAATTTCGCAAATTACCTTTGGGAAAATATAATTCTTCTTGATTAAACAAATTTTCTTTTTTCTCTTCGTACTTCTCCTTCAATTGGTTCGCAACAACTTCTTGTCGGTCGGGAACTTGCAACGTGTGCTCGTAGGCGTTCTCGTCTTCTTTGAGAATGGTAAGAGCCGAAGTGAGTTGACCGACATTAAATTCCATCTTGGAAACTTCTCTTCGAAGGGTTCCAATTCCAGTCACACAAGTCGACTCCACCGACTCCAGCGCTTCGAACAGTTGCACGGTGGATGCGTGAAGCTTGTCCAACGTTGCGGAAGATGATGTCACGTTGTGGACGGCTAAGGTCATGTGTGAAGCCACGGATTCAAGCGATGCGAGACGAATTCGCATGGCATCTATGACCGCGAATTTTGCTTTCCACTGAGCATGAGTTTCATTTCTTAGAACAGAAATCTAGACACGAAAAAAATATATAGGAAATTTAATTATTTTTTTCTCTGGGAGGTATTTCAGGGCGCTGAAAGCAATTTTTTACTGCTAGATAGCAATCAACTTGCGCTTTAACCTAAATCTTTAGTTCTTTACACTGGATTTGACATGGGAAAAACGTCCGTGAGTCAACACATTTTAAATTATTGGGAATTTAATTTGACCGGACTATAAAAAATACATTGCTGGGCAAAAGCTTTCATAAAAAAAAATAAAATAAAATATTTTAAAGTTGTTTTTTTTGTTTTTTTCTCCCCTTCAAATGTTTTCAACCAACAAAATCATTGCTGAATAATAAAACCATTTGATTGCAGACTTGATTTTTAAAAAAAATATTTTTTTTTTGATGTATCATTACATTATGCAAGTTAACAAACAATATTCTTGAAGTTTTTAAAAACATCGTGACTACCAAGTCAATTTTAATACGGAGAAGACGAGAAAGAAGCAAATAAATATAATAATTATCAATCTTTACTTGTTTATTAAGCCGTCTGGTTTCGGTAGCGAAACTCGTTTGGTTGTGACGTAACAAATTGAGCTCATGGTCAAATTGCTCTTGGACCGCTGTCATTCGGTTCACCATTTTCCTCAGGCGTCTATCGTGGCGCAGACGAACTGCAGAGCAATTTTAAATCAAGTTAGTAAAATTTAAAAAAAAAATAAAATAGAAAAATAAAAAAAAATTGAAAAGAAAAGTTGTCTACTTAAAGGTCGACAATTTTTTTTTTTTTTTTTTTTTAATTATCTCACCTGGCCAATCATGTATGCTGTTATCGTCGACCTATAATAAATTATAAAAAGGAAAAGTTTGGTTTTATTTCTTTTCACCTGCAGTAATTAACAATGTTTATTACCTCGATCGGTGGGACAATTCTAGGTCGCTTTACTTCATCTTGGACTTTGAGTAACTGCAAAGAAAACAACATAAGAACTGAGAAAAAGTCGGCAAAAAAAAAAAAAAAAATTCAACATCTGCTCCTCAACACATTCCGGAGGAGGGGGGACACAAAGACCAGCTGTTGTTGGATTGGGAAGGGAGGATTACGGGTCAAGAGCCCATCAGACTCCACCTTAGATTTTCCTACCCTCATTTTAACATTAAAAAATTATTTTAAGATTTTTATTTACTAAAAAAAAAAAAAATAATAATTTTTAAATATTGACTAAATTTATATTAAAATATCAAATGATTCGATTTCTAAAACAATAAATTTCTATATATTTGGAAATCCGGTAATTTCAACGCATTTCTATAACTCTGCATGTGTTGGCTGCAGATGGTCGCGGGTTTAGATGTTCCTTCCCCCACCCGCATCAATCACGCTTACTGCGATATGACCATTAGACGTCCCCCAAAAGGCGTCTCTGCCCGCATTGAGGGTGAAAAACACATCTGGGATTCAATCACGAGCACGAAAAATCCAATTTGCAATAAACCAATTGGAAAGAATCAATAATTTAAATTAAAATTTCCCCTATTTTTAATTAAAAAATAAGTAATTTTCGTGCTTACCTCTTCCTTGAGTTTCTGCCAGCGCTCGTTAAACCTATTCTCCTGATCGCGCACTTCATCCACGTCCACCTCGACCTGCTCAAGACTAGCAGCAAGTTTTTCCTGCTGAGCTCTCTGCTGCTCCGCATCAGCCCTTAGCCACGTGATGTCCGCATGGATGAGTTGCAACTGAGCATCCACCCTCTGCTGTTGTCGCAAGGCTGCCGACACATTTTGCGCCGCGGCCACCTCGGCTATCTCCCCGCGTATCCTCTCCACGGACTTCTGGAGCCAACGAACTGCCACCACCTGTTGATGAAAGCCGTTCGTTTCCTCTCGCCTCTCTTTAACCCGTTCCACTTCTGATTTTAAGCGCGTCACATCTGCCCGCAAATTGTCATTCTCCTCGCGGAGCTCCTTCACAACTCCCGACACGTCGTCCGACTTTTTCCGCTCGCGGACTAGCTTCGTCACCATTTCCCGTAACTCCTCCAGCTCGGCCGCCGTCTCACGCTCGTAGGGTAAAGTTCTGGGGGTCGGCGTTGCACTGAGAAATGTTCTGATCATCGCTCTATCCTCGTTCTGTTGCTGTTCGAGTAATTTCACTTTAACCTCGAGTGTGTGTAATAAGTCCGCACTGGTTCCTCGAGTCCACACGACTCCCAGCAAGCACGTAAACAAGCACAAGAAATGCGTCGCCATCTCGTCAGCTCATCGTCCCTCTGAATGAACTATGAAATGCCCTTGAAGGGGGCGAGATACAAGCGCTTTATAGAGGCGCATGTCGGCAGCTCGCTCATTGGTTCAAGCCACCAGCTGCTGTCGACCCTCACTCAGCCCTACCCTGGGGGCCAGGAGCACCATGCCATCTGCGGCACGTGGTGGCAGGCGTAGCGACGTGTGCCTTTCGAGAGTGTGCAAAGACAATAGAGGCGAGGCGCAACCCCTTTGCCGCACCACGACGTCGTTGCCATGGCGACATTTTTCGAATCTCGTGTGACCGTTAATATATCTTATCAAAAGTTTCGACAAACATTTTTTTTAAAAAAACATATTAAATGTGTTTTATCGTCAAAATAATTTTATTGGATTTTTATTTTTATCAGAATTTGTTTCGCGCGTTTTGTTTGTTTTGTTAATCTTATCGGTGTGTCAACGAGACGAGTGTGAAACTGAAATAAATTTGCAAATTGAATGCGGTAAGTACGTTTACCTTAAATTGTCTGTTTTATTGAATAGACATGTGGGTTGCTAACCCCGGTGGGAAAAAAAAATAGAGGAGGCGATGTTTCGTGCGCGTGCCCTTTCCTATTTCCCACCTGGTGCCATCAAAGGCGGATTTAATTCGTGCTCAAGCTCATCAAATGAGTGGTTTGTAGATACTCATTGCTGATAGCTCATTCATATCTTTTGTCAACGTGTGCACAAGCTAAAAATAAACCAATAAACCGCTCCAAAGTACTTTTTAGACTCCCAGCGGTCTATAAAACTCAAAACTTTATTTTTACGTTAAAATAAATTCAAATTTTGATTTCTACCGTTTTTGAAATGGAATAAAGAGCGAATTTAGCATTAAATTGAAGGCAAGCCACATGTGCCTTGTTTCCCTTCGCCATGGGCGCCGCCACGGCGTCCAGGGGGACAGCTGAATGGCGGGGCAGCGGGTGGCAGGTGAAAAGTGGCAGAGCTCCTTTTGCACCTGGAATGAAGATGGGGTCAGAGCATGGGGTGACGAACTCCCGCACGCAATTAGCCAGTAAACGGACGGAAGTGACATCTGTCTGTGTGATTGCTCACGTGGTTTGTGTGTCTCGGTCGTCCCAAATGCAGGTGCTCGGCTCGTCATGGGCCAAAGGCACAAAATCTCTACGGCACGCGCTCGCCGCTCCGCCATCACCTGCCTCTCCCATGCGGCTATGGAAAAAAGGTCTGGAAAGTGGGTCGCCTTGAAAGATGAAGGCTGAATACTAGTTCTGCACATTTTGCATAAAATAACGGCACGGCAGCATCAGTAATTACCGATTTCGAAATATTCAATTAAAATCTAATGATAGAAAGTTGCGAAATGTCGCTTTTGCCGCGTCGCGTCGCGTCTCTATTAACTTTAAGCGTAAACTTAAGCTCGTACACGCCCATGGAGTTGGCCTTTATTGCCGTACGTGATAATTATTATTTGCATGCATTTGTGCAGTGTGTTAATGGCCCATATTTGAGATGTTTATGTGTGAGAAAATTGTGACATTTTGACTCGATCGCGTGATGAAAGGAAATTTCTTAGAAATTTTATTCGAAAGACCTCATTTAATGCCGTTATTAGTAATATTCGATGCCCTATTTTTAAGGGTTTGGACTCTTGGAGGAAAAGTTTTGGATTTTTAATAAACGGCAATGTTTCCTTGTCTTTTATTATGATTATACTGGGGGCAGGTGTTTTTCCAACGGAGAAAGAAAGACTTTTCTTAACGATTGGCGGAAACTTTATTTCGTGTAACGACGTTTCTCATTTGCATACAGGTGCCCGCTCAGATCTTGGCCTTCGACTAGACTTCAAGGATTTCTTTTTATTTTCAAGACATTGCTTTGCTTGGACTTTGGTCTTGTTTCCTTTAATATGTTTTTGCATGACATTTTAATGTCAAATCCTTTTCTTGTTTCAGACACCTCGAAAATGCCGAATACTAAAAACATAATTTACATTTCAAATGTAAAATTGACATAAAAAAAATGTTTTCCGGTTCTGCCGTGCACCGAACGGTGTTATTTTCCAATAAAAAAAAATTTAAAATATCAGATATTAAAAATTTGTTAAATTAATTCAACACGAACGAAATTAATTCATTTTTTTATGAGATTAAAAAGTTTAAGGAAACAAGCTAAAGGTGCAAAAACGAGTTGAGCATTTGAAATTTAAATCAAAGCGAAACGGTTCGTTAGATAGCGGCAGTAATTCACTTTGTGGATTAAAAATTCTAATTCTCCATTTTTCGAGATCGCTGTAAGTGATATTTTGAAATACGATGGCACGTGGAAGCAGTATTCCTCCCCGCCAACCAGATGCCATTACTCGTTCCCCTCAGTTGGAGCAAAATGGACTGCGCGTTTCATTTGGCGCTATTCTTTGCCCGGTTTCTTGTCTCCCCTCATATCTTTTCTTCTGAATTTCTCCTCCCCTCTTTTCTTTGTGGTCCTCAACCCTACAACGGACAGCAAAGCCCCTACTCAAATTCCCTGCCTCCGTCTGAGCCAGTTTTCAAGTCAGAAAAGGAAGAAAAAAGAGGTTCAAATTCCTGCAACAAGTTTCAATATTATATTGTATATATATCCTAAAGAATGAGGGGGGAAACAGAAAAAATTCCAAATATGTTTAGACTTTAGAACTCATTGAATTTCGTAAACAAATAAAATTTTGTGAGAAATTGTGAGAAATTGTGAGTTTAAATACTTAAATCGTCTAGAAATGGATGGAATTGTTTTTTTTTTACGTCTTGCTCGTAATTTACGAATGATTTGTCGTCTTTTTTTCCACTTAAAAGGTGACAGGAAGGTGGGAATGTAAAAACCAGTGGCCAGTGAACTTGATGGCAGCCCATAGATGGCTCCAGCTGTTGCGGATAATTGGCCTGTTATTAAATGGATCCTCCGAGCATTTGCAAATTTTCAAAAATTAAAATTTAGTAACACTGCAATTAAATTTGTGTATGCAAATTGGAAAGATAAAACCGTTTCATGTTAACAAAACAAAAAAAAAATTGAAAACAATTGTAAACAATGTTTCCCTGCTGCGCCCATGAATTACCGACCGCGTAACAAAGTTCCCACCAAATTTCCACCAACTGCGGCAACATTTCAAAGAAATACGGTACATCACAAGGCCTCAAGTCAAGTCCAAGTGCTTAACAAGCTACCAATTCAGAGCGTGGACACACCCTGGCAAGAGTGAAAAGTATAAAAAGAAAACAAAACCATAAAGAAGACGCAGAAAGAGGCAAATTGCTGTACCGAAAGCGCTCTTTTAGTTTCATGTGAAGCGCAAAGCCATAAACGATTAGCGGCCCCCGGGAGGAGGGAATTGAATTTTACACCCCCTATAAATGCATAATTCCCTTCACTGCTGAGAACTGCGAGTTGGGCGTGCGCACCTACTTGTGGCCTAAAGTGCTGCTGCAACAACAATGCCAATAGCTGTGCATTAAAGACTACTTGGCTTTAAGTAGGTGCAATTTCTGTGCGAATTGCTTCTGCTTCTGCTTTGCGTTTCGTTTCTTTTTTGTTTTGGAAAATCGTTTTATGTTTGTGTTTGCAAACATTTGGACAATGAAATAATGCAATTGAGTAGAACATTTGGAAAAATAAGAAGAAAAAGTTTTTGTAGTCACAAAAATGTACACTATAGAAATTATGGCAGCAAAAATCGTTATACATAGCGCCATCTATAAGGCATTTATATCAACTGGCAACGTTTTCAATGAAAATCATGTAGTCTATTTATTTGCCACTAGTTGGCAGCACACACAAGTTAAATGGCACCTAGCTCTTGCGCTACATCAACTTGTGTACCTGTTGATGTCTGGTGTTTCACCTAGTGGCAAAATACAAAATTGCTCACAATTTCAATTGCTAGCATAGAATGAGGGTACAGTTTTTTTGAACACGACTGTACAAAGTGCACAAACTGTGTTCAAAAAGTCCTTATCTCAAAATCCGTCAACCGGATTTTGATGAAACTTGGTTTGGGGGTTTCTAACTTGGTTTCCTGACAGTTTCCAAACTTTCAGACACCTAGCTCTTGCCCATTAATTAATGCTGCCGTCTGGTGAGAAAAAAATCAGAGGCAAATTCAAAAAAAAATTTTAAAGAAAAAAAATCTTGTCAAAAATTTCTCTTTTGAAACTCCCGCCCATTTCTGCACACTCAATATCAAAGTTTATTAACGCAACTATTTAAATTTTTGGGCAAACAGCTTCAATTTTAAATGAACACGACAAACCGAGCAAAAAAATCAATTATTTAATATAAATCATTATGATAATGCCAGAGTGATTTTCAAAAATTGCTCAAAAAAATTGAGAATCAAAGCTGGAATATGTGTCTACTTTACATTTATGGGTGTGCTTTTGTTGTATGTGCACTAGTGATCCCCTGACCCACATTTCTATAGTTGTAGGGGTAGGCAAACCTTGATCTTGGTGTTTACCCCTTATTACTCAATTAGGTCATTTTTGGAAAACTAAATTTCGCACAAGACACCTTGCTTTGCCTTTTTTTCTAATCTTGTCATACGTTTTGTCCAAATAAAAAAATGTTGGCACTCAGGTGGGGTTGGTAAATGCATTACCCCATGTTTTCATGGCCGTCTTTCAGGTGTGCCTTTAGGTCTTATGACATGTAAGGTTGGGCCACGAGTTAGATGTGGGTTGGGTATGCTCAAGTGTTAAAAACCCACCCATCCAGGCATTCAGGTTTTGGGGAATTGATGCCACGCGTATAAATTTGTCAAAGAAAAATGTGAGTCAACTGAATTTTGGTGCAAATTGGTATTTATAGACCCATGTGGTTAAAAACTATATTGTACAATATATTGCTTTTCAATTAATGCATTAAGTATTAATTAATTATACTTTAGCTGTACATTCAATAATGCATTCCGTAATACACACTACAAAAGGAATTATTATTCACAAACAAATAATGCAAACCCAATGATGCACTGCTGCAGCAACTGGTCATCTGCAATATAATTCCAATGTATTTTTAAACCATTTGGGGAGTTCACACCAACGGATCAAGTTTTGCTGGATCTGATCCGCCCGATCAGATCCAACTGAACAAAGTTCCAATATTCACTTGGATGGAGTTGTGTTCACACCAAAATGTGATGTGCATGGAATGCTACAGACTGCTGACACTATTTAATAAATTCCAATCCGAATCCAATCGTCGAATCGAGTTGTGGGAACTCGATTGACGAACGGAGTTGTTGGGCACACGGATCGAGATTCGTGAACGGAGTTCAGTGTTCACACCAATTTTGGATCTAGATCCGCAGCTTCGGATGAGATACAAAAGCTTTGTGTGAACAAGGTATTACGTGTCTACGAGAAGAAATGTGCTTCTGCTTTTAATTCAGAAGAAAATAAATTAAATATAATGATGAACGATAAGCTTAGTGTCAACTTAGAAGTCATGTACGTATATTCAATATTCCAAAGAAAACATGTGTATCGTAAACTTTTGCTGCAAAAAAAATGTAAATCTAGGAAAACATAATGATCTAAATTCCTGAACGTGTGTAGCTAAAAAAGAAGAAATAAATAATATACATAAATTGACTTCCTTATCATTGACTTAATCTACTTTTGATTTCATCAGAGATGAACTCTACAACTTTTCATCTTCGTGATTTTTCCATTCATGGATTACTCAAGAAAAATTCCACCAAACAATTTGTTCCAACATGAAAACATTTTTTGAATCACCATTTCTTCTCCGTCTACCCTTAACACACTTAAAACTCCAAAAAAATGCAAAAAAAAATTTAAAAAAAAATATTCCCATAGCAAAAAAAAAAAAAAAAAAAAATCCCTTCCTTCAACCCGGAAGTGAAACGAACATTGACACACATTGACCTGGTTAACCAAATAAATAAAAAACCAAATCTTTAATAAACTTTCGAAACTACTTAAAAATCGCGTGCATTTCTATTCCTGATCGAAAATCATCAACGTCAAACACCAAACTTTTCCTCCACCTTATAAAACCAAACGTCTAATCCTGTTTTGATTGAGGAAATGAAATTGGGTCATCAATTTCAAAGAGAGGGAGAGGAGACTAATTCAGTGAAAATCTCCCAAGTGGGCAACGAGGTCGGCTACAGGCGTCAGTTCTAGCATTTCACCACTTGAGGCGCTCTTATCACACTATATAAACGCCAGCACGAGTTGCCCCTCAATTCAAACAACAGTTATCTAATTCTAACATGCATTTTAAGAGTGTGGCCCTTGTCTTCCTCGGCTCAGTGGTCGTCCTAGCAATTGCAGCGCCGGAGCACGCCAGACCGCACCTCGTCCTCGCTCGAGAGACCGATGAAAAGCCAAACGGCCTGCTATCGTCGCTCCTTACACCTGTGTTGAACCTGGTCAGAAGCACGACGAGAAGAACTGTGGATCATTTCAAGGATGCAGCGGGAGTTGTTGACACTCATGTCAGCACAGCGCAGAAGACCATCGCTCAGATAGCGTCGGAAATTGGAAGAAATGCGCTCGGAGATGTTATTGACAACATGAGACTCTTCAGAGGACGTGTAAGTATTCGTAATTAATTAATAATTGAATGTTAATTTTTTTGGGATTGTGAAATTGCAGGTTAGACGACTTTTGGATGTTGTTAAGGGCTCTCAGAAGTCGATTCAGAACGTTATGGATAACAAGGAAATCGGTGGTGTTTTCAGGGCGTCTTTGATGCCGTTGTCAGTGGGTTTGGCCACTTTAGAAGGACAAGTGGCAGGTTTGAATGTGGTTGTGAATTCTGGTACGAATAATCTTCCGACGACGGAAGAAGATTAACATCGTGTAAATAAAATATATTTTTCATAAAATAGTGTCTTAAATGCTCAAGATTTGCATTTATCATCGGTAGTGTAGTGTTTTTTGTTTGTTTCTCATGGTTTCATTACATTTACCATACATTTATTTTGTATTTTTTATTTTAAATCGAATAAAAAAGTTTTATTGAAAATTTAAATAAAGAATGTTCTTCGGAGTTTGAAGAATTGTTAAGAAATAAAGAATTTAAATATTGTGGTTATTTCTCATTTTGTGAGCAAGTTTTAGCAAGGAACGTCTAGATTGTCTCACAGGAGGGAGCCACGGTTATAACCTGAAAGACTAACTTTAAGGGGCAGCACATGCAGCTCTGCAACTCACAGCTTTACGCTACAGATGCATCCAAGCTATGAAAGCAGAGGAAATGCATTCCAGTGGGCATAAAAACAGTAAACACAGAATTTGTTATGTTTTTCTGTCTGAATGTTTGACATGACTTATGATGCGTGTGAAATTCTGCATTAAGAGAAGTCCGCTTAAGACAAACTTGTGCGGACAGGTGCGCCATCTTCTGGAACTCAGGAGATTACAGTTAGAAATTAGAATATCTGTAGAGGCACGACGTAAAAACGTCATATCCTGCAGCCAAAAGCACACAACAATAAAGAATTCAATTATGGAAGCCGCTAACTATTATGTTGACTTATTAGAGCAATATTAAAATATACCGTACGTTTGGTACTGCGGTGCATACTATCATGAGCCAAGGATAACACAGACATTTCCTATTGATTCGTTGTTCTGTGCGCTGATTGGATGATAGCAAACACGTGTCATGCATTGCTTGCCAACTAAACATGTTTGTTACCTGTTGTCATCCCAGAATACAGTGCGGCTATGTATTATGTGGCACCATCGGTGACAAAACGCACTGAACATGTGGATAAGTGTCCATGTTATCCTTGATTCATGGTACAACTCAATCTCATACAATCTGAACTGCATAAAAATTGGGTTCGTGCTAAATGAATGCTACCAAGTCCTAGTTCATCAAAATTTCATCGCAACTGAATATGATACCGGTCCATAACACAATGGGACAAACAATACTGGTCCGCTACATTAGAGGATTTGAAAAACGCTGTATGCACTAACCAATGAAAAATTTTTATAATTATAATTACTTCAAAAAATTGAATCTGCATATCCGCTGTGTGGTATTTCAGCATACCTAATATTTTTGTCTAAAATTTTAAACACCCTATTGAAAAATACTACCCAAGTTAATCTTTTACACACTACAAGAAGGAAATGACACAGCACATGCTAACAATCTTACATCAGGATACCACCTGTGCAAAATGTTGAATTTGAATTACTGCATTAGGGTAACATTGATTGATTACAATTAAAACCAATTTAATTTCTTCACATTAAACAAGTACAATCGGCAATTCCGACACTCCCAAAACGAAAAATAAAAACTAGTAACACGACACGTTGCAGTCAATCGGGTTTTGCAGCATCAGAAAACAGCACACGACATAAAATTTCAAGCTCAAGCGTCATCCCTAAACAACAGAACGTAAAAAACAAAGCCAGCTGCTTTAACAACAAACTGAAACATGAGCCATAAAGACATAAACCACTTTTTAGGCCTCCAAACTGAATCCTTACCGGCACGAGCTTAGAATACAGTAAAAGCGTCAACACTTAGATGTCTAGAACTATAATTTTTAATCTTTTGCCTTTTTTTCGAGACGGCAATGTACAATATAGTTATAGACAATGTCTGGCATCTGCACAAGAACAGATGTTTCACATTTAAACACATTTCGAGAATTTTCACTCCAGAATTAACCATATTGATGTATACGTCTAGTCTTAGCCATGTGTAGATTGATCCCCCAGCAAGATCAATGGGCAATGGGCAGTTGGGCATGCTTTTTTGCCTTTTCTCTGCCCTTGGACCTTGGGTCCTATTCAGCTCGGCTGTCTATAGATTCGGCGGTAGCCAACTCAATAGGCAATTGCCCATCTGCCCACCTGGTCAATTCACCCTTGCTTATGCACTTTTGCACATAAATACTTAACATGCATGCAGATGCAGAACATCTCCATTTTAATAACAAATTTTGCCGTAAAAGGCAGATGTACAGGAGGTGACTTGGTGTAATATATCCTAGGAAGTAATTTCTAATTTCCATTTGTTTGAAAAAATTTAAATATTCATCGTAAATGAATGAAAATGTATAATTTTTTTGTGTAAGTTAAAGCGCAAGCACACATGCCATTAGCTCATAAGCAAACAAAAAATATTTGAGGGTGGAGACAAGACCAGTTCGTGCTGCTCACCTGCTCGTTCTTAACAGCTGTTCAGCCAACTAAGGAGGAGACCACCACAGCGGAAGTCTCTGATTGAAGCAGGGGCCACACTTGTTGATGTTTTCAATCAGTTTTCCAAAGTAAAATGTCAAGTAAAAATAACGTTAACTCAATTACAGCACATCTATTAACTAGAGAGTTAAAACTACCTTAGTTTTCACACTAAACCATCAATAATTCTTGCTACAATGCATTTTTAATCAAATATCATCAATTTATTTTGCTATAATGTATTTTTTAACCAAATGTCATCAATATTTCTTGCTACAATGCATATTTTAACCAAATGTCATCAATATTTCTTGCTACAATGCAGTTTTTAACCAAATATCATCAATATTTCTTTCTACAATGCATTTTTTAACCAAATATCATCAATATTTCTTGCTACAATGTATTTGTTAACCAAATATCATCAATATATCTTGCTACAATGCATTTTCTAACCAAATACTTGAAAAATATCATTTTGTCACGTAAATAATTTGGAAATATTTTTTTTTGGTATTTTTGAATGAACTTTTCCTTTCTTTCAAACACGTATGCAAGTTAACTTTTCTCCCTTTCTCGCGAAACTTGTCTAAAATAAGACGGGAGATTATATTTCTGCTGGTCGGGCTCGGGCGTGCGTTTCTATAGGGTCAGGAGTGGCGCGTGCGTTCAGGGCGGAGGGCAGGTGCTGCAGTGGTTCCCTCGTGCCTTTTTCTGTACCGAGTCCTTTATGATATAACAGTATTTTTCATCGTACGAGGGCCGAGGGGGTCTGGTCGCGACTTATTCAAGCAAAAGCATGCGCCGCCTATTGTCATGCGCTGCACATGGCCAAGAGGGGAGTGCGTGAACGCACGTGCCACTATTTAACAATACGGTGCCCTGTCTCAGACACGTGTCTGCAGAGAGAATAAATCCCTAATTGCGACTCCATTCAACGTTTTTTTGTTTATTTTTGGGTACAGAGTTCAGCTTGCGAGTCTGGTTTGGGCGCAAAGGTTAGGTTTAATTTCAAGGTAGGAGATTTCCAGTACTTGCTCCGATCGGTTAGGTTAGGTTGAGACACCTGGTGCTGCGATTCGTTTGAAATGGAAAAGAGTTGTTCTCGGTGGCCAACTGTTGTTGGCAACAGGCGTGAAAATGGTTTATAAATCACGGGTTTAGTTGATGCTTGCTTCTTGCAACTTGGCTGTTTTGTTCGTGTCAACAACGCAACAATATTATCAACAAATTTGTGCAAACATTAACAAAAACACAACAGTACCGGTCTGAAACCACAATAATAACAACAATAGTACAAACTAAACGTCTCAACAACACAATTAATTATTTCGCCGAATTAAGTACATTAAATAATGCATTTCATAATACAATTGAAAAAATGCATTTGAAAAGGCATTCATATTTGACAAATAATAATATTGGGAATGCATTTCATCATTTGCAAACCAACAGCACACAAAAATATATTACAAAATGCATTCTTGTAAAACCCAATGCATTTCAAAATACATTTCAATATAATTTCAATAATTTGAACCATATGGGATAATAAAACAGTCTGATAAACTCAACAACACGATAGGACTAAATAATGTGATAATTCAATGTTTTTTAATTTTATTGCATGCAATGTCTCTACGTACCGAGCCAACTTGGGAGGATGAGCAAGCAATAAAATATTCGAAATGGCAGCTCGGAAATAGGAGAGAGAGCAATTTTTGAAGAAACCACTTTATTTCCATGTTTTTCAAATCCGACACCAGCTGCTTAACTCGTAAGTGAACTTGTACATATGGCATCCAAATGGGGTTGTTGTGATAACCATCAGGTGGGCCATAGATGACCACGAAATCCTATTTTCACTAGACCCGACCCTTTAACCTCAGCACACGCAGGTGAGAAGGGACTTCAATTCTTTCATTTAAGCCGGTGAACTCACCTGGCGAAACGCGAAAAGGGTAAATAAAACTACAAAACAAAAACCCCATCCAATCCCCTTAATCATTACCAACTACACTAAACCGCATTGAAACACCGCAACAAAACTCCGAAAATTTACAAAATTTATAATTATTGAACCAAAAAATAAAATAAAAAAATAAAAAAAATAATTTCGTAACAATTTCGTAATAAAGGTGAAACCGTTTTTCTATTTTCCAACAAGTTGTAGTATTTTTTTTTCTTTAGTAAATGGAAATTCATTCACAAATTCAACAAAGATGACGTATGATCCGGTTTACGCTCGCGAGGGTCGAAGTTGTCCTGCAATTCAGACTCGCACCTGCTGTCTGCTTTCACACTGCTCGTATTCTATGGAAACGCCATTTGGTGGTTACTAGGCAACCAGGGGTGTCTAAAAGACCATTTCCCATTGGCCCACTCCCAATTCATCGCACCCTCAACAGGCTTTTTAAGCGCCTCTGCCTGCACACTCCGCTCATTGCCTCTTCGCTCTTCGCACCGTCAACATGCCACGAGCTTTTCTCATCAAGAAACACTTTGGTCTCAATACCACGTCCAGAACCAAGAAATCACGTGATTCCCCTCTCGCACACGACACAGGTTTGTATTTTACAATTTTACAAATTTACAACCCGCTCAAAATCACTTTTCCCATTTTTTTTAAAAAAAATTAATCAATTTAATTTTAAACTAATAATTTTCCGATCGATTTCAGATGGCGCAAAAATTCGTCGCGTCGAGCACAACATCCCGAGCGACTGGACTCCACCCCGGACACCATCTGTCGACCTAGTCACGACACCCCCGCCTCCACCCCTGTTAACATCCCAGCGAAATCCGCTGACATCGCTGGCCGATCCGTTCGAAGCAAACACTTGGCATAAATCAGTCATTCCACCATATGTGCCGTTCAACATCTCTTCGGTCTATCCGGCTTTTGCCCAACAACCAGATTACTACCGCGGAGCAGCGCTCTACTCCTTGATACCGAGCGAGAAAAAAGCCGAAACCATCAGAGAAAACCGTGAGCACGACAAGAAAAATCCAACTTTGGACGTTTCCTCTTACATCTACAACTTGTGGGATGTTAAACGCGAGCAAAAGACCGGAAACAGCGTCGTCGCGGAACAAGTAACGCTGAAAAAAGCCGCGCAGAGAGAGGCGCCACGATACCAGTGTCCGGATTGTAACAAAAGTTATTCGACGTTGAGCGGATTGAACAAACACCAACAGTTCCACTGCGTGACCCAGGCGCAAAAATCCTTCAGCTGTAAATATTGCGACAAAATCTACGTGTCGCTGGGTGCGCTCAAGATGCACATCCGAACGCACACTTTGCCGTGCAAGTGCAAACTGTGCGGCAAAGCCTTTTCCCGACCCTGGTTGCTGCAAGGACACGTGCGCACTCACACGGGCGAGAAACCATTCGCGTGTCAACACTGTAACAGGGCTTTTGCCGATCGGTCCAATTTGCGAGCTCATCTACAAACCCATTCGGACGTCAAGAAGTATTCGTGCTCCAATTGCAGCAAAACCTTCTCGAGAATGTCGCTTTTGGTTAAACATAAAGATGGCAGCTGTTCACGCGACTGAGTCGTTGAATCGGGGGTTATTTATTCACTAATTTAAGATGTTAAATGAAAAAAAAACTATTTTTGCAATTATATATTGTTATTATTATAATTAATTATTATTATATAAACATACACTTGATAATTATTATTATTATTATATTTTTTTTTAATGTACTGCACGTGCCAAATGTGTAAAAAAAAATTATGTAAGAATTATAAGACTTTAGTTTTATCGTTGAATTTTATATTTATGATAAGTGCCTTTTCGCTCACCAAGTTTTTGCTAGTCATTTGATAAATGTTATGATAACAACATTGTTGAAAACCATCGCAAATAAAAATTTTTGAAATTTAAAACGACTTAAATCCATTCATTTACCGCTTTAAATAAGAAACAAGCCGAAATAACCCCAACTTACAACTTAGCATCTATTACAGCTTCCCTGCACAGCTCCGTATAAATACTGCAATTTCATTTAAAGGGAAGTTCCCCCTCTTTAAAACGTGTTAGATGCACGCGATGTACAGCAGCAGTGCTGAAATAAGAGTCCCGTGCGGCTAAGGGGCCCCACCCATACGGAAAAAATTATCCCTACACATATACGTATAAACCATTAATTAGAAACATGCTAAAAAGTGGGCATCGCAAGACCAAAACCCACCACTGCGCATCTGCTGTCAGTAGACGCATTCATAAATTAGTTTAGACTAAACAGCATTTTAAACAACATATTTAAACTGCTTGTCTCGATCTAACTTCAGTCGCGGTGGGCATGCGCACAACATTTAAACAACAAACATGTTTAACAGCAAGTTTTACACGTTAAATCCTACACTTAGACTATTTTAAAAACTATAAACTTTATGAATTTGTGCTGGAACATTCGATGTTTGTTATTCCACTCAATCTCACGCGTACTTTTTTACACCAACAAACCGCATAGAAATATATTAATCCCGATTACACTTTAAACTAACTTCTGATCATTTGTTGTGTACGTTTTAATCTAATGTATTCACATGACGTCACGTCAAACCCATCCCCCGATTCCCTCGTGCAAGGCGCGTGCACACCTGTTCTCAACATCCAGCTGCTCTTTCACGGATCTTCAATGACCCTACCTACCCATCAGAGCGAGTCTCGATTCACCTCAGGCCTTCCTTTTTCTCCCCCTCCCTTTCCACAACAAAAGCCCTTCTTCAAAAACCATCCCAACGCATGCGCCGAGGGTAACTGCACGCTTACTTAAATGGCCGAGCGAAACTGTTGCTACCTAGCTGTCAAACCCACCTGGAAGGAACCTGAGGAAATACGACCCTTAACCTCAACTGCTACCGATTAAACACCAAACTCCACTTTTATCGATCACACTCTCTGATCTAATCATAAATTAAAATTATGTAAGGAGATCAAGTTCAATTTCCACGTTAAGACGTCTTCCATATGGCATTTACTTGCACTCAATTTGATATTGAGAATCTAGCAATTAGTGGTTGGATTTTGCAAGCACGCATGCGCATTGGTCAAGGTGGATGTAATTAGTGTGGAAAAGGCACTCATTGAGGCACGTGCTTCGAATGACAGGCGCGTGTTTCCTCAATTACACATCCATACAATAGTTGCAACGCATGTCGTCTCACCTGCGCGACATCAAAACAAAAAAATGTTTTTTTTGTTATCAATTATAAATCTGCGGAGATTGGTCAGTGATTAAATGCTAGAGGAAGTTTCGGGTAGGGTGGTTCGTTTGAATAAGTAGAAATTAATGTTGCATGTAAATTTTGAATTTATACATCCTTTCGGTGGTTGTAAGTTGTAAGAGAAACGAGATTTCACTCTCCACAAACCGAACCCACCTGGGTTACTATAGACAGGTGGTTTCACGTGCAACATTTCAGGTTTCTTCAGTGTGATTGAACACATTGGGGCATTCAATAGAATCTTTATCGTGCACCCACCCATCCGCAATATTGGAGAACAGTAACATAACACGTTTTGTGGGTAAATTTAAAATTACGCAATCTTTTATAAGGTTTAAAAATAACTATTTCCGTAAAAAAAGATTTACCGTAAATGCTGTAGTAAAGCGCGGGATGCTCATTGAACGCAGTATCCTTTACAACGCAAGTCTAAATTGACCAAAACGATGAATTCAATATCTAAATTGAACAAAACGATAAATATAATGTCTAAATTGAACAAAACGATAAATATAATATCGAAATTAAAAAAACGATTAAAATAAATAACTAAATTGAACAAAACGACTCAAATAAACGTCTAAATTGAACAAAACAACTAAAATAAACGTCTAAATTGAACAAAACGGCTAAAATAAATGTCTAAATTGATAAAGAAAACACTCAAATAAATTACTATATTGACCAAACTGATTGAATTCAATAACTAAAGTACGGGTGCTCTAACAGAACATTAACGGTATTATAACCTTAAGTGTTGGGTCAGGCGGGTCTAAGTACCAACGGCCTGTTAGAAACTTATTAAATAAATAACTCAATTCGATACATCAATTTAGTAAGATTCCATTTCATTGCTTATAAAACTTACAAATAAAAGAATAAAAATTACAATTCTGTACTCATTTCATCTCTGCTGGCATTATAATCCTGCAACTACAAAAACAGTTAAATTTAAAAACCGAATCAAACACAGGAAATGCCTAATAAGCAATAAACATAAAGCATAAACATTGCAACCACATTTAAATGTTTAATTTAATATTCCATGTTTATACTTTCCTGTGGGAATTGATTTTTACTGTGTTCAAACCCACATTAACTTACAAAGCCAGATGAACGCCTAGGCTCCTTTACGGAAAGACTGGACTTTGATATACTATTCTTGCCAGATCTAACACTACCATCACCATGAACCCTACATCATAAAAAATCACACAATTAAAACTCGAGGAATAATATTTGATAAAAAGTACGAAGTACCGTATTTTCAGACCGTAAGAAGCACTTTTTTACATTGAAAAATTGACCAAAAACAGGGGTTAATCTTACAGTCCGAACGAGGAATCCCATAAAATTAACTCAGGGATTCTCATCAAAATAAATTAATAAATAATAATTTTTTTGCAATAAAAACATTATTTTATCTAAAAAATGTCTCTCTGTGCATCTTATCGTCCACAAAATACGGTAATAAAAAATGGAAAGAATTATTATTTAGACTTATAAGTTAGTGTGCAAAACTCACTAATGAAATTCAGTGAAGTGTAACCAACATGCGTGTGAATGAATGGCCTTCGATTCCCAAGATCGTTTAGATTAGAATTACTAAAAACCCAAGAAGCCTTTCAAAATCCACCACCGAGTAGATTAAAGACCAAAGCCCAACCATCTCCTCTCTTTTACCCTTTGCGGCTTTTCGGGGTGTTAGGAGAACGATGTGAGTGTGATGAGTTGCGAGTTCTGATGAATCAAAGCAAATCATACAAGTAAATTAATAATTAATAACCATTAATCAAGTTAATCAACTTGTTTAAATAATCAAATTAATAATACTAACAACACTTTGGTGTATGGAATATCCTTCAATTGATCTTCAGAAAAACCGGAGCTGTCAACGTACCTTAAAAATAAAATAAACATTTCCAGAGTTAATTTATTTAACCATGTAAATAAAATATTTTAAAAAGCCTTCCAAAAATAAAATATTACTGAAAATGTTTTCTTAATTCTTCCGGAAATCGCTTATAGCTATCGGCCGAAGATCGAGATTGTGTTAGACTACGTCTTTTGTGTTTTTTCCTCTGATTGTAATTCACTTCCGATTCACTTTCCATTCCAGAATTCATGTACCTATGAGAAAAAAACACGTATATATATATTTAGGTTACAAAATAAATTTAAGTGTTTATCTAAGTGTTTACCCACTACGATGCGAATTGAGATTTTTGATAACGGCGTCGTGTAAACGCACACTTTGTTCTTGTATTTCGCACCACTGAGGCGTGATCGACTCCGTGCTTGTGGCCGATCTATTAACATAACACAATACAGTTAGTAGATTAATAATTAACGCGAAAAGCAAATTAATTCCAATTACATGTGATGCCGTCGTCGATGTTTCACTACAAACTCCGAATCGCTGCCCCGATCCTTGCGTCGATTCTTTTTACGACTTCTATTCGAAGTTCTCGACGAATCGCTACCATGTCCCGATTTATGCCGACGTCTGTTAGAATGTGAACGCTCATCACAGCTGCTTTCACTGTCCACGGACGAAAAATGATGAATTGAGCGAGTTCGGACTGAATGTTTGCTCCGGACAGAACGTGGCGAAGGATTGGCCGACGAGGAATACAATCCCTTGCTAATTTTTAACAAAAAAAATCATTTTGCTTTAATATTTAATAATTTTCCACTTTTATTGTATAAATTAACCTTAATTTCACACTTCCCCAAGGAGCAGAGCGAGTACTTCTAGGGGAATCGCCAGACTTGTAAGCGGTTGTGGTATTTGAAGCTGATGGGACAGTTGTTTGTGAGTCCACGTTCTCCTTCTGATTATCTGTAATTTTTCAAAAAATATTTAAAACATTTTTTTAAGTCAAATCAAATCGAAAATAAGTTTTAATGTAAGTAAATCGCAAAAATTCCATATTTTAGGGTTCCTTAACCCAATCTAAACGCTAAATTTAGTTTCTATATTTGTCATCTAGGCTCGAAATCTAAAAATAATTCACGTTAAACGTATATAAAAATTATTTTTACTATCAATTCCATCCGAAGGTGGTAATCGCCTATAACTGCGTTGACTGGGAACACGTTGTATTGGTTGAGGTGGACGGGCAATTATTTCATTTCTGTTTTGATATCGTTTACTATTGCGAAATGTCGTCGACAAACGAAACGATCCATTCAGCGGAGCAATATTGACTTGAGCTAATCTGTAAAACATAAATTTATAACATTTGCATTCATCGAGTATTAAATCGGACCTGAAAAACCCATGATGTTCGACGCAGCACTTCCACAAATGTTTACACGCCTGTTTCGTAGGCAATTCAAAACCATACGTGTTTTCGTCATGCTAAAAACGCATTAATAAAAATAAATAATAAATAAATTCATCACGTCAAGGAGATTTGAGAAAACCAACATTTTTGTCTTTGACTCTCAGCATGAAATATCTTCCTTTAAAATAAACCTTAGTGATCCTCGGCCAGAAATAATTTCCAACTTTTGTTTTGTTCCGTAAAACGATGACGCCGCTTGGAGTTAAGCCTAAAAAATATTCCATGTTGTCTTCACCCTACATAATTATGTTTTATTTGTAATTTTATTTTCTAATTTAATTTTTAAATTTTTTTTATATATACCAAAACTGGATGTAGATCTACGCCATACATGTCGAGCCATTTAGCCTTTTCTAGGAAGTTTAATTCGGCTGCTGAAGGAACTTGACCTCTTGAAACACAAATGTCTTAAAATCACTTTCGATTAAAAATATTTCTATTTACATTAATGATTTGTGTATTTCGGAAATTTTGTTTTCCATTTCCAAGGTTTGAGCTGGTAGAAGATGAAATTCAGAGACGTATCCGTATAAATGCCTTCTCGGGTCGTAATCGCCAAGTTCGGCTAAAATATAATAAATAAAAAATTGTAAATAAAAAATTGTTCTTTCACTAATATTAGCAGATTTACATTGAATAATGTGAGCTGATAATTCAGTGCCAACTTCAAACGATACGGGTAACCGGGCTTGAAGAATATCTTGCTTCAATTGAAGAAAAAATTGATACCTAAATAAAAAATATTTTTTTTTTTTTAAATTTAAAAGTTGTAAAATTAAAATAAAAAAATCAATCTTTTAATTTTTAACCTAGTTATTTCTTCCACCAACTTGCATGGGTCACTCGCATAAAATTTAACACTAAAATAGAGTGTAAAATACAAGTTTTTTCTCAGTTGTTTACATATTTTCTTTTCTGCTTCGAGCCAATGCTGAAATCAATTCAATCAAATGCAATACAATAAATAACCTTTCAATTTCAAAATAACATTTCCGTAAATGCTTTCATAGAACAACCACGCTCTATTGACGAAACCTAGATTCCACCCCTACAGTTTGCGGCATTTTTTGCGGCAATTTTTGGACTTGAAAAATGCATTTTTGGACTTGAAAAATGCATTTTTGGACTTGAAAAATGCATTTTTGGACTTGAAAAATGCATTTTTGGACTTGAAAAATGCATTTTTGGACTTGAAAAATGCAGTTTTAGACTTTCAAGCTACATTTTAAAGGATATCGCGTTCAATCTGCTTCAGCTTCCCATGTTAAATGAAGGCATTTACGATACTTACCGATTGATTTGAATCGTCCAAATATCTCAACCCGAAATAAACAATTTCAATTAAATTCAAATGCTGGAAAACGCCATCAAGTAATCGCTGAGCAACGGCTTCAGCCTAAAATCATCAAAACAAAAGTTTAAAAATCTAAAAAAAAACTCAAAAAAACTAAATAATTTATAATTAACACTATACCTTAACATTCAGATTGAGTTCAGTCCCATCCAACAGGATTATTTTACAATCCACGAACTTATTTGTATCACCCAGGCAGCCCATTTGAATACAATTAAAATTCAGAAATGTGGCCCAAACTTGTTCATATTTTGTCCTCGCCCAGCGACAAGTTCGAGGTTGACATTCCTTGATTGTATTCGAGTGATATCAAGTTGTTTTTTTATATTTACAGTGCGAAAATAATTAAACTTTTAAGCCTAGCATCGGTGGCATTTCCTTCCAAACCCAAATTAAATCGTCGGCCTCGGGCGGTAGGATGTCGTGCACGGGTCAACAAGTGCAAAAAGTGGGATTATAATATTTTACCACTGGAATGAAACCAACTAAACCAAATCTAACACAATTAAAAATCAGTTGTTGTTTTAAAAACAAGAATAATTAAGGAATAGCGTAGGAAATACCCGATTAAAAATACTTAAGAGACCCACGCCTCCATCGAAGGATGCAGCGCGCTTTTCCAGTCGACTTGTGTACGACTCCATTGTTTAGTCTTTGTACACAACTGTGATGGAAACTTGAGAAGATGTTTAAGTTCAACAATCCGTCCACAGGATTTGATTAAATCACCTCCATCATGTTAAATGGACGGGTAGCATTAATAACAGGTTCGGTATTAATTTATTCTGTTGCAGTAGCAAATAAATTTTAATTTTTAATTAATTTCAGGTGCAGGCAGTGGCATTGGAAGAGCCATTAGTCTGGTTTTTGCCAAGGCGAATGCTCGAATTATTGCAGCAGATATTAACGAAAATGGTGCTACGGAAACTATTAACCAAATAGGTAACAATGCGACATCAAATCCAAATTTATCAAATCTGTAAAAGTTAACTATTCTAGGCAATGCAGACGACCACATGGTAATCAAGGCGGATGTGGGTGAACCAAATGTTGGCTCCTTATTGATATCACAAGTTAAAAACAAATATAAACAACCACCAGATATTGTAGTAAATTGTGCAGGAATTACTGCCGATAATTTCATTAGTAACATGTCTGAAGCTGAGTTTGACAGAGTTCTGAGGATAAATGTTAAAGTACACGACGTATTAAATGCTAAAATGAGTTATTTTATACATTTTGTGGAATTATAGGGGACCTATTTGGTGATTAAAGCTGCTACAGATGCGATGATTGAACACAAAATGAAACAAGGATCCATCATTAATATTGGGAGCATAGTGGGTAAGGTTGGAAACATGGGACAAATCAATTATGCGGCTTCGAAAGCTGCCGTTGGTGGAATGACAAAAACAACAGCTAAGGAGATGGCAAAGTAAAGATTGAAATGTTTTTAGCGGTAATGTATGTATTTTATTTGTGTTTATCAGGTTTAATATTCGTTGCAATGCAATTTTGCCTGGTTTTATTGACACTCCAATAATTAAGAGTGTTCCTGAAAAATTAGCAAAAAAATTATTGAGAATTATTCCTTTGGGTCGACTGGGAACACCGTATGGTAAAAAAAAGAAAAATCGGGGAAATAAAATAATTGAATGATTTGATTTTTGTTTTTTGTTTTTCATCTAGAAATCGCAGATGTTTGTTTATTTTTAGCGTCTGATCAAAGTTCATTCATAACCGGAAGTGAAATAGAAGTGACAGGTAGATTTCATGAATAAATATGAATAAAATAAGCGTAATAAATTGTATTATTTTATTATTTTTCTTATCAAGGTGGTGTTTTTATGTAAAGTTTTCAAAAAATTGAAATAAAGGTAATATTTTTCATATCTGCATAGGAAGCTATTAATTTTTCTTATCCCAAAATGCAGTAAAGCGAGTTTGGGACCCTACCATGGTAGAAACGACTGTAAAAAACCGCCATCTTTGACCCTTTTCAACCCTACTCAGAAAAACATTTCAAGGAAAAAGAAAATACCAGACTTTGTCCACATCCCTATAGTCAAGCTTGACAGACTTCAAATGAGTGGAAAATTTGAATTTTAGCACGCGATTGTTTCGTCATTTACAAATGATATATATTTTTATACATAAAACAAAGGAACATAATTGTCCTAGTCATCTCATGAGTCATAATAGACTGAAATGTAACAAATATTTCTTAAAGCAATACCATCAGTTGTGTGGAAACGACTGTACAAACTATGCAGCAGTATCCAAACTGCCTCAAATGGAAACTTTACCACTCAACCGATTACATTTTAACTGAAAACAAAACATTAATTTACCTGCCTTTAAATACGACGTACACCGTCGATGAATACCGAACAAACGAAGATACTGCACTAGTTTGCATTCCGGATGATGTTCAACCACCATTTTATTACATAGATCTACTTTACGTCACGGGATGGGTATTGTCAATCACCGCACTCATTTTTTCCACATATTTTCACTGCACATCGCGTACAACAGTTTACGACAAACGACCGCTTGTGTGCCATATGATATGTTTATTGAGCTACTATTTATGTGATCTTGTGTTCCAAGTGGGACCCGACTACGACAGACAGACCTGTTATTTTCTAGGTATTGGTGGTCAATATGCTTTCATCGCGGCCTTTTGTTGGCTCAACGTTGTCACTTTTAATATGTGGAGAAATTTTCATGCGCAACGGATTCTCCAGTCAAATCGTCCATCGAGATTAAAGTACACGTACCAATCACTGTACGCGTGGATGATACCAGCGTTGATTATAATCGTATCCAATTTGCTGATTTTTGTAAAGGCTCCTGTTGCCGTTAGTTACAAGGAGAGATGTCTCGTGGATATGTACAATAACGATGCTCAAGTGTTTTTTCTGCATGGGAGTGAATGTTGCACGTTAATAGTTAATGTTGTTTTGATGACTATTACGTGTGTGAATTTGAGATCGATGAGCGCGGGGATTGCAGTGGCGAATCAACGGATTCATTCGCAGATGTAAGTTTGTTGTCGAGAATTAATTTGATTTAGTTTAATGGAAAATGTTACTCCGTGTTTCAGGTTGAGAATGTATATGAAGTTAGTATTGGTCACTGGTTTTTGTTGGGTTATTCAAGTTGTTGAATGGGCTACACCCTTGAAACCTCGACCATCTTATTGCATTGCGCCCGATCTGTTTAACTCTCTGCAAGGACTTATTTTGTTTCTCATTTACAATTGCAATAGTGAAGTTAAAAGCAAATTACGTCAAAATTTCTCAACCATAACTCTACGTCTCAGAGGTGGCTCTGCAATATCACAGAGAACAGCATCAACTCACTTATAAAATACTTATTACTTTTCATGTAATTATAATAATTTAACACTAAATATAAAGTGTAAGTACATTTTTAAGTGCTTACTTGAACAGTTAAGTGTAATTATAAGTGGTCACATGATATGCCATTGAAATAAAATCCTGGGAACAGTTTTATTCTATATTTGCTTTGTTTCATCAAGGACTACGATATTAACTGGATATATACCGTAATACCAACAGATAATTCAGTCATAATATAACTACGACATCTTGATGCCAAAATCAAGCAGAAAAATATCTGTGCGCCCAAACATACCGGTAAATGCAATAAAAACTTTATTTTTAGAAATAATATCAGGTGATGTGCTATTAATATTTAGTAATTGAATTTTGCATTAAGATAATAGGCTGTAGTCACACTAGTCAATGCGTTTTTGAATTGCTGCCCATCAAAACAGTTACACTGCGCTGCAATGCTTCTCCACTAGTCATTTGAATTTTTAAAAAATCAGTGATGACGCTTTACGACTTTCTAATTTAGGAAATTCTGAGAAATCGTAGTCAACCTTGACATCTTTTCAAACAACATAATAAAGCTATTGTCTGTTGTGAAAGTATGAATACGTAATTAAGCTTTCTCATTTGTCGTTAAATTAATTCTTGTTATAATATAATTTCCTTAAAATAAATTTGCAGGGGAAAACAAATCAAGAGGATTTAACACACAGTGACGATTCACTACAGACATCACTTAGGGAATGATTAACTTTAGTATCAGAGGCAATATTGGGTATCCGATAGAATCCGAATGAAATATCAACTGAATTATGGATAAATTTTCTGAGTGCATCAAATGGAAACTAGACTTTTCAACTGACTACATTTTGACTGAAAATGAAACCTTGATTTATCTACCGACAAATCAATCGTACAATATTGGCGAATATGCAACAAACAATCAAACCGCACTTGTTTGTGTTCCACAAGATGCTCGGCCACTGTTTTATGACATGGACCTAATTTACATAACAGCTTGGCTACTGTCAATCATTGCACTCATTTTATCCGTATACTTCCAGTCGCGAAGTGTGAGTATGAGTAAAGTTTACGACAAACGACCTCTTTTATGCCACATGATGTGTTTGATCTGCTTCTATGTATTTGGTATTGCGTACCACCTAAAACCTAGTTTTATTAGAAAGATGTGTTACTTTATAGGCACTTGTGGCCAGTATTCTTTCCTGTCGGCCTTTTGTTGGCTGAACGTTGTCACTTTTAATGTGTGGAGACATTTTCATCCGCAGCGGATTCTCCATTCAACACCTCGTGCGTCAAATTTCAAGTTTGCATTCCAATCGCTGTATGCTTGGTTGATGCCTGCTTTGGTTCTAATCACGTGCAATTTGCTCGTTTTTGTAAAAGCGCCAATTGTACTTGGTTTAGATTCGTCGTGTTTTTTATCTATGTACCGCAACAACGCTCAAGTGCTGTTTCTTCAAGCCGGTGAATGTTACACATTACTAGTTAATGTTATTTTAATAATGATAACTTTCTACAATTTGAAGTCGATGAGCTCGGGAATTGAAATTGCAAATCGGCGAATTCATTCACAAATGTAAGAATTCTTGTAATTTGGGTATTTGTGACAAGAATAATTCCAATTTATATGATAATTTACATTTTAGGTTTCGAATGTATGTCAAGTTATTATTGGTCACTGGTGTTTATTGGGTTTTTCAAATTTTGGAGTGGGTTACATCGCCTTATGTACGTAACCCAGCATACTGGACTGTACCTGATGTCATGAACGGTCTGCAAGGAGTCATATTGTTTCTTATTTACAACTGCAATGGTAAAATTAAAGCCAAAATACGTAAACATTATTCTAACATAATTGATCAGTTGAGGAGTTGGCTTTGTTTACAAACAAAACTCACAATCTCTCCTTCAGTTACATTGAATTGAAATAATGCAATCAAAAAGAAATATACTTCGCCCTAATCATACCGGTAACTTAGTAGGTTTACTGTGAATACAGCAAACTAATATACTGTAGAAAATATTTTAGAAAAATATAATATAATAAACAAACAGCAAAAATAAAGATTAAACATTTGCAACCATTTAATTTGATGCCAAAAGATAATAATTACTTTTGAAGAGCTGCCCATCAAAACAAACACATTTCAGTGCAATGTTCCTAATCTAGGAAAATTCAAAAATCAATCAATATTGCTCAACAATTTTCTAGGGAAATTCCCGGTTACCCGCTGAGCCAATCCAGCCCCACGACAATACAGCAATTATCTGTTGTGAAATTACTAATAATTTATTTGCTCATTAACTCCCTGAAGAACAAAATTCGCATTACAGGGCGAGAAGAAATAAAGAGCATAAACACAGGGGATACAGTTCCACAGATGTTTCGTAGTTATCATCTGGCTTCATTAACATTAAAAATATATGTATTAACAATTACGGTAAGCCCTCATTATTTGTCAAGAATTTAATTACAGTAATAATAAACTGCTGGAAATAAATATCAGGGTTTGAAAAATGCACACAAGGTCAACTCAAGAAAAAACATGTCATTAGTGGTGTGACATGACTTCTGGTGACAGTAAACAAAAAGACATGTCAACTAGCATAACAAATCTTATTACATAAACTTACTTAAAAATAATTGCAGCGGGAGATAAAAACAAGAGAATAAACACATACATTACACAAGAGACGGATCTTGTGTAGAGAGCAATTGGGAAATGATTAACATTGGTATTAGGAACAATATTGTGCATTACGACTACTCCCGATAGAAATATCAACTGAATTATGGAGAAATGTGCGGAGTGCATCAAATGGAAACTAGAATTTTCAACTGACTACATTTTTATTGAAAACAAAACCTTGCTTTATCTACCGACAAATCAATCGTACAATATTGGCAAATATGCAACAAACAACCAAACCGCACTTGTTTGCGTTCACAAGATGTTCGACCACTATTTTATGATATAGACTTGATTTACGTTACAGCATGGATATTGTCAATCATTGCACTCATTTTTGCCATATATTTTCATTTGCGAAGTGTGAGTACTGTTTACGACAACCGACCTCTTATGTGCCATATGGTATGTTTAATAAGCCTATTTGTAATTGGTGTTGCGTACCAACTAGGACCTGGTGTTGTTAGAAAGATGTGTTACTTTGTAGGCATTTGTGGCCAATATTCTTTCCTAGCGGCCTTTTGTTGGCTGAACGTTGTCACTTTTAATGTGTGGAGACATTTTCATCCGCAGCGGATTCTCCATTCAACTCCTCGTGCGTTAAATTTCAAGTTTGCATTTCAATCACTGTACGCGTGGATGGTACCTGCTTTGATTCTAATCGTATCAAATTTGCTGATTTTTGTAAAGGCTCCTCTTGCTAGAATAGAATGTGTCCTATTAAGATTTAGTATTAGCAAACGCAGTTTTCTCTAAGAGTTTGATTAGCCTATTGCTGACCTTTTTGCAGAAAATAAACTGCTAATAGAACAATCTCAATTTGGAGGAGCTCAGCAACTCGTGGAAACTCCAGTATTCTACCAAGGGTATTGGTACACTCCACACCCAAACCAGAGACAATTTAATAGAGGAGGTAATTCATCTGGCAGGTCTTACTACAATCAACAGGCACCATTTGGAGCTCAAAAACAGGCTGGTTGGGGATATTGTAACAACTGTGGTAACCAAAATAATTATAGAGGAATAATTACCGAGCAAGAAACAAACAATAGACGATGGAATATTGGAAGTGGTTTCTATAGGAATAACAACAAAGGCAACAGCAACAATAATCAAGGCTAGAATCAAAATAGGAACCAGAATAGTAACATTGGACGGAACAACAATAATCAGGAAAACTAAATAAGTCACAAAGAGGACATCCAAGAAAGCTAAAAAGAAAGGAGCTGACCATAGTTGATTTGAACACAACCGATGAACTTTTGCAAATGCCAATAACAGTGAATTATATTGAAATAAAAGGAGTTCTGGACACAGATCAATACTGACAGCAAACACACCAACAAACGACAACAACTTATCCTGGCGCCACTCCTGGCCCGGATGTAGTTCTACGTTCTGGCAAGAAACTACTATACTGTATAAGTTACCGTATGCTACTCTATAAATTTTTCTTTCACGTGGTTGTAAAAAAATTAATAAACATTAGTTAATTCGCCCCATATTTAATATTCTAATTTTAAAAAAATATGTACGTGTAAATTTTTATATCTTCCGCCAGTTGGGCCTAGTTTTAGGTGCGTTCAGAATTATAAAAAAAATCCTTGAAGAAAACTGACAATGCTATACAATTTTCTAATTTGGGATATTCATAGCAAATCGTTGTCAACCTTGACATCTTTTCAAACAACTTAATAAAGCAATTATAAATAATTAAACTTTCTAACTTGTCGTGAATATAATTACTGTTCTAATAAATTTCCTTAAAACAATTTGCAGAGAAAACAAATCTATAGAACAAAAACACAACACACACCTCCAGCGACGGTTCATGTACTGACATCGTTTGGGGAATGATTAACATATGGTATCGAGGGCAACATTGTGTATCCAATAGAAATATCAACTGAATTATGGAGAAATTTCCTGAGTGCATCAAGTGGAAACTAGACTTTTCAACTGACTATATTTTTATTGAAAACGAAACCTTGCTTTATCTACCGACAAATCAATCGTACAATATTGGCGAATATACAACAAACAATCTCACCGCACTTGTTTGCATTCCACAAGATGTTCGACCATTCTTTTATGACATGGACTTAATTTACATAATTGCATGGCTATTGTCAATCATTGCACTCATTTTTTCCATTTACTTCCAGTCGCGAAGTGTGAGTATTGTTTACGACAAACGACCTATTTTATGTCACATGATGTGTTTGTTATGCTTCTATGTATTTGCTGTTGCGTACCACCTAAAACCTAGTTTTATTAGAAAGATGTGTTACTTTATAGGCACTTGTGGCCAGTATTCTTTCCTGGCGGCCTTTTGTTGGCTGAACGTTGTCACTTTTAATATGTGGAGACATTTTCATCCGCAGCGGATTCTCTATTCAACATCTCGTACGTCAAGTTTCAAGTTTGCATTTCAATCACTGTACGCATGGATGGTACCTGCTTTCATTCTAATCGTATCAAATTTGCTGATTTTTGTAAAGGCTCCTCTTGTTAATTACAGCGGAATATGTTTTTTATCTACGTACAGCAACAAAACTCAGATACTTTTTTTGCAAGCTAGTGAATGTTACCCATTACTAGTTAATTTTGTTTTAGTGATAATAACTTTTTACAATTTGAAGTCAATAAGCACGGGAATTGCAATGGCAAATCAAAAAATTCATTCACAAATGTAAGAATTTTAGTTATTTATGTATGACAAGAATAATTTCAATTTTTTTTATAATTTACATTTTAGGCTTCGAATGTATGTCAAGTTATTGCTGGTCACTGGTGTGTGTTGGCTTTTTGGAGTTTTGGAGTGGGCTACTTTGCCTTATACACATAACCCAGCATACTGGATTGTACCTGAAGTTATAAACAATCTGCAAGGACTCGTATTGTTTTTTATTTACAACTGCAATTGTGAAATTAAAGCTAAAATAAGTAAACATTATTCTAACATAATTGGTCAGTTGAGGAGTTGGCTGTGTTTATAAACAAAACTCACAATCTCATCTACAATTCTGTGTTATTGAATGAAAAGAATGTAATCAAAAAGTAATAAACTTCCTAAATCATTCCGTAGTAGTTTTACTATATGGTCAATGCTGCAGTGACCATTACAAGGATATGTAAATCAGTGTTTTATTTAACGGTCAAACAAGCAGATGGCGCTGCGAAAGCAGCGGCACAAATAGTGATACAAAAAGAAACAAATGCAAAATGCATTTATGCGAAATGGAGCATGTTGCCCATCAAAACAAACAGATTTCAGTGCAAGGTTCCTGATCTATGGAATTTCAAAGATCAATCAATATTGCTCAACAATTTTCTAGGGAAATTCCCGGGTACCCGTTGAGCCAATCCAGCCCCACGACAATACAGCAATTATCTGTTGTGAAATTACTAATAATTTATTTTCTCATTAAAGAGACGGATCTTGTGTAGAGAGCAATTGAGAAATGATTAACATTGGTATTAGAGGCAATATTGTGTATTACGACTACTCACGATAAAAATATAAATTAAATTATGGAGAAATATGCAGAGTGCATCAAATGGAAACTAGAATTTACAACTGACTACATTTTTATTGAAAACAAAACCTTGCTTTATCTACCAACAAATCAATCGTACAATGTTGACGAATATACAACAAACAATCTCACCGCACTAGTTTGCATTCCACAAGATGTTCGACCACCATTTTATGACATAGACTTGATTTACGTTACAGCATGGATATTTTCAATTATTGCACTCATTTTTGCCGTATATTTTCATTCGCGAAGTGTGAGCACTGTTTATGACAACCGACCTCTTATGTGCCATATGGTATGTTTAATAAGCCTATTTCTAATTGGTGTTGCGTACCAACTAGGACCTGGTGTTGTTAGAAAGATGTGTTACTTTGTAGGCATTTGTGGCCAATATTCTTTCCTAGCGGCCTTTTGTTGGCTGAACGTTGTCACTTTTAATATGTGGAGACATTTTCATCCACTACGGATTCTCCATTCAACTCCTCGTGCGTCAAATTTCAAGTTTGCATTCCAATCACTGTACGCGTGGATGGCACCAGCTTTGAGTCTAATCGCATCCAATCTGCTAATTTTTGTAAATGCTCCTGTTGTTGATAGCCACAACGCATTTTGTTTTATATCTATGTACAGCAACAAAGCCCAGTTGCTTTTTCATAATGGCAGTGAATTTTACACATTACTAGTTAATGTTATTTTAGTAATTATTACTTTCTACAATTTGAAGTCAATGAGCTCGGGAATTGCAATTGCAAATGAACAAATTCATTCACAAATGTAGGAATTTTAGTTATTTATGACAAGAATAATTTCAAGTATTTTTTAATTTACTTTTTAGGTTCCGAATGTATGTCAAGTTATTACTGATTACTGGTGTTTGCTGGGTTTTTGAAGTTTTGGAGTGGGCTACTTTGCCTTATACACATAACCCAGCATACTGGAGTGTACCTGAAGTTTTAAACAGTCTGCAAGGAGTCTTATTGTTTCTTATTTACAACTGCAATTGTGAAATTAAAGCTAAAATATATAAACATTATTGTAACATAATTGCACAGTTGAGGAGTTGGCTTTGTTTTAAAAAAAAACTCACAATCACATCACCCTAATTAGGTTCTGAATTATAATATTGGATCGGAATTGACTAGTTAGAATAGAATGTGTCCTATTAAGATTTAGCATTAGCAAACGCAGTTTTCTCTAGGAGCTTGATTAGCTTATTGCTGTCCTTTTTGCAGAAAATAAACTGCTAAAAGAACAATCACAATTTGGAGGAGCTCAGCAACTCGTGGTAACTCCAGTATTCTACCAAGGTTATTGGTACACTCCACACCCAAACCAGAGACAATTTAATAGAGGAGATAATCCATCTGGCAGGTCTTGCTACAATCAACAAGCACCATTTGGAGCTCAACAACAGGCTGGTTGGGGATATTGTAACAACTGTGCTAACCAAGATAATTACAGAGGAATAATTACCGAGCAAGAAACAAACAATAGACGATGTAATATTGGAAGGGGTTTCTATAGGAATAACAACAACAATAATCAAGGCTAGAATCTAAATAGGAACCAGAATAGTAACGGTGGACGGAACAACAATAATCAAGAAAACTAAAGAAGTCACAAAGAGGACATCCAAGAAAGCTAAAAAGAAAGAAGCTGACCATAGTTGATTTGAAGACGACCAATGAACTTTTGCAAATACCAATAATAGTGAATAATATGGAAATAAAAGGAGTTCTGGACTCTGGAGAAATATAATTAATGAAGAGGAATATTGATTAGGAATGTTTCACGCTCTTAAGGTTAAAGTCACGATGTTGCCTCGGTTAGAGAGCGGCTGACTGGCCTTGTTTCAAGAAGTGTTTGATAACTCTTAGTTGGTCACTGTTACAGTTATGATAAGTTTATGATTTAAGTTAATTTTAAGTTAGTAATATTATAAACACTTAGTCTGTATGGTTGAAAAGCTTGTAAATCTAACCTTAAAACTGAGTTTGTTACACTTTGTCACAAATCGTTGTCAACCTTGACATCTTTTCAAACAACTTAATAAAGCAATTATAAATAATTAAACTTTCTAACTTGTCGTTAATATAATTACTGTTATAATAAACTTCCTTAAAACAATTTTCAAGGAAAACAAATCTATAGAACAAAAACACACAGCACACACCTCCAGCGACGGTTCATGTACAGACATCGTTTGAGGAATGATTAACCTTGGTATCAAGGGCAATATTGTGTATCCGATAGAAATATCAACTGAATTATGGAAAAATTTCCTGAGTGCATCAAGTGGAAACTAGACTTTTCAACTGACTATATTTTTATTGAAAATGAAACCTTGCTTTATCTACCGACAAATCAATCGTACAGTATTGGCGAATATTCAACAAACAATCAAACCGCACTTGTTTGTGTTCCACAAGATGCTCGAACACTGTTTTATGACATGCACCTACCGGTAATTTACATAATTGCGTGGCTATTGTCAATCATTGCACTCATTTTTTCCATTTACTTCCAATCGCGAAGTGTGAGTAATGTTTACGACAAACGACCTCTTTTATGCCACATGATGTGTTTGTTGTGCTACTATGTATTTGGTGTTGTGTACCTCCTAACACCTATTTTTATTAGAAAGATGTGCTATTTTATAGGCACTTGTTACCTGTATTCTTTCCTGGCGGCCTTTTGTTGGCTGAACGTTGTCACTTTTAATGTGTGGAGACATTTTCATCCGCAGCGGATTCTCCATTCAACACCTCGTGCATCAAATTTCAAGTTTGCATTCCAATCGCTGTATGCTTGGTTGATGCCTGCTTTGGTTCTAATCACATGCAATTTACTCATTTTTGTAAAAGCGCCAATTGTACTTGGTTCAGATTGGTCGTGTTTTTTAACTATGTACCGCAACGACGCTCAAGTGCTATTTCTTGAAGCCAGTGAAGGTTACACAGTACTAGTTAATGTTGTTTTAATAATGATAACTTTCTACAATTTGAAGTCGATGAGCTCGGGAATTGAAATTGCAAATCGGCGAATCCATTCACAAATGTAAGAATTTTTGTGATTTGGGTATTTGTGACAAGAATAAGTCCAATTTATATAATAATTTACATTTTAGGTTTCGAATGTATGTCAAGTTATTACTGGTCACTGGTGTTTGTTGGGTCCTTCAAATTTTGGAGTGGGTTACATCGCCTAGGTATGTACGTAACCCAGCGTACTGGATTGTACCTGAAGTCATGAATGGTCTGCAAGGAGTCATATTGTTTCTTATTTACAACTGCAATGGTGAAATTAAAGCCAAAATACGCAAACATTATTCTAACATAATTGGTCAGTTGAGGAGTTGGCTTTGTTTACAAACAAAACTCACAATCTCACCTTGTAACTAATAAATTGAAATAATGCAATCAAAAAATAATACACTTCCTAAGCATACCAGTAACTTAGTAGCCCTACTGTGAATACAGCAAACTAATATACAATGGAAAATATTTTAGAAAAATAAAATAAAATAAACAAACAGAAATAATAAAGCTTAAACATTTGCAACCATTTAATTTGATGTTAAGAGATAAATATTACTTTTGAAGTGCTGCCCGTCAAAACTAACACATTTTGCTACAATTTCAATTTCAATTTTTGCAATATTGTTTTTTCACTGCCAAGTCACGGGCCACCGGGAAATTCCCGCTATCCCACCGAGCCAATCCAGCCCCATGACAAAACAGTAATTATCTGTTGTCAAATTACTAACAACTTATTTTCTCATAAACTCCCTGATGTACAAAATTCGCATTACAGGGCGAAAAGAAGTAAAGAGCATAAACACACGGGATACAGTTCCACAGACGTTTCTTAATTATCGTCTGGCTTCATTAACATTAAGCACATGTGCATTAAGAATTACGGTAAGCCCTAATTGTTTGTAAAGAATTTAATTACAGTAATAATAAACTGTTGAAAATAAATATCAGGATTTGAAAAATACACACAAGTTCGATTCAAGAAAAAAAGTGTGTCATCAGTGGTGTGACATGACTTCTGGTGACAGTAAACAAAAACACCATACCAACTAGCAAAACAAATCTTATTACATAAACTTCCTTAAAAATAATTGCAGCGGGAGATAAAAACAAGAGAATAAACACAGACATTACACAAGAGACGGATATTGTGTAGAGAGCAATTGGGAAATGATTAACATTGGCATTAGGGGCAATATTGTGCATTACGACTACTCCCGATAGAAATATCAACTGAATTATGGAAAAATTTGTACAGTGCATCAAATGGAAACTAGATTTTTCAACTGAATACATTTTTATTCAAAACAAAACCTTGCTTTATCTACCGACAAATCAATCGTACAATTTTGGCGAATACCCAATATTCTTTCCTGGCGGCCTTTTGTTGGCTGAACGTTGTCACTTTTAATATGTGGAGACATTTTCATCCGCAGCGGATTCTCCATTCATCTCCTCGTGCGTCAAATTTCAAGTTTGCATTCCAATCGCTGTATGCTTGGGTGATGCCTGCTTTGGTTCTAACCACATGCAATTTGCTCATTTTTGTAAAAGCGCCAATTGTACTTGGTTTAGATGGCGAGGAGGAATATTTTCGACCCGGATTCTTTGCGACCGGGATTCTTTTCGACTCGAGGTAAAGTGCGCTTTTTTTCGACTGGGATTATTTTCGACCAGGAAAATTTTCGACCAGGAAAATTTTCGACTAGGAATTTTTTCGACTCAAACAGGATAATTTTCGACCAGGAAAATTTTCGACCAGGATTCATCTCGACCAGGATTTTTTTCGACCGGACATTTTTCGACTTCACCAATGGTTGGGGGTTTATATACCCCAAATAATGTCACGCATTATATAACTGACGATGTCAGTATACAATACGTGACGATGACACGTATTGCATACATGACAGGAGTAATGTGTATTGTTCAATCCAACACTATATTTTTTAATGGAAATTGCTGGAATTGTGTTTCTTGAATAAGCATTTTTTAGAAGCAAATAATCTACTTTTGCAGCCTTCTTTATAGCATTTACTCACTAAAAGTTTATTTCTAATTGCAGATTGTATTGTGCAATCCGATCTGTTTAATCGGTTACACTATCGCATCATGGAATTTCTTTAACGAGCGGATACACGAAGAAGAATTCATTCTTTTAAATTTTTTTGGTCAAGATTACGTGAAATATCAGAAGAACGTGCCTACTGGATTATCTTTTATATCGGGATTCAGGGTAGAGTACCAATAAGCGGACAAAAATCTTTATTTTCAATTCAATTTTTTTTTTTAATAAACAAACAAATAAATAAAAACTGTGTAAATTAATTTCAAACTTTAATTTCATCATTGGAGTCGCAAACAAGCAGAATCAAACCTATTTTTCTACTTTTTCTTTCGACAAATGAAAAAACATCGGATTCGATTAAATTCGTGTGAAAATGCTTTTATTTCTCATTATTATAAAATTAAACTACTGTAAAATATTCTAAAAACAGTGCTGCCACAAGGCAGATGTAATTTACAAAATAATGTACAAAAATATTTTTTTTCCATTGACATTTACATTTTTCTAAATAAATAAAGAGCACCACTAATAATAAAATTAAAAATGTTCTATAGCTGCTAAATAAACTAAGTTTGTTTAGATCGACAATATCAAAAATATAATGTGTTGTTTTTTCTTTTTGATATTGCTAATAAACGTTGTGATACGATGCTGTGAATATTACAGGATAATACTTGTTTTTGTTTTTTTTATACGGATGGGATTCGTAGGATTCGGATAGATTCTGGGGATTCGGATGGGATTCGGAGGGGATTCGATGGGACTTGGAAAGATGCATATTATCATCACATCATTATCTTTAAAACTGAATAATAAATATGAAATTTACCGGCAGTTTTGATCAAGTTATGTAATAAAACACTCCAAAATTCAGAAATTAACACGAAAGCAAAACCTAATTCCAGCCAATAGTAAACAATATTAAAAATACAAAAAATAAACCAAAGATATTGCTAAATTTTAATAACTGTTATGCTGGGGCATCACGTTGAAATAAAGGAGAGGTTTTTAAAGTGGAAAACAAAACACACGTCTTTACTCGTGGGTAAAATACAAGCAAGTGAGGAGTAATACAAAATTGTCATGGTAACGCTTTTACAACAATGTAACAGTATGATATAGCAATAACACGTTCTTCAACAATGAACTCAACATTACATTAACATAACTTAACAATAACCAAAGTTAAAAAATTAAATTAAAAGCGAGGGGCGCAGGTGGGTGCAGGTCAAGCGCGCACGTGAGCGCGCAGGTCAAGGCGAGTGAAAAATTCGACGGAAAATTTGAGGGAAAATTCAATTACCGAGTCATTTAGACTTGTCAATTATTCCAGTTTTGGAAAACAAAATTATTATATTGTCTCTTGAATTAGTGACTTTTTTGATTTCTATTCAAAATTCAAATTTTAAAAGAAAAAAATATTTCCAGAAAATTAAAATTAAATTAAATTAAAATTAAATTAAATTTAATTAATTTAAATCCCACGAAATGCATGTTTGAAACAGAAACTTGATAAAGTTTACCACCAAAAACTTTTTCAACAACTTCCATAAAATGAAAATAAAACAACAAATGAAACAGGTGTAAATCAGCTGAATGAAGACCTCTTTATCAGGTCACATCAAGGCCTGGGTTATTATGAGGAAGTGAGAAGCCTTGGAATCAAACATCATGACATATTCATGGCAGTGCATTTAACCAAAAAATCATTTATCAAACATACCGGTAATGTGGAATTAAACTTTTAAGAAAAAAAAAATCTTTTTATAATTTGTCTCATCACCTTTATGCCACAGGAAAAAAGCTAATTTCATGGTTATGTGCCCCAAGTAAAGCGAGGAACGTCGTATCTTTCTTTCTTTCTCTCTTTCTTTTATATTTTCCATTTATTTTTCTTGCATTTCCCTTCAAACACCTGTCGGGTTGACTTTGCCTAAAGGAGACTGGTGTCTCTTTACTGAATATTGGAGGAGGAACACCTGCTGCCATTTATATCACACCTCTCAAGGGTAAAGACACTTCCGGCCCCTCTTCACACAGGTCACACACACACACACACCCACCCACACACACACACACACACACACACACACACACACACACACACACACTGTAAACTCTCCGACTTGCGCCACAAATTGAATTGTCAAAGTTTCATGTTTCATATTAATTTTTTTGAAGAATATTCGTCCTAGGAGTCATAAATTTCTGTGATTTTATTAGATTCACACAGGTGCAAACATTTCCCCCACCATTCCGCATAATTTCCTATAATAGAATTTCCAAATTGGTTTCTAACAAAAAAAAAACTTCTAAACGTCATTTTTATTTGATTTATATTTATGTATTGGAGCATTTTACGCTAATCTGTTTGGCATTAAAAATTAAAAACGAATTAAAACACCGATAGTTTATTTGCTTCCATTTTGACCACCAAAGTGAATCTCATTTCATGCTCAATAAATTATGCATGGTTTCTTTTTTTAAACCAATATAAAATAGAATGGTAAAATACTGTTAAAATTTAGCGAAGAATTATCCATCGCTCCGTTGCTTAGCGACCACGTGTTTCGCAGCGAAGTCGCCCATCGGAATAATTTGACGCGCTATCTTTGAAATTGTTGGAAAACATGCGAAAAAACATTGTTTTCCAACAATTTCAAAGACAGCGCGTCAAATTATTGTTTTCAAAACAATATCACCTTCGTTAAAATCTGATTATTTGATGAAATAAGACTTATTTTACTTGCAAAAACTTATACATTAATTTATTGCCGTTTGTATTTGCCGTTATACAGAAGAAAATAACTGCACCAGAGCGAATAAATATTACATGTTTTTTTTAAGTACGGATCGACTTCCATTTAGCCACAAAATGCATTAAAGTTTTCGATCCAAAGTGCTCCGACTTACTAATTCTTGCAATTCCTCGCAAAAAACTTTATTTTATTTTAATTAAACTAGAATTAGCTATTTCACCGTGTCGCCATCTATCGCCAGAATAAAAAGCTCAAAAACGAGCTCGAAATTCAAATTTAGTAAACTATAATTTACTACAAACGGTTATAAAACAACGAGGAAAAATATTATGCTCTCTCCTGAGACTAAATTGGGCTAAATATTGCATGGTTTTATTCATTTGATTTAATTTAATTGTCGTCTGCACCGACGATTTTTCAATTTGCCCCTGACCTCTCCATTTTGCACTTGCATTTTTGCTAATTTCAAACATTTTTTTCCTCTGATTGAGCCACAAAAGTAAATGTCATTCCTTGTAAGAACACACAACTTGAGTTTGATGTGTTTTTTGAGTTGTGCAATGCACCCAAGCCTTTCTGTGCCCCCTAAGTTTTGTGTTTTCTTCACTGAAAAACAAAGGGGTGAAAAATGGGTCAAAGTCACTGGCTAAATGTAGGGTGAGTGACCGAGTGACGCGATAAGAATTGGAGAGGAGTGCCAATCACGTGCCAAACCTTGGACCAAGGCCAAACATCATAAGTGAGAGAGCGACATTGCTAAAACCCGTGTACCTGTGTAAAATTGACAATGGCTTCACAAGATATGGATCCTGATGTTGCAAAGACTTTATTTCGCGAAGGTGTGACATTAATATTTTTAGATGTACCACCAAAAACTGAATTTGGAATAGATCACAATACTTAGAATGTGGAAACCGATATCAAAGGTGTCAAGATGATTCCTCTGGGCATTCATTTTGTATATTACAGGTAATTTCGAGGTTAAAAATTTGGATTTGGATTTTGCAATGACTAATGACCACAATTTATTTTCTTTATTTCAGTGCAGTTAGTCGGGACAACCAAATGGCACCCAGAACTGGATTTTTTCATTAATTCAATAAAGGAGAAATAGTTGTTACAAAATGGGATAAATATCTCGAAGGTTATTTTAATTAACGTTTAAATTGGTCTGTAACCTGAATTGTGTATCGTTCAATATAGATATCAAAGATGAAGTCACTTCAGATGAAGAAATAGACAGGCTTAAAGAGAATTTAAGGGAGCTTGACAAACATTTAGGCGCTTATCCATACGACAACTGGAAAAAATGGATTTTCCAGACCTACTACATGACTGGTAAGGAAAAAAATTTCGTATTTTGTAAAATATTTTATACAAAACTTATTCTCTTAGACACAGTTTTAGAACGGGTGCAGCCATTAAACAAAAAAATTTCGTCAGTTTCCCATTTAATAACTGATGAGAGTGAATCGTCAACAAGAACAAATAAGAGACCAAAACTAGATGATTTTCTTCCGAAAATGTGTCAAAAACCCGGAACGGAAATTCGTTTTTCCAAATTTCCTGAAAAAAGTAAGAAGAAAAAAAAGACAATTTTGATTTTAAAAAAGTAACTTAAATGTTTTGTGAAATCACAAAACAGTTTAGATTTGACCTATACTTTAGATCAAATGCTCAAATCGTATACAGATCCTGAAGACATTCTCGGAGAACTTCAAATGGCTTTTATTTGTTTTATTTTAGGACAGGTGTACGACGCATTTGAAGAATGGAAACATTTAATCCACTTGCTGTGCTCGTGCGACAATGCTCTTACGAAATACGCAGATTTATATTCAAAATTCATTTTTGTACTTCATCACCAACTTCAGGAAATTCCTCGCGATTTCTTTGTAGATATTGTCAGTCGTGAAAACTTCCTCGTCAACACATTGCATTCTTTCTTCTCCAATTTGAACGGGAACCAACAAGTACCGCACGAAATTGTAGAAAAGGGTAGAAGGTTTAAAAAAATATTTAACGAAAACATTCAAGTGGGATTTTGATAGGGAAGATGATGATGAAGCGCCTGTTGTTGTTGAAACTGAAGAAATGTGATTCGTGTGAATAAATAAAAATATTTGGTCAAAGTAATTTTTTTTGGAATTTTTTATTTATTAATAAAAATGATGACATTGCAATTCGATTGACGAGTTTCAAAATTATCAACATCCGAAGTTAAACTCTAAACCTTCAAAGAAATTTCATTAAAAATCATGCTAATTAGACATTTTCTTTAATTATTTCACTTTATTTACAACATCGTCTGCAATTTAACCCGTAGTTTTTCTACTTTTGTCTGCTGCAATCAATGAATTCGATGGATCCTAATTAATCCTGAATTTTCACCCGAAGCCACTAATAAATGCGATCCGAAGTTTGGACTCCAAGCCACCTGAAATTAGGATTAAAATTAGATTAAAATTAGATTAAAATAATATTAATTTTTAATCTCCACTCACTTTATTAATGGATGCAATTTCAAACGAACGAAGATCAGATGAGGTCATTGTATTTGCGTGAGTTAATCGCGTAATTTCGTCCTGGGGTATTAAATTATTTGATATCTAATAAAAAATACAATTAAAATGCATGAAATCGCTAAGGAGTAATAGAATACTCGAGAGGTAACAGAAGTAAATAAACTAAAGTACCATAAAATATTCATTTACTTCCACCAATTCAATAAAACGAGTCTCTAGATTTTTACCGGTACGTTATCCATAAAAACTATTCCGTAATCCGTGACCGCGTCTCTTTATAAGACTCAGATGTCTTCTCTGGCGTTCGTTTGGCTGGATCGCAAGAATCGGCCGTCGATTGATCACTTCGAACATCTTGAGCTGAATTATCTGCTGAATTTTTCGACGAATTTGTCTCTATTTTGTCACCCAGATCGGACTCTAGCGTCTTTAGATTGCAAACATTTGTTCTATAAATTGGCTGCAATTAAAAAAAATATACATTTTAATTTCAATCAATATTAACTAGAAATATATTCCTTACGAATCGTTTTCTCGATATCCTTTTCTAATTACCAACGCCGTGCAGAAGTTGGGTCAAAACTGTGCCCACTACTTCACCATTCGAATCGCAAGTAGCCGTACAATTTAGCCAATCATTAACGGACACTTGCTACAAAGAAAAAATGTAAACATAAATTTCAATAATAATTTAACAAGTAAGGATAAAATTACCCAAATGGAGCAGTTATGTGCTGCTATACATCACGAGCCATTACCGAAATAGCCCTTCTCCACAAACCTTAGATTCGTTCGCCATAAACTAAAAACAAAATTTTGGTTCAAATATGTACCGATGAAAGAAAATATAAAAATGAATAAATTTGACACGTTACAAGTCCATTTATAAAAGTAAACTACCTAAATTTCGACCAAGTCGAAAGGAATCCTGGTCGAAGTGAATCCCGGTCGAGATAAATCCTGGTCGCAAAGAATCCTAGTCGATAAAATTCCAGGTCGCAATCCAACCGGTCGAAAAGAATCCTGGTCGCAAACAATCCTGATCGGAAACAATCCTGGTCGCAAACAATCCGGTCGAGAAAAATCCGGTCGCAAAAAATCCGGTCGAAAAAAAACGCGGTCGAAAGGAATCCGAGTCGAAAATATTCTACCCTGCCGTTTAGATTCGTCGTGTTTTTTATCTATGTACCGCAACTACGCTCAAGTGCTGTTTCTTCAAGCCGGTGAATTTTACACATTACTAGTTAATGTTGTTTTAATAATGATTACTTTCTACAATTTGAAGTCAATGAGTTCGGGAATTGCAATGGCAAATCAACAAATTCATTCGCAAATGTAGGAATTTTAGTTATTTATGACAAGAATAATTTCAAATATTTGATCATTTACTTTTTAGGCTCCGAATGTATGTGAAGTTATTACTGGTTACCGGTGTTTGTTGGGTTTTTGAAGTTTTGGAGTGGGTTACTTTCCCTTATAGACACAACTCATATCAACATACTGGTGTGTACCTGAAGTTTTAAACAGTCTGCAAGGAGTCATATTGTTTCTTATTTACAACTGCAATTGTGAAATGAAAGCTAAAACACATAAACATTATTGTGACATAATTGAACGGTTGAGGAGTTGGCTTTGTTTTTAAAAAAAACTCACAATCTCCTTACACTAATTAGGTTTTGAATTATAATAATAGATCGGAATTGACTAGTTAGAACTAAAGGTAGAATAGAAAATTTCCTATTAAGATTTAGCATTAGCAAAGGCAGTTCTCTCTAAGAGCTTGATTAGCCTTATGCTGAAAATAAACTACTAAAAGAACAATTACAATTTGGAGGAGCTCAGTAGCCAGCGGTAACTCTAGTATTCTACTAAGGTTATTGGTACACTCCACACCCAAAGCAGAGACAATTTAATAGAAGAGGTAATCCATCTAGCAGGACTGACTACAATCAACAAGCACCATTTGGAGCTCAACAACACTGGTTGGGGATATTGTCACAACTGTTGTAACCAAGGTAATTATAGAGGAAATATGAACATGTACATTTTTATATCTTCCACCAGTTTGGCATAGTTTTTGGTGGGTTGGTATTTTAAAAAATCCATGAAGAAAACTGCCAATGCTTTACAATTTTCTAATTTGGGATATTCGTAGCAAATCGTTGTCAACCTTGACATCTTTTGAAACAACTGTTGTTTATTGAATGTTATATTCCTGTCCGCCAGGTGTCTTTGTCACCTGTGCACCTGTCCCTGGCACTGACCAATCAGTGACCTGTTCTGTATTTTGTGCTCCGCGCACTTTTAAACATCTGTTTTAGATTAAAACCATCTCTGTTAATATTTCACCAAAAAACCACGCGTCTCCAATTTTATGCCTCCAACATATTAGAACTAAAACTACAGGTTATGGGCCCAGCACGCTTCCACTGCGCTTAAAAATCATCAAGTTTTGTACCGGAACATTCGAGGAAGTTAAAAACGAATTTAACACGAACATTCCACAAGAAACAGAACTAAGAAACGATGGCGAACAGCGGCGGAAATTCAGCTCGAATCGAGGCGTTGGGAAAGGAAAACTTCGACACATGGAAGATCCAGATGGAAGCAATTTTGGATCAACGGGACCTACTCGTGCACGCGGAAGGTACGTCGAAACGACCAGAAACCATCGAAGGAAACGCGAAACGTATGAAGGAGATCGAAACGTGGGAGAAAAGTGATCGAACAGCCAAAAATGACATTTTGCTAAATATAAAACAATCGGAACTTCGAATGGCTAAAAATTGCAACACCGCGAACGAATTGTGGAGGAAGCTGCATAGTGTGTACCAATCGAAAGGACCGGCAAGAAAAATCACGTTGTTAAAACGACTCGCAACACACAAGATGGCGGACGGAGAAAACGTGGAGAACCACTTAAAAGAATTCTTCGAGCTGGTGGATAAGCTACTAGACATGGATTTCAAGATGCCCGAAGACTTCACAACGATCTTACTGCTACTAAGCCTGCCGAACTCTTACGACAACTTCAGATGCGCAATAGAATCGCAAGATAAATTGCCCTCGCTGGAAGTTTTGGAGGGAAAGATCAAAGACGAGTCCATCGCCCGCGGAAAAGGGAAAGAAGACGTATCGGACGCCATGATGGCCAGAAAAACGTTCCAAAAACGTAAGCAACCAAAGAAATACGGCGACGAAAATTCGAATTCGACCGAGAAGCCAGCTTTTAAATACAAGTGTCACGGTTGCGGAAAAATTGGCCACAAAATCGCCGATTGCCGAAGTAAAAGCAAGAAGGAAAGCGCATCAAGAACCGAGAAATCCAAGTACGAATTATTTTTCTGCGAGCAAATCGAGACAGCACTGATAAGCGAGAAGTCACGACCGAAAAATTGGTGTTTGGACAGCGGCGCAAGTTCCCACATGTGCTCGAACGATTCAACATTTTCGACGATCGAATTGCTGAAAAACCAGAAGCTGAATTTGGCCAGCAAGGCGAGCACGAAAATCGACGGAAAAGGAACCGCGAAAATCGTCGTCAAGACTGGGGACGGAAATATGAAGTTGGATTTGGCAGAGACTCTTTTGGTACGAGATTTGCGAACGAATTTGATGTCAGTCGGGAAAATCACGGAACGAGGCCACAAAGTAATTTTCGACGATAAATCAGGAACAGTAATAAATTCGAAGGGAGAAATCGTACTCACCGCCGAAAAAAGAAATGGATTGTATTACATCGTCGACGAGACCGAGGATGCTGCGACTGCAGCGGAAATTGAAGTCGGAACCGGATCAAAACCTGCAAAACCCGCAAGTACGAAAATACAAGAATGGCACAAAAGACTTGGGCACCTGAACGAGTCAAGTCTGAAAATACTAAACGAAAAGGCGGACGGAATGAATTTGGAAAAGGACGCCAAGCTGCCAACTTGTGAAACTTGTATCGAGGGGAAGCACGCAAGTACGAAATTTCCTGACTCCACGTCAAAAAGCAAAAAACTGCTGGAACTTGTACACTCGGACGTTTGCGGACCAATGCCAACAAGGTCCATGAATGGATCGAGGTATTTCGTGACGTTTACCGACGATAAATCGAGATGGTGCAAGGTGTACTTTTTGAAACACAAAAGTGAAGTTTTCGAGGCATTCAAGTCGTTTAAAACTTTTTGCGAGAAGGAAACTGGATGCGCGCTCAAAGTTTTACGATCGGACAACGGGAAAGAATATGTAAATAAGAAATTCGACGCATATTTACAAGAAAACGGCATAAAGCGCCAAACCAGCGTCGAACGAACCCCGGAACAAAATGGCGTCTCGGAAAGAATGAATAGAACTTTGATCGAGATGGCACGATGCATGTTACTGCAAGCAAAATTGCCCAACACGTACTGGGCGGAAGCAATCAACACTGCATGCCACATCCGAAATAAATGCCCAACTAGAAGTTTAGAAAATGAAATCCCGCATCAAGTTTGGACCGGAAGAAAACCAAATGTCGACTATTTTCGAGTTTTCGGGAGCAGAGTCTTCGCGTTGGACAAGAAACCAAACAAGGGGAAGTTCGAACCGAAGTCAAAAGAATGTATTCTCATCGGATATTGGGACGGATCGAAGGCGTATCGTTTATGGTCGAAAAGCGAAAATAAGATTATAAAAAGTCGAGACGTGAAATTTGTCGAAAAATCAAAAAATGAGACGAATGAAGAATGTGGAGAAGACGATAATAATAATTTTAATAATGATTTCACCGATTCCAGAACAGATCCAGACGAAAACAGAACCGAAAATTCCGAAGATGAAATAGAGAACGCAAACGAGAACGAACCCAACAATGCAGCCGAGCCCGACAATGAGAACGAGAGAGAGACGCAACACGAAGAAGCCGAACCTCGTCAAAATGAAAACACGAAAACGATTCCACGACGATCCGCTAGAACACCAAAACCTTATCCAAACCGAAATGGGGACCCACCCAGAAAGAAATATACAAGAAAGAATCTGACAACAACTAATGAAGTTTTGGACGAAATTGCACAGATAGCAATTCTCGACGATCCAACAACAGCGGCCGAAGCTTTGAATGGAAATGACCCACAAGAATGGATGAAAGCGATGAAGGACGAATACGACGCTTTAATTGAAAACGAAACGTGGGAGGAGTGCGACCGACCGAAAAATAGAAACGTAATCGGATGTAGATGGGTCCTCCGCACAAAATTTGAAGCAGACGGGTCAATCGAACGCAGAAAGGCCCGACTGGTCGCCAAAGGATATGCACAGCAGCCAGGCATCGACTACTTTGAAACCTACGCGCCCGTCGCACGACCGGGATCAATTCGAATGATGATGGCAATCGCAGCCGAGTTGGGATTGACCGTACACCAAATGGACGCGATAACGGCATATTTGAACGGCGAAATCGAAGAGGAAATTTTTATGGAATTCCCCGAATATTTGGAATTTATTGCTGGAATAAAAATCAAGAAAGGAAAAGTCTGCCGGATGAAAAAGGCGTTATACGGATTGAAGCAGTCGGGTCGCCAGTGGTACAAAAAACTGGACGAGAAGTTGCAAAAGCACGGACTGAAGCCAACAAACGCAGACCCATGCGTGTATTACCAGACGAATGGAGAAGTCATCACGCTCGTCGCAATCTACGTGGATGATTTTATCATCGCAACGAACTGCAAAAGAAACCTGGAGAAAATAAAATCGAACCTGAAGAGCGAGTTCAAAATGAAGGATTTAGGACAAATTCACTACTGTTTGGGAATCGAGTTTAAACAGGACGAAAAGACGAAATCAATCACGATGGCGCAGAAAAAATACGTTAAGGACATACTGAATCGTTTCGGAATGCAAGACTGCTCGAAAAACACAACTCCACTCGACGCAAATCAGAAATTGCAGAAAAACAAGAAAAAGGAGGATGGGACCGACGAAGAGCTACTGGATCCGGAAAAGTTCCCGTACCAAAGTTTAATCGGATCACTCATGTACCTCGCCGTTTGCACTCGACCCGATATTTCCTACACCGTCAGCGCATTAAGTCAATATAATTCGTGTTTCACCGGAACTCATTGGACAGCAGCAAAACGCGTCCTAAGATATTTGAAGCATTCATCGAATCTCGGGCTAAAATTCGAAAAGACCGGAAAAGACTTAGTCGGCTACACGGATGCAGATTGGGGAGCAAACTTGGACGACCGTCGCTCGTACACCGGCTACTGCTTTAAACTCGCGAACGCGACAATATGCTGGGAAGCAAGAAAGCAGAAGACCGTCGCAACCTCGTCGACCGAAGCAGAATATATGGCGTTGGCCGACGCGTCAAAAGAAGCAATCTACTTGCGAAACTTCCTAGACGAAATTAAATACATCAACAAGAAGAAAGAAACGACCCTCATTTATAGCGATAATCAGGGGGCACACAAATTGGTGCGAAACCCAATTTTCCATTCCAGGACCAAGCACATCGATATTCGCCACCATTTCGTTCGAGAAACATATGAGCGGGGAGATATCAACATAGAATTCCTGGAGAGTGAGAAGATGGTCGCCGATGTGTTGACCAAGGGGCTTTTTAAGCCAAAACACGAAGAATTGATCGCCCAATTTGGATTGAAGGAAATTGTTTAAGAAATATTGTTTTTTAATATTTGAATTGTTTGTGAATGAATACTTTAATGTTTAAATGTCTAAATTGCTTAAGAAAAATGTTTTGAATTTTGAAATGTAGGAATATTTCCATTCAGGGGAAGTGTTGTTTATTGAATGTTATATTCCTGTCCGCCAGGTGTCTTTGTCACCTGTGCACCTGTCCCTGGCACTGACCAATCAGTGACCTGTTCTGTATTTTGTGCTCCGCGCACTTTTAAACATCTGTTTTAGATTAAAACCATCTCTGTTAATATTTCACCAAAAAACCACGCGTCTCCAATTTTATGCCTCCAACATATTAGAACTAAAACTACAACAACTTAATAAAGCAATTATAAATATTTCAACTTCCTAACTTGTCGTTAATATAATTACTGTTATAATTAACTTCCTTAAAACAATTTTCAGGGAAAACAAATCTATAGAACAAAAACACAGCACACACTTCCAGCGACGGTTGAGGAATGATTAACATTGGTATCAGGAGCAATATTGTGTATCCGATAGAAATATCAACTGAATTATGGAGAAATTTTCAGAGTGCATCAAGTGGAAACTGTACTTTTCAGCTGACTACATATTTATTGAAAACGAAGCCTTGCTTTATCTACCGTCAAATCAATCGTACAATATTGGCGAATACACAACAAACAACCAAACCGCACTTGTTTGCGTTCCACAAGATGTTCGACCACTATTTTATGACATAGACTTGATTTACGTTACAGCATGGATGTTGTCAATCATTGCACTCATTTTTGCCGTATATTGTCATTCGCTAAGTGTGAGTACTGTTTACGACAAACGACCTCTTATATGCCATATGGTATGTTTAATAAGCCTATTTGTAACTGGTGTTGCGTACCAACTTGGACCTTGTGTTGTTAGAAAGATGTGTTACTTTGTAGGCATTTGTAACCAGTATTCTTTCCTGGCGGCCTTTTGTTGGCTGAACGTTGTCACTTTTAATATGTGGAGACATTTTCATCCGCAGCGGATTCTCTTGACGTACGAGGGTACGTCAAGTTTCAAGTTTGCATTCCAATCACTGTACGCGTGGATGGCACCAGCTGTGGTGCTAATCGTATCCAATTTGCTGATTTTTGTAAAGGCTCCTCTTGTTAATTACAGCGCAATATGTTTTATATCTACGTACAGCAACAAAACTCAAATGCTTTTTTTGCGAGCTGGTGAATGTTTCCCATTACTAGTTAATTTTGTTTTAGTGATAATAACTTTCTACAATTTGAAGTCAATAAGCACGGGAGTTGCAATGGCAAATCAAAAAATTCATTCACAAATGTAAGAATCGAAGTTATTTATGTATGACAAGAATAATTTCAGATTTTTTTTATAATTTAAATTTTAGGCTCCGAATGTATGTCAAGTTATTGCTGGTCACTGGTTGTTGTTGGCTTTTTGGACTTTTGGAATATGTTACTTTGCCTTATTCACCTAACCCAACATACTGGATTGTACCTGATGTTATAAACAGTCTGCAAGGACTCGTATTGTTTTTTATTTACAACTGCAATTGTGAAATTAAAGCTAAAATAAGTAAACATTATTCTAACATAATTGGTCAGTTGAGGAGTTGGCTTTGTTTATAAACAAAACTCACAATTTCATCTACAATTCTGCGTTATTGAATGAAAAGAATGTAATCAAAATGTAATAAACTTCCTAAATCATTCTGTAGTAGTTTTACTGTATGGTCAATGCAGCAAACTAAGTTACTATTACTACGTTTACATGCCCCGAATATTTTGAGTGGTGAATAATTCAAGTGGTGAAAAAATCAAATTGCTGTGGTTAAATGCAGAAAATAATTCGTGGTCATTTTCGGTCTTCGACCAATCGGGAAGTTCCGGAAGTGATGCGCATTAAAAGTAGTTCGAGTTCACTCGAAATAAACAACCTTCTTCAAGGGATTATTCACTACTCGAATAATCCTTGTCATGCCTTTTTACATGACAGTTGTGCACACGGAATATACTTGTACACACATCCCTATAGTCAAGCTTGACAGATTTCAAATGATCGGAAAATTTGAATTTTCGCACGCGATTGTTGCGTCATTTACAAATGATATAAATTTTTATACTTAAAACAAAGGAACATAATTGTTCTCACGAGTCATGGAAGCCATTAGATAATAAACATAACGAGTATTTTTAAAGCAATACCGTCAGTTCTGTAGAAACAATTGTACAAACTATGCAGCAGTATCCAAACTGCCTCAAATGGAAACTTTACCACTCAACTGATTACATTTTAACTGAAAACAAAACATTAATTTACCTGCCTTTAAATATGACGTACACCGTAGATGAATACCGAACAAACAAAGATACTGCACTAGTTTGCATTCCGGAAGATGTTCAACCACCATTTTATTGCATAGATCTACTTTACGTCACGGGATGGGTATTGTCAATAACCGCACTTATTTTTTCCACATATTTTCACTGCACATCGCGTACAACAGTTTACGACAAACGACCGCTTGTGTGCCATATGATATGCTTATTGAGCTACTATTTGTGTATTCTTGTGTTCCAAGTGGGACCCGACTACGACAGACAGACCTGTTACTTTCTAGGTATTTGTGCTCAATATGCTTTCATCGCGGCCTTTTGTTGGCTCAACGTTGTCATTTTTAATGTGTGGAGACATTTTCATGCGCAACGGATTCTCCAGTCCACAAATCGTCCATCGAGATTAAAGTACACGTGCCAATCACTGTACGCGTGGATGATACCAGCGTTGATTCTAATCGTATCCAATTTGCTGATTTTTGTAAAGGCTCCTGTTGCCGTTAGTTTCAGCGAAAGATGTCTTGTGAATTCGTATGATAACCATGCTCAAGTGTTTTTTCTGCATTGGAGTGAATGTTGCATTTTTATGGTTAATGTTGTTTTGATGTCTATTACGTGTGTGAATTTGAGATCGATGAGCGCGGAAATTGCAGTGGCAAATCAACGGATTCATTCGCAGATGTAAGTTTGTTGTTCACAATAAATTTGAGTTAGTTTAATGAATAATGTTACTCCGTATTTCAGGTTGAGAATGTACATAAAGTTAGTATTGGTCACTGGTGTTTGTTGGGTCATTCAAATTGTTGAATGGGCTATACCTTTGAACACTCGACCATCTTTTTGCATTGCGCCCGATCTGTTTAACTCTCTGCAGGGACTTATTTTGTTTCTTATTTACAATTGCAATAGTGAAGTTAAAACCAAATTACGTCAACATTTCTCAACCATAACTCTATGTCTCAGAGGTGGCTTTGCAATATCACAGAGATCAGCATCATCTCACTTATGAAATACATATTACTTTTCATGTAATTATAATAATTTAACACTAAATATAAACTGTAAGTACATTTTTAAATGCTTACGTGAATAGTTAAGTGTAATTATAAGTGGTCACATGATATGTCATTGAAATAAAATCCTTGGAACAGTTTTATAATATATTTGCTTTGTTTCAACAAGGATTACGATATTAACTAGATATATATTACCATTCGATTATTCAGTCATAATATAACTACTCCGTACCCGACATCTGGATGCCAAAATCAAGCAGAAAAATCTCAGTGTGCGCACGCATAAATGCAATAAAAACTTTATTCTTAGAATATTTAGTATTTGAATTTGGCATTAAGATAACAGGCTGTAGTCAGTTCATTTTTGAAATGCTGCCCAGCAAAACAGTTACACTGCTTTGCAATGCTTCTCCACTGAAGTAATTTGAATTTTTAAAAAATCAGCGATGACGCTTTACGATTTTCTAATTTAGGATATTCTTGGAAATCAACCTTGACATCTTTTCAAACAACATAATAAAGCTATTATCTGTTGTGAAAGTATGAATACGTAATTAAGCTTTCTCATTTGTCGTTAACATAATTCCTGTTATAATAAAATTTCCTTAAAAAAATTTTAAGAGGAAAACAAATCAAGAGGATTTAACACACAGCACACACTTTCAGTGACGATTCACTACAGACATCACTTAGGGAATGATTAACATTGGTATCAGAAGCAATATTGGGTATTACGAATATTACGAATTATGGATAAACTTTCTGAGTGCATCAAATGGAAACTGTACTTTTCAACTGACTACATTTTGATTGAAAATGAAACCTTGCTTTATCTACCGACAAATCAATCGTACAATATTGGCGAATATGCAACAAACAATCAAACCGCACTGGTTTGTGTTCCACAAGATGCTCGACCACTGTTTTATGACATGGACCTAATTTACATAATTGCTTGGCTATTGTCAATCAATGCACTCATTTTATCCGTATACATCCAGTCGCGAAGTATGAGTAATGTTTACGACAAACGACCTCTTTTATGCCACATGATGTGTTTGTTGTGCTTCTATGTATTTGGTCTTTCGTACCACCTAAAACCTAGTTTTATTAGAAAGATGTGCTATTTTATAGGCACTTGTTACCAGTATTCTTTCTTGGCGGCCTTTTGTTGGCTGAACGTTGTCACTTTTAATGTGTGGAGACATTTTCATCCGCAGCGGATTCTCTATTCAACACCTCGTGCATCAAGTTTCAAGTTTGCATTCCAATCGCTGTATGCTTGGTTGATGCCTGCTTTCGTTCTAATCATATGCAATTTGCTCATTTTTGTAAAAGCGCCAATTGTACTTGGTTTAGATTCGTCATGTTTTTTATCTATGTACCGCACCAACGCTCAAGTGCTGTTTCTTCAAGCCAGTGAATGTTACACATTACTAGTTAATGTTGTTTTAATAATGATTACATTTTACAATTTGAAGTCGATGAGCTCGGGAATTGAAATTGCAAATCGGCGAATTCATTCACAAATGTAAGAATTTTCGTGGTTTGGTTATTTGTGACAAGCATAATTCCAATTTATATGATAATTTACATTTTAGGTTTCGAATGTATGTCAAGTTATTACTGGTCACTGGTGTTTGTTGGGTTTTTCAAATTTTGGAGTGGGTTACATCGCCTTATGTACGTAACCCAGCGTACTGGACTGTACCTGATGTCATCAACAGTCTGCAAGGATTAATATTGTTTCTTATTTACAACTGCAATGGTGAAATTAAAGCCAAAATACGTAAACATTATTCTAACATAATTGTTCAGTTGAAGAGTTGGATTTGTATATAAAAAAAACTCACTGTCTCACCTTGGGGATAATGTCACAACCGTTGCAACCAAGGTAATTATAGAGGAAATATGTACATGTACATTTTTATATCTTCCACCAGTTTGGCCTTGTTTTTGGGCCGTTGGAATTTTAAAAAATCCATGAAGAAAACTGGCAATGCTTTACAATTTTCTAATTTGGGATATTCCTAGCAAATCGTTGTCAACCTTGACACCTTTTCAAACAACTTAATAAAGCAATTATAAATAATTAAACTTTCTAAGTTGTTGTTAATATAATTACTGTTATAATAATCTTCCTTGAAACAATTTGCAGAGGAAAACAAATCTATAGAACAAAAACACAGCACACACTTCCAGTGACAGTTGAGGAATGATTAACATTGGTATCAGGGGCAATAATGTGTATCTGATAGAAATATCAACTGAATTATGGAGAAGTTTGCTCAGTGCATCAAATGGAAATTAGACTTTTCAACTGACTACAATTTTATTGAAAACAAAACCTTGCTTTATCTACCGACAAATCAATCGTACAATATTGACGAATACACAACAAACAATCTCACCGCATTTGTTTGCATTCCACAAGATGTTCGACCATTATTTTATGACATGGACTTAATTTACATAATTGCTTGGCTATTGTCAATCATTGCACTCATTTTTTCTATTTACTTCCAGTCGCGAAATGTGAGTAATGTTTACGACAAACGACCTCTTTTATGCCACATGATGTGTTTGTTGTGCTTCTATGGATTTGGTGTTGTGTACCACCTACAACCTAGTTTTATTAGAAAGACGTGCTACTTTGTAGGCATTTGTGGCCAGTATTCTTTCCTGGCGACCTTTTGTTGGCTGAACGTTGTCACTTTTAATGTGTGGAGACATTTTCATCCACAGCGGATTCTCTATTCAACATCTCGTACATCAAGTTTCAAGTTTGCATTCCAATCACTGTACGCATGGATGGTACCTGCTTTGATTCTAATCGTATCAAATTTGCTGATTTTTGTAAAGGCTCCTCTTGCTAATTACAGCGCAATATGTTTTATGTCTATGTACAGCAACAAAACCCAGGTGCTTTTTTTGCAAGCTGGTGAATGTTTCCCATTACTAGTTAATGTTGTTTTAGTGATAATAACTTTCTACAATTTGAGATCAATAAGCAAGGGAGTTGCAATGGCAAATCAAAAAATTCATTCACAAATGTAAGAATCGTAGTTATTTATGTACGACAAGAATAATTTCAATTTTTTTTATAATTTACATTTTAGGCTCCGAATGTATGTCAAGTTATTGCTGGTCACTGGTGTGTGTTGGCTTTTAGGAGTTTTGGAGTGGGTTACTTTGCCTTATACACATAACCCAACATACTGGATTGTACCTGAAGTTATAAACAGTCTGCAAGGACTCATATTATTTTTTATTTACAACTGCAATCGTGAAATTAAAGCTGAAATGAGTAAATATTATTCTAACGTAATTGGTCAGTTGAGAAGTTGGCTTTGTTCATAAACAAAACTCACAATTTCATCTACAATTCTGCGTTATTGAATGAAAAGAATGTAATCAAAATGTAATAAACTTCCTAAATCATTCTGTAGTAGTTTTACTATATTCTTTCCGCACTCAAGAAGAGCCCTGGAATCTTGGCTCCCATTGGCCTAGTCTGTTTACTCAGAACTGTATATAGTTATAGTTGAAGTTCTACTACAAGGAAAAGTAGTTCTCTATAATGCATTTCTGGTGTTTTGGGTCTTTTTTTATTTATCACTACACAAGTGATATGGCTTGGCCAATGGGAGCCAAGATTCCAGGGTTCTTCTTGAGTGCGGAAAGAGTATATATTGTCAATGCATCCAGCGAAGTTACCATTATTACGTTTACATGCACCGAATATTTTTAGTGGTGAATAATTCGAGTGGTGAAAAAATCAAATTGTTGTGTTCACCTGCAGAAAATAATTCGTGATTACTTTTGATTTTCGACCAATGGGGAAGTGCCGGAAGCAATGCGCATTAAAAATAATTCGAGTTCATTCGAATTAAACAACCTTCTGCGAGGGATTATTCACTACTCGAATAATCCTTGTCATCCCTGTTTACATGACAGTTGGGGGGCAGCGAGGGGTGCTAAGCAGAGATGGGTGCCGGGCAGAGAGGAACGCCAGACGAGAGGGGCGCCGGGAAGAGAAAGGTGCCGGACAGAGGGGGAGCCGGGCAGAGTAATGTGCCAGGCGGAGAGGGGTGCCGGGCAAAGGAGTACGCCAAACGCCTCCTACAAAGAGTCTTCATGAGTGTTCAAATATAAGCTGAACAGGTCAGGGGGCGCCACCCCTAAAGATGCATTTGTAGGTTCAAAAACCCATTTTTTGATCCAAATTTATTTTTCACAAATATGCTTACCGGTACTTCTTTTGGAAGGGGGTGGAAGTGGGGCACCAGCATGACCAAAAGAAATGAGTGCATTAGAAGTATACTCTAAGAACGAGCCCGTAAAATTGTAAATGTATAAATGATTTTTTTTTAAATTACGACAAGGGACAAGAGGCGCCTGATTTTTTTAAGCCCAGGACGCTGAAAAGTGTTAAGACGGCCCTGGGTAAAGCCCTAGGAAAACTCGCTCACCGCCGACCGTCGCCGAATCTCGTTGACATGTCCGAGACTCGCCATCGCCGACAGAGCAAATCGCTGTCCGTGAACCATCGCCACTGACTGTAAGCCACCGAGAGCTGCTACGGAACGTACAGTCACCACCATAAAAGGAACAGCGTAATTTTCATCCGCTCACTGACGGCCATCGTGTGCACCGTTGACTTGTCCGGGCACGCAATCGTCGCCACAGCAAACCCACTTGCCGTGAACCATCGTCATTGACTGCAAGCTACCGTCGACTTGTCCAGAGCGTGCAGTCACTGCCATCGAACGAGCAGTGTACCGTACTTCCTAGCGATTCCGCCTCGCCATTTTGTGCGCAACAAACACCGATTGTTGGCACTATTTTCATTTATTTCTCGTGAGCATTGTAGCTCACATTTCAGTTTAATCTCTTCATTTATTAGTATTAAATAATTCATTATATTTCCTAAATTATTTTGTAAAATTGTCGAATAAAATTCTTTTGTCATTTTATTTAACCAAACCTGTATTCATTTTTTTTAATACCCCTAGACCAAGGGTCGGCAATCTTTTTTTTTTAACCTAATTAAACCTAACCTAACCTGACCTAAACTAACCAAACTAACTTAACCAAACTAACCTAACCAAACTAACCTAACCAAACTAACCTAACCAAACTAACTTAACCAAACTAACCTAACCTGACCTAACCTGACCTAAACTAACCTAACCTAACTGAATCTAAGCAGCTGAAACACGGCGACGCTAAAACGGGCATCGTTAAAAGTAAGTATTTATTAAATAAATTCCCGGATCACAACACCATTTAATCTAATGTCATGAGATAAGTAATCATCATTTTCTGAAGTGCTGCCTATCAAAATGTCACTCTTGACTGTAACATTCCTAAACAAAAGAATTTCAAAATTTGCTCAGGCTCAACAACATTTAAGTTTGAATTCGTTCAAATGTCTGGTGATATTTGACATAACGGTTCAACATTGGTGTCAAGCTAAAACGAATATACATCCCTAGACAAGCTTGACTTACTTTCAAACAATACAGCAATTATTTCTTGTGAAAGCACTAATAATTTGTATTCTCCATAAACACCCTGAAAACAAGAACTAGCAGTTCAGTGCGAGAAGAAGTTATAAACACACGGGACACAGTTCCACAGACATTAACATTAGGGAGTGTAAGAAATATTTATTATGCACTAGCAGAAATCTAAACAAAACTATGGAACTACGGAAACGGCATCAAATGGAAACTACAGTATTTAAGTGACTACATTTTTATTCAAAACGACACCCTGTTATACCTACCGCTAAATTCGACTTACACCATCGCTAGATATACAACAAACAAAAACACAGCATTTGTTTGCATTCCATGTGATGCCAAACCACCGCTTTATGACGTAGACCTCATGTGTATAATTGCATATGGATGTTATCAACCATTGCACTGATGCTTTCCATATATTTTGCCTACGTGTTTCCATGTGCGAGCACTGTTTACGACAAACGACCGTTTGTGTGCCATATGATGTGTTTGTTAAGCTATTACGTATTACACTAGACCTATCTGTTACTTTTTGGTATTTGTGGTCAATATGCTTTTCTAGCAGCTTTTTTGTGAAGTCTTTGAAAGGCTTCATTCCATTTGTTAATATAGAATAGAAAATATTTTAGAAAAAAAGAAAAAAAAAACTAACAGCAAAAGTAAAGATTAAACATTTGCAAGAGATAATTTCTTTTGAAGTGCAGCCCAGTGCCCATCAAAACAAACACATTTCACTGCAATAATTCTTAATCTAGATGATTCGAAAAATCAATCAATATTGCTCAACAACTTTTCAGTTTGGTATTTGTTTGAATGTCAAGTGTTATTTGGTGTAACAGTTCAAAATTGATGTCAAGTTTAAATAAATAAATATCCGTAGTCAAACAACTCAGGGCTAGACTGAGAACAAATTTAATACCGGGAAGTCTGGTTTGATCGGGCACGATGAAATGAAAAATAAATTTCAAAATTTAATTTCAATTTCAATTTCAATTTTTGCAATATTGTTTTTTCACTGCCATGTCAAGGGAAATTCCCGGTATCCTGCCCAGCTAATCCAGCCCTACGACAATTCAGCAATCATCTGTTGTGAAATTACTAATAATTTATTTTCTCATAAACTCCCTGAAGAACAAAATTCGCATTACGGTACAGGGCGAGATAAAATAAAGAGCATAAACACACGGGATACAGTTCCACAGACGTTTCGTAATTCAAATCTGGCTTCATTAACTTGTAAGCATATGTGTATTAACAATTACGGTAAACACAATTTGTCAAGAATTTAAATACAGTAATTATAAACTGTAAGAAATAAATATCAGAGTTTGCGTCTTAATAAAGCAATTATAAATAATTAAACTTTCTAACTTGTCGTTAATATAATTATTGTTATAATAAACTTCCTTAAAACAATTTGCAGGAAAAAACAAATGTATAGAACAAAAAGACACAGCACACACTTCCAGTGACCGTTCATATACTGACATCGTTTGGGGAATGATTAACATTGTTATCAGAGGCAATATTGTGTATTACAACTACTCCCTGAATCCGATAGAATTGTCAACAGGATTATGGAGAAGCTTTCTGAATGCATAAAGTGGAGACTGCACCTTTCAACTGACTACATTTTTATTCAAAATCAAACCTTGCTTTATTTACCGACAAATCAATCGTACAATATTGGCGAATATGCAACAAACAATCAAACCGCACTTGTTTGTGTTCCACAAGATGCTCGACCACTGTTTTATGACATGGACCTAATTTACATAATTGCGTGGCTATTGTCAATCATTGCACTCATTTTATCCATTTACTTTAAGTCGCGAAGTGTGAGTAGTGTTTACGACAAACGACCTCTTTTATGCCACATGATGTGTTTGTTATGCTTTTATGTATTTGCTCTTTCGTACAACCTAAAACCTAGTTTTATTAGAAAGATGTGCTATTTTATAGGTACTTGTTACGTGTATTCTTTCCTGGCGGCCATGTGTTGGTTGAATGTTGTCACTTTTAATGTGTGGAGACATTTTCATCCGCAGCGGATTCTCCTTTCAACACCTCGTGCGTCAAGTTTCAAGTTTGCATTCCAATCGCTGTATGCTTGGTTGATGCCTGCTTTAGTTCTAATCATATGCAATTTGCTCGGTTTTGTAAAAGCGCCAATTGTATTTGATTCGATATGTTTTACATCTATGTACCACAACAACGCTCAAGTGCTGTTTCTTCAAGCCAGTGAATGTTACACAGTACTAGTTAATGTTGTTTTAATAATGATAACTTTCTACAATCTGAAGTCGATGAGCTCGGGAATTGAAATTGCAAATCGGCGAATTCATTCACAAATGTAAGAATTTTTGTGATTTGGGTATTTGTGACAAGAATAATTCCAATTTATATGATAATTTACATTTTAGGTTTCGAATGTATGTCAAGTTATTACTGGTCACTGGTGCTTGTTGGGTTTTTCAAATTTTAGAAGGGATTGCATCGCCTTATGTACATAACCCAGCGTACTGGTGGACTGTACCTGATGTCATCAACGGTCTGCAAGGAGTCGTATTGTTTCTTATTTATGAAATTAAAGCCAAAATACGTAAACATTATTCTAACATAATTGGTCAGTTGAGGAGTTGGCTTTGTTTACAAACAAAACTCACAATCTCTCCTTCAGTTACATGAATTGAAATAATGTAATCAAAAAGAAATATACTTCGCCCTAAACATACCGGTACCTTAGTAGCTTTACTGTGAATACAGAAAACTAATATACAATAGAAAATATTGTAGAAAAATATAATATAATAAACAAACAGTAAAAATTTAAGATTAAACATTTGCAACCATTTAATTTGATGTCAAGAGACGATAATTACTTTTGAAATGCTGCCCATCAAAACAAACAGATTTCAGTGCAAGGTTCCTAATCTAGAGAATTTCAAAGATCAATTATTATTGCTCAACAATTTTCTAGGGAAATTCCCGGGTACCCGCCGAGCCAATCCAGCCCCACGACAATACAGCAATCATCTGTTGTGAAATTACTAATAATTTATTTTCTCATAAACTCCCTGAAGAACAAAATTCGCATTACGGTACAGGGCGAGATGAAATAAAGAGCATAAACACACGGGATACAGTTCCACAGACGTTTCGTTTGTCATCTGGCTTCAATAACATTAACTTGTAAGCATATGTGTATTAACAATTACGGTAAGCACAATTTGTCAAGAATTTAATTACAGTAATAATAAACTGTAAGAAATAAATATCAGGGTTTGCATCTTAATAAAGCAATTATAAATAATTAAACTTTCTAACTTCTCGTTGATATAATTATTGTTATAATAAACTTCCTTAAAACAATTTGCAGAGGAAAACAAATGTATAAAACAAAATGACACAGCACACACTTCCAGTGACGGTTCATGTACTGACATCGTTTGGAGAATGATTAACATTGTTATCAGGGGCAATATTGTGTATTACGACTACTCCCTGAATCCGATAGAAATATCAACTGAATTATGGAGAAATTTTCTGAATGCATCAAGTGGAGACTATACTTTTCAACTGACTACATTTTTATTGAAAACAAAACCTTGCTTTATCTACCAACAAATCAATCGTACAATGTTGACGAATATACAACAAACAATCTCACCGCACTTGTTTGTGTTCCACAAGATATTCGACCATTATTTTATGACATAGACTTGATTTACGTTACAGCATGGATAATGTCAATCATTGCAATAATTTTTGCCGTATATTTTCATTCGCGAAGTGTGAGTAATGTTTACGACAAACGACCACTTTTATGCCACATGATGTGTTTGTTAATCCTCTATGTATGTTGGGTTGCGCACCAACTAGCACCTGGTGTTGTTAGAAAGATGTGTTACTTTTTAGGCATTTGTTCCCAATATTCTTTCCTAGCGGCCTTTTGTTGGTTGAACGTTGTCACTTTTAATATGTGGAGACATTTTCATCCACTACGGATTCTCCGTTCAACTCCTCGTGCGTCAAATTTCAAGTTTGCATTCCAATCACTGTACGCGTGGATGGTACCAGCTTTGAGTCTAATCATATGCAATTTGCTCATTTTTGTAAAAATGCCAATTGTACTTGATTTAGATTCGTCATGTTATTTATCTATGTACCGCAACGACGCTCAAGTGCTATTTCTTGAAGCCAGTGAAGGTTACACAGTACTAGTTAATGTTGTTTTAGTGATTATTACTTTCTACAATTTGAAGTCAATGAGCTCGGGAATTGCAATGGCAAATCAACAAATTCATTCACAAATGTAAGATAGGAATTTTAGTTATTTTTGACAAGAATAATTTCAAATATTTGATAATTTACTTTTCAGGCTCCGAATGTATGTCAAGTTATTACTGGTAACTGGTGTTTGTTGGGTTTTTGAACTTTTGGAGTGGGTTACTTTGCCTTATACACATAACCCAGCATACTGGAATGTACCTGAAGTTTTAAACAGTCTGCAAGGAGTCATATTGTTTCTTATTTACAATTGCAATTGTAGAACTAAAGGTGGAATAAAAAGTTTCCTATTAAGATTCAGCATTAGCAAAGGCAGTTCTCTCTAGGAGCTTGATTAGCCTTTTGGCAGAAAATAAACTGCTAAAAGAACAATCACAATTTGGAAGAGCTCAGCAACTCGTGGTAACTCCAGTATTCTACCAAGGTTATTGGTACACTCCACACTCAAACCAGAGACAATTTAATAGAGGAGGTAATCCATCTGGCAGGGCTACAACCAACAAGCACCAATATGGCCTAGTTTTTGGTGCGTTGAAATTTTAAAAAATCCGTGAAGAAAACTGACATTGCTTTCCATTTTTCTAATTTGGGATATTTCTAGCAAATCGTTGTCAACCTTGACATCTTTTCAAACACCTTAGTAAATACCGGTAATTAAACTTTCTAGTTTGTCGTTAATATAATTACTGTTATAATAAACTTCCTTAAAACAATTTGCAGGAGAAAATAAATATATAGAACAAAAAGACACAGAACACACTTCCAGCGACGGTTCATGTACACACATCGTTTGGGGAATGATTGGGGCAATATTGTGCATTCCGACTACTCCCTGAATCCGACAGAAATATCGACTGAATTATGGAGAATTTTGCACAGTGCATCAAATGGAAACTAGACTTTTCAACTGACTACATTTTTATTCAAAACAAAACCTTGCTTTATCTACCGACAAATCGATCATACAATATTGGCGAATATACAACAAACAATCTCACTGCACTTGTTCGCTCAACAACATTTATTTATTTATTTATTTATTTATTTAAGATACTCTCCAGTAGAGTAAGATACAGGTTTATACAAGTGCTTGTTGGTCTAGTAAGTGTTTGCTTATACGCTCATGAAGGTGGCGGCAGTGGAAACGACACTTCGAGGCAGCACAGTCAAAGACCGTAATGCGGAGGTCGATGGGAAGATCGTTCCAGAGCAACGTGCATCTATGTGGGAATGTCTTGCATAGGTAGGTCGTTCGCTCCACCGTGATCTCGAACTTATGGCGGCGAGACGTCCGGGTATCCACGTCAGAGTGGTAGAATTCCGTAATGGTATGAGCAGGATGATCAGCATTACGGAGGACGTCTGCTAAGGCGGAGAGATCATGAAGCAGGCTGAGGTTGTCCAAAGTCAGGATACCGAACTCGTTGCACACCGGGGTGATGTGGTTATGACCGTAACGGTTGAAAGCGTTGCTGATGACCGCGTTGTACGCCTTAGCAAGAGGAAACTTGAACCGGCAGGCCGTCGAGTTCCAAATCGGCGAGGCATAGGTGATGACAGGGTAAATCTTGGATTTAATGTAACTAATCATTTCTGTACGAGACAGGACTCAGCGCAGGTGTTTCACAATGTAGGCTCACCGGGCAAGGAATAAAGTTAAATGGCGGATATGAAGGCCAAAGGTGAGATGTGGGTCGAGGATGAGTCCCAGGACTGTAATCTGTTCGGTGGGATATTTCTAGCAAATCGTTGTCAACCTTGACATCTTTTCAAACACCTTAGTAAATACCGGTAATTAAACTTTCTAGTTTGTCGTTAATATAATTACTGTTATAATAGACTTCCTTAAAACAATTTGCAGGAGAAAATAAATATATAGAACAAAAAGACACAGAACACACTTCCAGCGACGGTTCATGTACACACATCGTTTGGGGAATGATTGGGGCAATATTGTGCATTCCGACTACTCCCTGAATCCGACAGAAATATCGACTGAATTATGGAGAATTTTGCACAGTGCATCAAATGGAAACTAGACTTTTCAACTGACTACATTTTTATTCAAAACAAAACCTTGCTTTATCTACCGACAAATCGATCATACAATATTGGCGAATATACAACAAACAATTGTTGGGATATTTGATGTGGAAAATCACCACTTGATGTCATTGTGCAATTAGTGTAGTTTGAGTTTTTTATATCCTGTGGTGACACTCCTACCATATATGGAGTGAACATCCTTCCTGTGTTTTTTCCCCACTCTTTCACTTGATGTAGAACAGTGAGGTTGCTCTAACCTTGTATTAAACTTCAACCGTTATTTCCATATTCATAACAAATGGTAGCAGAGAGGAAGGTTGAACAATCATCAGCCACACTGAATAGAAGAAAAACGGTATTGAGACTGAAAAACAAGAAGTTTTGAGTGGATTTGAGGCGACGGTTGAGAGCAACCACGAGGCGAAAACCGAGAGTAACGACGCGCCATCTTGAAGTGCACGATACGAGACGACGAGAAACAGCTTTAACAAAGACTGTGAGCAACAATTCGATTCGAGGTGAATTAAACAATATTGAGATTGTGCCACAGAACCGAGACGGAAGAAAAAGCTAAACAATACGTGCAAATTGAGACGAAACCAACAAAGATGAGCGACACGGGTAATTGGAGTTTGGCTAACATTGAGCCATTAAATGATGCGAATTATTTCCTATGGGAATCGAGAGTGGAGGGAGTCCTCAGGGCCAAGAAATTGTGGAAAGAAGTAATAGTTGGAGCCGAACCGCAGCGAGGAGTCCAAGGAGAAGCGGATTTTGACGCAAAAGAGAAAACTTGGAACGATTGGGACGATAAAAACGCGGCGGCCCACTTCACGATGATCAGTACAATGACTGCACCACAAGTCTTGAAGTACTCAAACACAAAAGGTGCAAAGGCACTTTGGGACCTGGTAAAAACCAACATGGCGGCAAAAACCCAAGAGTTACAAATGAGAAGTGCCTGCGAGTTGACACAGCTGAAGATGAACAGCAAGGAAGATGTAGACACCTACATAAACAGAGCCGAAGCGATAATTAACCGCTGTGCGAAACTTGGCAAACCAATTGACGACTATGAGAGCAAGTTTTATGTGACAAAAGGCTTACGACGAGAATTTGACGCGAATGTGCGCGCAATTGAAGTACAGGCGAATTTAGACATGTCAAAAATTCGTGACATACTAAAAATGGAGGAAGGACGAATTTCAGCCCGAAAAGAAGACAAAAATGCGACAACAAATGAAACCGCACTCAAGACACGTGAGAGGGGGCAGAAACCAAAGCGCACATGCTTCAACTGTGGCCGCGGAGGGCACATGGCACGAGAATGCTACAGTGAGGCAAAATGTTACAACTGCCAGGAGTTTGGTCACTTATCGAAAGATTGTTCGAAACCGAAACGAGAATTTAAAAGTGGCGACTCAAGAGGACGTGGTCGAGGCAGAGGCAATCAGCGAGGTCGCGGCAGAGGAAAAAGCGAAATAGCAATGATGGCGTACGAGGAAAAGCCTGAATTCACACTCATGACGTACGAAATGGATGAAAACACCAATGATGAAGAGACGAATGAAGAACCAAATGATGAAAGCGATTGGGTGTTAGACTCCGGAGCGACAAGCCACATGACGGCGCTGGATGCAAAACATTTCGACACATTCGATGAGGATGAAAAGAATATCGGAATGGCGAAAAAAGGAAAAAGCATGAAATCGATTGGAATGGGCGAGATTGTGCTCGAACACGACGGGAAAAATTCCAGATTGAAGAAAGTACTATGCGTACCGCAAATTGGAAGCAATTTGTTGTCAGTATCGAAAATTGTCGATAATGGACTAAAAGTCACATTCTCCAAAACGAGCGCAATAATTGACGATGAGAATGGAGAAGAAGTTATGACAGTGCCAAGAAAAGGAGACATGTTTGTGTTGAAGGCAAACATAAAAGAAAATGAGAAGTCTTATAAAGCGGAGGAAAAAGACAACAATTGGCACGTGAGATTGGGACACTTAAACTACAACACACTGCGAGAGATGAAAAACGAAGAACTTGCATATGGCATAGAAATTAGCAGCAAAGGTGGCGCCGTGTGTGAACCATGCATCGCGGGAAAGATGAAAAAGTCGTCGCACAAATCGGTAACAGACCGACAGTCGTCCAGCATCATGGAGTTGTGGCACATTGATTTAATTGGACCAATTGGGCCCGAATCTCGAGGAGGTGCAAACTATGTAATGACTGTAGTGGACGATTGGAGTAGGATGCTAATGATTAAGACATTAAATGCAAAAAGCGACGCGAAGGAGAAGTTAACAGAACTTATCATTGGGATGGAAAGACAGACCGACAAGAAGCTGAAAAAATTAAGGAGCGACAATGGCGGCGAGTTCTTGTCCAAAAGCATGAAGGAATGGACGACAAAGAGGGGCATAGAACACCAGCTGACCACAGCATTTAATCCGGCCAGCAACGGCGTTGCAGAACGCGCGAACCGGACAATACTTGAGATGTTGAGAGCAATGTTAAAAGATTGCAAACTGCCAAAGACGTTTTGGGCGGAGTGTGCATCGACAGTGGCGCACATCCGCAACCGGTGCAAATCGTCAGTTCATGGACGCACACCATTTGAGATATGGTTTGGCAGGAAACCAAATTTGAAGTATTTGAGAAGATTTGGATGTATAGCATATGTGCTAATTAAGGACCACAAACGAAAGAAATTGGATCCCAAAGCGGAGAAAGCAGTATTCATTGGATACTCAAACACAAGAAAAGCGTACCGAATTTATCATCCAGAAAACGATTCGATAAGCGAAGAAATTGATGTAAAATTTGACGAGAGTAAAACGGGCGCAGATTTGTTGAATGGAGAAATCAAAGATGGTGAAGAGATTGAAACAGTCAAAATCGATCTGAATTGCGAAGAAAATGAAGACGAATCAGACGATGCCGAGGAAGAAGAGCAAAACGAGATAAATGAAGAAGAAAATGAAGCCAATGAATCAGAAGATAACACGGAAGAAAACGACACTGAGGTCGAACGTGACGAACCACCACGGAGGGGACGACCAGCAGGGGTGACCAGGGAAATGAAGTTGGTCGCCGATAAAGTGCAAAGAGAAGAACACGAGAAGAGACTGGTTGACCAGGGAGCGCGAAGATCAGAGAGAATTAAGGCGAAACAAATGGCATTAGTAGTAGAAGAAATCTTAACGCCGAAAAATTTCCACGAAGCAACAAACTCCCATCACGCGACAGACTGGAAGGCCGCGATGGATGACGAGATGAGCTCGATGAAGAAACATGGAGTGTGGAAAATTGGAAAATTGCCAAAAGGAAAGAAGGCGGTGAAATCCAAGTGGGTTTATAAAGTGAAGTTAAACTCCGAGGGGGAACCGGAAAGATTCCGAGCAAGATTGGTAGCCACTGGATACTCGCAGAAATTCGGGGACGACTACGAGCTGACCTTCGCCCCGGTGATCAGGATAGAGACACTGAGAATGCTGATTAATGTAGCAGCAAAAATCAACAGACCATTAAAACAACATGATGTCAAAGCCGCATACCTTCACGGCAAACTGAAAGAGACAATATTTATGATGCAGCCAGAAGGATATGTTGAAGGAGGAAAAGGGCATGTATGCCAATTAATTAAAAGCATCTATGGATTAAAACAGGCAGGGAGATGTTGGTTTGAAATGTTGGATAAGACATTGAAGAAAATTGGATTTAAACCATCTCCAGAGGACCCATGCCTTTACGTGATTTTTATTGATGTCAACTTTATGTTCCTAGGCGTGTACGTGGACGATGACTTATCTTTGGCATCCACAGACGAATTTGAGACGGAACTAATGTCGAAAATGAAGGAAGAAATTGAGTTCGTGAGCATAGGCAGACTAGAATACATTCTAGGAATCCAAGTTGAGTATAAAGATGGAAGAATCAACATCCACCAAGGTGGATACATTAGAAGATTGGTGGAGAGCGAAGGATTGGAAGAATGCAATGCGGCAATAACACCAGTGAACCCCAATCAAAACTTGGACGAATTTGACGAAAGCGAAAAGGTTGATGCAACACAGTACCAGGAACTGCTGGGCAAGATGATGTACCTTGCCACACACACGAGACCAGACCTGAGTTTCCCGATGAGTTTGTTATCGCAGTATAACAAGGATCCACGAAAAATCCATTTTATTGCATTGAAGCGAGTATTGAGATATCTGAAGGGGACAATGGATTACAAGTTGAATTACGGAAGGGAAGAGAGCCACATCCACGGCTACTCAGACGCGAGCTGGGACCGGACGGCGAACGCACGATCGTTTTCGGGATTTATTGCAATGGACGGGAATTCGATCATTAACTGGAAGTGCCAGAAACAAGCGATAGTCGCAATGTCGAGTACAGAGAGTGAGCTCTTGGCGCTGACCGAAGGAGTGCGCGAATTAATTTGGTTAAAGCAGCTCGCAATTGGACTGAATGGAGAAGTCGACGACGGAAATGCCACAACGATGCACTGTGACAGTTTAAACGCGGTGAAACTGTTGCGAGGCGGTGCGCAGAAGACGAGGACCAAGCACTTGAATCGAAAAGTGCATTTCATCAAACAAGAGATTGAGGACGGAAACATTATCGTGGAACATGTCGCAAGCGAGGACATGTTAGCAGACTTTTTAACGAAGCCTTTAGCCGGACCTGCACTAAATGGAATACTAGAAGCATTAGGACTAAAGACTGTGGGGGAATAATGACTTTATTGTGTGCAGTGTTCATATTGATAGTTTTTATATAATTGTGTTTATTGAGAAGTGTTTTTGTGATGAAATCGAATTGTTGATTTTGGGGGAATTTGTTGGGATATTTGATGTGGAAAATCACCACTTGATGTCATTGTGCAATTAGTGTAGTTTGAGTTTTTTATATCCTGTGGTGACACTCCTACCATATATGGAGTGAACATCCTTCCTGTGTTTTTTCCCCACTCTTTCACTTGATGTAGAACAGTGAGGTTGCTCTAACCTTGTATTAAACTTCAACCGTTATTTCCATATTCATAACAACAATCTCACTGCACTTGTTCGCATTCCACAAGCTGTGCGACCATTATTTTATGACATAGATTTGATTTACGTTACAGCATGGATATTGTCAATCATTGCACTCATTTTTTCCATTTACTTCCAGTCGCGAAGTGTGAGTATTGTTTACGACAAACGACCTCTATTATGCCACATGATGTGTTTGTTATGCTTCTATGTGTTTGGTGTTGCGTACCACCTAAAACCTAGTTTTATTAGAAAGATGTGCTACTTTATAAGCATTTGTGGCCAGTATTCTTTCTTGGCGGCCTTTTGTTGGCTGAATGTTGTCACTTTTAATGTGTGGAGACATTTTCATCCGCAGCGGATTCTCTATTCAACTCCTCGTGCGTCAAGCTTGAAGTTTGCATTCCAATCACTGTACGCATGGATGGTACCTGCTTTCATTCTAATCGTATCAAATTTGCTGATTTTTGTAAAAGCTCCTCTTGTTAATTACAGCGCAAGATGTTTTATATCTACGTACAACAACAAAACCCAGTTGCTTTTTTTGCAAGCTGGTGAATGTTTCCCAATACTATTTAATGTTGTTTTAGTGATAATAACGTTCTACAATTTGAAGTCAATAAGCACGGGAATTGCATTGGCAAATCAAAAAATTCATTCACAAATGTAAGTATCAAGTTATTTATGACAAGAATAATTTCAAGTATTTGATAATTTTCTTTTTAGGTTCCGAATGTATGTCAAGTTATTACTGGTTACTGGTGTTTGTTGGGTTTTTGAAGTTTTGGAGTGGGCTACTTTGCCTTATGTACATAACCCAGCATACTGGAGTGTACCTGAAGTTTTAAACAGTTTGCAAGGAGTCTTATTGTTTTTTATTTACAACTGCAATTGTGAAATTAAAGCTAAAATACATAAACATTATTGTAACATAATTGGTCAATTGAAGAGTTGGCTTTGTTTATAAACAAAACTCACAATCTCATCTACAATTCTGTGTTATTGAATGAAAAGAATGTAATCAAAAAGTAATAAACTTCCTAAATCATTCCGTAGTAGTTTTACCATATGGTCAATGCAGCAAACTGATATAGTTTCATGAATTGTGGAAGATTGTTGAGGAGAGACCATACATTATAAGGGTTACAATTTTATTTAACGTTAAAGTCGCTGAGCACCGGGTGGTGCTATTACAAAACAATCATCATAGAATATAACACTACAAAATAAACTAAGTTACTGTATACACGTTAGCCCACTTAAGTAGTATTTAAACCTATACGAAGTAGGACGCGACAGGTTCAGCATTGGTGTCAAGCTAAAATGAATCTACATCCCTAGACAAGCTTGACTTACTTTCAAACAATACAGCAATTATTTCTTGTGAAAGCACTAATAATTTATATTCTCCATGAACACCCTGAAAACAAAAACTTGTAGTGCAGTGCGGGAAGAAGTCATAAACACACGAGACACAGTTCCACAGACACTTTTTTAACATTAGGCAGTGCAAGAAATTTTTATTATGCATTGCAATTGATCCCTGAATCCAGCAGAAATCTAAACAGAACTATGGAACACTATGCAAACTGCATCAAATGGAAACTACAGTATTTAATTGACTACATTTTCATTCAAAACGACACCCTGCTATACTTACCGCTAAATTCGACCTACACCATCGGTAAATATACAACAAGCAAAAACACCGCAATTGTTTGCATTCCACCAGATGCAAAACCACCGTTTTATGACATAGACCTCATGTATATAATTGCATGGATATTATCAACCATTGCACTGATGCTTTCCATATATTTTGCCTACGTGTTTCCATGTGCAAGCACTGTTTACGACAAACGACCGCTTGTGTGCCATATGATGTGTTTGTTAGCCTATTACGTATTAAGTATTGTATACCAATTGGGACCCGATTACACTAGACCGACCTGTTACTTTCTCGGTATTTGTGGTCAATATGCTTTTCTCGCAGCTTTTTGTTGGCTGAATGTTGTCACTTTTAATATGTGGAGAAATTTTCATTCGCAACGGATTCTCCAGTCAACAAGTCGTCCATCATGTGTCAAGTTCACTTGGCAATCACTGTACGCATGGATGGTACCAGCTTTGATTCTAATCGTATCCAATTTGTTGATTTTTGCAACAGCTCCTGCTGCATTTAGTTTCAAAACAAGATGTCTCGTAGCTATGTACGAAAATGATGCGCAAGTGCTTTTTCTTCAAGCAAGTGAATGTTACACGTTAATAGTTAATGTTGTTTTAATCGTAATTACTTGTGTTAATTTGAGGTCTATGAGCTTGGACATTACGATAGCAAATCAACGAAATCATTCACAAATGTAAGAATTGTTATTTATTTATTTTTGTGGTAATAATAATTTTGATTTTACGGTATTTGCTCATTTTAGGCTCCGAATGTACGTCAAGTTGTTATTGGTCACCGGTATTTGTTGGATTGTCCAAGTTGTTGAATGGATTACTTTATCATTTCACCCTCAACCTATTTATTGGATTGTGCCCGACCTGTTGAATGCTCTTCAAGGACTTATTTTGTTTCTCATTTACAACTGTCATGGTGATTTTAAAATCAAATTACGTAAACATATTTCTAACATAATTCGTCGGTGGAACTCTGCGTCCTTACCACAAAAATCAATTTACTCTATGAATGCGCCTAGTGTCTAAAAACTTTGGAATAATAAAAATCGTGTTCAAAAAGCTTGAAATATTCATCCCACTCAATCTGTTGGACTGACCGTACATGCAGTTAAGTGGCTACACATGATTTGTTTTCAAATTACATCAATGCACGATATCTTTCCTCGTTCCTTCATGTAGATTTATTTCAGCACTTACAGTCATAATCAGCACTTTTTTTATTTTTACAAAAATGTGTTTAGTGGATATTTTTCCTTGATTAATTCTTAATAGACAGTTCTAATATCAATAAATTGTGAATCCATTCACCAGATCCAAGGTTTCGAAATTCTGAAATCAATGTCAAGGATGTACAATAATTATACGTAATTAGTACTGTTCGTCATAGCTATTTCTTCCATTTGCACACAGCCCATACATGGACATCACTTAGTACATCATGCTAGGTAAAAGACTTTCTGTGGCCTTCAGTGTGAATCGAGATGTGTGAATTTTAAAGGAATGCATTTATTCATCGCCAACACTTCTCAAACTAAATAGAACTATGGAACACTACGCACAGTGCATCAAATGGAAGCTACTGTATTTAACCGACTACGTTTTCATTCAAAACAACACCCTGCTTTACATACCGAAAAATTTAACGTACCTCACAGGTGAATACAGAACAGACAAAGACACCGCATTGGTTTGCATTCCAGACGGTGCCCAACCGCCATTTTACTACATAGACGTACTTTATATCACCGTACGTCTACTGTCAGCCATCGGACTGGTTTTATCTTTATATTTCCACTGGATTCTGCCTTCTGTGAACACTATATATGATTCGCGACCACTGACATGCCATATGATTACTTTTTTCTGCTTCTACGTACTGGATCTCGTATTTCAATTGAGGGGATCTCGTTTGAGTAAGGTTTACGGAATGTGTTACTTTCTAGCCACTTCGGCTCAATATGCTCTCATATCTGCCTTTTGTTGGCTGAACGTTTTCACTTTTAATGTGTGGAGACATTTTCATCCGCAGCGGATTCTCTATTCCACACCTCGTGCATCAAATTTCAAGTTTGCATTCCAATCGCTGTATGCTTGGTTGATGCCTGCTTTGGTTCTAATCATATGCAATTTGCTCGGTTTTGTAAAAGCGCCAATTGTATTTGATTCGATATGTTTTACATCTATGTACCACAACAACGCTCAAGTGCTGTTTCTTCAAGCCAGTGAATGTTACCACTGACATGCCATATGATTAGTTTATTCTGCTTCTACGTACTGCTTCTCCTATTTCAATTGAAGAGATCTCGTTTGAGTAAGGTTTACGGAATGTGTTATTTTCTAGCCACTGCGGCTCAATATGCTCTCATATCTGCCTTTTGTTGGCTGAACGTTTTCACTTTTAATGTGTGGAGACATTTTCATCCGCAGCGGATTCTCTATTCAACACATCGTACGTCAAGTTTCAAGTTTGCATTCCAATCACTGTACGCATGGATGTTACCTGCTTTCATTCTAATCGTATCAAATTTGCTGATTTTTGTAAAGGCTCCTCTTGTTAATTACAGCGCAATATGTTTTATATCTACTTACAGCAACAAAACCCAGATGCTTTTTTTGCAAGCTAGTAAATGTTTCCCATTACTAGTGAATGTTGTTTTAGTGATAATAACTTTCTACAATTTGAAATCAATAAGCCAGGGAGTTGCTATAGCAAATCAAAAAATTCATTCACAAATGTAAGAATCTTAGTTATTTATGTATGACAAGAATAATTTCAAATTTTTTTTATAATTTAAATTTTAGGCTCCGAATGTATGTCAAGTTATTGCTGGTCACTGGTGTGTGTTGGCTTTTTGGAGTTTTAGAGTGGGTTACTGTGCCTTCTGGTTATATACATAACCCACCATACTGGATTGTACCTGAAGTTATAAACAGTCTGCAAGGACTCGTATTGTTTCTTATTTACAACTGCGATGGTGAAATTAAAGCCAAAATACGTAAACATTATTCTAACATAATTGGTCAGTTGAGGAGTTTGCTTTGTTTATAAACAAAACTCACAATCTCATCTACAATTCTGTGTAATTGAATGAAAAGAATGTACTAGTAATCAAAAAGTAATAAACTTCCTAAATCATTCCGTAGTAGTTTTACTATATGGTCAATGCAGCAAACTAAGTTACTATTACTACGTTTAAATGCCCCGAATATTTTGAGTGGTGAATAATTCGAGTGGTGAAAAAATCAAATTGCTGTGTTTACATGCAGAAAATAATTCGTGGTCACTTTCGGTCTTCGACCAATCGGGAAGTTTCGGAAGCGATGCGCATTAAAAGTAGTTCGAGTTCACTCGAAATAAACAACCTTCTTCAAGGGATTATTCACTACTCGAATAATCATTGTCATCTCTTTTTACATGACAGTTGTTGCACACAGAATATAAACGTACGTAGTATATGTAAAATATATAAGTTTTAATATTTCCAACCATTTAATCTAATGTCATGAAATAAGTAATCATCATTTTCTGAAGTGCTGCCCATCAAAATGTCACTCTAGATTCCTAAACAAAAGAATTTCAAAATTTGCTCACGCTCAACAACATTTAAGTTTGAATTCGTTCAAATGTCTGGTAATATTTGACTTAACGGTTCAACATTGGTGTCAAGCTAAAACGAATATACATCCCTAGACAAGCTTGACTTACTTTCAAACAACAAAGCAATTATTTCTTGTGAAAGCACTACTAATTGGTATTCTCCATGAACACCCTGAAAACCAAAACTCGCAGTGCAGTGCGAGAAGAAGTCATAAACACACGGAATACAGTTCCACAGACACTTTTTTAACATTAGGCAGTGTAAGAAATATTTATTATGCATTGCTATTGATCCCTGAATCCAGCAGAAATCTAAACAGAACTATGGAACACTATCCAGACTGCATCAAATGGAAACTACAGTATTTAATTGACTACATTTTTATTCAAAACGACACCCTGCTATACCTACCGCTCAATTCGACTTACACCATCGGTAAATATACAATAAACAAAAACACCGCATTTGTTTGCATTCCACCAGATGCCAAACCACCATTTTGTGACATAGACCTAATGTATACAGCTGCATGGATATTATCAATCATTGCACTGATGCTTTCCATATATTTTGCCTACGTGTTTCCATGTGCGAGCACTGTTTACGACAAACGACCTCTTGTGTGCCATATGATCTGTTTGTTAGGCTATTACGTATTAAATGTTGTGTACCAAGTGGGTCCCGATTACACTAAACCGACGTGTTACTTTCTCGGTATTTGTAATCAATATGCTTTTCTAGCAGCTTTCTGTTGGCTGAATGTTGTCATTTTTAATATGTGGAGACATTTTCATTCGCAACGGATTCTCCAGTCAACAAGTCGTCCATCATGTGTCAAGTTCACTTGGCAATCACTGTACGCATGGATGGTACCAGCTTTGATTCTAATCGTATCCAATTTGCTGATCTTTGCAACAGCTCCTGCTGCATTTAGTTTCAAAACAAGATGTCTCGTAGCTATGTACGAAAATGATGCGCAAGTGCTTTTTCTTCAAGCAAGTGAATGTTACACGTTAATAGTTAATGTTGTTTTAATCGTAATTACTTGTGTTAATTTGAGGTCTATGAGCTTGGACATTACGATAGCAAATCAACGAATTCATTCACAAATGTAAGAATTGTTATTTATTTATTTTTGTGGTAATAATAATTTTGATTTTACGGTATTTGCTCATTTTAGGCTCCGAATGTACGTCAAGTTGTTATTGGTCACTGGTATTTGTTGGATTGTCCAAGTTGTTGAATGGATTACTTTATCATTTCACCCTCAACCTATTTATTGGATTGTGCCCGACCTGTTGAATGCTCTTCAAGGACTTATTTTGTTTCTCATTTACAACTGTCATGGTGATTTTAAAATCAAATTACGTAAACATATTTCTAACATAATTCGTCGGTGGAACTCTGCGTCCTTACCACAATCATCAAATTACCCTACGAATGCGCCTAGTGTCTAAAAACTTTGGAATAATAAAAATCGTGTTCAAAAAGCTTGAAATATTCATCCCACTCAACCTTCTGGACTGACTTCAAATGCAGTTAAGTGGCTACACATGATTTGTTTTCAAATTAAATCAATGCACGATATCCTTCCTTGTTCCTTCATTTCAGCAGTTACAGTCATAGTCAGCACTTTTTTCTATTTTTACAAAAATTTGTTTAGTGATTCTGAAAGAAAATATTCTTTCCATATAGTAAGGATATATTTCATTGCTTAATTCTTAATAGATGGTTCTAATGTCAATTAATTGTCAATCCATTCACCAGACCCAAGGTTTCGAAATTCTGAAATCAATGTCAAGGATGTACAAGTCAAGCTTGACAAATTATTACGACTATTAACCTAAACTCTTCCAAGAATTGAAACAATAATTATACGTAATTAGTACCGTTCGTCATAGCTACTTTTTCCATTTGCACACAGCCCATACATGGACATCACTTTAGTACATCATACTAGGTAAAAGACATTCTGTGGCCTTCAGTGTGAATCGAGTTGAGTGAATTTTAAAGGAATGCATTTATTCATCGCCAACACTTCCCAAACTAAATAGAACTATGGAACACTATGCACAGTGCATCAAATGGAAGCTACAGTATTTAACCGACTACGTCTTCATCCAAAACAACACCCTGCTTTACATACCGAAAAACTTGACGTACCTCACAGGTGAATACAGAACGGACAAAGACACCGCATTGGTTTGCATTCCAGACGGTGCCCAACCGCTATTTTACTACATAGACGTACTTTTTATCACCGCATGTCTACTATCAGCCACCGGACTGGTTTTATCTTTATATTTCCACTGGATTCTGCCTTCCGTGAACACTATATATGATTCGCGACCACTGACATGCCATATGATCAGTTTATTCTGCTTCTACGTTCTGGAACTCGTATTTCAATTGAGGGGATCTCATTTGAGTAAGGTTTACGGAATGTGTTATTTTCTAGGCACTTCGGCTCAATATGCTCTCATATCTGCCTTTTGTTGGCTTAACGTTGTCACTTTTAATATGTGGAGACATTTTCATCCGCAACGAATTCTCCATTCAACACACCGTGTGTCGTGCTTTAAGTATACGTGTCAATCAGTTTATGGATGGCTGGTTCCTGCGTTGCTTATAATCACGTGCAATTTGCTGATTTTTGCAAAGGCGCCTATGGCAACTACTTATAACTCCAGATGTCTAATATGTATGTACAAGAATATGGCTCAAGTGGTATCTTACTATATATGTGAAAGTTACGCATTGGTTATTAATGTTGTTCTGATTATACTTACTTGCATTAATTTAAGAAGGATGAGCTTGGGGATTGCAATAGCAAATCAAAAAATTCATTCACAAATGTAAGTATCTGGTAGTTATTTATGACAAGAATAATTTCAAGTATTTGATAATTTTCTTTTTAGGTTCCGAATGTATGTCAAGTTATTACTGGTTACTGGTGTTTGTTGGGTTTTTGAAGTTTTGGAGTGGGTTACTTTGCCTTATACACATAACCCAGCATACTGGACTGTACCTGAAGTTTTAAATAGTCTGCAAGGAGTCTTATTGTTTCTTATTTACAATTGCAATTGTGAAATTAAAGCTAAAATACATAAACATTATTGTAGCATAATTGGTCAGTTGAAGAGTTGGCTTTGTTTATAAACAAAACTGACAATCTCATCTACAATTCTGAATGATTGAATGAGGGCATAAATTAAAATCCCACTAAAGTGGCTTGAATTTCCACTAAAAAAAACTAAATCTTACACTGACTGGTTTTTTGAATGAAAGAATGAAAGAATGTAATCAAAAAGTAATAAACTTCCTAAATTATACCGTAGTACGTAGTTTTACTATATGGTCAATGCAGCAAACTAAGTCACTACCGGTATATAAAATATATAAGTGTATAGAAATATAATACAAAAACAAACAGCAGAAATAAAGATTTAATATTTCCAACCATTTAATCTGATGTCACTAGATAATAGTAATCATCATTTTCTGAAGTGCTGCCCATCAAAATGTCACTCTTGACTGTAAGATTCCTAAACTAAAGAATTTAAAATGTTGCTCACGCTCAACAACATTCAAGTTTGAATTCGTTAAAATGTTTGGTGATATTTGACATAACGGTTCAACATTGGTGTCAAGCTAGACAAGCTTGACTTACTTTCAAACAACAAAGCAATTATTTCTTGTGAAAGCACTAATAATTCGTGTTCTCCATGAACACCCTGAAAACCAAAACTCGTAGTGCAGTGCGGGAAGAAGTCATAAGCACACGGGATACAGTTCCACAGACACTTTTTTAACATTAGGCAGGGTAAGAAATGTGTATAATGCATTGCAATTGATCCCTGAATCCAGCAGAAATCTAAACAGAACAATGGAACACTACCCAAACTGCATCAAATGGAAACTACAGTATTTAATTGACTACATTTTTATTCAAAACGACACCCTGCTATACATACCGCTAAATTCGACTTACACCATCGGTAAATATACAATAAACAAAAACACCGCATTTGTTTGCATTCCACCAGATGCCAAACCACCGTTTTGTGACATAGACCTCATGTATACAGCTGCATGGATATTATCAACCATTGCGCTGATGCTTTCCATATATTTTGCGTTTCCATGTGCGAGCACTGTTTACGACAAACGACCGCTTGTGTGCCATATGATCTGTTTGTTAGGCTATTACGTATTTCAAGTTGTGTACCAAGTGGGACCCGATTACACTAGACCGACCTGTTACTTTCTCGGTATTTGTGATCAATATGCCTTGCTAGCAGCTTTTTGTTGGCTGAATGTTGTCATTTTTAATATGTGGAGACATTTTCATTCGCAACGGATTCTCCAGTCAACAAGTCGTCCATCATGTGTCAAGTTCATTTGGCAATCACTGTACGCATGGATGGTACCAGCTTTGATTCTAATCGTATCCAATTTGCTGATCTTTGCAGCCGCTCCTGTTTCATTTAGTTTCAAAACAAGATGTATCTTAGCTATGTACGAAAACAATGCGCAAGTGCTTTTTCTTCAAGCAAGTGAATGTTACACGTTAATAGTTAATGTTGTTTTAATCGTAATTATTTGTGTTAATTTGAGGTCTATGAGCTTGGGAATTATGATAGCAAATCAACGAATTCATTCACAAATGTGAGAATTGTTATTTATTTAATTTTGTGCTAATAATAATTTTAATTTTACGGTATTTGCTCATTTTAGGCTCCGAATGTACGTCAAGTTGTTATTGGTCACCGGTGTTTGTTGGATTGTCCAAGTTTGTGAATGGATTACTACATCATTTCACCCTCAGCCTACTTATTGGATTGTGCCCGACCTGTTGAATGCTCTTCAAGGACTTATTTTGTTTCTCATTTACAACTGCCATGGTGATTTTAAAATCAAATTATTTAAACAAATTTCTAACATAAGTCGTAGACGGAAGTCTGCGTCCTTACCACAAACAACACAGCTCTCATTACCTCCCTTACAAGTATAATTCAAAGAGACAATCTTTAGCTCTAGATTGAGTAAAAATACGCTCCTGTCTGATGTAAAATTTACTTGTAATCTGAATGTGAATAAAAAGATAGTAGGGGCAGCCATAAACGCGTGTGCAACATGTATTTAAACACGTTTTGTTGTTTATATATTGCACTGCAACTGAAACGGACTAAATCGGCTGTAATTGAGACAAGCTTGGTAAAGCAGTGTAAATACATAAGTGATGTTTAGTCCAAATTACTCTACGAACGCGCCTAGTGTCTAAAACCTTTGGAATAATAAAAATCTTGTTCAAAAAGCTTGAAATATTCAATTCATCCCACTCAACCTGTTGGACTGACCGCACATGCAGTTAAGTGGCTACACATGATTTGTTTTCAAATTACATCAAAAACAAAATATCCTTCCTTGTTCCTTCACGTAGATTTATTTCAGCACTTACAGTGATAGTCAGCACTTTTTTTAATTTTTACAAAAATGAGTTTAGTGGATATTTTTCCTTGATTAATTCTTAATAGACAGTTCTAATATCAATAAATTGTGAATCCATTCACCAGAACCAAGGTTTCGAAATTCTGAAATCAATGTCACGGATGTACAAGTCAAGCTTGACAAATTATTACGACTGAACTCTTCCAAGAATTGAAACAATAATTATACGTAATTAGTGTTCGTCATTGGATGCTACTTTTCCCATTTGCAGACAGCCCATTCATGGACATCGCTTAGTACATCATGCTAGGTATAAGACCTTCTGTGGCCTTCAGTGTGAATCGAGTAGTGTGAATTTTAAAGGAATGCATTTATTCATCGCCAACACTTCCCAAACTAAATAGAACTATGGAACACTACGCACAGTGCATCAAATGGAAGCTACAGTATTTAACCGACTACATCTTCATCCAAAACAACACCCTGCTTTACATACCGAAAAACTTGACGTACCTCATAGGTGAATACAGAACGGACAAAGACACCGCATTGGTTTGCATTCCAGACGGTGCCCAACCGCCATTTTACTACATAGACGTACTTTATATCATCGCATGTCTACTATCAGCCATCGGACTGGTTTTATCTTTATATTTCCACTGGATTCTGCCTTCCGTGAACACTATATACGATTCGCGACCACTGACATGCCATATGATTTCTTTATTCTGCTTCTACGTACTGGAACTCGTATTTCAATTGAGGGGATCTCATTTGAGTAAGGTTTACGGAATGTGTTATTTTCTAGGCACTTCGGCTCAATATGCTCTCATATCTGCCTTTTGTTGGCTTAACGTTGTCACTTTTAATATGTGGAGACATTTTCATCCGCAACGAATTCTCCATTCAACACACCGTGTGTCGTGCTTTAAGTATACGTGTCAATCAGTTTATGGATGGATGGTTCCTGCCTTGCTTATAATCACGTGCAATTTGCTGATTTTTGCAAAGGCGCCTATGGCAACTACTTATTACTCCAGATGTCTAATATGTATGTATAAGAATATGGCTCAAGTGGTATCTTACTATATATGTGAAAGTTACGCATTGGTTATTAATGTTGTTCTGATTATACTTACTTGCATTAATTTGAGAAGGATGAGCTTGGGGATTGCAATTGCAAATCAAGGAATTCATTCACAGATGTAAGAATTGAGAGATTTGGGTGTATAAGTAGGGCTCGAAATGATTCAAACATAGGCTGAAATTATATTAGGTGCGTACAAAGTTGCGGTTTACAGTATATCGTTTATGCCGTTTATAAAAACGGTCGAAATAGTACTCAAAAACGTGCCTAACCGTGAATGTTTGTTGTTAGGCCCGTTTGTTGTACGTTTGGTTTATGTACGTACATGGTGCATAAAAAATTTAATTTCTTTCATTTAATCAACGAGTTGTGGTTGCGGCACCCTTATTTGAACATAATTTAGCATTTACTCACATTTTGGGAGGTGGAAGCTTCAGTTGAAAGTGTTTACGACACTTGAAAGTCCGATCTACCGTTCGAGGCAGCCATTTTAAATCCTGGTGATGGTTTTTGGCTGTTTTTGATGCCATTCCCGTTTATAGAAACGGTAAAAAACCATAAAAACCGTAAAAACCAAAACTTTGAACGCGCCTATTGAAATTATATTTTGAAATGCATTGGGTTTTGCGAGAATTTTGTAATTGTCCAAATTATTTTTTTAAATTTTCAAGTGGTGTTCTGGTTCTGGAGATTTTTCCATTTCGAGCCCTGTTTGTAAGAGAATAAGAATTAATTGATTTTAAATTTCAGGTTCAGAATGTATATGAAACTGCTACTGGTCACTGGTGTTTGTTGGGTTCTGCAAGTGTTGGAATGGGCCACCGTGCCCTTTAAACTCAAACAAGCTTATTGGATTGTGCCTGACCTTTTGAATGCTCTTCAAGGACTTATTCTGTTTCTCATTTACAACTGTACGACTGAAGTTAGAATGAAAGTACGTCAACATTATTCCAAGACAATTCGTCGACTGAGGATTCAGCCTTCATCGGTACAGTCCAGTCGGGCCTCAGTGTCATCCTATATATAAATTTTTATCAAATGTAATATGTAGTTTATATTTTTTTATTAAACTTTTATTTTTTTCCAAATATTTTAGATAAATAAAGAAAAATTGTTGGTCGTCACCTCTCAACGCTAACTGGTTTTATAATCAATCAATCTTGTGTTTTGAGAAGGATTTCCCCCAAGGAAGTTTTGTGTTGTTAATTATATTTACATTTACAATGCTGGGTTTTACCAGTACCCTCGCAAAGCCAGTCATTTGTGTCTAAAAAGCTTGTTTTAATAAGTTTTTACCACATTTACCGCCGGTATTAGACTCGCAAACTAATGTTATTAAAGCCATTTATCAAAATGTCTAAATGATAGCAAAACAAATATCATTAATACTTGTAATAATTCAAAGTGTTACAACCTTTAGTTTATTACTTACAACATATTAATCAATTTGCAATGATTTCATAACTCTTGATTTTTTTTTTAAATTTATACCGCGTATACTCGATCGTGAGCCGACACATTTTGGATTATTTTCGGTTTTCGGTCGTATGACCAAAACGTGACCAAAAATGACAAATTTGACTAAAACGAGACTGAAACAAGACGAAAAAGGATGAAAATATCACCAAAACTAAGCCGAAACGTGACTTTTGCCCTGTTGAAGTAGAGTGCTCGGCTTTTGATCGAGTATATACGGTAATTTTCATAATTTACCACTATTATCAATTTTTAAAAATGCAATGTAAAAAGGCACTTTATCAGGTAAAACAAACAAGTGGACAAATGGATCCCGCCAAAAACGCCACTCTAAATAAAATATTTTATCAATTATCAAACATCTGCCTGCAAACCAGTCACTAAACCATTTCGGCGCGCAACTTACTCGCAGAAACATAAAATCAACAAATGCAATCAACAAAAATAAAAATACCAAACAAAAAAACTAAAAGATATTCTTGAACACGGCTTCTTAAACTTTTTCCACTCGCAACAGAATTATGTTTAGAGTCATTTCGCGACCCCACATGGTGTCACGACCCAAACTTTAAGAAGCCCTGCTCTTGAATACATCACAACTCGTGTTCAACATTAAAAACTCTTATTTACTGGTTCATTTTAATAATAAAAAACACAACTTAAAACCAACATAAACGCGAAATGTTAAAACAACACATTTTTATTTTAAACATCCTTCTTAATGTGAAAAACAAGTTAGAAATCAAATAGCAGCACTACTGCTCACTTTCACAGCAGTGTCATTCTTAAAATTAACAACTATAACAGTAATATTGTCCACAGAACCTCGCAAAAATGCCTGATGCGTAATGTCCCAAGCGCCGTTAAGCGTTCCGTTTAATCTACTGCGCACAAACTCAATGGCTTCACTATTAGTAAAAGTATCCCACAGTCCATCCGATGCCAAGATCATAAATTGAGGCTTAAGGTCGTCCAGATTAAAGGTCAGAACGTCTGGTTCTGCAATAACCAGATTCCGGTCTTTTAGCGGGTAGTCCCCCAAAGCCCGCGAAGTGGCCAGGATGCCGGCGACACGCCAAACACCATTGAAGGCAACGAAGCCGCCAGCTTTTTTTATGCGTTTACGTTCCTTCAGCTACAAAGAAACCAAGGGTTTAGAAATTGTTAATTCAATTTCTGTATTTCTTCAATTAGAGCCAAAGCTTCCAAATAATTAATTAGTGCAGGACTGAGGTGTATTAAATGCACTTAAAAATTAATTATTTGCGAGATGAATTTCAGTATTTTCTATAATTTAATTTAATTTATACACTCAACTAGGTGCATTCAAAAACTCTAAAACGTATGCAAAACTCGTTTCGTGTTTGTACGTGACGTCATTCCCATTGAATAACATGTGTAAAATTTCTCCAACTAATTACCAAATACTGTATTAAGTGTTCAAGACCCCACATTGGCGTTGGAGGTTTAAAAGAGTTAAAAACGAGAGCAATAAAGCTAGAGCGCTGTTTCTAATCAAAGAAATACATTATCTGTAATACCATTTGAGGTTTATGGTCAAAAGATAGAGGAATCGCATTCCCCTTATTATCACAAATAACTCCTCGAGAATCACCAACATTTGCTACAACTAATTTGTTTTTATGTTGCAAAGCTACCAATGCAGTTGTACCTATAAAAAGAAACCTTTTATAGACGTCAAACAAAAGAAAATATTCAATTTCATTACCTGCTATATCACGTCTTTGTTTCGCTATGGTAATTAATTCTTTATCCACATTTAAGATCTCCTCTGTTAAAATTTGTGCATAATTTATATTGTCGCCTTCATTGGAAACGACTAACCGTTCAGAAAGGCTTTTAAACAATGTTTTCTCAACAAAATCTGATGCTGTCTGCAGTTTGGAACCCAAAAAAAGAGAAAATACATTTTAGAATTGATAAAAAGTGACGTCATCAATGCACTCCCGAGTCTTTTTAGCACCTAAAATAGGAATTTTTTAATTTTTTTTTATTTTACGGGTGGGGGATTATATTTCTACATACACACCTGTCCTCCATGACCATCAAAAACGCCGTATAAACTAATTCCGGTCTTTTCAACATCGGTTATGATGTTAAATCGATCCTCCATGGTCGGTCGTCTGCCTTGGATTGCATACACTGCGGCATTTCCGTCCGTCAGTTTCCATTCGGATTTGATGGCTGCGTTTGACACGAGGTATCGGAGGCCGTTTCGTGCGGCCGAGTGGATGCCAACTGCAATTTGAACTCGGTTTACGACGGTTTTCACCCATAGTTCGAGCGAGTGGAAGAAGAAGAAGAGAACTAGCAAGCAGAAACCAATTAAAATCGTCTCTGGTTTGAGCAAGTAGAACTTGAGGACTCGAAGTGCATAAATAAACGGTGCGGCATTGAGAGGCGAATTGGTCACTATTTTTGATAGGAATCGCATGTGGGAGAGAAAAGTTTGATGAAATAGCTCGTCTTCTAGATCGTCATCCATTATTTTGATGACTCAGCGCGGGACGATTTCCGATTCCGGGTTCGGGTTACTCGTGGCTAAGCGAAGAGCGGTACTCTAAATAGATCGGAAATAAGATACTATTTTTTATAAGTGTATTATTTTGGAAAATTATCCTCAATTTCTTTACTTAATTTAATAATTTAATAATAAAAAGGAGTGGGAAAATAATTCTGGTCTCTTAGTAGACAAATTCCATCGTGGTTGCCATCTAGTGAGTAAACATCGCATTGTCAAAAAATGGTTACTAAACTGTTGTTAATCTATTTTTATATTTAGTATAAAAATAGAACTAAACACTGCACATTTAGGTGAAAAATGATCACTTTTTATTTCACATTTATTGCATAATTTATAATAAGGATAATATATAAAAAACGATTAAAAATTGAGGTCAATTTCAAAGCTGCCTAGCAAAATAAAATTCAAAATAAAATAAAATTTTGGAATGGTAAAAAAAAAAAGAAGAAAAACTAACATTAAAATTCAAATATCTGTTGTTATTAGTTTTTAAAAAACCACAACACTCTTATAAGGCCCCTATGTCGCATTCACAAATGTAACAAATATCATAACTATCAATTTACAAAAACTCCAAGCATCAAAATCAAACAACTAAGGTCACTTGCCAGAAGAAGAGAAAAAAAATTACTCCGTACATAAAATCACAATTTTAAAAAACAAAAATACTTTCTAAAATAAATAAATTAAGCTATAAATTCATCATTTGGTCATACACGACATTGTTTATGGTCAATTTCTCACTCTTATTGAACAGAATTGAATATACTGAGCAACATTCAACTCTAGAAATCCCCAAAACAAACAAACCATGAATTTAATATCTACATAGAGCACCGAACCCAAAGAGAACAAATCCAGCATTTTATTCCTATTTGTATAAAAAAAAATTAAAAAAATCCTTTTCTTTTTTCTATAATAATAATTCATCATAAAAATTAAAAAATCAACAAAAAAAGAAATATTTTGTTTTGTTTTTCTTATTAGTAATCTCTTCTCGTGGGCGAATAACCAAATCGAGTATCATGTATATGATATCCGGCCATTGGATTCACCATATTGACATTGGTTTGCGGTTGCGGTGGAGCGTGATGGTGGTGACTAACTCTCGGTAGAAAATTCCCCTTGGTTCGCTGCCCACTGCTGCCGGCACTTCGCCTCATGCTACTCCGTTCACGATCCATCTCCATATCCTCCAACTTTTGCGTCAAGTTCAGTTTCTGCTGTATGGACATGCGCAGAAGAGCATTGAGCGTTTTCTTCTCCTCCTCGGCAGCCGCCAACTTGTTCTGCAGTTCACCGATCTGCGAGACATACTCCTCGCACCGGGCCGCGAACATGGAGCGTAAGCTGGCAAATGTCAGCGCGTCTTCCTTCAACGCCTTGAGTTCGTGTCGAAGCTTGTGCATCGTGTCGCTCACCACGCACTTCTCGTTCTCGTATTTTGATTTCAAATTGGCGAGCGCCACCTCGGCCGTTTGCTTGTTCGCTTTGAGCACTGTGCGCAGCGTGGCGATTTGCTCCCGTTTCGTGCTCAACAGCGACTTCAGCTTGAGAATCTGTTCCTGCAAATCCTCCTTCTCGACCTCGCTGCCCGAAGATATGTCGTTGCCGGTCGGCGAAGAGGCGCCCGAGAGCGCCGATGATATTGCTTTCTGCCGAAGATGTTCCAGCGTCGTGTCCACCGCCTTTCGCAGGTGTTTCACCTGATCTTTCACCGTTTCCACCAGCTTCGTGTAGTTGGCCGGATCGGACCGCGACTCTAGCGACATGTTCGACGATAATTTGTTGCGCAAAGCGTCCAGTTTCTCGGAATCTTCGTTCGAAGACTCCATCGTTAGTTCGGAGTCTTCGCCGCCCACGGCCGGTTTTCGGAGCTGCCGGACTTGCCGCACGTGGTCCAGCATCACGTGTTGCGGGGTCTCGCCGTTCACCATGCACACGTGGTGGTACATCTGCGCTATGGTCTCTGAAATGGCCACGAGCTCGTCCTGCGACGCGGTCAGACTCGAGAACGACAATTCCGACATGTTGTTCAGCAACTTGACGTCGTCTTGCAGGTCCACGATGCGGATTTCGTAGGCCGCCTCCTTGCCCTTCAAACGCGACATGTCGTCGCGTAACGATGACATCATGTTCTCGCCGTCTCTGGGTGACGAAGACGTCGTGTTCTGGATTTTCTCCAACTCCTCCTGGGTATCTTTGATGTATTTCGACGCCAAATTGAAGCGATGCAAATGTTGATCCATTAATTTCTTCAAAACCAACGACTCCGCGATTTCATTCTAGAATTTTTAAATTTAACAAAAAAAAATATTAATAAAAATATCAGAACAACATTTTGTTTTGTTTACGTCTTTGCTTTTTTGAATTTCCTCTTCCCGCACTGCTGGCAGATCCTTGTAAAATGCGGCCAATGATTGTAATAACGCCAAGACGTGCGTGCAACGCAATTGTTCGAACATCACTTCGTTCTGCCTGCGATTAGCCAAATCCTGCATCTCTTTCAAGTGGTTTGTTAAACTCGTTTTATCCGTTTCTAATTTCTCCACTTGCTGTTCGAGTTTCTTGATTTCGGTCATGTGAAGTTCGCTGTACAAGTCGCCAACGCCCGTTTGGTTGGGTGATAAGGCGCCGTCAGATCCCGTGTTGGCTTTCATGAAATCCTGCTCGATTTTCTTCAGAACTGGCGCGTCTTCGTCGCCTTCGACGTCGTCTAAAATCCCCCCTTCGCCGCTCAAGTCTAGAAAACGATTTAAATTAAATTAAATACACGTAAACGTAGATTTTCCAATTTCTCACTGACCGGCCAATTTAAATCGATTGTAATTCAGTTTATTATACGAAATTTGTTGATCCAATTCTTTCCTTAACACGTATTTCTGCTCCCGTTCGGCCTGTAAAGACTCGAGAGCTTCGTCCAGTTGTTTCAAGGCGAGCCTCTTCAAATTAGAAACTTCCTCCATTTGTCCGTTCAGAACGTTCACCTCTTCTTGCAAACGCCGCAACTCGTGTTTAGCACCTTCGAATTCCACCTGAAAACACATTTGTCATTGGATATTTTATATTATTTTATTTTTTAATTTTCTAGCTCACTTGTGACGACCGCAGCACCGAAACTTGCTTCTGTAAACTTATATTCTCCTCCTCCAACTCGGAATAATCGGCCAACATTCGCGTTTCCATCGATTTCAGCTCCCTGACCTCCTGTTTCAACGATTTCTTCTCCGTTTCCGACGATCCCTTGATTTTCTGCAGTTCGTTCGCTTCCTGGACCAAATGCTCCTTCTCGCACAGACATCTGTCCAGTTCGTGGCGCACCTGAAACCGCAAAAGGTCAGAAACAACATTTCATCAGTCCGTTACTAACTGCGCTACCTGTTTGAGTTCATTCTCTAGTTCCACGATACTACTAGTTAAACTAGCTTCACGGTCCGCAGTTTCCGACAACAGACTTTCCTCCTGCTCGATCCCGGTTTTTGTTGACACTTTGTGAGTTGTTTGAAACTTATTCAACGCCTGTTGTTGAAATAAAAAGAAAAAAATCAATAGAATTCAACAGGCGCAATTAAAAACAACGTGGACTACTCGCCTCCTTGACACAATGAAGTTCATGCCGTGTGTTTTCGTATAGGTTTTCGTATTCTTCGCATTTTTCTTGCCAATTGCTTTTTTCTTTGAGCAGATCCAGGCCATATTGGGCGGATTGGATTTTGTCGTAATTTGCCTGAGCCAATTCCCTTTGCAATCGCTCCACTTCGAGTTTCAGATCGTCGATCGTTTCGGCCACGTCAGCCATGATTGTTTACAATTAGCAGCGATGAAGAGAGTTTCACATTTTTAACTTTTCGCACGAATCGATTGCATATCGGATCGTTTTTGCCACCCGGCCACCATCTTGGCAGTCGTGACTGAGGGGATGAAACAAGGATGGTTGTTGGTGAGTTATTTCTTGTAAGGAGAAGTCCCATTGGTTGGTTTGTATTTTTGCATTCCATCACAACAAAATAAAGTGAGCACGCTTTCTATACAAAAGAAATTATTGTTTTACATTTGTGGAAATGGAGACTCGTTCATTGTTTGTCTCTGTTAACGCGGAGACAAACAGTTTTTGGAAAATTTACGAGATTGAATTTATTTGTTTCCTGTAAGAGCACTCTTTGCTAGTGCGTGTTCGTTTGCCCTCTGTTGATAAATGTGTGTACTAAACTCTATTCCAAAAAGTAATTGAAATACTCCCATTGGTTGGGAGATTCATAACACCAGTATAAATGCATTGAAAATCTTCGCACAAGTCTACTGGAATCTGAAAACAGCATCATATTCAATACACAACTGAACTAGAGCACCAACCAACCAATGGGAGTATTTCAATTACTTTTTGGAATAGAGTTTAGTTGTATGTATTTGTATCTCTTTTAATTCAAAGTTTTTTACGTTTTGCACAATCATTCCACTGAATAAATGAAATAAAAAATGTAAATTCATTCTATCTGTAAAAAAAATAAGAAATTTTTTTTAGATCCTTTTTTGACATCAATTTTAAAATTTTTTTTCAAATTATTTTTCATTCACAATTCCAATTACTCAATATTTAAATTTTTCAAACTTATTTTACGATGACGTTTGAGACAAGTTCGTTGGGATAGCCCGAGATGACGCCAACTGTTTTTTCAGGTTGAACCAATGAATGCAAAGTAGCAAAAAAGTAGCTATACAGTAATATCTTTTAATTCAATAAATTAAATAACAAAACAACACTGTAAAAAAAAAATAATAAAAAAAATAAAAGCAATTTTTTGGTTCTTTTTTTTCATCAATTTTACAATTTTTTTTGTTTTATTATTTTTCGTTCACGATTACACAATTTCACAATTTCACACTTCCATTTATTCGATTTTTAACATTTTTCAAACTTAGTTTACGATTTTTCCTTTTCCACAAATCCGATAGTGAAATCAAAGTCAAACGCATGAATTTTCTGAACTCAAAACAAACAAACACCCAATAAAATTCCTCTTTCAAAAACAAAAAATTTGACAACTGCATCAACATTTTCTTCAATTTTGTCACTTTGACTGCTGGCTTATATTCCTTTGTAACCAACTCCAAATTGTCCAATAAATCATACTAATCAAAAGAGGAAGTACCAATCACAAAACCTGTGCCCCACCTCCTCCGTCAAAATGATCGACACCTTCGTCAGACACATCCTTCACCATCCAAAAAGTCTCCGACCTCTTCACAATTCTTCTGTTCCCAGACGTGCATGGTCTTTGATGCACTCGCAGCGAGGCCGAGTGCGTGCACGGTTTTCTTGGCTTCACCGGCGGTGGATTCACGTTCCTTGGCGGCTGTCGTGGTGTTGGTCGTGCCTTCGGTTGATGATCTTGGTGTTGATGTTGGTTTTTGTCTTTGTCTTGGTGTTGGTGTTGGTGTTGGTGTTGGTGATGTTGATGTTGATGTTGGTGTTGGTGTTGGTGATGTTGGTGATGTTGGTGTTGAGGTTTTGTCTTGGGCGTTGGGTGTTGGTACTTGGTCTTGGGCGTTGGATGTGATTGTGGGCATCTCGACTTTGGCACTGGGTGTTGATATTTCGTTTTCGTGACGGGCGGTGAATATTGCCTCGAATCGGCCACTGGAGCGTATTTTTGATTCTTTGCTGGGTTTTTTGGCTTCGGTGGATGCTTCGGTGGATTTTTCGGTGGCTTCTCGGGCATGGGTAGTGGTAGTGGTGGGAATCGTTCAGGGACCTGCTGAGTGGGTGGTCGTTTGTTGCCGTTGCGTCCACTAGAGCGCTGAGCGACGCAGTATCTGCCGTCGCCGTAATTTCGTCGCAGGAAACCCATGCTGATTCCTTTCTTCATAGCTGCCTTGATTACTCGCATGAGTTCCCAGTCTTCGAGTGGGATCGGTGTGGTCATACGCAGGTAGCCGAAAACCTCAACGGCGGTGGCACCTTTGCACTTCATGTGCAGAAGCGCGTTTAGAACCAATCGGAATAGTTTTTCTGGAGTTGGGCAAGCGGGAGGCATTTTGAATTTTTTTTTCTTAAAATATTTGAGCCAGCAGGAAAATGTGTGTACTAAACGGCAGCCACGATATTTTTTTTTACGGTCACATTCGAATGGATTGAGTGTGTATGGTTGCCGTGATTACCAACAGTGGTGTGAGTGATGCGGGTTGCGATTGTTGGGGATTTGAATGAACGATGGACGAAAAGAAGAAGCCAGAGTGAACATTTCGGCGTCGGTGTTTTAAATTTTTTAAATTTTCAACCGATTTGAAGCTTAAAAAAAAAAACACGGATTAAAAATTTAAAAAAAAAAGAATAGAAGCCTCTCGTATTTAAAAAAAATGGCGGAAAATTGACATGTATTCATCTGCTCAAACATTTAACACTTGTGAGTATCGACATACTCTAACTTCGCATTGAAAAGATGGAAATAAAGCATGGAAAGAAAATCCGTCGCTTTAAAGCTGTGTATTTCTCTGCGAATTGTTACGAGTTGTCATAGGTTTAACAATGTTAATAATAATAACGTCAATTCTTTCGAATCATGATAGAAAAGTAACGGTCGCCATTTGGCCTGTTTTGCTGCTGGCTCGAAAAATTAAAAATGTGTTGTCCAAGTTCGGAGCAATTATTCAAGATGACGTTACAAGCACTTCAACACATGAACTGTGGCAACGGAGCCACACCTGTTGAAATAATCACGTACTTGCGCCAAACCAAAGCCATTCCTGTCGAAGACTGCACACTCATGCAATTCATCAAAATGACGCTCAAGAAAGGTATTTGTGGTGGATACATACGTCGAAATTACTGCGACGGACGCTACTACATTGCCAACCGGTCAAGCGGACGGTGTAAAAGAAAACCACCCATTTGCGTGCCCAAGGAGTGTCCGCCTCCGTGTAGAAAGCCGAAATGTCCACCCCCGTGCCCTCCACCGTGTTGTCCCAAGTGTCCACCCAAGTGTCCACCCAAGTGTCCACCCAAGTGTCCCAAACCCAGGTGTCCACCACCGTGTCCCAAGTGTCCACCACCTTGTCCTAAACCAAAACCGTTTATTCCCCCATATAGACCGTGCCCACCGCCGTGCCCACCGCCTTGTCCACCCAAGTGTCCCAAGCCGAAATGTCCACCCAAGTGTCCACCGCCATGTCCGAAACCGAAGAAGAAAAAGTGCCCGCCGCCTTGTTGTCCGAAGCCGAAGTGTCCACCGCCTTGTTGTCCGAAGCCGAAGTGTCCAAAACCTTGTTGTCCGAAGCCGAAGTGTCCAAAACCTTGTTGTCCGAAGTGTTCAGAGTTGAGTTTGAGCGGCAATGGTTCGGCCCCGAGACCAATGGCGACACGTAAGAGTATTAAAAGTCGCCCGGAAGTAGAGAAGGAGAGGAGTGATAAGAATAAGAGGTCGAGATCGAGTTTAAGTTGGTGGTTGCGACAAAAAAAAATGGAAAAAGACGAGCGAGAGACCAGCAGCAAAATACAAAATTTATTCAAGCCCGGTTAAAAGGGGGACGCGCCACGAAAAATTCCGAACTATGGACGAAACTACAAAATGGAAAAATTTAATTTGCTCACGATCTATTGGGAATCAAGTGATAATGTTTGATCTGTAATAAGACCTGAAAAAGAGGAAAATGTTTTATCGAATGTAAAAATTGTACGACATTTTAATGATGAGTTGAAAAAAAATAATTGAAATGTTCAATTTACACGAGAAAGGAAACCAAAAAAATGGAAAAACGAATGAAAATGCATTCTAAACTTAAAAAAAAATAGGAAAAAAAAAATTGAAAAAAAATTGTGAAATTAAAAAATATTTTTAAAGCGATAAACCGCTGAAAAGTTTCCAATTTTAATCGCCTTAAGTCGCTACGAAATAAATTTAGTTCAAACATATTCAAGGGCAATGCTTGACGATAGGGCATTGTGTTGATAAAGTGACATAAGGACATAGAATTCAAACATTCCTATCAATTTTATCTCTATACGCTTTGCCTTGAATTGTATTCGTGCTTCATTAATCATATTTAAATAAAACATTACTTAATGTATTCGCTGCCAACCCCAGTTTAAGTGGTTTCAAGTAGCGAACTAATGGAGAAAGATGCTGTGTGGTGTGGTTAATTTAATTATTTGTCTTAAGACATCACGACCTATTTTTCTCAAACGAAGGAGCAAAAGTTAGTAGGTTGTCAGGTACAATGTCGGCCATCGACAGTCAGTGAATGTTTAGTCAGCTGATAAACTCCCTGGCAACGTCCCGCACTTGATTAAATGGATTCATAATGCGATTAATTCAATGAACTCCGCGCATTTTCTTTTAATTTACCGTTTACGCATCGAATTTCAGAAAAAACAGTTTCTCTTTATTGTCTAATAAATATTGATTACTTGCACAATGAAACGGCAATTTCTTGCACTGATCAATATTCCTTTTCCCAAACGGTTCATTCACTCGTCATTTTTTTAAATTCCATTTTATTTATATTTCCAATTTTCACGACTCTCCGTCGTGATTCCACACATGTAAATTCCTAACTCGTTCCATTAAAAAGCGAATTAATATTATATTTTCCCATATAAATTCCAAAAGCAGAAATTATACTAAAATATGCAACTTTCTTTCATTCCTTTTCAATTTTCCCATAAACTCACAATCCTTCACAGCACCACGTGTCTGCAATCTGTCAATAACGACACAGTGTGCATCGCTATTGACCTCGGACATATAAAAAGAAAACTGACGTCCTCATTTCTTCAAACGTGGTTCGGCACGCGTCACTCACATTAACTTCCACGTCCAACCATGATTCACTGGCAGGTACAACTCATTTATCAACACACTATACAATTATACATTCTACATAACCGTATAATCAATTCTTTTTCCAGACAACCGCCTATCTAATCCTCACTTGTTTATGCTACATCTCGCCACAACCCCGAATGGCGATCCACATCAACGGAATAACGGCTCGAGAAACCAGACTTCGCCAGGTCCTGGGTTTGGAAAAACTCCCATCAAGCGATCCGTCCGATTTCACAAAAACTGCGCCTCATTTACGACCATCATTGCTGGAACTCTTGCGAGGAGAAGACGAAACAATAGAACCGAGCGACGGCGACGGTGACGACGGGGGAACCGAAGTTGTTGTCGACCCACCACCGGACGAAGGCGGCGGCCACGGCGGAAAGAAGAAAACATTCGCCACCATATTTTACAAACCCGATGGCGGAGATGGCGATGGTGGGTACGGAGGAGGTGGTGGAGGGGGTTATGGGGGTGGTGGAGGCGGGGGTGGTGGAAAAGGAAGCATTGGGGCTATTTTGGGTTCGATTCCTGCAGTTAAGGGTCATTTATTAGCGAAAGGAATACGGGGCGTTGGACGAACCAAAGCGAAAATCATATCGGGAATTGCTAACGTAAAGGCGGGTATTGTTGAGGGGATTGGGAAGGCGAAGGGGAATGTTATAACGGGGCTTGTGGATGGGTTTGTGGATGGTTTTAAGGGCGGGTTTGGGGGCGGGGATCCAGATGGTGGTTACGGGTACAAAAAGGGACATGGGTCGCCGTTTTCGGATGTTTTCAGGTCTTTTAGAATACTTAAAAGTGGGGAGAAAAATAAAAGTTTTTAATTTTCGTCTTGAGTTTTTTAAATTGTGTAAATAAGACTTTTTTTTGTAATTTAAAATGGTTTTGATTGACCTTGTTCAGTGCATTGGAAATGATTGAAAAGAATGTTTTTTATTTCTTTTTCTTTTGTGTAGTTTCTTTTTAGCTGATGTAATCTTTATATAGTTTATTATTATTATTTATTATGTATTTTTTTTTTATTTTTCTTTTTTTATTGCGAATAAAATAGTTTTTATCAAATTTCAAGTTCAAGTTCAGTTTCAAAAAGTGTGATGCAAATTATTTGACCTACAACTCTAAACCCAATCAAATTGCGTCCGTTAAAAGCGACGCATATTGACGTCATTTGTAACAATTTAAGATTAGGACAACGCTCGTAATTCTTCTTCCTTCTCTGCAGTTCAATGACCGAGTTTCTCTCGCCATTTTTATGCCGTGTGCAAACATATTAAAAGCAAATTTAGAAAAATCAAAACATTTGATACGACGTGTATGTGTACCTTAATTTAATGCTCTCCCTCAGCAGGCCGTCGGGTTCAAACTCTTAATGATGCTGTACCGCTGTGCGCATTTTCTTTTTTAACAAATTTGGCCTAAATTTCACATTGCACATGCGTTCAGACCCGCAAATCCCACGTCCGGTTTGGTTTTAGGCCTAAAAACATTATTTGATAAGTAGTCGCGAGCCAAAGAAGTCATAACATGCGTTTTATAAAGGTAATCGTACTTTATTTTACAGTTTTTCAACCTGCTTTTTACACAATTGTACAGAGTATATATATACTCCCTTAATAAAATTTATTTTCCAAATTAAAAAAATATATATATATAAATTTAAACTTTAAGTTCCTTTCACTTTATAACGATATAGAAGAGCATAGAAAATAAAAACTCATAAATTCCACACGCCACATTCGAAAAAGAACGTGTGAACTAACAATTTCAGAGAATACACAGGGGCAGCTTCACTGCCGTACACCAACCTCGTCAAAGAATGCGGCGTTGAATATTTCACTCCCCTGGCCCTCACTTCCTCAAGTCAGGGTCGGGATATTCAAAAATTGTGAACATAGTCCTTGATTTCGAGTCAATAAATAATTCCACACGATTTAATTAATTATTTACAAAGTTATAAATTTTGTTTTTCAGTTTTCACTGTGCATTTTCGCACTTTTATTACTACGAGTGGACGAATCAAACGCGGATTTCTTCGAGTTCATGTCCAATGCTATGCGCTTCATGGGCCGAGTCATGGGAATGGACCCGATTCCAGAAAGCAGAGCAGAAGCGGATCCGAGTAGAACCGCGGAACGAATCAAAGCGCTGCATGACGCTGCACAATTCGTGACGGACGCACGAAACAAGGCTGGAAAACGCGTGCTCAAGAATAGAATAGCTCGAATACGAAGCAGTTTGGCCGCGGAAGGCATCGACGTCGACACGGCAGATTCCGACTTGACGTCGTCGGATTCGGACTCCGGATTAAGTTCGCTCTTATCCGAGTCATCGGATTCCAGCACTTCGTCGTCACTTCTCACGGATTCCGACGCCACGTCGGATTTAGAGGCTTTACTGCAGGGCAGATCGTCCTTATCCAATAGAAGAAATCTAAATATCGCTTTAGCACGACTCCTAGCGAGAAAATTAAAGCAACGAAAAACGAAATCGACCATAGACAAAATATAATTTCATCCTAATTTCTACCTTTTTAACTCGTATTTTTATCCACCAATTCTGTAACCTATTTTCATTCACTTATAATTTCACGTCATGTTTAAGTGTCACTCTCTAGTGACGTAAAAGCCAACTAGAAAAATGGGGGCGAGATTCAATGGCCTTTGAGGGTCCACTGACCCACCAATATATATATATTTTTTCATTTTATATAACTAATTTTGTATATTTATTATAAAACGACTATTATTTGTTCCAATACACCATCAAACATGAAATCTAGTTACAAAATTGGAAATAAACGATATAAGCCTCAGTTGTTGGATTCAATACGTTGCTTGATGTGTGTCCTTATAAAATGTTCCAGTTCAAGTTTGAGGCCACCAGTGCATGGCCTCTGGGCTCGCTCAGGCCGTGTAAAATTTAGTAGGTGAGTGAAGAACCAAGAAGGTGGCTCTAAACGCAGTTAGGGAATCAGATAAAAGGTTAGTAATTAGATTGCTACAATCTATTAAGAAGCTAAATTCGAAAAATGCATTTAAAATGTTTTCCACAGGATGAAATAACATTGGGATATAAGTTCGATCTATTCACAGCCCCAATATGAAGTCGATCTTACTGGTAAGTTGCACAGTAGCACGTATTTAAGATTGATGGAACCATTTGAGCGCCTTTTTCTTTGCATAACTTATCACGAAGTCATTTAAACTTATTTATATACATTTTAAACCAGTCTGCGGACCCCCAAAAGCGACATCACGTGACATACGATAAAGATTGGGCATTTTTTTCGTTTTAATTGAGGGGTGAAATAAATTACATGGCTAATCTTTAAAGGACAATAATCTGTGGACTGGAAACCCCAATATGGATGACATGAGGGTTTGGATATAAAAGAACTGTAACACGACATAAATTTCAGTTATTTTTTTACGAGGAAATTTATAAACGGGTTTGGTGATCAATATGCTAACGTAATGTTTGTTTATTGGTTTGTTTATCCATTTTTTTTTTGTACGTGTGTCTTGTAGTTCGCGTTGGCTGCCACTTGTGCGATGGTCCACTTAGCGGATTGTTCGGAAACAACCATAACTCCATTACGATTTTTTCTGCGCAATATTTTTAAAAAGAAACCCACTTCTAGAGACGTTATGGAGTCGGGCATTGTGGAACCGACCGATATAGAGGAACTAGCAAAGGCGCTCGGCAGCAGCACTAAAAAAATCTCATCAAAACCGTTGGATTTTGGTGATTTCCTCTCGCCGGTTGCTAAAGACGACGACGAGGCTCCAAAAAAGAAACCCAAAAGTCTCTTAGCAGCTCTTTTTAAATCAAAACGTAAAGACGAGGTAAAGGAATCTGGCGACGAAGATCGGTTTCCTCTATTGAGCAACGCTCTTCGTGCGATTCGTCTCTCGGGTCAACAAACTCTGCGAAGCATCATAAAGGCGATTTTGCCTTCACTTTTCTCTAATTAATCCGTTAAAGCCATTATTTTGTAAATTCCTCTATATGCCAGTGGTGACAGATGTATATATGGTATGTAAAAAAATAATTCAAATGCTCTGATTTTTCTTTCTAAATGATTATTTGGTGCATAATTGGTGTGATTGCTCAATGTTGATTGAAAAAGAAAGGTTTTGGCCAGTTTTAGTGTGATTTGGGTAAATAATTAGAAATGCACAACACCACGCCATATTTAAAAGTGAATGTAAATTCTTTTATGTACAGTCCTGATTAAAATACATTATAAACAAACTGATTGTCTTTAAAAAATCATTTTAAAGAGTTTAAGTCACTCTTGATTTCCAAATGAGAGTGTCATTCAATCCACATCTTTGTTTTAAAGTTATATTTCATACATACAGAAATAATGGAGAGTATTTCCGGCTGCTTAAGGCAATTAAAGTAACTTTCCTTAACGAAATTAAACGCACATAAAACAATAATCAAAATTACCGAAAAATTAATCATTAAAATTCCACATTTTCTCCAAATATGTATAAATTTTCTCAAGTAAAAAATATATATTCATAATTGGCTATTGAGAGGTGCTTGCCCCTAAAAAATCATGACCTAAAACCATTTCATGGTATGGGAGCAGTGAGTAGGAAGGGAAACGCTACATATTTTTCTCCTTGGTTATCACTTTCAGTTCAGCTAACACCCAACCAAAAATGAAGACATTTCAAGTAAGTACTTGTTTATCTGCGGAAAAATTGCGTTTAAACTAGTTTTTTCTTCTTCTTCTTCTAGTTGTTTCTATTATGTTCAATGGCTTTATTGGTCATTTCTATCCCAACTTTAAAAATACCAATTAACACTAATGCTTTTATTCGCTCCTTCATCGGTGGCCCTGACGACGGTGAAGAAAGGCTGTTCGATGGTCCTACTAGAGAGAAAATACCTGAGAAGAAACCGTTCCCGTTGCTCGATGGAATTAATCGGATAATAACTGCTCTTTACAATACTTCAGTCATCGGAGTTCGCAATGTTGCTCATGCGGCGATGCCGGTTGTGTTTGCACCTGCACAGTAAGAAGAGGATGTTTATATATATTGTGGCTTATCGAACAAGTGATATCATCGTTTGGTGAATGAATATTCATGTGGATTTTCTCATCTCGTTGGAATTTTAGGGCAGATTGTGTCTAAATACTTTTGGAATAAAATTGGTTTTGATTTGATTTTGAATGAGGAAAATTTGTTAATAAAAATTGTATCACTTTCTAAATTAAATTTTTTGTTCTTGCTACAATAACTATCTCAATTAATAGCAAGAAAAATACCTCATGTTTTGCATTTTTAAATCTTGATTAATTATGTTCTTAATTGCTTTAATTATTTTTTGTTGTTCTTACAAAGTGCAAGTTAATTCAATTAATCATAATAGAAATAATAAAAAATTAAAAAAAAATGAATTTGACTTTGTTTTATTTATTTCACGGAAATGGAACAAACCCTACCGACGAAACCCGGTAATTCGAGGCACCGATGCACAAAGAAAACGAAAAAAAAACCAAATACACGTGTGGCCGGGACGATATATAACAAAACTCTCACAAACTAGCTTCAAATTCTCCTAATCAAGCCCGGAACCATTACTCATGTCAAAAACTTCTTACTCGAATTTAAACCACCGAAGAATTGTTTTGTAACAGTTTGTCCAACCCTTACAACCTTTGAATTAACCATAAAAAGCAAACTAGCCTTTGTCCGCGCTCACAAACAAACACAAATAACAAAAGCCGAAGCTAACTAGTACACGACACACATGATGTGATCTGTTGTGGTCATTGGCGGCCATTGTCGTAAACAAACGGCACACAATGGAAACTACTCGCGTATAAACAAGTCTCTTACACTTGGTTTACATCACAGTCCCCTAAGATTCTCCTATGTTGGTCAAACCCCGCGGAAATTGACCCAGAAAAGCAAAAATTGGGTGGAAAAATGTGATAGCAAGGTGGCCGTTCTGCGAAATGAAAACGGAACTTCCGAACCCGCTCATTATCGCACATCAGCGTGGAATTTGCGATGGACAAACAGCGAAATGATTAGTGATTATTTTGACTAATTTCGTAGTTATCTAACAAGGAATTGGCCCAATCTTATGCCATAGGTCCTCGCTGACCTTAATCTTACGGGAGGAGTGAATATTGGGGTCAGACAAGGACACTTTCGATGCCCTTTCCCTTTCGAGGTCACCTGCATTCATCGCTCACCCGCACCCCTCTTTATAAAACGTTTGAAAAAACTCGGGGAGTTTTGTCCAATGCTTCAGTCGATAAAGAACCGTGAAAAGAAGCAGAGCAACAAAGTTTCGGCTGAGCAATTGTCCTTCACTGACCTCAAACTCGAATTATCCCAAGAGTGACTAAATTATCGGCCGGGGTTTCATCGTTTCAGTAAATTAGATCCGAAATGAAATATTACCAGGTGAGTTATTTTTTTCTTCTATTATATTTTATTTTAATGTCTTGGCGTCGGAGCGTGTGGAGTATAGAGCTGCGCTTAGTTGTGTTGTGTGTGTATAGAAGATAGAATTGGATATATGGCAAGTAAGTGCTTTTAATTTCGAGTACAGTGAAGAATGTTCTGATGAGTTGTTTTGCTGTTTAAATTCCATTTATCTGTTTAATACAAATGTGGATTATTATCTGTAGTTGAAAATGAGTAAATTAATGAACAATTTTCTTCTTTTTTTGATGAATTAAATTAAATTAGGTTAAAAAAACCAGTGTGAAGGTTGGTTTTTCATATTTTTTCATATTTTTAGTCATAAAATTTAATTTTTAACCGAATTAACACATTATTTTAGTGGTTTTTGATTTTTTTTATCATTAAAATTAAAAAGAAACTATACAGCCGTAAGGTTTTCTGGCAAATTACATAGCGTGCATGGAAATTTACAATTATTAACACAATTACATAAAAAAGAGTTAATTAGAAGAGATTATGCACGGAAAGTGAATTAAAAAGATTAAAGGGGGTGGCAGGAGATTTAAAATGAATATGTTAATGTTCAACTAATTTAAAAAAAAATTATTTTAATATATATCATTTATTAATCAGTGGTTCACCTGATTTCTCTCTCTTTTTCACTTGTTTCACAATTTTTTCGATCGAATTACATCCATTAACATTTATTGAATGCAGCGAGCAATTGGTGAACACTCGGCCATTTTACTTCGATGTATTTACGTGATGTAACGTCGAAGGAAGGCCGATTATGTGTTCTCTTTTAAGGTCAACACAACTGTCCTACTAATAGCAGATGTGCTACATAAAAAAAACTTATCAATCACAAATGTTTATGGCAGAAAATGAAATAACAAAAGGAGAGAAAAAAAAATCCCATAAAATCAAGAACAAAAGTTCTACACATTTTTGTTGGAACCATGAAGACGAAATTGACATTCTGTCACAGTCACTAGATGAGTAGTCGATAAATCAAGGTCCATTTTACTATCAGGGTGTTTACATTGGTGCAGTCTGTAGCAATTGTTTCCACCTTTGATGGGGGAACAACCTCTCAATTGCAGCAATTGACCAACATTGATTACATAAAACACAGATAGTTCAATATGATCCTTATTCAGGTAAAGATATGACTGATTAATATTGATTAATATCACATTAGAAGTCTCAGATTATAATTTCATCATTGTTTTCTCTTATTTTCAACTGAAAAAATTTTTATCTCACAAAATGTATTTGCTATAGAATAATTTCATTAGATGCCATATCTGCTGTGCTAAGCAATTACCGCCATCTGTGGTTGGTTTTAGACACTAACATTTGTAATGAATCGCGTTTCCAAGGAAGTTAATGGACGCGTTTGAAAGACGCCGCGATACAGTATTCTCAGTATTCTCTATGTTTTAATTTATTCTTATTTTTTTTTATAAGTTATTTCAAAATTTAAGAAATAAATATTTTGTATATATTGTAGCTAAATATCGAATTATAAGCCAAATCGAGCGCTACGGATCGGCCGCTTATCGGAACGGTCCAATGTACTATTTATTTATTTATTTATTTATTTAATTAATTTTTTTTAAAATATTTTTTTATATAGTACTTGATCTTCTTCACACTGGTCATCCATGTCCAATGCAGACCCTTATTTGAAAACCAAATAACAACATTCATCAGAGATTTCATTCTGAGCGGAGGCTCAATGGATCAGGATGATGATTCAACTGATTTCGCCATTCAAGACACAATGAGTAATGAAGAAAATGAAGACATCACATCACTCACCGAGTCAAACACTTTGAAAGACAATGGCAAGCAAGTTTTAGTTTTTTTCAAGGATGACGTGATTAAACGTCGAGGAAAGCGAAGTGCAGACCCAAAAAAGCCAAAGTCGAAATTATCGCGCCAGGAAGTACAAAGAATCGTCTCGCAGCTCAGAAGCAACCTCAAAGGAAAAACCGTAAACATGAGAACCATTTTGGATGGACTCGAAGAAATCGAAGGGGGAAATGAACTCGGAAATTTATTCAGCAACTCAGTCTTAGCGGCCATTCGAGAGTTCTTCCTACAATTAATGTCAAACATCATGTGATTATTTCCATAAATTTTGCACAAATTTAAGTCCACATTTGCTCAGGTATTACCAATTTTTAATCAACATTTTTAACTCTCCCAACAAATATACCAAATGTGTAATTTTTTTTCTTTTTAAATTTAAATAAACAAACTGCTGCATGATTTATTTTAAAATAAATAAAAATATTTTTGGCTTTTTATTTTTGAGTGGGGATGGGAACCAGAAGTTATGACATCTGTTTCCCCTCCCCCATCTTCTTTTGTCACACTTGAAGGGTCTCTGTGCTAAATCCAACCATCTGTTGATCTCAAGATAATTTTTATTCTTTCACCAAGAGAAGCAAATGGGCTCTGATTGCCCTACTTTGGCTTTTAAAATCGTCTCCACGTGGATGTGCTGCAGCATTTTACGCTTGACGTCAACCAAACCGGTAAAAAAAATGAATAAAATCGGAATAACCAGCTCGCTTTCTTGTCTACATAAGGTGCAATTACTAACAGTGCATGAAATGGTCGTATGGAAAGGAAAAATGTTTGATTTCACACTCTGTAATCACGAATGGAAATTATATATTTTTTTTTATTTTGCTGAAAGAAATCCATAGATTTTGTGTCGCTAAATTGATACATTTGCAGTGTTGAAGTCTGAAAACTCGACTTAGAAACATCGTGTGACTTTTCAACAGTTCCTCCATCACATCCCCCTTGTTTTTTCGGTTTTTTCTTAGTGCTGTTAGCAAATTATAGGTTTTCTAGCGAAAGAAATTCATTTCTGGGGCTAAAAAACATTCCATGCATGTGTTCACAACATTCCATCAGCTAAACACTATAGTTACCGACAACTTATTGTTCTCTGCACAAATATTGCCATCTATTGTCAAGTTTAAACAATAAAATAAGTCCCACAAAAGAAAAAATAATTTTTTTTTCTTTATCTTCTTGATTACGTGTAATTAACGGCAAATTTTGGCTACGTGTGTTTAAATACGCTTTACCTTGCTCCAATGCCATTTATACCACGAGTTTTCAAAACTTCCTGGTGGTGTCATGAAAACCACTTGGTACTCATCTAAAATTATACCCCCCTAAAATGTAAACAACATTTATTTCACCGAGAAAACTTAAAATAAAATGTTATAAATTTTATTACGGATTTTTCCCAGAAACAACATTTGCCGAATTTACAACCCAGAGAGGCGCGCGAACGAGCGCGAACTTCATTGAAACCGATTTCGCGATTTCTTCGACTTAAAAACCTTTCGCAATCTATAAACAATTTGCACGCTTAATGCTATTTAAATACGAATCATCCGGACCAAAAAACAAACAAATTAAAACAAGCAGTGCAAAAACAAACAAACAAAACCCAAAAAAAAAAAACCCCCAAAAAAAAAAACCAAAAAAAAAAAAAAACAACAAAACAAAACACGGAAGCTGTGCAAATTGCAACAAAAACTGACGAATGTTGATCTTGATTTTGGTAAGGCGAGACACACAAGGGTTGCTGGCCTTCCCATTTACGGTGAGGGCTGCCGGCTACGATGAGTATATTTAGCTCAAGGGGCCTTCCCACTTTAATTTTACAAATCGAGTGCAAGGTAAAATTTGAGCTTGGCTGCATTCACTATTTGATACTTTTCTCCTACAAATAAAAATAGTCTCCACAGCCCCATTTGATTGACTCGTCTTGCAATCAACCACCCAAACCTCTACTCCAATAAAACAATTTTATTTTTATTTTTATTTAATTTTTTATAAATTTCAATATTTAATGCAAAAAAAAATTATTTTGAAAGTTCGGGTCTGAAATGATTTATGAAATCAGTTTCATGCAGCCTGATATTTAATTGACCAGACATGATGCGTCTCGCGTGTTACCATGGCAATGAAAAACAGCGTCTCATTGTCCTCGACGCGGCGGCTGGTCTCGCGTGCACATATGGTTCTCTGAGATTATTACCCTCTTGAAAGCGTCGTACTGCAATCTGACGCAACCTTCAACACTTATTAGATCATTACCATTGGGCATCAGGTGCCGAAATTAAAATCAAACTAAAAATATTGAAACAACAACACTTCAAACATTCGGGCCACTTTAGTGACTTTACTACTTTACAGCCCCAGCGCTGTGCGACGCAAAACGAGGTTACAAGGGACAATTGACACGTGTACTCAGTTAGGGCTAATGGCCTTTATATTTGGCTATTATTAGGGCTTTGAGCCTCCTAAACTCTGACCTTCAAGTCGACGTGCATCCACAAATCGCGACATAAGACCAATCAATTAACGAAAACAAAAATGCAAAATTTAATCATTTTAAATTCCAATTTAATTTTAAATTAAAAAATCCGGCTAGGTAATCTAAGAGAGACGTTGACACATTCGCACGGTGGCCAGGGTAACCTCAAAACGACCCCGGCCATGGCAGACAGCCGGCCGCCTGCATACCCTATTGAAAGTTTGTCCTGATTCATTAAGTCGGGTCAAGAGACGAAAGAAAGACTAATTGGACAGAAATAGCCGAAATAATCACCACCAAAGTCATTTAAAATAAAATAATAATAAAAAAAATTTTTATTTTATTTATTTCAACCCTTTCCACCGCCTTTGAAAAACGTTTTTCTGTTCAACTCTGTGGGTGTAACTTCTTCCGGGATCGGTCCGTTAAAAACTTCCACCAAGAACAGATAAAGGTGCATGAGGGCCATGTGCAAGGAAGGATTTCCTGGCGGCGTACAGATACTCTGTTATTACAAACATAACAGACCAATTAAGCCAAGTCTTAGTCCATGACCCCGACACTGTCTCATTTTCCCGATCAATTATCTTTTTTTTTCTCTCTCCACTCAAACTCAAACAAACCAATAAATAAACTGTTAAAAAATAAATATACAAATATAATTTTTTTTTTTTTTTTTTTTTTTTTAAAAAAAAAATAAAAAAATTGGCACTAACAAAGCTATTCTTAAATTTCATGTTAATCATGACAAACACTTTCTTCCGTGTGCTAAGAAGTATTTTATCTGGCCTAAGTGAGTGAATCAGCCTAAATCTACTCCATATGCGGCGTATAGCATCTGGGGCTCCATGCGCACAAAGCAGTCGAGGTCAAGTTCAGTGCGCAGCTGACGTCACCCTGTTAGTGGGCCGAGCGAGTCACAAGCATGGCACGGAGCAGGCAAGCAGTAGCAGAATGCCAACACAGCGCCTTGAGGCCGCTATGAGGCCGCCGCGGGCAGTGCACTTGCTCCTCGTGGCGGCTGTCCTTTACCTACGGCTGGTCGCCACACAGTCCACGTGTTGCGAACGCGCCTTGGTCGAGCGCTGCTTGCGAGCGAGCCTCGTGCTCGAGGTGTCACCCGTCACCCACCGACGGAAAGATGCCCTAAGATTCCCCAAAAATGACACCGTGCGTTTGCGAGTGCACGCCGGCCTCAAGGGACACTTGGACCGTTCGTCCATCTTTTTAACGCGAGGCGTTTACACGGATGAGGCCGAAACGAAGTTTCAGAGAAACACCCGATGGTTGGTCTTCCTCCGTGAATCCGCTTTCGGCTCTCCCATTTACACCGCCGTCGGACCACTTCTGCCGTCGACAACAGACCACGAAAAACAAGTGCAAGCGGCCATTCGATGTGGACGCTTCGGTAAGTAACCCTTTCACACCTTTTTTCCCACTTTAATCACGAAAAAAGCGATTTTTCCAAACTATTTTCTGTTATTGTCAAAGTTCCCACTTATTTTCGCGTCCCAGGGCCGGTGGTCAGTGCACAATGGGATTGGGTTCGCAGTGTGTGTGTGTGTGGGATCGAAATTTCACCACTCCTCCATGGGTTCTCATTTGATGAGGGGAGTTTGGGATAAGAGAGTCAAATTACAAAGCGGCAACTTCACGCAGTGCACGGCAGGGTAGCATTGACTGACCCCTCCTTAAACATATCCAACTGTTAACAGCACATGTTCTGTGAATTTTCCCATAGAAATGCTCGCACCGATTTGGATTCTTATTGGCGGTGTAATACCGAGAAATTGGAGGTTAAATTTGATCAGTGCTTGACACTTGTGGGGCAAGAGTCGGGAAATTAAGTGTAAAGATAAAAAGGGGGAAAGTTTGGTGCGTTTCATTTGTGGCCATCGTATAAGCGCTGTCTGGGTGCACTGGTCCGATGTTTAGCACGCGCCTAGCCGACGCCTGCTGGATAATCAAGCCACCCCCGCATGTGCAAACAGTAATGTTGGTTTGTCCGAAAGAGATATGCAAAGATGGTTTTCAACAAGAATATATATATCAGTTGATCATCGACAACCTCCCTCGCCTTCTACAACTGCCAGGTGTTGATTACTCTGATCTCTTCTCACTTAATCTTTAGAAGCCGATTTTTTGCAAAAGAAATGGAGAGGGAAAATGTTTGCTTGGATTTATCGCAATACAAAAAGGTGGTGATAATTAAAAACGATCTGATGCCAATTAAAAATAGACAAATTTATATATATATAAAAAAATAAAAAAATTAAATTTTTTTTTTAATTTTTATTATTTTTATTTATTTTTTTTATAATGTCTGGGTTTCTTGCTTCGCAGACACAGGGTAGTAGTATAACGACCCGTGGGCTTTTCAGTTCTTGTGGTTGGATTCGAGCCAGAAAATAACTTTGCTCTCATTGTAGCGAATCTAGGCTGTCCATGTTTTCTTTTCTATTTTTCAGCCGAAATAATTTTTATTGATATCAACAAAAAAAAAAATAAAAAATAAAAAAAATAAAAAATTGGAAGAAAAAAAAAAATTATAATAACAAAAATAAATATCACAAAGTGCATTTTTTTTTCTAAAATTTTTTTTCCCTCAATTTTTTTTTTTTTTTTTTTAAATTGATGATGTTGTTTTGTTATCCATATGCAGTCATAGGGAAGTAAAGATGGGTAGGAGGCGTCTGAGGAGTTGCTAACTAAAAATACACCCAACCCCAGGCAAAACGCAGGCAGCAGGTTTAGCTCATGCTCACTGGGACAGAGACAGGTGCTACAAAGTCGAAGGTCGAAATTTGATAAGAAAAATAATGAATCGACGCGAAAAAATGCACAAATCTCATCCCCCACAAGTCTAGCAATTTTTTTCTCCAACGCCCGATTCATAAATCTGCATTTACTCATTTCTAACTCGCCTCAACCAATTAAATTTCTTCATTTCTTCATTTTTATTTATTTCCAATGTATACAAATGTGTGCGAGCACTCTCGGCCACACTATATCGATTAGTTTGCCTTGTTTACGTGGGGTGAATGCTCCCACTGCTACAAAAGTAAAAAAAGAAAGTCTCGGTACTGTGTTTTTCCAAACGCAAAAATATAAGCTATTATTACTATTTTTATTATGAAATTAAATCTTTCGCTCGACGGCACGTGTACATCATTTCGCACCACATTCGTTTTGCTTTTCTAGACATTTCTCTTTGATTTTTCTTCGGTGTCATCGCCCCTAGTGATGAATGATGGCGCCCTTCAAACCCCCTTTCCCCTTCTTCTGCTTTCGACCAATCGAGTGAAGCAAGTTGCACGCATTGCATCAAAACTTTACAGGCAAGCTCTTTATCTAACGGACCAAACTCAGGGCAGGGGCTTTAAAACCATGGCGGGAGTTTGCTCGATGCTGTACAAAAAAGACTCATCTGCTCATTTGTTACAGTGTTGCATCTGTTTGAAACAGTTTCATTGGTAATCCCATTTAAGACCCAACAAAGGGCAATAAAACCAATACAAGTAATTACAACCGAACAAAATAAAAAAATAAATCAACTTTCAGTGCACTAACAACTTAATTGCAACTTAATCCTTGGTCAAAGAGTTCCACAACTTCCAATTATAGCAAGTTGACAGGTAACTAACTTTGTTGCAGTTTAGTACACTCGAAAGGCCATTTGTTTTGTAAAGTTACACCGAAAAACCCAATAACTATTCAGTGTTGTGTGACACATGGATAACTTTACCCTCACTGATAAAATAGAGAACTGTAAATTGAAACAGAACGCAATTAGTCACAGTGTTTGCACCATTCAAGTCGTTCTGAATGTCACTGTATTGTTGATGAGAGGGGAACTGGTATATTTTTGTTGTACAATTTGTTTATAGAGCAAGGTTAGTAGAAAAGTACTTGAAGCTCTCGTGAAAAACACCAAAAAAGAAAAAAAAAAGCAAAAAAAAAATGTACATACGGTCGAAACTCTTTATAACGAATCGCGATATAACGAATTATCGATATAACGAATACCTAAAAATGGCAAGTTTGGTTGACTGGCCACAGAACACCATGTTAAAAAATTTCGATATAACGAATCCCTTGCGATTCGTTATAAAGAGTTTCGACTGTACTACAATCACGTTATAAAGGAAAAGAAAAATGAATGTTTGACGTTTATGTGTTCACCCAAAGACCTTCGGAAACATGTGGGCGAGTCGAGGGTCTAGGTTAGGTTCGACCGTAAACGTCAAACAAGTCAAGTATTTAATGATTTCGATACATGTATGTATTTATTTGTAACGGCGACCCATCTATGGACAAAGGGCTGCAGAACAAAGTCGTTTGATTTTTGCAGAGATGTGAGATGTTCGTTTGTTGAAAAGGTCGCCATTTTATTAGCAACTGTGTACGTGCGGCCTTCGTCTATTTGGGTCTCGTGTCTGCATGTTTTTTGGGCGCATCGTTTTGCAATAGCGCCGTTAGTGGGGCGTTCGTTTTGTGTCTGTCATTGATGGGGGGATCTGGTAAAGTTTTCTGGGAAAATAGCCACGTGTACTTTTACAATCTGCCGATAGAGAGCATGTCCGATTTAATCTCTCAGCTGGTTGGCTTAAACGTTATGCAACCCAATGGTGTAACATGGAATTTATTAAAGTTTTTCCGAACTGACACATTTTATGAATCGCTTGTGGAAAGCGGATGCAGTTGTTCGACATTTCTGCTTCCGGTTCGATTGTGGCCGATCGTTCTGTGTTTCAATATTAAAGCCTAGTACTCATACGCTTTCCGAGTCTAAATATTTTTACAGTCTTAATTTTTCAACAGCACCATTTCAAGCAGAATGTTTTATCCTCTTATTATTCAGAGTCTGATAGATTTGTGGTACTCATGAAATTGTCACCAGAAAGTTTCTGTACTCTTAAACTGTGTGAGTCATTGTTGCTTGTTTTGCAAATGGCTGGCAATGGCAATGAAGCTTTGTCCGACTTTTTAGTGGCTAACTGTAGAATGTGTGCTCGTCGTGTGTGAATTATTAGAAAGATTGTTCGTTCGCTGCATGAGTTGTTCGCAGATTTGGCAAGAGTTTTTGGTTTGGCATTTTCTTTGTTTCGGAACAAAAATAAAACGCTTATTTACCCTATATTTCGCAACAACACTCGCTTTGAGTGGTGTTCGATGTATTTAAAGTGTAAAACAAACTTACGAATTCTTCGCTATCGCAAATTATTCCTTTCACTCATCTTAAACTTCATCTTCAAGACGTTTGCTGCAAAACAACAAAAACACACAACAAATTATCAAATATTGTGCAGTCAATACCACGGTTTTCCTTTTGTTTTTCTAGCACTAAATGCCATAAAAACAAGAATGTTATTTGTCAAAATCTGTGTACAAAAAGCTCATTTCAGTCGTATTTTGGCGTATACAGTTGTAGGGGAGTCATAAAACTTGATTACGACTTTAATCGCTTCTTTTACCCAAAGGACCAACTTCTCGGCCCAAAAGGTCTTAAAAACGCATTTCTTTTCCACAAGTAGGTTTTTTTTTATTTTTTTTATTCAATCCTTTTTGTGTACCATAATTGAAAAGTTTCGCCACTAAGTGCTATTAAATTCAAAAGCTTTTTTCACTGAATCAACATTTGGCCCAATAACACATTCCTGTAATTGCTTCAATTTTAGATACACAAATATTTTCCCCCTCCAGTTTGTAAAAACAAATAAATAAATAGTTAAATACAAATATATATTTAGATTACATGTATTCTCTAACAGGATGCATTTATAATCTATTAGTACTCAACGAGGTCATGAAAAGTGGGTCAAAATTCTTATAATAAACTGCATAAAAAATACTTATATAGAAAAATAAAAAAAAAAATTGTAAAGGAAATCCTGAAAAATTTCGACACCCAAAATAAATGTTCGCCCTTTTTTAATGTGTCACAGGCTTGGTAAATCACCGATCTGTCTATAGGGCTGGAAAATGTTAATGCAACTCGCGATAATGCATCATGCAAGAAGAAAAGAACCCCAAACCAAACAGACCGTTAATTTAATTTATTGATCATTAAAACTTTTAATGGCTTTGGCTTTTAAGTTAATAAAGCAAATTCATCAATAGAAAAATGATAAAAATAAGCATAACTTACACCTAAAAGTCCGAAAAAATCCTAAAAATCTCAAACCGTACTTCCTAGAACATATAAATTATTTTATTTATTGCACTTTTTACATAAACAAAAATGGACGTGTGTGAAAGTTATTGATCTCTATATCACTTAATTTTTTTTTATTCAAAGTGCAAAATGTGACCTCTGTTTATAACTAAGTAAAATTCTTGCTTTGGGCTCGGGTATAGCCAAATTTAGTACACGAGTTGTTTACTTTATTCCCTGCACATCTGGTTATGTAGGGTGAAATGTGGAACATATTGAGAAAACGCAACTTGAGGTTGAGAATCAGATGAGGAGTGTACATATGTCTCGACCAATGTGGTAATTACTTTCACTAGTGCATGTGTAGTCTGCGAACCAATTTCGGGGGTCTCCAAACCCGTCTATCGTCTGGCCTAAGGTAATAATCCTTTTTATTAAACCAAACACTCAATTTCATTGTCCACGTTTGTGAACACACTTTTACATATTCTTTGTATAGTGAAATTTAATTACGCCGCTCGAAAACTAATTGGAACGCATATCACACAAGAATAATCTAGCAAATAAATTCATATCGTAAACCCTTAACACCGTACTAAAACCGCCAATAATAAAAACATATTAATAACTAGCGCCCGGATAAATGCATAAATGCATAGGAATTATTTTTATTCAATAAAAAGCCGAAATTGGCTATAAATGAGAAAATAAATGCATAAATCGCCATTTTTCCGGAAAAAAACGACGATTTGTGTCTTTTTTGAAATTCAGTGCGAAAAGCTGTGCAGCAAAGCACAGGGGCAGCCAAAATAAGATTCGATATAAATTGTTAATGATTTTCTTTGTGTGCATTTGAACAGTCCCGACCGTCAAGCAGATGAGGACCACCAAGAAGGTGCGCGTGAAAAAACGTCTGATGCTAAAATGCCGTGTCGCAGTCTCAGAGAAGTTTCCTCTAAACATCACGTGGTACCGGAACGGCAGACCTGTAAAGCAGAATCCTCGGATCGTCATCACCCGGCTGAAGAGGTGGGCCATTACTGGGGCAGTGAAACCCCTTTGAACCCTGTGCGTAAGCCTTTGGTCAGCTCAGTGTAAGGATTCTCTTCTCTTGATGGGGTGACAGGGCTTGTCTCGTACAGCAAACGGTCGCGGCTCGAAGTGGATCCCGTGCGTTTGGACGACGGGGGCGAGTACGAATGCAGAGCGGAAAACAAATGCGGGACGGCGACTGCCACGACGCACGTGACGATTCGCAAAGGAAAATCCCGTAAGTTGATGCCTATTTACATAAACAATAAACATGCGTTTGTTTGCTTTATTATGCAAGTGGCGACTGGCGACCCTCAAAACAAATAAGAATCACCAATTTAGAATGCGAACAAAACCCCAAAAAAGGAATGAAAAACATAAACCTGCCGAAAGACAATATATAGGATCCGAGCAAACATGAACTTGAAAATCTAAATTAGAATCATCAGAACTCTCATTTAGTTACAAGCAATAAATTACTGCGAGGAAATAACAGTCAAAACTGTTGGAAAAGCCTTCAAGTCGTGCAGGAAAGCCGGCAACAACGTGAACATTGAAAATACATACCGTATTTTATCGATTAAAAGCCGCGGCTCTTATTCAAAACTGCCATTTTTGTCAGCAATTACAATTTCGGTTTTTCGTTTGTTACAGTTGTTTAATGTAACTAACGAAGTCTGAACGTCAATGTCCACAAATTCTAAATTCTGCGAAGTTATGAAGCAAAATATTAATTGTATGAATAACAAATAAATGAATAAGAAGACGAACCCAAATTAAGTCACCGAAAACCGACATGTTCACAAAGAACTGGACAATTAGTATAATGTTCACTTTTAGACCCTGGTTGTAATTGTAAATAATATTCCTCTATGCATTGATGGATTTTATTCATACAGGCCCCACCTTAGTTCCCAAAGGCCCTGACACATAGAGAGGAATTTCACCCATTCATTCATCCCCAAGTTTTGGCTAAAGGCATGTATTTTTGCCAGAACCAATGGCTGCTGTTACTAAACCTAAAAGAAAAGAAAAAAAACACAACTGAATAGCTGGAAAATGGCAAAGTCATAGTCAATATAATTACCATCCTATAAAATGACATTTTGAGTTAATATTCAATCAATCATGTTGTCAGTTACACATTAATCACTCGTCACACACCCATCATCTAGATTATAAATGACCACACCGCCTAACGGTCCATAAACGAATTAACATTTACCATAAATAACAAATTTATGATAAATTAATTCATTTTTTTCCTACTCTTCCTTTTCTTTTAGTGACTGCGAGTCAAACGCCAAGAAATCCATCACCATTTGAAGGTCTACCATGTAACATTTCTGATTACTGCATGCATGGAGGCACCTGTACTTATTACAGAGCTATTGGAGAATTAGCATGCCGGTAGGTACCAATCTAGCATACTACACATTCATGCCTTAATTAAAATATCTAACGTAAGTAACTCTTAATCGAAAAATAGCTAATTTTTATTCAAAGGTATTTTAATTTTAATTTAAAAAAAAAAATACGAATAAGTAGGTATCAAATCTAAAGGAAATAAGACGAATTAACCAATTTGCGTCTCTTGTTTCGTTCTTCTGTGTTTCTAGATGCGCAGATGGCTACAAAGGACAGCGTTGTGAAACCAAAGATCTCGGTAATCTGGCCAGTATGTATACCCTGTTGTTTAGTTGGGGTTTGATTAATCAGCGAGGATCCATTTGTAATAAAGTTAGGCCTCATTTCTGGTGTTGTGAGCCATCATCTTCCGAAATGATGGCAAACTTGTGGATGAGTCACACCCATTGTCATGTTAAAATACTGCGCGCGCAATGAAAACTCCGGTAAACAGTAAAATGTTGTTTTACTGCACAAGTAGACGCAGCAACATCTTAAGGCCTGGGCTCTTTTATGGTTTTTTCCTTTTTTCTTTTTTCTTTTTATAAAGTTCATTGCCTTTAGCTCTTCTCCATTTGGATCCTCTTTATCATTGTTGATGTCACATCAACTGCGAGGCTTCAACGCCTCAAACAAAGGGAATATATTAACCGATAGAAATATCGAGGGAGGGGTTTCTTATCGTTATTATTTTATTATTTCGTTTAAATTATAGGGAAGATGTTATTTTCTCTTATACAGATGTACATGCAGAGTCTTTGGGCATAGATGTTGACACAAAGACGTTTTCATTGTATTGGGGGAAGTAAACAGGTATATTTTGCTCGCATTAGTGCATGGAATTATCATTTGTGTCACTTTTGGACGTGTACAACCGCGCAAAATGCATGCGTTTTTGCAATTAAGCGTTTTAACACTCTGCTAGCAACATGTTAAGTGAGTGTGAGTGTGACGGCAGCCACTGTTAGTTGGTAAAAATGCTAAAAAAAGATACTTTATTTCTTGTCTTTTCACTAACACGGGTTTTCAACATCTTACTACTGATTTATTACGAATGTGCGGCATGAATCCTACCAATTATACGTTTGTAAATTTGTTTTTACGTCATTTGTTTCTCTCTTTAAAGGGCAAGGCAAAGGCTGTGATGATGAAAGAGGCATGTTGGGAGGATGTAGTAGCCAGACATTGGATGTGGATACGTCTTAAACTATGTTGAGCTCAAAGTTCTTGACTTTTGGTAAGATTTTTTACATTTAAAAATAGACAATTTACACTTGCGAAGGCTTAGGCTTCACTTTTCAGTTTAAACTTGTTCAGGTAACGTTTGTGTTTAATGAAGAAATCTGGGCTGTTGAAATACTTTTTGTTGTTATTAATCTTTTTTTTTGTTTTTGTTTTTATTTTAGGGCAAAATTATGCAGAAAGGAAGTATTAAAATTTCGTGTTTAGAAGAACCGATTCTGCACTAAAATACATTGGAAACACACCTTTATGTCTGCTAAACATTCCTCCAGCAAACTTTGCCTTTGTCTAAGTAGAAATGTGCTATTTGATGAACTTTATTATATAAAAAAAAAATTTAAAAAAAAAAAAAAAAAAAAAAAACTGAATGATACGGGAAAAATTCCAGCACTAGGAACGACACAACCTTAAATTCATACCACTCAAAAAATATTACTCCAAACGAATTATTAATAATAATAATCACCATATAATAATAATAATAATAATAATAATAATAATAATCACAAGTAATCGTAATAATAATAATAATAATAATAATAATACTCAGTTTCAAAGAGATGGCGTCAATAATCATTAATCTATGGACAATTTCCAACCATTCTCTCTCTTTATTTTGTGCAATTTCTTAGTATTATGTCAGTTATGACAGTAGCACTGACTATTGTTTTGGTGGATCTATTTATATTTCTTCATTAAAACATCGTAAACTGTCATAGCTTCAATGAAAATAGTTAAATGATAACAGCCAATTGTTTTATGTTGTAGATGTATATATTTATCTTCAAAACCAATACAACAAATGAGTGACTTTTGTGCAAAATGAAGGATGTATATTTTGATGTTACTGGCATTTTTTTTTTGTTTTTGTTTTATTTTCATTTAATTTTTTGTGTTTTAATTTTTTTCTCTCCTTTTTTTTAACTCTAAATGTTGGTTTTTACACCTTCTAGAACTTGTATAGCTCATTTAACTAATTTTCCTCTGGATTTGTAGAGAAATCTTTAGAGTTCTATTTATTTATGAAATATAAGTTATTTAAAAAAAAAAAAAAAAAAAACACGTTACTCTCATTCTAAAATTAATTTACATTCTGAGAATTTATAATTTTTCATTTCACTTAAATATTATTAATTTTTGTTCTTTTCTTTTTTGGAATATGCTCAATTTCATTTCTTTTTAGCATTTGTGTAGTGTTAAGAGTCTCCGCTTGTAGGCAAAACAAAATGTACGCATTTCTATAACACTTCTTTTTTTTAGAAAATTAAATAACATTATTGTGTTGCAACTGTCGAAGCATATCTGTAAAAGCTGATAGGTTTTCTCTAGCTGTCAAAAAGTACCCATAACACATTGAGTCTTACTTTCAGGGGCTGATTTTTGGAAGAAAAAAAACAGTTAATTAATTGACTGCTGCATTCACTTTAAATTCATAAAAATTTGTAAAAGACACGAAAATATTGTCATTCTGGGTAAGAATTGTCATGGCCCCTTCACTTGTTCTGGTTTAAATGGTATAATAAAAAGTAAAATAATAAAAACCTTGTGAATTGTAATAAAATTATTGTCAATTGTACAATTTATCTAAACTGTACAACATGAATTAACTCAAAGACAATACATCGAAATTCCATAAACACACAACAAAGAAAATTTATACTACGTAGCATGTTTGAATATCATTACTAAGAGTACCGTACTAAGTAATTAAGCAATTGAGGTGAACGGTGGATCAATAAATTTCGATTTCGGTCTGTGTACCTGCCGTTTTCCAAGGTAGATTCTTGTTCTTGTTCCCTTATCCGCATTGCTGATAGTACAGTTATAATCGTGCGCAGCGCCATTTCTTCTCGTCGGGATTGTCGCCCCATCTACCGATTAAAATTCAATCTATAAAAATTAAAATTATGATTTTTAGTTTGTTTCTTGTGCATATAAGAATTAATATTTCAAAAAAAGAAGCTTTGTTATCTATTTCGTTAAATTAGTTATATAGTAGCCAAATTTAAACAAATTTTAGTTAGTGCGACTACAACTAGATGGCGGAGAACTCGAGATCAGCAAAATCCAACCCGCGCGGATCCCAAAGGTATTTTCGAATTATTCAATCAAAAATCTGCAGAATGGATAGTAATACTATTTTAATCAACACTGGGATAAATAGAGAGTGTAATTTACCATTAAGTTGAAGAGGAAGCAGTGTTGGGCCCCGCGATTATGAAAGCCCTCTAATAACCCTAAATTCTGCGCACATGGTCTGCGATGTCTAATATTTAGTCCTAACAACAACAATAATCACAATAACAATCAAATAATAACAAAAAAATTCGATGTTTTCTTTATTATTGCATTGCTTTATTTTCTTGAGCGTGATAACGAAAAATGTAGAATACGTTTCCAATAGCAGCAGATCATCAATGTTAATTCGCGATGTTTGACCGCAGATATCTCGGTGAATATTTGCATCCCAATCAATTTTATTTTTTTCCTGATTCAGGACACCGAGATCTATATAAGAATATGTCTTCCAAACATTCAGACACCTAGCTCTTGCGGTTTTTGAACGACGCCAATTTTAACACACAAAAAGTCCATATCTTGAAATCCGTCGCTCGGATTTTGATGAAACTTGGTTTGGGGGTTTCTAAAATCGTTTTCTGACACTGGACGGTCGCAACTACCACCTATTGCCAGCACAAAAACATAAAAGCAGCATTGTCAAATAAAAAAGAAGATAAACAGTCAGGACAATAAGCAAAGACATTTACAGACTTACGACTTACCTTCCAGACAGGCAATATAATTAAAAATTGAAGAAAACGTTGTGTTTCCTGTGTTTACGTTTTAACGAGAAATCTGAAACTCGATACTTTTCATGTTTACAAGTGGTGAATTAAAAAAAAAAATCTTCTTAATGATGAACGTAGGTTTAAACTTTAAATTTTGATTCCTTGATATCACGACTGCTAATGCATCCACCAAAAAAACAACACAACTCACACACTGTAAACCCATTAGCCATTACCCAAAGTCAAAATCAACACTTTTTTCAACAAATTTCTCCTCTGCAACTTTATTCACAAGACCAAACACATAAAAGCACACAATATTGTGTTGCCATCTTTTTCCTTTTAAATCTGCCATGAAACTTGCAAAGTTCATATAAATAGACAAATCCATTTTTTCCACCTCCCTTGATATGAGACCTGTCATCAACTCCATGCATCATGCTCTACATCATCCAATTGCAGGCACCAATCTGAACCCTTCCTTTACAGGGAACTGACTTATTTCTATTTTATGACTGATCACAGTTGTTTTTTTCTTTTTCTTGCAACACATGCCCTTATGAACAGAACACTGGACTCCCTGCTGGTATTAGTCAGACTTTTCTTTGCCCCGAAAAAAAGGGAAGGAAAAAGAGAAAGATCTGGTCAGTGTAAAGCGTTAATGGGAGCAAGTGAGAAGGGGGATGGAGAATGTACAATAGGGGGAGATTAGTTGCACGTCCCTCGCCGCCAGTTGGCCGTGATAGCGAGGCACGTGGTTGTGTGGGCGTGCATTGTTATTGCTCTGGGTACAATTCAACTGCGTGGGCGTGAATGGCGCCATGCCGCTCCATGTGTGGTCCATGATTTAGTGTAGGGAGTTGGTGGACCGATGTGAGTTGTACGTCGTCAGCACCTTACAGCTCATTTTGGAATTTTTGTCTTTTTTGCAATTTTTTTTTTTTTTTTAGTAAACTAAAAAATTAAAACTAGAAAAATTTGAACACTTAAGAGTAATTATTATTTTGGAATATCAGGGGAAGGGGGCAAGGGGGCTAAATTTTCAGGGCTCTCTGATTTTAAAGGTACACGGTAGACGTACAAAATGCAGTTTTTCAGATAAAAATGCATATTTTTTGGTTCGTAAATGCATTTTAACAGATAAAATGCATTTTTTTATACATTGAAATGCATTTTAACGTATAAAATGCATTTTTTTATACATTTAAATACATTTCTTTACCGAAAAACGCATTGTTTTGTGCGAAAACGCAATTGTTTTAGCTAAAAAAGGATTTATTTCTGATAAAAACGCATTCATCTGCCTACAGATCCATTTTTTCCCCTTGAAAATGTTATGAAGACGTTATTTCTGAATATTCATGGCAGAAACTGATTTCTGGTCTGCGGGGCCCCTTCTCGCGGCCATTTTTTGGGGCCCTTATTAAAAAAAAATTAAAAAAATTTTTAAAAAAAATCTTTTAGAACAAAAATGTTTGCTTTGGAATTTCGGGGCCCCGCAACCCCATGGGGCCCCTCTCCTCCAAGAATTGTGATAACCTATAAATATCGCCCCCGAAGCCTTAATCCGGCCCTGCATAATACGTTATAATGCAAACCAAACCTATACCTTTTGCCTTCGAGTATAAACATTTGATACACATTGTATGGACAATGTTATTGCTCGATATTTTTAACCCGGGATGGGCGAATTGATTATAATTGGCCACGATAGATTTGACATCTAAGTAAAAGTTGTGAAAAGCCAGGTTGTCTTGTGGTGGCATTTTTCGTATTTTTCCAATGTGTTTTCCTACCGCTGATTCGAACAAGGTATTATATTGAGAAGCCGAATTTTAATGGCTGGATTTACGAGTTGTTGGTTTGTTTTTGATGGCGATCTGCCCTCTCTGCATCCTGTGATGTAATGGATGTGAACCCCAAGTTCCGACCAGCTGGCCCCAAGGGCATTCCGTAAGACCACCAGAAGTGTGCATGTGGGGTGCAGGTGAAGTGCGTTCAAGATGATGGATAAAACACTTTTAATTCCATTTCTCAGTTATCGGAACGACAACTCCAAATCATTTCACCAATTATTTATTGCATTTAATTTTTTTTATGTTTAATTAAAATTGAAAAAATTTATTATGGTTGAAAAATATATTTTATAATATATTGCTGATTAAGTATTTTATTTGTACATTAAATAATGCATTTCATAATACAATTGAAAAAATGCATTTTGAAAATTTATGCGTAGTTGACAAATAATATTATTGGGAATGCATTTCGTAATACATTTTACCAGGGCTGGATTTACGCATAAGCAAAATAAGCAGTTGGTTAGGGTCCTTACTCATCGTGGGCCCGGAAAAGTTAGTAGACTTAAGGTGCGAACTTTTAACGAAACTTTCTTTAAAAGTACTGAATCATCTTGGACAAGCCATAAATAACATCATTTATTTGTTATTCATACAATTTATATTTTACGTCGTATCTTCGTAAAATTTGCAATTTTCCTCCGTCGAAAGTATAAAAAAATTAATTTATATTTATTATGTATAAAGAGATTAAGACTAAACTTTTTTTTGGGTGAATGGTGGGGGCCCAAATAAAAATCTGTGCTTAGGGGCCCCGCTATACCTAAATCCGGCCCAGTATTTTACAAAATGCATTCTTGCAACACATCGCAATGTAATTTCAATGTATTTTTTAACCATGTGGGAGAAAAACATGTAAATTCGCAAAAACCAGATGGTTTTGTGTGTAAAAAGTGTAAAAAAAAGTTTAATTATTGTCATGCTGAAACCATATTTCAATTTCTAGCTCGAATTCATCACATATAATAAGGGAGTGACATGTACATTTCTTTTCTTGTCATTTACTTGGGACTTGGAAATGTCTTGACAAGATCCCCGACACGTCTAATTCGGAAACGGAGTCCCCAGAGAACTAATAGATGTGTTAATTGGGAAGGAGGGTCAGCGTGTCTCCAAGTAAACCGACACCGAATGTTGTGTCTAAGTGAATTACGTGCGGCAAGAGAAATTGTGAAAAATGGATGCAAACATCAGAAGCGAACACTTAAAAAATGAAGATTTATTTTGGAAATCTTTAATTCTGTGTGCTAAGCGGCAACTTATATGAGCGACGTTTTCGCTCGGAGGAATTGTAGTTGTAACCTAATGGAGTTCTTGACCAAATAAATACATCTTAAATAGCACTGAAGCTCTTATGCACTTAAAAAAAGCATTGAAGAGAGTCGAATTTTATGACTATTTATTACCATAATGTAGCAGTTGTGATTATTTAATTTTATTTGGTAGGTTGAGTGTCCGGTGGTGGAAGTCGGGCGTTTAGTGGACATAAGTTGTGGAGGTTTTAATTATGGTAATGAAATGATAAAGGAGGTAATTTGAAACGGAAATAAAGTCGCGGTTGGTCATTTTACGCGTGCCATGTGGTGATTTGTTTACGTTGATGCTTTACTCAAAATGTTGGTTCCGCAAATCCCTGTGATTCGAGCCGTGGTTGACGTCACAATTTGGCGCGATACGGGAACCAGGTGAGCAACGCCTTTCCTACTCAGGTGAACCGAAGCATTGTGTGATTTTTCACCTTCGGAAATTGGACGCTTGTAGATAAACACGGGAAATGCGAGAAGCCCGCCAGAGAGGCGGCTACAATCGGTCAAGGGTCAATCGATCACAAATAAGAAAAAATTTAAATTAAAAACGAGCGGAAAACGATCGAAATTATCAAAATCAAGTGAAATCACGAAGAGTTGATATGTAAACACAGAGAGAAAAAAAATATTATTTTTTTTTAAAAATTGGAATTTATAACACCAAGGGGACAATAATAACCCTAAGCCTAAATCTTAAGCTAAAGAGCAGACATTGTTCACGTGATGAAAACCTCATGCTAAGAGAACAACCACAGGTGACAAGCTAAAGTGAAAAGCTATGATCCAGATGCAGTTTACACATCCGACAAATTCTTCCGGAGAAACCCATATGGTTCAGAAATATATTTTACAATATATCGTATTTTATCGATTAAGAGCCCCGGCTCTTATTCAAAACTGCCATTTTTGTCAGCAATTACAATTTCGGTTTTTCGTTTGTTACAAACAAGTCTGAACTTCAAGAACGAATCGTACGTTCATCGTTCGTGAGGTTAAATACGGAAACAATACCATACTTTTGCAAAAATACGGTATTCTGGGTGTCTCAGCAGCGGCTACTATTCGAGGGCGACTCTTAATCGGTAAAATACGGTATGCATTCCAAAATGTACGGCATTTCTCAGAATTAAGTGTATTATTTAAATTTTAAATAAAATGCATTCATATTTGACAAATAATAGTGTCGGGAATACATGTTACAGAATGTATTATTATAATAACACTCAAAAATGCATTACAAAATGCATTGCGATATAATTTCAATGTATTTTTTAACCATATGGGAAAACTTTCCCTTGTGAATGTATTTAGCTCTAAACTCGCATCTTCACCACTGGTTGGAGCGTTTTTAAAATCCCCTCGTGGTTAATTAGTTGGGAAATGTTAATTTCTCGCATTTCAAATGTGTTGGCTACTTCCTGTCAAAAACCAAGTCTGTACGATATGATGGGAATATCCGACCGTCAGGAAGACTACACCGTAGACATGATTCGTGCATTAAGTCAGTGATAAGTGAAGTCTCCCGCCCTCACTTCACCCTTATTTCAAGGAGCTTTGAATTATGGCGCCCTCGAGATGCGGATAACCCCCCCATGAGACCCGCCACTACTCATACAGAAATAAAGGAATGCAACGATGCAAGAAAAAATTGTAGAAAAAAAAATAAACATTGAAAAAATAAGCTTTGTGTCGATGACAAGAAATTATCCTATCCAGACTCTCGTTCGTGTAAAGTTCAACGCCAAACTCTGTAATAAATCAACTATGGCCACGCCATTACAGTATTATTATTATTATTACCCTTCGTCGCGAATTAACGGTTAATTTTGGTCTTGGAGTTTGCGACATTGGTATTTAGACGACATCAATGCACGCGCATTGAAAACAACATCAATCTGAACATAGCACAAAATCAAGCTGTAGTAAGCACATTGCGAGCTATTTTAAGGAATAAATGTCTCATGTTGTAGCTAAAACATGAGAAATGTGCGAAATTTACGGTGGAAAGTTTAATTTTTGAATTTATTCGTACAAATTATTGAGATAAATATTTTAAAAGGGTAAATATATTTTTACAAAAGTGTGTGATTGGAGAAAGAGAAGTGACATGTGTAATTTGTTCAGGGTTTTACTGCTAACAAGCACAACACTATGCGAAGTGAGCTTCAGCTTTCCCCCTATTTGTATCTCACTTTGTGATCATGAATGATGGCGCCTGGGTGCTGGGGTCGTTCCCGCCAAATTAAGCGTCCGCAGTCATGGAGTGAAAGGCGACCATTGTAATTGAAATGGCTGATCTGTCGCCAACTAGTTGGTCATCTCGGGCTAAAGGTTAACACATCTTATTTCCGCTCAATGCCTACTGAACGGTTGAAACTATATCATTGCAAGAAAGTATGGTCCTAATTGGTGTTTATTTTGGAGTTTTTTTTTATAAGTAATTGATGCATTTAAACGATAATAAATTAATTGGTAGCGATAAAGTGCAGGTGAGAGTTGGGAATTTGAAATGAAAAAATGTCGAGAGTTATGGGCGATTTTAAAGGGATAAAAGTTTTAAGTTGTTGCATATAACATTAGTTTTTAGTTTTGTGGGAAGTTTAAACCATCGTTTTGAAACCTCAAAGTCCTTGTAAAAATGTTAAACCATGTGTTTAAATTTCAGATTTTTATTTCCTTTTTTTAAAGCCCAATCAAGAAATTCAGGTTTCACAATAAAGTTAAAAGACTCGAAATGATGTTTATATGAAAGGAATGAAACAATTGTATATTTCGTTTAATACAACTTTAATGCCAAGTTGGAACTGTTTTAAAAGTTCTTTTTATATGACAAATATTTTGTTTATCTAAGTTTTTTTTTTTTTTTTTTTTTTTGTGATTAAAAACACTACTGTTTACCCTACTTTTAATTTCAGAAAACATTTAAAAGTTTAAAATTTAAAAATTAGAAAATAATATAATAAAATAGTTTTTTTTTTAAAATCGGAGGAAAAAAGAAAAATAATACTTTACAAAGCTTCTAATGAACTTTTAAAAATAATAAAAAGCTTCTTTTATTTTTTTTAAATAAAAATAAAATTAGAAAGAAATAAAATAAAAATTGCATTTAGAAGTTGTCACATTGAGTTTTTGTTATAATAATTATAGGCAGTAGTACAGTTTACGTATTTGGTGTCGGGCTGATAACGAAGATCTGAAAAAGAAATAAAAGTCCAATTACTTCGGGTGATTAAAAGCTAAGATTCACAAACAGAACATCGCAAACAACATTTCAAATTTCTATTTCATATGCATATGACTTTAGTGTTTTACTAAAAATAATTAAATGACAATTAAAGGCCTTTCGACAAGCCGAAAGGCCTTTGGAAAGAAGACGAGCGTATTTTAATTGTCATTTAATTAACAAACAACGTTGGAATTCAGAGAAAACGTGAAACTATTCGCTGTAAATACCAGAGATGGCATTGATATTAGCGGCAAGGGTTAAAATTTTATAGCAATTGGCGAATAATTGTACATTAGACAACAAAAAAGGCATCGTGCTTATTTTGAATACGAATTCTAGGTTTTTATGATTGATTAAATGGCCGAAATCTACCGTCAGCTACAATAATGTAGTTTGAAGTCATAAAGTCTGAACATTCCAAGCTGAATTTTGATTTAATGTGCAACTAATGGGGCTTTAACATTATTGCACACAGCTATAATAGTGACTCAAATGACTCGAGACAAAGTTCACTAATACAAAAAGCAAGGTGATGTAAAATGGTATCAAGTCTCAGCCCACCCACGCTGTCTATAATAGACAAACACCCTCCTTTTAACTTGAAACAACATCCACAAGACAAAAAAATGACATCTTTGTTGATTTATTTTGTGCGCAGTGAAGTTTTGTTTCTCGAGGAGCGCAAATTCAGTGAATTGGGAGGAAAAAATTATCAGAATTTGATAAAAATTGAAGAGGAGCGAATTAAATTCAATGAGTTTTGAGATAAAGAAGAAAAAGGAGAAGCTGGGATGATGTAATAAATTTCAGGCAATTCTAATTTTAATCTTTTATTTTTCAAAGATAAAAATGCGAACAATTTTTCTTTTGTTTATTTTTTTTTAAAAAATTTTTTCAAGATGGGTCACGAAATTTTAATTTAAAAAAAAAATATATTTTATTTTTTTATTTTTTATTTAGACCCACCAAAAAATATATTTTTTTAAAAATGTAAAAAATTTCCTTACATTACGTTTCTACATTCATCCTTGTGTTTTCCCCTTCAAGCATGCAAGTAACTTAAACCAACAGCAGCCACTCAACAAACTCATCACTTCAGGAAGCAACCATTCTTTGAAAATAAAGTCCATAAATAATTCGTAGACAAATCTCATGTTAGTCATTACACTTTTACTTAATTTTTTTGCTAAGTTTGGATTTTTTGGAACCTCATTTGAATCCCAACCTACTTGCATTACCCATGTGGATCCTTGGAAAATTCTCAGCCCTAAAAGAATCCTTTGTTTTACTTTGAAGACTCTTTAGACTATTGCATGACCCCATGCTAAAAAGCCAATGTGCGACCGACTCCCCACTGTGTGGAGACTTTTTTTGCAGACCATTAGCTCAATATTGCTATTTTTGTGCCATTTTTCTGGAGGATAAAATTTTAAAAAGGACTTGCATCTTGTTTTTGCCACGTTTTAAGCATGTTATGAGCGGAATATGGTGAACTGCGCTTGTTTGTTTTGTGTTTTACTATATTATTTCAGCTGAAATCCAAAATGCGTGCTTCTTTCAGAGTTCTAGGCACTTTTTTTTTTTTATTTCTATCTGTATTTGGGTATTTTCGGTCGAAATTAATTGATCACGATTTTGCCTGAACAATTTTTAGATTTTTCTTTCGCTGTATTTCAATTTTTCAATTATTTTTAAATTTTTTAATAATCAAAAAGCATGTTTAATTTTTTTTTTTTAAATTATCACTTGACATTTAGCCAATTTTATTTTTATTCTTCGTTTAATATTTTTTTTTCCTTTATTTTTTACTGGAAATATGTCAGTTAAAGTTGCCATCGCTCGCGAGCAAACTATAAAACCAAACCCAAAACGAAAAATCCAATAAAACAACAAGAAAAATCCAGAAAAAAACAATGAAAACATACAATAAACAACTTACTTGATAGCGCTATATCTACAGCATCCGAACTTAAATAATGTTGAGCCGGCAAGGCACAATACGGCGCACTATCGCCACTGTTTGGTGATAAACTTTGGAAGCCCGTGGACGACGACGTGACCACAGGACTGATGGACGGCCTCGGGTACGTCGGCGGGGACGTCGCCCACGACTGTGGCGATGTGAGCTCCGTGACCCTCTCCGAAGAACTCCAACACTGCGCTGTGGGCGACACACTGCCCCCTGCCGTGCCATAATCTTGCGCGGAAGGCGTTCCAATCGTGTTATTTTGCGTGACCACCTGAGAACAGCTAGGCAAATAGTGGCCACAATTTAAACTCAACATGGGTCCCGACTGCTGACCGCTGTACTGGCTCGGCACCACGCCGTTCATGCCTTGGCCGTCGTACTGCGGCGGACCCTGAGCCGGCGGAGGGCAGTTGATGGGTCCGTTCGCTTGTCCATCGTAGCCGATCATCGCTCCGGCACTGTAATAGCCACAATACGGTTTATATCGTTGACACTTGCGTCGGAAGCCCCTGGGACGTCGTCGGAAGGAGCCTTCTTCGAACATGTACTCGCTGGCCGGATCCAGGGTCCAGTAGTGTCCTTTGCCGGGACGTCCGAGTCCTTTGGGCAGCTTGACGAAGCATTCGTTGAGTGATAGGTTGTGTCGCACCGAGTTTTTCCAGCCGGTGTACGCACCGCGGAAGAAGGGGAACCTTTCTTGGAGGAACTTGTAAATATCCGATAAGGTGAGACGTTTAGTGGGCGAGTTCTGGATGGCCATTACTATGAGCGCGATGTACGAATATGGCGGTTTTTCCTGTCGGCGAGCGTTGTTTGCACCCGTGGATTTTTTCGGGGTGGCCACGGAGCTCTTGGAGTCCTCGGGTGTGGTCAGATAGGTGGTTGATGGCACCCCGCTCCTGGCCGGGACTTCAACGCACACGGTAGCCATGGAAGGCTGAGACGAATCCAGCCGCTCGATTTTCATGGAAAATGTGAGGGAAAAGAGTTAAATACGACCTGTGCGTGGTGTTTGCAGTGAGGTTTGATGTAAGGTTGGTCACGATGTTGTGTCCATAGGTTTGTTTGGTGGGTTTAAAAGGTTGAAAGTGCCCTGGTTTGTTGTTGGCGAGTAAAAGTTTGGTGTGTGAGTAATGTGTTGTATGGACTCTTGTACCCTGAGATGAATGGGCGTGGTCCGGTTGGGGCTGTGAATGATTATGCGTTGGAGGAGCCAATGGTGTGTGGTTGGTCGGGAGAGGTGTTTTTTGTATGGTTTTGGAGGATTGACGTAAGAGTTTGGAGTTTTGGAGGCGAATAAGTTGGGATGGGGAATTAAATGTTGATTAAGTGTTGATTTTTGTCGATTTTGGTTCGTTCGATTTGAAATTGATTTTTAAAAATGGATTATTTTTCTCTGATTTAGGTAATTATAAGCTTTGCAATTAATGCTAAATTTGTAAGTAATGTTGGAAAAATTAACAAATTAACAAATTCACGGTGATTTATTTTATTGCCAATCAAAGATATTGGCAAACAAAATTAATTAAGTCGCAAATAAAAGCTTAAACATCAAAATAAAATAAATAAAAGAGCAAATTTGTGCGTAAAAACGCGGCAAGACAAAAGTGATGTTTTGGAAATCGGTAAAACTGTAGCAATTTGAGGTAAAATTGTGTAAGAAATAATTGCGAGAAAGTAAACTAACGACGGGAAAGATCAAACGTTGATGCCACGTATGAAATGTGAATAATAACGGGTATTTACACGATATATTTTCATTCCATTTTTTTTCTGAATCTATATATGCTATTTTGTATTTATTCAATGCGGCCAACATGAGAAGGTATCCGTGGCGAAAACAAATAAGCAGTGCATTGAGAGAGTTGCTGACATGGCGTTCGCTACATTGGCGTACCGCATGGAATCCATCACACGTCATTAAAAAAATCTTCTTCTTTAGCAACTTGTTGCTAAAGAGAAACCAACACCACACTGTTCCAAGAACGGATCTATCTCCTACTTGATCAGTCTGATGATAACATTTTTCAAATAATTTAACTCAAAAAAAGAAGAAAAAAAATTTTTTTTAAAAAAAATCTACAAATTTAAGAATTTAATTTGGAATAAATAAAAAGAGCAATCGAAAGGTGTGTATATGTTTTACTGCACGTTATTCCATTGCCCTTAAAGGCGGTAGCCGCGAATTCTATAATGACACCGCTCAAAATTGTACTTGCAATTTTGTTTTATTGCGTTCAGTTAAATTGCCTTTAAAAGCTTATCTCAACTTCACAACTTGTCACACTAAAACAAATGACTGATACCCATCTAACGGCGCTAATAGATGGCCATTTTTTCCCCCTCTTCACTAATTACCGGAGTTAGCAATTCAAATTTGTTTGCAGTGAAAACATTAATAAACAAACTTGACACTAAGTTGAATCTATCACGGAAATGGACAGCAAAAAAGATGAAATTTCGGCAATTAACATGAAAATTCTTGATTTTTTCGTGACATTTGACAGAACTCGGGGCGCAATTTGTCTAATTTGAAGATGCAAGTGAATAATAAATGTGTGTTGTCGTGGAAAACGGGAGAAAACACGAGCAGACTGCCTATACCCACCCACGCAGACATCTTCTTCATCCATACACTCCTCCCTAGCTAACAATCCAGCTCCCATTCCTTGCCCACCCACATTGCAGCACATTCTCGAACACGCATGCGTTTTTCGACATGTGGGAGGGCTAAAAAATGGGGACCGACATCTTCAAAGACTCTCAACTTTATCGCCCTACAGTGTTGTTAGTGCGCTTATCACGCTCGACTCGCCGGCCGATCGTCTCCGGCTGGACACTCTCCTGCGGGATGCCAAATGTGGGTCGCAAGGGGGCCGGCGCCTGTCATCACAAAGAAATTTAATACTGCAGAGACACTTGGCCTGCAGCTATTCCCCGGGGTGTGAATTCTCTGACCCTCGACTCGGATGGAAATCGGACACTCGAAAACAAAAATCTTCGCACTTAAAATAGATGAACCCTTTCAGCACACTGTTTTACCATTTACACCTAATTTGTTTTTGGGTGACGTCAGGATGGCCATTACAACTTTCCCATAAGGGACACTTAATTGGGGGTAGAGGTCTTCGATAATGGCGAAAAGATTAATCAAAAATACATTAGGTGCGTTCAATCTTAAATGGATTTCTTGGATTTCTTGGATTTCTTTGATTTTCTTGATTTCGGGTGACCAGAAGTGACGATTTTTACGCCATAAAAACGAAATCCGATTTCAGAAATCCGATTTTGGGAAATTGACGTTAGGGTCGCTTTTCTTGATTCCGAATTGCGATATTTCGGCCGCGTTTGAGCTCTTTGCCGTACTATTGTACGCAAAAATCGTGACATTTCGGCAGCTCAACCGTATTTAAATGTCAAAACAGGAAGTTGATCTAATGGTTGATATTGCGCATATGCAACAGTTGTATTTCGGGAAATTTTAAGGCCATTCAAAGTGAAATCAGATTTTCTTGATTTCTGAAAATGAAGAAAATCGCGATTTCAGACAGAACGTCTTAAACGTTTTTTTTTTGTTTTTTTTTTTGCAAGTTTTTAGACTAAAACCCGCTGATTAGCGCCTGGGCGTGGGTGACGTCTAGTAATATACTTAATTCAAAGCAATATATTATAAAATATATTTTTGGGTTTCCACTTCAATTCCCAATTTTGCATTTTATTAAGCTTTATCACCTTTATTTCTTCACTTGACAGCACGAGCCATTATTGTATATCATTTCTATTGAATACATTTCATCAAATGTGCGATTGTTTGTTGACATGTTTTCCAATTCTCACCACTATTGTTTATCTAGAAGTAACAAATACATCAATAACACACACCAAACAACATTTGGAAACTAGAGAAAGAACCTCACCAACTTGTCTTGCAAATATCTATTGCAAAAGCACTTCGGCGCAAGATCTCAAGAAATAGCACAGAAACAAATTTTTGACATTAAAGGATTAAAGTTCAACAAACGTGGGAGAATATACGAGGTAGATAAACGTACACAGGATGCTAATTAAAATGAGAAACACACGCATATCCTAGACACTGGTTGCTGACTTCCCTGAAAACCAAATTAATCACCATATGAATGAAGAGTCAGTGGGCTGCAAATAATGGCAGATATGCTATAGGTCTTTGTGCTGCATAAAAAGTATGACTTAGTTTGTATGAGGTTAGTATACACACATAAAAATAAACATAAACAAAATATCAATTGAAATTCGCATTTGTTTGATTGAAATGAGGGTTTTAAATACACATAATTCATCACGTGGCAATTCCCATTCACCGTATCATTGATATTAGCTTTTTTTTAAAAAAAATTAAAGATTAGTTACGTCTTGATAGATATTTAGCTTAGAATACATCGATTTGTAACGGCGGATATACGGAAATGTTTGTAATACTGATCGCTATCAAACTCGTGTTGATACTTCCATCTAGCGGCTTATTTGTGAACGAAAGTAACGTCGGTTTTAATTTATTAGTTCAATAATGTATTGTGGAAACTAAATGTAAATATTAAAATGTTGGATTAGTAAAATGATTTTATTTTTTTTTTAGACTGTTCTATTTCTCCATATTTGAAATTCAGATATTTTTACTCTGACTTTTCAACTTCTGACTTGAAAGCATAAAAGAAGAGAGGAAATCTATTATCTGTGTGATATATGAATGTTGACTCATTTTGGTTACTGACCCATAGCAAATAAAGGCAAGTGTTGGTTGGTTGCTCATTGCTTCTGCTGTGCTCTGTTCGAACACATCACATGAAGATACGCTCTCATGTCAAGATGAAAGTTGCAGGAATTATCTAGTCAAGATGAGCTTTTCAAATTGATTTCTTATATAACATTTTACATGCTTTTAATGTGTTTAATTGGATACTAACAAGAGCTCTTGTGATGAGAACAAGTTGGTGGTTAATACTCATCTTTGTACCAATTGCAACATCTTCAGGTAAGAATTTGATTTTTTTTAAATTCATAATTATACATTAAAATTAAGACTAAAACACTTGTAAAAATACAAATAAAACAGAGAAAAAATTGGAAAATACAAAATAAACAGATAAAAACTTGGAAATTACAAATAAAAGACTAAAACACTCGGGTAAAACAAATAATAGACTAAAAAAGTTGGAAAAATACAAATAAAAACATTAAAACATGCAGAAAAATACAAATAAAACACTAAATACATTAATAACATAAATTTCTACACATTTTAAATTTGTTTTGCATCTTTTCCTTTCTATTGCAATCACAATATTTTATCTACCAAGTAAAATTCAATAAAAAATGTGCAATTTGCCACTTAAATTTATGTATAGACTATACATTTTTGTGACCCCAAATTGTTGTTACCCTATTTAAAAGAAAAAAAACTAAATAAATAAACGGAAACAGCTCTGTCCTTATTTGTACAACTCGCGCATAACAGTTTTTTTTTTCCAAAAAAATATAATTTAACACTTAACTTAGCTGTTAAAATGATAATAACGTGTAAAATTTTAGTTTCCATTAAAAAAAGCCCAACAAATGCTTATTACTACGTATGGGTTCGTTGTCCCTCCCTAAAATACCTATCAGATCAGCACATATATCACCTCTTTGCCATCCGGTTTACAAACTCATTTCCCGGATTTCTCATGTCACGCATGGGAAACCCAAAGTCAAACATTTCCTTTTTTTCGATAGAATGTTCCCCTGCCTTTGTCCGAATACCAGCAGTGACACTAGCCGCCGCAAATTCGTCTGGTTTCCACACAGAAAACACAACTCTGCTCAGTTGCCTTGCTCAGTGTCAAAACTCATCATGTATCGCGTTCGTTTATGGTAAGTTTCTCTCATTTTTCATCGATATTTTTATTTTAAAAATTAAAAAATACAATTTTAATTGTCGCAATTCCTTTTTACGCATCAGATCATTCGACCGGAAGCTGTAATAGCTTCGGAGATGAAGCACGAGGTTTAAAAGATAACTTACATCCCAAATTTGCTTCCGATGTGTTCCATAAAATTTGTATAAAAATAGGTAAAAAAATATATATATTACATTTTTCCGTAGATAAATTTATTTCCTATTAATTTGTGGAATGTAGATCCGCGTGATTGTAGTCTATTGTGGCACTTTGACCTGAATGTGACTCACTTAACGTCCATTACAAATAATATCAACATTTCATCGTATGGAGATTGCATAGAGCGCTGTTCCGACTGCAAATCTGGCAGTTATAACCCGAAATTAAATCAGTGCATCACGCGTAATTCGACCGACGATGGAAATTCAGAACCAGATTGGATAAAGTTTTTTAATCTATGTGCAATAGGTAAGTAATTATTATCTCACATCTTACGACAAGTTTATGCGGAGATAATAAAATCCATAGTTCACTGCACGCCTACGAAGCTGCTCGGCAGGGAAGCACGGGGGCAGCTTAGAATTATTTCTTTTTTAAAACATTAAATATTTATATTGCAGATCATCAACTCGACTGTAATAAAGAATCAAATTCAACCCTTCGGTCTTCAATAGAAATTATTGACGCAGAAAGTGCTAATCAATGTCAACAGTTGTGTCAAAAGGTGAACAATACAGTTCAATTATTTTGAAATTATAATCCCATAAATATTAATTGTGTATAGGAAGAATCATTTCACTGCATTTCGTATTCGTTTAACACGACAAATCACCTTTGTAAGTTGAGTTGCGACGCATTAGTAAACGTCCCATCACCCCCCGTCGTTGAAGAAACCGTTTTTGGCCAATGCACACAAGTAAAACGAATTTATTTCTAATTAAATTAAATTTCTCACGATATATATCACTAAAATCCAGATTAAAGAAGCAATTTCACCGCGCGTAAGCAGCAAGAAGAGTAGAACAGCACTAACAACGTGCCACCACACCATCTCGTCTTACAACAGCTACGAGAAAGTATCTGGATACCGCTTGACGGACGAATATGTGGGCAGATACCCTCCTCTTTATAGCAATGAATCAAGAGGAATAACTGAGGAATGTCTGCGATTATGCACTGGAGAGAAATGCCTTGCGCTTAGTCTAAATTACGTGAAGAGTCAATGCTCCGCCGTTGTCCCTGAAGAAGTACCAACGCACAAAGCGCTTTCTTTTAGCTATTTCCAACGACTCTGCATATCAGGTAGATATAGAAATTATAGAAAACATTATATATTGATGTTTATCGTGTGTGTGTGTTTTTTTTTAAATAGAAACTATAGTTGGTAGTTGCAACAAACTGTGGTTGATTGATCGAATTCCTCAAGTCCACCTTAACGTCGAACCATACAACGTGATTGAAGAGATCTCAAAAGAGAATTGCATCAAGCAATGCTTAAAGGAATCCAATCGTTGCCGGTCAGCCAATTATCACATCCAGCATAAGGAATGTTCACTGAGTGAAGACGATCGCCATAACAACCCAGACGCTTTTGTTCCGCGCCAAGGAACGGAATATCTCGAAAACCAATGCAGGGACAACGGCTTGGCCATCAGTCCGCGTCAGTTCAGCACTTTCTGCACTTACGGTCAACCCATACACGACAAATACTTGGAATTTGTCGACAAAACTGTCGCGGCGGGCGCGGAAGCCGAATGCAGACAAGCTTGCGATTCCGAATTGCTGTTCAATTGCCGCTCGTATTCGTTCATCCCGCGTCAAGTATGTTTACAGATTTATACTGGGAAATGGGCCGTTATAAATTTTTTATTGTTTATTTTTTAGCAACCGAATACAAATCAGTGTTTTCTGAGCTCCGACACGACGAGCAGTCCAGGCGCGCAACTACGCGATGCACCGGGCGCCGTTTACGTCGAGCGCACGTGTACACAAAATGTACCGCAAACACCGACACCGCCGGTCAATCCACCACAACCGCCACAATTTCCGAATCCGCCACAATTTCCGAATCCGCCACAATATCCGAATCCGCCAACAAACCCAATGGTTCCGGGGCTTCCGCCTCCACCGCTTTTGATGCCCCATCCGCCGCCACCGGGACAACCGTACCCCGGAGTTGGCACCGGGTGCTTTTATCCCACGGATTTCACATTTGAAAAGACTATGGGCATGGTGCCACGACCAAACGCTTTGTAAGTGAATTGGATGGAATATCTTTTCGATTAATGCTCATTGTTTTTTTTTGTTTTTTTTTTTAAAACAGTGCTGCTCGTAGCAGTAATTTACCTTTGGTTGGGCCTCAGAGCATCGCGCCTGATTGCACCAGAGGGTGTCTTGAAGGAGATGTGCATTGCATAAGTTTTGTATTGCAATATCCCGTGATGGGAAGTCCAGCTTGCATTACATTTAACCGTGGTGTAGGGTTCGATAGGAATGTTTTAGTTCCGAAGCAAGATTCGGCGTATTTTGAGAAAGTTTGTTTGCATAAGAGACGATGCAATAAGTTGTGGACTTTCGAACGGGTGGTCGGATTCGAGTTGGACGGCAGCGACACCAAGACGTTGCATTTTGTGCCGTCCAAGGAGGCCTGCGAGGATCAATGTTTGTTGGAAACGTCGTTTGAGTGCCGGTAGGTGCAAAAATGTGGATGAATTTACGAATTTTTGATCAATATTTTGCGTTTTAGGTCCGCGGAATACGTCTACTCGATGGGAATATGCAAGTTGAGTACTGAAACTAGGCGTTCGAGACCCGAAGCTTTCCGCTTCGTGGGACCTGACGTGGATTACTTGGAAAACCAGTGTGCTTCGGGTGATTATTACGTTGTGAAATTAATTAAATGGACATTAAAATGTTTGATTTGTGTGAATAGATCCGGTGCAATGCGAATACACGGAATTTCCGGCGAAATTCTTGCCGTTTGCGGACCGATTTGTGTCTGCAATGTCGTCGTTACAAGACTGTCAGCAGAAGTGTGAAAAGGAGAGAGATTTTTTATGCCGATCCGTCACTTGGAATCACGTGACTACTGATTGCCTGCTGAGTTCGGACGACCGCTACAGCACCCCGATGGGCATCAACGTGCTAGTTGATCGTCCCGATTGGGTGTACAGCGAAAAGGGGAATTGTGGTCAAGGTATTTATAATCGTTTAAAGCGTTGAAATAAAATGTTATTTATGGGTTTTTATATTTTAGTGCGCGTGGATTGCACGCCAAACAACATGCTCGTTCGCGTGATATTTGGTTCGCCGTTCAATGGTCGCGTGTACGCCAAAGGACACCCGCAAGCTTGCACCCAACAGGGGGCAAACCAGTTGCAAGTCGCGTTGCCGGTGCCTTTGGGTGTTATATGCGGCACGGTGCAGGAGGTAACGTGAGAAAAATATTAAGTTAGTGGATGTAGTTGTAATTATTTGTGTTAAAGGCACCTGGGATATACACGAATGAAGTTGTGGTTCAGCAACATCCTTTGATTATGACTGATAACGATAAGATATACCGCGTTGTTTGTTCTTTCGCCGTGGTGGATCAGGTCGTCACTATGGATTCTGGCGGGAGGTGGGATAGACCACCGGGTTTGGATGTTATGTAAGATGTTGTTGAGGGTTTTTGGAATTTAATTTGATGTTGATTGGAGTGGTTTTTGTTTTAGAAATGTTAAGGGTGGAGCGCCGCAACAAGTGATTCAAAACAGTGCTCCGCCGCCGTCAGTTCGGTTGCGGATAACGGGAAGAAATGGACAAGATGTGGCCACGGTCGGGATAGGAGATGAGCTGTATTTTAGAGTGGAACCGGAACCGAGCAGTACGAGAGATGATGTTTAAAATTGAAAGGGTTTTTACATTGTTTTTTTTTTTTTAATTTTTTTTTTTAAAGGTTCTTTCGGTATTTTTGCCACGAATTTAATTGCTAAAAGCGAATTTGGTGAGCAGTTAATTCTGCTGGACAATAAAGGGTAAAACTAAATTGAATACAATATAAATTTAATATATTTTTTTAAAAATTTTTTTAGATGTCCATTGGATTTAAATATTTTTCCGCCACTAATGCCCGAACCCAACAGTCGAGCTCTCGTTGCCCCATTCCACGCATTTCGCTTCCCCGCAACTGGTCGTATAAACTTCGAAGTTCATATCACATTTTGCCAGGAAATGTGTCCACCTGTAAGTAAAAAAATAAATAGAATTAATAATAAATTTAATAAATTTTTCAATAGGCTCAATGCACGGCTAACGATATCACATTCGGTCGTAAGAAGCGCTCGAATGAAAACATCACCGCAATGCAGAACACAACGTTCGACATTAACCCGTACAATCCTTCATCAAGCAACGCGAACATCACTTACATGCCAACAAATTACACCCTAAATTGGCAAACACAAAGCATCCCCACTAAAATCCCCTTACCGGCGTCACCAGCGGTTGTATCGATACCAAACAATCATTTACAGCCGAAAAACGGGCCGGCAGAACCGCGCACAAACCACGAAAGTTTGAGCCAGGTTCCACTTCGCTTGTCCCTTGTCGTCAACAACCAAGAGGACGATCGTGACAGGAGAGGCGATTCGGGACCTCAATACCCGATTCCTCCCAAACGACCAACCATGAGGCGCTACGAAGGACCCATCATTCGAGGTTAGTAATTGGAATTCGATTGTTTTTATTTTTAATCATTTCGTTATTTAGTTCCTTCAGATCCGGCTTATCCCCTAGATAAAGTTTGCACGGATAAATCGACTATTGTCGCAGCTGTATTAGCAACTATTGTTACCCAGCTTGTACTGATGGGTGCGGGAGTAGGAATTTATGTTTATTACCGAAGAAAACGTAGTTGTGATAGGCATCGCGCACAGTTGCACACACCGCATAATCTTTTGTACGAAACTACTACCACAAATGTTCTCCGTCCGTTGGGAATGAGAGATAAATTGCCGCCTCAGCATGCGACTCTCAAAGTTAGTAATTGGATCGAGCAGCAGCAGAAGAGAAATCGTGATCCGAATAAAATTAATATAATGGAAATGTCTGCATGAACGGTTGAGTGTTCAACTCTAGTCAATGATTAATCGTTTTTTTATTGTTTTTTTTGTTTTTGTGTGTTTTTTTTTAATTATTGTATTTTATATATATGTATATGTAATCCTTTTGTATTATTAATTTTTTTTTTCGGTTAAAAAAATTGTTATTACATTTTATCTTATAAAGAGAAATGACATTTTTATTTAATTTTCATTTTGATATTTTTCAAGTATTAAAATCAATTATTTAACTAGATTTTTCAATTCATTTCCGGAAAAGCATTCGCACAAAACAAGCAGGAAACGTCTATTTTTCCAGTTTTATATTTTATGAATTTAAAGAAAAAAGAAAATCGATGCGGAGAGGTGAAAATTAGTTTTTACACTTATTATTCCCAATAGATGGCGATAGCTGCTTTTGGTTTCAACGCCATTGATTAGGATTTAATTTTTAATACAATTTCTCCTCGTTTATTGCTCCGTAACATCGACTCGGACTTTCAATTTGTTTCAAATAAAAGAAATTTAAAATTTAATTCCACCACTTGCCGATTATCCCTATTATCGGCCCACCACGTCTAGTCAAGGAATGCAAAATGCAACGCAAGGCCAAACTAATGCATCATAACTGACGTACACCATCTTACGTGCCGTGTTCATGTGTTTTACCCACAACACCCCGCAATTGTTTGCTATCATCACTTTTGGTCGTCGCTGATTGCTGCCGATCGCGATGCTCGTTGCCTGCCCTCACGTTCGCAGGAAGTCTGACCATGGGAGTTGGCCTCTCTCGCCATTAAAATGAGACATTAATTGTGGAAATTCACAAGCAATCGGCATATCTGCACAAGTCGAGCCACCATTGGCGATAATATAGGTGTTGTGGTGGCTGCGTGCAAGCTGCGATCAGCGGCTTGCTTCCCTCGCTTCATCGCCAATTCCACCATCTTCGACGACACAAGCCTGATGATATGGGTTGTTTCGGTAGCGCCAGTACCAAGACGGATGCCGAAGAAGATAAACGACGGAAAGAGGCGAACAAGAAAATCGAAAAACAATTACAAAAAGACAAACAAATCTATAGAGCCACCCACAGACTGTTATTGCTAGGTTAGTGTGTGAAAGTGTGTTGTGAACCTCCCCAATATTTTAGGCCTACAATTAGATAACGAATCGGAATGGAAAAACGCGAGTATTTATTTTCGATTTACTTTGAATCGAGTTTCGGAGCTGGGTGCGGGCAAATGGCGGCTTTTTTTTCACGTTTGTTTCGTTTTTTCAAGGTGCCGGCGAGTCGGGGAAGAGCACGATCGTGAAGCAAATGCGGATACTGCACATAGAAGGTGGTTTCACTGAGGAGTAAGTGTCAAGTAAATGATCAAATAATGGACGTTATTTGCTAATAAAACAATTGTAATCGTTTGTTTTGCAGTTTAGTGTTTAGAATAATGGGGAGAAATTAGATTGTTCTATAAATAGAACATTAACTCGATGAAATATTGTAATTTTTTCTCTTAAGGCTGAGAATTAAGGAAACAACCATTTGGCTTCTTTGAGCCGCTCATTATAGATGAAGAAATAGATGAAAGGCCATTGAATGCAATTTAAAATGATGGCACATTTATGCAGAGTGACTCACAAAAATTTTTTTTTTAATTTAATTTAAATTTGATTAATATCGAGGAGTCGAAAATTGAAGAGAGAAAAAATGGATTTCTAGCTGAGAGGGAAAGGTGGCGTTAATGAGGTTACACCTCATTTATTCACTAAACCGTCTGTTCCCTCGAGTCGAAACGGAAATGTTTAGAAAAATAAAAATGTAAAAATGTCTGGTCGGGATCGCGTTATGCAACGGGGGGTTGTGACTCGAATCTTCGTTTATTAATCCGAGTTCAACCGAGCGAATCAAAATTCCCCACTTTCAATTTCGAGACCAATGTTGAATTTGATTGTTTTCGTGTTTTATTGTGTCTCGATAACGCTTTATAAATAGATTTCCTTTCGTGCATTAATATTTAAATGGTGTGTAAAAATATTAAATATAGTTCCTTAAAGGCCGTATTGTTTTTAATTGCAGAGAAAAGAAACTTAAGATAGAAGATATCAAAAAAAATGTTCGAGATGCAATATTGGTGAGATACATAAACCGGCACTAAATGCAGAGTTTTTGATGAATAAAATTTGTTTTTTTGCAGACTATCACTGGCGCTATGAGTACTTTAACGCCACCAGTGCAACTAGAAAATCCCGATAACCAGTTTAGAGTGGATTATATTCAAGACGTTGCAAGTAGCCCGGATTTTGATTATCCTCTCGTAAGTTCACCGAAATCTCTTTACTGCTGAACCAGATTACTCCAGTTTTTGTGGTTTTTTTTTTTGCAAAAAAAATTTTTTGACAGTGTCACATAGTGACAGTACCGAAATAAGAAATAAAAGTTATTTTTATCCAGCTTGAACGCTAAATTTAGGCTCGATATTCGCAGCAGCCGGATGCTGTTCACGTGAAAATCAGCTTTAAGTTGTATCTGGTGTGCGATAGGCAGATGTAATAGATGGGTTGATCGGAGTAGATTGTGGGGTTAATAATAAATTAAATCGTTTCGATTCGTTTATATATTTATAATTGAATGAATTTTTTTTTTTTTTTTTTTTTTTTTTATTTATTTATTTTTTTTTATAGGAATTTTATGATCATACGGAAATTTTGTGGAAAGACAGAGGGGTACAAAGTTGTTTTGAACGGGCAAACGAGTATCAACTTATCGATTGTGCAAAATAGTACGTTAAAAATGGAAAGAGAGAAAAAAAAAACAATTTGTGCATTTATTTATGTAATAAGTGCTATTTATTATCTCCGCAGCTTTCTTGATAGGGTATCTATAGTTAGAAAACCAGATTACACACCCTCTGAGCAGGTATAATTATATATTTATTGAATTAATTTAATTTTTTTTTTTTTACTTTTTATTCGAATAAATGTGAAATTTTTAAAAGGATATTCTTCGGTGTCGTGTGCTGACATCTGGGATTTTTGAAACGAGGTTTCAAGTAGAGAAAGTGAATTTCCAGTAAGTGAGCGGACAGTAGATTCATCCGATCATTTCGTCGCCTTTTTAATGCTTGGTAATCGTATTTCCTCGATTCTAAGACGCCGATTTGAGAAAAAAGTGCGTTTTAGAATTAAAGAAATACGGTAGTTTGATTTCTTTGATTCTGTGAGCACAAACTGAGCAGTAACAAAATAATGGCGACGAAATGATCCGACCTCGGTTTCGTTAATGGTATTCTAAACTATTTGCTTTATTTTTGTTATTTTAGCATGTTTGATGTTGGTGGTCAAAGGGATGAGAGAAGGAAATGGATACAGTGTTTCAATGATGTAACTGCAATCATCTTTGTGACGGCGTGCAGTAGTTATAATATGGTTTTACGAGAAGACTCGAGTCAGAATAGGTTACGAGAGTCTCTTGAACTTTTTAAAAGTATCTGGAATAATAGGTGTGTGTTTGGAAAGTGTGTTTTTATGTATGTGGTTTTTTTTTTTAATCTTTTAAAATCGTTATTTAGGTGGCTGAAAACAATATCTGTAATATTATTTTTGAACAAACAAGACCTTTTAGCCGAAAAAATTAAAAGTGGGAAATCGAAATTGGAAGATTATTTTTCAGATTTTACACGCTATCAAATTCCTTTAGATGGTAATAATGATGAGCTCGTACGAATACAAGACTAAAACTTTTGATTCTTTGCTAGCAACAACAGAACCAGGAGAAGATCAAGAAGTGATCAGAGCGAAATATTTTATTCGAGATGAATTCTTGGTAAGATAAGCTATAGCTAAATTCTACGGTCAGGGCCGGTTTGAGGCACGGTCGGAGCATAAAAAATATATTTTTATGCCTAAAACAGCAAGCCGGTCAGTGCTGTAGTCGTAAGAAATGCGGAACCTATACAGTAGAACGCCGATTGTTTGCATAATTGGACATTAGGTTTATGTACTGTATACGAAAACAAAAAACAAATAGAAAATCGTTAAAAATCGGCGTTCTACTGTATTCAACCCATCAAAAGTGATGAAATTCATAAAAGTACATGAAATTCTATTTAAAAAACTGAAAACTAATAGAAACAGAAGATATACAAATAGTTTCGGTAATTTTCTGCCGAAACGTATGCAAAACGTGTCATTTGTCATCCTTTTTTGGCACATTTCAGGTCTCCAATTGTGTACCCGTGCGCAATTCGAGGCCCGCGCGTTATTGGCAAAAATAAAATTTGCCCGCGGGCTATTAGAGGCCCGCGTAGTAATCGATAATATACGGTACATTTGTTTAATGTAACAAACGAAGGCTGAACGTCACGAACGAAGCGTACGTTCATCGTTCGTGAGGTTAAATACGGAAACAATACCGTACTTTTGCAAAAATACGCTATTCTTGGTGTCTCAGTCGCGGGTACTATTCTTAATCGGTAAAATACGGTATGTACAGATGAAACATTTTCGCACTAGAGCACTGAAGCCGGTCCTGCTTGCAGCAGACATTATAAGTTGATTACTAAGATTTGCTTTAATTTCAGCGTGTAAGCACTGCCAGTGGAGACGGAAAGCATTATTGCTACCCGCACTTCACCTGTGCTGTAGACACAGAAAACATTCGTCGTGTTTTTAATGACTGCAGAGACATCATCCAACGGATGCACCTTCGCCAGTACGAGTTGTTGTGACTCCAGCGGAGATGTGTAAATATTATCTCCTCATGTCACAACCTGTTTACTTTTGGTTGGGTCGTCGAGCAGTTTTGTGCTACTGCTTGATGCATTCCCCTAATTGAATCATGGCAATCTCTTTTTTAATCTGTTGTTTTCCATTTCATTTCAATGAAAATGCTGACTAGACCTATTCGAAAACCAATAATAATCTTGCTTTTCATCCGTCTGTAATTAACACCTTTGCAAACGTTTGTGCTATGAGTTAATGAATAGGAAGCAACATTACCCTTAGTAATTTACGCCAGAGCTTTGTTTTCGTCCTTAATAAATGTTCTAGTCATTTTATTTCCCATTTTTTTCCTCCATTTTTGTACGAAATTAGCATTTTTAATTCATGTCTACCAGATTTTTATTCTTTTTATTTGTATTTTAGTATTGTTTCTTTTTTCGATGCCGCTCATGTTTTAATGTTGTTTTTATTTGTTGTTATTTTTCATTACTTCCGAACCTGCATACTGATTTTAAATTTTTATACAAAATAAAAACGTTTGTTCTCGCCCCCTTGACCTGATAAAAAGAAAAAAAAGAAAAAAAAGGAATCTTTGTAAGAAGTTATTAAATGCCCAAAATGGCCTCTTTCTCTATATCTGTCGCTTAACTCGCTCTTGTCCAGCTTAAATGTTTCAGCGTTTTGGGCATCTTCTGCTTGCCATTTAGTCACTTACAATAATATACCTATATTGTAAAAAAAAAATGCATAGTACTGATGATTGATAGAAAGTTCAAGTTTTCTTCATGTAGAAAACACAGAAGCAAACAATATACAATTCTCGTCAGTTTTTGCTTTATAATCATTCATATTAAATTTAAAAAAAAGAAAAATATGAAAAAAAATATATATAAAAATATCAGAAGAAAAAAAAATCATTTCGATTTATGTGGTTGTTTCCTCCCACATTTAAAAAAAAAATTCAGAACATATTTTATGATTTAAAATAGTTTTAAATTGTTAAAACATGGTGACGATAGGTCACAACATTTTTATTTAAACTTGTATAATTTTTGTGTGTTTGTGTGCGTGGTTTCCATCCCCCTCCAATATTTTTTTTTAAATATGGACGCAGTTTCTGTTGTGGTTAATGGAATTTTTAATTTTAATTTTTAATTTTATTTTAATTTTATTTTTTTTTTTGTAAAATTGTCAAGCTTCATGTTTAGAAGTTTTGTATATAATTATGTATTAACACAATTAAAAAAAAAAATTAAAACAAAAAAAAAATACAAAAACAAATATATATATAAAAAGAAATTATTTTTTTTTAAGGTTTTTAGTTCCAAAGTCAGTTTTAGGTGATATTATAAATCTCTTCCCATTTTATCAAATTCTGAAATTCAAAAATGTTTGTTGGCTCACTCAATTTGGACATTGTGAAGCAACAAATCCATTTATGTATACACGAAATGTTATTTTATATTATTTATTATTATTATTATCGATTAATTTAGTCTTGACAAACTTATTTTATAGAAACCGAACTATTGTGACTAAATGTTTTACAAATACTGTCATTTTTTTTAAAAAAGTTATGCGTTGTCTTAAAGGAAAAAAAAAAATCTCATAATACCTGCCTATTTTCAAACTTATTTCTTTTGTTTCCTAGTTCAAATTGAAACTGAACACTGAACTGAGAAACAGAGACTATGTGATAATTAAAAGTACCATTAACAGATAAAACTGTTGACATTAAGTCAAAAATGTGTAAGTGATTTAAAAACAAGATTGCATGTGCTTTCTGCAGACAAGTGAAAGATCTTAAATGTGACAAATGGAGTTACAATTGCATTAATAAAATTGCAGCTGTAAACCAGCTTTTGTTAAGTGAAACTGTTTCTTCTCACCATTCATTTCAGGCAGATGGGAAGTAAAATAACTCGAGATAACAAGTAAATATTTAACAACTTAAATCCATCCTTTCTTCAGAATAAATACATCACAAATAGCATACGAGCAGCCAATAGATTTACCCAAACGTATGGCGTTTGACATGCATAGGAAGAAAATACCATTTGAAGAACTGGACGTTGTGATTGAAATATTGAATTTATGAATGAAATGCTCGTTTGTTTGACGGTAACGTGGAAAAGCCATTGATCTAGATGAAGTAAAAATCAATTTAAAAAATGTTATTTTATTTACTTGTCCAAACATAAATTCGAAGCTTTCGAATGAAGGACTGCTAAATGCTAGTGTTTGCAGTGTTTTATTTTTATTGAAAAAAGATACAAGAAATTCGGAAAAGCAACTACAGGAAGTACGACAGGAAGTAAATTCAAAGACTGGTGTGATGCGATGGCCGACAACAGCACCGTTGGCCGATATTTTTAGAAATTAATCTTCGGCCATCCGTCATATCTAGTTGGGAAATATAGTTTGCTCATCATAAAACTATATTTGAGGTTATAAGTGTTCGAAAATTAACTATTTACATCTGAATAATTTGATAAATTTATATATTTTTTTTTAAAACGATAGCGCGCGTCGCACAAAACCGGGATCAAACCAAATCTCCGATCACGGAACAGTTAAATAAAAGTAAAGTGATGTTAATTTAAAGTTTTTCAATACTGTGCCTAACGAATTGTATTTTTATATATTTCTTTAGAATGACTGTAAATACGGTGGTTCCAGATAAAAGTCAGAAAGATGAACAATTTCTATTAGGAAAATCGACAAATGGCGGTTTGAGTTGGATGAGTCACATATACTTGTGTGAGTAAATTTGACAAAATTAATTATTTACAACTGAATGAAAGTTTTTACAGAAAAAATTTAAATAAGTCAAATAAGTCAACTAAACACAACCGAGTGGTTATATAACAAATTTGGTACCTTAAATAATTAAATTCATTCATTTTTTCACACTTTTACAAATTGCAGTCATTGCTGATGAGGGAATATGTGGAGTGCCATCGGCCTTATGCGGTATACCTTCAGCTTTACACCGAGCTGTAGTGGAGGGTAAATGTGGATCTTCTTATCTTCTTTTATATTGATTGCATAGTTTAATCACGGTTGTCTGATTAAATCTTTGTCTCATTGGGAAATGGGTTTTCTATAGTCTCGGTACGAATGCAACGTTGGGTCCGAAAAGACTCCCTAAGATCGCGGCATTCAGTCTAAGGGATTAAGACCATGCTGTACGTGTCAGAAAAACAAAGTACCGGTAGTAAAGAAACAAAAATAAGAAAAACGATTTTAATCATTACAAAATACAGAGCCTTTAGATACTTTAAAAATCCAATCATAAAAGTAGTCAACTCTTGTAACAATCATGTAATCTTGTCGTTCCTTACACATTTTACCCAACGATACTACTCCGATGAAATTCCATCGTCCACCGATCAAAATCATGTGAGGTCCTCCTGAGTCACCCTACAAAATCGAACAAAGTTGTACACCTCTGGCCAAATAAATCTTCATTTTCTCCTACTATGCAACAATATGAACTTCTCATTCAGCGCTGAGGAAGCATAGGAGAATATGAAGAATTCTTTGGTCAGAGGTGTACACTATTCTGGCCACACCAATGTATAGTATTAGTAAAATATTGTTTTTAGTTTGTTTCATGTTTCGAATTGTAATCAAGAAGAAAAATGATTCTCACACCACATGTTCCTGAGTTTCTTGAAGGTGATTTCATACATAATGTGGTTGCGTGCACATACTGTATTCCATAATTCCTTGCACATTCGTTAACTGAAACAATGGGCACATTAATTTTTCGCGCCACTGCTGGATTGAAACCTTTTTAATTAAAAATAATAATTGTATATGTTTATTTTAAAAGTAATACAATTTCTTAACATTACCAGTTTCAGTAGTACCCCATCCAGTGACGGTTGACCATTGACCCGTGTAGTTGAGTCCTGGTCTGGGGAAGCAAGGAGGTCTCATATTGGAATAAAACTGGATAAATTTTTTCATTTTGATTATCGCAATATCATTTTCCATTTGCGTGTTGTAATAAGGGTCAATATAAACGGCACTGGCTTCCAGTAAGAATCCAACGTAGTCTGTAGGATCATGGACACCGAGGCCCACGGAAATTGTGCTCACCAATCTCCTGTCACATTTGATAAATACGAATATCAAAAATTGTTTCGATAATCTCTGTTTGTAGGACGAGGGATGCGAATGCTTACAATGGTAACCAGATTTTTAAACGGGACCAAATTGAACGGGCGTTATTTAATCACGTCGATTCAATGACAATGAGTGACATACAACAGTTACTCGTGCAGACATTTGGCAGGTAATTAAACAGATGAAATTAAACGTCTCAAAAATGATACTTCTGTTTAATAAACGCGCAATTAATTGTTTCTCAATTTGTGTACTCGGTTGGTTAATTGTTGACCCGTTCAATTGTTGCCATTTAAATGACACTCCGTTTAATCAAGGCTTAGGACGATTAACCACAAGACTTTCCATCCCAATTTGTAATACAGGCACCATAGCAATATAACAACTTGCTCCAGACAATTGGTGGCCCATTGTGGAATTTGGACAATTCGCCATTTGTCTGCAAAATGTTCTTAATTCTTTTGACCCCACAATCACCGGACAAGATTGTTTTCCTTATTAACAACGAAAAACAACTAGTTTTAAGTCTTGTGGTTAATCGTCCGAGGTTTAATTGTCACCAATCCCTAATAATTTCGCCGAAGTAACGAAATTTATTCCTTCTTCGGGTCTCCAGCCTGACTCACCCGTAAACACAATGTGCAGCCGTAACGACAAATTCTAAACACAAAAAGAAACAGAATCATGTAACTATTTAAAAACGAATGGAGGGAATCAGAAAAGGGATAAAGTGGTTAACTGTATTTATTAGCTTAACAATAGGATTGTCGCCGCGCAGGCTTAGTGTGTTTATGATACACCAACTGCTAGTATTAACAAATGCTGTTCATTGGCAGATATAAAAAAAATCGCACACGGATTTAGTTACAATGCAAAGCCTCAACTGTGCGCACACGTCTACAGATAGCTGAAAGGTGCTGCATCTTCATAATATTACATCACAAAGCCGAATGTGTAGTTAAGTGGTATGTTTTTTGAGCATTTTGGTGGTTTGGTTGAAAACAAAGTGTTTAAGGTTTGAGATTCTCTTGGAGTCCTGGATAGCAAACAGTTTGACTCCCGGCTCAGAACTCCTTGGAGTTTGAGTCGTTTTTTTTTCCAGTATAAATTTGTGGGCGACAATAAAAACCATGAATTCTCCTATACATGAATGCAGCCTTAAGCATGTTTACTATCTTTTCTGATTCCCCTAATTATTTTATGCTTTTACGATTGCTTATTAATGTTCCACCACAAAAAGGGAATACATTGCCAACTTTTAATGCCACCTGTAATATAAAAATGCAAATATTTTTGCAGTTTGACACATTTGGTTTTTGACTCACGAGCCATGGAAATTCATTCGGACGTGAATTGACTCCGTTAGAAATTCTGCCTGCAGGGGCCGAATTGTCTATCCCACAATCTTAAAAATGAATGATTTTTGTAGATTGTCAAAACAAGGAATGAAAAGAAACTTACAGCAAGCAGCTGGGGCTGGGTATTGTCCTTTAACAGCTGAATTGAAATGAATTGTAAACAGAATACATGCAATTAATGAAAACATTTTGACCACCCTCTACATAAATTCTTAAGTAGAAACGGCTTGCATTAATTGCTGCTCAATTTAAAGTTCTACACATCCTGGTACTAAAATGTTGTTAATTATTAAAAGTGCAGGCTATCATTACTGCACCGTAGCTTGTGTAAACAAATTTGACAAAATTAATTATTTACAACTGAATGAAATGTTTTAAAGAAAAAATTTAAATAAGTTAAAATAAGTCACCTAAACACAACCGGGTGGTTATAAAACAGCAACAAATTTGGTATCTTAACTTTATTAAATTTATTCCTATTAAAATTATAACAAATTAGTAAATTACAGTCAATAAACCAGTGCTGCTGTTAGAGGGAATATGTGGAGTACCATCGGCCTTATGCGGTATAGTAAAGAAACAAAAATAAGAAAAACGATTTTAATCATTACAAAATACAGAGCCTTTAGATATTTTAAAAATCCAATCATAAAAGTAGTCAACTCGTGTAACAATCATGTAATCTTCTCGTTTGTTACATACAACACCCAACGATACTACTCCGATGAAATTCCATCGTCCACCGATCAAAATCATGTGAGGTCCTCCTGAGTCGCCCTACAAAATTGAACAACGTTGTACACTTCTGATCAAATAAATCTTCATTTTCTCCTACGATGCAAAAACATGAACTTCTCATTCAAAGCTGTGAAGAATAGGAGAATATGAAGAATTCTTTGGCCAGTGGTGTACATTATTCTGGCCACTGCACCAATGTAGTATTAGTAAAATATTCTTTTTAGTTTGTTTCATGTTTCGAAATGTAATCAAGAATAAAAATGATTCTCACATCACATGTTCCCGCATGTTTTGCAGGTGATTTCATACATAATGTGGTTGCGTGCACATACTCTATTCCATAATACCTTGCACATTCGTTAACTGAAACAATGGGCACATTTATGTTCCGCGCCACTGCTGGATAGTAACCTTTTTAATTAAAAATAAAAATTTTATATTTTTATTTTAAAAGTAATTTACTTTCTTAACATTACCAGTTTCAGTAATACCCCATCCAGTGACGGTTGACCATTGACCCGTGTAGTTCAGTCCTGGTCTGGGGAAGCAAGGAGGTCTCATATTGGAATAAAAATTGATAAATTTTTTCATTTTGATTATCGCAATATCATTTTCCTTTTGCGTGTTGTAATAAGGGTCAAAATAAGTGTCACTGGCTGCCAGTAAGAATCCAATGTAGTTTGTAGGATTGTGGACACCAAGGCCCACGGAAATTGTTCTCACCAATCTCCTGTCACATTTGATAAATACGAATATCATAATTTGTTTCGATAATTTCTGTTCTTTGGACAAGAGATGCGAATGCTTACAATGGTAACCAGAGATTTAACCAGGACCAAATTGAACGGGCGTCATTTAATCAGGTTGATTCAATGAGTGACATACAACAGTTACTCGTGCAGACATTTGGCAGATAATTAAACGGATGAAATTAAACGTCTCAAAAATGAAACTTCTGTTTAATAAACGCGCAATCAATTGTTTCTAAATTTGTGTACTCGGTTGGTTAATTGCTGACCTGGTTAATTGTTATTTAAATGACACTTCGTTTAATCAAGGCTTACGACGATTAACCACAGGACTTCCCATCCCATTTTTGTAATACAGGCATCATATGTTGTTGCAATATTACAACTTTCTCCAGATAATTGGTGGCCCATTGTGGGATTTGGACAATTCGCCATTTGTCCGCAAAATGATGTCATTTTTGTTGACCCCATAATCACCAGACAAGATTGTTTTCCTTATATACAACGAAAACTACGAGATTTAAGTCTTGTGGTTAATCGTCCGTGGTTTAATTGTCACCAATCCTTTATAATTTCGCCGAAGCACGAAATTTATTCTTTTATCGAGTTTCTAGCCTGACTTACCCGTAAACACAATGTGCAGCCGTAACGACATATTCTAAACACAAAAAGAAACAGAATCATGTAACTATTTAAAAACGAATGGAGGGAATCAGAAAAGGGATAAACTGGTTACACACGTTTATTTGCTTTTCTGATTCCCCTAATTATTTTATGCTTTTACGATTGCTTATTAATGTTCCACCACAAAAAGGGAATATATTGCCAACTTTTAATGCCACCTGTAATATAAAAATGCAAATATTTTTACAGTTTGACGGACATTTGGTTTTTGACTCACGAGCCATGGAAATTCATTCGGATGTGAATCGACTCCGTTAGAAATTCTTGTTCTAACGGGCTTGGGCTTATTGTCTACCCCACAATCTTAAAAATGAATGATTTCTGTAGATTGTCAAAACAAGGAATGAAATAAAACTTACAGCAAGGATCTGGGATTTGTCCTTTAACAGCTAAATTGAAATGAATTGTAAACACAATACATGCAATTAATGAAAACATTTGACTGCCTCTACATAAATTCTTAAAGCTTGTCTCAATTGCTGCTCAATTAATAGTTTTACACATCCTGGTATTAAAATGTTATTAATTATTAAAAGTGCAGACTATCATTACTGCACGGTGACTGTCAAAATCTATAGAAGAATTGTAAAACAAGAACTCGGTTTTATTTTACAATAAAATAAAGTCTGTTGCATCCGGGATACGACCAAAGTCGAAAGATGGCACTAATTAGTCCAATCTTAATTAGTTTTCAATGATAACAGTTTTTTTTTATTGAGACTCCATCAGGAAATTTAGTTTAATGAAATGCAGCAAAGCTCTCTAGAAGCAAATCTTAAACATTGCTATTAAGTTTACAGATTCATTGATTGTCAAATTTAAAAAATGTCCAGAAATTGTTTTCCACGATAGTGCACGATGCACAAAACCGGCATCAAACCAAATCTCTATCACGGAACAGTTAAATAAAAGTAATGTTAATTTAAAGTTTTCAAAACTGTGTCTAACTAATTGTATTTTTATATAATTCAGATGAATGACTGTAAATACTGTGGTTCGAGATAAAAGTCAGAACAGAAAGATGAAGAATTTCTAGGTAAATTGACAAATTGCGACCACAAAGCCCTGAAAAGCTGGCAAATAGACAAAGTGACTGAATTGAAATAGATGTCGGTTTGGGGTGGATGAGTCTGTTCACGGTCACATATACTTGTGAAAGTAAATTTGACAAAATTAATTATTTACAACTTAATTTCAAGTTTTTAAAGAAAAAATTTAAATACAGTGTAAGCTGTGTAGTCTGGACACCTCCCGACCGGACAAGCTCTGTGGCCCGGACAGGTTTTGAGGTCCTAAATTGGTCCCGCCTATACCCAGCCATGCTAAATTCCCTTTTCCCATCTGGACAGCCCCTTAGTCCGGACAACTTTCTGGGTCCCGTCCTATGTCCGGGCTACACAGCCTACACTGTACCGCTAAGTTAAATAAGTCACCTAAACACAACCGGATGGCTATAAAACAACGATTTTAATCATTACAAAATACAGAGCCTTCAGCTATTTTAAAAATCCAATCATAAAAGTAGTCAACTCTTGTAACAATCATGTAATCTTGTCGTTTGTTACACACAATACCCGACGATACTACTCCGATGAAATTCCATCGTCCACCGATCAAAATCATGTGAGGTCCTCCTGAGTCGCCCTACAAATTCGAACAAAGTTGTACACCTCTGGCCAAATAAATCTTCATTTTCTCCTACGATGCAAAAACATAAACTTCTCATTCAGAGCTGTGGAAGCATAGGAGAATATGAAGAATTCTTTAGCCAGAGGTGTACATTATTCTGGCTACTGCACCAATGTAGTATTAGTAAAATATTCTTTTTAGTTCGTTTCATGTTTCGAATTGTAATCAAGAAGAAAAATGATTCTTACACCACATGTTCCTGTGTGTCTTGCAGGTGCATGCATACATAATGTGGTTGCGTGCACATACTCTATTCCATAATACCTTGCACATTCGCTAACTGAAACAATGTCCACATTTACTTTCCTCGGCGTTACTGGATTGAAACCTTTTTTTTTCAAAAATAAAAATGTTATATTTTTATTTTAAAAGTAATACACTTTCTTAATACAGTATTTACCAGTTTCAGTGGTGCCCCATCCAGTGACGGTTGACATATAACCCGTATAGTTCATTTTTGGTCTGGGGAAGCAAGGAGGTCTCATATTGGAAAAAAAGTTGATAAATTTTTTCATTTTGATTATCGCAATATCATTTTCCTCTTTCGTGTTGTAAAAAGGGTTAATGTAAGTGGCACTGGCTTCCAGTAAGAATCCAATGTAGTTTGTAGGATCATGGACACCAAGGCCCACGGAAATTGTGCTCACCAATCTCCTGTCAGATTTGATAAATACGAATATCAAAAATTGTTTCGATAATCTCTGTTTTTAGGACGAGGGATGCGAATGCTTACAATGGTAACCAGATTTTTAAACGCGACCAAATTGAACGGGCGTCATTTAATCAGGTCGATTCAATGAGCCACATACAAGTGCAGACATTTGGCAGGTAATTAAACAGATGAAATTAACGGGCAATTAATTGTTTTTCAATTTGTGTACTCGGTTGGTTAATTGCTGACCCGTTCAATTGTTCCCAAGGGTTAAATGACACTCCGTTTAATCAAGGCGTAGGACGATTAACCACGTGACTTCCCATCCCATTTTTGTAATAGAGGCACCATGTGTTGTTACAATATTACAAGTTGTAATTTACAACTTTCTCGAGACAATTGGTGGCCCACTGTGGGATTTGGACAATTCGTCATTTCTGTTGCATTTTGGATATAGTTGACCCCATAATCACCAGACAAGATTGTTTTCTTTATAAACAACGACAAACTACTAGATTTAAGTCTTGTGGTTAATCGTCCGAGATTTACGTTGTCACCAATCCCTTATAATTTCGCCGAAGTAACGAAATTTATTCCTTCTTCGGGTCTCCAGCCTGACTCACCCGTAAATACAATGTGCAGCCGTAACGACAAATTCTAAACGCAAAAGAAACAGAATCGTATAACTATTTAAAAACGAATAATGGAGGTAATCAGAAAACTTATTGGCTTAAACATAGGAATGTCACTGCGCATGCTTAGTGTGTTTATGACACAAATGCAGTTAAATAGCAGATATAAAAAAATCGCACACGGATTTACGTACGATACACAGCCTCAACTGTGCGCCCACGTCTACAGATAACTGAAAGGTGCTGCATCTTCAAAATATTACATCACAAGGTCGAATGTGTAGTTAGTGGAATGTTTTTTGAGCATGTTGGTGGTTAGGTTGAAAACAAAGTGGGTAAGGTTTGAGATTCTCTTGGAGTCCTGGATAGCAAACAGTTTGACTCCCGGCTTAGAACTCCTTGTAGTTTGAGTCGTTTTTTCCACTAGAAATTTGTGGGCGGCAATAAAGACCGTGCATTCTCCTATATATGAAACCAACCTTAAGCTTTTTTGATTCCCCTAATTATTTTATGCTTTTACGATTGCTTATTAATGTTCCACCACAAAAAGGGAATATTTCGCCAACTTTTAATGCCACCTGTAATATACAAATGCATATATTTTTACAGTTTGACAGACATTTGGTTTTTGACTCACGAGCCATGGAAATTCATTCGGATGTGAAGCAACTCCGTTAGAAATTCTAGTTTTAGCGGGCTTATTGCTAACCCCACAATCTTAAAAATGAATGATTTTTATAGATTGTGAAATCAAGAAATGAAAAGAAACTTACAGCAAGAAGCTGGGACTGGAATTTGACCTTTAACAGCTGAATTGAAATGAATTGCAATCAGAATACATGCAATTAATGAAAACATATTGACTGCCTTAACATAAATTCTTATTGCCTTAATTGCTGCTCAATTTATAGTTTTACACATCCTGGTATTAAAATGTTGTTAATTATTAAAAGTGCAGGCTATCATTACTGCACAGTAGCTTTCAAAATCTATAGAAGAATTGTAAAACAAGAACACCAGGCTGAAGTTGGCACCACATTCACGTTTGCCCAAACTACAGATAGAACAAATCCCAGTTTTTTTACCACGGATTTCAATGATTTTTGCACAAAAAGAGAGGATTTTCTCCTTAACAAACCCTGAAAAGCGCAAGTCTCTACCCCTCTTACTTTCCGAGTAGCAACAATTTGAATATGGCGCAAAAAAGACTTGTACTAAATTTCTGAATCTGGTGCCACAGTTTCAAACTGCAATATCTAAACAACCTCACCACGGATTGTTTTTTAAAAAATTCAAATGATAGAAGACTTTCACCTCTACAAACCCTGAGAAGGACAACACGCTAGTTCTCTTAGATTTTGAGCTGCGACCGTTTCAATATGGCACAACTGAAGGCTCCCCAGAACGCTCCGCAGTATACCTTGAGATTTACAGTACTGTAGTGGAGTATGCTAAATGTCAGAAGTACAAAGTAGTAAAGAAACAAAAATAAGAAAAACGATTTTAATCATTACAAAATACAGAGCCTTTAGATACTTTAAAAATCCAATCATAAAAGTAGTCAACTCGTGTCACAATCATGTAATCTTCTTCTGCTTCACACACAGAACCCAACGATACTACTCCGATAAAATTCCATCGTCTATTGATTAAAATCATGTGAGGTCCTCCTGAGTCGACCTACAAAATCGAACAAAGTTGTACACCTCTGGCCAAATAAATCTCCATTTTCTCCTACGATGCAAAAATATGAACTTCTCATTCAGAGCTGAGGAAGCATAGGAGAATATGAAGAATTCTTTGGCCAGAGGTGTACACTATTCTGGCCACTGCACCAATGTAGTATTAGTAAAATTAAAATATTCTTTTAAGTTTGTTTCATGTGTCGAATTGTAATCAAGAAGAAAAATGATTCTCACATTACATGTTCCTGTGTGTTTTGTAGGTGATTTCATACACAATGTCGTTGCGTGCACATAGTCTCTTCCATAATAGTCTGCACATTCGTTAATTGAAACAATGGGCACACTTACTTTCCTCGGCGTTGCTGCTGTGAAACCTTTTTAATTAATAATAAAAATTTTATATTTTTATTTTAAAAGTAATATACTTTCTTAACATTACCAGTTTCAGTGATACCCCATCCAGTGACGGTTGACCAATGACCCGTATAGTTCTGTCCTGGTCTGGGGAAGCAAGGAGGTCTCATATTGGAATAAAACTGGATAAATTTTTTCATTTTGATTATCGCAATATCATTTTCCGATTTCGTGTTGTAATAAGGGTCAATATAAGTGGCACTGGCTTCCAGTAAGTATCCAACGTAGTTTGTAGGATCATGGACACCAAGGGCCACGGAAATTGTGCTCGCCAATTTCCTGTCACATTTGATAAATACGAATATCAAAAATTGTTTCGATAATCACTGTTTTTAGGATGATGGATGCGAATGCTTACAATGGTAACCAGAGATTTAACCGGGACCAAATTGAACGGGCGTCATTTAATCAATGAGTGACATACAACAGTTACTCGTGCAGACATTTGGCAGATAATTAAACGGATAAAATTAAACGTCTCAAAAATGATACTTCTGTTTAATAAACGCGCAATTAATTGTGTACTCGGTTGGTTAATTGCTGACCCGTTCAATTGTTGCCATTTAAATGACACTCCGTTTAATCAAGGCTTAGGACGATTAACCACAGGTCTTCCCACCCCATTTTGTAATACAGACACTATATGTTGTTACAATATTACAACTTTCTCCAGACAATTGGTGGCCCATTGTGGGATTTGGACAATTCGCCATTTGTCAGCAAAATGATGTCATTTATGTTATATTTTGGTTATTGTTGACCCCATAATCACCAGACAAGATTGTTTTCTTTAAAAACAACGAAAAACTACTAGATTCAAGTCTTGTGGTTAATCGTCCGAGGTTTAATTGTCACCAATCCCTAATAATTTCGCCGAAGTAACGAAATTTATTCCTTCTTCGGGTCTCCAGCCTGACTCACCCGTAAACACAATGTGCAGCCGTAACGACAAATTCTAAACATAAAAAGAAACAGAATCATGTAACTATTTAAAAACGAATGGAGGGAATCAGAAAAGGGATAAACTGGTTAACTGTATTTCTTAGCTTAACCATTGGATTGTCACCGCGCATGCTTAGTGTGTTAATGACACACCAACTACTAGTATTAACAAATGCTGTTCAATGGCAGATATAAAAAAATCGCACGCAGATTTACGTACGACACAGAGCCTCAACAGTGCGCACACGTCTACAGATAGCTGAAAGGTCTTGTATCTTCGTAATATTACATCACAAGGTCGAATGTGTAGTTAAGTGGTATGTTTTTTGAGCATATTGGTGAAAACAAAGTGTTTAAGGTTTGAGATTCTCTTGGAGTCCTGTATAGCAAACAGTTTGACTCCCGGCTCAGAACTCCTTGTAGTTTGAGTCGTTTTTTTTTTCAACGAGAAATTTGTGGGCTGCAATAAAGACCGTGAATTCTCCTATACATGAATCCAGCCTTAAGCACGTTTCTGTGCTTTTCTGATTCCTCTAATTATTTTATGCTTTTACGATTGCTTATTAATGTTCCACCACAATAAGGGAATATATTTCCAATTTTTAATGCCACCTGTAATGTCTGTAAATGCCCATAAATACACAAGAGCACCTGGGATAGCAATGTTTATTCATTCGTAACTAACATCGGAATGTCCTCTCGGACTCAGCCTACATTCAAAGTAATCTCGAACCCTTTATGCCGCCCTCTAGTGGCCGCACATTATATTACAATATTACACCCCTCCCCTTCTCCAAAACAACAACAACAATTCAACAAAACACATACAATAAAAAATCAAAAATAAAACAAATCCGGTAGTTCCTGAATTACGTCTGCCAATCCCCGTATCGATCTGGCGGGCCTGTCTTCCGTCCAGACTTCCTCACCATCGGCACCACTGGCTCTTGCACCTCCTCTCGTACTCGAACCTCAGGTCTCTGGGCCTCTCTCTGCAGGTCCTCATTCAATCCCTGCGCCTCATCCTGCCTCCGAATCTCGGGTCCGCGAACCTCCTCTCGCTCATCCAACACTCGATCTTCATCTGGTCGCGCAAACTCACCCTCCAATTCCAACTCCTCCTCCTCACCACGACCTCGACCCATCACCACACGATCTCCACCCACCGCACCATGAACCTTCTCACTCTCCTCCGCCCAAATCCGCTTGAAACAGGACGCATTTCGCACTAACACTTGACGCCCTCTCACCGCTGTGACCTGAGTCCCTGCTACACCGGAAACCACCAACGGCACGGGGTCGAATAGCGCAGAAAATTTGTTCACCTTCGGTTGTCTTACCAAAACTCGATCCCCAATTTTCAGGTCATGGTCTCTCACATTTCGATGTTCATCCGCATATCGTTTCATTTTAGCCTTTTCCAACAAGTCCCTCTCTCGCACTTGCAGCTCCTCTGCTTCTCTCCAAATGGCTGGCAAACGTGTTCTCACCACTCTCCCGTGCAAAAGTTCCGCCGGCGATTTCCCAGTCGTACTGTGTGGAGTGGCTCGGTAGTTCAAAAGAAATTCGCTCAACTCGCGCTTCCACGGCCTTCCCTCCACCTTCGCCGCCCTCACCGTCTTGTTTATTGTCCGCATAAATCGCTCAACTTCCCCGTTGGCTTCTGGCCATAGGGGGGTGACTCTGCGATGCTGCACTCCAAAATCGGCCAAAAAATGTGTAAATTCCCGCGACGTGAAAGGGGGGCCATTATCTGACTTAATCAAGCACGGCAACCCCTGCTCCAGGAAGCGTCGCTCCAAAATTGGGCACACCACTGACGCCGCCGTCGAAGCCACAGTTTCCACAAACGGAAATCTCGAAAACTCGTCGATCAAAACGAACAGCAACGCCCCATCAGGAAAAGGGCCCGCGAAATCAACCGCCAGCTGTTGCCACGGTCCCGCTGGCAACACCGTCATCAACAGCGGATCCCTCCGCGCCTGCGGAACCGTAGCTTGGCACGCCAAACACCTCGAAATCTTCTCCTCCACTCGCTTATCCATACCAGGGAACCAAATCTTTTGCCTAAGCAACGACTTGGTCTTCACCACTCCCTGGTGTCCCCTATGAGCCAGTTCCACCACTCTTGCTTGTAATTTTCCGGGAATCACAATCCGGTCCGACCGCAAAATTATCCCACTCTTTGAAATGGACAACTCTTCTTTTAACGTCGCATAAGGGCGGAGCTGATCATCATCCCAGCGCTTTCGCGCCTCCTCGCCAATGCTCTCCAAAGCCGCACGCACCTTCTTCAATATCTCGTCCGACTCAGTTTCGCGCAAAACTTCCTCCACCGTCATTGTCGCCGGAATCCGAGTCTGGACGACAAAATCCACATGCTCTTCCAGCATCTCGACTACTGCTACTTCAATCTCACCTGCCCCTGGTGACGGATGCCGTGACAGGTAGTCACTTGGATTCGTGCTACCCTTCGTATGACGTACTTCAAAATTATAGTGTTGTACGCGCACGCACAAGCGCTCCAGCCGCACAGACGGTCGCGCCCTCCGGTTCTTCAGAATGCTAACTAATGGTTGGTGGTCTGTGAACAGCACAAAAAAATTGTCAAATAAATACAAATAAAAAAACTCCATAGCCCAGACCACAGCCAGCATTTCTCGCTCAATTTGCGAGTAACGGGCTTCAACATCCGACAGCGATCGACTCGCATACGCGATCACTCGTACCACCTCCCTCTCCTTTTCTTGAGCCAAAATCGCTCCCAAACCTATCGGGCTGGCGTCTACCGTCAAGTGTAACCGTGCACTCGGGCTATAATATGCCATGACCTTTCCATCACTTAATTCCGTCATAATACCGTCCCACGCCTTCTGATGCCACTCGGTCCACTCAAACTCCTTATTTGACTTCTTCGTCAATTCTCTCAACGGTTTCGTCCAATCTGCCAACCTCGGGATGAAACGACCGCAATACACGACCATTCCCAGAAGACTCTTAACGTCCGAAACACTGGAAGGTGTCTTCATCGCCCTGATCGCATCAATTCTCCTTGGATCGGCCGAAATACCTCGAGCTGAAAAGACATGTCCAAAAAACACTAATTCAGACTTCCTAAATTCGCACTTTTGCGCGTTCAATGTCAAGCCCTCTCCCATCAATCGATCCAACACTGCATATACCGCCACATCATGGTCCGCTGTTCTCTTACCGACCACGAAAATGTCATCCATGATGTTCAACACCTGCGCCAACCCCTCCAAAATTTGACGCACCAAATCCTGAAAAATCTCAGGCGCACAATTTAGCCCAAAAAACAAACGCAAAAATCGATAAAGTCCAACGTGTGTCGCAAAAGTGGTCAAAATCCTCGAGACAACGTCCAACTCGAACTGGTGGAACCCGTGCGCCATATCGACCTTCGTGAAGACCGTCGCATCTTCCGCCAGTATGGTCAAATCTTCTAACCTCGGCGACGTATGTCGCACTCTCTGGATCGCAAAGTTCAACTCGCGCGCATCAATACATATTCGGATGGCGTCAGGGTCAGGGTCCTTAGGTTTTCGGACGCAATGAATGGGCGACACCCACGGCGTCGGACCCATCTCCTCAGTAACTTTTTCGATAATCCCTTCCGAAACCATACGATCTAACTCCCGCTCTACTCGACCTCTCAAACTAAACGGTATCGGGCGGTAACGCTGCGCCACTGGTGGCACGCTTTCGTCCACATGTAAATGAACCACGTGATTTTTTGATTTACCTACTCCACGAAACAGTTCGGGATACTTAGCCACAATTTCCTCCTTCATGCCTCCCTCTTCTACAGTCCGCACCATCTTGACTAATCCCAGCTCCTCCGCCGTATCACAGCTCAACAAAGAGTCACCGTCCACGTCCGCAACGTACACTTCCGTCATCGTCCTCAGCCCACTATACTCTAAAAATGTTGTCATCACGCCTAATAAAGGTAAAGGATTAGTCTGTCCATATGGCATTAATCTTGCCGAACTCATTCTCAATTTTGGCAACGGCACAATTGATTTAAACACTTCCCGACTCAACAAATTCACGTGAGCCCCAGAATCGACACCGAACATCACCTTCATCCTACAGCGGCCCATCAACAACTCCATACGTGGCATCTTCCGCTTAGTCCCGATTGATCCAACCGTGATGCCAAAAATGGGGTTTCCTTCCTCGTCCAGTTCCACATCCCACTCCACTGCTCCAACCGGCTTGTCCACTGCTCCGACCGCCTTCCGCTCGCTACTGGCTGACTTTACTCGGCAAAACCTAATAAAATGACCCAACTTCCCGCACCCATGACACTTAATTGTTTTAGCTGGACATGGCATTCCCTCGCGATGCGGCCAAGCGCGCCCGCAATTGAAACACAGCTTCGGGGCCGCTCCCTCCTTTCTAAACGCACTCTGTACTCGATCTCCCCTCCTCGGAGTGGCTCCTCTCACCGCATTCACGTCCAACGACCGCTCAAATCCTCCGGATTCCTCCATTCGTTTGGCCTGCCACTCAGAGCTCTCATAGCTTCTCGCCGCATCCAGTAACTCTTTTAATTTCCAGTTCGTCGCACGCAATGCTTGGCGCCGCAATTTCGACATCGACGTCGCGAAAATTATTTGGGCTTTCAGCTCCTTATCTAGGTCCGTGAACCCACATCCCACAGCAAGTCCACGCAATCGCGCACAAAATTGATCCACCGTCTCGGACGCCTCCTGTTTGCTGGCGCGAAACGAATACATACAAAAATCCTCATTTTTCTGCGGCGCGAAATACGCTGTCAAAATGTCCTTTGTTGTACTATAGGACGTGCCTTTTGTCGGCATCGCCTCATAAACACCGTACACATCCTCACCTACATAGTGAAGAAGCATCGCCATTTTCTGTCCATCATCGGAAATCCCGGCCGCCGACAGAAAAATCTCCAATCGGCCCAACCAACGGGTCCAACGTTGACTTTGGGTCGCCATCTCACCGTGCATATCAAATGGCTGAACTCCCGTCGCCTGCATCCATCCTGCCGACACCGGCTTCACCGTACTCGCACCTGCTAATGACACGTCGATTTTCTCGGGCGACGCCATCTTGGCTCCACTGACTCACTCGCTAACAACGATCCCGGGCTCAAAACAATTGTTTGTACACTGTCCACACACTAAATACAATCCACTCACGTCCACGATTCACTCGTCGCCAATGTAATGTCTGTAAATGCCCATAAATACACAAGAGCACCTGGGATAGCAATGTTTATTCATTCGTAACTAACATCGGAATGTCCTCTCGGACTCAGCCTACATTCAAAGTAATCTCGAACCCTTTATGCCGCCCTCTAGTGGCCGCACATTATATTACAATATTACACCACCTGTAATATAAAAATGCAAATATTTTTACAGTTTGACACACGTTTGCTTTTAGACTCACGAGCCATGGAAATTCATTCGTACGTGAAGCGACTCCGTTAGAAATTCTGCCTGTAGGGGCCGAATTGTCTATCCCACAATCTTAAAAATGAATGTTTTCTGTAGATTGTCAAAACAAGGATTGAAATGAAACTTACAGCAAGGAGCTGGGTGTTGTCCTTTAACAGCTGAATTGAAATGAATTGTAAACAGAATACATGCAATTAATGAAAACATTTTGACTACCCTCTACATAAATTCTTAAGTAGAAAAGATTAACAGGCTTGCCTTAATTGCTGCTCAATTTATAGTTTTACACATCCTGGTATTAAAATGTTGTTAATTATTAAAAATGCGGACTATCATTACAGAAAAATTGTAAAACAAGAACTCGGTTTTATTTTACAATAAAATAAAGTCTGTTGCATCCGAGATGAGACCAACATCTCAAGATGGCACCAATTATTTCAATCTTAATTAGTTTTCAATGATGACAGTTTTTTTTTATTGAGACTCCATCAGGAAATTTAGTTTAATGAAATGCAGCAAAGCTCTCTAGAAGCAAATCTTAAACATTGCTAACAAGTTTACAGATTTATTGATTGTCAAATTTAAAAAATGTCCAGAAATTGTCTTCCACATTGAAATGACTACAAATATTTAAAATCATGATAATGTTGGGCTGATCGACCAATGCTGCAATGGAAGGGATTTGTGGCAATAATAAAAGCCCCAGAAACTTCAAAACACCCAAATTTCAAGAAACTTTAAAAATTGGTTCATACATTGGCCACTTCCAGTCATTGGCACTTGGCCTCAAGGAGCCAAGTTGCCAATTGGTCCAGTCCATGATTGGCCAAGGAAGATAATCCAGACCAGATTATAAAAGTGGACCTCAACAAAAGAACTCTCTCGAGCAGATTCCTTCAAGCCAAGCAGCCACGTCGATCGTATCGTTATATTCACCACGCGGCCGAAGGAACCGAAGAAGGGAATGCCGATTCGACGCCAGTACGTGTCCCTTCAAGCATCTAGAAGAAGATCGGACAAATTGTGAACGTTTGTGCGACGTGTGTGCGACGCGAACCGCCCAATCGGCCAACAACCACGCGGACTCCGTTTGTGCGACGTTTGTGCGACGTGAATCGTCCAATCGACCAATAGCCACGCGGTCCCATTATTCAAGCTGTGGAATCCCGAATGAAAACCCAGAAATATCCATGTGAGTCCGTTCCTTTTTGCCAATTTAAGAATGCCATTTTAGAGATCAAGCAACATTTTCCATTTCTTTTTATTGTTAAATAAATACTTGTTACGACCCATAATTTCTTGTCTCAACAATATGCCTAGAATTTTTTATGGCAGATAATCGCCACAGAACATGTGGAGTATCATTGTCTTCGGCCTTATGAATTACACCTTGAGATTTACAGTACCGTAGTGGAGTATGCTAAATGTCAGAAATACAAAGTAGTAAAGAAACAAAAATAAGAAAAACGATTTTAATCATTACAAAATACAGAGCCTTTAGATACTTTAAAAATCCAATCATAAAAGTAGTCAACCCGTGTAACAATCATGTAATCTTCTCGTTTTAAACACACAACACCCTTCGATACTACTCCGATGAAATTCCATCGTCCACCGATCAAAAGCATGTGAGGTCCTCCTGAGTCGCCCTACAAAATTGAACAAAGTTGTACACTTTTCTGATCAAATAAATCTTCATTTTCTCCTACGATGCAACAATATGAACTTCTCATTCAGAGCTGAGGAAGCATAGGAGAATATGATGAATTCTTTAGCCAGAGGTGTACATTATTCTGGCCACACCAATGTAGTATTAGTAAAATATTCTTTTAAGTTTGTTTCATATTTCGAATTGTAATCAAGAAGAAAAATTATTCTCACATTACATGTTCCTGAGTGTTTTGTAGGTGATTTCATACACAATGCCGTTGCGTGCACATATTCTATTCCATAATACTTTGCACATTCGTTAATTGAAACAATGGGCACATTTATTTTTCTCGCCACTGCTGGATTGAAACCTTTTTAATTAAAAATAATAATTTTATATGTTTATTTTTAAAGTAATATACTTTCTTAACATTACCAGTTTCAGTAGTACCCCATCCAGTGACGGTTGACCAATGACCCGTATAGTTCAGTCCTGGTTTGGGGAAGCAAGGAGGTCTCATATTGGAATAAAAGTTGATAAATTTTTTCATTTTGATTATCGCAATATCATTTTCCCCTTTCGTGTTGTAATAAGGGTTAATGTAAGTAGCACTGGCTTCCAGTAAGAATCCAATGTAGTCTGTAGGATCATGGACACCAAGGCCCACGGAAATTGTGCTCGCCAATCTCCTGTCACATTTGATAAACATGAATATTAAAAATTGTTTCGATAATCTCTGTTTTTAGGACGAGGGATGCGAATGCTTACAATGGTAAACAGAGATTTAATCGGGTCCAAATTGAACGGGCGTCATTTAATCAGGTCGATTCAACAGTTACAACAGTTACTCGTGCAGACATTTGGCAGATAATTAAACGGATGAAATTAAACGTCGGAAAAATGAAATTTCTGTTTAATAAACGCGCAATTAATTATTTCTCAATTTGTGTACTCGGTTGGTTAATTGCTGACCCGTTCAATTGTTGCCATTTAAATGACACTCCGTTTAATCAAGGCTTAGGACGATTAACCGCAGGACTTCCCATCCCATTTTGTAATACAGACACTATACAGTATGTTGTTGCAATATTACAACTTTCTCCAGACAATTCGTGGCGCATTGTGGGATTTGGACAATTCGCCATTTGTCAGCAAAATGATGTCATTTTTGTTATATTTTGGTTACTGTTGACCCCATAATCACCAGACAAGTTTTTTTTCCTTAAAACAACGAAAATCTACTAGATTTAAGTCTTGTGGTTAATCGTCCGAGGTTTAATTGTCACCAATCCCTAATAATAATTTCGCCGAAGTAACGAAATTTATTCCTTCTTCGGGTCTCCAGCCTGACTCACCCGTAAATACAATGTGCAGCCGTAACGACAAATTCTAAACACAAAAAGAAACAGAATCATGTAACTATTTAAAAACGAATGGAGGGAATCAGAAAAGGGATAAAGTGGTTAACTGTACTTATTAGCTTAACCGTGGGATTGTCACCGCGCATGCTTAGTGTGTTTATGACACACAAATTACTAGTATTAACAAATGCTGTTCAATGGCAGATATAAAAAAAATCGCACACGGATTTACGTACGATACAGAGCCTCAACTGTGCGCACACGTCTACAGATAGCTGAAAGGTGCTGCATCTTCATAATATTACATCAGAATGTCGAATGTGTAGTTAAGTGGTATGTTTTTGGGTGGTTGGTTGAAAACAAAGTGTTTAAGGTTTGAGATTCTCTTGAGTCCTGGATAGCAAATAGTTTGACTCCCGGCTCAGAACCCCTTACAGTTTGAGTCGTTTTTCCCACTAGAAATTTGTGGGCGGCAATAAAGACCGAGAATACTCCTATATATAAATCCAGCCTTAAGATTTTCTGATTCCCCTAATTATTTTATGCTTTTACGATTGCTTATTAATGTTCCACCACAAAAAGGGAATATATTGTCAACTTTTAATGCCACCTGTAATATAAAAATGCAAATATTTTTACAGTTTGACACACACATGGTTTTTGACTCACGAGCCATGGAAATTCATTCGGATGTGAAGCGACTCCGTTAGAAACTCTGCTTCTAGGGGGCTTATTATCTATCCCACAATCTTAAAAATGAATGATTTCTGTAGATTGTCAAAACAAGGAATGAAAAGAAACTTACAGCAAGCAGCTGGGGCTGGGTATTGTCCTTTAACAGCTGAATTGAAATGAATTGTAAACAGAATACATGCAATTAATGAAAACATTTTGACTGCCCTCTACATAAATTCTTAAGTAGAAAAGATTAACAGGCTTGCCTTAATTGCTGCTCAATTTATAGTTTTACACATCCTGGAATTAAAATGTTGTTAATTATTAAAAGTGCAGACTATCATTACTGCACGGTAACTGTCAAAATCTATAGAAGAATTGTAAAATAAGAACTCGGTTTTATTTTACAATAAAAAAAAGTCTTGCATCTGAAATGCGACCAAAGTCGACAGATGGCACCAATTATTTCAATCTTAATTAGTTTTCAATGTTGACAGTTTTTTTTTATTGTAACTCCATCAGGAAATTTAGTTTAATGAAATGCAACAAAGCTATCTAGAAGCAAATCTTAAACATTGCTAACAAGTTTACAAATTAATTTACAACTGAATGAAAGGTTTTAAAGAAAAAATTTAAATAAGTTAAATAAGTCACTTAAACACACTCGGGTGGTTACAAAACAACAACAAATTTGGTATCTTAATTTTATTAAATTTATTCATATTAAAAATTAAAACAAATTAGTAAATTACAGTCAATAAATCAGTGCTGCTGTTAGAGGGAATAGGTGGAGTACCATCGGCCTTATGCGGGAATAGGTGGAGTACCATCGGCCTTATGCGGTATAGTAAAGAAACAAAAATAAGAAAAACGATTTTAATCATTACAAAATACAGAGCCTTCTGATACTTTAAAAATCCAATCGTAAAAGTAGTCAACTCGTGTAGCAATCATGTAATCTTGTCGTGGTTTACACGTAGCACCCTGAGCTGCTACTCCGATAAGATTCCATCGGTCACCGATCAAAATCGTGTAAGGTCCTCCTGAGTCGCCCTACAAAATCGAACAAAGTTGTACACCTCTGGCCAAATAATTCTCCATTTTCTCCTACGATGCAAAAACATGAACTTCTCATTCAGAGCTGAGGAAGCATAGGAGAATATGAAGAATTCTTTAGCCAGAGGTGTAGATAATCTGCCCACACCAATGTAGTATTAATAAAATACTCCTTTTTAGTTTGTTTCATGTTTCGAATTGTAATCAAGAAGAAAAACGATTCTCACATTACATGTTCCCGAGCGTATTGAAGGTGATTTCATACACAATGTCGTTGCGTGCACATAGTCTAATCCATAATACCTTGCACATTCGTTAACTGAAACTATGGGCACATTTATTTTCCTCGCCGTTGCTGAAGCGTAACCTTTGTAATTAAAAATAAAAATTTTATACTTTTATTTTAAAAGTAATATACTTTCTTATAATATTATTACCAGTTTCAGTGTCACCCCATCCAGTGACAGTTGCCCAATAACCTGTATAGTTCAGTCCTGGTCTGGGGAAGCAAGGAGGTCTCATATTGGAATTAAACTGGATGAATTTTTTCAGTTTAATTATCGCAATATCATTTTCCCTTTTCGTGTTGTAATAAGGGTTAACGTAATAGGCACTTGCTTCCAGTAAGAATCCAGTGTACGTGAAGTCTGTAAAATCATGGACACTAAGGCCCACGGAAATTGTATGCACCAATCTCCTGATAAATACAAATATCAAAAATTGTTTCGATAATTTCTGTTCTTTGGACGAGGGATGCGAATCCTTACAATGGTAACCAGAAATTTAACCGGGACCAAATTGAACGGGCGTCATTTAATCATGTCAATTTAATGAGTGACATACAACAGTTACTTGTGCAGACATTTGGCAGGTAATTAAACAGATGAAATTAAACGTCTGAAAAATGAAACTACTCTCTAATAAACGCGAAATTAATTGTTTCTCAATTTTTGTACTCGGTTGTATGACCTCTGGTTAATTGCTGATCCGTTCAATTGTTGCCATTTAAATGACACCCCGTTTAATCAAGGCTTAGGACAATTGACCACAGCATTTCCCATCCCATTTTTGTAATGCAGGCACCATATGTTGATGCAATATTACACCTTTCTCCAGGGGCGGATCTAGCTTTTCGGGGGCTCTGGGCTTGAGGTTTTATCGGGGCCCCTTTATCGAAATTTGGGCTCAAGCCCCATTAGCCCTATGCTAGATCCGCCCTTGCCTTTCTTCAGATAATTGGTGGCCCATTGTGGCATTTGGTCAATTCGTCATTTTTGTTGCATTTTGGCTAATAGTTGACCCCATAATCACCAGACAAGATTGTTTTCTTAATAAACAACGAAAAGCTACTAAATTCGAGTCTTGTGGTTAATCGTCCGAGGTTTAATTGCCACCAATCCCTTATAATTTCGCCGAAGCACCGAAATTTATTTCTTTTTCGGGTCTCCAACCTGACTTACCCGTAAACACAATGTGCAGCCGTAACGACAAATTCTAAACAACAAAAGAAACAGAATCATGTAACTATTTAAAAACAAATGTAGGGAATCAGAAAAGAGATAAAGTGGTTAACTGTACTTATTGGCTTAAATATAGGAATGTCACTGCACTATTAACAAATGCTGTTAAATAGCAGATATAAAAAAATCGCACCCGGATTTACGTCCGATACAGAGCCTCAACTGTGCGCACACGACTGGAGATAGCTGACAGGTGCTGCATCTTCATAATATTACATCACAAGGTCAAATGTGTAGTTAAGTGGTATGTTTTTTTAAGTGGTATGTTTTTTGGTTGTATTAAGGTTTGAGATTCTCTTGAGTCCTGGATAGCAAATAGTTTGACTCCCGGCTCAGAACCCCTTACAGTTTGAGTCGTTTTTTCCACTAGAAGTTTGTGGGCGGCAATAAAGACCGTGAATTCTCCTATACCGGTATACGAAACCAACCTTAAGCACGTTTACTTTCTTTTCTGATTCCCCTAATTATTTTATGCTTTTACGATTGCTAATTAATGTTCCACCACAAAAAGGGAACATTTCGCCAACTTTTAATACCACCTGTAATATAAAAATGGAAATATTTTTACAGTTTGACACACATTTGGTTTTTGAGGACTCACGAGCCATGGATATTGTCACGTGTACGAACCGTGCCAATTGATGCGCGATTCGTAGCACGTAATTCGAATCATTATTAGGTTAAATGTTGCTAAATTTCGGCCACAGATGGCGCTGACGGTTGGACTCCGTCATCGCCATGTGATGGACCGATCAATTCAATTATGGGGTTTATGGCAGATTTGCTATAAATAAGGAGCCCGCACTAAGACAGCTCTCTAATCACTTTTGCTTTTCAGGAACTAGAGAGTCTGATGTCGCCTCAATAAAGAGCGCGGCTGATGACTATAAAACCAATTTGATTGCATTACATTTAGATTATCACACAGTTGTTTTATAACCCAATTAATAAAGGTTGTACATTTGATAAATGTAAAATGATAGTTTATCCAAATAACATTCTGACCTGTTTGAGAATAAATGTAACTGAATTTAAAAGGGATCGAACAAACTCTGTTTGTCCGGTCAAATAAATCTGAATTGAATTTAAAGCATAAATGAATCTCATTCCTTCCTTTTCACACTCATTAAAACCCCAATTAAACACAGTTGCGTGGAAACCTGATCAGGCCCGGAATCCACGTAACAAATGGTGGAGGTGCGGTTCTTTCGCCGAGACCAAAATTAGAATAAAAACCCCGAAAATTAGAGTTAAATCATCAAAAATCGTAAAATTTAGAGCAAAATGAGTGAAATTAGAATTAAAATAACATAAAATTGGCAAATTTAGCTTAAAAATAGCCTTGAAAATCATATAAAATTTAGAGAAATCCCAAACTAATTTAAATATGAGTGATTCATTTGTGAAACTGATAGGAAAGTGAGAATGAGTCATTGCTAGTGAATAAATAGGTCAATTAGATTGAAAATTGGCAAAGTCTAAAAAAATAAAATAGAATAGAATAGAAGTTTTGAGTGTTTAAATTGGATAAATTTGCATTTGAGTGTTATTTACTGTGATATTTGACTTTGAATTGAATTGATATAGTATTATTGATTGAATTTTGATAAAATTTGATGAAATTGTATGTTAATAAGGAATTTAATTGTGATGTTGAGATAAAATTGGATAATAATAGAGAATATATTGTTTATAGTTATTAATGAATTTGTTTTTTTTCCAGAGCATTTTTGTAAAGTGTTATTAATAAGAAATTTTTCCTTGAATAGTTTTGATGAAATTTAGTAATTATGACCGTGAAAATGAATCGTTTTTTTTTTGGATATTTTTGTAATTATGACCGTGAAAATTGAATTGTTTAATTATTGAATTGTTCTAGTGTTTTGAAACATTTCTGTAAAAATTGAAGTGTTTAATTATTGAATTATTTTTCAGAAAGTGAAAAGAGTTTTGTGTGCTAAAAAGTTATAGTGTTATTTATAACTGGAAAAGTGAATTAAAAGTGCTTCGAGTCAAAGGATTGTGTCTTCTCTACAATTAATAAATCATTGCGGACTCTAGACGTTACGCGTTTTCAAAATACGTAACGGATTACCTGCTCTCAGGTAGTAAGAAAGAAGAAGAGTTGGAAGAAGAGACAGCATTGAGTGACAAGGTGACTGAGCGAAATAGGGGGCCAAAACCCAAAGAGGGACTTAAAACTCAAAAAAGGGAAGGTGAAACCCCGCAACAGCACCGAATACGAGTTGTTAGTGCTGATCTTCAAGCTGAATTGTTCCCACACGAGGTGGAGCAATTAGGAGAATTATTGATACGAGAACAGGGTGATCAGGACGACGCAGACGAGAAGGACGTTTTCCAAGACGTTGAGGAGCAACCAAATTTAGAACTTTCATATTTGTGTATAAATAAAGAACAATCACCAATTAAAATGGCAAATGCTTCACCAGAACTTGTAGCAATACAGACGGTATTACAAAATTTAGTGGTTAATAGAAGAAATCCAGTTGACTTTGATCCGGCGACAGGAAATATTGACACATGGCTGATCGGATATGAAGATACAATAGCCGATGACACCGAGAGAATTAAACATCTATCAATTGTGCTGAAATCCTCCGCATCATCGTGGTATCTAGACCAACTTCCACAACATCCGACTAGAACATGGATTCAATGGAAAGATGCGTTGAAGGCAAAATTCAGACGACAAATAACAACAATTTTGTCGAAATTACAGGCAATGCAGCACAAAGATGGGACAGCTTTGGAACATATGCAGAAAATATTAAAAGAATGTTCTTTTGCGAGACCAGCATTTACTGAAGAACAAAAGATATTTCATGTGTTTCAAGGACTTAAAAAGGTGACTAGAGATAAATTGGTAGTCAATTTTCCAAAGACATTGGATCAATTAACATCTCAACTTGGATTATTGGAAGCTCATGCATTCAGTGAGGACCCTGCAGAAGTTTTACTAACCCTACTGCAAAAAGCTGTTGATACAACAGGCGAGGTGAAACCAAGCTTGTTAGTTGAACCGAGCGACGTCAATAAAACCAAAGACGAGTTGTTAGCAGAGGTCAAAGTGCTAAGACAACAGCAGCAGTTTGGGGAAGCTCAATATGCAGAGGTTACTCCAGTCTTCTATCAAAATCAATGGTATACACCACATCCAAACCAGGCCCAGTTCTACAATAGAGGTAACTTTAGAGGACGATCTGGACAACAACGTGGATGGTGGAATGGCAATAATAGGAACCAAGGAAGAGGATGGAGTGACAATAGAGGTCAAAACAGAGGTAATTGGAATAATCAGTGGAATGATTCAGGTCAAGGATTCCAACAGCAAAATCCACAACAGCAGTGGAATCCACCACAACAGCAATGGAATCCACCACAAGGACAAAGACCACAGGGGAATCCGAATAACCAAGGCCATCCACAAAATCCGAATTATAAAGGTAAAAATTTTATTGAAAATTACCGAGGCCGAGGAAATCGAGGAGCCCCACGTGGTGGACCACCTAATGCATTGGGAAACTAGAATGGCCACAAAGACGAAATAACAAAAAGAAAAGAAGAAAAAGGAAATTAGAAATTATCGAGTTACACGCTATGGATGAACTTTTGCAGATTCCAGTAGTATTAAATGGTATGGAAATTACTGGTGTCTTGGATTCTGGAGGTTTTCGTAATATCATCAGTGAAGATTTGGTGAGAACTCTGCAGCTCAAATATCAACCCTGCCCAGGTGTTCGATTGAGAGTTGTGGATGGCTCATTGATAATCCCAGAAGGAAAAACCAGGATTACCATTGATGTTGGACAACAACAACATACCATCGAAGTGTTGATTGTCAATGGATTTGGACGACATTTACTGCTAGGAGATAATTTCTTAAGATCTGCAAAGTGTAAACTCGACTATGACCAACAGAAGATCTTTGTAGGCCCAAAAGATGAACAACAAGAAGTTTTCCCAATGTCAAAGAATTATACTGATGTAAATTACATAGCCCGAGTTTTAAAACCAATAACAATTCCAGCATTACATGAATGTGTAGTTCCAATAAAAATTGCAAAGAAAGTAGATGATGAACTATTCATAGAACCACTCAGTGGAGTAATTGATCGTTTTGGAGTGATTTGTTGCAAAACATTGACTAAATTCAGAAAAGGTGAAGGAGTTCTGCGAGTTGCGAATCCAACTAAAAAGACAATCTATTTAGGAAAAAACTCAGCAATAGCAAAAGCTTTTTATGTAATTGAGTCTGGCGTGCTTGATGAAAATAGAGTTGATCAATTTGACTTTAGCACGGCCATGGCAAATGATAATATGACGCCATCACAACAAGAACTGATGCGACAACTGCTAGAGAAAAATTCTGATAGATTTGCGAAAACTGACAATGATTTAGGCAGAGCTCACGCGATTAAACATCGAATTGATACTGGAGATTCTCCTCCAATCCATTTACAACCTTATAGAAGATCAATTAAGGAGAAAGAAATCGAGGATGCAGAAACAAAGAAGTTACTTGACCAGGGAGTCATTAGAGAATCCGAGAGCCCATGGAGTGCACCAGTACTACTCATCAAGAAGAGAGATGGCAAATGGAGATTTTGTGTAGATTGGAGACGGTTAAACGCGGTAACAAAGAAAATGGTTTATCCCTTACCACGTATTGATGACACCCTAGATCAATTAGCGGGTGCGAAGTATTTTTCAATGATGGATCTCATCCAGGGATATCACCAAGTCGAAATAGACGAACAAGATCGTGAAAAGACAGCGTTTACCACGTCTAGCGGACATTATGAGTTTAATGTCCTTGGAATGGGATTATGTAACAGCCCAGCCGCCTTTCAAAAATTGATGAACAAAGTGCTTGGTAACCTCCTGGGAAAAGTATGCATTGCATATCTTGACGATTTGATAGTGTTTTCAAAGACTTTCGATCAGCACCTCGTTGATTTGGAGGCAGTTTTCCAAAAGCTTAGAACAGCGAATCTCAAAGTTAAGCTGAGTAAATGTACGTTTGCGACACACACCATACGATATCTCGGACATGTGGTTGATGCTGAAGGTATTTCACCGGATCCCAGGAATTTGGATTCTGTGGCGAAGTTTCCGATTCCTGTGAACGTTAAACAACTACGTGGTTTTCTAGGATTATGCTCGTATTACCGGAAATTTATTAAAAGTTTTGCGGACATTTCCAAACCTCTGGTGAATCTAACCAAAAAAGATGAAAAGTTTGATTGGGGACCTCCCCATGAGAAAGCATTCCACACGCTTCGAACAGCATTAATAACAGTGCCGGTGTTAGCACATCCAGATTTTACTCAGCCCTTCATGATTTCATGCGATGCAAGTGCCTATGGATTAGGAGCTATTTTGAAGCAAAAAGTCAACAATCAAGAGCGTGTCATCGCTTATGCAAGTCGTATGATGAGCACAGCAGAAATGAATTACACTGCAACTGAAAGGGAAATGTTAGCAATCATTTTTGCTATTGAAAAGTTTAGACCGTACTTATATGGACAGAAATTCCAAATTATTACCGACCATTCTGCCCTCCAATGGCTGAAAGGAGTCCGAAATCCAAATGGACGTCTAGCCAGGTGGGCGCTGCAACTAGCTGAGTATGATTTTGAAATATTTCATAAAAGCGGCAAGAAACATACAGATGCCGATGCTTTAAGTAGGATCCAGGAAGAATTAAGTGAAGAAGAAATAGAAAAATTACCTTCGCTTTTCTTGGAAAACTTGGACCTCCCTGTTGAACAGAGGAAGGATCCCAAACTTCTGGACCTCATAACAGCGCTAGAAAACCAAGAGCAACTTCCAAGAAGAAGAAGACGACCACTAAAGCAGTTCGTTCTTCAAAACAAAACGTTGTTCAGGAAGAAAAAACTTAACAGTTCCCTGAACATGGAAGATTTACTACTAGTAGTTCCAAAACAACTTCAAAAAGATGTATTGCATGAAATGCACGATGGATTACTAGGAGCTCATTTGGGATTGGCAAAAACGTGGAAACGGGTAAGAACACGATTCTTCTGGACAAGAATCTACAAAGATGTCAGAAATTACGTCTTGTCCTGCCAACATTGCGCAAAAGCAAAAACAATGACAACGCCAGCTAAAGGATTAATGCAGCCATGGTCAACAGTCTCAAAGCCCTTTGAGCGAATTGGAATAGATACACTTGGACCTTTTCCATTATCACGTCTTGGAAATAAACATGTTTTTGTTGTAACTGATTACCTTTCTAGAAATGCAATAGCTAGACCAGCAGCAGCAGCTACAGCGTTAGAAGCAGCAAAAACATTGCTTTATGAAGTTATTCTGAAAGAAGGCAGTCCAAGAGAAATCCTAAGCGACCGGGGAACCGAATACAGGAATAAAATGGTTGAGGAAGTCTCAAATATGTTTAAAAGTTTGCATAAAACTACGTCAGGATACCATCCAAGAACAAATGGATTAACTGAGAGATTTAATGCGACATTCGCAAAAATGTTGCAAAGTTATGTTAATGAAGAACACACTGACTGGGACGAATTTCTTCCATTTCTCCTGTTTTCGTATAACACGGCCGTTCATGAAACAACAGGATATACACCACACTATTTACTTCGTGGATATGATGTGGATTTGACAGTAGATGTTAATTTGGACCTGCCACAGAAAGAATTTACCTTAAGGACAGCAAAATTCATTCGAGCAGCCAGGAAAATTGCAAATGAGAGACTTGAAAAACAATCTGTAAAAAGTAAGAAAAGATTTGATGAAGATAGAGTCAACAAAGAATTTGAACCAGGTGAATTGGTTTATCTGAAAACCATCAACAGAAAAGTTGGCTTGTCAGAGAAGCTTTTACCGCAATTTTCCGGCCCGTATGAAATTGTGCGAAGAACTGCACCTAATGACTATGAAATCATCAATTCTACAAGAAAGAAAAGTGATATAGTGAATGTAGAAAGGTTAAAGCCATATAAGGAACGAATTGAAGAAGAAATAGATGAAGTTCTGAAAGATATGCCAGAAAAGAAAGTAAAATTTGCTGAAAAAGTGAAAAAAATCAGTAAAAATGGTGAAATTGTGGTTGAAAACACAGAAAAACCAGTGAAAACAACAAGAATCAAGCCAAAGGAGCGTTATATAGATGATACGGAACAAATTTCATTGAAATCGCTATTTGAATCACAGCCCACGAACGAAAATGATAAAAACCAACTTAAAAATCCGCCACCAGATGGCGCAAACACAAAAAATGATGATTTCCGGTCGCGCAGACTCAGACCGTTGAAACGAAAAGATTATCGTCATGGCTACTAAAGTTCTTTGCAACGGTGAACGCAGATAATAGCGTGACCCGAAACAAAGTCTTCTACGGATTATTTGTTGATAAATTGTGTTAAATTGTGTGTTAAAAGGTTTGTGTGCATGTTGTGAATGTTTTTAGGTGATTTTAGAAATGAAGTGTGATGTTTTTAACGTCCTTATGAACGAATTTCGTGAAATAAAATTCACCGCCATTTTCCTCACTTGTGTCAAATATTAATTAGGTGAAGACATTCTAGACTAAATTTTAAATAGTTGAAGATTAAATTTAATAAAATATTGTTGTGAGATAAAATAATTTTAGAATATGAAAGGAATTAAGATAAACAATGGTGCGAATGGCTGGGAATGTGAAAGGACCCATCGCAACCTTCGCCATCTGCACTGAATTTCATTGGGTTTATTAAATAGGATAAAAATTAGAAATAATCAAAAATTAATAGTAATGACACGAGTGTTCGAAGGATGCGATGAAAATAAATAATTGCGAATTTTGTTGAAAATGAATAAATTTGAATTGATTTTGACAAACTGTAAATATTTTGTGATGAAATTTTTGATAAATTTAATGTAAATATTTCACGGCATAATTTTGATTGAATGTAAATAAGAGTTAATTGTTGTAAATAATTGAAATGTGTTGATGTTTTAACGGTATTGTTAATTTTAAAGAAAATTAGAGAAATTGGAAAAATATTTTTTGAATTTGTTTATTCCCACTTTGAAAATTGTTAAGAATTGTAATTGATTATGAAAATGCTTGTTTGTAGTGTGAATGATTTTGAGTATTGTGCAAAAATATGAATTTTGATTTTGATAATTTAACTTTGACAAAAATTTTTCTTTTGATTTATGTTTTTGTTGGATTTTTCAAACATGTAAAAATGAAAAAATGGAAAAGCAGAAATTGTATTAGTGATATTAAGTTAGTTTAAGTTGAATTATTTTATGATTTAATTGGAATAGTAACATTGGAATAAAAGGGAGTAAAGTTAACTCCAGAATGATTTAAGTTTGTGTGATAATAATGAAACAACTGAGTGATAACTTATGAAGGGTAGAAGTAGCCGAACATTCCTTAAAGAATGTCCGATTTAAAAGACACCTGTCTGGTACCGAAATTTGTATTTTGGGGTCCAAAACACAGCAAAAAAGGGAGTTGTCACGTGTACGAACCGTGCCAATTGATGCGCGATTCGTAGCACGTAATTCGAATCATTATTAGGTTAAATGTTGCTAAATTTCGGCCACAGATGGCGCTGACGGTTGGACTCCGTCATCGCCATGTGATGGACCGATCAATTCAATTATGGGGTTTATGGCAGATTTGCTATAAATAAGGAGCCCGCACTAAGACAGCTCTCTAATCACTTTTGCTTTTCAGGAACTAGAGAGTCTGATGTCGCCTCAATAAAGAGCGCGGCTGATGACTATAAAACCAATTTGATTGCATTACATTTAGATTATCACACAGTTGTTTTATAACCCAATTAATAAAGGTTGTACATTTGATAAATGTAAAATGATAGTTTATCCAAATAACATTCTGACCTGTTTGAGAATAAATGTAACTGAATTTAAAAGGGATCGAACAAACTCTGTTTGTCCGGTCAAATAAATCTGAATTGAATTTAAAGCATAAATGAATCTCATTCCTTCCTTTTCACACTCATTAAAACCCCAATTAAACACAGTTGCGTGGAAACCTGATCAGGCCCGGAATCCACGTAACAATATTCATTCGGATGGGAAGCGACTCCGTTAGAAATTCTGGTTCTAACGGGCTTGTTGTCTACCCCACAATCTTAAAAATGAATGATTTTGTAGATTGTCGAAACAAGAAATGAAAAGAAACTTACAGCAAGCAGCTGTTGAATTGAAATGAATTGTAAATAGAATACATGCAATTAATGAAAACATTTTGACTGCCCTCTACATAAATTCTTAAGTAGAAAAGATTAACAGGCTTGCCTTAATTGCAGCTCAATTTATAGTTTTACACATCCTGGTATTAAAATGATGTTAATTATTAAAAGTGCAGATTATTATTACTGCACGGTAACTGTCAAAGTCTATAGAAGAATTGTAAAACAAGAACTCGGTTTTATTTTACAATAAAAAATAGTCTGTTGCATCCGAGATGCGACCAAAGTCGAAAGATGGCACTAATTATTTCAATCTTAATTAGTTTTCAATGATGACCGTTTTTTTTATTGTAACTCCATCAGGAAATTTAGTTTATTGAAATGCAGCTAAGCTCTCTAGAAGCAAAACTTAAACATTGCTAACAAGTTTACACATTTATTGATTGTCAAATTTAAAAAATGTCCAGAAATTGTTTTCCACATTGAAATGACTACAAATATTTAAAATCTTGATAATGTTGGGCGTTCCCTGCCCGACCAATGCTCAAATGGGAGGGAATATGTGGAGTATCTTCGTTTTCGGCCTTACGCAGTATACCTTGAGATTTACAGTACTGATAGTGGAGTATGCTAAATGTCAGAAATACAAAGTAGTGAAGAATCAAAAATAAGAAAAACGATTTTAATCATTACAAAATACAGAGCCTTTAGATACTTTAAAAATCCAATCATAAAAGTAGTCAACTCTTGTAACAATCATGTAATCTTCTCGTTTACACACAACACCTAACGATACTACTCCGATAAAATTCCATCGTCCACCGATCTGAATCATGTGAGGTCCTCCTGAGTCGCCCTACAAAGTCCGAACAAAGTTGTACACCTCTGGCCAAACAAATCTTCATTTTCTCCTACGATGCAAAAACATAAACTTCTCATTCAGAGCTGAGGAAGCATAGGAGAATATGAAGAATTCTTTGGCCAGAGGTGTACACTATTCTGGCCACACCAATGTAGTATTAGTAAAATATTCTTTTAAGTTTGTTTCATGTTTCGAATTGTAATCAAAAAGAAAAACGATTCTCACATGACATGTTCCTGAGTGAAATGCATTAGCTGATTTCATACACAATGTCGTTGCGTGCACATACTGTATTCCATAATACCTTGCACATTCGTTAACTGAAACAATGGGCACATTTATTTTCCTCGGCGTTGCTGGATTGTAACCTTTATAATTAATAATAAAAATTTTATATTTTTATTTTAAAAGTAATATACTTTCTTAACAATTACCAGTTTCAGTAGTACCCCATCCAGTGACGGTTGACCAATGACCCGTATAGTTCTGTCCTGGTCTGGGGAAGCAAGGAGGTCTCATATTGGAATAAAAATTGATAAATTTTTTCATTTTGATTATCGCAATATCATTTTCCATGTCCTTGTTGTAATAAGGTTCAATATAAATGGCACTGGCTTCCAGTAAGAATCCAACGTAGTCTGTAGGATCATGGACACCAAGGCCCACGGAAATTGTGCTCACCAATCTCCTGTCACATTTGATAAACACGAATATCAAAAATTGTTTCGATAATCTCTGTTTTTAGGACGAGGGATGCGAATGCTTACAATGGTAACCAGAGATTTAACCGGGACCAAATTGAACGGGTGTCATTTGATCTTGGACGAACCCTTAGTGTTTGTCCAAGATTTAATCATGTCAATTCAATGAGTGGCATACAAGAGTTACTCGTGCAGACATTTGGCAGTTTAATTAAAGAGATGAAATTAAACGTCTGAAAATCAAAACTACTTTCTAATAAACGCGCAATTAATTGTTTCTCAATTTGTGTACTCGGTTGTATGACCTCTGGTTAATTGCTGATCCGTTCAATTGTTGCCATTTAAATGACACTCCGTTTAATCAAGGCTTAGGACGATTAACCACAGGACTTCCCATCCCATTTTGTAATACAGGCACCATATGTTGTTACAATATTACAACTTTCTGCAGACAATTGGTAGCCCATTGTGGGATTTTTGTTATATTTTGGTTACAGTTGACCCCATAATCACCAGACAAGATAGTTTTCTTTAAAAACAACGAAAAACTACTAGATTTAAGTTTTGTGGTTAATCGTCCGAGGTTTAATTGTCATCAATCCCTAATAATTTCGCCGAAGTAACGAAATTTATTCCTTCTTCGGGTCTCCAGCCTGACTCACCCGTAAATACAATGTGCAGCTGTAACGACAAATTCTAAACACAAAAAGAAACAGAATCATGTAACTATTTAAAAACGAATGGAGGGAATCAGAAAAGGGATAAAGTGGTTAACTGTATTTATTAGCTTAACCATGGGATTGTCACCGCGCATGCTTAGTGTGTTTATGACACACCAACTACTAGTATTAACAAATGCTGTTCAATGGCAGATATATAAAAAATCGCACACGGATTTACGTCCGATACAGAGCCTCAACTGTGCGCACACGTCTACAGATAGCTGAAAGGTGCTGCATCTTCATAATATTACATCACGAGGTCGAATGTGTTGTTAAGTGGTATGTTTTTTTAATTGGTATGTTTTTTGGTGGTTGGTTGAAAACAAAGTGTTTAAGGTTTGAGATTCGCTTGGAGTCTTGGATAGCAAACAGATTGACTCCCTGCTCAGAACTCCTTGGAGTTTGTGTCGTTTTTTCCACTAGAAATTTGTGGGCGGCAATTAAGACCGTGAATTCTCCTATTATGATTCTTGTTTTAAGCACGTTTCCGTGCTTTTCTGATTCCCCTAATTATTTTAGCTTTTACGATTGCTTATTAATGTTCCACCACAAAAAGGAAATATATCGCCAACTTTTAATGCCACCTGTAATATAAAAATGCAAATATTTTTGCAGTTTGACACACATTTGGATTTTGACTCACGAGCCATGGAAATTCATTCTGTTGTGTAGCGACTCCGTTAGAAATTCTGCTTCTAGGGGCCTTATTGTCTATCCCACAATCTTAAAAATGAATGTTTTCTGTAGATTTTCAAAACAAGAAATGAAAAGAATCTTACAGCAAGCAGCTGGGGCTGGGTATTGTCCTCTAACAGCTGAATTGAAATAAATTGTAAACAGAATACATGCAATTAATGAAAACATTTTGACTGTCTTTTACATAAATTTTTAAGTAGAAAAGATTAACAAGCTTGCCTTAATTGCTGCTCAATTTATAGTTTTACACATCCTGGTATTAAAATGTTGTTAATTATTACAAGTGTAGACTATCATTATTCATTACTGCACGGTAACTGTCAAAATTTATAGAAGAATTGTAAAACAAGAACTCTGTTTTATTTTACAATAAAAAAAAGTCTGTTGCATCCGGGTATACCACCTGTTGCGATCCGAGACACACTTGGCTTGTGTTTGGCATGTGCCAAACCAGAGCAATTAATTAAATCTATTTTTTAGTGGTGTTGATGATTTTATATGAAATAAAATCAGGATCACCAAAGTCCAAAGAGGGTACTAATTAGTTCAATCAATGATAGTTTTGTTTATTGTAACTTCATCAGGAAATCTAGTTTAATGAAATGCAGCCAAGCTTTCTAAAAGCAAAACTTAAACATTGCTAACAAGTTTACACATTTATTGATTGTCAAATTTAAAAAATGTCCAGAAATTGTTTTACACATTGAAATGACTACAAATATTTAAAATCTTGATAATGTTGGGCGTTCCCTGCCCGACCAATGCTCAAATGGGAGGGAATATGTGGCGTATCTTCGTTTTCGGCCTTACACAGTCTACCTTGAGATTTACAGACCTGATAGTGGAGTATGCTATGTTGGGCTGACCGACCAATGCTGCAATTGGAGGGAATATGTGAAGTATCATTGTCTTCGGCCTTATGAATTATACCTTGCGATTTACAGTAGTGGAGTAAGCTAAATGTCAGAAATACAAAGTAGTAAAGAAACAAAAATAAGAAAAACGATTTTAATCATTACAAAATACAGATCCTTTAGATACTTTAAAAATCAAATCATAAAAGTAGTCAACTCGTGTAGCAATCATGTAAGCATATTTTTTGCTACACGTAACACCCAACGATGCTACTCCGCTTATATTCAATCGTCCCTTGTTCAAAACCATGTAAGATCCTCCTGAGTTACTCTACAAAAACAAAAAGTAGCAAAAAAGAATAAAAACAATAGAAAAGACCGACGTCGTAATTTAATTATTTTCGCTTTCATCCGTTGTGAACTAAAGTGATATGGGCGATAATCAATACGTTATTGCTTCATTTGTTCGTCTATAGATGGCAGTAGCTACCAGAGACAATTTTTGATTGGAAAATAGTGGCGCCATCTACGTTTCCAAATATGAATTAGGAGTTACAATTTCTCTTACTTGTTAGTGGTGACTTTGGAAAGGACCAGATTTATCGCCCATTAAACGAATGCAATACAGTAAATCGAATACGTTTCTTTGATGTAGTCAACATTTCGCACGTGAGCGATAAATTGAATACGGTATTTTGCGCATGGACGGAATGCGAGGAATTACTCTCACTTCGGAAAGGACTCGGTTTAAATTTGTAAGTTGATGTGTCGCACGATAGCACTTGAGTTTATTCCGCATTTCGACAATGGACAATTTTGCGAGTCCTTCGTTCGGGCTTAAAAGGAAACGTTAGCAACTCTCTTGAGATTTTTTGTTTGTAATTTTTATCATCAGATGACAGCACGCGAGCAACTGACGTTTTTTCTTGAAATTTCTGTGAGTTTTAATTGGTTATTCAAATTAGATGATAAGGCATTTGCTACTTTGCATTTCGCTTAGTTTTTCATTCCTTTTTTCTCCGGCTCACAAGCGAAGAACACGGCATTCTGAGGTGAGTTCTACTCTATTTTTGTTGGTTTTTAGCTTACATTTAGCGTTTTCATAATAATTTCTTTCTTGTACAATTAGTTATTATACATTTTCGCGCATGATTGCAAAATTTATTTGCGCTTAAATTTTATTAATTTCTACGGTTAACTATAATTTGTATTGTTACATACCGAGTATACTGCGTGAGCATATTCCTTTAGTTTTTATAGGTTTAGGTATTTAATATTTTATCTAAATTTATTATAATTACAGGTAAATTAATTTATATTTTAGGTAAATGTTAGTTATTTATTCTGCGGTTTTCTTTAAATAGGTTTATTCACGGACTTAGACGAATGGCGTAGACAACTAGCGTAGACAACTAGCGTAGACAACTAGCGTAGACAACTAGCGTAGACAACTAGAGCTACGAGTACTAGAGATGAATTCCATGACGACGTAAACAAATTACAGCATTATTTTAATTCCAAACTAGTATTTTTGTATAATTATTATTATTATTACTCGTATTTTTATGTATTATGACTTTTACTTGTATTTTTGTATAATTGTATACCGTAATTGTTTTTACTCATATTTTTTTTGTATAACTTTTGTTATATTTATTTGATAATTTTTTTACGTTTAGGTTCAAACAATCACCAGGAAGACATCGTGGGACATCTTTTTGGGGGCCCAGAGCGTGGCACACTCTGGGTCCTGGGTGTGGTAAAACGGTGGAGTCTCAAGGGGATGGTTACCCGAGACAATCCTTAAATGTTCCGTTATAACCCGCTTAAACGTTTGATTTGCCATTTATTTTCCTTTTAAGGAAAAATTTGTCAACTTTTTATGTATAGTGTCTTTCATTTCAATAAAGTTTTATTTTTATTTTCTATAAGCTAAGTCATTTCTGCAAAAATTATTCTAAGTCCAAAAATCAATAAGGCGAATCCATGCCGAATTTTTATAGGTTTGGACTTAGAAGAAAAAAGGGATGGTGGGTGGGTATACAGATTCCCCATTTTATTTATACACGAGTATTTAAAGAATAGAGAAATTTATAAAAACCATTTTATTCAGAAAATGTATAGATTATTAATTAGTGTAACTTTGAAAACAAAATCACACACAATTAATAATTTATACAACACTACATTAAATTTTTAATAATACAACAAAAAATATAAAAGGAATGACTAAATATTTCAAATATACAATCTAATGAGTATAAAAGTAAAAATAACAATAAATAACGACCCTAGAGTTCATTCGTGCTGTCCCTCGTTCCGTTCGTTGAAGCAGAAATTCCACGCCTTGAATCTAAAATGGAAAAAAAAAACATTCAAAATTAACAACTAAAACAATTTATACCGGTAATTAAAAAGTGAAATTAACTCGTTAGTTTCTTAAACCAAAGTTAAAATGCTGTAAATTAAACCGCTAACAAGACAACTAAACGTGAAAATGGCTTACCGGTATATTATTAAATAAAACTGCCTGTTTTGCTCGCGGAAGGGGAAATAATAATTTAAAATTAAATATTCCGTAACTCTTAAGTAAATTAAACTCCATACTATCAAACAAAACGCCTAACTTGTAAGTGCTAAATAATGTCACAAACTCACCTAATTTAGTCGTGTGTTTCTTCCTCCGAGTCGGGAAAACAATTAAACCAAACCGAGCGAAAAGTGAAAAATGCAAAATTAAATATTGACGTCAATTAATTTGCGTAGCCAATCAACTGAAAAGACAGAAACTTCTGGAAATTAAGCACGGGAAATACGTCAACTTCCTGCTGTACACTGCCGTCTGGCCGAACAAAATTGTAACACAAAAAAATACAGCTACGTAATGATGTAAGAATTAGATCTGAGATACTTGGAGTTGCCGATGTGTTTACTTTTCTAAATCCAAATTAAAACATGTTTGATTAAATTAAGACATGAAACGATTGCGAATTGATTATGCCAAAATAAAAATGAAACTTACGACTACGACCACTCGATCCGAATTAATTATGGTGCGAAACGAATACATTACGACGAAAAAGCGATCCCATTACCATTAGTGCTTCCGAAACGTGAACTGCAGATGAACAAAACGTATTCGATTTATCGCCCACGTGCGAAAACTGTTGAATCTGAACTGTAGACTGCATGACATATTTATCGTCTGTTTATGAACAATAAGTAAAACCAATTATAGAAAGGAAAACTATTTTAATTTTCATAGTTTTGTACATCTTTACGTATACAAACAACTGAAATCAAATCGCATCAACACAAACTGCATTTACTTTTTGGATGTTGTTTAAATCTTAGACAAGGCGGATTGCCACATACAAGTAATAACGTAAATTCATTTTTTCTCCAATTTTTCATCACTTATTTCAGTCGGAGTCCGAGCAGAGAAGTTCCGATTCAAAATCCGTATCCGAAAAGTCATCAAAATCAGAATTCAGATCTGAATCAGATATTGAAAGAAAGTCGTCGCTATCAGAATCAGAATCAATTTCCTTTCCGTTTGTTTGTGTTACAATAGGTCTGAAAAAGTACAGTTGACATTATTAATAATTGTACGAGATCTGTGCGAATTTTAGTGATCAACTTTTCTGCATGACAATACATGCAGCGAAGCTCGACTTAAGAAAACGAGTAACTTACGCTTCTTGTTCAACTGGAATTCGGGCGATTTTCTGTCGCGATGTATCAACAGTTGGTTTATTGCTAATTTCGACCTTCTGATTATTCCCCTTCGATTCGTCCTTCTCCGGCACCTCCGAAGCATCTGGACTCGCACCTTTCGATTCGACTTCCTTCGGCACCCCCTCCGGAGTGGCAAATCTTTAAAATTACAAATATTCATTAAATTAAATTTTAATAAAAGATATCTTACATTATGTCCAAAATAACGTCTATTCCCATTCGAAGATTATCAATTGCCGGCAAATACAATAAATTTCCATCCTGTAAATGAATCTATTCTTGATTAATCTTTGTAATTTAGAAAGAAATAAATTAAGACATTTTTAACTCACATTTCGCCATCCCAGGTTATAAAAAAATAACTGTATGCTCTGAAACTTCCAGATGGAATTGAAATGGTTATCAGAACAGCTAACTCTGCGATAGGACTCGTTATTTGGGTTTTGGAAAATATCTCTTAAGTTAAAAAAAAATTATAATAAATTCTAATACTAAAAGTGGCATGATTTTCACCTATGCAAGCTGTAAAGCTTCTCAAGAACTACTAGACATTTCGCTAAATCGCCTATTTCGTGAGACAAATACTTTAAATGGCGCTCCAAATCAACTTTAACGTTAGCCATTATTAAGAACGAAAAAAATTATAACGTGGCTGCGATATTGGGTATACTAATCACGACTTAGATCGAAGGCAAGTCCGTTCCACTTCGTGATTTATATTTCTTCAACTCACCATTTAAATAAAACAATATCATCGTGTTATATGTAACCATTGTTTAATATATTACAATAATAAATCGAAATAAACTTACTTAAATTCTCAACAAACATCACCGAAAAACACATTCAAATTTCTACTAAATTAAAAAACATTCTAATTAATCAAAGCGTTAAATAAAAATATTCGTTTCAAGACGTCAGTAAACAATATTAAGTGAGATCTCCCAAGGTATCAAATGATTCTGTTACTATCATTTTTTACTCTAAAAACAAGAAATAAACGTTACATTTTTATAGAGATTAAATTAAAAAAAAAAAAAAACGTATACTTCTTCGGTAGAATGACGGTTTACGGGCGACCCGAAAATCAAGTTTATAATTTAATAATTTAATTTAGTTAATTAAAACCCCAAGAAGGGCTAACAAGGGGGGGCTGCGCCCCCCCTTGACCCCCCGCGAACCTCACCTTGCTGGTTTTTTTGTGCAAACCACTTCTTTGAGCCGACTTGTCGTGAGTCGCCCGTAAACCGTCATTCTGCCACTTCTTCGCACTTTTTCATGAAAAGTGCTTTATTTTGAGCATCCATTAGTTGAATACGCTGTTCCTCTTCCAGTCGACATTTCAAATCATATTCATCTTCAAACATCAGGTGGGCAATAAATTTGTCATGAAATTCTTCAGCGTGTTTTACATTTGCAGCAAAGTCTGCAGCAGACTGGTCATCATACGGAGCAAAGTCTGCATCAATCAGGTCTTCATATGCAGCAAAGTCTGCAGCAGACTGGTCTTGATACGCAGCAGACTTTTTAGCGTATTCATCACGCTGTTTTTGATAATCAGCGTCCTTCTGCTGTCTTCTTGGAGGTGAAGATCCCGTTTTCATTCTCCTAGTTTATAAAAACATGTTAAAATAAAATATTTTCTTTTATTTAAAAAAAAAGTATACTTGTTGACCGTTGAACCTGGCATCTGTTGTGCTGGCACATTTGACAAGTTGTACAAGCATTGTTTGTAATCTGAACCCCAAGCACGATCTGGTTCTCTCTCGTTTCGTCGCATTGCTCAATCTTGTGTAGAACAAACCGCACAACTTCAAAAGCAAACCCCAAATGACGAATTTAATCAGCTGTATTTTATAAGGTCGATAAGAACATGATTAGTCAATGTAAATTTAAATAAGTTTAAAAAAATTTGCATCTATGATTTTTTTAGTTGCTAATAAATCTATTCACAACTTTCCACGTACTTTTTAATTTCAAAACCACTTTTTAAAAAACACTCGTTTTCAAATAAAATTTAAAGTAGCTTCTAACTTTCCTGCAAAACATCTGAACTTCAAAATAGATAATTTTGTTTATGCTATTTCTTCAGACAAATTTACTTTAACGTTAGCCATTATACACTCGTACAGTAGAAACGAAAAAAAACATACGACGTAACTGCGTCATTACGCACACTAATCACAGTTAAGATCGAAGACAAGTCTGTTTAGCCACGTGATTTATATTTTTTCCACTCACAATTTAAATAAAATATATTATCAGTGTTATAAATTATTTAATACGGTACATTACATCAAAATGGTGAATAAATTAAATAAAAATTGAAGTTCCCAGTACTTAAAATCACTAAAAAAAACACATCACCGACAAACAACATTCAAAAACAGTCCTAGAAAATTAAAAATCAAATTCTAATTAGCCAAAGCTTTAAATTAAAATCTTCATGTTTTTTCAAGACTTCAATAAAAAATATTAAGTAAGATCTCCCGTAGCAAGGTGCCAAGGAGTTCTGCTACTATCATTTTCTAACCTAAAATCAAAAAAATTACCCTTAAATTTTCGTGCAAGTTAAAATTTAAATAAATATATCTACTTCGTTGCACTTGCGGACTTGTGCTTGTGCTCGAACCTCTCTTCTTTTACTACGCTGTCTTTGTTCGTGCAGCCGACGCTCCGATTGAACGGGCCATTCCAAATCTTCATCACTGTCGTGCATAAATTGACAAGCTTGCAAAAATCCGTCAGGCTGTTTTTTAGATCCTGCAGACTTTTTAGAACGTAGTAAAGCATCAAGTTTAGCCCTTTCAGCAGAACTTTTAAGCTTAGCTTCCTTAGCACAGCAATCTTGATAACTAGCGTACTGTTGCTGTCTTGTTGGCGGTGAAGTTCCCGATCTCATTCTCCTAGTTTGCAAAAACAAGTTACAATAAAATGCCGTTTTCTTTTCATTAAAATAAAGACGTACTTAGCGACCGTTGCCCCTGGAGCCCGTTGTGCAGGTACATCTGGCAATTTCCAATACGAGTCCAACCAATCCTGATAGTTCTTAACAAGCGTCTGGTCTGGTTGCGTCTTCTTTCGTTGCATTGTAAAGCTTGAGCGAAACAACCCGAACGATTTCAAAAGCAGACTCCAACTTTCAACCTCTAAACTCCAAACGGCAGGGTAGAATATTTTCGACTCGGATTCCTTTCGACCGCGTTTTTTTTCGACCGGATTTTTTGCGACCGGATTTTTCTCGACCGGATTGTTTGCGACCAGGATTGTTTCCGATCAGGATTGTTTGCGACCAGGATTCTTTTCGACCGGTTGGATTGCGACCTGGAATTTTATCGACTAGGATTCTTTGCGACCAGGATTTATCTCGACCGGGATTCACTTCGACCAGGATTCCTTTCGACTTGGTCGAAATTTAGGTAGTTTACTTTTATAAATGGACTTGTAACGTGTCAAATTTATTCATTTTTATATTTTCTTTCATCGGTACATATTTGAACCAAAATTTTGTTTTTAGTTTATGGCGAACGAATCTAAGGTTTGTGGAGAAGGGCTATTTCGGTAATGGCTCGTGATGTATAGCAGCACATAACTGCTCCATTTGGGTAATTTTATCCTTACTTGTTAAATTATTATTGAAATTTATGTTTACATTTTTTCTTTGTAGCAAGTGTCCGTTAATGATTGGCTAAATTGTACGGCTACTTGCGATTCGAATGGTGAAGTAGTGGGCACAGTTTTGACCCAACTTCTGCACGGCGTTGGTAATTAGAAAAGGATATCGAGAAAACGATTCGTAAGGAATATATTTCTAGTTAATATTGATTGAAATTAAAATGTATATTTTTTTTAATTGCAGCCAATTTATAGAACAAATGTTTGCAATCTAAAGACGCTAGAGTCCGATCTGGGTGACAAAATAGAGACAAATTCGTCGAAAAATTCAGCAGATAATTCAGCTCAAGATGTTCGAAGTGATCAATCGACGGCCGATTCTTGCGATCCAGCCAAACGAACGCCAGAGAAGACATCTGAGTCTTATAAAGAGACGCGGTCACGGATTACGGAATAGTTTTTATGGATAACGTACCGGTAAAAATCTAGAGACTCGTTTTATTGAATTGGTGGAAGTAAATGAATATTTTATGGTACTTTAGTTTATTTACTTCTGTTACCTCTCGAGTATTCTATTACTCCTTAGCGATTTCATGCATTTTAATTGTATTTTTTATTAGATATCAAATAATTTAATACCCCAGGACGAAATTACGCGATTAACTCACGCAAATACAATGACCTCATCTGATCTTCGTTCGTTTGAAATTGCATCCATTAATAAAGTGAGTGGAGATTAAAAATTAATATTATTTTAATCTAATTTTAATCTAATTTTAATCCTAATTTCAGGTGGCTTGGAGTCCAAACTTCGGATCGCATTTATTAGTGGCTTCGGGTGAAAATTCAGGATTAATTAGGATCCATCGAATTCATTGATTGCAGCAGACAAAAGTAGAAAAACTACGGGTTAAATTGCAGACGATGTTGTAAATAAAGTGAAATAATTAAAGAAAATGTCTAATTAGCATGATTTTTAATGAAATTTCTTTGAAGGTTTAGAGTTTAACTTCGGATGTTGATAATTTTGAAACTCGTCAATCGAATTGCAATGTCATCATTTTTATTAATAAATAAAAAATTCCAAAAAAAATTACTTTGACCAAATATTTTTATTTATTCACACGAATCACATTTCTTCAGTTTCAACAACAACAGGCGCTTCATCATCATCTTCCCTATCAAAATCCCACTTGAATGTTTTCGTTAAATATTTTTTTAAACCTTCTACCCTTTTCTACAATTTCGTGCGGTACTTGTTGGTTCCCGTTCAAATTGGAGAAGAAAGAATGCAATGTGTTGACGAGGAAGTTTTCACGACTGACAATATCTACAAAGAAATCGCGAGGAATTTCCTGAAGTTGGTGATGAAGTACAAAAATGAATTTTGAATATAAATCTGCGTATTTCGTAAGAGCATTGTCGCACGAGCACAGCAAGTGGATTAAATGTTTCCATTCTTCAAATGCGTCGTACACCTGTCCTAAAATAAAACAAATAAAAGCCATTTGAAGTTCTCCGAGAATGTCTTCAGGATCTGTATACGATTTGAGCATTTGATCTAAAGTATAGGTCAAATCTAAACTGTTTTGTGATTTCACAAAACATTTAAGTTACTTTTTTAAAATCAAAATTGTCTTTTTTTTCTTCTTACTTTTTTCAGGAAATTTGGAAAAACGAATTTCCGTTCCGGGTTTTTGACACATTTTCGGAAGAAAATCATCTAGTTTTGGTCTCTTATTTGTTCTTGTTGACGATTCACTCTCATCAGTTATTAAATGGGAAACTGACGAAATTTTTTTGTTTAATGGCTGCACCCGTTCTAAAACTGTGTCTAAGAGAATAAGTTTTGTATAAAATATTTTACAAAATACGAAATTTTTTTCCTTACCAGTCATGTAGTAGGTCTGGAAAATCCATTTTTTCCAGTTGTCGTATGGATAAGCGCCTAAATGTTTGTCAAGCTCCCTTAAATTCTCTTTAAGCCTGTCTATTTCTTCATCTGAAGTGACTTCATCTTTGATATCTATATTGAACGATACACAATTCAGGTTACAGACCAATTTAAACGTTAATTAAAATAACCTTCGAGATATTTATCCCATTTTGTAACAACTATTTCTCCTTTATTGAATTAATGAAAAAATCCAGTTCTGGGTGCCATTTGGTTGTCCCGACTAACTGCACTGAAATAAAGAAAATAAATTGTGGTCATTAGTCATTGCAAAATCCAAATCCAAATTTTTAACCTCGAAATTACCTGTAATATACAAAATGAATGCCCAGAGGAATCATCTTGACACCTTTGATATCGGTTTCCACATTCTAAGTATTGTGATCTATTCCAAATTCAGTTTTTGGTGGTACATCTAAAAATATTAATGTCACACCTTCGCGAAATAAAGTCTTTGCAACATCAGGATCCATATCTTGTGAAGCCATTGTCAATTTTACACAGGTACACGGGTTTTAGCAATGTCGCTCTCTCACTTATGATGTTTGGCCTTGGTCCAAGGTTTGGCACGTGATTGGCACTCCTCTCCAATTCTTATCGCGTCACTCGGTCACTCACCCTACATTTAGCCAGTGACTTTGACCCATTTTTCACCCCTTTGTTTTTCAGTGAAGAAAACACAAAACTTAGGGGGCACAGAAAGGCTTGGGTGCATTGCACAACTCAAAAAACACATCAAACTCAAGTTGTGTGTTCTTACAAGGAATGACATTTACTTTTGTGGCTCAATCAGAGGAAAAAAATGTTTGAAATTAGCAAAAATGCAAGTGCAAAATGGAGAGGTCAGGGGCAAATTGAAAAATCGTCGGTGCAGACGACAATTAAATTAAATCAAATGAATAAAACCATGCAATATTTAGCCCAATTTAGTCTCAGGAGAGAGCATAATATTTTTCCTCGTTGTTTTATAACCGTTTGTAGTAAATTATAGTTTACTAAATTTGAATTTCGAGCTCGTTTTTGAGCTTTTTATTCTGGCGATAGATGGCGACACGGTGAAATAGCTAATTCTAGTTTAATTAAAATAAAATAAAGTTTTTTGCGAGGAATTGCAAGAATTAGTAAGTCGGAGCACTTTGGATCGAAAACTTTAATGCATTTTGTGGCTAAATGGAAGTCGATCCGTACTTAAAAAAAACATGTAATATTTATTCGCTCTGGTGCAGTTATTTTCTTCTGTATAACGGCAAATACAAACGGCAATAAATTAATGTATAAGTTTTTGCAAGTAAAATAAGTCTTATTTCATCAAATAATCAGATTTTAACGAAGGTGATATTGTTTTGAAAACAATAATTTGACGCGCTGTCTTTGAAATTGTTGGAAAACAATGTTTTTTCGCATGTTTTCCAACAATTTCAAAGATAGCGCGTCAAATTATTCCGATGGGCGACTTCGCTGCGAAACACGTGGTCGCTAAGCAACGGAGCGATGGATAATTCTTCGCTAAATTTTAACAGTATTTTACCATTCTATTTTATATTGGTTTAAAAAAAGAAACCATGCATAATTTATTGAGCATGAAATGAGATTCACTTTGGTGGTCAAAATGGAAGCAAATAAACTATCGGTGTTTTAATTCGTTTTTAATTTTTAATGCCAAACAGATTAGCGTAAAATGCTCCAATACATAAATATAAATCAAATAAAAATGACGTTTAGAAGTTTTTTTTTTGTTAGAAACCAATTTGGAAATTCTATTATAGGAAATTATGCGGAATGGTGGGGGAAATGTTTGCACCTGTGTGAATCTAATAAAATCACAGAAATTTATGACTCCTAGGACGAATATTCTTCAAAAAAATTAATATGAAACATGAAACTTTGACAATTCAATTTGTGGCGCAAGTCGGAGAGTTTACAGTGTGTGTGTGTGTGTGTGTGTGTGTGTGTGTGTGTGTGTGTGTGTGGGTGGGTGTGTGTGTGTGTGTGACCTGTGTGAAGAGGGGCCGGAAGTGTCTTTACCCTTGAGAGGTGTGATATAAATGGCAGCAGGTGTTCCTCCTCCAATATTCAGTAAAGAGACACCAGTCTCCTTTAGGCAAAGTCAACCCGACAGGTGTTTGAAGGGAAATGCAAGAAAAATAAATGGAAAATATAAAAGAAAGAGAGAAAGAAAGAAAGATACGACGTTCCTCGCTTTACTTGGGGCACATAACCATGAAATTAGCTTTTTTCCTGTGGCATAAAGGTGATGAGACAAATTATAAAAAGATTTTTTTTTTCTTAAAAGTTTAATTCCACATTACCGGTATGTTTGATAAATGATTTTTTGGTTAAATGCACTGCCATGAATATGTCATGATGTTTGATTCCAAGGCTTCTCACTTCCTCATAATAACCCAGGCCTTGATGTGACCTGATAAAGAGGTCTTCATTCAGCTGATTTACACCTGTTTCATTTGTTGTTTTATTTTCATTTTATGGAAGTTGTTGAAAAAGTTTTTGGTGGTAAACTTTATCAAGTTTCTGTTTCAAACATGCATTTCGTGGGATTTAAATTAATTAAATTTAATTTAATTTTAATTTAATTTAATTTTAATTTTCTGGAAATATTTTTTTCTTTTAAAATTTGAATTTTGAATAGAAATCAAAAAAGTCACTAATTCAAGAGACAATATAATAATTTTGTTTTCCAAAACTGGAATAATTGACAAGTCTAAATGACTCGGTAATTGAATTTTCCCTCAAATTTTCCGTCGAATTTTTCACTCGCCTTGACCTGCGCGCTCACGTGCGCGCTTGACCTGCACCCACCTGCGCCCCTCGCTTTTAATTTAATTTTTTAACTTTGGTTATTGTTAAGTTATGTTAATGTAATGTTGAGTTCATTGTTGAAGAACGTGTTATTGCTATATCATACTGTTACATTGTTGTAAAAGCGTTACCATGACAATTTTGTATTACTCCTCACTTGCTTGTATTTTACCCACGAGTAAAGACGTGTGTTTTGTTTTCCACTTTAAAAACCTCTCCTTTATTTCAACGTGATGCCCCAGCATAACAGTTATTAAAATTTAGCAATATCTTTGGTTTATTTTTTGTATTTTTAATATTGTTTACTATTGGCTGGAATTAGGTTTTGCTTTCGTGTTAATTTCTGAATTTTGGAGTGTTTTATTACATAACTTGATCAAAACTGCCGGTAAATTTCATATTTATTATTCAGTTTTAAAGATAATGATGTGATGATAATATGCATCTTTCCAAGTCCCATCGAATCCCCTCCGAATCCCATCCGAATCCCCAGAATCTATCCGAATCCTACGAATCCCATCCGTATAAAAAAAACAAAAACAAGTATTATCCTGTAATATTCACAGCATCGTATCACAACGTTTATTAGCAATATCAAAAAGAAAAAACAACACATTATATTTTTGATATTGTCGATCTAAACAAACTTAGTTTATTTAGCAGCTATAGAACATTTTTAATTTTATTATTAGTGGTGCTCTTTATTTATTTAGAAAAATGTAAATGTCAATGGAAAAAAAATATTTTTGTACATTATTTTGTAAATTACATCTGCCTTGTGGCAGCACTGTTTTTAGAATATTTTACAGTAGTTTAATTTTATAATAATGAGAAATAAAAGCATTTTCACACGAATTTAATCGAATCCGATGTTTTTTCATTTGTCGAAAGAAAAAGTAGAAAAATAGGTTTGATTCTGCTTGTTTGCGACTCCAATGATGAAATTAAAGTTTGAAATTAATTTACACAGTTTTTATTTATTTGTTTGTTTATTAAAAAAAAAAATTGAATTGAAAATAAAGATTTTTGTCCGCTTATTGGTACTCTACCCTGAATCCCGATATAAAAGATAATCCAGTAGGCACGTTCTTCTGATATTTCACGTAATCTTGACCAAAAAAATTTAAAAGAATGAATTCTTCTTCGTGTATCCGCTCGTTAAAGAAATTCCATGATGCGATAGTGTAACCGATTAAACAGATCGGATTGCACAATACAATCTGCAATTAGAAATAAACTTTTAGTGAGTAAATGCTATAAAGAAGGCTGCAAAAGTAGATTATTTGCTTCTAAAAAATGCTTATTCAAGAAACACAATTCCAGCAATTTCCATTAAAAAATATAGTGTTGGATTGAACAATACACATTACTCCTGTCATGTATGCAATACGTGTCATCGTCACGTATTGTATACTGACATCGTCAGTTATATAATGCGTGACATTATTTGGGGTATATAAACCCCCAACCATTGGTGAAGTCGAAAAATGTCCGGTCGAAAAAAATCCTGGTCGAGATGAATCCTGGTCGAAAATTTTCCTGGTCGAAAATTATCCTGTTTGAGTCGAAAAAATTCCTAGTCGAAAATTTTCCTGGTCGAAAATTTTCCTGGTCGAAAATAATCCCAGTCGAAAAAAAGCGCACTTTACCTCGAGTCGAAAAGAATCCCGGTCGCAAAGAATCCGGGTCGAAAATATTCCTCCTCGCCCTCCAAACATTTATAGGGACAATTGGAACATGATTGGTCAATGCAAATTTAAATAAGTTAAAAAAATTTGCATCTGTGATCTCATTTGCTATCAAATCTAATCACAATTTTCCACATTTTAAATTTAATAACCATTACAGTTGTTTAAAATCACTACTCAAATAAAATTTAAAACAGCTTCTAACTTCACTGCAAAACACGTAGTATTATATACTCATTTCAAAGTTTACTTGAAAATAAATAATTTATACTTGTATAACCATTTTGTGCGTCTTTGCTATTTCTTTAGACAAATATTTTAAATGGCGCTTCAAATCTACATTAGCTACCGGTATTATACATAGAAACGAAAAAGATACGACGGGATTGCGACTTGGCTCGTGATTTGTATTTCTTCGATTCACAATTTCAATAAAACAATATCAGTGTCATAAATTGTTTAATACATTACATCAAAACGGTAAATAAATAAATCAAAATTAAAGTTACATAAAATCACCGACATCAAACATCACCGAAAAACACAAACATTCAAAATTAGTCCAACAAAATTAAAAATCGAATTGTAATTAGCCAAAGTTTTAAATTAAAATCATTGTTTTTAAGACATCAACAAAAAATATTAAGTACGATATCCCGTAGCAATGTGCCAAGGAGTTCTGCTACTATCAGTTTGTCTAAAACCAAACAAAATTAATAATAAATTTTCGTGAAAGTCAAAATTAAAAAAAAAATTTACTTCTTTGCACTTACGGGTCTGTTACTGTACGAGGACTCGTAACTGCGAGCTCGTTCTTGTGCTAAAGTATCTCTTATTTTAGTATAGAATTCTTTTCTCTGCTGTTCTTTGGCAATGTCATCCTCTGTAACATGAACAGGCCTGCTAGCTAATTCATCAAGCCGAGCTTGATGACTAGCGTCCAGTTGCCGTCTTGTTGGTGGTGGAGATCGTGTCCTCATCTTCCTAGTTTGCAAATACAAGTTACAATAAGATAATGTTTTATTTTCATTAAAATAAGGGCGTACTTAGCGGCCGTTGGTCCTGGTTCCCGTTGTGCTGGCCTAAATAGCCATTCCCCACACGAATCCAAACAATCCTGATTCAATGTCTTCACAAGTTTCGGGTCTGGTTCCGTCTTATTTTGTTGCATTGTAAAACTTGAGCGAACTCAAATTGCTAAATTGCAAACCAGTTGTGTATATGTACATATATATAGGGCCAACTGGGAGCACGATTGGTCAATGCAAATTTAAATAAGTTTAAAAAATTTGCATCAATGGTTTTATTTGCTATCAAGTCAATTCACGATTTTTCAAGTACTTTTTTTAAGCATTTAGTTTAAAAACACTCATTTTCAGATAAAATTTTAAACAGCTTTTGCAAAACACTCATTTACAAGTTTACTTCTAAATAAACAATTTATATAACCATTGTGTTTGTTTTTTTATTTCTTGAGGCAAATATTTTACATGGCGCTCCAAATCTACTGTAACGAAAAAAAAAATTGATATAGCCATAATAGTACACGCTATATCACATCTAGATCGAAGACAAGTCCGTTCCGCGTTGTTATTTAAATTTCCCCAACTTGCAATTTCAATAAAACAATATCATTATAATCATTATTTAAACGTTACATCAAAACGGTGAAAACATAAAAAACAAAATTAAAATTACCTAAAATGACGACAAACAACCAAAAACATACATTCAAATATAGTCCTAGAAAATTAAAAATCGAATTCTAATTAGCCAAAGCTTTAAATTAAAATCTTCATTTTTCAAGACTTCAATAAAAAGAAATATTATTCGTAAGTTAAGATCTTCTGTAGCAAGACAACAAGAGCTGGCTTGTGCTACTACCACCTTTTTATCTTAATTAATAAGAAATTAACATTAAGATATTTGTGGAGGTCAAAATTATTATACATATTATTTTTAGTTGTACATAGAAACGAAAAAGATACGTCGGGATTGCGACTTGGCTCGTGATTTGTATTTCTTCGATTCACAATTTATGAGACACTGATATATATCAGTGTCTGATAAATTGTTTAATACATTACATCAAAACGGTAAATAAATAAATCAAAATTAAAGTTACATAAAATCACCTACATCAAACATCATCGAAAAACACAACATTCAAAATTAGTCTAAGAAAATTAAAAATCGAATTGTAATTAGCCAAAGCTTTGAATTAAAATCATAATTTTTAAAGAAATCAACAAAAAATATTAAGCACGATCTCCCGTAGCAAGGTGCCAAGGAGTTCTGCTACTATCCGTTTGTCTAAAACCAAAAAAAATTAATATTAAATTTTCGTGAAAGTCAAAAGTTAAAAAAAAAATGCTACTTCTTCGCAATTATGGGCTTGTTACTGTACTAGGGCTCGTACCTGCGAGCTCGTTGTTTTGCTAAAGCATCTGTTAATTTCCTACACATTTCTTCTCTCTGCTGATCTCTGGCATTTCTTCCAGCCTCTGTAACACGCGGATAACTGTTTCACCAAGCTGAGCTTCATCATTGGGGAGCATTTGATGTCTTGTTGCTGCAGGAGCATCTAAAAATTCCCAAACCATTACTTCTCTCTGCTGTTCTTTGGCATTTTCAGCCTCTGTAACAGGCCGGATAGTTGATTTAGCAAACTGAGCTTGATGATTGGCGAGCATTTGCTGTCTTGTTGGTGGTGGAGAAACAACGTGCCAAAAAGTAGTGCTACTATCCGTTTGTCAAAAACCAAAAAAAATTAATATTAAATTTTCGTGAAAGTCAAAATTAAAAAAAAAAATGCTACTTCTTTGCACTTATACCTAGGCTTGTTACTGTACTAGGGTTCGTACCTGCCAGCTCGATGATTTGCTAAAGCATCTGTTAATTTCCTAGTCATTTTTTTTCTTTTCTGTTCTTCGACATGATCAGCCTCTGTAACGGGCCGGATAGCTGCTTTAGCAAGCCGAGCTTGATGATCGGCGAGCATTTGCTGTCTTGTTGGTAGTGGAGGTCCGAGTATTATCATTTTCCTAGTTTGCAAAAACAAGTTACAATAAGATAATGTTTTCTTTTCATTAAAATAAAAGCGTACTTAGCGGCCGTTAGTTTTAGTTCCCGTTGTTTTGCTAAAGCATCTGTTAATTTCCTACTCATTTCTTCTCTCTGCTGTTCTATGGCATATTCAGCCTCTGTAACAGGTCGGATAGTTGATTTAGCAAGCTGAGCTTGATGATTGGCGAGCATTTGCTGTCTTGTTGGTAGTGGAGGTCCGACTAGTGTTATCATTTTCCTAGTTTGCAAAAACAAGTTACAATAAGATAATGTTTTCTTTTCATTAAAATAAAAGCGTACTTAGCGGCCGTTGGTCCTGGTTCCCGTTGTTTTGCTAAAGCATCTGTTAATTTTCTACTCATTTCTTCTCTCTGCTGTTCTCTGGCATATTCAGCCTCTGTAACAGGTCGGATAGTTGATTTAGCAAGCTGAGCTTGATGATTGGCGAGCATTTGCTGTCTTGTTGGTGGTGGAGATCGTTTCCTCATTTTCCTAGTTTGCAAAAACAAGTTACAATATAAGATAATGTTTTCTTTTCATTAAAATAAAAGCGTACTTAGCGGCCGTTGGTCCTGGTTCCCGTTCTGCTGGCACAAATGGCCATAACTCCCACGGATCCAAACAATCCTGATTCTCCTTCACAAGTTCCGGGTCTGTTTTCCTCTTATTTTGTTGCATTGTAAAACTTGAGCGAACTCAAATTGCTAAATTCCAAACCAGCTGTATATATAGGGCCAACTGGGAGCACGATTGGTCAATGCAAATTTAAATAAGTTTAAAAAATTTGCATCAATGGTTTTATTTGCTATCAAGTCAGTTCACGATTTTTCAATTACTTTTTTTAAGCTTTTAGTTTAAAAACACTCATTTTCAGGTAAAATTTTATTCGTATTTAAACAGCTTCTACCTTCACTGCAAAACACTCATTTCCAAGTTTACTTCTAAATAAACAATTTATATACCGGTAATTTTGTTTGTTTTTGTTATTTCTTGAGACAAATATTTTAAATGGCGCTCCAAATCTACTTTAACGTTAGCATTATAAGTAAAAGCGAAAAAAAAATTGACATAGCCATAATAGTACACGCAATATCACATCTATAATCGAAGACAAGTCCGTTCCGTTTTTTATATTTCTTCAACTCGCAATTTCAATAAAACAATAATATTATTATAATCATTATTTAATCGTTACATCAAAACGATCAAAACGGTGAAAACATAAAAAACAAAATTAAAACTACCTAAAATGATGACAAACAACCGAAAACATACATTCAAATATAGTCCTAGAAAATTAAAAATCGGATTCTAATTAGCCCAAGCTTTAAATTAAAATTTCCATGTTTCAAGACTTCAATAAAAAAAATATAAAGTTAAGATCTTCTGTGGCAAGACACCAAGAAGTAGCTTGTGCTACTACAATCTTTTTATCTTAAATAACAAGAAATTAACATTAAGATATTTGTGGAGGTCAAAATTAAAAAAATATATCTACTGCTCTTCCGCTCTGGCGCACTAGTGCTTGTTCTCGAGCAACTCTTATTCTCCATTGCTGTTTCTCTCTGTGCAGTCGACGTAAAGATCGAAAATCAGGTTCCTTAATATCATCGTAATCGTAATAATATTGCTCATAAGATTCATCAGCCTGTTTCTCAGATGCAGCAGACCATTTAGATCGTGCAACAGGTTTTAAATTCCACGCAGCAGAACTTTTAACACATTCAGAATACAGTTTTTTCCGTCTCGTTGGTGGTGGAGTTCCCAATCTCCTTCTCCTAGTTTGCAAAAACAAGTAAAAATAAAAAAATCCTTTTTTTTTTATTAAAATAAATGTGTAGTACTTATGGCCCGTTAAACCTGGTGCATATTGTACTGCCACATCTGCTAATTTCCAATCCGTATCCAACCAATATTGATAGTAGTTTTGAACAAGTTTCTGGTCTAGTTCTGTATTATTTCGTTGCATTGTTAAACCTTGAGCAAAACAAACCGGACGAAAACAAACCTCAATTGCTAAATTCCAAACCAGCTGAATTTATAAGACCAATTGGAACATGATTGACCAATACAAATTTAAATACCGTAAAAAGATTTGCATCTCTCATTTTTTTTCTTACTATAAAATCCAGTCCGAATTTTCCACGTACTATTTCTTTATTTTAAATATCAGTTTATAAACATTCATTTTTCAACTAAAAAGTGGCTAAAGCAACTTCCCTGCAAAACAACTGGAAAAAATATACTCGGAATTAACTAAATAATTAAACTCAAGAATTTTATTTGTTCTTGCTACTCCTTACTTGTTGTGATAATTAATTCGCGTGCAAATTCAATATAACTACTATAAAAAAAGTAATCACAGAGGTTTATTTATAGAAACTTGTATTCCTATCGATTTCTCTGGCTAGTTAAGTAAAACACGCAACCAATTCGCTTGAAACTAACCTGTGCGTGTGAAAAATATCAAACAAAACGCATTAATTGATTGATCATTGTCTAATTTACGTAAGACTTTAATTAAATTGGGAATTTAAACGAAAATTTCACATTATATACTGACTATAGCACGATTGAAAATGTTCTGTGGAATAAAATAAATGATTAATTCCGTTAACATTGAAAAATATGTTCCCACACTTGTGCTAATACATAAGAATATTTACAATTTCTCTTTGTTTACATTTTACATGTAAAATATCTTTAATATGACTTACTTGTTAGATGAAACTTTTAGAAAAAAAAAAGTGCTTCGATGTTTTTAAAATCAACAATTACACTAATTCAAACACATTATAATAACACATGCAGTTTACAACACACATAAAATCATGTCCGGACAATTTAATTCACCAATATTTTAATTTAAGACTGAACAGGTATATTTTTCGTGTCTAACATGTATAGTGTACAAGTTTTGCGCAAATCCTTACATTCTGTAAGGCTATGGAAGTGATTTTAAGTGAATAAACTTGCATTATGCACTCCCAGTTCCCACATTTCTTCTTAAGTCATCAACGTTGTGGAAAAGAAACAAATTAATCGAAGATAAAACTAAACCTGGCTAAAATGCAGGACAAAGTTAAGCAGATATTGATAATTTTATGTCATAGAATTTCAAATTTACTATGCTAATTAGTCTTAATTTTATTGGAATTGTAAATAAAATGGAGGGGAAGCCATTAGTTCAATTTTTGATGGCAGTTTTTTTTTAGTTTAAATGTTTACAAATTTAAAATACAAAAAAAGCATTGAAATAAATGAATTAATGTTGAAGAAAATTATTACAATCACTTCTTTAAACTGTAAAATAAGAGCCAAATTCCGAGTTATGCTTAGAGAAATCCACTTATCCCGCAAAAATTACCTTAAACGAAATCTTTTCTCACATAAATAGTAAAATTGCGAATTAAATGCAACATAAGTAGTAATACAAACAATTCAAACTGTTATTCGTGTTAATGGAGCATTAGAACAACAAAAATATGCAATAAAGAAGTAATCCTATAAACTCTTCTATTACAAATTAATCATAGATTAACTTCGTTGTCGCATGATTCTTTACTCGATTGGCAGTGATAAATAAACCCAAAAAAATAAAACAAAACCTTGAAAAATATTGGAATTCAAAGTAAATCAATTATCCAAGTGCAAATATTAAAATATTTCATATTGACCTGACTAGACATTACAACCGTACGCACAACAACCGTCAAATTCAAAAACAGATGAAGAACATTGAAAAATGTATAACCAGACTAAACTAACTCCTTTTTATATATATAGATAAAACAAATTCATTCATCTTATTTATAAATTAATTTAACAAAAAAAAAATCTATTTACCACTCCACCATCCCCCTCTTTCAAGTCGTAAATAAATAATAATTTTTATATTAAGTGTGTTAAAATGCTGGTCACAGATTGACCACCTAATAAATTTAATATTGATTATATTGCGGGTGGCTCGGCGACCCCTGTGTCGCCATTCCAGGTGTATAGGTCGCTTTTTCGCTAGGCCTCAATACGGTGTTTTCAGTCGCCTCCCCCGGCATTGGATAAGCGCTTCCAGCTGACATGTTGCCCGGCTTTGGCTGAGATATTACTGGAGAACTGGCACCACCTGCGTCTTCGTCATCGCTGTACATTTCCTGAAAACATCGCAACATTATGATTTAATTATTTAATTTAGAAAATAAAAATTAATTAATTTGATAAAAAGGAAAGGAGAAAGAAAAAAAAATCAAAATTATATAAATATTTCAAACCTTACCTGATTTGACCAATAAAACGTAATAATATAAATGACCCCGCTATAGAATTTAGTCATTATTAGATTGTTAAAGGATGAATAAAATGCTTACCTTAATATCTCCCAAACCGTCTCTCCCGTGACCTGGTGTCAAGTTTTCACATTCATGCTATTCATGCAGTAAACATAATTTTAAAATAAAAATAAAAATGCATGCGGTTAAGCCCGGTTTAAACTAATCCCCAAAAGAAATGAAAACAAAAACAAAAACTGAAAGAATAAAAGAGATTTCGCGATGTAAATGAGTGAGACTCACTTGTAGATTATGGTAATCGCCTGAATCTTCTGGAGGAGTTGGTTTGCACTTGCCGCAGCAGAAGTTGCAACAGCAGCAAAAGCAGCAACATAAATAACACCCGGTTACGATACCGCAGATGAAAAACAATGCCTGAAATGAACAAATAAAATTTATCAACTAAAAATAAAAATAAATAAATTAAAATACTTGCCTTGCACCAACCACTGGTTAAGATGAAGTATGTGTTGACATTCTCCTCGCCAAATTGCTCGGCTATGTATATACCAAGAGAGCCGTAATTGTCGTATATATTTCTCTTCGTGAGATCACTTAGTATCCCGTGAGCTCGATTGATTTCTTTGAACTAAAAAATCAAATTTTTTAAAATTATAATATTTTTGAGATTTTTTTAAGAAAATACTTTTTCAGCTGCTTCCGGGTTGTCTTGATTTTTATCCGGATGAAATTTCAATGCTAACTGTAAATTATAATAAAAATGAGACGAAAATGCGAGAAAAATTTTAATACTTTTCTTACTTTTCTGTATGTTTTCTTAATTTCATCTGCATTTGCTGTCTTAGGAAGGCCTAATACTAGATACAACGAATCCCCAGCGGTTCTGAATGTGGTGGAAATTAGGAATATTAATAAATAATTAATTTATGTCAAAAGCGATAAATATAAGTCGAATTTTGATCATTTTTGATCCGTGTGTAAATTTATTAACAAAATAACGCCCACTTACGAGTACTTCCTCGCCGTACTCGCCATTGACTAGTGTAGTGTTTACAGAATGTGGTGAATACAATGATGGTCTAATTGTGTACTAGGTAGTACACATTATATTGAGTTTTTCGCAATCACCGAAAATATGCCAACGTTGAAGATGGTGGAAGGAGAACGGCGCAATCTCCTCGATTGCGCTGTAACATATGGAATTTTGATTCGGCAATTTCTCGCTAGATGGCAAAACAAATGTATAAAAATTGGGGCGAAAAACAGGCGTTAAATCCTTAATTGCAAATGGAGTGTAGTTTGTAGGAAATGATAAGACAATATTTAGTTATTTGGGTTTTACAAACTGTATTAGAGTAAACTCTTTTAAAATTTCTTTTTTTTTAAAAAATGAGTGTCTTAAAGAGTTTTCTGTTGAATGTTTATAAACGGCCTCGTTTGGTTAATAATTTTAAAAATGTGAATTGCAATGTTTCAAGCAAATCAAAATGTCGTAGTTATTCCAAACCATCAAATCCAAAAATTATTTACGAAAATGATACCAAAGTTCCTCTTCAAGGAACATTAGACATAGAAACTCCTTTTAAGACTAGAATATCATCTCAAGATGAAATTGAGGCACTCGATAGAGCAGCTATCAAAGTTCTAGACGAAAGTGAAAGTCTCGATCCAAATGATGTTTTAAATTTTCTTTCGTTTGAGGCAACTTTAAAGGATTTATCCACAACTATATTTCGTGGGACATCAAAATCGGTTGACATTATCCCAAAATTGGTTTGTGATGCCATCATACCGATTCAATACAGTAAAAAGTTGCATGAAACGTCACTTTTTCATATTAAAATAACATTTTCCGAACATTTCAGATGTCAAAGCTGCTGTGACTGGACCTGGATCCGTAGAAATACAAAATATGGAGTCCAAAAATGTATCTGTAACAACCAAAGAAGGGAATATAACCTGCAAAAAACTTAAGGTTCTAATTTAATTTAAGTCCTAATGTTTTCACATGTTTTCCAATTATTTTTGCAGTGTGAAACACTAAACTTGTGCAGCACGAGTGGCGATATCAACTTTCCCAGTGTTATTCATGGCAATATCCACATCAAAACCCAAGACGGGGTAAACCGGCATTTAAATATTTGCTTACCCAATTTGAATGCACCTAATGCTTTGTTGTTCCTTTTAAGAATGTAAGTGGAATGCGATTGCAAGGAACACACATCGATATAGAAACACACCGCGGCCTTATAGATCTATCATCCATTTACGCCGACACGTCCGTTTTCAAAAGCGTGTCTGGTGTGATGAACTTGGATAATTTCCATGGAAATGGAACTGTTCATTTGAAAGACGGAACAGTTAAAATCAGTAATGGGAGTTTCCACGCACACCGACTCTTTTTAAATCCAATTTCTCGTCCACAGCCGGATTAGATGGGAGTCTCCGCGGCGAGGTGGAAAGCGGAGAAATCTCGGTGCAAGTCAGTCGTCTTCTCGGACTTTACTTAAACAATAAAAATGGTGACTGAATATTTCACTCGGCTTATAATTCCACACTAATTGGCATTAATTTTTTTAAAAAAAAAAAGGAAATATCGAAGTCAAAGTGCCAACACATCTGCAAAGCCGCGTGGAAATCGAAGCCAAAGAAATAGATATCGAAAAACGGCTCCAAGTTCAGGGAAAATTCAAGAAAAACGACCGAGGTCGTACGTTTACCGGGGTCCTGGGTGCCGGCAACGGACCCATTGTAATAATATTTGCACCAAAGGGTTTGGTGCGAATTACCATCCAGGATTGGTTGTCGAGCATGGGCGGAATGATCCCCGAATTTGGACCGTCCGAAGAATTCAAGTAGTCAAACGTGAAATAATTGTTGTTTCAGGAATGTTTATTTTTAATATCATGTAAATATAAATCATAATCGCTGTGTAGTTTCCAAACAGCAAATCATGGTGGAATAAAACTTTTCATCAGAAGTTGTCCGTTGACAATCGACGTGCTTGTGATGATAAATCTATAACCTAAAACACACAACAAGAATTAATACACACATTTAATACCATAAATAAATGTATTTTCACCTCTTAACCGTCCCAATAATCGAAAAGCAGCTATTTCGCTGTACGTAATACCACCGAGAATGCAGACTAGAACCACTTGATCACAAACCGCTTTACCGGCTCCTCGTGCGGATTTCACGGAACAATTTGAAAAATGTTCACCAGGTAGGAGTTTGGTGATTTCATCCATGCCGTCGAACCCACCTCGCTCCAATACCTATGACAAAACATTTTCTTTCAACACTTGCATCAAAAAACGGATAAATATGTATCGTACCATCTGAACTAAACTGCAAATCAAAGGGACGAAGGCTCCTCCAAAGACGTATGCAGGATTTGTTGGATTTTTATAATCAAATTCTCCTTCCACCTTCGGCACTAAATTCAACTTCCTCGTGAGTGTGTGGAAATTTGATTTTGCCAAATACGACATTGCAGATGCTGCGAATTTGCCGACCAATTTCGAAGAAGGCATCGACGGCGTGTTTAATTTCAGTTCGTGTTCGTAGAAGAGACCCAATTTGGACAGGTTTGCGAATGTTAACAGATGTTGATGACCGTATGATTGGAGAAATTTGGTCCGCAGAGAATTGAAATCTTTAGAAAGGAGTCCGCCATGCGAGGAAGCGAAAAGGCACATGAGTCGTAATGTTTGTTCGATGGGGAATTTCAATATGATGGCGTCTTCTATGAAATGTAAACACTCCTGGTACGCTACACCTTCTATACAATCTTTTTAAAAAAATAAAAATATTTATAAATTTGAATATGTAGCAAATTGAGTGCGATAAAGTACTAACCTTGTTCTACTCTCATTTGTTCCGTCATTCGATTATTTACCAACACTTTATTAATCCTATTACAAGCTCCAATATCTGAAAAGTCAAATTTAAAATAAAAATAAAATATTTCACGCGCAATCAAATACTACTTACGTAAAGCAACCGATCCGTGGTGTTGTTGGTGGCGAGATAAGTCTGTTTTAATATAAGCGGCAACATCCGATATATTCATATTTTGTCGCTTCTAAAATTGTTTTAACAAAACAGTTGAAAGAAATTCACTTGTTTTTATTTTCTAATGTTACATTTAGACTGGTTTAAAAAATATAAACAAGTTTAAATGTTTTCATTTGTATATTTTAGCTGCTAAATTGTTAAAGTTTACGTTTCTTACCTCTGCACTAACAACTAATTCCTTTACTTTTTTAGACAATACACCAAACGCTTTAGTAATGTGGCTGTCCCTGATTTCATCAAAGAGCTAGATGAAATAATTTACTAAGAGTTTAATTTTTTAAATGATCTATGTTACCTTATCTTCGCTCGTTAAAGACAATTTAACTGGATCATTTTTCCCAGTTACTTCTGATCCAAGCGCAATAAATCCACATTTAATGGAAAATATTTCGTCCAACTGTCCTTCGTACGTCAACTGCGTCAAAAGCGTCGAAGCATGGTCCACATCTGATTATAAAAGCAATTTAAAAAATATAGAAATTTAACTCGGAAATGTTTAATATTGCAATAAACCTCTGTCTATTAAAAAGAGGTGTCCTATTTCCCGGTCTCGCAGTCCATCTTTTATATCTGCAGAAGTTAGTAAACGTTTCATCATGTCGAACACTAACTAAAATTACATATTGATAATGCTGTTTATGTTGCGCACGTCCTCTTATACCTTTGCACCACGCCCTTGCCCATAAACATTTGGGATGAAGCCAAACTCTTTCTGTAGTTCTACCAATGAATTGGCAACAGTCTGGATCCAAATATAATTCTTATTCTGTCAATATTATTAGAGATAATTTAGAATTATTATTTTTTTTACTTTTAGTCGTATTAATAAGTTTACTTACTACAAAAAAATCACTGTAATAGTTCGGTAGCTCTAAGCTCAAAATATCTCTGTCTAGTGGAATGAAGCCCAAGTCAAGACTAATTAAATTCACATCACCATAAACACCTTCATATTCAAACAATTCCTCGCAAACATACAACTGTTTAGAAAAAAGACAGAATTATGATTTAAACAAAGTTTCGTGTAAATGACAAGGACGGATCGAATTATCGAGCAAAATTAGTAGTAAAATTCATTTATTGGACCGAAAATTAATTTTTCGTTTCAAACATTCATTTTTCAGACCAAAAATTCATTCTTTTAGACCGAAAATTCATTTTTCAAACCGAAAATTCATTTTTCAAACCGAAAATTCATTTTTCAAACCGAAAATTCATTTTTCAAACCGAAAATTCATTTTTCAAACCGAAAATTCATTTTTCAAACCGAAAATTCATTTTTCAAACCGAAAATTCATTTTTCAAACCGAAAATTCATTTTTCAAACCGAAAATTCATTTTTCAAACCGAAAATTCATTTTTCAAACCGAAAATTCATTTTTCAAACCGAAAATTCATTTTTCAAACCGAAAATTTATTTTTCAAACCGAAAATTTATTTTTCTGACTAAAAATTTATTTTTCAGACCAAAAATTTATTTTTTAGACCAAAAATTTATTTTTCAAACCGAAAATTTATTTTCCAGACCAAAAATTTATTTTTTAGACCGAAAATTCATTTTTTAGATCGAAAATTCATTTTTTAGATCAAAAATTCATTTTTTTAGACTGAAAATCCATTTTCTTAAACCAAAAATTAATTTTTTGGACCAAAAATTGATAAAATGGGGTTACCCACAGATTGCGCCTTGCATGTTCTAGGGGTCAAGCAAATACAATATTCCCCCTCGATCCGCCCCTTACAAAAGGAGGTTTTGGGGGTTGTGGAAAATAAAACCACCTTGCGAGGAAGAAATACAACATCTACGCGAGCCAGTCTCTTATTCTGCGATTTGTGTGAGTTGATGTGATCACATATAATCTTAGTTTTTTCTATTGTTGGTCGTAAAATGTATACCCTTCTGTTTAAAAAGAAAATAAAATCATTAAAACACATGGATTAAATCAAAAAGACAACTCACACTCACTGTTTTGGTTCAACCGTTTCCTGTGGATCTAATTTATGGATTTTACCAATTCCACATTTCTAAACAACAAGAACTCACGTTATTTAAATTACTTAATCATTCATTCTCACATATTGATGTTACCTTTAAAAACGTCGCCCCTGCAATCCTGTCCAATGGTAAAATAAGATCAGGATCTAGGATCAAATCCTTGTCACCAGGAATCTAATATCAAATATCAAATATTTATTATTTCTTATTAATCTCAATTAAAAATTCTCTACGAACCATGCTCAATAAATAAGCCAATTTTTCCCTCGATCTGTTCCTTAATGCATCCACATTGGGAACCCCTATAGTGGATCCCGCCATTTTGAATTGTAGCCTCAATGCAAGTACAGTACTACGGTAGCCCAAATCAAAATTGACACATCACTATTTTATTATATCAATTATTTTTGTGTTTTTTGGGGTCAGGGCGAAAGAAGAAGAACAATTTTAATGTATTAGAACACGAATTGCATCAAGAGATGCATGATTTCAATGTAGTAAAAGCTATTGTCAATTCTCCACAACATAAACCACAGTCGGGCAGTTTTAAATTGAATTGAGTTCAGAATTTGTCAACAGAAAAGAATGTACAAAAGATGTTTATTATGTGTGCAGTTTTATGCATGAATTCGAGTCAAGCAGAACTTAGACAACCTTGATATTTTCTTATGGAAATATATAATGAAAAATAAAGCTTACATTGAAAGAATCACAAAATCTGACCTCAGACATTTTTTTCAAGGTGCTGTGTGTCCTTTATCTGACCTCATTCACCCACTTGAAGCCAAAAAGAATGTTTACTTTTATTATTTCAAATTCCCCCACTCAAAAAAAAAATTTGATGAGTTTCTTGACATAACATCTGTAAAAATTCTTCAAGAGATGATAATCATTTATTGCATGTGAAAATAGTTTTTGTCAATTAACACAGGTGCAAGAAACAAAAAATAAAAATACACTTAATGGCTATAATTTCGTCAATATTGAAATATTTTTTTAATTCTGACCTATTAATTGCGAATCTGTCCTTCTCTATATATAATTGAGCTATTAAAGTAAAAAGTTGAATTTTTGCAGACACACACCTTGAGAAGTTGAACAAATTTGTATTTTTACGTATTTTGGAATGAATTACAATTGAAAACCACAAGGAATGACCAACAAGAATCATAAACAAATAGACAAGCAAACAATTACACAAACAAACTCAGAGGGAAATCAAAAGCTGACCTTGAAGTTACTTCAATATGTTCTCAGTTTAATTGTATACATTAACAAACATAACAAACTTGTTATAACAATTTTTCTACAAAAATTAAATTCCAAAATCCACTTTTTTTTTTAACTTATTTCCTTGACGATTTAGCTCTGACCCATGAATCTAGAAATCTAAAAAATGAAATATGGCTCAGAATTAGTCTTAGAATCTCATAATTAAAAGTTACGGCTTAATTAAAATAATTACTCTCGACACTTGATCCATTCCTTACAAGATGGCGGATTATACCCAACAGATGATCTGCATTCTTGAAAATTCTTGATGCATTGAGCTGAATCAGTCACTGCACCAGTGAAAATGCTCAAACAGGTCACCATCACCAAAAACATGCAAACTAAACTAACAAAAATCTTCATGCCTAATAAAAAAAAGCAAAACAAAAAAACAAACAAGACAGATGAACCACAAAAACACATACCAGCTTTTACCTCAATCTTTGGTTTACAAAATTCTTGATCCAACAAACTTTCACCAGGTTTTGTTCCTAATGTCAACCTACTTTCCCACTCGCTGCAGGAGATCTGAATGGATTAGTTGGGAACCAAAACTTTTCCTTAACAGCAACATCTGCTAGTGGATGTTGATCACATCCTTATCCCCAAAGAGCTCTCAGCGGAAGACTAAGGTGAAATCGAAACGCCCTTCCATTGACACCCAAATAGGTCAGTATTAAGTGCCTCGACTGGTTCCGTTTTGCCTCGAAAAGAGTGTAGGGCTAAGACAAAACCACAGATAATTATAATCGGTTAGCTAACCCTAATTTTGACCAGAATTGTTGGAAAATGGAAATTTAGTTATGAAATTGTTTGGCACAAAATTTCGTTCGTAATTAAACAAAACTTTCACATTTCCATCAAACTAGCTTAACCCAGATTGGACTGATTTATCAGATTCCCTTCCCTTAGTGCAGTGACCAGTGACCCGTTAACCTTGAACGCCCATAGCCAGCAGCAAGAGTTTTGCAAGAAGCAATCCCTACGTCCGGATGCACAACTCAAAACCTACAAACATGAACCGAAGTTTGGTTTTATTTGCCCTTATGAAATGGGTTAACATTAATATTCGTTCAATCTCGTGATAAATGATTAGTTTCTGCAAAATTCGTCAATTTAGTCGATTACTGGACGCTAAACTGTCCAATTAAATGTCCACATCCGCAACGGTTTTGAGAAAAATTCAGAATCGTGTTTCGGAAAGTTGTTTTTCTCACGCAATATGAATTTTCATTTTCCAAATTGAAAAGCCAGGATTAAATACTGAATTAAGGGAGGAATATGCGAATGGGATTGCAAAGTTTTGACGTCACAACAACTTCCATCTCGAGAGGCAGAAAGCAGGCGAGCCACGGCCAGTTCAGGTAAATCCACACATGACCCATTTCAGTGGTACCTTGACTGGCAAACAGGGGACACAGACAGTGCGAGACCATAGCTTGAACTTGTTGGATTATACAAACTATGGACGTCTTGATTTCTACAAAAGAGTGCGTTCAGACACGGAAGTTTGAGAGGAACCTTACATATTGTTGATGTAGGTACAAATAATCATTTATTTTATCATTTGCAGCTGTATAGCTTTGATTTTTATGTGATATTCTTAGAAAATTAACGTTTGCGCAATTAGAAATTATGTGAATTCAATTAAGTAGTTTCAGAAATTCAAAACTATAGTTATGGTATCTAATTTTCTCCAAATTACAGATAATTGCTATTGTATAATATGTGAAAACGTTAATTAAACTTCATTAAACTGCATTATCTTCATTAAAGGTTAAATTCAACTCAAAGAAAAACAAAATTTGATTTTTTTAAACATACTAGAGCTAAACAAAGCTACAGTTGTTTCTATGTTTTAAAATAAATACATAAATTCAATATAATTATCTGAAATTATAGCCATTTAAGCTAAAAAAAAAAAAATACAAGCATTTAATTTTGCAGTCTGGTTTTTCTTGTTGTGTGGTTCTAGGTAAAATTTAATATTACACAAGTTGTAACATTTCTAGAGCTCTGAATTAAATATATGGTTGCAACCAAAGTTCATGTAAATCCAAAAACCTGTCGCGGAACTAACACGATTCGATATATACACACAATAGTTGCACGTAAAATTCCATTCATTCCTGAACACCACAGTTTATCCATCTAAACTGTCAAAACATGAACAAAAGCAAACAAATTGTTATTGTCACCATCGTGAGAAAACATTACGAGCCAAAAGTGTGATATGCATGGTCCACCGCACACAGAGCATTAAAGGAAAACAGTTGCAAATGATGTAAGGCCACTGCACGGCATTGACTCAATGAACTAGCATTAATCCAAAACAAATTTAACTGATGTATACAATAGGCCGATAAATCCGGTGTCTTTCCCACCATAATCAAAGAATGAACACTTTTTACCATGACAAATTTTTAATGAAGCGATTTCGTCAACCATGATGCACCTCAACGAGCTCAATTTCCCACGAAACCATAACCGATTATGTCCGTACTCTAAACGGTCTTCAAATATTAACGAAAACGATTTTTTCTAGCCTTGTTAATCTAATTACATGTCTCGATTGCATGTCATACTGAAATAATAACCTACAAATGTTATTAACATTAAAATACAAAATCTAATGAATTTCTTAGAAGCAAGTTTGATTAGTAATTTGACCCAGTAACCGTGTTAAGTTGCAGGTATGGCGTTTTTTAGGCAGCAGCGAGTGCATTTGGATAAAGAGGAAGCAAAAACTATTTAGCATAATTTCGTATGAAAAATGTGAGAAAAGTGCGGGAATTTCTAGAAACCAGCATTTGATTTTTTTCTTAACGATATTTGGGTTGCGGTGCTTATGACTTAGTGGTCAAACATTCAATAGAATTATAATTTCAGATTTCTTCCGCACGTTGCACGACAATGTGGTTCCTAATGATCCATGAAAGATGAAGACTATCTTCTGGGGCTTATTTGTCCTAATTCAATTCACTCTGCACCTGCATCGATATGGATCAGACGGTATTAATTGATTCGCTTCATTTTTTATTTATATCAATTTTCAAGTCATTTTTTTTTCTTTTCTTTTTTTTTTAATTAAATTTATTTCAGCACTGTCAAGCACAGGCCGATCTTTTTACATCATCGGTCATATGGCAAATGACATTAGTCAGGTGGAAAAACATTTGGCTGAAGGGGCCAATGCACTCGAAATCGACGTACAATTCTCACCGGGTGCACGACCAGTGCGAACAAATCACGGATTCCCGTGTTGTTTCCGCGATTGCTTCAAGTCGGAAGTGTTTAGTTACATGTTGAAATATCTGAGAGATTTGTCGACCCCTGAACATCCAGAGTACACTCAGCAATTGGCTTTGATCAAAATGAATCTAAAAGTGAGATCGTTTTCGAATGATATGATTTACACTGCTGGACAAAGATTGGCCGAAGCACTAATGGTCTATTTATTCGATGGAGGTAATTAATCATTCGGAAAAAAAACAACAACAACAACAAAATAAAACCTGTAGCACAAGCATACATGTTTTTATTTCCTCTACAAATTAGAAGATTCAAAAACTGGATCCACGAATTGATGTTTATGTCTATTTTTCCAGGTTTTTCTGGAAGTAATGTTTGGGTGTTGCTATCGGTGCCAAGCCCACAACAAGTGATTTTATTTCAAGGATTGCGTGATGCATTTCGTCGGTACGACATGGCAGGACTGCTGGACAGAATTGGTAGTTACACATTTCATACAATAATATAATTTTGTGTCAAAATTGTGGGTAAACTATTTTTTAAATGTCATTTCAGGCTACACAATTGGTGATAATATGGATTTACGCTCAATAGAGAGGAGTCTGGATCATTTGGGGATAATTGACCACATTTGGATTGGCGACGGCAGCAGTAGTTGTTTGGGTGGAATTCGTTCTCGTGATAGGATGGAACGATTGATCGAAGAGCGAGATATCGGCGAAGGGAATTTCGATCGAGTTTTTCATTGGACTGTGGACGAATCCCTCAGCATGAGAACTTCATTGAGGTAAAAAAAAGAAAAAAAAAGAAAAAAGAAAAAAAATTTCTGGATTTAATTTCAAACAAATTTTTTTCTCGCCACATAGAACTGGAATTGATGCAATTGTGACAAATCGACCTGATCGGCTGCTCGAAATACTAAGTGAAGACGAGTTTTATGGACGTTTTCGTCTAGCAACTGCGGATGACAGACCCTGGGATAAAGTCATCGAAGATGAATCATTGCTCAATTTTTTCCCACCAGAAGATAACTTTGGATCTTCTGACATATCACCCACTTCAACTAATAACGATGACCTATCTTCATCATCGGCTCTCGTTCTGGCCAATGGCGACGTACCGGCCATCAGCATCGATTCCCTCAGTTTAACCGAAGACGGCATACAAGAAACTGGCAAAGAACTCAAAGACTGTAAATCCTCGAGTCTTTTGGACGACATTGACCTGAAAGATGCCGAAACAGAAAAGCCCGAAAGCAAAACCACAACCGCAAAACCGGAAGATGAAGAAGACGCTTTAGCGAACTTATTGAAGGAGATGGAAAAGTCGCCGGAATCATCTTCGAGTCGTCGACGTTCTACCGAAAGATTATTTGGCCGATCTCTATTCCCCAATTCCGATATCCAGGAAATGCTAGAAAAGATAAACGAGAACAAAGAAGCTAAATTAACCTCAGACTTAATAGAACTTATAGGAAAAATGAGTGCAACATCGGAAACTCCGAGCATATCTGCCGGTACACTGCAAGCATTGCTCAGCATGCAGACACCAACACCTAGTCCAAGCGTGCCCATAGGTGTTCTACAAGCTTTAGTAGGTCAATCTGATTCTTCTAGTAATATTTTACGGTTATTAGCCAACTCACCCGCACCGAATGTATCACCGGATCTACTTAAAATGTTATTAAATGTGTATACGCCGACAACACCTGCTCCAGGAATTCCTTTACACGTTCTGGAAGCATTAGTTGGCTTTCAACAAAGAACTACAACATCTAATATCAATTTAGATGTGCTTAAATTATTAATTGGATCTAATTCAGGTCTTCCTTTGGATACAGTGTTGTCATTAATCAAGCCAACAAATGTAAACAACAATGCAGTGTCTATGGACTTAGTTAAAGCCCTGGTCAAAGCCATGTCAGATAAAGACAAGTCTCCGAAAGAGACACCAGTCATAACCAATGCAGTGAGGAGAACAACTAAAAACAAGAAAAACAATCAATTGAAGGGCAAAGAAGACGACACTGAGAGCAAGCTGAAAGACGCCAGTGATGATCTGCTTGATTTGCCTGATGTTGAAACGACAACAAAAAAGGAAAAAACAGTTTCAAGTAGTGGGAAAAACCTGACAAGAAGTTTTCCTCAAAATGGTGGTCCGCCAATACCAGCAATGCCAGGCACGAGTGTACTGGCTAATTTTGGACCTCATGGAATTCATTGGAAGGTGCTAGATAAACCAGAAGCGCATCTAAGATCCCCACATCCTTTTCCCTTTGCCGGATCTTCGCAGTTCGGTCATAGGCCCCAAGTTTTTAATGATAGACCTTTGTTACGATTTCATCCACCATTACCCCCAGCTTATATTGGAAACAGACCTCTTTTCCAACCATATTTACCCAATTACAAAGTTACTATTCACCAACCGATTAATTTTAAAAATCCATTGAGGCATCCAATGAAATCAAACGGTCACAGTATGCGTCGTCCCCAAACTATCAATATCCATGTGCCCATTCCAGCATCAAGACCATACATGCCTCCAAACATGTATGTTAGTTCCACTCCGTGTCCAGAACCAGAATTCAACACGTATCATCAGTTAAAACCGAACCAAGAAGAACCTCATTTGATATTCCCAGCTATAAGACCTCCATCTTTGCCAGGAAACACACATTTACCATTTAGGCCTGAACAACCTAATGGGCATCCTTTATTGCCACATAGACCGAGTTTTCCAAGACCATCATTACCAGATTTTGACAGTTCTTTCGAATCACCAATATTCATAGACGACATAGATGGTATTGACGACTTTCTGAAAAAGAATAACAACACTCATAACATCCCGAGAGACTTGTTTTCTTCAATAAAAGGTGTCCAAGAAACGAATTTCTCGTCGCAAGTGCATGTTTTGGAAACGAATGGGAAGCCACAAACCTTGAATTCTCAAGTGTCCTTAGATAGTTTTGAGGAATTAACAAGAGTAAACAGTAGAGACGTCACTACGACTGAAAAACCATCGGAAATAGACTCAGTAGACGATATAATAGATGCAATTGAACTGGAAGGGATAACAACAACTGCTGATCCTTTTGAGGAATTGTTGACGGCTTTTGAGAAGATTAATAACGACAAAGAAGCGGTGGCGAATTTTTTAAAGCGAGTCAATTTGAGTTCGGCATTGACCACAATGGCCCCAACGCTGAGGATTGAGAACAACGAGCCACGAACCTCGACTTCACAGCCGGGAAAATACAGTCTGCAGCAAATCTTCAACCTTCCACCAACAGCAGGTCTGGGCTGGAATGGCGAAAGCATCAATCAGAAGAAACTAGATCAGGTTTTGCGCAATCAAGAGAAACAAGAGAGACCGGTAGTCATCATCGAAAACTCCCCGTTGATTGTCGTTCCGCCGGAAACTGCAACATGGTCAAACGTTGTGCATAAAAGAGAAACAACACCGCCACCAGGCGATGATTATGACGAGTTTTTCGGCACAACACCAATTTCACGCCCCGGGAACAAACCGTCATCCATTACTATTTCCAAACCGTCAGAGGGTTTAACAAAAACCGGAGGAAAAAGGATGCTAATGCCCGGTGAAGTAGAAATAGAAATTCCTGGAGAATTGTTTGCCCAAGTAACAAATGGGGATGATAAGAAGAACACATTAGCTAAGTTAATCGAAAACTTGGATTTAGTCGATAAACAACACACCGAAGGAAATACTAACATTACATTGAAGACTCCGGCAATAGAAAATGTTAAGGAGTCGCTTGTGAGTGATAGAAATGATAAAATGATTCAATCAAATTCAATGTTAATCGCTCATTCCGATCACGACAACAGAAACAAGAGTTTTCAAAGCAAACAAACTATTCAGCAATTAAAACTAAACAATAATTCAAATGAAAAGGGTAGTGGGGTTCAACAAGTGATGGAAAAGTCAGTTTTTCTTACCACAAAGCCATCAACTGGTCAAAGGCGACATGGTGGTGTTTCTCTAAGACATCCCAATGTTCCTTACACGATAGTAAATTCAGTAAATCCAACTACTCCATACCCTAGAAGAGTTCTTCAAAGAGTTCGATCCACGCCAAAAAGTCCAAACGTACACATACATTACAGAGGAAGTGGAAAAGCCATTCAGAACCTGGATTCTACAACTACGTTCCCTTTACTCTATCACACCATGAAAAGTCAAGTGCGGAAAATGCAGGAACAAAGCGAACAAAAATACTCGCAAATGAGTCATCACATGGAATCAAATAGAAGAAATAACGGATTTATTGCTAATAATGCGACGAGGGTTAATTAGATTAATTAATTAATTTGTATTCAGGAAAACTAGAGAAGAAATCCAGGAGGAAATCCGATGTATAGTTGTTGTTTTCAACTACAGATGGCATTTAAAAAAATTTAAGTTCTAAGTTTGGCTATAGTAATAATTCAATATTGGCCTGTGAATTAGTAAACATGACACGGTTTGAGTTGTAAATTTCCAGCCTAGTTTCCTAGGTCAAGTGAGTTATTTGCTCACTGAACTTCGTAATCAAATATTTATCAAGTTTGAATACATAATTTCTGACAGCACTTGTTTTTGTTTTGCTGAATTTCTTTCTGTCTACTTCCAGGACTAACAAATGTTGCATTTAATGAGTAGATATTTATTGTGCAATGTTAATAATAAATAATCATGTATAGCTTAACTGACATCAAGTTTCCCACTAATAATTGTGTAATATTGTCCTGCAGTTTGTTTGAAAAATATAAATAATTAATTGCATATATTTAATTTTGTATTTGTAAATTGATTGATTTCCCCAAGAAATGTAAATATAAATGGTCTGGAACCATTTTTCTTTAAGAAAAGGAAAAAAAGTTGTGTAAACAAACGTGTTATAATTATTTTTAAACATACAAATTACGATTAATAAATTGTGTCATGTTCATACCACTTTGAACTTCTTGTTATGTTTATGATACCAACACGTATTTCCATATAAAAACAAAAGGCCATATAAACCATAAATGGATGCCATTTAAGTGATCAGTATTTTATCAGATTTTGATCACTATAAAAAATAAATAAAGTAGTAAAAAAAAAAGATTTTTTAGCAGGATGACAACCCTAACCCTAAATCTTACAAACCTAACCACATTTTCCCCTCCACTTTTACTGTTTTATTGTTCATTCATTCTTTTATTGCTGAAAACTATTTTTGCTGCTTTAAAAACCTTTTATTTTATTTTTTTATTTTTCCTGCTCATTATTTTATTTATTATAGTCATTTAAATTTTTAACTGCTCGACTTATTTAACTGTTCGTTTAATCTGTTTCCACAATAAAATATGATGCTACTAACGAGGGAACCAGAAGTTGAGATTCGATTGATATTATTCTATACTTGGGCTATAAAATCATTTTCAACCGGATAATAACAACAAAAGTAATTGTTTTATGTAATTATAGCTTCTGAAAGCGAGTTAAACTGTTAAAAAACTTAAAAATAAGTGAAAGTCACCGTATCTTCACCTGGAGATATTCCTAACTGATGAATACAATCAATGACTCACCACTGCAAGTGGAATTAATTGCTAATGCATATTCTAGAAATGGTTACGCAAGACTGCACACACCTCGATTGCAAAATTTGAAAAATGTGAACTTAAACTATGCGCAATGTAAAAAAAATAAAAAAATAAAAAAATTTCAAACTAATTTTTAAGAAAGAAAAATAAATAAATAAAAAAGATAAATATTCAACATGTGAGATCATTTCGTTGCTGACTAATTTTAGACCATTTGTTATTTTTATCATCTTAGTCTGATTGAAAACAAGTCATCACTCAAAACGTTACATGATTAACGAGGGAAGGGAAATCCAGTATATATGTATTATAACACATAAAGAAAAACCACTATTTGCAATATGCAGTTGTTTCTCTTCCGCCAACTTGACAACCTTATCACTTAATCATGGAATTTTCTCCCGATCAATAATAGAATTCAATTCCTATCAACTTCAAACACTCATGTCTAAAACATTACATCATAATTCAACTATTCCGAAAGCTTTTTGTCAGACTCTAGGAATTCGATTAAAAAAAAAAAACTACGCGATAAAAATCTCTTCGCAGCATCTTTAATCGGCCTTAGTGCAATAAAAACAAAAAAACAATAGCAAAAAATTTAAAAATTCTGTTTGGCCAATTGCGTAACTGGGGTAATAATGTGTAAATAAGTGAAAATGAAAGGCACAAGTAAATAAACACGAAACAATAGAGTGGAATGCTTGATTGCAACTGGAACCGTCTGAGATAGAACAATAATTAATTTTTTTTTTTAAATAAAATAAAAAAAAAAAAATAATAAAATAAAATAAATAATAGAATTTAAAGAAAACAAATGTTGGTGGCTCGAGGGTGAAGAAGAAGCAACATCCGTAAAAGTTGCACCCTGGACACGTTTGACGAGAGGAAGCGAAAAACCGGTCGGTGACGATGCGCATGTGATGTGGTCGTCAGTGGCTCCTGGTGCCGTCGCCTCCCTTTTTCGTATTTGTCGAGTGCGCGCATTGCACTCGTTGCCTTGCATCTGACTCACTCGTTGGTGCTTTGCCTGGCCCACAGCCTCGGGGCAAGTGTGCGTTTCCGTCCACCCTCGCCACTCTTTATTAACTTAACGGATCTAAAAATTCCACCGTTTCTTACTATACACACGTGCCACATTTTTTACCGGTATCAATCAAGCCAAACCGTCCGTTGGAAAATATAATGGTAAGTGTTTATCCACGCAAAATTTTATTCCAAACGTAAACAAAAAATTTTGGGGGCTGAAAAAAATCATTGTCTGACGCACAAAGAAGTTGGCGCTCGACTTACAAATGCCATTGGGGTCCGGTTTCCAGCCAACAAAGAAATAAACTGCATGTTTTGCACCTGCAGCCATCTTCGCCCGGCTATTTAAGCGCTGGGAAATGTTTATAAAGTTGAGTTTGACTTCATTTCGGGTGATTAAAGAGAAAGTGAATGCGCCGAATGAGAAAGAGGCGTTACGAAAAGGGTGAAAACAGGGTGCGAGCATTAGACGTTGGCCACCTGGTGCTCCGGATTGAGGTCAACAAGTGGCGAGTATAGTGTTATGTAAAGTTTAAAAAAATGGGATTTAGTTAAAGGGGCTTAATTAAGAGAGCGATGGAGGCGGTGAAGTGAGGCGAGGCAGATGACACCTATGTCTCGAGGAATGTGTGGAATGTGTAACGTTTGAGAGGCTAGGTAAAGGGGCTCGGTTTGCTAATTTCATTTTGCCCGGCTCATGGTCGCATTTTTCAACACAAAGACTGGATTTTCTCCGCGATATGTCTCGGCTGGCCTTCACGACTTAAATTGATGTGGGTTTTTGACTTGTGTCCAGGTGTGGCAAGGCGCTAATACAAGGACAACGGTTTCGTACGGTTAGAAATTCATAAACATGTCACCTTTTTTGGATTTGCATTTAGTTTTGGTTCTTGGTGTTTTGGCATTTCGAGTAAATTGATAGAAATTGTACAATTTGTACGGAAGGGAGGTGGATGATTGAGTAATTTCAATTTGTCATTTATTAACCCGTAGAACTTGTTGTCTCGTGTATAAATAGATGAAGGAACGGGCTGCCGAAGATGCGTCCGAGGACACGTCTAAGTTGGCAACGTCGAGTCACAACAGGAATGGAAAAACGACAGAAGGCGGACTCGATAACGCAGCTTTCGACGGAGATGACCGGACTGCTATGAATGACGTTCCGCCCATAGTGGATAATAAAAACGGGGTGGAATTGGTCAACATGAACGTCACGCCAGGCAAAACAAACGGATCTGATTTTACTCATTATTACATGCCTGTCAACACTCACAAAAAACTACTTCGGTCGGTTTTAATTAATCATTTAATTAATTAACACTAACTAACATTATTTTCTAGTGGAGAAAAGCTATACGTAACACGTGATCCTCGCACAAGGGGTATTTCACGGCGTAAGGTTTTAATTTGTGCCATCGTTTGGTTCCTTATTGTGGTAGTGTTTGTTCTCGCAGTCTTGGCAGCAAGTAAGCATTTCGTATTTCATTAGAAAGACTAATTTAACAATGTTGATTTCTAACCAATTTATTTTTTTTCGCCGCCAGTGGGAATTCTTTTCACTTCCCCCGCACCCAGTGAATCCAGTAACCAGTCAACATATCTCACATTGGGCACGGATGTTCCAACTGTTGTCGACCAGGATGATTCGACATTTAATGGTATAGGCCTTAAGCTGAGTGAAAGAAAAGTGATTGTAGAGATTTAATTGACATTATTTTATTTTATAGGTGTTTCGTCACCGCAAACGATGCAGTTGGAGTTCAAAATCACAAATCTCCTGTTTGATAATCATTTACTCGATGAGAATTCCCTACATTTTAAAAGTCTGCAAAATCGGTTGAAAAATGAGGTAATATATATGAGAAAAATAAATGAGAAAAACAAAAATAATGATTTAAATTTATCCACAGTTGTACCACGTCTTTTTACCACTTCGCGTGTGGAAAGTTGTCGTAAACAAATTCAGGTATTATATATAAAATAAAAATAAAAAATAAAAAGTTTTCTAATTGATAAATATCAATTATTTAAAGTGAGGGCAGTGTGATAGTACACAGTCTTCTGTATTGGTCACCAAACCAGCCGGTCCTAATCACAATCTCAGAACTATCCGACCGTTTTATCGATTTTCTGCAGGAAAGCAATGCATTTCTCGGACCCTACAGTGTTGAAATGTCATCAGTTTCCATAAGCGGTAATTCAATTATTCTCTTTTAAATGTTTATTTACTATTTATTGTGCAAATTATTTAAAACTCAATAACAGAAGTGACAGAATCACCGGACGCGAAAGAAACAAGACCTTCGGAGTATGGCCGGGGAATAAGCGGAGATTGGTCTACCGGAACACAAACCTCCACTACAGACTTGTGGTCGATTCTTGCTGGATGGACTACGGAAAAAGCGACAACTCGCGAGGAGGAGCAAACAACTTATTCCCCTACAGTGCATTTTCACCAATATGACACGGAAACAGAATCTACCGCTTTTGAGGATCACTCAACTCCAAGCACCAATAATGCCGCGGAAACTTCAGACTTGGAAACAACAACAACTGAAGAAAGCATCACAACAATCACAACAAGCAGTGAACAAAGTACAACAGATTATCAAGTATGTGGTGGAACACAAGTATGCGTTAGAAATGACACGCCGCAAGAATATTCCACTACTGAAATTGAACCTACCGATAACGAAACTACGGAGTCTTCGGTGTCTACCGTAACAACAATCTTAGACGATAATTCCACAACTAAAACTAGCCCTACGTTTATTATCCCTCCTTTCGTAACCATGGAAGACGTAACGACTACAACAATGCCTGAAACAAATACCACTACAGATTTTGTTTTTCCTACAATAGAAGACATCATAAACGCGACTTTGAATGAAACGGATCACGAGGAATCAACAATGCCTGTTGTAACTACACTGAACGACAATGCAACAACAGATTTCATATACACAGCACTGTTCAATAATGCAACAACAGATTTCATATACCCAGGACTGTTCAACAATGCAACAACAGATTTCAATAATGCAACCACTGCAAATGAAACAACAGAGACATCTCTATTGTTAAATTTCACTGGATTCTATGATAATGTAAGCACTTCGACAACTTTCTTCGCTGTCAATTTAACCAAAACGGAGATGACTTTGAATGAATCAACAACTGAAGACATTGAAACTTTCGAGCGGTCTACAACTGTAAGCGATATAAACAATAGGACAACCGAAGTAGAAGAAATTGATCAAACTTCAACCTTTTTTCAACACGATGCCATGAATAATACAAGTGTTTTTGCAAATTACACGACGGAAGCTTCCGAAGTCACAGTTGATATATCCGCATTGGAGACAACTTTTACTACTGGAGCATCTATGGATAACAATGTCACAACACAGAGTTCGATTGACACTAGCGAATCTACACCTACAACCCAAAAATTATCTTCTACTGAAAGGGAATTGACAGAAGTGACAACAGTGAATGCAACTAATATTGAGGATCTAACTACACTCCCTCCTTCTTCGGATGAAGTTGATTATGCCAATAAGAATACCATTGAAGGAGAACTGGCAACAAAGATCAATAACAAGAGCATCACAGAATCCACGACGGTGGGCGAAACGATTAAAACAACGCAAATTTCAAGCGGCGAGGTTGACTACGCAAATAAAAGTGCGGAAGAAACAGAAACAACAACAATATTGCACGAGAATGAAGTTACAGAAGCTGCGACAATGCAGAGTGCTGCCGAAACTACCACGCAAATCACAATAATGCCAAAAAATGACACCATTGAGGAAACAACAACAATGCACAACAATGCAACTGTTATGGAAACAACAACGACGCATAACAATGCATCTATTACGGAAACAACAACGATGAGTAACAATGAAACTGCTGCGGAAACAAAATTGATGCACAACAACGAAACAACTGTCGGAATCACAGAAACAACAATGCTCCACAACAACGAAACAGCTGTAGGAATTACAGAAACAACAATGATGCACAACAACGAAACAACTGTAGGAATCACAGAAACAACAATGACGCACAACAACGAAACAACTGTAGGAATTACAGAAACAACAATGATGCACAACAACGAAACAACTATAGGAATTACAGAAACAACAGTGTCAGATATCATTTCGTCAATAGAAAATGAAACAAATGAGAAAAGCACAACATCAACTAGTGTTTTTGAGGCGGAGGAAGGTGCGGGAGAAGTGACTTATAGTTCGAATGAAAACAGCAGACGGCGTTGATATTTTTCGACTCGAGTCACGCAACCTACTTAAATTAAACTGATTTATTAATTCAGTAACCAAGAACTCGTTTTTCACTAGTCTTCTATCTTTTTTTTGTCTGTATTCGCACTTGTAAGTGCCAACACGCACGCACGGGCCCCGCCCGATAAATAAAACGAAGTGTAAAATAATCACATTTTTTCTCTATTTATCGGTTTTATATATTTTGTTTTTATGTATTTTATTTTTGAATTGGAGGTATTAAAATTTCCATACAAACTGTATTTTTTTTTTAATGTTATTTTCAGTACCCCGAGTCAAAATCTAGCGATTTTTTCTTTCTTCAGAATTGTCAAAATGTATCTGGACGTGGGACCAGTTTCAAAGGTGTGTTTTAGACGCAAAATGAAGAAAAATTGTAAACAACTTGATTGAACAAAAACAGCAGATGGTAGAGATAATGACATAATTGCGGATGTGCAATCAAAAATGGCCCCTCTCTTAGAAAAACGAATTTTCAAGTACGATGATCTTACGGTATGTTCAAAGCGTATATAAGAGAAGCCACTACTTTATTTCACTAGGCGTATTCATAAAGTCATTTAAACTTGTTTATACCTTTTAAACCAATCTAAATGTAAAATTTTTTACGTTTTACATGTTTTTGTACAGTATATAGTGTGTCAAATTTAACAATTAAATTAAATTAAAAAATATAAACAAGTTTAAATGACTTTATGAATTCTGTAATAATTTATTTGTCTCTTTTGTCTAATTTTAGATTGAAATGTGTGTTTGCGTTTCTATTCCTTCAGTACACTATCTCTAATAGCCGCTCGTTTATACGACAAGAGGATAGTAAACAGCAGCACATAATACATACCAGGTCACAGTTTAGTCCACTTGTGACCTGTGAATTCACCAATTGCTTGAAAGATGAAGTGTGCGACCCATCAACCAAGCCGGCCAGTTGCAAAAAAAAAATATAATAAATTGTACGAGCACTAAATAACATGGGTGTGTTGTTTATGTGTTGTTTTTGAAATGAATCAAAATGACAGGCAGCCTAAATGTGTATTTATTGCTTTAATACTGTATGTATCAGGGACCAGGGTATGGATCATAAGCTTAAGCCTGGGTCCCAAGACCTTTTTAGACTCGTCAGATGCTTCAGCAGGAACCAGATGTTCACACTTAACGGTTTGTTGCTCGCATTTGTGATAAATATTCCACATTTTTTGATTTTCCGCATTCTGAGCTGCAACTCATGTGCTCAGCATCAGTCGAAGAAGTTGAAAGGAAATTTATCATTAGAGAAATACAAAAGATTATTATTTTCTGTCAATCAATTGCACAAAAATAAAAACGGTCTTAATCTTTCAGACATTTGCAGCCATTGTAGATGAATTTAGTAGTTTTCTTTTCTTCTAGCAGGTGTGGAATTGACAAAGCAACATGTTCACTTTTCAGGAAGATCTACCAAATTTTCTATTATTTTGATGTGCAGTTAAGCTCAGGGGCAGCTTAAAGGTCATGGAAAGAGAAATGAAAAAAATGAAAATGAAAATGAAAAATGAAAAAAACCACTAATACTTAATTATTGCTTAAGTTTTGCAGAAACAAATGTCACATAACATTTTTTAAAGTTATTTTAAATAGATTAGATAAATCTTTCATTTCTTTCCTGTGACCTTAAAGGCAAAACCCACTTACCACACACTTAAGTCCGATTGTTACATTAAAATGACGTGCGCAACCGATTAGCTTTCTTTCATCTTCCACTAAAAATCCTTCGGATCCAACACTGGGTCAATTTTCGTATCACATTTCTTCCAAATATCAAACATTCTTTGGTATTCCTTCTCGTATTCAGGCGTCATGTTCAAACAAATTACACAAAAGCTTATTGTTGCTACATAAATTACTAAAATGATTCTCGACATGATTTAATGAGCTATTTTAGTTCATAAAAAAGCACTTTGGTAACCCGATACAACACTTATACAATCAAGGATACTAAACAGTTTGTGGTATATTAATTTCAAAAGAACCGGGTCTTTTTTCATAAATAAATTTCCTCGTTAACCTCAATTTATTGTCACACGTAAATTCTCACGTCTGAACTCCTCTTACACATTATCACCATCATCTTTATTACACCTAATGACCCATTTAATTCCAATCACATTCACAATGCTCCAACTGCATTCTCTAATCTAATAATCCTTTTTATTACACGAATTTCGCACTGTTAACAGCGATAATGTACGCTTATTTGCTCTAATTTGTGCCAGATAAATTCATATCTGGTCACCTGGACATCATAGTCAATAGATAAGGATAAATTTCAATTTCCTGGAAATTATATTTCCTAGTAACGGCCTGTTGCTTAATGATCGTACAAAAAGTCGATAATGGATGACCGACGTAAGTGCATGATTCTAGGCATCCTTTGCCTGGCTCTGGCCATTGTTACAATCGCCTTGGCATCGGCTTTAGCAGCAAAATCGACACTCCCGCCTCAGCCAGAGCCTCATGGGCAAATTGAACCTCAATCTCCCACCAAAGACGAAACACAGTCTCCGAGCACACCTTCGGTGACCGACATACCAACCACAAAACCAGTAACCGATCCACCTACACCTGAAACTCCTTGGCAACAAATTCGGTTGCCACGTGAAGTTTTACCGTCGCATTATGACATCCATTTGATACCAGATTTGAAGGCGGGTACATTTACGGGCAATGTGGACATACACATACGTGTATTGAGTTCAACTTCTTACGTAATCGTGCACTTTGCATATTTGAATGTCACGTCGCTTACTTTGAAAGAGGAGCAGACTTCCCGTGAGGTCGAGCTGTTGCGCCATTTTGTGTTTGAGAAGAATGAAGTGCTTGTGGTGGAGAGTTCAAGGACATTGTCCACGGGTAATTACACCTTACACGTGGATTATAATGGGTCGCTGGTTGGGAGTTTGGTTGGTTTTTATCGAAGTTCGTACGTGGATCCTATCAGTAATGACACCAGGTAAAAGAAAACACATTTTCACGTTTTGTTTTAAGTTTAAATTGTATTTGGAATGTCAGACATTTTCAGTGAAGGGTCAGAGCTATACTTTTATATTTTAAACAAAATTTAATGAAAAGATAAAAATATTAAGTGCGTTTGGCGAATTGAGAAACACCTGGTTCGTAAACACGTCAAAATCATGACCAGTTGTGCACACTTAGTGATTTATTGATGAGATTAAGAGCAAATATTTTCGTAAACATATTTTATTAAAATATAATAATAATAATAAAATAAATCTAGCATGGCTGATTGTGAATACCACTAATGAGTTGTTCATTGCAGATACTTGGCAGCATCAAAATTCGAACCAACTTATGCCCGAAGAGCATTTCCGTGTTTTGATGAGCCTGCTCTTAAAGCGACATTTCAAATACGGTTGACCCATCAGCCTGAAATGAATGCTTTATCAAACATGAACATCGAGGTATGAATAAAATCGACTTTGTAAAACCTTTTTTTTTTACTATTACATTCAACAGAGTACATCCGAATCAAAAACAAATCCCGGATTAATGGAAACAAGTTTCAGTACCTCCGTTAAAATGTCTACATATTTGGTTGTATTTGTTGTTTCGGAGTTCAAGTTCACAGAAAACAAAACCAATAGTGGAAAACCGGTAATAGAATTGAAAGAAATCACAGTTATTCTTCACATTAAGATAATTATTTCTTGCCTTACGTTAGTTCAGGGTATATTCCAGACCGGATCAAATAAATTCAACAAACCACGCTCTAAATGTTGGAGTTCAGGTTCTAAATTACTACGAGCAGTATTTCAATATCGCATACCCATTACCCAAACAAGGTACACACAATATCTGTTGTATTTCTGTAAATGTATTATATATTTGTACGTGTAGATTTGATTGCAATTCCGGATTTCGTGTCCGGTGCGATGGAAAACTGGGGCCTAATTACATTTAGAGAAACATCTTTGCTCTATAATGAGAAGAATGTAGCATCCAGTCAGAAAAAAAGCATAGCGAATACAATAGCTCATGAACTAACTCATCAATGGTTTGGCAACTTGGTGACGATGGAATGGTGGGATGATTTATGGCTCAATGAAGGGTTTGCGACGTTTTTCGCTTACGAAGGCGTTTCCCACCTGCAGGAAACCGAGTCGAAAAACTGGAGACAGGTTGAGATTTCAAGTGAAAAGTGAAAAGTTTTAAAATCTAAGAACGGAATTTTCAGAGTGCAGAATTTCTCTTGGAAAATCTTCACGAAAGCCTCGTAGTTGACAGCAGTTTAAGTTCTCATCCTATAATTCAACCTGTTCATCATCCGGACGAAATCACATCAATTTTTGACAGCATCAGTTACAGCAAAGTGAGCAGAAACAAGGAAATATAAGTTGTTTGAAATATACTTGAGTATATTTTTGTTTTCCAGGGTTCATCGGTGATTCGAATGCTGGAAGCATTTATTGGTCAGGATTTGTTTAAAAAAGGACTGCACAAATACTTAAATGACTACGCGTACTCGAATGCTAAGACTGAGAATTTATGGAGGATAATGACGAGTGAAAAACCAGACACGGATGTTGCTAAAGTGATGGACACGTGGACAAAGCAAATGGGATACCCAGTGGTGTACGTCGAAAAGCAAGGAAACAAAGTCATTGCTAATCAAACAAGATTCTTGGAAGACATTACATTGACGCTGAATGTGTCTGAATCGCCTTACAAGTAAATAATACGACATTGATTAATTTTTTTCTTCAACTAATGACATTTTCTTTCAGCTATCTGTGGGAAATTCCGTTAACTTACAAAGTGGCAACGACTGGAGAAGTAAAAATGCAATGGATGCACATGGAACAGCAAAGTAAACAAGAAATACAAATCACAAAAATGTTTTAAACTTTTAATTGATAAAAACCATCAAAAGTTAGTTGGGAAGAACCAGGTGAAATAGTCAAATTCAACGTTGACCAAACCGGTGTTTTTCGGGTTAATTACGACGCCAATCAGTGGAATCGCTTGATTGAGGAAACATGCAAATTTTCATCAGATTCTGTAAGTTGAAATATTGAAATATACTTCACTCCCAATTATTAACATATTTATTCCAGGCTTTATCCATGGCTGACGTAACAAATCTCATAGATGATTCATTCGCCTTATTCTACAACGGCATGCTGTCTCCGGAAATCTTCTTTAAATTCTGCAAGTGCCTGAGTACCCTCGAACACTACGAAATGTGGTCGATAGCCACAGATGGTCTCAACTCAATATTTAACTTGATAAAACACACGCGAGAATTTTCTCTTTTTCGGGCAAGTATTTTTGCAACCATTTACGCCACCTAACGTGACATTTGCTCTCTATTTTAGAACTTTGCACTCAATCTTGTCACCCCCGTTTACAATCATGTTGCTTGGACCAATATAACCACAATTACCACATACGAGCAAATGTATATCAATTTCTTTAATGAAATAACTTCCATAAGCTAAAAATACTTGTATTTAGAAAACTGCAGAGAATAGTTATCAATTTTGCTTGTGGAATTAGTCATGCTCAATGTCTCGAAGAATCGTCGAAGAAATTAGACGAATGGCTTATTGATCCAAAGTTTGTAATATAAAATATTGCAAATATTTGTAATGATGTCGATTTTTTTACAGCTCAGTTCCAGCTGACATCCAAGGGGCTGTGTTCAATAATGGACTTAGAGCAGCGGGCGCAAAATCAATTGAATTATGGGAAAAAATTTGGTCTCGTTATTTAATCGAGCCGGCGCCTCAAACAAAGAGAGATCTTCTCCACTGTTTAACGACTACTTCTAGTCCCTGGTTGCTTATGAGATTGCTGGAATCAGTTTTTAACGAAACAGAAATTCGTTCCCAGAATGCCGTTAGTGTCATTGCTGGTGTGGCTTGGAATCCCGTAGGAGAACCCATCGCGTGGCATTTTTATCGAGAAAATTGGGAGCGCCTTGTTAATAAGTACACACATTTATAGTAGTTTTATAATGTGTAATAATGACGAATATTTTTTCAGGTATACTCTGAACGACCGAAACTTGGGAAAGCTAATCTTGAGTGTAACATCAAGTTTTACGAGTGAGACGTCACTGTTAGAGATGATGGCTTTCTTTAAGAAATACCCGGATGCAGGAGCGGGCGAAAGAGCGAGGAAACAAGCCCTTGATCACGTAAAGGGGAACATTAAGTGGATTCAGTTGAGAAAAGATGAATTGATCACGCAACTTCACAAGATATAATGTTGAATAGAATGTTTTGTTTATCGTTGAAAAATGTATTTTACGGAGTAAATTAAAAGTTGTAAATTATGTTTATATGAGCATTAGCTGGCTAGAATTTAATATGCTTTACTCGCCAGAGCAATCTTGTATACAACAAACTACCATGTAAATTATGTCATATTTTAAAACATTTGTTTAAGTTATTTAGCGTTTAAGTGCTTGTTTCAGTAATAAAGTTAATATATTCCTGCAATATAAGACATAAGACAATTTTCTGCTTAGTTTTTACAAAAATACAAAATAAATTGTAAATAGCGCACGGGTGTGTATTAAAAGATATACGGCATACATTTTTCAATTCATTCTAAGATTGTATTTACAATTTTTTATGTAAATGGCACCTCTAGGTTACCAAATTGGTCTACTTCTTGTCTTTCCGCTCGCTTTCCGCATTGACACATGTTTGACCTCGATTTTGGCCCTTACCATGCAGAGGGAAAAAAAGACAAGAGATATGATGCCAACCTCAACATTCACTTGTAAATTCATTACCGATGATCAGGATAACTTGGTATTTATCTTTTGAGCAAGCCTGTAATGGTCACTCAAATTGTAATTGCTACACTTTATTGTGATTTTTCACCTTTCCTTGTTACTAACACGAGTAAAAATGCTGTAAACATATGCATTTTAGCGGCCAAAACTGGTAAAATTGGATCACTTGCTCGTCACCTGCTCGGCCTTTTTCATCCATCAACACGAACATGGTAAAGTCCTTGTGATTTACAGTTTAAATTAACAAATGTGGGAAAACTCGTACACGGATATTTTTTTTTACAATTCGAACAAACAAGATATTTAAAAAAAAATACAAACATATTTCGATGGTAATAAACGTCTTTAATTTTCATTTTAATATAAAAATACAATTTTTTAAAATAAATAATAAAAAACAATTAAAAACAACAAATATCTTATCACATTTTTTTATTTACTCAAAACTCCCACTAAATGCAGACTTACAGATGTGATGTATGTACAATTATGACATTACTAAGTACGAAGACATATTATATATATAAAAAAAAGCTTGGCCAAATAACACATTAGATGTTCATTCACAACTCATCATATTATTTCAATCATCTATTTCTTCACCCAAGTGCCTGAACGGAAGGTGTAACTGTGAGCATCGATGGGTCCAGTACGAGCTACGCTCACGTGGCCATTACCGAATGGATTTTGATAACCGTAAGAGAAGTGTGTGTTGTCTACGTAAACGGCTGGCGCTGCAACTGCAACTGGTGCGGCGTATCCCACAGCGGCTACCGGTGCCGCATATCCCACTGCAGCCACTGGTGCCGCATACCCTGCATACCCTGCATACCCGTATGCAGGGGCATGAAGACCCAGTGGAACGCCGCAGTAGACGGCACTGATCAAGCAGGCAACGATGCAAAACTGAACGAGAAATAAAATAAATATTAACTAGTGCATCTCCCGCTTTTGTGAATGTGTCGTACGTACCAATTTGAACATGATTGTCGATTGAGTCGATTTGTTGTGAGTTTGCATTCACGATTTACATTTATATAGTGGAGTGGGACCTTGAAGAAAGGCATGACCCTCGCAAAAGGAGAAAGCCTTGCTCTACCGACAAGGTCGTGTTATATTTTTAAAAGAATGCAAATGGAAAGGTTATAAGAAATTAGAATCCTTAATATTTTGGAGTTTGTATTCCATAGAAAAATGTAGAAAAACTAATTGTACATTTTTTTGAAGAAGTTTTTATGATTTATTTCCTCGTTTGGTATGTTGGGTCATTTTCCTTCAAATTTATGCTTTTTATGGTTTTTATTTCAAGTTTTTATGTGCAACTGAATTTTTCAAACCACTCAACTAACTGCATCTGTAATGAATGGCACCAGTGATCAATTAACATAAAATATTATGATAATCCTCATACAACCGAACATTGTGTGTAATCAAGGCAATTACCTTGATCAGGATCTCTTAAGAGATCCTGATTCAAGGAAAAAGCCACAACCAATTATGCAAGATATCAATCCAGATAAAACTAGTTGATTTAAATTAAATGCAAAAACAATTTTATATTAGCACCACCAGTAATTCAAGAACAAATCAATACGCCAGCACTGGAGACAAACTTCAAGCAGCAGATTTTAGCTTTTATTGACAAATTTTTCACTGAATCATCAAAGCCAAATTGATATATTTTAGCATCTGAGCTCATCTGCATCTATCTAGAAGTTTATAAAGCAAGTCTTTAGGATCTTTACATGATCTGAGATTAGATGAAGAAGTAGTGGCCATTAAATAATTTAAATCTGGCCTCCAAGATTGCTCAGAGAAATTACGATCATGAAAACTTTGCACCGTAAAAATATTGCAGAAATATTGCAGTGGTAGAAAGTATCTAGTATTTCCGTTGATATACATTACTGGAATTTCTCATTTACATTTTATGATTTCAGAACTGGAGTCTGTGGCATTGAGTCCGCTTCTAGTCTATTTGCACACATGCAAATCACATTTAAGTGAAAAACAGTTTATTAAATGTGCTATGGATAATGCTATATACGCTTAATCATTGCATTAAAGATGGTTTAAACTGTATAAGACTTAGTGTAATTGTACAAATAGGCCGAGAAAAATTGTATGATTAATAGCGCTAATATCCTACACAGTTTAAAAAATTCCTATGCAAATCATAAACCCAATTCAGTAAAAAAAATGAAAAAATATGAATATATTAACTACAAAATGCCCGGGTCAGTGAACTGCATACCATATCGACTATCATTGGTCAGCCAAACTGTCATTCAACTTGAATTCATTAATCATTTTTGACCAATTTGATATAAATCTCCCAATTCCACACATTTGATGTACACAGAGGAAAGTTGTGTCGAAGTAACAAGTTATATTATTATTATTATTATTATTATTATTATTATTATTATTATTATTATTGTATATACAAGTAAATAGCAAATTTTTATTTGGTTAAAACGGTTGAACTTAAGATCAACCTTGTCTGAAATTCCTTCCTTTCCTCTTTATATGATTATGTACACCTTTTTAAAAAATGTATTTTTATAAAAATACAAACGGAGTTTCGATTGTAAAAAAATGTCTTTAATTTCCATTTCAATATAAAAATACAAATTCCTTAATAAAAAACGCAATTAAATACAAACCACAAATATCTTTTCGCATTTTTTTATTTACTCAAAACTCTCACTGAATGCAGACTTACAGATGTGATGTATGTACAATTATGACATTATTAAGTACGAAGACATATTATATAAAAAAAATCTTGGCCAATTACACATTACATGTTCGTTTAACATGTTCACAACTATCGTATTATTTCAATTATCTATTTCTTCACCCAAGTGCCTGAACGGAAGGTGTAACTGTGAGCATCGATGGGTCCAGTACGAGCTACGCTCACGTGGCCATTACCGAATGGATTTTGATAACCGTAAGAGAAGTGTGTGTTGTCTACGTAAACTGCTGGCGCTGCAACTGCAACTGGTGCGGCGTATCCCACTGCGGCTACCGGTGCCGCATATCCCACTGCAGCCACTGGTGCCGCATACCCTGCATACCCTGCATACCCTGCATGCCCTGCATACCCTGCATGCCCTGCATACCCGTATGCGGGGGCATGAAGACCCAGTGGAACGCCGCAGTAGACGGCACTGATCAAGCAGGCAACGATGCAAAACTAAACGAGAAATAAAATAAATATTAACTAGTGCGTCTCCCGCTTTTGTGAGTCCGTCGTACGTACCAATTTGAACATGATTGTCGATTGAGTCGATTTGTTGTGAGTTTGCAGTCTCGATTTACATTTATATAGTGGAGTTGGAACCTTGATGAAAGGCACAACCCTCACAAAAGGAGAAAGTCTTGTTCTACCGACAAGGTCGCGTTAGATTTTTAAAAAAGAATGATAGATAAAGGTTAGAAGGAAATAATATTGAATTTCTGCAGTTTGTTCCCAAGTAAAATATAGAAAAAGATTTTTTTTTTTTTTTATAATTAATGCTTCTTCGTTTGGTATGTTGGGTCATTTTCCTTCAAATTTATGGTTTTTATTTCACGTTTTTAACTGGAACTGAATTTTTCAAACCACTCTTATAACTGGATCTATGATGAGAAGTCAATAAACACTCGAATCAACATATATATTTTTAAAAATGTTTATTTCAATTTGTTTTGTGACAACAAGGATAGATAAAATGAAATCCTTTTATATTATTTCATTTTTTGTGAAAAGTTGATTGAAACTTGAAATAAAATGTAAATAATCCGTGAGAAAATAATTGGTGCTGGAGAAACAAAGGTGCTCCGCATTCCATTGAATGGCGTGGTTGCCAGTGCAATTAACGAGGTGCAATAGTCAGCCACTCGGTCAGCTGACCGTGAACCATATCCAAAAAGGCCTTTAGCGGTAAAAGGGAGAAAGAATTAGGTCGGGGACAATAAAAAACAAAAAACACTTCCTCCTACAACATGTCAAATCCGCAAATGAAAAATTTCTAAATTATGATATTTAACACACGAATAAACAACAATTAAAGCTCCATTTGAAAAAGTCGAATTCATATCACCGCGTGTATCTATTACACTTTTTTCAGTTCTAAACACAAACTAAAGCATCAAATACTTTCAAAATCCTTGCGAAAAATGTGAATTGAACGCATTTAAGACTGCACTGGCTTCCCTGCAATGACACTTTCAACAGCAACACCACAAATCCCTTCCTTAACAATTGTAAGACATATCAAATTAAATCTCATTTACACAAATTCATCCAGACATGAAATTACTTTCTCTTGAATTTAAACAAAAGAAAAGTTGAATGACACCTTCAAAAGAAAATTATGTTTATTTACTTATTTAACATGCACATTGTGTTAAAAATGCAAATAATCACTTGTAATGTTCCACCACATTGCAACCACAACTAAAACCTTCGTAAAATTCTTTACATTGTCTGAATGGCACAGCGCGGGGGCGATGCCATTTACTTTCCTGATCCAGCTATGCATTTGAATGACCAACGACGCGCACACTCTACCATGCATTGGTGCGTTACTTCGAGTCCGAATAAAAGCCAGATGACCGAGCCAAAGAAGCATCACAAACATTCACACCATGGATAGGAAAACACAGGTAAACCAGTGGCTTCTCGCACTAACATTTCACATCAAACAATTTTGTTTCTCTAGATTTCCTTCTTTATATTGGCTCTTGTAAGCCTTACAAGAGCGAGCGAGGAGAAGCTAAAGGCCAGTTCTTCAGGACTCACGTTAGCCGCAGACAAAATGGGATACGACAGCTACAAAAAGGACTTCAAGTATGGACACGACGACTACAAAATGGACGACTACAAGTATGGCGGACACGACGAGTACAAAATGGTGGATTACAAGAAAGACGATTACAAGTATGGCCACGACGATTATAAAATGGACGATTATAAGAAAGACGATTACAAACACGGCGGGTATGATAAATACGACGACAAGAAGTACGGCGATGATCATAAATACGAAAAGAAGAAGTACGGCGACGAGAAGAAGTACGACGAGGGCAAAAAGTACGATCACCACGAAGAGTACCATCATCCAGCTCCCTGGGCGTACGGGTACCACGGACCGCACAAATCGTACGTTCACGTAGCCGTCGATGGGCACAAGAAGGAGGAGTACAAATATGGGTTCATGGCAGAAGGCAAAAAGGGGTACAAGAAGGACGATTATGGAAAGGGGTACAAAAAAGACGATTACAAAAAAGACGATTATAAAAAAGACGATTATGGAAAAGGGTACGATATGGGATATAAAAAAGACGATTATAAAAAGGACGATTACGGCAAAGGGTACGATATGGGATACAAAAAAGACGATTATAAAAAGGACGATTACGGCAAAGGGTACGATATGGGATACAAAGATGATTACAAGAAGGATGACTATGGTAAGGGGTACGACATGGGGTACAAAAAGGACGATTATAAAAAAGATGATTACGGCAAAGGGTACGACATGAAATACAAAGACGATTACAAAAAGGATGATTATAAAAAAGACGATTACGGTATGGGGTACAAAAAGGAGGAGTACAAAAAAGATGACTACAAAAAGGGATACGGTAAAGATACGTATAAAAAAGATGATTATGGAAAAGGGTACAAAAAGGCTGACGCCTATGGTAAAGGATATGAGAAAAAAGGGTACAAAAAGGAGAAATATTAAATTGAATATTTAACTTGTGTATGTTGCTAGTCTGGGAATGTATAATCAATCAATTCATAATTGAGTAGTTGTATTAGTCCATCATCATGGTATTTACTTTCTAATTCTATTTTATGTATAATCATGAATTTCCGAAGTTTGATAAATAAAATGTGATTTAGAAAAATATGACTGATTTTACGTTAGTGAAAAGTCCATCATTCTATTGTCTATACCTAAGAATAGAATGCATTCTTGTTAACAAGCCGTGACTGTCTGCAACAATCCATTTACAATAATGGGTAATTTTGAACATTTTATGCTCCAATAAACAAACAACCGTAATCTAAGTGCATAGACAAACTCGCATTACAACTGAACTATCAACCTATTGTAATAAAAGACACTTGAAAACTCTTATCAAGAGTAATATCGGTAAGAGAATATTCCGAGTCTGGTTCAGGACTGAGAAAATACTGTAACTGTAAATAAAATTATCGATATCGCAGTGATGTTCAAATCTTTTAGTAATGGCGCGTAGAATCCAACCATACCTATAAAACGCTGCAACTGCTTAACGTTCCTCGGCTAATATATATATATATATATATATATATTACAAAGAGTTCTCAAACTTTTTAACATCACGACACACTTTTTAGAAAGGCAATCTATCACGACCCACTTCATACCCGGTGCATTGAATACTTATTCACTAGCGAGAAAAAGTAATTTCGTAATCTCCTCTACAAGTTAGATGGAAGCATATTTCTGATGACTTTTAATTTTCATATCTGAAAAAAAAATACGTTCATTAATTTTCCGCGACCCACCAAAAATTCTCTGGCAACCCACAGTTTAAGATAATATCACGAGTCATTTCAAGACCCAAAAAGTTATCAGGATAATTTTTTCTCGAGGCAGCTGTTTAGCTGTTTCGGCACGACCCATTGGTCGAGAACCAACGAGTGATATTATCAGGATAATTTTTTGCTGAGGGAGTTTATTGGCTGCTTCTAATTGGCCTTGAACGATAGTTTAATTTTTCCACGTGTTAATGTAATTTAGACATATATATACAGGGTGAACAAAAAGTCTATCACTATAGTAAATATTTCTGAAAGTGCTGACAATTCATCTGATCTAATGATGGTAAAGTATTAAAGTTGGGTGGGGCAATCTTTTCATGACCCGAAATTTGACCTTGGGATGTTCCTTCAAGGTCATTGGGAAATTATCTCGGAAACCGTTAGAGATAGACAGAAATTTCCAATTGTAAACTTGTAGAGCAACATTTGTTTAGTCTAAAAATAACAAATTCTCAAATCTTTTGTACTAAAAATTTTTAAGAAAATCGCAATTGAAAAAGTAGACACAAGTCAAAAGATAACATGACCAAAATTGAAAAAGTGGCAAAAACGTGCTGATTAGACGTAAAATGACCCAAAAAATCGATTCCCCTGGTCGAAATTTGCATATCTGGCACCGATGCAGAGATATGGGCAGAAAACTGAATTTTTTTGTGACTTTTTCTTTTCAAAACTACTTTTTCAATTGCGATTTTCTTAAAATTTTTTAGAACAAAAGATTTGAGAATTAGTCATTTTTAGCCTAAACAAATGTTGCTCTAAAAGTTTACAATTGGAAATTTCTGTCTATCTCTAACGATTTCCGAGATAATTTCCCAATGACCTTGAAGGAACATCCCAAGGTCAAATTTCGGGTCACCAAAATATTGCCCCACCCAACTTTAATACTTTACCATCATTAGATGAGATGAATTGTCAGCACTTTCAGAAATATTTACTGGAGTTCCTAGAGACCAATCAAAATCTGTAAGAATAATCTGGATTCAATACAAAAAATCTTCTGGAATCAATATGAAAAATCCACTTCAAAAATAATTCACGTCAGAATTGCACTCTGCAAAAAAGCTCAACATTGTATTCAAAAATTGCCATTCAATAAAAAATTACTTTCATTTACCATGTTTATACGTTACCAGTATCTAGATAAGTAAAAATGCGAATTTTTACTTATCTAGAAAACTGCATGTGTTTACAAAGAATCAGTTTTCCAAAAAATGTGACGTCATATGACGTATTTAACTCTGTTAAACTTGCGCATAAATCAACCACAATGCACTGTGCACAAACAATATGTCTTTCCGCCAACCTCGGAAAATATTGTTTTGCCGCCATGTTTTTAAACAGTTGCATTACAGCATTGTTGTGACGTCAGGTTATCTAAATAAGCAATGAGTGGGTGTTTACATTGCAAATGGCAATGCGCAAAACACCCAAAATCTACCTCAAACAAGTGGATTTTAGTTTTCCAGATAAGTTTGACTTTTCTGGAAAACTGATTTGTTTACATGATCAGTTTTCTAGAAAAGTAAAATTCGCATTTTCACTTATCTAGATAAGTGAGTACATGTAAACATGGTAAATGTCTACCGTCTTTACAAAAAGTAGAATATTTACCTAAATGCCACCTACGGTGTAATGAAAAAAAGTAAAATACAAATAAAGCAAGGCACATCAGCCCAACATTCAAGTTAATCCTAAGCGCTCATTCATTCATAATGACATTAATCTTAATGCTGCTATCTTCAAAATTCAAGTCTTATCCACTTATTTACATCTCTTAACACTTACAGTTCGCAGTTCGCACCTGGTATCTCGATGCCAAATTCACACTGCAATGTGCATCCCATTCTGCGCTGATGATTTCCTAATTCCCATCACTACTTAAGCTGTATTAAGCCTAATATTAGGCCTAATAATACCGAAATAAAACAAACAAACAACAATAAACTCATAACAAAAATAATTTACAGCATGGTATGCCGAAATATTATTGCTTTATTTATTTCACTTGTATGTGGAACTCTGACAATCGCCATGTTAAACGCATGCGCAGCATGTGAAGAGCAGTTTTAATTTAGCATCAAGATACCGAGCGCAAAATATGGGACACACAAAAAACTCCAATAAAATTCAATATTTGAAAATAAACAATAAAACTTAAATCTAAACAAAGAAAGAAAATATCAGCAATTGAAAGTAAAGTTTGATAAGCATTTAAGAGCTTTTAATCATTGGTGAAATTAAAATTTCCCCCCAAATTCCTCACCAATAAAACCCTTTCTGCCACCAAACTTTCACATTCAATTAGGGGGTCAATTAGAGGGCAACACTAAAAGTAGATCAACACAAAAATAACCTCAACTTCCAATTCAAACAAACGCCAAAATAAAATCAACAAACTCGACATTTAAATCCAAATTGGAAGCACCAGAGCTCTCTGTCGGCTTAAACTGTACAACACTATCACCAGTTTACTCCAGGGGTGACCACGAGGAGGTCGAGAGTTGGATTTCACACCCCCATCACCAAACACAATCAAATCAATCAATATTAAACACGGTCTGGTAATTGAACTCAAACATAATTCACGATTAGTAAACACCGCGAATGCACAAGTCACACTTAAACACCTAAGTGAGGCAGAGGAAACGCTAAAGGTATGTCCTTCCTAATAACTCAGCCCAGGAAACAAAGCCCGAGCCACAAATGCATGACCAACAGACCTACATGTTCACTTTCTCCAGCCCCAAATGACCACTCTCCTCAAGTCAACGGCTGTACGACTTTTGGGTGGAGTTTGTCAGCTTCACGCACTATCAACCAACAACTGCCTTCGACTCCTATAAATATTCCGCACTTCCTTCCACAGTATCAAACAAATCCAACTGCTCAACAAGCAACAACAACAACAAACAACTCCCATCAACCAACAAACAAACTCGCAAGAAAAATGGCAGCAACTAAAGTAAGTTTTTATTTATTTATCTATTTATTTATTTATAATTTTACTTCAATTGTAGTGTTTCGTTTTCCTCGCTTTGATTGTCATTGTAATTGCTGACGGGTACGGTGGCCATGGATACGGTGGGCATGGACATGGGGGACATGGTTACGGACACGATGAAGGATATGGACATGATGGTGGACACGGATATGGTGGACACGATGGCGGACACGGATATGGTGGACACGATGGCGGACACGGATACGGACACGATGGCGGATATGGTGGTCATGATGGTCACGAGGCGAGTTATGGTGGACACCACGATGGTGGATATAAATTCGGCCCATTCAGTTACGGGTATCATGATTACCATGGCAACCACGTCAATGTTGATGTTAAGGGCCCACACAAGGAATCTTACGACTACGGTTTCAAGGCTGGCGGAGGTGGATACAAAGGAAAATACTAAAAAAATTTGATTAATTTATAATTTATTTATTAATTTATTTGTATATATTATGTAAAATATTCTATTAAAAAAATCATTTTCTAATGCATTTTGTAGTTGTCTTGTGTTTCAATGCATTTAAAATCAAATTCTTTCCGGGATTTGAGCTATTAACTGCCAAAAATGGATTTTTAATCCGATATAAAAATAACCGTCAATCATTCGGTCATTTTTGTATCTAAAAATTCCACGCAGGAAAGAAAAAGACTAAATAATAATACATTTATTTTGTACAATCAAACTGCATTATTTTCTAAAAGTGGCGGCCACGCCTTAAGGCCTTTACTCAGCAGGTTGTCCTGCTCCACTGCATCCAAGTGGTGCATCTATTACGAAACCATTCGAGCAAATTAAACCAAAAACAGTCATTTTTTTCTATTCAAATTACCGATCTGCGAACGTAATTGACTAATGTCTCTAAATGGTGAACGTTTTCCATTCTCTGGTTTGAAAAACGCCGCCAAAGAGCCGACGCCAACACCATATCGTTCGACAACAAACCCTAAAATTAATAAGAAATTTTACTACTTTCAAATCCAATTTCCTCGCGCCAAATCAGACCTCATCGTAAGCGAAAAACGTCGCCTGCATCTGTTCACAAAGGTTGTCTAGCTCTTCCTTTCTACTCGACGATACCGACGGCTGCAGAGAATATAAATATAAATATCTATATATTTCATTAAAAGCATTCATAAAGTCATGTATAACTTGCAGTTAAAAATATTTAGCTATTTCAATACGGTGCGAGTGAAAACAGACTAAATCGGCCGCAATTTTGAATTTAGATCGAAACGAGTAGTTTTAAATGTTGTTTTAAAATGCTGTTTAGTTTAAATTACTTTATGAAAGCACATATAAATTATGAATTAAAAATTAGACTAAAAAAATGCTTACACCGAGCACTTTACTCTTCTTGTCGATATCTTTCCACATGGCCTCGACTATATCATAACGAAATTGTCGGCCGAGTTTGTGTTCTTGCATCACTCGCGCAGACATCATCCTAATTAAATTAAGTTAAATTAGTTTAAATTTTGCTAGTTTTGTTAGTTTACTTACCATACATGAAGTTCCGTGATTAAAAATAAGGAATTGAACGTGTCGTCCATTTTAAAATCTGCAATTGCAGCGGAAATTGTAAATCAATTTATTATGACGTGAATTTCACTTACAAGAAAAGAATTTGTGGTGATCGACACCGTCGGAGCAACTTAAGTATAGTCTGTATGCAAATTCTTTGTTTATCTATTGGGAATTTAATTTCACACATAAATAGACATGAAATTATGGATATTTTTGTTGTTTTACATGGCGTCGACGTCCAAGTAAATCTAATTTTAACAAACGACGCCACCATGTTGGTTCTATTGTTATTCGACTAGCAATTCCTTGTAAAGATGTACAGGTCTGTCCGGAGAAAAAGAAAGGAAAAATATTAGGTAAAAATAGTGCGGTTTGAAATGGTGAAAATTCGTTTTACCGATAGAAATTTTGTTGTATCATTTTGTTGCGTTCGTGCTGCAATTGTTGTTGCACGATTCACTTGCCTTAGAAAATGGACGAGCATTGAGCTAAACATCGGGAAATATAGTTTTTCTTTTTAGAAAGCAGATTTTAACCGGCACGCGAAAATACAGCATGACAAATGGCGGGCAAACATTCAACTGCGCAAGTGCCGTAACGCCCGCTAGTGATAGAACTAAATACTAGATAAGCGGTAAATTCGCATTTTATTTTTTTTATAAAATTCACATTAGCAATTAATTGTGTTCCATACAAATTTTCCGCATGTCAAAACAAACCAAAAGACAAAAAACAAACCTAAAAAACAAACAAAAATTACATCCAATAAGTAGTATTGAAAGAAATTTAATTCTTCTGCAGCAATTCTCAAGTGATGAGCACCATCATGGCGGATTACATATTCAACCCAATAAGCCGCCTTTTCAGCTTGATTCTCAATGAAATCGCGAAATACAACAGAATATCTCTTCATGTTTTCTGCATAACTGGAAAAATATTTACAAAAGAAATCAAAAAATGTAAAACTAATAAAAAATTAAAAATTATACCACACCTTTTATCACCCAGAACCTTGTTTATAGCGTCGTACATACTATCACCAGAAATATTTGACAGGGCTAATTTCACACCAATGCCAATTTCTTCTACACGCGCTACATTTCCATGTTGGTCAGCAAATAGTGGCACGGCTACTACAGGTACACCGTTGTAAACACTCTCTTGCAAGCTCAACATTCCTCCATGAGTAATAAATAGTCGAATTTGTGGATGACCTAAAAGTCCAACAGTCAATATTTTTACTCCACAACATACGTAAATTCTTCTTTGCCAATTCCTAATGTTTCTAATGTTTAATTAAACAAATTTTCTTACCCAACAGATCTTTTTGTGGAAGCCATTTACTAATTTTGACGTTCTTTGGTTTATTTTCGAGTTGTTTTTCGTATTTCCATATGACATGTTGTTTGAGCCTAGAGAAAGCTTCGAGTAAACTATTCACAGTTTTTATCGGCATGTCCGAAGATTGAGAAACTGAACCCAAGCTAAACAATATGAATCCATTTTCTCCAGAAGTCTCGATGAAATCTTCGAATTCCTTCGGTACAGGTTCGGCTTTCCGGCAATGCATACCGCCCACATCCAGAATAGTTGGGACATTCGGCCGTGGACTTGTAATTACTGGATCCCCATTGGTAAAGGTAAAATCAACCGATTTTAAAGCTTCCAAGATAGAAGGATTTTGTGGCAAGTGTTTTGCAACGCGTCCGTGAAAGTAAGGAATAATATCGTATTTCATAATGAATCTAAGTCCAAGAAATGTAATTGCGTTGTTCACGCGCTGGATAAAGTTCATTTGAGAGCCTTGTGAGATCAGGACAACTGGTACAATAGATGGCGATTGTAACTGTTGAACTTCGGAAAGAATCCAGGGGAAAAATGCTGAAGGACTGTGCAGTATTATATTTTTTCCCAAAAGCGGAGCGGTTGCTAGAGCAAATTCATTACAAGCGGAAGTGACAATGACGACATCAAATTGTTTACCGCTTTTCAGTAACTCTTTAACTTCTGCATTTGTTAAATAAGCTTCACACGACGGCTTGCTTAAGTGTTTAAAATGCCGAAATTCGAAGAAAATGTGACTTCCGTAACTAGTAAAACGATCTTCAGACCAATTTTTAGAATTGTCGATGTTTAGAAGGATTTCGCGAATGTTTGGCTGCGGATGTAACGAAAATGTGTACGGCGATACGATGGTGATGTGATGATTTCGCTTTGATAATTCTTGTATTAAAGGACCAAACACGAGCATATGGCTCTTGGTCGCAAGCGGAAGCAGATACAGTATTTTGTATGCATGAATACTGCTACAAAATAACAGAGCAAAGTAGAAAATTACAAGCTTCATTTTCACTCTATGAAATACATTCGATTGTAACTTAAATTACAAATCGTTTAAAGTTTATCTTATCTTATTGGGAGTTGAAAGTTTATGTGAGTGATAATTTGTGGTATGTTGTAGGCTTTGATTAACTTACAAATAATTCGGGTAGGACGTATCACATGAGAAATGTGATTTGCAAACAGATTGATTATTTATTTTGGTTTTTTTTATTCATTTTTATTTTATTTTTATTTTGTTTACACAATATTTCAATATCGAATTACTGTTGTTCTTTATTATGATTACATTTTGCACACCACAAATCTCCCTAATTTCAAAACAACGAAAAATACAATAGAAAAAATTAGAAATAGAAAAGCAAATACATCCAACGAGAAATACTGAAAGAAATTAAGTTCATCATCGGTACTTCTCAAGTGATAGGCGCCATCGTGGCGAATAACATATTCAACCCAATAAGCTGCCTTTTCAGCTTGATTCTCAATGAAATCACGAAAAACAGCAGAATATCTCTTCATGTTTTCTGCATAACTATAAAAATATTTTGTTTTTAAAAAAAAAAAACACTACAAGACTAAAAAAATAAAAATTATACCACACCTTTTATCACCCAGAACCTTGTTTATAGCGTCGTACATACTATCACCAGAAATATTTGACAGGCCTAATTTCACTCCAATACCAATTTCTTCAACACGCGCAACATTTCCAGGTTGGTCAGCAAATAGTGGCACTGCTACTACAGGCACACCGTTGTAAACACTCTCTTGCAGACTCAACAATCCACCATGAGTAATAAATAGACGAATCTTTGAATGACCTATGTATAAAAGTTGAATACTGTATCTAAAAATTGATCCTTACGTAAAAGCCTACCTAAAAGGTCTTTCTGTGGCAGCCAAGCACTAATTTTCACGTTCTTGGGTGTATTTCCAAGATCGTCTTCGTATTTCCATATAACATGCTGTTTGAGCCGAGAGAAACCATCCAGCAAACTTTGTACAGTCTTGACAGGTAAGTCCTTAGATCGAGTAACCGAACCAAAACTAAACAATATGAATCCATTATGACCAGAACTCTGAATGAAATCTTCTAATTCCTTCGGTAAGGGATCGGCTTTTTGGCAATGCATACCGCCAACATCCGTACGAATTGGAATAGTTGGCCGTGGACTTGTGATTACTGGATTTGAGTTGGTGAGAATGAAATTACTCGATTTTAACCCTTCCAAAATAGAAGGGTTTTGAGGCAAGTGTTTGGCAATGATTGCCTGAACGTGAGGGATGTAATCGTACTCTACAATCAACCGAAGTGCAAGAAATGAAATTGCATTCATCATTCGTTGCATGAAATTCATTTTGGAGCCATGTGCGATCAAGAAAACTGGAACGTAGGACGTCGGGTGCAATTGTGGGACATAAGATGGCGTCCAGGGAGGAAAAGCTGAAGGACAATGAAGCATAACATTTTTCCCAAGGAGCGGAGCAGTTGCTAAAGCACACTCATTGAGAATAGAGTCGACAAGAACGACATCAAATTGTTTACCGTCTTTCAGTAACTCTTTCACTTCTGTATTTGTTAAATAAGCCTCGCAAGATGGTCCGATTATGTATTTAAGTGCAGTAAACTCTAAGATTACATGACTTCTTAAATTATTCAAAAAACGTGCTGAGGAAAAGGTTTCATCACTGTTGTCTTTGACGTTTAGAATGATTTCGCGAATGCTGTCGTGTTTTGGACGAGAAATAGTCTTCGGCCTTACGATTGTGATTTCATGTTTTCGGTTTGCTAATTCTTGTATGAGAGGTTCAAACGCACGCATGTGGCTTTTGGAAGTAAATGGCATCAAGTAGAGTATTTTGTGGCCGTTAATGGTGTTGCAAATAGTAATAATAAGAATAGAAATTAAGTATTTCATTTTCCTGGCTTGTTCTTATTAGAAATGCAATTGATTGATGGCTCGTCCAGTTTATCTTATCTGAATGTTTGTTTAGTTGAATGTAAAATGTTGTGCAACTGACTTTAATAATCTTCGAGTTTTATTTACAAAATCTCGAAGTGAAAAATACAATAAATGATCATGCAGTTGGCAGCAAGTGTGATAAGATACATTAACTAATCTTATCGCGTGACTCTATAAACAACTAAACACTTACCTATAATTTTACTTGTTTTGCTCTGTTTTGACTTTTTCTACAGTTATTTTCTTGTAACTATATTTATGTACAACTAATTTCAACAATTTAACTGAAACATATGTAGAAATAAAAAAAATAACAATAATAAAAAGAAATACATCCAGTAAAAAGTACTGAAAAAAATATAGATCCTCGTCTCCAGTTTTTAAATGATGAGCACCATTATGGCGAAGAACATATTCAACCCAATATGCTGCCTTATCCACTTGATTCTCAATAAACTCGTGAAATAATGCTGAATATTTCTTCATATTTTCTTTATAACTACAAATAAAGATTTTTATCAAATATATTTCTATAAAAACTAACTTGTTTACTTTTTATCGTTAAGGACTTTGTTTATTGCTTCAAACATCGCAATACCAGAAATATTTTTAAAATCTAACTTTACTCCAATACCAATTTCTTCTACTCGAGCTACGTTTCCAGGTTGTTCGGCAAAAAGTGGTATTGCTACTACCGGTACCGCATTGTAAACACTTTCTTGCAAACTCAGCATTCCACCGTGAGTAATAAACAGTTTGATTTTGGGATGACCTGTACATAATGCAAAAATAAATACTTTAATATTTCAAGCTTCAGATGAATATTACTAACCTAAAAGATCTTGTTGCGGTAACCACTTGGTGATTTTAACATTAGTCGGTAAATCAACACGATCTACTTCGTATTTCCAAATAACATTCTGCTTTAAACGAGAAAAATATTGCAACAATTCCTGTACAATTTCTTCTGGCAAATTTTTCGATTCAGCATATGTTCCCATACTAAATAAAATAAATCCATCATTTCCAGCAGTTTGAATGAAATCTTCAAATTCTTTTGCAACAGGCTTCGCCTTCTTACACTGCATGCCACCGACATCTTGAATTGATGGCACCGACGGACGAGGACTAGTAAGTACTGGATCGGCATTGGTAAGAATCAGAGAAACCTTCTTTTCTGCTTCAGATAAAAGTGGATTTTCTGGCAAATTCTTTGCAATTATAGTTTGAATGAGCGGTATGCAATCACAGCGCATTATAACTCGAATAACAATCCATGCGATTGCGTTGTTGAAACGTTGAATAAAGTTCATTCTTGATCCCATTGAGATAATGTTTAATGGAATGAAAGATGGCGGTTGCGGAGTCGCAGTGTTAGTCCAAGGTATAAGACTCGTAGCACTTTGCATTATAATAATGTTCCCGAAAAGTGGAGCAGTTGCTAGTGCACAATCATTATAAACATTGCTAACAATCACAAGGTCGAAGTGTTTGCGTTGTTTAAGCAACCGTTCAACCTCGGGATTTTGTAAATACGACTCGCACATTCCTGCGAGATAATACTTAAGTGACCTAAACTTCGGCATAATTGATTTATCAAAATCAAGAAAAATGTTTTGGGCATTTTTTTGGAGATAAAATTGTCCTACTCGAATTTCACGAACATTTTGATGTGGCTCAGGTGATGGAAAAGGTGACACAATTGTGATGTGATGATTTCGTTTCGCCAATTCAAGTATTAATGGATTGAAAACATTCCTATGACTTTTGGTTGCCACTGGCATTAAATAGAGGATTTTGGATCCACATGCAAGTGCGACGTTAAAAGAAATAACGAAGAAAAGAAATAAATTCATTGTGTTGTGCTCGATGTCATCAACTTGTTCGATTGTCGACCCATAATCTCATCTTCAATACATGTGGTGTATTGATAAATAATGTACAAAGGTACTTAGTGATAGGACTTGCATTCTGATAAAGATGAAAAGGTAAATAATATCAACACACAACTCCCATAATATTACTATAATTTTATGTCATTATTTTAAATGAAATCCATATTAGAGTAGAGCATATAACAACCAGACAAAATACAATATCTAATAGAAAATACTGGAAAAAATTCAACTCCTCTCCAGGACTTCGCAAAAGAGGAGCACCATCATGACGTATAACGTATTCCACCCAATAGGCAGCTTTTTCCACTTGATTCTCAGTGAAATCGCACAAAACAGCTGAATACTTCTTTGCATTTTCGGCGTAACTAAATATGTATAGTAACAAGGTACAGTAACGATGCAAAACATAAAAAAACAAAGACTATCTTACCTTTTATCATTCAGGATTTTTGTTATAGCCGAATATAAACTTGCTTCTGAAATATTGGCCACATCTAATCTCACTGCAATGCCAATTTCCTCCAAACGGGCAGCATTTGCAGGTTGCTCTGCGAACAATGGTATAACCAGCGTTGGAACAGCATTATAAACGCTTTCCTGCAGACTCAACATTCCGCCGTGAGTAATAAAAAGACGCAATTTTGGATGGCCTAAAATCAATATTAAAATCTATAAGGAATATTTGATAATTTTGTAAATATTTATTTATACCTAACAAATCTTTCTGTGGCAGCCATTTGGTTATTTTGATATTGGCAGTAAGAGTCTGATTCTCTTCTTCGCTCTTCCAAATAACGTGTTGTTTAAGTCGAGAAAAAGCGTTTAATATTCCATTTTTAACATCCTCAGGAATATACTTAACCTGCACAATCGAACCCAGACTAAATAAAATAAATCCATTTTCCCCAGAACTCTGAATAAAATCTTCAAACTCCTTCGGAAGTGGATTTGCCTTTTTGCAATTCAAGCCCCCTGCGCCTAGCAAGTTTGGTATCAATGGCCGCGGACTGGTAATCACTACATCCGCATTGGTAATTGTAAAAGAAACGTGTTTCCTGGCTTCGATAATCGACGGATTTTCTGGCAAGTGTTTTGCAATCACTGCTTGTATACGGGGAAGCAAATAGTAATCGTATAATAAACAATTTAGAAACCATGACACGGCATTATCCAAGCGTTGAAGGAAACTCATTTTTGAGTCGTACGATCCAAATGCCCATGGCACGTAAGACGGTGACCGCGGAACAAAAGAAGGCATGGCAGAATAAAGACTAGACGAACTGTGATAGATGACATTTTTCCCCAAAAGAGGTGCAGTGGCGAGCGCACAATCGTTTAGAACTTGGCTGACAACGACGGCATCGAATTGCTTACCTCGTTTCAGTAATTTTTTAACTTCAGGATCTGTTAAGTAGATCTCGCATGTCGGCGCGACGAAAGGCAAATATGATGGTAAAATATGATTTCCAGTCGATACGAACACCCGTTTATAAAATTCCTGAGTATCGGGGTGTTTGGTTTCTTTTAAAACTATTTCTGTGACATTTTGTCGAAACGAATGAGGCGAAAACGCGAAAGAAGATACGACTGTAACATGGTGGCCTCGTTCAGCCAATTCGGAAATCAAAGGACCAAAAACATATTCATGACTTTGAGATTGTAACGGCATTAAGTAGAGAATTTTGTATCCGTGTATGATGTTAATTAAGTACACGTAAATTATAGCTAACTTCATTTTTTTTCCTTGTAATATGTACTGTAACTCCACTTACAAGTTAATCTTACCTAAAAGTTATCTTTAATAAATTGACATTTGTCAAGATAATACTTGAAAATGTGTAAAGGTGACTTTGGACGTTTTTATCCCAACAGAAATATCTATAAATTTATTTGTCTCAACTTAATTGTAATGCTAGTTTTTTCTTGTTTACTGTTTTTTCTTTTGATCAGGTTTTTCAATTGCTACTTTTTTACAACGACAAAATTTACGTACGGCAGATTTACCCAATTTGACCGTAACCCATATTACAACGAACAAAATAGCTAGTAGAAAAGCAATAACATCCAGTAAAAAGTATTGAATAAAATTCATGTCTTCTCCGTGATTTCTCAAATGATGAGCTCCATCATGGCGAATAACGTATTCTACCCAATAGGCTGCCTTTTCAGCTTGATTTTCAATAAAATCACGAAATACAACTGAATACTTCTTCATGTTTTCTGCATAACTACAAAGCAAATAAAAATTTCTTTATTTAAGACAAAAATAACAAATTTAATTTTAAAAAAAATTTTTACCGTTTATCATCCAGAACTTTTGTAACAGCCTCATACAAGCTAGTCTCTGTAATATTCTTCGGAAATAACGCCACTCCGATACCAATTTCCTCCACACGGGCAACATTTCCCGGTTGCTCCGCAAACAACGGCACAGCCACCAGCGGCACGGCATTGTAAACGCTCTCCTGTAAACTCAACAGCCCACCGTGGGTTATAAAAAGCCTTATTTTTGGATGACCTAACGTCCCAAATCAACATTAAAATTTCAAAATATTAAATTAATAACCAGGTTACCTAAAATATCCTGCTGAGGCAACCATTTCGCAATTTTAATATTCTTCGGAAGGTTTTCAAACTCTTCTTCATACTTCCAAATTACGTGTTGCTTAAGTCTCGACAGTGCATTTATTATTCCCTTTTTGACTTGATCGGGCATGTCTTTGGATTGCATGTTTGTTCCCAAGCTGAACAATATAAACCCGTTCTCTCCCGAACTCTGAATAAAATCTTCAAATTCCTTAGGAACCGGTTGAGCTTTTTTGCAATGCATGCCGCCTACATTCACTATATTCGGTACCGACGGACGTGGACTGACATTCACAGGATCCGCATTAGTAAGACTAAAAGAAACTTGTTTCCTAGCTTCCATAATCGAAGGGTTCGCAGGCAAGTGTTTTGCAATTATTCCTTGAATGTGAGGAATAATATAATAGTCCATTATCAATGGAACCACGAACCACATCGCGGCATTGTCCAAACGTTGAAAAAAATTCATTTTCGACCCGTACGGTGACATACTAAGAGGCACGTACGAGGGGGGTTGTGGAGCACTAGATGGAAGCCAAGGCATAAGGCTGGAAGTACTGAAATACATGATATTTTTCCCCAAAAGCGGAGCAGTTGCGAGGGCGCAATCGTTCATAACTTGGCTGACAATAACAAGATCAAATTGCTTACCCTGTTTGAGCAATGCTTTGATTTCCGGATTCGTTAGGTAGCCCTCGCAACCTGCTGCCATGAAGAACTTGAAGGATGGAAATATTGGAATAATGTGAGTTCCAGCAGCAGCAAATACTTCTTTTGAAAAATCTTTGTAACTGTCGAGTATGGTTTGTGTCATGATAATTTCGCGGACATTTTCTTGGGGTTGAGGTAATTTATAGCACGAGACGAGTGTTACTTGATGTCCTCGTTTGACTATTTCCGAAATTGCGGGATTTGTAACGTACATGTGACTTTTCGATGCTGATGGCATCAAGAAAAGGATTTTATAGCTATGAATGGCTTGGATTAGACCGAGGAGAAGCAAAACCTTCATTTTTAAGACGTGTTGAATGAATGTGATTTAATAAATCACTGACTATTTTATTGTATGTCATGAGACCACGTTTTGATAACCTTTTCGATGAGTGATAACAGGTAACGTTACACAATTAAACCTTTTAATTTTAGTTTTGGCTAAAATAGTGTCTAGATAAATTTGTTTTAAATCACTTGCTGTTGCTGAGTTTTTTTTATAATACACTATTAAAACATGTATAGGTTTACTAAATTAAATTAGCTAAATAAACCACAAATAAATGACTTCTTGATGTTGACTTGGCAAATTGGTAATTTATAGATAAGATTTTATTCTATTGGTGTTATCTAGTGATAAAATAGCAATCGGGATTTTGTGCAACACGCCAGTTATCCTAAAAACTAATTTTAAAAAATGATTCCAAAGAATACATAAATTTATAAATAAAATATAAATATAATCACAAAATAATAATAAAAATATGAAGCTACCATGCAATATAAAACCAACAGATAATCCTACAAGCCACCAAAGAGGCCAAAATGGATTTATTTTAAATAAGGAAAAAATAAAAATAATAAAATAAAATAAAAGAAAATTTAATAAAATTGGTCCTTAGAAAAAAAGAGTAAAAATTTAATTGCATTGATTAATACATTATTAAACGAGCAGCTTATGAAATTTTTTTAAATAATCTAATTAATCTACAGTAATTAAAAAAATACTTCGTATATTTGTTGTTATTAAGGTTTGAACATTAGAGGATAGTAAATGACGCAAATCAGAGAGACGAATGGCAAAAATGATGAGAAAATATGGCTTACAGGCGAAACGAAAACCCGTCCACAAAATTCCTAAGAATCGGGGCAATTGCTTACATTTCTTTGATACTCTGGTCGAAACAAATGATCCGAAAATGCGAAAGTGTAGGTGGGCTCGTTTCGCCGATTCGGAAATCAAAAGATCAAAAAAATATTTATGACTTGGAGATTTTCATGGCATTACGTAAAGAATTTTGTATCCTGTGAAAATTAAATAGCCCGGTTTGGTTGATGAACAAGAACATTAACTTTTAATACACACACAGCTGTCGTACACCGCCATTGATATACAGAAAGTGTCGCTTAGTAATGCAAGCGACGCCAAACGGAATTACAATAAAGAAAATAGAGCTTTTGGCCTTTCTCTTAAAACACATTTCCCACATATCCGTGAATGATGTTAATAATGTACAATTAAACTATAGCAACCTTCATTTTTTTCCATGCAATAAGTCGAATATATGCAACTCCACTTAATCTTAGCTAATAATTAGCCTATCTGGCAATGTGTTAACGTGAGTTTTAATGTTTAATTCTAAGGAAATTTCTTTCTTCTTTAATTACTGTTCTTTCTTTTGATCAAGTTTTTCAATTGCTACTTTGTTAGAACGACAAAATTTACGTGCGACAGTTTTGCCCAATTTGACCGTAACCCATATTACAACGAACAAACTAGCTAGTAGAAAAGCAATGACATCCAGTAAAAAGTATTAAATGAAATTCATATCTTCTCCGTGATTTCTCAAATGATGAGCTCCATCATGGCGAATAACATATTCTACCCAATAGGCTGCCTTTTCAGCTTGATTTTCAATAAAATCACGAAATACAACTGAATACTTCTTTATGTTTTCTGCATAACTACAAAACAAATAAAATTTCTTCATATAAAAGAAAAATAACAAATTTAATTTTAAAAAAAAAAAAAAAAATTTTTACCGTTTATCATCCAAAACTTTTGTAACAGCCTCATCATACAAGCTAGTCTCTGTAATATTCTTTGGAAATAACGCCACTCCGATACCATTTTCCTCCATACGGGCAACATTTCCCGATTGCTCCGCAAAAAACGGTACGGCCACCAGCGGCACGGCATTGTAAACACTCTCCTGTAAACTCAACAGCCCACCATGGGTTATAAAAAGCCTTATTTTTGGATGACCTAACGTCCCAAATCAACATTAAAATTGCAAAACATTAAATTAATAACCTGTTCACCTAAAATATCCTGCTGAGGCAACCATTTCGCAATTTTAATATTTTTCGGAAGGTTTTCAAGCTCTTCTTCATACTTCCAAATAACGTGCTGTTTAAGTCTCGACAGTGCATTTATTATTCCTTTTTTAACTTGATCGGGCATGGATTTGGATTGCATGTTTGTTCCCAAGCTGAACAATATAAACCCGTTCTCTCCCGAACTTGTCGCGCTCAACTCGGTCTATCGCTAATACGTGGTATGAGTCACTCTCTAATCTCGCAATACCGCTTTAATCAAGCGGTTACCCAAAGAATGTGAAACGGCAAACAGTGTAAAAGGTAAATATAATAAATGTATTTATTATACGGGAATGTACAGTTAAAAGGGAATAAAATATGTAAGGGAATAAAAAGGTAAAAGGTTGAGGTGTATGAAGTTGGCGGGAAACTGGTCGAGGTCGTCCTTTGTTGGCGCTCTGGATCCAAGATGGCGTCCGCGTGGCAACGTGGTGTCGTCTTGGGCCGGCGTGGCAATGAATGGCGTCCTCGTCTCACGTTTCTCGTTCGGTCCTTCGGGCTCACGCTGGTCGGGCGCGAGTGAATGCCTGAAAGGTCTTACTTCGGCTGTTGTCTAGGTTTAGGGTTTTGTTTAGGTGTCCGGCGATCACACAGCGGCGGACGCTTGGTGGTTCCCGGCGAAACACACAGCGGCGGGAACGCTCGTCGTGGTTACTGCAATTTAGGCTTGTGCGACCGTTTGTCTGCACAACTCGCTAAATTGGAGTAGGGTTACTATTTCTAGCTGGCTTGCTAAAATAGTGTGGTAATCTTATTTCGCAGGTTACTCTGCGGAGGTTAACACAAATCAATCGTACTCACGTTGGAAGTCCCTTGTCCTAGGTCACTCCTGAAGTCTTTATACTTAGGCTTGATCGTTGTAGGACGTTTGGCTTTTACGTGTATCTTGGTTGATTTTTGTGTTGGTTCTGCCCGCTCAGTACAAGGCACATTCCTTTGCACAAAGCGGGGGGGGGGGGTGACAGGTGACTAAAGCCACCCAATGGTGGAGAAGACGAATCTCCCCCACTCCCCCAGGGCAGACGCCCGTCCATTGACTGGATGTCAATGCTCTGAGGGAAGGGGGGCGCGCGTGCGACTCCCCTTCTTTACCCGTATGTAGGCCACGAGAGAAACTCTTCGTGCCCCACCCCAGTCGGGTCACCACAAACTCTCAATAAAATCTTCAAATTCCTTAGGAACTGGTTGAGCTTTTCTGCAATGCATGCCGCCTACATCCACTATATTCGGTACCGACGGACGTGGACTGACATTCACAGGATCCGCATTAGTAAGAGTAAAAGAAACTTGTTTCCTTACTTCTACAATCGAAGGGTTCGCAGGCAAGTGTTTTGCAATCACTCTTTGAAGGCAAGGAACAATATAATAGTCCATTATCAATGGAACCACGAACCACGTCACGGCATTGTCCAAACGTTGGAAAAAATTCATTTTCGACCCGTGCGGTGAGAGACTAAAAGGCACGTACGAGGGGGGTTGTGGACCACTAGATGGAAGCCAAGGCATAAAGCTGGAAGTACTGAAATACATGATATTTTTCCCCAAAAGTGGAGCAGTTGCGAGGGCGCAATCGTTCATAACTTGGCTGACAATAACAAGGTCAAATTGCTTACCCTGTTTGAGCAATCCTTTAATTTCCGGATTCGTTATGTAAGCCTCGCAAGATGATGCCATGAAGAACTTGAAGAATAGAAATAGTGGAATAACGTGAGTTCCAGCAGCAGTAAATACTTCTTTTGAAAAATCTTTGAAATCGTCGAGTATGGTTTTTGTTATAATAATTTCGCGGACATTTTTTTGGGGTTGAGGTAATTTAAAACACGAGACGAATGTTACTTGATGTCCTCGTTTGACTATTTCCGAAATTGCAGGATATGCAACGTACGTGTGACTCTTCGATGCTGCTGGCATCAAGAAAAGGATTTTGTAGCTGTGGATGGCTTGGATTAGGCCGAGGAGGACCAAAACCTTCATTTTTAAGACGTGTTGAATCACGGACACAATGTCAAAGGTTGAATGAATGTGATTTAATAAATCACTGACTTTTTTATTGTATGTCAAGAGACCAGGTTTTGATAACCTTTTCAATGAGTGATTACATAAAACGTTACATAATTAACCTTTAAATTTTTAGTTTTGGTTAAAATAATGTCTGGATAAATTTATTTTAAATTACTTGCTTAGTTTTTTTTATAATGCACTATTAAAACGGTGCACGACGTTGCCAGCGTCTAAGGCTGCCAGCGTCTATATTTTTAGCTTTTGTTGATTATATATATTTTTTTGCCAGCTTATTGGGTTTCAGCGTCTAAAATAAATGAATAAAAAAATTTATATTTAGTTTTTTGCCAGCCTGGTTATTGCCAGCGTCTACACTGCCAGCGTTTATAGTGCCAGCGTTTTTTCTGCCAGCGTCTCTATTTGCCAGCGTTTATTCTGCCAGCGTCTGTCTTTGCCAGCGTTTCGACCGCCAGCGTCCGTTGTTGCGTAACGTACGCGTCGCATACACGCGAACGTGACACGTCGCGAAAACGTTTCTAGTTGACGCCACATATATAAAGGCAGGCGATTTAATATTATTTTCATTTCCATCTTCCACATTCGACTCACCATGACTGGAGTATTGCGAACAACCCAAATCACTCGATTCAACACACCTGTTGGCCATGCCGGTCGCTACCATTGGTACGACGAAACGTTTTTTCGATATCGGGAGGGAAACCAACCCAAAAATCCAGATTCCACGCACAAGTTCTTACGTTGTTTACAACCCAATTGTCTCGCACGAGGATATGTTTTGGCGAATGAGAGTTTCCTCCACATCACCACAGAACATTGCAGAACATGCATTGGTAGTTCTCAGCTTGAAGTCTTAAAACAGCAGTTCCGTGAGCGCCTCATTGAACGCTGCCGGAATCTGCCCCCAGCCGCTCGTTTTAGAAGCCAACAATATGACATTGTTTCGGCCGAGTTTCCGAGCTATGTCGCAGCAGCTGTGCCGTTTGCCTCGATGACATCGCTTCTGAGTACGCATGCCAAGCCGAAACTACCCGATGTTGCGACCATCACCGAATTAGTGGATTTATTGTGGTGGTATGCTGCAAAAACAGCACAGACTAGGCAGTGGAAACGCTTAAAAATAAGCCAACACGCACGATATAGCACGCACGAGACGTGCGGCGCGTCGTGTACGCGAATTCGAGCCGGTTCTGGTCGAATTTGCGTGGTGTCTGCACTTATCTACGTGCAGACACAAGAAACAAATTATTTATAAACAAAATAAACGATTTATTAACCTAAAACTTACGAAAACAGGATTGAAAAGCACAGGAGCACACTTAGCAGTGTGCGTCGCCATCTTGGAATAAAAGGGAGTGCGCTCTGGTGACAGAAGCGAGCGACTCACAGGTATAAACAGATAGGCGATGCATGATGCCCAGTGTGTTAAGACACAGTTAATGCAGGCACCATGCATTTCCCTTACAACATAAAGTAAATATACGGAAATAAACTGGTAACAACCAGTTAAGTAGGAAATAAACACCAAATCATTTGGGGAAAGGAAATATAACGACCAATGATGTGAAAAAGTTCAGGTAGCGTCATTACGCATCGAAAAAGCGTTAAATAAACGTCCGAAGTGGTTTCAAGGACCAACAATTCCCTCCTTCGATGTGCAATGTCGATATTAACAGTTCGATGAAATTATTTCGAGATGAAGATCCGGGACAACAAATTTCGGAGGCGTTCGGAACTAAGCCATTTCGTGAAAATATCCGAAACATTTATTTCACCCGGAATTTTGCGGAGTTCGAAGCATCCGGCAATATGCCATTCTCGAAGCCAATGGAACTTCACTCGAATATGTTTGGTTTTCGAGTTCTCGATGTCGTTGTTCGTGAATTGGATCGAGGCGAGGGCATCGGAGAAAATAATCGGTTTCGATAATCGGTTTAACGGTGGAAAGACTCGATAGATACTGTCCAACCAGTATAACTCTTTAACGATTTCGACTAGTGCTACAAATTCGGCTTCCATGGTGGAACAGGCGACGCTGGTCTGCTTTTTGCAGCTCCAGCCAATTGGCACACAACCGATATAAATGATGTATCCTCCGAAGCTTCTCGATGTCGCAATGTCACTCGCCCACGACGCATCTGTGTATCCCCACAGCTGACTGGAATTACACCCCGAGAGTTCGATCGAGAAATCGCTCGTGTTCGCCACGTATTTGAGAACTTGGAGCAAACACTTGATGTGGCGGTGGTCGTAGCAGTTATTATACTGCGATAAAGCGATGACCGAGTATAATATGTCGGGACGAGTGCGAGAGGCGAGGAATAATAACGATCCGATGAGCGATCGGTACGGAAAGTCCGGGAGATTATCCAACGAGCCTTTGACGAGCGTGGTCCCCGGTGTGACAGGCACTTTAATGAGTGCATCTGACGAAACGTTGAACTTTTTAAGAAGTTTGTCGATGTAGGAGCGTTGGGACATGAAAACTTTCCCATCGCGACGCACGAATTCTACCCCGAGTAATTTGGTTATTGGTCCGAGGTTGACGATGTCGAATTTGCTGGAAATCAGCGCCAAAATACGGTCTCGGATACTCTCCGACGCGTAAAACACGACGATATCGTCCACGTAGACTAACATAACAGCCGAATGTCCAAATGCGTAAACGCAATTACAAGCGGGAAATTTCTGGAATCCGAGGTCGGTTAACGTCTCGTTGAGCTTCTGGTACCACATGCGCCCCGACTGGTGAAGACCGTAAAGTGACTTGGTTAACAACCAGACGTTGTCGGGTGAGGTGCATGTGGCGCCGGCGGGAATCCGCATGTAAATTTCGTGGTCGAGGTCGCCGTAAAGGTAGGCACACTTGACGTCGAGGTGGAGATCCCTCCATCCTAGTAAAACGACTAGGAGGCAGAAAAAGAATCGGATGAGCACGAAGTTAACCACCGGACTAAAAACTTCATCGAAATCAACGCCCATCGTTTGGCGGAAACCTTGTGCGACAAGTCGAGCACGGTAGCGGTGAATTTTCCCGGTGGCATCCGATTTCAACCGAAAAATCCATTTACACCCGAGGATTGTCTTGTCCGGGGGTCGTGGAACTTCCTTATAAACTTCGCGTTCCTTGAAAGTCGTGAGCTCCTCATCGATTGCCTCGGTCCACTTCGGTGCCTCGGGTAGCTTAACAGCTTCGGCGTACGTGGACGGCTCTCGAAAACACATAAGGACGCGATGAACAGGTTGCTCGTCCTGCAATTGATGTTCGAGGTTGCCGAAAAAGAAAATGTCCTCCTCATACGGAAGTTGGTGAGCGACGCAATATCTTTCGATGTCCCCTCTCGACCTTAAGCGGACACCGTGCTCCGGATAGTAATAAACGTCGACCTTGATTTTACCAGGCGCTTGTTCTTTCCGGAGATGCTCTTCCCTCCTCCATCCGCTGAAGGGCGTATCTCCACCAATAAAACGATAGGGGCAGTGAAGAGCGCGTAACGGAGCGAGGGGCGGTGCAGGCGTTGCAGCGGCCGCTGGTAAGGCGGCTGCCTTATCGAGGAGATCATCGAGGAGATTATCAAGTGGATCGTCTTCGGGGTCGTGCTCGGAATCACGTTCGGGATAGCGTTCGAAAAATTGTTCGATATCGTGATCAACGTCGAGTTCACTATCGCTGGCCTCAGGGGTGTGAGGTTGACGAGCCAAAGCGTCGGGACGTAATCTCCTCCGAGGACGGTAAAGCGGAAGTGGTGGGTCAGGCGTGACGTCCAAACCGATGTCCTCCGGTACATCGTCCGCAAACAGAATAGGAGGAGGTAGTTCATCAGCAATGTCCTCTTCGACCTCCTCGAGGACGGAGCGATATGAAGCGACTGATGAAGCGCTTGACGGAGCCCGATGGCGGAATTCATCATCGTCATTAGACGATTCATCGTCGGAATCACGACGTCGACGTGACCAGGGAACGGACGGAAAAGCACCATCGTCAAAAGTGACACGGGACGGTGTAGTGACGTGAGAGGGCTCCTCCATGAATGGAGCATTTTCGTAGGGATCCGGAACGTAAAACGGCGAGCGTTTGAAATTCTGACGTTCATCGATTTGAACGTGAACGGATTCCGTGACGGTGTTCGTAGCCGGATTCCAAACCCGATAACCGCGAGTGTTGGAGGCGTAACCTACGAGGAATCCTTCCCACGCCCGTGGATACATTTTGTTGCGCCCGGGTGCGGTGAAATGCACCCAGCATTTAGAACCAATTTTTCGGAAATGTTTGACGGAGAGGGCACGCTGGCGCCATAAAACATATGGAACTTCGTCGTTAAGTTTCGAATGCGGGCTGCGATTTTTAACGTACGAAAATGTCACAGCGAGTTCAGCCCAAAGTGTGTGTGGAAAACCGGTTTCGGAGGTAACGGAGCGAAGATAGTCGCCCATCGTCCGGTTTAGGCGTTCGGCGACCCCGTTCATTTGTGGGCTTCCGGGATTGGTCCGTTGTGCGACAATGCCCTTGTCAGCGAGGTAACGGTCAAAAGTCTTAGAAATAAATTCCCCGCCGCGATCCGTGCGAATTGATTTGACGCGGGAATCCGTAATGCGTTCAACGCGAGAAACAAAGTCTTTGAAAGTCGCAAAAACGTCGGATTTGCGTGCAATCGGAAAAATCCACGAATATCGGGTCGCGTCGTCAACAATGGAGAAGGCATAATCAGCACCGCCAATCGAAGTCAGTCTTGACGGGCCCCAGACGTCCATGTGCAGCAACTCCAACGGTTTGGTCGTCGAAGGTGTGGGAATCGGTTTATGCGAGGCGCGCGTGGACTTGGCAATGCGACATGAGTTGCAGGAAAGTTCTTGTCGAACCGCAGCCGGATCGAGTCCATAAACTTGGGAATTGTTCGCCAAAGTCCGCATGGCTTTGGTGTGGAGATGGCCCAACCTGGCGTGCCATAATCCCGTGGCATCAGCAACGTTGACATTCGAAGTCTTAACCGGATTAGGGATAGGAAGTGCCTTTGTTTTGGCAACGGGAGGAGGAGGAGATGATAGGATGTTGGAATACATCCGGATCTGTTGTGGTTGAGATCCGGGAACAGGAGTTGGAATAATCGGGGAAGGAGGAGGCAGTAGTAAGGTGTTGGGAGAGATAGGCAGGCGGAAGTCAGTTATCTGGACGTTCGATTTCTGTCTGGACTTCTTTGCCGGTAGTGCAGGAAAATCTTCCTCCTTCGTGATGAGAGTCATCGGCGCAGTAGTCGGAGGTGACATTGGGATGGGCGGTGTACTTGAAACAACAGTCGGCGACGCAAATGGCGAAATTAGTCCATCTACGAAGTAAAGTCCTGACTTTTGCTTCGCCCGAAGAACACTTTGTTTGATATCCGTCCCATATGTATGCAACTCCGAATTGTAAATGTGTATGTGATGCCCACATTTATCGACTCGCGAAACCGAAATTAAATTAGCGCCGAAATCAGGTGCGTACAAAACATCGCGGAGAAGTACGGTGCATTCACAGCCATCGATGAGTGACTTGACTGGAACATTCCCTTTTCCGGTAACTTTGGAGCTTCCTTGTCCCAATTCGATATTAAAAGGGACGACCTCAACAAAGTCCAAGAACCACGATTTAACGTGTGAAACGTGGTCGGTGGCGCCGCAGTCAACAATCCATTCGTGAGATTGGACGAAATGAACGGTAGGAATCTGGATCGCAGGTGGTGCGGACAGGAGATATGCTGCATCTCGGCGCGGGCGTGAAGACTCGCGAAACTGTCCCTGTTGCTGTTGATTCGGGTTCACATTCGAATTCGGGCCTTTATTGCGACGTCGACTCTTGCTGCGAGATCGTGTCTGAAGCGTAGCTACTGGCTGTTGCCCCGTTGTTTGCTTGCGAGGATGCTGGCACTTATTGGCGTAGTGTCCAAGCTCGTTGCAATTGAAGCAACGCACCTGCGCAAGCGGGCGCGGGGGTCGCGACTGGTTACGTCCTTGTCGCCCAGTAGCATAAGCGGAGGAATTACCGGAGTTTCGGTTCGAATGCGACTTTAATCGTAGATATTCCGACAACAACTGATCGGAGACTTTAGCCGGGGTAAACTCTGCCAGCGGCCAATGATAAATGGCAAAAGTTGCTTGGTCGTATTCGTCCGGAAGAAAGTCTAAATACTGGTACGCGTGATGTCGAGGGAGGATGTCTTCACCGACGTCTTTAAGTTGGCGGACCATAAGGTCAACGCGGCTGAGGAAATCGGCCATTTCTTCGCCGGGCTCCAACTTGAGCTGCAGGAACTCACGGCGCATCGCCGCTTGGCGGGCGAGAGAGCTGGGGGCGTAAATTTTCGCTAAAATGTCCCACGCCTGTTTCGGAGTGGTGCAACCGTCGAGGGCCGACTGTTTGGCCTGCGAGACGTGGCAATAAATGGTCCCCAGCGCTCGGGCTTTCCGACGTTGCCATTTTCGCCAAACGTCTTCATCGACGTTGGCTTTCACTAGTTCCTCCGTTTCGGTGACGTGGTGCCATACGCCGTCGGACATCAATAGCATTTTAATTGCGCGGTGCCAGTGTTCGTAATTGCCGGTCACGAGAATCGGCACGTGGCCTGACGACTGGTCGGTGGCCTTTTTCATGATTGCACGGAGAAAAATGCGTAGAAATGGGAAATTGACGCACAATCGACGCACAATCGACGCACAAACGAAGCACAAATTACGATGCGAAGCACTTTCCGTAGCACTGTCAAAGCGGAAACCAAGAATGGGCAATTCCTTCTGAAGGAATTAAATAGCTTTCGGTTGCCAGTCTGAGAGGGTCCGTTCGACTTCCTGGAGCCGCGGGAAACCTCACTTGTACCACGACAAGCACAACCGAAAAATACAACGGCGCTTGCCCGGATTCGGACGAAGGGCGCCGAGGATTCTAATTGTCCCACACCAAAATCCCCACTTAAAATTAACAAAGGTAATTCGACTCTGAAAGGCAAAATAAGGCGAAATTGACGAATCAGTCGCGGTGCACGTCGCAACACGCGATCCTCGTGTGAAAAACACGGATATGTGCGATTTTAATCGAAAAATCGCGAAAAACGAACGAAAATCGTCGATACTGTCGCACTCCGGGGTGCTAAACAGCGGGTTACACCCGTTTCTCGATGATAACGTCGTGTAGACGTCGTCGCATGTCGAAAATCGGTGTAAATCGGCGAAAAATCTGAAAATATAGAAAATTTCCGCAAAATTCGCGAAAAAATCGCGAAAATTGTGGAAAATTAAGGAAAAAACGAGGCCCTGGTGTCTTTCCAGGCCTCTGCTACCAATTGTGGTGGTATGCTGCAAAAACAGCACAGACTAGGCAGTGGAAACGCTTAAAAATAAGCCAACACGCACGATATAGCACGCACGAGACGTGCGGCGCGTCGTGTACGCGAATTCGAGCCGGTTCTGGTCGAATTTGCGTGGTGTCTGCACTTATCTACGTGCAGACACAAGAAACAAATTATTTATAAACAAAATAAACGATTTATTAACCTAAAACTTACGAAAACAGGATTGAAAAGCACAGGAGCACACTTAGCAGTGTGCGTCGCCATCTTGGAATAAAAGGGAGTGCGCTCTGGTGACAGAAGCGAGCGACTCACAGGTATAAACAGATAGGCGATGCATGATGCCCAGTGTGTTAAGACACAGTTAATGCAGGCACCATGCATTTCCCTTACAACATAAAGTAAATATACGGAAATAAACTGGTAACAACCAGTTAAGTAGGAAATAAACACCAAATCATTTGGGGAAAGGAAATATAACGACCAATGATGTGAAAAAGTTCAGGTAGCGTCATTACGCATCGAAAAAGCGTTAAATAAACGTCCGAAGTGGTTTCAAGGACCAACATTTATTTGAATCACAGAAAAACCTTCCGCGGGTAGAAAAGTATAGTTCGTTATACGCACGAAGTTGCACAACCAGTAATGGGTCGGTGTGCATTTTCTTTGTGGATTTCGAACTTATGGACGCAGTGGCGAGTCGGTGCACGGAATTCCATGTTGATGCAACTTTCCAGGTAGTGCCGCGTGTAAAACAAACAGATCGACAGAACTCGTTTTACCAATTCTTGACCGTTCATGGTATGGTCAAATTTTCGCTAGTTTCGTTTTTCTACGTTCTAATGACATCGAAATGCGCCGAATCGTATAATGCCGTGTTTTCTTATCTACACGGGATTTTACATGGATTACAGCCTGGTTCCGTTTTCATGACTGACTTTGAGCCGGCCATGTATGTCCAATTGGAACTTCGGTTTGTGTCGTGCAAAGTTGTGCACTGTTATTTTCACTTCTGTGATGCGATCAGAAGGTATGTCGATTCCAATGCGTTGCGCCCCATCTATCAGGTGAACGAGCATGTCTGGATGATCATTCACATGGTTATGGCGTTACCTCTGTTGAAAGCCGATTTGATTACGGAGGGTTTTGTCATCGTCTCAGCCGAGTGGGCTGCTGTGAAGGACCAGTTTCCCGAGGCCGGAGCCATGGACAATTTTCTGGATTACGTGGACAGATATTGGTTGCAGACGGTTGGAAAGGAGCGAATCACTGTTTACAGGTTGGCACACAGAACGAACAATGCCTTGGAATCGTGGCACGCCCAAATACCGAAGCATCTGAACCGTCATGTAGCGGCGCTTCAATTTGCGAGAAACTTGGAAGGCTTACACGTTCGAGCAGTTAACTGCATGAATCAGCTTCAAGCTGGTACTCGGTCACACGCACGAAAGCCACAATACATTGGCAACGACAGATGTATTGAGGAGATTACTACCGACTTGGAAGTCGGTGCTCGTGGAGTGATTGAGTTCTTAAAAGAAGCCGCACATCGCATCACTAACATGAAAGGCGGCATACGTTTGGAAGTTGATGCGTCTTTGGTTGCCCCGGTTAGACTACTAAACAGCGTCGCAGTTCCACGGATCGACGAAAGAGTTTCCCAAACTCAGGACCCCCGAGCGCAAGCAGATGTAGAAGTTCTTGTTCCAGTGGCACAACCTGTCGCTGAAACAACGCAGCCGACTGTCGCTCGAAGGAGACGAGGCCGTCCTCCCGGTAGCAGAAACCGAGTACGACCCGATGCGCCAGAGCAGCCAACTCAGCGTCGAACTGCTCCTCGCCGTAGAGCTCGCCAAGAAGTTGAGGAGGAAGTCGAGTTGGAACCAAGACGACAGCGAACTGAACGCCATTACCAACGATACAATGAGGATTTGGTAACTTATGAAAAGCTCAAAGCAGATTTGATCCAGAAGAGAGCTGCGTTGGAGGAAAACGACACCGACGACACCATGATGGCCGCAGTTGTTGACGCTTTTAATGCACGGAATGCGTGGAAAGAACAAACTGCGGAACACGTGCAGCACCGATTCAATTTGAGAGGAGTTGTGAAGGGCGCAGATGCAGAAGAATCCGACTGTGAAGCAAATAAGTGTTCCATTTGCACAACGAATAAGAAAAACATTTTCTTGGTGCCATGTGGACACAGCTTCTGCTCGACCTGTGTGGACAACTTCATTCAAGATAAGGTCGAGCCTTACTGTCTGTCTTGCAGGCAGCCCATTATAAGCTTACATAAAATGTTTTAGTTTTGACTTCCCTGAAATAAACGCTTAAACGCTTAATAAAACGCTAAAATTAAGAATGCTGGCAAAAAAAATATTATTATTAGTATTATTATTTTTTTTTATTACTTAATATTTTTTTTATTATTTAATTTATTAAACGCCAAAACCTACTGACGCTGGCAACAATAGACGCTGGCACCATCAGAGGCTGGCAAAACATTTTTGAAAATAATAATAGAAATAATAGAAAATTCACGCTAAAAAACGAGAAGCTGGCGAATTTCGACGCTGGCAAAACCACGACCCATTAAAACATGTAGGTTTACTAAATTAGCTAAATAAAGTACAAATAAATGACTTCTTGATGTTGACTTGGCAAATTGATCATTTAAGTTAAATAATAATAATCACCAAAAAATTTATTTAATCAAAATCGGTCAACATCGATCAAATTGCAACTTTTGCAAAATGACATCATCTATTCTCAAATCCATGCTGTAGCAATGATAGGTTAACTCAACAGCCCACCATGGGTTATAAAAAGCCTTATTTTTGGATGACCCAACTCCCAAATCAACATTAAAATTGCAAAATATTAAATTAATAACCAGTTTACCTAAAATATCCTGCTGAGGCAACCATTTCTCAATTTTAATATTTTTCGGAAGGTTTTCAAACTCTTCTTCTTACTTCCAAATAACGTGCTGTTTAAGTCTCGACAGAGCATTTATTATTCCCTTTTAACTTCATCGGGCATGCCCAAGTTAGTTCCCAACGGAATGGGAGTTGAGCGACCATTCTATCCAAGGACCATGCCCATGTCCATCATTCTCACAAAATACTTGTCTCCGATCGCGCTCCCCAACTCCAGGAGCAGCGACTTGTCGAGAGAGAGTTTTTTTTGTTTTTAATAATTTTTTTTAACATTTTTCTTGTTTCGTTTTAGACTTGTATTTGTTTAAATGGTAAGATTTAGCTTTAAAATTTAACAAACAAAATTCCCCCAAATCAATTGATAAACGGCAGCCACACTTCCCAAAACGTTCTTTTGTGGAACAGAACAGATATCGAACGACCCAAATGACTAACCAAACTTTTGGGTGGCAATACAATTGGTCCATGCTGAAAAATACGACGTAAAAACGTGATTAAATACACGTTAATCGTGGTAATTAAACTATTGCAACGGAATTCAATGTGCTGCAGTTACCGAATGTAAAAATGGTCATATTAAAAAAATTGCAGTTTCTGTGGTTGTTCTGATGCCTGAATAACATATTTAGATAAAACTTTATATCTTCTACTTATATTATTATTGTCCGTGTTATACTGTTCGAATTTGTGGATACTATTTTTAGAAAATAATGCAGTTTGATTGTACAAAATAAATGTATTATTATTTAGTCTTTTTCTTTCCTGCGTGGAATTTTTAGATACAAAAATGACCGAATGATTGACGGTTATTTTTATATCGGATTAAAAATCCATTTTTGGCAGTTAATAGCTCAAATCCCGGAAAGAATTTGATTTTAAATGCATTGAAACACAAGACAACTACAAAATGCATTAGAAAATGATTTTTTTTAATAGAATTTTTTACATAATATATACAAATAAATTAATAAATAAATTATAAACTAATCAAAATTTTTTAGTATTTTCCTTTGTATCCACCTCCGCCAGCCTTGAAACCGTAGTCGTAAGATTCCTTGTGTGGGCCCTTAACATCAACATTTACGTGGTTGCCATGGTAATCATGATACCCGTAACTGAATGGACCGAATTTATATCCACCATCGTGATGTCCACCATAACCCGCCTCGTGACCATCATGACCACCATATCCGCCATCGTGTCCGTATCCGTGTCCGCCATTGTGTCCATACCCGTGTCCGCCATCGTGTCCACCATATCCGTGTCCACCATCGTGTCCATATCCTTCATCGTGTCCGTAACCATGTCCCCCATGTCCATGGCCACCGTATCCATGGCCACCGTACCCGTCAGCAATTACAATGACAATCAAAGCGAGGAAAACGAAACACTACAATTGAAGTAAAATTATAAATAAATAAATAGATAAATAAATAAAAACTTACTTTAGTTGCTGCCATTTTTCTTGCGAGTTTGTTTGTTGGTTGATGGGAGTTGTTTGTGTTGTTGTTGCTTGTTGAGCAGTTGGATTTGTTTGATACTGTGGAAGGAAGTGTGGAATATTTATAGGAGCCGAAGGCAGTTGTTGGTTGATAGTGCGTGAAGCTGACAAACTCCACCCAAAAGTCGTACAGCCGTTGATTTGAGGAGAGTGGTTATTTGGGGCTGGAGAAAGTGAACATGTAGGTCTGTTGGTCAATGGATTTGGATTCCATGTTAGTTCCCAAGCTGAACAATATAAACCCGCTCTCTCCCGAACCCTCAATAAAATCTTCAAATTCCTCGGAACTGGTTGAGCTGTTCTGCAATGCACGCCGCCTACATCCACTACATTCGATACCGATGGACGTGGACTGATATTCACGGGATCCGCATTAGTAATAGTAAAACTTACTTTCTCGCTTCAACATACAATCGAAGGGTTCGCAAGCAAATATTTTGCAATCATTCCTTGAATTTGGGAAATAAAATTGTAGTCCATTATCAATCAAATCACGAATCACGATACGACATTGTCCAAACGTTGAAAAAAATTCATTTTCGATCCGTACGGCGCGAGACAAAGAGGCACATACGAGAGGGGTTGTAGACCACAAGATGGAAGCCAAGGCATAAGACTGGAAGAACTGAAATACATGACATTTTCCCCCAAGAATGGAGCAGTTGCGAGCGCGCAATCGTTTAGAATTTGGCTGACAACAACAAGATCAAATTGCATACCTTTTGTGAGAAATGCTTTGATTTCGGTGTTGGTTAAAAACATTGGTATCCTCGTTTGGCTAGTTCCGAAATTACGGGATTTGTAACGTATGTGTGACATTTCGATGCTGATGGCATCAAGAAAAGGATTTTATAGCCATGTGTGGCGTGGATTAGGACGAAGAGTAGTAAAAGCGTCATTTTTAATACGTGATGAATAAATATGACTTAATGAATCACTAACTATTCTGTTTTGAGTTCATGTGAACACGTTTCGAAGGGCTGATAACCTTTTCAATGAGTGATAACACGTAATATTACATAATTAGACCTTTTAATTTGTTGTTTTTGCTTAAATAATGTCTAAATAATTTTTTTTTAAATCTTTTCCTAAGTTATTATTTTTTTTTTAAATAATACACTATTTTAAAACAGGAATAAGTTTACTAAATTAGCTAAATAAATCACAGAGGAAGTTAGTTCTTGATCTTGACTTTGCAAATTGATAATTTCGATAAATTTTCTACTCTATTCGTGTTATCTAGTGAGAAAATAGCAATAGGGAGTTTGTATAACATGCCAGTAATCCAAAAAATCAATTTTAAAAAAAAGACTCCAAAGAATAAATAAATTTATAAATATAATATAAATATATAATTACAAAATAATAAATAAAATATACAAACAAGCACACAATGTAAAACCACCAGGTTAACCCTAAATCCACCAGAAAGATAAAAATATCTAAAAAATAAAAAACAATAATAAATAATAATAAATAATTAAAAATAACAAAAAAGTATAAATAATAAAAAAAATAAAGTTGGGGCACAAAAAATAAGAGTTAAATTGCACTGATTAGTAATTTGTTCACCAAACAGCTAAGAAAACTACATAAGAATGTTTTTTCTTCAAAATTATCTAATTAAAAAAAATTTATTTAGTTATTATAAGGTTTGATTGAACAGTAGAGGCAATATTTTGTATTACAGCCGAATCAACGGCTTTTCCGGTTCGTCTTAGACTCTGAATGCGATTCGCTAATTAATTCATGCTGGGAAATGCGTGAATGCTAAGTTTGCTAGAAAAAGATTTCATTTGTAAGTGACCAAAACAACCACTATGTGCAAAAATTACTAGACATCCATAACAAATCATTTCGTGCTGCTATATGCATATGTACAATGGCAATCACAACCAGTACGTGCATTATGTGATGACTGTTTCCAATGCTATCGACTCGCCCAGGCAGCCACCTCTCCGGCACTTGAGTGGCACCGATTGCTCCCCCGATCAACGAGAGAAAATCTTGTAAAAATACGTGAGCAATAGATGCAGGGTCGCCGCCACCGATGGGGCTGAGACGAATGCCGAAAAGCACGATGCGAAAACAGAACTGAAGCATGAAACTCAGACGCCTTTGCCACGGATCCGAGGCAACGAGCGCTTTGTACAGAGCGATAGCCGATAGGAATGTGTAAGAGACCAAAATGCAGTAACGGAGAAAAGCACCCAGGCAAAACGTAGAAGCTGATACCGTAGTCAGAGCACCTGTAAATTCACAAAAGAAAAAAAAATTAAATTCCTTCATCCAAATTTTTCCCATTTCCTCGTGTTTTTTTGTTCGAAAAATGACAAAATAACAGCTGGAAAGTGTTTTTGTGTCATTTTTAAAATTAAAAAAAAATGATATATGCAATTCAAAATTTTTAAATTTCTTGTATTTTACCCAAGCTCTGGGTCACCCAAATGCCGAACATGTCAAGGCGGAGAAGGCAGTAGTAGAGGTTCTCTCCTTTGTGATGATTCATAAAAAGGTGGTAAATAAAACTTCCTAGCCATGGAGATATGGTGGCTAACACGTGGGTGTATGGCAATACAGGGATCGTTATCTGATGCCATGGCAACATGGCTGGAATGCTCAGAACGAGAAATACTAATGGTATACCTACAAATATAAAAAAAAATTAAAAAAATAAAATAATTTTTTTTTTGAGGCGGAAAAAAAGCAAGAAAATTGTAGAAAATGAGCACAAAATTGGCCAATTGTAATTTTATTTTCATATTCCAGATGGAATTTAATGCGTACAATGCAATAAAAATGAAATACAATAATACAATCTCCAATTTCCATCGTCAATCGAGTAAAAAACACACACATATCGTTCAGATTATATTGTTTTTGTGCCATTTCCTCGTAGCTTCACTGCATGAAACGTACACACGAGCCACCCACACAAGCCCACCTATACACTTACCATGGGTGAGAATATTGAGTGTTTCATTATGCCAATAAAATAGACTTCGCCAACACTCGTACCATGTCATTTGTGGACGATAGCCCGTGAATATGTATCGATTAAACTGCAGATATAAAGGAACGTCGGGCAAGCTGAGCAATCGGGGCCCATTTTCCACCGGTGACTCGTGTTTGACATCTGTTCGAGTGCCCTTTTCTTCAGTCACCGCATCACAGGTCCGATGGACGACCGTCGTCATTGCCTCGCTTTTGGCATCCGAGCCTTCTCACCCCAATTTGTTCACCATAATACGCAATGCACGAGCCTCGTCTGACAACGCGTGCATCGATCGGTGGAGCAAGAGCGACGTCTAATGGGAAAACTCGAAAACACGAGGAAAAGGCAATTATCAGAAATTGCCTTAAAAAATAGTTAAAAATCGTGGTTTTTTTTGTACAAAAATGCTGTTCTAATTGCACTTATTATATTAATTGCTTAACGTGTGTTTTAGGTTGTGAAACTGGAACCAAAAACTTTATTTCACTAATACTATCGTTTAAGTTCGATTTTTTTTATACATTCCCAAACTAATCACAAACTACGAACGTTTTAAACGGATCGATTGGTTATTAAGGTCGTTTATTCCATTCGCGCTTTTCTTCCAGCTCCTTTCGCACTTGCGCCACGTACGGCGATAAATAATGAACATCCTGTAAATAAATCAATTAAAAAAAATAAAAATTTTCTCTAATATCAATTACTCCGTATTTATTTATTTATTTATTTGTTTACTTGTTCGAATGTATGCCACTGATTCTCAGGTAGAAGCGTATGAGACAAACTCAATTGGGCAGCTCGAACGATGCGAAAGTTACGTTCGTCCACTAAATCTTGAGGTAAACGACGGATTGCTTCGGCAACTTCCTCCATATCATAGTTGAGCATATCGTCGCGTAATAAACCTGCAGGAAAACTCATTTAATCACGTGAATTGGCAGAACCGCAATAAAAATGGCGTACCAAGTTGATTCCAACCTCCTAACTTGAATACCCATCGCCTGTAAGCACCTGAAAGATTTAATAAATCATTTAATTCGTAAGAGGGATCCAAAATCTAAATTCATATTGGATAAAATCAAGTCACATACTTCCATTACGGACAATCGTGGTAGCTGCTTTCGCCGCCATTTTTCGATGGAACACTTCGAAAACGAGGCTCCTGTTAACCCGAGTGTGCCCTTGACGTTTTCCAGTTCACTTTGTAGATACGTCACTCTAGTACTACATACAATCAAAACTGAACTGGAAAAAAAATCATATACAGAAACATTACTGTTTTCCATTTTTACTTTTTTATTAATAAAATTAAAGACTATAGGGTAATACAACTTTTTAATGCTTAAGATAATTGATTTTATTTGTTTGCATTCATTTCAATGTATCTTTTCAATTGAATGTGCGGTTCCAAATAATCCACTCGAACGAAACTCGTGCAACCGGCAATTGGACACCTAAAAATCACAAAAATAAAAACAAAAAATGAATTTAAGAACAAAGGCATTAATTGGTTATTAACCCACCTAATACTACCACCACGTCTTTGATTTATCAAATCCAAAATGGCAGATTTCTCGTAAACATGGGTGCATAGTTTACATCTAACAGGATCCGTCATTTCTTTCTTCGTTATAGGATCAACCGTGTTAACACTTTGTTGGCACATGAGCAACTCGTCATCTTCGTCTGCCCCATTTTCTGTCAATAGTTGACTGAGGCCATTCTCTGTTGGTAATAAAATAATCGCGATTAATGTCACGTTGGATTTTAAATTCGAACACGATAAAAACAAAACCTGATTTCTCCAATGCCTGAATATTGAGAAGAAGTTCTTTATATTTATCGTGATTTTCAGGCACGAATTTCTGCCGATTACTTTTAATTTCGTGAAGTTTTTCTTGGAAAATTGTGTCGTAATTACGGCTCGATCGGTGACAATCCTAAACAGAAAGATGGAATTAATTTTTACATTAATTAAGTCTTGATTTAGACAATTTTTAATGGGAAAATACGTTGTTATTGATTTCTATTTTCATTATTTTCACTGCTTCGATGTAGAATTTCGCTTCTTCAGTTTTATTAATGTGATCTTTCACAGTTTCTTGAATCTCTTCTGTTTGTTCTTTGATGTCGTCCATTTTATCTATTTGAAGGAAAATTAAATTCACATTTTAATTGAAAAATTCGTAATTTTCTGAAATTGATGTTTTTTACCAGGAGATACTACGCGCGTTAAATCGCCGATAAAATTGGTGAAAACCTCTACACCACCCATTAGCAACGATTCGAGCCTCGCCAAGTCGGAAGCACATTTCTCAATCAAGGTAAATGACATTGCAAGCAAACTGAAATGGATAAACCGAGGGATACACTACTGCATCTAATCTAGACTTTGTGAGTTTGCATATCACCCGCCACAGCAAAGAAGGCTAACCGGAAGACTGACCCGATTGATCTATCATAACCATACTTTTGAAAATTCATGTTATAATATAAAAGAAACCATTTTATTATTCCCAAAATAATTAAAAATATAATAATACTGAAAAATATTTTCAAATTGAATCGTCTAATTTTCTTTATAAAGCGCCACCTCGCGCGAGTTTAAGGAAGGAGAAATACCTGTTTTTGTTAATCCGTTTAATAATTCACTAGAAATGAATTTATTATCCACAGAAATAAATTGCAAAATAATAATAAAATTAAAAATTTTTGATTTGATTTGTCTAAATTTTTTTATGCCAACCACGACATATAAAAAATCCCTTCTGGGTATCTAAATTTTACGTATATTTGTGTTCCAAACTGCACTGGAATTTCACATTTCTAGCCCAGTTGAGTCGTGGGGTACGGCCGAGTTGAGCCTAGTTGCAGCAAGCAGACGATCATCGACCGCCCGCTGTCGTTACGGCCGATTTCCCCTCATAGAAAGAACAGAACAAACTAGACAAAAAGTGAGGAAAAATGCATTTAGTATATACCATTTTCTAATATCGTTTGCAAAAGTTATCGCAAAATTCGAAAGTTTAGACAGGTTTAGACAGGTCGAGACGATCAGCCAAAATTTAATATCCGCAAACATTGGACGACTATTTTGAATTTCAGAACAGCATCACCTATTTGCCGCGCTGACGTCATCGCCGTATCGCTGTCATCGAAAGTGGCTCAAATCGACAAAGACACAATTAATTTTACTAATTGTGGTTTAATGTGCACTTATATTGAATTGATCATCTTTTGGGTGAATTTCAGAGGAGAATAAACGGTAAAAGAAGTTCTAGATGTTTTTTGACAAGATGCGCTTTGTCGAGTTCGAGTATATTTGGCAGGATAGCGGTAATAATGATTTTTTTTTGTTTTTGTTTATATTTTCAGTATTTACGTGAGAAAAGGAAAATATATCGAATAAAGAAAAAAATAATAATTCAACTTTTGCTGGTCTCAGATCAGAGTGTAGAACATCAAATGTTATTGGTAAATTACGGTATACTTTTTTCTTTGATAATAATCACCAGAGACAACTTTTTGACAACCAAATGTTCCCGGTATTTGCAAATTACGTTTGATTAGTCACGAATAAAATTGCTTATAGAAGTTATTAAGCAATTTTGAATTTTTGGCTGCTGATAATAATAATCCTTTAGAATACCACACGTACTGTACAAATTGAAAATTGATAGACATTAAAATCGGATTTTTAATTTTTATCAAACAGCAGATTAACTGCATCAATCATCAAACACCACAAGGTTGTGTTTTATGTCTTTACAGATTTTGGGGGTCGGGGCTACTGTTTATTTATTACATTAAAAAAATTTATTTTATTTATTCTAGATTCTATAATTCGGACAATGGATCAAGAATGGATGGGAGGAATAAGGAAGCCATTTGCAGAAAAGATCTACTGTACTGCAGGGCTGGACTGGGAACAAATTTATTGCCGGGAAATCTGGGTGTCCGGGCCACAATTAATGAAGTAGGGACAGGCCACAGCGGCCAAGGGCCACCAGGAAACTCCCGGTAGCCCGCCGGGCCAGTTCAGCACTGCCGTACTGCCTCAAATAAACGAACCGAGCGGGCAGCCGACTAACGGACGGGCAGAGGTTGGGTTTTGGAGGAAAAATTCATGGCGCATCTTTCTTCTTCTGGGAGGTGTTCCCCCTCCTTTGGGGAGGCGTTTCTCCTCTACATCTCGGATGTGCCACGAATTGGGTTGGAGGGACGAATTGACCAAGTGGACAGACCGACTGAGTGAGCAGCGGACAGATGGACGGACGGATCGAGCGGGCAGCTGACTGACGGACGGACGCAGGAGCAAGAGGCCAGCGGACTGGAGGTCGGACGAAGGAGCAAGAAGACACTGGGCAGAGCAAAATGATAGCTGCACACCAAATGAAGAACACACACTTTGAACATAAAATAGGAGTGATTTTGTTTGCTTTAGATTGTTTTGTTGCTTTTTAACGGCTAGACAGAGCCCACTGCATCAAATTTTGGGGACAGTTGACGGACATTACTGGAAAGCCAATTCGGAAGCCTGATTCAGCTTTTGGATCATCTTGCAGATTGTGAAGATCGGCCATCGGAACGGTAGGGCTCTTGAGATAAATTCCTGGCAGACCTTTCTTCTTCTGGGAGGTGTACCTTTTCATTCGAGGAGGCGTTTCTCCTCCCCACCTATCTAAAGACAGATACCTGTTTTATTGGTTGTCCAAGGGTGGAAATAAATAATTATTATTACAATTCCAATAAAAGAGATTAAATAATTAAAACTGAATAACAATTATTTTGCCATGAAAACAGTTGAAATAGAGTCAGAGACGAGTAAAATTTCTTCGTTCTGTAATTTAGAGCTATTTATCGTTTCTACTACATCAGTCTACCATGACTCGTGACTAAATTCCATAATGTATTATAGGGTTGCACCGAATATTCGGTTTATATTCGGTTATTCGGCCTACTCGGCCAAAAAACCGAATATTAAGTATTCGGCCGAATATCAACCTAATATTCGGCCGAATACATAATAATTAGAAAATTAGAATAACTTGCACATTTCAATGGAAAGTTTCGCCTTTTTAAAACAAATACTGATTATGTTACGTAGTTTCTACTATATAAATTGCATTTCATCAGAAAACTTTATATTTTTCGATGAAAAAATGCAATTTTAACAAAATAATTTTAATTTTGGCTTTACGAAGTCATTACATGGGGAAAAAGTCGTTTTTACGGTGAAAAATTGACGTTTTTACGTTTAAAATGACGTTTTTACATTTAAAATGTCATTTTTACATAAAATTGTGGTTTTTACATTTAAAAAGCCATTTTAATAGCAAATTTGACTTTTTAAACATAACGACGACATAAAATGGCTTTTTTCTTCAATAAAAAAACACTTTTCCACAATAAAATGACTTCTCCACCATAAAATAACTTTTTTCGCCGCAAATGTTTATTATTTTTTATTATTCGGTTATTCGGCCGAATACCGAATATTCGGCCACTGTATTCGGTTCTTAATATTCGGTATTCGGTTACCGGGTATTCGGCTTTTTTAATATTCGGTGAAAATGCAAATGCACGGATAATTGAAGCGATGAGTTGTTTTGATTGTGGCCACATTTCAAAGGAATGAGGGAAAAAGTTCCTTACACTAATCTCACCCAAGGTCATTGTACAAAATGATTTTATGCTAGGAACCTGTGTACAACAGAATATAAACGCATTTATTAAACTATGAAATGAAAGCTGATAATATTGAAAATGTAAATATGTTAGATACAGAAATAATTATTGCTCTTTAGGAACAAAATTGAAAACGCTGATACACTTTCCATTGCGATAATCGTAGATCTCTGTAGCAGTACAATGTGGTCTGCAATTGTCAATAAACCGATCGTACACACTACCGGAACTGCATTGCATGCTTAGTGGAACATCTTCAGAAGATGAATTCTGTATTTTAGGAATTCTGATCTCACTCTCACTGGTTCCATCTGGTACCATCTCAAAATTATCGTCCTTAACCAAAACTTGTGATCCAAAATGCCCATTCAGCACCGCTTTAACGTGGTAAACTCGAGCCTCGCACGCTCTGAATTCATAATTAAACGAAACACCTTCCTTACATTCTTCTCTGCATGTACCGATAGTTGAATCAAATTGTTCACCACTCGGGCATTTGTCCATTAATGGTATTTCAGACGTAGTAACTGCCGATGCATTTGTAGGAGCACACATGCCACTTGGTGGAAACGCCATTACAGCAGACAAAACAATAATGCAGAAACTGGAATTCATTGCGCTGTTAGGTCTCAAAGAATGCAGTAGCAATGAGTTGCCTGCAGAGTTGTTTATTGATATAATCACGGAAAACAATTTGCTGAAACACAGAAATTAGCCTTATGTAGTATTCAATGTCAGCGTCCAAGGCTGTCTTCTTTTTTTGTATGGTAATGTGTATAGATTATTGGAACAGATCCAGTGACCTTCAGTTAATGATGTTGAAACATTGTTTTGCAAGTTAAAGTCTGGTGTGTCGAAAATTCGGAATATTAAACGTGAAAAATGAAAATTGCAACCAATTTGGCATCTAAAGACAGATACCTGTTTTATTGGTTGACCAAGGGTGGAAATAAATAATTATTATTACAATTCCAATGAAAAAAGATTAAATGGCAATTATTTTGCCATGAAAACTGTTGAAATGATAAGGAAGAGTAAAATCTCTTTGTTCTGGAGTATAGAGCTATTTCGTTTCTACATATATTCAGTCTACCATGACTCGGGACTATATTCCAGTTTCTGTCATTAATAACACATTTAATCAAGTTTATCTATTAAATAAATGTTTTCGGTGTAAATAATGGAGTACCCTGTGGACTGTGGTAATTGGAAAGGATCATTTTAAATAGTTTGTTTACCATTTTTACAATATATCACTAAACGTGGTGCAACTAGCATTTGTTTCTGTTTCTTTTTTCAGAAAAATAGTTACAGAAAAATGTGTTCTTATTTCACAGTAAAACCAACCATCACAAACAATTCGCGTGTTAATGTAAAATTTCTTTGAAAACATGATCACAGATATATTTGAGAATCATTTGGAAGGTATAAACGCTTCCGTTCACTGACGTCATTGCAAACAAATTAATTATTGAGTATCAAAATGGAATTTAGTACATATACCCTGTGATTTAAAATTAACGGAATACTCATCTATTGACATATTGAATAGTAATTAAAAATATAAGCCAAAAAATATCAAGTCAGACATCATTAATTGTGATAATTATAATTGTAAATGCTCTAAACTCAATACATTTGTTTTGTGTTCCTGAACTTTTTTTTCCTCCACACACATTGCACGGTTCTTGACATGAAATTGTTTTGTTTGGATACAAACAGGAGAACAACACAGTGGTTTATTTAAGTGGGACTTTATATTATCATCGAGCGTCCGATAAATTCGTTTGCGAACCAAAAATTTTAATTAATTGTTCTTCATAATCTTCGATGCTCCTTTTCATGATTTCCATGCACGGGCCTAAAAGGCGTTCAAACGCTTGTACGTCGAGGACTGCACAAAAATTGCACAATTAAAAATCTTGCAGTGTGTTGCAGGAAAATCATCAAACTTACATGCTAATCTCACTTTGCCAATTGCCAAAGCTGAAGCTGCTCTTGGTTTGTGTGTTACTAGTGCAAGTTCTGTGAAAATCGATTAATATTTTGAAATACAATTGGTATTATTTGTATTACCTCCAAAGTAGCCACCTTTTATGACACGAGAAAGCTCTCTTTCGGTCCCATCCTAAAAATAATATATTGAATTTATAGTTATTTGTTTTAAAAGTTTGTATTACCTCTCCAATCATGGATATTTGGACTGTACCGTCTTCAACGAAATACATTCCATCAGCTGCATGACCCTATAGAAATGAATTAATAGTTTATTCGCGAGAATCCTTTTAATGTAGGTATGTACCTGATGAATTATTTCATTTCCATCTTCAAACGTCTTTGGAACGAGTGCATCAGCCAAATTCATCCTTTCATACGGCTAAAAAAAACATACGATTTTAATGTTATATTTTAAAAATTGAATAAAAAATGTCTTACTTCGAGTGTTTTTAACATGGGAACCGATTCTAATAAGGTTTCATACATTCTTCTCTTTTTAAAGGCATTTTTAAGGAGAATACGACGAAATGTCGGACGATCCTATCACGAAATTTCATTCAACATTAACTTTAAATGATGAAATGACGAAATATAGAGCTGATCATATTTGGCTAACACCAAGAAATTCCATTGGCAGTGCATTAATATTGAGGGTTAACCTCAAAATGTTGATCTATATGAATGCGAACATTATCTTGTTGCAATACCACTCTCCATTAGTGGTAATTGGTGCAATTAGGCGTAGCGAATTTCCCCTTTCATTATTCAAGTTAGGAAATTTAAAATTCTGTTGCAACGAGGCAATAATAATGAGTATTCGTGTTACTTAACACGAATATTTTTATAAATATCACCAGCTCATTATTTTTGCTCAATACGTTTTATTCCTTACCATAGCCCATAGAGAGCCAGGAGTTTGTGCTTTAATCGTTGCTGCTCGTGGCATGTTGTACATGAGCGCTAATTCACCAAAACTTCCGCTGTCCTCGTATTTTCCAACGTACTTCTCGGCGTTGTGACATGTGACAAATATGTTATAAGTACCACTAAACAGAGAAATGAGATAAAAATAAGTAAGAGTGAAATGATCAATAAAACCGACTCAGAGTTGAGCGCGTTTTAAGACTTTGATCTCCTATTTTCTTTTACGGTAACCAAGCGGCAAGGGGGACTGAATGACTGAATCAGAATGGGATTCACATTCTATGGTCAGCCCTGAAAGCTGTAATACCTTAAGCCTAGATAGAGCTACAAAAGGGGCGCTATAACTTGCGCGACATCGAACAAGCGCGACAATTTAAATTCTCTGCTAATTCAAATTTGTGCTTTCAGTCCACTAGACTTTGTTTTTATGGAGGAAAATCAGTAAAAATCCCTCAAAGGGGCGGAAAGGAAGAAAGTATAAGGACTTAGAGGGTCTCGGGTCATCAAATACCCGGGTTCAGTGAGAGCGTTATTTATTTATTACGGAGGAAATAATTGAAAACATTTATCGGTTAAAAATTCGATTTTACTCGAGGGGTTTGTGTGGATTTGTGAGCTCAATCTGTGTGCTGCTTTGAATTGACAATCGATTTTTAAATTTTTTTTTTTGTGGTATCTTGCATATGATATGCATCTGCGGCACCGACTTTAGCATAAACAATTTATTTATTCAGGAGATTTAAAAAAAAGAATATTATTTATGAGGAATTCTTTATGTATATCAAATACATTTTTATTTCTATTATAAATCTTAAATATTTGCAATATATTCTCCTTAATGTACTATAAGTTGAACAACTCACGTGAAATTTAAATAAATATTTTGACAGATTTATTTGGTAAAAAAGGGATTTTTATTTGACAATAATAATTTTTTATAACCATTTTATAGCCATTTTCTTTTACGGTTTTGAATTTAATAACAACAAAACCTCAGCAATTTCAGAGCGCATTTTTCAGTTACCTTTCAATTATATAAAAGTTATCCCCGCCATCTCCTTGTTTGATAACATAGTCATCCACGCCGACTTTGCATTCAAACATAGCATTCAGTACATCCTGCATTTGTTCCTACATATATATAAGAAAACAGGGGAAAGAGTTGTCAAAAATATTATTTTCAATCGATTATTTGTTCTTTTGTGTCATTGTGTTGTGTGTTTACTTACCTGGTCTAATGAACGGAAAAGGAAAATTCCCTTGACAGCTTCTGACAACCGTTTACGCTGTTCATCGCTTTTCGGAAAAATAACCTGAAAACATGATCAATGTTTAACAAAAATGTATTACAAAATGCATTCGAAAATACATTACAATACAATTTTAATGTATTTCTGAAGTGGGGGTTTATTGGATTGTTTTTTTGTGGTGTTCTCGGTTCCCGCATATAAGAAGCCACTAATATTCCCTTCTTAACGACTGCTAATAAATTTATTGTAAGATGAAATGGAATAATGATAAGATTTCCTTGCTTTGGCGGTGGATATTTATGAGCTATCCTACGGTAAAGGCTCCACCCAGTGCTTAACAGTCATCTCTTCAAGAGTTAAGAGCCTGAGTAATATTGCCGCATGTTTTATGCAGTAGTTTTGAATTCAATTTCTTCTTTAATGTATTAAAGCAGGATCAAGAAGTTCTGCTACACAATACAGTATTTTGATTTGTTTGATTTGTTTTGCAATTTTAAGAAGAAGAAAAATCCACAACACAACCAAGCATGAAAGCAAATAAATCTCGAATTGAATTAATAATTAGATGTTTGAATGCAATCAAAATTGACATTTGCATAAGTACGTATGGTTGTGATTTGTTTACAGTCATTTTTATTAAAAAGACACAAATTGGGCCTTTTTTTCTATTCTGTGTCTACAGTTTGCGCTAAATTCAACTGCGCATATAAATCACACAGATACCTTGTTGTTATATCAGTATTAAGCTGAATTTTACTAGGCTTAATATGGCTAAACCTAAGAAAATAAATAGTAATACTAATACATCGATAAAAAAAATTATAATTTACAATTTAAACCACATTTGAACTGTGTTAACTGTCTGCGCAAACGCAGTTTGTAATTTAGCAGCAAGTTACCGGGTGCGAACTGCAGTTGATTATCTTAAGAATTTGTTTACCAACTTTCAGTGTTAATGAGTTTGGTTCATTAAATCGAATGTAGAACCGGAATTCTGGTTCACAAAGTCAAAGAATTATACCCTAGGCTTGTATGAATTGAAACAGTTGATTAACCATTAATTTGCATAATATGGAAAGAACTACAGACTTTCCTTTTGGCAATAATTTTATTCTAGATTATAATTGTGCCTCTAGCAGTTAATTAACAAACTCTCAGAAAAAGAGGCTGATTAATTACTCGAATACACCAATACATTAATACTGTATCTTTAATCTGTCCAGGCCTAGGGACTATTTAGATACACTAGCTTTGTTTGCTTCCTCTCAGGGATTTGATGCGAGGAACAATCTTTTAGATTTTTTCCACCTATGAGCGCAGTTTATTGCAAAGAGTGTCTCACCTTTTGACTATCGTCGTCATCATCTGCTTCTGGATCATAGTGCTCTGCAAACACTGAATGAAAACAAAAGAAATATTAAATTTAATATCCGCTTATATTAAAGCGAATTAGATTTTATACTCTTTTGGCAAGTTGCTGTGAGAATTTTTATTGCGGTTTTCTTTTAAAATCACAAATAAAAAGGTCTAAAAGACTCGTAAAATTCTTAAAAGGAACCGTAATGTCCTTTCCTTGTCACATCATTGAAATAAAGATATAAGCCAATAAGGTTTTAATTCAATTTTTTAAAAATAGGAAAATGCAACAACAACATTAATGCCAAAAATGCTTAAAATTTAATTTTCTTCATACCTGATTTTCTCCTGTTGTATTTATTTACGCTAGGATCTAAAGTAGAAAAGAAAAGAATAATAATTATAGAAATTTTCATTTTTCTATGCGTTTTTTAGCTTTTTTTTACGAAACCACAAGGTTTTTTTTTTTTTATTGTCAAACTGCTTTTAGGGATAAAAAAAATCGAATCAAGATTTTAGGAAAAGTAAACTGATAAGCCCTAATCTTTACAAGGAAACATTATATTTCCAAAGTGATGTTGTCAACAGCATGGGTTGCATGAAAGGAAGGGCGTAAGGCAGAGAAGCTGCATCTCCTTTTACGTGAATGTTGCGCACATTCGGTTTAATTTAGACTGATTGCATGTTATTTTGTATGGATTACTTCAGCTTTTCAGCTGGAACGAATAGGAAAAAACAACAATTTTTTTTATATATTTATATATTTTTTGTTTAGGGTTTACAAATTTTTTTAATTTTTGATAAACCAAAAATTCCCATGAGCTTATTTCTTATAACTTGTATTCATACAAACCAGAGGGCTTTCATTTATTCATGAGAAAAATCTGAATAAAATATATGAGAAAATGAACAGCATGGTAGCATCACAAGAAACGTTGAATTAAGTCCTAAATTTCTTTAAAAAGGTTTAACTTTTTATTATTTTTTTCACTTTGACCTCCTAAGAGCTTCCCTGCACGTCCCGAAAACACGAAAATCCCCTTTACACATAAAAAATTATACAAAATAACAATTTTAATACTTATAATTTTTTTTTTTTTATAATCTCAATAATGATTAACAAACATCCGTCCAAACAAATAATAATTAGAACAGAATGTCAACAACTTCCTCAATAACTGTCATATAAGCATTTGTTATTGATTTAGATCAAACATAACTAATTTCATGCAGTGCATCATCCTCAAATTAAGCGCTTACACTAAGCTTTTAATATTAATAATTCAGCAACACATCAAACGATTGTAACTTCACCTTGAAACATTGGTGGTAAAGCCGAGCAAAGCTGATTCACCTGTAGATTCACCCTCGACTTCGTTGTGAGCGACAGCAAATTTCTATGATGGGATGTGATATGAGAAAATGGTGAACATTCCTCGATTAAACTGCAGAGGCAATGTCATGATGTCACATCAAACCTCCCACGAATGACGACATTGAAAATGAGGCCGATCGATAAATAAACAAGCGCCGAAAAGATGGATAATTACAATTGATTGTTTTTCTCGCAAAATGCATTTGTAATATCAATCTTTTTTTATTCGAAATAAACGGAGGAAATAATTAGATCCAATAAAAATAAAAGGATCTTTCTTTCATCCTCGCTTTTTCTCCAAGTTGCCACTAGCAACGGAGGATGAATTGTCGATATTGACCCGTCGTCGTCGTTTCGGAATCATTAGCTGCGCTCGCAACACCTGCGCCTCCAGGTGCGTTGAATGGAGAAACGAGATTGGGCACAAGTTGAAAGTAAAATTAAACAAGTTCCTGTGTCAACAGGTTCTGCTTCGGTGTTGTATATTTTTTTTAATGCTAGAACGAATAAATAACTTCCCGAATTAAGAAGTTACAACACTCTTCTTTTTTCGTTCCGGAATAAACAATATGTGCACGTGCAATTGCAACACTTTGATGTAAAAATAGTTTTCGTTTCAAGTTGCCAAGTACGTGACACTGCAGGGGTGGGATGTGAAAATACCGTAGGATTTTGTGTTGCTAGTCCTCTCATAAATCAACATGATGAGTATTAATTCCACGGCAACTAAGAACGACTTGTTGTTTAATCATTTTCCAAGAACATTGCCATTGTTGCTGATAAAACTCACCCAATACAAGGGATTTAAACAATTAAAAATGAATCAATGTGTGATGCGCGTGTAGCTTTGTCTTTCGTGATTTTTCAATCAAAATTCAATTGAATTAAAATGATCACCTTTTCAACCAGAAACCAGAGGGACTGAGTACATGTACAGTTAATTTTGTTCCTATGACAACATCGCTTATGATCGGATGAAAGAAGTGGAAAATAGGAAATTGGATTGGAGTGAGAATAGAAATTTGATTATGGGGCATTTTTACGCATCATTGAAATCAATAAATGCTAATATACGTATAAAAAAATACACTTTTCACTTTAATTGGACGTTAAAATGCACATTTTTCTTGCACTGTTTTATTATTTGACCTTGTTTCTACAGGTTTTGTATACCTGGTACTTTCTAACCGCATTCCCTGGATGACTGTAGAGTTGCCAACTGTTGCATAAAGGAGTTATTAAACTCGTGGTCAATGTGAGGCTTCAAAACAAAAATAAAAACAAGTCGCCCACCTTTTAGCTTCACTTCATTTTATTATGTTATATTCCCTAACCGCGTAAAATGTACAATTTGAAATGGTTTTTTTTCACCACCAGTTGCTTTGAGGCGTAAGTTGAATTAATTCGCCAATAATTTAATTGTTTTTAAGCTTGGTTTCCATTTGAGTATTTTTATATGATTTTATTTCATTATATTCTGCAGTTGCCGATCGAAAAATACTATGCGCTTTATTATTTATGTGTTCAATTCGCCTGGACAACAGATACTTGAAGACGATATTTCCTTTGTACTAATACCGATTAAATACTAGAGGAAAATTCGGTTTCAAGTTGCCCAAGAGCAAATTGAAAGTTGAAACAAATACACAACACAAACAGTAATACGTTTCAACAGGTTTTCAATAATAGAATTTGCATCTTTAAATCAACAACAACCTTGACTCTCTCTCTCTCTCTCTTATATCTACATAAAAATCGATAAACCACACTTTTGGCCCCTCTTTACCAAAACAAATTTAAATTCCACGTGTAATCTAACCCTTTCTACAGGCAAAACGCTAAATTAAAATTCCGCAACCCAACAACAAAGAGAAGGAAAGTTACAAAGGAAAAAAGTGTTGGGTGTCATCCAACTGTGACTGATGAGCCACTGCGAGGCGGTGGGATTGTCTTTAGAGGAGGAGAGGATTTTCTATCAAGTGAGTAGAAAGGAAATGAATTTCCTTGTAGAACAAGTGTTTCACCTTACACCTTAGTCAATCAATTGAGACTTTAAAAACCCAATCAATTTAATGAAAATGAAAATGGCGATGCACTTTATTATTAGCAATCGATAACGTGCCTTCCGTCTTGTTTACTTTTACACTTGGGATAGAAAAATCTTCTCCATCTTCTCCCAGTGGAATAATAAGTGATGACTTTTGCTTTGGTGGAGATAAAACAAGGAGTAATCTCAATTTACTAATGTTTGTCTTTTTTTCCTCAATTTAGTCGTTAAATGCTTCTATTTATTTCTATTTTGTAATACCGATTGTATCGTGCGTTTAAATAATTAAATAATTTGTTTATATACCCTACTAGCCACAGTTGTGACGTCATTTGGTGGTGTTTTGCTTTCCCGGAAGTTTGAGATGCTAAATTATCATTACACTTTCAAATGTTATCAAATCTGCGTGAAATGTGTCTACTTTAAGGGAATATACGAATAGACGTACTGTTCTTTATTAATGTTTGGTAATGAGATGGAAATGAGTTATGCAAATGTATTATTACTCGAAAGTGTAAACAATTTCAAACTTGTGCTCACACTCTCACAGCCCGTTGAATGTGATCAAGGAAATGATCGTGGCAAGTCAATAACAGTCAATTAACCATTGAAAATGGCGTTGGGAGGTTTTAATTTACTTTGAGTTATTAACATTTTTTTTTTCAAAAAAAGAAATTTTTTTTTTTTTTATTCCTACAATTAATTTGTTTTCACTTTATTAACTGTTTATAAAACAACGTGAAAGGAATATATTTTCGACTTTCAATTATTGATTTATCTCTTTGCAAATGGAATTTTTACATTTCCCCCCTTTTATCTTTTCAAATGAGAATAAAACAAAGGAAATGTCGCGCATAAAATACGACCCCATCACTTTGTGAAGTAAATAATTTATTTTTTAAAATTTTTTTTTCGTATAATCATAATTCCTTATTACTAATATTACGTGTTTAAGGGCATCATCTCTTCTCCAAAACAAATTAGAAATCGTTTTAAACGAAGGAAGGATGGCAAAAATAAAATTATCGGGTAACTAGGAGCAACAGGATGAATGGCCCAAAAATAGAAATTATTGTCGAGCCGAAGGAATTGCTAAGCTAATGTAAAAAAAACACCTTGCAAACACCTTTTCAAAAATAAATAAAAATAAAAATAAAAAAGAGAAAGGAAAAAAATATATATAATATAATAAGTGCAAATATTTACCAGGAATGTAATCTTCCTCATCACTGAGATTGAGACTCTCGTCTGAATTTGTAGCCACGATCTCACTGGACCCATGGGGTCGTGGGTTTCTGTGATGTGAAGTGTTGTGCTCTTCTGTTCGCTTTGCTAGTTGTTTGTTAAAATACGATGCGGCATAATCGAGCAGATCTGACGGTTGCTCGATCAATACATTGACTGTAAATTCGAGAAGAAGTCCCTGCAGTTGAGGGGGGATTTGATGAGCTGTTGTAGAAACGTGACGACCAGGGTTCATGTCTAAAAACTGCACGTATCGCTCAACACATCCGTTTGACTGCATGGATTCTTCCCAGAATGCGTTACTGCAAAGACGTCACTCAGCATCGGGGAAAAAAAAATCGATATTAACATATGTTGAGAGTAATCACCTCTGTAAACGTAGGATTATTATTCTATGTATCTTTGGTGCAAAACTACTTCCTACTTTATGTTTTCATCCGTGGAATTCGCATGTCATTTCCCTCTTGATGATTTCATTGCTAATTATCGTGATTGTTATATTAGTTGGTTATTTTTGGAATAATTTAAGGGGGAAAACGTATCATTAATTGTAATACCAGGTAGTTTTTACGAGTATTTGTATTTTGTTACGCTGTGGTTGGATTTCCGGGAAGGTAATGTGTATTGAAGCCTCATCAAAATAGCTATTTTCTGATGACAACTTGGAGTTTATTCCCAACGGATCACGGGGGACACTACACTCATAACTATTTATAGTCTTTCGAGCATTTCTCAATCTTTTTGGAAGTATGAAATGACGCTCTAAAAAGAGAACGAACAAATATAAAATTTGTCAAAGTGAAAAGATAAAATAGTAGTAAAAGTTTTGATTTATATAGTTGTTTTATTCTAGCATCGTGTGTACAATCGAGAGATTAATTAGTTTTATTATTCTGGTAACAAGTGGCGACGTGGTGAAACCGAGGACGTTGACTAGTGGTTCACCAACCACACTGCCAATCCGAGCTGATAAGTCGCCCCTAGACAACCAATAAAGCGCTTAAATCTGGAAAACAAACTTAACGACTTAAAGACAAATCTCACTTAATTAATTGTAATTGCTGAATTTCGATAATTTGTTATTACAATTTCAAATTTGTTCAATACAACTTTCTTTTTTTATTTATTTTATTTTATTTTATTTTTTTTTACAGAATTTTTTATTTATCGGCCAATCTGTAATAAATGCGTTTGAATAGCGCGCTTTGTGCCGCAACTCGCCGTACGATGGCGCTGTTACACAGCAACATGTCACGAGGCGAGGCACATGGTACCATCACGCTGATCGTTTAGCAGGATACAACAAAAATTGACCGCAATCGACGTGCCTGTATGCAGCAATGAAGTACATGGATGTTGAAGTCAGTTATAAAACAAACCAAATTACATGGTTTAACGGACAAATATCTTCACCCATACAATCCAAGGTACTTAATTTAGCTTGAAAGACGAAATAAGTAAAAAAAATAATAGGAATAATTTGAAAATAATTTTTTCCTTCTAATTTTAGGTCTCATAGAACTCTCATCCAGCCCTGAGATGAAAACGAAATACTTTCAAAGCTAATCTCATGCTAAAACGCCGAGAAAAGAGATTTTAAAATCACCAGCTAATGATACCAATGCGGTTTGGTGGCGGACGTCACGGGTCAATCAAGATATCCTCTTCACTTCCTTGTACACTAAGGAGGAACTTGGCACTTGGTACCTCGAGTTATTTACCAAGTTGACTACTGGGAGATAACGATTACCATTGTTTTATTTACAGATCAACGTCGTCAGTCATAGATTTTTAATTGTATGATTCAGACAAAATGGTTGAAGAACAAGGAATATAAAATTTGATGTCATTTATGTAATATTTATCTTGTCATTGGCACCGAAAGGGAATAGATTAGATTTATCGTATGAGCAATCTGAGATAAAGTGAAAAGCAACACTACAGAGCAATTTATTTAACATCATGAATACTAGTGTGTCAGTAAATAATGAGATAAGCGAGCGAGGAATTTCTGGAACAAATTATATTGCTCAAGGTAATTGTTTAAAAATGCTGTTTTCTACCGAGTATTTATTTAAATCGTACAATATATTTTTAAAAATATTTTTAGGGCCTATTTATAATATAGAAGTACACTCATGTGGAGGTCAGTGGAAAAATTTAGCAATTAACATGGAAATATTCAAAATTAAACTCGGTGAAAACAATTTTAATTTACAGAATTGCATGTCGGAAATACTACAGTGTCTCTTTCAAGACTTGATGAAGCAACACCTTCATTAATTACAATCCAAGGTACCACCTATCCTCAAAATGAATAAATCATTAAGAGTATAAAAAAAATAAAATAAAAAACCGACAAAAGAGTGATTTTAAATTTATTTTTGTTGTAATTTCAGATTCTGCTGGTTTGAAGGATAAACTTAAAGAGTTTTACAAAGGCTTAACCTTGCCGTGTATCGTGTGGTTAGACGATGCTGAAGATTTAGATATTGGTGAGTTTTTCATTGATCTGAATCTTGATGAATCTGGCAAGTCGATTAAAAAGGAAGACATCTTTGCTTCCGTCAATCAGCAACGGCCAACTAGGATTCTGATGGAAGGGCAGCCAGGTTCTGGCAAAACAACGTTAGCAACGAGAATAATTTACGATTGGGCAAATGAAGAAAAATATGTCGATCAATTTCAACTCGTATTTCTACTTCCACTCAGACAATTACAACAGCGAAGTGTCGTTGATGCGATTAAATCAATTGGCAACATTTGTGGCTTTGAAGATAGTGACAAAATCAACGAAATAATTGCGTGTAATGAACAACATATTCTTTTCATATTTGATGGATTAGACGAACTATCTGTGGAGGACAGAGTACCCATTCTTAAACTGCTATATAAACAAAAATATAGTGATGTGACGATATTAGTAACGTGCCGAACAGGATTATTCACATTGACTAAAGATGAACGTAGCCAATTATTTGAAGGACTAAGTAGGCAGTCCACGTTCTATAATAAGAAAATATCGATATTAGGAATCAAAAATGATGAAAAGAAGATGGAATTTTTAGAAAAGTTTATTATTACGGATGAAAGTGTGAAAGAAAACATAGTTGCTGATCTCAAATCAACAGTGAGCACCACAGAATTGTTTGATTGTCCTTTATTTTTAATTCTGTTGGCGTTTATCGTGAATACTGAAGAGGAAAATGTGGGGATCGTTCTCACAACAACTGAACTCTATAAGAAACTTTTTAGCAGCATCATCAAGCATAATTGCATAAGGAATAGAACACCAATCGATGGTTGTTTTGATTTGTTTGATTGCGATTCGTCATCGAACGATTTACGCGAATTGATTCACCAATTCGGAAAATTGTCTTTGCAACGCATTATTGAAAACAATTTGCAGTTTAAAAGTGACGGTTTGACCGAACAAATTTACAAAGTTGGGTTCCTGTGCAACCACAAACGAGTGATTCGTTTTAAATCGAACCAATATTACGAGGCATTTCATTTGTCGATTTTAGAATTCTCCGCCGCGTATTACGCGTGGATGGAATACAAATGCAACAAGTCTGAATTCATGGAACGGATTTTGAAACCCGTGGTGCAACATTACTTAAGAACTCGCGGTACATCTCTCGTCCTTAGTTTTATGATCGGTTTGTTCCAAGAGCACTCGGTCGACATAATCGATGGCATTCGGCCATTTTCTTCGTGTTTTTGTTTAAATTTTCATTATGTTGCCCAGTTGATTAAGGAGTGTTCATCAGCTGATGTTTATAAAAAAGTATTCCCATTTATGACTCATTTCCTTCCGGTTCATTTAGATTTGAGAATGAAATTTCGACTTGAGATGCTTAATCGAAAGTCGTTTGAAAAGTTGATCAAATATGGAATCAAATGTGGGAAGATTAAAAGTGTTTACGTAAGCAATTTGATTCAAACACCACGTCTTATAAAATTACATTTTCCATGTGTTAAGACACGTTTAGACAGAGTGGAAGATTTGTCTAATATTTTAGCACATTTGCAAGGGAAGGTAAATGAACTCCATATTGATATTTCTGAAGCTACAAAAAATTCTAAGCTTAGCACAGCTGATATAAACAAATTCGTATCCACTGTTGCAACGTTTAAATCTGAGACATGTGCTTTGAGGTTATATTGCTACGACGCTTCTCGTATGAATCCTCAAATGTGTGTTCGATTGAAGGAGATGACATTTGAAAACCCATTTTATATTTTCTCGATTAGAATTGAAACCGATTCAGAGAAACAATTTGCTGTAACACTTTTGCGAAAAAATCAAATTGCATTTTTGCAAGTCTATTTACCATCGCGTGGTCTGGATCTAAACGATTTGTTTAATGCCATTGCCGAATCTACTAATTTACATTCATTTATGTTAGATTCTAATCCCGCAAACGGAAATACGACCGTAATTGATTTAACTGACCTTACTAATGGTGGAACTAAGAAATACGAGTACTTGGAATTTAAAAATTGTATTGTGAATTGTAGGAAACCGTTGATCAACAGAAATTGCATTCGTATTCTTTCAATCAATGAAAATTCAAGGGTACAATTTCAGGAAATTGAACCTACGAATTTGCATTGTGGGATGTCTCATGTGAAGGAATTACTGGAAATGAATCCTACATGGCCCGGTGTCGATTCGATCAGATATTTAAGCCTAACTGAATCAAAATGTAAGATCGACGACAAACGAGTGTTTAAATTTTTATCCACTTGTAAAAATCTTCGAATTTTAGAAATTAGTTCTACAATATTCGAAGATGTACAAAGTTTAGTGGAAGGATTGCAGCAACTTGTATTTGAGAAATTTGTTTACAGTTTTGAGAGTTTAAAGCAACTGAATCTGTTCAAAACAATGAATGATAACTGGATGGGTGACAATAATTTTAAATTAGAATCGGTGGATATTATTTATAAATGGGAGTCTATGATTTCGTCTACGCAGAGTAGGAATTGCGTTTCGTCAGAGATATTAGAACTATTGAAGGGTTTGCAAAAAGAGCATTGGAAAAGAGTGAATTTTGTATGTTATGGCAGAGATACTTTTTTGTCGTTGTTAAACGATAAATGTGTAATTGATGTGTCGACTTTTAATGTCGTTCATTATTTATATGGAAGTGATAATGACGATCCTGATTATCATAAGTTTCTTTCCAAGCGAAATGCTTTTAATATTGTAAATGCATTTGCTATTACGTTGAAATAAATTTGATAACTTTTTATGTCTTTGTGGCTCAAAATGAGAGACATTTTATAAAAATTATTCCCAAATACCTAGTTCCTGTGAAAAATCATCCCGATACTTAACTCCTAGCCTTTAGCATATTCGGAGATCTTAACATGGTTTGAATACAGCGCGGGCTGATTAGATCGTGGGTCACGAGTAGTAAACCTCGCCACAAGATGGTGCTACGCTGCCGGACATTTTAATCCTGTTAGTCGTAGACAGTTTTACTGAAAGTTCTTCCTGGTTACCAGAAGATGATCCACACAATCAATAGATTTAGTAATTTTAATTTGATTACTTAGGTGACATGATGACATCACACGTGGGAAATCTAAAGTTTGGTTTGTCATACTATTAATTCCAGATTAGTCTTTCGACACACCCAGGGAGCAGGATAAGGCTTTTCTTTTATAAGTAATCTTGTAGAAAGTAACACTTAACACTAATTACACACCTATTAATGAACAATGAGTAATTTGAAATTGTTCCTATAAATGATGAGGGAAGAAACGAGAGAAGCATTCCTGAAACAAACTATGTTGATCAAAGTACTAGTATGTGTTTAAAATATGCTAGATATAAAACCGGACAATGTTTAATGGAAAATATTTCTAGGACGCATATACAACATAGAAGTACACGCAGAAAGTGTGCTCTTTTTGGGGCTCAATTGAAAATTTAGTTTTGAAATACTCCGTAAATTTTTTTGACCAGAATTATTTCTTTTTAACGTTAGTTGCGCTGTAAGAAATTAAATGAGGTGATATAAATTAATGGTTAATGTGTTTTTACGTTTGCAGGTGACATTCGGATACTAGAAAAATACTAAGCAAATGCGGATTTTGGAAGAAAGGTGGGATTGTTTCTCAAGAGCAGCGTTTCTCAAACGGTGGGTTACGAGCTAATTTTTGGTGGGTTATGAGCTGATATTTGGTGGGTCGCAAAAAGTAATGGAATGTGTTGTTTGTAAAGATATGCGAATTAAAAATGAAAGAAATCGCGAAATTGAAGACAAAAATAAGGTGCAACAGCAATGTGCTGTATCATTCAACTTGTAGAGGAGGTTAAGAGATGACTTTTTCTAGTTAGTCAATAAGCATCACTGGAAAAATTTCAATGCGCCGGAGATAAAGTGGGTTGCGATAGATTGCGTTTCTAAAAAGTGTTAAAAAGTTTGGGAACCCCTGATCTACTGTATTCATTACAAAAAAAAATTATTAATAATTTTTCTCAGTCCTGATGCAGACTCAGTTTATTATTCGTGATAATAGTTTTCCAGTATTAGGTTGGTAGTTCCAGTTGTAATGCTAGTTTGTCTAGTTGTATGTTTATTGGAGCATAAACTGTTAACAAAAGCCCATTATTGTAAATGGATTGTTTCAGACAGTCACGGCTTGTTAAGAAATGCAAAAGGAAATTTTTTTTTAGAAGAATGCTTTCATTTTTTAAGGTGTAGTCTATAAACAATAGAATGATCTACTTTTCTTGTCGTTTATACTAGGTCTTGCTCCAAATACCAATACTACATAATCCACGATAAATTTCACCAAATATCAGTCTCAGTATCACATTTTATTTATCAGAAATAGGAAATTGATTACCGTAATATACATACATTAATAGAAAATTACACAGTACATGCCATGATGATGGATTAATACAACTACTCAATTATGAATTGATTGATTCTACACTCCCAGACTATACAAGTGAAATATACAAGTTAATATTTCTCATTTTTGTACATTTTTTTCTCGTATGCTGTACCATAATCATCTTTTTTATACATATCTTTTCCGTATCCCTTTTTGTAGTCATCTTTTTTGTACTCCTCCTTTTTGTACCCCATATCGTAATCGTCCTTTTTGTACCCCATTCTGTAATCATCCTTTTTGTAATCGTCTTTATATTTCATGTCGTACCCTTTACCATAGTCATCCTTCTTGTAATCGTCTTTGTACTCCATTTCGTACCCTTTGCCATAATCATCCTTTTTATAATCGTCCTTTTTGTACCCCATGTCGTATCCCTTACCATAATCGTTCTTTTTGTATTCCATATTGTTTTCGTCTTTATATTTCATGTCGTACCCTTTACCATAGTCATCCTTCTTGTAATCGTCTTTGTACTCCATTTCGTATCCTTTGCCATAATCATTCTTTTTGTACCCCATGTCGTATCCCTTACCATAATAGTCCTTTTTATATCCCATATCGTACCCTTTGCCGTAATCGTCCTTTTTATAATCGTCTTTTTTGTACCCTTTTTCATAATCATCCTTCTTGTACCCCTTTTTGCCTTCTGACATAAATCCATATTTGTACTCCTCCTTCTTGTGCCCATCTACTGCTACGTGAACGTACGTTTTGTGCGGTCCGTGGTACCCGTACGCCCAGGGAGCTGGATGATGGTACTCTTCGTGGTGGTCGTACTTTTTGCCCTCGTCATACTTTTTCTCGTCGCCGTACTTCTTTTCGTATTTATGATCATCGCCGTACTTGTCGTCGTATTTATTGTACCCACCGTACTTGTGATCGTCTTTCTTATAATCGTCTATTTTGTAATCGTCATGTCCGCCATACTTGTAATCGTCATGTCCGCCATACTTGTAATCGTCATGTCCGCCATACTTGTAATCGTCTTTCTTATAATCGTCCATTTTGTAATCGTCGTGTCCACCATATTTGTAGTCGTCCATTTTGTAATCGTCGTGTCCGCCATACTTGTAGTCGCCCATTTTGTAATCGTGGTGTCCATACATGTGACCGTCGTGTCCATACTTGTAGTCGTCGTGTCCATACTTATAGTCGTCGTGTCCATAGTCGTCCTTTTTGTAATCGTCGTGTCCATACTTGTAATCGTCCTTTTTGTAGCTGTCGTATCCCATTTTGTCTGCGGCTAATGTAAGTCCTGAAGAACTGGCCTTTAGCTTCTCCTCGGTCGCCCTTGTAAGGCTTACAAGAGCCAATATAACTAAAGAAATCTGCAGAAAAAAATTGGTTGATATGAAATGCGAATGTTAGTGGGAGAAGCAACTGGTTTACCTGTGTTTTCCTATCCATGGTGTGAATGTTTATGATTCTTTAGCTTGGTCATCTGGCTTTTATTCGGACTCGAAGTAACGCATCAATGCATGGTAGAGTGTGCGCGTCGTTGTTCATTCAAATGCTTAGCTGAATAAAGAAAGTAAATGGCACAAGATGGTGCTACGCTGCCGGACATTTTAATCCTGTTAGTCGTAGACAGTTTTACTGAAGTTCTAACTGGTTACCAGAAGACGATCCACACAATCAATGGATTTAGTAATTTTAATTTGATTACTTTGAGGTGACATGATGACAATAGGTTACACGTGGGAAATCTAAAGTTTGGTTTGTCATACTATTAATTCCAGATTAGTCTCTCGACACACTCAGGGAGCAGGATGAGGCGTTTCTTTTATAAGTAATCTTGTAGTCACTTAACACTAATTACACACCTATTAATGAACAATGAGTAATTTGAAATTGTTCCTATAAATGATGAGGAAAGAAACGAGAGAAGCATTCCTGAAACAAACTATGTTGATCAAAGTATGTGTTTAAAATATGCTAGATATAAAACCGGATAATGTTTAATGGGGGAAAATATATCTAGGACCCATACACAACACTGAAGTACACGCAGAAAGTCTAGTGAAAGAATTGAAACAACTTGCTTTTGCGAAATTAGTCTGCAATTTCCACAGAATCGAAGCGCTGAATTTGTTTGAAATTATGAACGACAAAAACTTCAATCGCAATCAGTAGACATTCTTTATGAATTGACGACTATAAGTGGTATTTTATTGGTGATGTCAGAACTAGTGAAGGGTTTGCAACAAGGACATTGGAAAAGAGTGAATTTTGTATATCGTGACCATGACCACATACTGGTTTTCGTTTTCGTTTTCGTGATCCAGATTATTATAAATGCCAATTTATGTACATGTTTGTTATGTACATATACATGTTTGAAAATGAAAATGCATTTGCTGTTACTGTGAAATAGATTTGACAATTTATTATAATTCCTCCTAATTCAATAGCGTTGATTTGCGGTGGTGGTTTTATGATCAGTGTGCTCTTTTTGGGGCTCAATTGAAAAGAAGTATTTGATAATTTAGTTTTGAAATAAATTTTTTTGACCATAATTATTTCCTTTTCACGCTGTAACAAATTAAATGTGGTGATATAAATTGATGGTTAATGTGTTTTTATGTTTGCAGGTGACATTCAAATACTAGGCAGATGACCCTCACTAAGAAAATGCGGATTTTCAAGTTTTCCAGTATTAGGTTGGTAGTTCCAGTTGTAATGCTAGTTTGTCTAGTTGTATGGTTATTGGAGCATAAACTGTTAACAAAAGCCCATTATTGTAAATGGATTGTTTCAGACAGTCACGGCTTGTTAAGAAATGCAAAAGGAAATTTTTTTTAGAAGAATGCTTTCATTTTTTAAGGTATAGTCTATAGACAATAGAATGATCTACTTTTCTTGTCGTTTATACAAGGTATTGCTCCAAATACCAATACTACATAATCCACGATAAATTTCACCAAATATCAGTCTCAGTATCACATTTTATTTATCAGAAATAGGAAATTGATTACCGTAATATACATACATTAATAGAAAATTACACAGTACGTGCCATGATGATGGATTAATACAACTACTCAATTATGAATTGATTGATTCTACATTCCCAGACTATACAAGTGAAATATACAAGTTAATATTTCTCATTTTTGTACACTTTTTTCTCGTATGCTGTACCATAGGCATCTGCCTTTTTATATCCCTTTTCATAATAATCATCTTTTTTATACATATCTTTTCCGTATCCCTTTTTGTAGTCATCTTTTTTGTACTCCTCCTTTTTGTACCCCAAATCGTAATCGTCCTTCTTGTACCCCATACCGTAATCATCCTTCTTGTAATCGTCTTTGTACTCCATTTCGTACCCTTTGCCATAATCATCCTTTTTATAATCGTCCTTTTTGTACCCCATGTCGTATCCCTTACCATAATCGTCCTTTTTATATTCCATATTGTACCCTTTGCCGTAATCGTCCTTTTTATAACCCATGTCGTACCCTTTGCCGTAATCGTCCTTTTTATAATCGTCTTTTTTGTACCCTTTTTCATAATCATCCTTCTTGTACCCCTTTTTGCCTTCTGACATAAATCCATATTTGTACTCCTCCTTCTTGTGCCCATCTACTGCTACGTGAACGTACGATTTGTGCGGTCCGTGGTACCCGTACGCCCAAGGAGCTGGATGATGGTACTCTTCGTGGTGATCGTACTTTTTGCCCTCGTCGTACTTCTTCTCGTCGCCGTACTTCTTTTCGTATTTACGATCATCGCCGTACTTGTCGTCGTATTTATTGTACCCACCGTACTTGTGATCGTCTTTCTTATAATCGTCCATTTTGTAATCGTTGTGTCCGCCATATTTGTAGTCGTCCATTTTGTAATCGTCTTGTCCGCCATACTTGTAGTCGCCCATTTTGTAATCGTGGTGTCCATACATGTGACCGTCGTGTCCATACTTGTAGTCGTCGTGTCCATAGTCGTCCTTTTTGTAATCGTCGTGCCCATACTTATAGTCGTCGTGTCCATAGTCGTCTTTTTTATAATCGTCGTGTCTATACTTGTAGTCGTCCTTTTTGTAGCTGTCGTATCCCATTTTGTCTGCGGCAAACGAAAGCCCTGAAGAACTGGCCTTTAGCTTCTCTTCGCTCGCCCTTGTAAGGCTTACAAAAGCCAATATAAAGAAAGAAATCTGGAGAAAAAATTGGTTGTTGTGAAATGCGAATGTTAGTGGGAGAAGCAACTGGTTTACCTGTGTTTTCCTATCCATGGTGTGAATGTTTGTTATGATTCTTTAGCTTGGTCATCTGGCTTTTATTCGGACTCGAAGTAACGCATCAATGCATGGTAGAGTGTGCGCGTCGTTGTTCATTCAAATGCTTAGCTGAATAAAGAAAGTAAATGGCACAGGTGCTACGCTGCCGGACATTTTAATCCTGTTAGTCGTAGACAGTTTTACTGAAGTTCTAACTGGTTACCAGAAGATGATCCACACAATCAATGGAATTAGTAATTTTAATTTGATTACTTTGAGGTGACATGATGACAATAGGTTACACGTGGGAAATCTAAAGTTTGGTTTGTCATACTATTAATTCCAGATTAGTCTCTCGACACACTCAGGGAGCAGGATAAGGCGTTTCTTTTATAAGTAATCTTGTAGAAAGTAACACTTTACACTAATTACACACCTATTAATGAACAATGAGTAATTTGAAATTGTTTCTATAAATGATGAGGAAAGAAACGAGAGAAGCATTCCTGAAACAAACTATGTTGATCAAAGTATGTGTTTAAAATATGCTAGATATAAAACCGGACATTGTTTAATGGAAAATATTTCTAGCACCCATATACAACATTGAAGTACACGCAGAAAGTCTAGTGAAAGAATTGAAACAACTTGCTTTTGAGAAATTAGTCTGCAATTTCCACAGAATCGAATTATGAACGACATCAAACTTCAATTGCAATCAATAGACATTCTTTATGAATTGACGACTATAAGTGGTATTTTATTGGTGATGTCAGAACTAGTGAAGGGTTTGCTACAAGGACATTGGAAAAGAGTGAATTTTGTATATCGTGACACATACTGGTTTTCGTTTTCGTTTTCGTTTTCGTGATCCAGATTATTATAAATGCCGATTCAGTGTACACATGTTTGAAAATGAAAATACATTCGCTGTTACTGTGAAATAGATTTGACAATTTATTATAATACCTTCCAATTCAATAGCGTTGATTTGCGATGGTGGATTTATGATCAGTGTGCTCTTTTTGGGGCTCAATTGAAAAGAAGTATTTGATAATTTAGTTTTGAAATAAATTTTTTTGATCATAATTATTTCCTTTTCACGGTAGTTGCGCTGTAACAAATTAAATGTGGTGATATAAATTGATGGTTAATGTGTTTTGATGTTTGCAGGTGACATTCGGATATTAGGCAGATGACCCTCACTAAGAAAATGCGGATTTTCCAGTTTTCCAGTATTAGGTTGGTGGTTTCAGTTGTAATGCTAGTTTGTCTAGTTGTATGTTTATTGGAGCATAAACTGTTAACAAAAGCCCATTATTGAAAATGGATTGTTTCAGACAGTTAAGAAATGCAAAAAGAAATTTTTTTTAGAAGAATGCTTTCATTTTTTAAGGTCGTTTATACAAGGTATTGCTCCAAATACCAATACTACATATTAATCCACGATAAATTTCACCAAAAATCAGTCTCAGTATCACATTTTATTTATCAGAAATAGGAAATTGATTACCGTAATATACATACATTAATAGAAAATTACATAATACATGTCATGATGATGGATTAATACAACTACTCAATTATGAATTGATTGATTCTACATTCCCAGACTGTACAAGTTAAATATACAAGTTAATATTTCTCATTTTTGTACACTTTTTTCTCGTATGCTGTACCATAGGCATCTGCCTTTTTATATCCCTTTTCATAATCATCTTTTTTATACATATCTTTCCCGTATCCCTTTTTGTAGTCATCTTTTTTGTACCCCATATCGTAAACGTCCTTTTTGTACCCCATACCGTAATCATCCTTTTTGTAATCGTCTTTATATTTCATGTCGTACCCTTTACCATAGCCATCCTTCTTGTAATCGTCTTTGTACTCCATTTCGTATCCTTTGCCATAATCATCCTTTTTATAATCGTCCTTTTTGTACCCCATGTCGTATCCCTTACCATAATCGTCCTTTTTGTACCCCATGTCGTATCCCTTACCGTAATCGTCCTTCTTGTATCCCATATCGTAATCGTCCTTTTTGTAATCGTCTTTATATTTCATGTCGTACCCTTTACCATAGTCATCCTTCTTGTAATCGTCTTTGTATTCCATTTCGTACCCTTTGCCATAATCATCCTTTTTGTACCCCATGTCGTACCCCTTACCATAATCGTTCTTTTTGTATCCCATGTCGTACCCTTTGCCGTAATCGTCCTTTTTATAATCGTCTTTTTTGTACCCTTTTTCATAATCATCTTTCTTGTACCCCTTTTTGCCTTCTGACATAAATCCATATTTGTACTCCTCCTTCTTGTGCCCATCTACTGCTACGTGAACGTACGTTTTGTGCGGTCCGTGGTACCCGTACGCCCAGGGAGCTGGATGATGGTACTCTTCGTGATGGTCGTACTTTTTGCCTTCGTCGTACTTCTTGTCGTCGCCGTACTTCTTTTCGTATTTATGATCATCGCCGTACTTCTTTTCGTATTTATGATCATCGCCGTACTTGTCGTCGTATTTATCGTACCCACCATACTTGTGATCGTCTTTCTTATAATCGTCCATTTTGTAATCGTCGTGTCCGCCATACTTGTAGTCGCCCATTTTGTAATCGTCGTGTCCGCCATACTTGTAGTCGCCCATTTTGTAATCATGGTGTCCATACATGTGACCGTCGTGTCCGTACTTGTAGTCGTCGTGTCCATACTTATAATCGTCGTGTCCATAGTCGTCCTTTTTGTAATCGTCGTGCCCATACTTATAATCGTCGTGTCCATAGTCGTCCTTTTTGTAATCGTCGTGCCCATACTTATAGTCGTCGTGTCCATAGTCGTCCTTTTTGTAATCGTCGTGTCCATACTTGTAGTCGTCCTTTTTGTAATCGTCGTGTCCATACTTGTAGTCGTCCTTTTTGTAATCGTCGTGTCCATACTTGTAGTCGTCCTTTTTGTAATCGTCGTGTCCATACTTGTAGTCGTCCTTTTTGTAATCGTCGTGTCCATACTTGTAGTCGTCCTTTTTGTAATCGTCGTGTCCATACTTGTAGTCGTCCTTTTTGTAGCTGTCGTATCCCATTTTGTCTGCGGCTAATGTAAGTCCTGAAGAACTGGCCTTTAGCTTCTCCTCGGTCGCCCTTGTAAGGCTTACAAGAGCCAATATAACTAAAGAAATCTGCAGAAAAAAATTGGTTGATATGAAATGCGAATGTTGGCGGGAGAAGCCACTGGTTTACCTGCGTTTTCCTATCCATGGTGTGAATGTTTATGATTCTTTAGCTTGGTCATCTGGCTTTTATTCGGACTCGAAGTAACGCATCAATGCATGGTAGAGTGTGCGCGTCGTTGTTCATTGAAATGCTTAGCTGAATAAAGAAAGTAAATGGCATCGCCCCCGCGCTATGCTACTCAGACAATGTGAAGAATTTTTCTTTGGTGGATCGTGAGCTGATTTTTGGTGGGTAGCGAAAAGTTAAGGAATGTGTCTTTTGTAAAGACAATGATTTAAAGTCGACAGACATTCCGGAAGTGAAAACAAAACGAGGCGCAATAGTAATGTGCTTCCATCTAAATAGTATAGATTACTTTTTCTAGCTGGTTAATAAGTATCATTGAAAAATTTCAGTACAGCGAAAAGAAGAATACGCGTAGCATATTATTGTTTTCAATTATTATTATTAATTTGTCTGAGGACACAAATGATTGACTAACATGCTTTATCTAACTTATTTGAAATATTTGTTGTGCCGAACGGGAAAAAAAGACACAATACAAAATGCAGTCGAGTCTCGTTATAACGAATCGAAATAACCCGAGAAATTTGTTCGTTATAACGAAAGTTTGTTATATCAAAATTTTTTAACATGGGTGTTTTATGGCCTAACCTAACCTAAACCTAACCAAGCCATTTTTAACTATACAACAATTAATATGTTATTTTGCTGTTCGTTATAACGAGGTTCGACTGTATCAATTTTATTTGTACTTTAAAGTTAGCTTGATGTACAATAGATGGCGCCAACGCCGTGAATCGTTTACCATGCGAGGTCTTTACGAGAGAGAAATGTGTTGTTGATAAAAACAGATTGGAATGTTTCAAAACATTAATTTCTAATATTTAATGCAATCATGTAAGTTTATCCAGAAATTACTGCTTGTTATTTACCAATAGTACATCTGATGAAAATAATTCAATTTAATATATTTCGCTTTTGCAGTCTGTTGATTCGAAACAGAATGGAATATTTGATAAACTCATTTTTAAAACCAAATATGACTACAATGCATTTGTTTATGCGGTAATTAACCATTTCTGTTTATACTTTAAAAAAAAAAACCACATATGCAAAAATCATGTAAAAAAAATACAAATTAATAATATTTCCGCCCGTACATTGTAATTTTCCCCAAATTTTGTGTAAAAAGAGAAGAACGATGTGCACAACGTGTAAACACAGATTACACGTCGTACTACTTGGCACTGTTATTGCACTGGGGCGGAGTCAGAGCATTTCATCAAGGGGTTGGGATCGAATCATAGAGTCCAACCCCTGCATGGTGGATTGTTCCCTCCTTCTCTCAATACGGTTTTTGACTCGATAGAAAAGACGCCGGCCCAAGTGTGCACGGCTTTTCTCCCAATTATAAAAGCCTCTGGAAAATGGCACTTTTCCTTTTTTTCACCCTCCTCCCTCTTATGTCAATCCTACAGCTTAATACAGAGAGAAAAGGGAGCAACAGACGTCGTATTTCATAGTTTGAGAAAGGACCTCCCCATACCCCCTTCCCCTATTCATTTGTCACATGGAGGGGGACCTCAGGTGTGTCTCAGGTGACTAATATCCTCCAAATACACCGTATCCCTCGCTTTTCTCCTCTTGTCATCACTCGGACTTGCCTTTTGCCCACTCAGTTCGCAACTTCATTAGTGTGTTTTCTCGGTTTTTTTGTGTCGCGTGTATTTTTAATGGTGATTTTTATATATTTATATTTAATCGACGGCTTTTCTTTGTGTTTGTATCCGTTAGAAAGTTGTCTGTGATGCATGCAGCTGCCGAGGACGGTGATTGGTGCGCGCTTGTCGGGCGTCTGGCAAGCTGAGCCCCGGCCAAACCGCAAAATGACGTGTCCCTGCTGCTTGCTTCTGCTCTCCTCGTCTAGCAACAAAAATTTCACATAAAAGGGAAGGAAAGAAGAGTCCAAATGATGTGAATAGGGTGGGATTTAGTTTGGGTGACTTTGGTAAATATTTCAAGTGTAGGCAATGGAGAGTGGCAAAACAAATAAACAAACAGTGTAATGGACTCCCTACTTGAGTTTTGGGTGGTGTAAATGGGTAGGGAATGACTGATAGGTGGTAATAATGTAGTGGTATCGGTATTGATCAGTTCGAAATGAAATAGAAATGAAATAGAATCGGTGTTGTCTTTTGAAGTATTTTAACGGAGAACGAAATTGGGGAGAGAAAATTTATCAAATTAATACATTTGAGCTGAAAAATCTCAGATTTTTCATAATTTTATAGTTTTTCCATAATTTTTTCTAGTTTTTTCTTTGATTTTCTAGTTTTTTCTTTGATTTTCTAGTTTTTTCTTTGATTTTCTAGTTTTTTCTTTGATTTTCTAGTTTTTTCTTTGATTTTCTAGTTTTTTCTTTGATTTTCTAGTTTTTTCTTTGATTTTCTAGTTTTTTCTTTGATTTTCTAGTTTTTTCTTTGATTTTCTAGTTTTTTCTTTGATTTTCTAGTTTTTTCTTTAATTTTCTAGTTTTTTCTTTGATTTTCTAGTTTTTTCTACAATTTTTTTGTTTCTTTGTTAGATTTCTGATTACCGGTATTCATAATTCGTATTTTTGTATACGGAAGTTTTCTGTGGAAAATTACTACCTTTACGAGCTATTTTTCAGAAAATAGGGAGATAAATTAAGGCCACGTTTTAATTACACATAAAAACTGCTCATTTTACAGCTACGACCAAATCCAACATAAAATTTTCTAATTTTATTGGAACCATAAATTAAAACAACAATTCTAAAAGATAAACGTTACAAAACATCCAAAACCCGTTCACAAAGCAAGAAAACCCAGTAGACAAGCTGAATGTCCCTCACATGTAACAGTAACCAACATAATTGACATGGATCCCGTTTTATCAGCAAGAACTGTCAAATTGGAAGTTAACAGCAGACTTGATCGTCACAAAAACCTTCTTTAATCTGATAAAAACACGTCAAACAGAATCGGTGAATCCATGAAAAGAAACATTATCAATTTCAATGAGCCACAATTTTATCTCCACTCCAGTGTCACTTCGAATACGAGTCAGTAGTCACCGATTCGCAACAATCCTATCCCCGTATCCATCTCTTATCCTCCATTTGGCTCACAGATTGGGTGGTCCCGCCTAATCTCGTCCTCATCAGACCCAGGCATAAAAGACTATTCCGCCACTCTCTTAATCACACGTTTGCGATATTTTTCCTCTCTTTTGATGCATCATAAGCTTTTAAAAGTGGGCCCGTCCTCCATTTTGCATCCCCTCGTCGCATCTCCGCCCATCTCTGCTTATCTCATCTCCATTTTTCTCCTAATGGAAGGGCACCTCGGTAAACATGGCGGCAGGTGTTTAACATGGGACCAGTTTTGTAATCCATTTAAATCGTCCACCTGATAAATCATGGACTCTAAATTATTACATTTATTTGGCTTTTTAATTAGCCACGTAGCAGAGTTGAGACATGATTTATTCTGTACTTAACGAAAGTCTGGTGCGTGGAACGAATTTTTAAACATTTTCATTTCACTTTCTTCGCTTCTTTTTTGAGAAAAATTAAACGCATTCGTGCAGAATTTTATTTCCTTTTTTATTTTTTTTCAAGGATGAGAGGGGAAATTGAAGCAGCACTTGTCTCATTTTCCCTTTCTCAGCTGTTGGTCCTGCTTGAACCTCCATTTTGTGTCCAGTGGGGGTTTTTGTGCGCGATTTGTCGTCGAAAATGAATGAAAATGAATGAATGCCAATTTCTTAACACTCAATTGAGTTTCTAGTGATGGTTCCTGGGGAGGAGCCTCGTGATATTTATTGAACGATACTCGAAGTATAATTCCCAACATATTGAGAATTTTATCCGTTGATTATTTTTATTTTATGCTTTTATTAATATATATAAAGTTGTAAATAGTTTGATGGATTATGGGGGGAATTCTTTTTGTAAGTTACAAAGGGAAAGAAGGAAAAAAATCGATGGATTGCAAAAAGTAAACATTAGCGGGAATAAACATGGCTTATTCAACTTCCCCCTCAATTCCTGCTTAATCCTGCACGCACGTGGCCCCTTCCAACATCTTTTTTCGGTCAAAGAAAGTGCGACAAGTAGTGCTGTAGTCGTCTTAATCCTAGTGTTAGAAAATACTTGAAGAACCCTTGAAAGAAAATTGAAAAATATTTGAAATAAATGTCTTACAACTGAAAAATACTTGCAAGAAATGTCTTACAACTGAAAAATACTTGCAAGAAATGTCCTAAAATTGAAAAATACTTGCAAGAAATGTCCTAAAACTGAAAAATACTTGCAAGAAATGTCCTAAAACTGAAAAATACTTAAAAGAAACGTCCTAAAACTGAAAAATACTTGCAAGAAATGTCCTAAAATTGAAAAATACTTGAAAAAAACATCCTAAAATTGAAAAATACTTGAAAAAATGTCCTAAAATTGAAAAATACTTGAAAGAAACGTCCTAAAATTAAAAAATACTTGAAAAAAATGTCATAAAACCGAAAAATACTTGAAAAAACATCCTAAAACTGAAAAATATTTGAAAGAAACGTCCTAAAATTGAAAAATACTTGAAAGAAACGTCCTAAAATTGAAAAATACTTGAAAAAACATCCTAAAACTGAAAAATATTTGAAAGAAACGTCCTAAAATTGAAAAATACTTGAAAAAAAGTCATAAAATTACATTTTCCAAGGCTATATTTAACAAAATGACCGTCTCCACCCAGTTAATCACATGAGTCGCCATTTAAAATTTAATAATGAGAGATTTTTATCTTTTTGTATGTTCGTGTGCCCTAATATCAACAGCACTTAGCAGTGATCGCATTCTAATCTAACTTTTCGGGATAATTTGGACGCGCACTCGATAAAACGAAGCAGCTATTGAGCGCTTACAATTAAATAATGTTTGAAACGAGGTTGTTAGGCAGCGAAGCATGTATAGTCAACTGGTGAAGAGAGGGGAGATTGGAAAGGGCTCGTAGGGAGAGGAGAGAGGATCGAGCGAGGGAGAGGTTTTGAAAAGAGGAATTTCTCAATCAGAATGCAATGAATGTGTGATGTGTGAAATGAGTTTTGTTTCCATAGAAACATCAGAGGATGAAAAATTTTAAGTTGCAATCTTAATTTACATGAGTTTCCTGCGCGTTTTTTGTTGTTTCTTCGCTTCGCTGCTTCGTGATCCGAATTTGAGCCTCTTTGCAAGCGCCTCATGAATATTTGAAAGCGATTAGCACTTTAAAATCGTGCGCGCCATTTTGCTCGTCGCCCGGTGCCGATCGTCGAATCGAGCTTTTAAATTCGACACGAGGCGCACTGGTGTTGCCCTTACGGTTGCGCGGAGCCATCTTTTTACATGACAAAGGAAGGGCACGATTTGAATGCAACACGCCAACTGGAAATGGATTTGTAATAATGTAAATTAAAATAATTACAATTCCTAAAAAAAAAAAAAAATTGGATGGAAAAAAAAAATTTTTCTTTCTGCTTTATTTATTGCTTATATTAAGCTACTTATAGACGAAGTCGGATTGATTGACACAAAGTGATGACGTTATGAAATGCGTTCATAAGTTGTCAATGGGAATTAGCTTAATCAATTCATCGCGCAGCATCTTTTGTCCCGCGTCCACGTGTTCATTTCTCTATTTTTAATATTCACCGCCGTCAATAATTTGCATTCCAGCTAAATTGGCTGCGAATTCCATTCATGCGACCCGCACGCCGTGGCCAGTGTCCACCTGGTGTCCATCCGTCCAGTTTGATCTGCTTTTATCCCGTTTAACCCTTTGATCATTTAACATCCGTGACGGATGTCCACTCAAAGGTAGTAACGGAAACGCGGACAATCATCTGCTGCTCAGTGGCCATTAAACCCGATCCGCGTTTCTCTTTCAGGTGCCCTCTTTGCTATATCTCACGGAGGGCTGGAATCCGCGCACGCGCATGGGTGGGCGTATGTGTGGGCGGGCGGAGCTCCTTTGTCATCACGCAATATGTCGGGCCCAATGTCAGAGGATCGGGGTCAAAGAAGGGATAATGTGGGGGCGTAAAAGGGGGTTTCTAAGGGGCATAAGGAGATATCACTCAAATAGGGTCATGTGTATTTAGAAGGCGAAGGTTATTATTTATTATCAAAAGATGCGTGTGTAATTTAATGTAGGAATGTTGTAAGGTATTAAGAAAATGTGGGAAAAGACTGTGTTGGTAAATGACAGGAAAGAAATTGTTTACGGTTGTAAATAACGGCTGGAAGAGCCTTGCTGTCATGGAAAAGTCACCGCAATGGCTTTGTTTTATTGTGTACAGTCAATCGGATGATGTTGAAATAACTTAAGTTTAATTCAAAGTGAAGGTGAACATTTGTAAAGCGATGTTTCTTGTATATTTACATTGGTTGTAGTGAGGTTTGTTGTAATTGAATTTTTATAATTATAACGAATTTTGTAAGATTAAATACATTGAAATTATATTGCAGGATGCATTTTTTAATACATTTTGTAAAATATATTATGCTTCAAATGCATTTTTTCAATTGTATATTATGAAATGTTTTACGTTTTGGAATGCATTAAGTGACGTTTTTGTGGATAGTGGGATAAATATCTCACCTTTTTTAAATTTTTTTTGCTTAAATTAAAGCCAATTAAACATGTTTTCAAAGTATTTTTGTGGATATTTGTTTAACTTTGAAACTTTTGTTTCTAGCCCATTTGAGGAAAATGGAATACTGACAAAATCCGAGTATTCCAATATTTTGGCTCGGGGTTGTACAATGAATTTCTGGGGAACTTTTAAAGAGAAATGCGGAATACATTGTGTTTGCCGTAACCAGTTTCTTGCACGTATTCACAGATTAGATAAATACGTATATAAGGAAGCATTTTGTCGCGCATTTTCTGAGCATTTTAACTCGGATAACAGATGGAGAATGGAAGAAGGAAATTGTAGTACAGCTCCCCCTCCTTCTGCTGACTTTTGACTGACATAATTGGATTCCTGTTGACTATTCCTACGCCTCTTAGCACCTAGCTGTTGAGTAAGTGGAAAATATATTTTCCCGTTTCTCGTCCACCATCTTGACTCGCGGGTCAAAAGCACACTACTCCCCGCCGTCCCTCACAGAGAATACAGTTGCACTAAGTTGACAGGTTCATATAATGCCTGGTTGTCAGTTTGAGATGGGGAAAGGAATACCTTTCACGGCTACTAACGTTTACCCCATGCTGACGTTTCCTTAGAATTTGCACTCCCGATACGAAACCGATACGTTTCGGAATAAACAGAAACCCAAGTTCATTTAGATTTTGAACAAGATTAAAAATAAAAATATTTTTTTAGAATTTCTTTTTCTTTTTCTTGTTTTGTTGTATTAGCCTTGTTTAGTTTATTGTGAAGGACAGGGAGCACAAAAGAGTTCACGCCTGTAAAAAGAGGTTCGTCTTCCCGCCTGCAGGTGAAGTGTCAAACACAATCAGAGAGAATCCAGGTGAAGGAAGAAATCAGAAACTCAAGGCGGAATCTAGGGTAGACTGTAAGGCTAATTTGAATAGGACTTTGGCTATTGCACGTGCATTACAACACCTCAGTTGTATTCAATAACATGGCGGCGGTTTTTTTTCTCTTTTCTTATTCAAATGTGAAAAAAGAACGGAAATTCTAGACAATTCTTCGTATGGATTTCTAATTTCTATATAGGAATAGCTAGAATATTTGTTGTGATTTTGGTGTAATTAAAACCACGCGTGGCAGTTGTTTGAAAAGTTGCTTAATTGAAATGTCAAAGGAGACCGGGCACCGGAAACACTAAATCTTGTACGTACGATTGATTTATCTTTTATTGAATAAGGTACACATAGCGTATATATGTCTATTATAAATTATTACAGCCATTTTTTTTTTCTTTTTTAGAATTATATAATTATATAATTTAATTCTCTCTAAAATTTATGCAATCAGCACTCAGCTACGCCGCTATATTTGTAGAATTCGGTTAATTTTCTCGGTTTTCTCTTTATATATATCTATATCGGTTACGAGGGGCTCATTGAATGTGATGCGTGTTTCATTCTGGCCTATGGAAGAAAAAAAATTAAAAATTAAATTAAAAAAATTTTTTTCGGTGAAATAATAGGAGGAAAAAAGATGAAAAATAAGATAACGGGGATATTAATTAAGGTATTCACTTCTGTAGCCCAATTTGGGTGCCCCTTTTTGCCCCTAAACAAAAAATTGACAGGCCGCATGTGCTGAAGATACAAGAGTCGGATATTAGTGGAAAATTTCACATGGAAATGAATCGCCCCACTTAATTGAAGGCTTTGGGTGAAGAACTCGATTCGGGATTAATCAATAAAATGACAGGATCAAAAGGGGAAAAAAAAGGAAACGGGCGACGGACGCGTTTTTTCCCTCCCTCGCCACCCAGTGCGAACGCATGCGACAGCTGGGAGTTGAAAGAAACAGGTTATCCACTACATCCGCCCCCATATTGAGGATGAAATTATTCGAAATACACGAGTTTTAGGGTTAAAGCGAGTCGAACGGCCATTTGGTTAACGTTTCCTGCTCTGCTTTTTCTCTTTGAATAGGTGATGGCCATAAAAACGGGCGTTCTTTTGCCAGGTATTCAAAGAGTTAAACACGGTGATTTGGAGTCACGCGTGTGGATTTAGGTGCGCACCACTGGACTCGCCTTGGAGCTCCCTTTTTTCCCTTCGCTCATTGTCACATTCTGATTTATTTCATTGCTTTCAATTATACCTTTTTACACTTTCATGGCTGCTATGCGTCTTTTAACCCTGGATCAAAAGGGGCTCGAGCCAAATTGCTTCTATAGTTGAAACATCAAAAACACTTTCCCCAGCGTGCATGCGCTGCGCTTTTTTTTCTTTTTTTTTTGAAGTGGATTATAAGAAATTAAAATAAAATATTGGTTTGGAAAATTTGTAATAAAAATTTATTAAGAGTTATTTTTCAACCCTACGGGAATAGTCTAATTTTTCGACTAAAATTTACTTTTTTCTTTAAAAAAAAAGTTTATTTTTGCAAATAAGTAAATCGTGAATAAGTGAAATAAGGTGCGTCCAATGGAATGACTAAAAATTTGAAAAAAATTAACTTCTAATATTTTGATTTAATTTTGCTTTTAGGATTATTAAATATACCACTCAAGTAATGTCTGATTAAATTTTCAGACTGATTCAATAATATTTATTTAAAATATCAACAATAAATCTATGGAGAATAATGACCAGACAAGTTTATGCCAATAACAGACAATTTTCTATCATTGATGAACTAAAAACTGTGATTGACGGATATTGGGGTAACATCTCTTCTAAAACTCTGGAAAAATTAATTGTGTTTATGGAAAATAGTCTTTTTGAAGTAACAAAACATAATGGAAAAATAATTGGTCCATAAACAAACAATATTTCCAATTTATTGTTAAAGAAATTTGTTAATTGTTAAATTCCACAGACTTTTTGGACACCTGTTATTTCATTTATTGTTGATATTTTAAATAAATATTATTGAATCAGTCTGAAAATTTAATCAGACATTACTTGAGTGGTATATTTAATAATCCTAAAAGCAAAATTAAATCAAAATATTAGAAGTTAATTTTTTTCACATTTTTCGTCATTTCACAGACTTTTTGGACGCACCTTAAGTGAACCGATCCAACCCACTGTGCTATTTTCAACGTTGAATTTTCCAGTGTGATTAAGCTTGGTGCCCCAAAAACCCACCATTCGACCACCCGGCCCTATACAGAGTATTCTATAGTTCCATCAAAAAAATAAAACAAAGCAAAAAACAATTGGTGGGGAAGAGAGAATGGTTGTAATGATTTATGAATATATTTCCTTTTGTTTTAATTTTTTCTCACCTGTGTTCGTTTTACACCTTGTCACCGTTTGACAGTGAGGGGGATGGGAGGAGGACACGAAAAAAGGGTTGCAAAACATACACATAGGGATATGAACAGATGTAGTGAATATGCACACGTGCGCTGCTTTTTTTAAAGCGGCGCCATGATTGATGGAGTATGTGTACGTAGAGTTTTTTTTTCTATTTTGCCTTCCCCTTTTAACGTGCAGTTTCAGGTGCGAGGTTGAGATTTTAATAAATTAGCATTTTGACTGACATCCCTAGGGTTATGTTTGTATTTAACTTTATTAAAGGAAAATGTCCTCTCATGTAGTTTACCTCAACTTCCGCTTCCGCTTGGCGTTCTCTGTACGCTCGTTGTTTTTTCTCGAAATCTCGTAACCGTAAATTGTATCTTTCAATTTGTTCCCGAAGAATGGAATCCTCTGCCTAATAATAATAAGGTTTTTTTTTATTTTTTGGTGTAATCGTGTTTGATTTCATTTTTTTTTTCATACTTGAGCGCGTTCTTCGTCGTATTCCAAGCACCCAACGCCGTCTAAACGTTCCAAATCGAACCATCCACGCCACCTAACGCACACACCGTTGAGGATTAATGTGCCAGATTTGATTTGGACCTAAAAAAAATTTAAAATGAAACAAATTTTCTTTTAAAGTTGCGAAAATAGAATAAATGAATCCGCTGCAAACATAATTCACTATCAGAAATAACACGTCAACACATTTTTATTGAGGAAAATTGATGTTTTCAAATTTCACACCGTTTTTTCCCTCTTCCCTATAATTTAAAAACAACTTTCAGTGTGCAATTTAAAAAAAGAAAAAAAAAAGAGAAAAGAAAATGGTTCAACAGTTTTTATCCCACTTCACCCTCCAATCATAAAACTGTAAAATTCCCACACTGAAAATGGGAAATAAAGAACTAACATTTTATTCCTCACTGTGATACTTCAAGGCCAACAGGGTGCCCCTAGATGGATGCTCATTTGTACACCTTGTACCTATTTTTTTTTTTAACAAAATTAAATGTTTTTTAGTTTATTTTTTTTTTAAATTTAAAGAAAGAAAACATTGGATCGCTTGATCTAGCCATTCTTGTGTTTGACACCCGAGTGTCACTTCCTCTTTCTCCATCTGCTTGTTATCAACCCCTCCTGCCCAACTGGTATCCCGTTGAGGACATTTTATGGTGCGACAGTCCTGTCAGTTTATGGCCATCCATAAAACAATTAGTTTAAGCTGGATAAACACAAGTGATTTTGTGATATACTTCCGGATATTCCTCAACTAAATTGTTTTCTAATCTTTCAACGATAAAGGTGCCGATACACATGTTACATTTTAAAAGGAACAACAGAAACAAGACAAAAATATATTTTAACCTCGTAGCACCGGCCTCGCGCTGATAATTTCAGCATGAGGTGCTAAAAGGTTATTAAAAGACCCAAAATTGCTGGAACAATGAGGATTGGGGTACAATTATTGTTGCTGAGGCTTGGTTTAGGCACAAATGAAGTCTTCCTGTGTTTATTTTCCCATTTGAACCCAAAGATGGTTAAAAATGTGCGTAATCACATAGAAAATGTGAAAGATATCGACAGGAAACGTGTAAAATGATTTTGATGCATTAAAAGTGTTCACAGTTTGAGTGTATTGTTGGATATTTTAAAATTTCATACCTTTCCTTGTTCTTTATCGAAGTCGACTTCTTTTGACTCGGGGTCCAGTGTGTTGTAGCCATTGGCGCACGGCCGGAAAATCAGCTGGATGTTGATACCCGTGGACAGGAAAACCTAGAGAGACAAAAACAACAATTCCGATATATTAGTAAATAGTTAAACAATCGACCTTTATTGTTATATTGTAATTTTTTTCAAGGGGTTGCTTTGTGTTAGGCTTTCGTGCAAACGGGAGAAAAGGAAGCCGGACAAAAGTGACAGCAGTTCCTCTTCCGTCCTTTTAATAAACGGCATTTAGTTGACACCGGTCAAGTGTAATGTTGTTTTTTTTTATCATATCCGCTCGGAAACCCCACACGAAATTTTAAGCATATATCTCGAATTTATCTTACCAACTCGGTGTGTCCTTCGCGGCACCCATTCTGGAAACGCATCTGGCGTTCCTCGAGTGGGCGATCACGGTATCCAGTATACCGCACCTAAAATTATAATAAATTAATATAAACTTTGTGTTTTTGAGGGATTTTTTTGGTGGGTTTTATACCTCGCCTTCTCTGCTCAAACGACGGAATAATTCGTCCGTGTCGAATTTAGTTTTTTGATCGGCTACCACTCGGGGCATGTTGAAAAGAAATTTTTTCTCCTGACCGTATAACGCGAGTGCATCCAACGGCAACATAATGATCACAACACCATTTCAAATACATCACATTGGCCTAGATTAGGGAAAATTTTTTTAACCCTGCGAAAATGCAACAGTGGCGAGTTCACAGTGGGCGCAAACAGGTCAACACGGAGGACGTGAAATGAATAGAAAAGAAAAAGAAAGAAAAGAAAAGGAAAAAAAAAAAAAATACACTTTCAATGACATGAAACCGGCTAGACCAATCAGAACGGAGCATTATTTTGACTGACACACACAGACATTCCCAACTCAACTCCTCCTGATGATCAGTTTTAGGAACGGCTCTGTCTGGTGGCGAGTTTCGACGCGGGGATCAATAAAATCAATAAACCAATAAAATTCAGCACAAATTATTACAAGTTAACAAGAAAAATACAATTCCAACGTGTAATTAACAATTATCTAACATCAACTCATCCCTACACACTTATTACAATGATTATAGTGTCTAATTATGTTGTTTTTTTTTTACCTGTGGATACACACGAGTGAATCTGTAATTGAGGAAATTTAAACTGAGCTTTGTGATTTCGGTGCCACCGCTTTTAGCCTTTTTTCCTCGTCTTTTCACATGGTGAGATGTGATGGCAGCCGTTTTATCTCATGTTGTCCGAATTTAAGGCGGTGCAGGGTCAGAATTGGGCCCCTCCTCCGTCTCCATTTAGCGTTCTCTTTTGAAAAGTTGCCGGCCCAAGTGTGCACATTGCACACCTTTCTTTGAGCGCGAGAAATAAGGTTGCCTCCCTTGCTCTCTTCTCGTGTCAAGTCGAACTGAGAAGGGAGCAACTGACGTCATATTTCAAGCCCACAAAAGGCCGCCATTCATTTTGTCGTGCGAACGGCCCTCGGGTGTGTCTCAGGTAACAAACATCTTGCAAATAACACCGTATCCTTCGCTTTTCTTATGGTGTCATCACTCGTGTCGGTCCCCTGCCTCATTTCTTTGTAAACCCCAATTTACTTGTTTACTCGTGGAAATTGCCTCGAGTAGACGGGTTTCGAGATTTCAATTGAAACGAAAAGAAAGAAATGCAATTTAATTCGCAAATTAAAAAATAAATAAAATGAAATGAAATTTGGTGCTTTTGAGTGTGTATAGGTTGGCACGCATTGTGGCATCTGTGTTTTGGTTGAGAAATGGCAACGGCAGTTACAACCGAGAGCAAATAAACAGCGTAGTAGTTGTTGATGTGAATATTTACCCTCACTTGGGCGCAGTGAGGAATTGTTTGTTGTGATATTTGTTCAAAGGGACTCGCTCTCGCTTCTTGTTTGTTATTACACGCATTTGCTGTTATTAGAGGTGACGTTTAGCAGTTAAAGGTAATTTGTGCGCGCGCGGAATATGTCTGTAAACCTTTTGTTTGAATGGGCTGGGCTCGAGGAGACACGTTGTTCAAATCAATATAGTCCTACTTTCAAACTCAGGACGAACCAACCAAAAGACCCTAATGGGGGGATGAGGGAGAGCGGGAGAAATGGACGAGGGATGGATAGAGGCCTCCAGCAGTGAAGCAATGGAGCAGAAGTGAGAGTTGTCATCTGAGTCTATGGAGCTTCAGAGATTATCGATGCTTATCTAATGATGAATGAAGTGGGTACTAGACTCACAATTGTAATTGACGACATATTGCATGAAAATATGCTGAATGGGACAGGATTTTTAAGTGAAACTGGAATCCAACGAAGAGATACAATATCAAAGAGGTGACTTAGAAAGATGATGCAAATGACGATGCAAATTAGCCAGGTGGGCGAAGGGAATTCCATTAGATGCACGTGCATTTTTTTTTTTTTTGTAAGGAATAATGTGAATTTTTTGGGATGGGCGCATTTTCCCATATACATTGAGTTTTTAGGGGGCCCAAAAATGTTTTTTGGGGGACTAAGTAGATTTTCCTTATTAGTTTTATTTGGGGGGCCAAACATATATTTTCGGTGGGGGGGGGAAACCCGTTAATTCAGGGGGGTCATTAATAGCAATCCAATGAAATTATATTGCAATGTATTTTGGCGAGAACGCATTTTGTAATAAATTTTTGCCTGTTATTGGTTTGTAAATGATAATGCATTTTCAAAATGCATTTTTTCAATTGTATTATGAAAAGCATCATTTAACGTACGTAGAATAATGTTTTTTTTTGTTGTTTCATATATTTTTAACATAAATTGCCATTCGAATTATGGATTTATTATTTGAATTAGTTGAATTTATTGCAGTATTGATATATATTTATTTATATATGTGTTTATTTGTCCTGAACTGTGCCTTTGAGAATTGCTGTTATTGCTCATTTCCTATGTTATTTCTAACTTACTGTGTATATTTCTCCATTTTTATGTAATGTTTCTTCTATTTGTGCTTATTCTTAAGGTTTCTATGTATTTAATAATTGACAGTCAGTTAGGTAAAAAAAAATTTCGAGCCCTACGAGTTATTTCTGTATTAAAATATCTAGATATTCTGCTTGTTAGTGTGTGCGCCAGCAGGGGGCCTTTAGAGGTCGGCGGCATGGATGGTATCTTCACAGTGGAGTGTGGATTACTCTTTAACTTGTGAATTCCACGTGCCAGACGTCTTGGTGAATAAAATAGAACAAGATGATATAAAGAGGGTTTTATTTAGTTTGCTACTGGGGTGAGTGAGTGAAGTTAGACGGGAAGCAAACACCTTTGCCTAAAAATGGTGAAGGATACACGAGGATTAAGTCGTCTTTGGCGATCAATATTTATTTGCACTTGTCAATCATATTGCGCTTAATTCTCTCTTGTCGCCTTCTTCCTTTCCATAATTCCCCGTGACCCATTTGAGCCGTGACCCGACACGTGATAATTGTAGGTCAGCGAGGGAAAATGGCACCCTCCCCTTGAGAAAAATCAATATCTGATATGATGGATAGGAATATAATGAATCGGAAAAAGTAAACACTGTGTCACGGAACAAATATGAGAGACTCTCTCTCTCTTTCTCTCCCCTTTATCCTTTTCTCGTTCCAGTTCCCTTTTAATCCTTCACACGTGGGAACGAGAGTATAAGTCAGAGAATATATCCAAAAAATTGTAAATGCGCCAATCCAGGTGTAATAATGGCGGCTGAGAGGGAGAAAATGAGAAATAAACGAATCCAATTAAAATTTATCAATTTATCAATTTAAATTGATTTTTTAAAAAAATATTTGTGTGTAATTTATTGTAAATTCATTATCAACACATGCTTGATCCTTTCACCTTTGCTGTTATTTTCGAGATAAGAGCGTGATTTTTATCTCCCATCCGAGTTGTTGAGCGCTAACAGTTGCACATGCGCATGATTTGAAGGCAGTTATCGTTCGTTGCATCCTAATTAGGCTTTTAGAGGGGCATTTGTGCTGCTCTCGTTATAGCGAAGTGGCGGCTTCGAGTAATGCGAGTCGGGGTTTGCTCAAGGGAAGTTGGGAGTTAGTGAAGCATCTCTACGTCAACTGGTGGGGGCTCTGCAGTATTGTATGGACTTAAGGGCGGGGAATGGACAGAGGAGAGCAGCGGAGGCAATGAATGAGTAATCTGTCTAATGAGGCTAAAAATTAAGAGAAAATAAGCTCCAATTTTGAGTCTCACTTTGAATGAGTTCACTTTGCGCTTTATATAGCGGTGCGACGAGATTCGTTCATTCGGAAGAAAAATAGGTAATTTTGTTAATGATTTCTATTGAATATATGGTGGGAGTTGAGGTTGGACGTGGATTTATCATTTATTAATCGAGTTTTGGCAAAATGAGGGCTGAAAAATGGATTGAAAAATGAAGTTCAATTAAAATGCTGTTTGCAAATGAATGTTAGGGCTAAAACGATTTAATTTTGAATTAATTAATAATCCAAAACATGCGTTTCGTATACGGTTAAACATAAACCCAAGAGACTTATGCCTCCCCCTCGGCGCCCCATGGTGGCCCCATCTGGGGGCATGCGGGCAGGTGCGTATCACGCTCGACCGTACGCCTGGGCGGCCTGGGCGGGGCAGAGCTGCTTTGTCGATACGTATATAACATGTTGGAAGTTTTATCTGGGGACAGGGGTTATGCAAGGGGTAAGGCGGGGGCGGAAGGAGGGCACTAGGGGGCCATGTTGCAGCTGGAGCTGTAGTGCGATGGGAGTTTATTTTGTGTCTTGGGATTGTTTTTTTTTTTTTTGCTTTTACTTTTATCTTTTAACATTGCAATTGTACAATTGTGTGAAGAGTCGACAGGGGGTGAGAGATACTGCTGTGATTTTCGTGATCAACAGATGTTTTATCCTGGGGTGTGAATTCTGTAATTTTTCAATAGAAGTTCGGGGTTAAAGGGGTCATCTTAGTCGAAGAAAGAAAATATTACATAATGTAAATAAGAAAATGCTGCGCGAGGGGGTGGAAATGTGTAATGTTGCAGCAGCACTGGAAAAATGTTTGCAACAAAGACAACATGTGATTACTGTAAATGCTCTGATAGAACACACGCGGTTTATTGATAGAAGCTAGATTTAGTAAATCGGTTTGTTCGATTTAGACAGTTATTTTAGTCGTTTTGTTTCATTTTGACATTTGTTTCAGTCATTTTGTTCAATTTTGACATTTATTTTAGTCGTTTTGTTCAATTTAGACATTTGTTATTTGTTTTGTTCAATTTTGACATTTGTTTTATTTGTTTTGTTCAATTTTGACATTTATTTTAGTAGTTTTGTTCAGTTTAGACATTTACTATTGTCGCTTTGTTCAATTTATATTTATTTTTGTCGCTTTGTTCAATTTAGACATTTATTTTAGTAGTTTTGTTCAATTTAGACATTTATTTTAGTCTTTTTGTTCAATTTAGACATGTGTTTTATTTGTTTTGTTCAATTTTGACATTTGTTTTAGTAGTTTTGTTCAATTTAGACATTTAGGTATTTTAGTCGCTTTGTTCAATTTAGACATTTTTGTCATTTTGTTCAATTTAGACATTTAGGTATTTTAGTCGCTTTGTTCAATTTAGACATTTTTGTCATTTTGTTCAATTTAAACATTTATTTTTGACGTTTTGTTTAATTTACATATTGAATTTAGTCGTTTTGGTCAATTTAGGCTCACTTTGTAAAGGACACCGCGTTCAATTAGCATCCCGTGCCTCAATGAGACCATTTACAGTAAATACAAAAACATAAAATAAAAGAACAAAAGAAGGAAAACAACAAAAGTTTTAGCACAAAAAGGATACATTTTGTTTAATCTGTTTGTGGTCAAGAACAGGAGGGCTCAAGTGTGGTGTCTACGGTTTGTGTGCGCGCATTTAGACAATTAAGTGAACTGTGTCCATCTTCATTTGGGTTTGCAGCTCCCATTTGTCCACCGACTCAAATCCAAATTGAGCTACTTTGTCAGGCTCTCTCACCAGGCCGCTTCTGTTGCGAAACACAGGGGGCCTTCCAGAAAAACCCCCGTCTCTCCCTCCCAGCAGTGACTTGTGACTGACATAATTGGATCCCTGTCGACGACGACGACGACGACGACTTCTACCACTCGCCCTGTTTACTCTAACCAAGTTGGAAAAATATTTTTCCTAACCGATCTGTCAACTCGAGCTACAAAGATTTGTGACTCGCCCATTCACTTTTTACCTGCGCTGCAAACGCAATTGACACATTACACCCCATGTGTCATTTTGCTACTCGAGAGGGTGAAAGGGTGTGGAAGAGGTGGGGGAAATGCAAGCACATACTTTACCCCAAGCTGCGTTTCTTTTGACTCTCTCGGCTGAGGTGTCGGAGCGTATCCTCATCAGTCACGGAGTCCATCCCCCGTGGAGGCCCGCGTTTGTCACGAATTCCGTGGACCTTCAAATGGACCTTTGATGGCTTTTGTTGCTCATAAACGGACGGTGTTAGTTGGAATGTGACGGAAAGGTTTAACGCTCGCAATTGACACGTTTTCCATTTTTTATTTCGTATATTTAGACATTTACACGGTAAATATAAATTAAAAACATGACGGGACAAGAAACATAGAAAATCTTTCTAAAGAAACATGAAAAATGCCATTTATATTTTATAATGGAATATTTATAATTTTTTTTTATTTTTTTTTTTTTAGCGGGGCAGTCGTTCTTCGTTTCCGCTTCCTGTCAATTGTACCCCGTGTTGACAACCGCTAGCATTCAATTGCTGGTGACGCCGTTGCTGTCTTCGTCGACTGAAGGTGCCATCAAAGACAGAGCCGCTTGTTTCTTCCTAACCTAGGAAAATTGTGAGGGCAAGAGAGGAAAAGAAAAAATAAAAGAAGGTGAGGGGAAAGGAAGAGAAAGACGAGATTCCTTAATACGCGGAAGAACAGAGAGTACAACAACACTGAAATAAATTTTACACACAGACAACGATCACAACGACGAGTTTTTTGTTGTGCTGCCCCCGAACTTTGCTGCCGAGCTTAGAGGACTGCGAGAAGCGAAATTGTCAATGGAATAAGTGGAGTGTTACAGGTGAGGAGTGATGACAAGCAGATGGAAGCTAATTAAGTCGTTTTTCAGGGGTGGCGCCCCCTTTTTGCCCCCCTGAACAAAAAATGACAGCTAGGGCCATACGCATAGAGCACGGGGTCTCCTGTATTAGGGAAATTTTCACATGGAAATGAGTGGCCCTACCTAATTAAGGGGCTTTGGGGTGAAGAACCTGATTAGGGATTAATCAATAAAATGACAGGCTCAAAAGGGGCAAAAACGAAAATAGGAGACGGAGACATTTTTTTTTTCAACTCCCTCGCCACCCATTGCGACGGCATATGAGAGGGGTCGCGGCGCATGCGCCAGCTGCAACAACCGACATCCCCCACTGCCGATTTCATTGAGAAGATTTTTTTAAATACAAATAAAATTAGCTTTCTCAATAAAATTCCAAAATTTGGACAAAAACAGATTTTGGGGCTATTGTGATGAAAGCATTGAGGAAATTCTCAGGTGCGCAAAAAGTCCCTGTGAGAGCCTAAGACGCGTGTTATGTCATTGTGCAAAGGGGACAAATTGATCCTAATTATCCTTTGATCCGGTTTTTCCCAAAAAGCGTCAAAAACTCAGCAGTGTGAATACAAATTCCCCCAGGTAACCCCCTTTCCCTTTCAGTTGGGGGCGTCTTTGAAATTTTTTCCCATTTTCCTCCGCATTTTAAGATGGCGGCATCCCGGAGGCAGACGTGCTCTTTATATTTGTCGTATAAAGCAGCTTTTTTTTCTTTCTTCACGTATTTTTTTTTTTTTTTTTATTTTACTCGCATCTGGTCTTTGGGGTTTTGTTCGATTTTTCAAAAGATCAACATGACTCCGAGTATACTCATCATTAAAAATCAACACATGCGCACAATCAAATAATTCTCGACATTTCTGCGTTTTATTAATAATACCATAAATACTCTCATTGTGCACGGGTCCCCATTAGACCGTGGGTCTCTAATAAATCTAAAATTTGTAATTATATTGTGCGGGTTTGTAATTTATAAGGACTATATATAAAAAAAAAAGGTTTTTTGCGTATTAAAATGGAGTTTTTGCAGTAAATGAACTTGAAAAGTGCGATCTGCATGTAAAATGGCAATTATTGCGCAGGTGACCATTGTCCAGACACCGTAAATTGTCGATATGAAACTTCGGACAATTCTGAATTCAATAATTTTTTTTTAAACGTGGGTTTCTATTAGTACGCGGGGAAATATGGGTTTTGTAAATAGAGCGCGGGTGTTGTATTATAAGATTATACTATACTGTTGAGTTTTTATTATATATTTTTAAGGGTTGTGTATAAATGGGTTAAAAGGGTGATTTAAGGTTCACGGTATGTTTAGGTAGACGTTGCTCGCTTTCAAGCCCTTCTTTTTATGTTGTATCAGATTTATTTTCGTTTCATCCAATTAAACCTTTTTAGTTTTCATAGCGCCTCCGAAAGGGGAAATGTAAGGGGGTTTGGGTATAGGGAGGGAGGCAGTACAAACGCCTTCTGCTTCGAAAACCCCTTTATAAATTATGTGCTCACACCTATATTTGCTAACTTCAAATGTTTGAGTGATTTATTGGTCTGGTAGTTTGAAATGTAATGAAAATTTTACGTTAGACGGGCGAAAAGTGGTCAAAACTGGCGAGAAATCGATGGAAAAGTCTAATTAAAGTTGTACAGTTTGGCCGATTGGGACGCATGAAGTTGGTGTTAAACGAGACAAAAGGGGTTGGTCAGTCGGCCAATTGGTTCCGCTTGACCGTTCATTAATATTCACAGGATTCACAAATTAAAACAAAACGAAAAAAAAAATTTATTACAAAGAGGTACAAAAGGGATAAACAAACGGGGAATTGGATGATATTCAAATGCGACACGTGTATAGAATTTTTACTATACAGCGGTATAATAAAAAATAAAAATAAAGTCGAATCCCACACACTTTAATATCATTCTATAGCTGTACTGTACGTATATTTATAGTCATTGGCACTAATAGTCTTCGAATAATGTTTGTGTTACGAGTTTGTCAATGCACCTACTGGATAACGAGGTATTCGTGACCTCACCTCCACTTCTGCTTCCGCTTGCCTTTCTCTGTAGGCGCGTTGTTTCTCTTCAAAGTCCCGCAGTCGGGCGTTGTATCTTTCTATGTGTTCCCTTAATATGGTGTCTTCCATCTGCGTTTGCAAATTTAATCATTGTAATTAAGTTTACGCCGTTTGCATTGATTTCAATGGGGGTCTTACTTGTGCACGTTCTTCGTCGTATTCCAGGCATCCGATGCCATCGAGCCGTTCTAAATCGAACCAGCCACGCCACCTCACGCAAACGCCGTTCATTATGAAGGGTGATTTAATGTGGACCTGGTAATGAATCAAACATAGCAATTTATTAGTGAAAATGTGAGAGATATATGGAAGTCGTAGAACTTCTATAGTTATTACGTTAGGCAGGCAATTCGAACATTAAAACGCCCTCCGTAAGCAAATTTGCCCGCACACTGCACTGCAAAACCAGCGCATTCATATCATATAAGATAATTTATGCCGTGTTCACACTTGAACCACTTTTCTACAAAACCCGCCCACTTTTAGAAAGTCTTGTGTTCACACTTGTTCCAGTTTTCTACAACTCAAAACAAAATGGCAACGCTTCAATGTACAGGGTGTCTCAATGTTAATAGATTGTTGTGAACACCCTGTATATTAATCGTTAGTCGTGGGCAGTGTTGGGCCGCTACTGGAGAAAGAAAAAATGGTCTTTTGTGGATTTCTTCAGCGGTACCGGTACTGTATCGATTGTTTTATGGTACAGTACCGCTACCGCCAAAATGGCAGCCAGTTTAGTCCGTTTTTAGTGGTAGTGGGCTTGCGCACGACATTTAAACTATACAAAAATGTCTACGTGCAAGTTGAATACGCCTAATATATATAACATTAACATGGAATAAAAACTGAAGCATTATTGAACACCGAATTATAATTTTATCAACCCGTCCTCTCTTCCGTCTGTTATCCAGATGATGGAACAAAACAAAAAAGGAAAAAAAAAAAAACTTGTCCAAGATGACCATCGACTCTGTTTTCAAGTCAGGCATGCGCTTTTTGCCTCTCCAATGTACAATGACGTTGAATCGAGGGAGCACCCATCAGGAAGACCCCTTATGCCCTCTCGCGCGTCCCCCTTGGGCCCCTTCTGTCGTCATCTACGATAAGAGATAGAAAAACGAAGCGAGGTCGATTCAATTGAAATGACACCACCTGTCCTCCGTCTCATATATTCATGAGGGATCAATTTTAACCCTTTCAACACCCATAATGCACTCAAAAGGACTCTAACCGGAGCTATAAACCCTCGGCCGTGACTTTGGCTTCAATTTTTACCTGTTTTTTTCGCTTAGCCCTTCGCAAAAAAATTTGATGAGCTTCCATACTCAAAAGACGACACCTGGAGGGCTGAATAAAACTGGGCATCGGGTCCGAACCCCCACGATAAGGGGTGGAGCGACAATCAAAACGATAACCGATCGGGTTCTAAAAAAATCTCCCCTAAAAAAGGGTGCGTTCAAGATTTCATCAGGTGGAGATTTTAAAGGAACTTAAAAATTATTTGTTGGTGTCGTTTGACCATCCAACCCCATATGGTTCAAAAATACATTAAAATTATATTGCAATGTGTAAAATGAATTGTGAAATGCATTATTTAACGTATAAATGGAATGCATTACGTGAAAAGCAATAAAATATATTTTTGAATGATTGGGCCCGCATGTGGAATTCCTGTGGGCCTTAAAAGTGGAGTTTGGGCCTGCAGCAAATGTCATAAACTGGGAAAGAGGGATTCGAGTGGCGTGTGAATTCCTGCCCGGGAATTTGAAGAAGGGACCCGGTTGAATTTTTCGGTTTTGGAAACAAAATGGTTCTTTTCATCTTTTGGGATGATTATTGCAATGGGTTCAACTTCAGGTTTGTTGAAATTACCCAAAATTGGGGTCGAGGGGACAGTATGGGGCATGACTTTGCATTTTAGTCAGTGATTGCCCTCGCCCTAGGCACCCCTGGAAGCCCCTTGGGTCCCCTATTGTAATAAATGGTAAACAAAAGACATGAGAGCGGCGCCCCAACTGGTGGGCAGTGAGTCGAGGAGCGAGCGCGAGTAGACTGGTACGAGAGAGAGAGAGAGAGAGTGGGCAGGGTGACACAAGCCCTCGAATGACCCCAGCACATGAAGCTTGCTAAATGATGGACATGCATCAGTTTTATAAGATGGGATTGGAATGTTGCAATACATTTCACCGTTGGTATCGTTTATTTTGAAAAAAAAAAATGCTGCGATAACAGAGATAAATTTTCTATTTATTTAATAAATTGATGTTTATTTTTAGTTTGTGTGATTTGATAAATGTTTAGTCGGTTAATTTTGAGCTAAATTTTGCCTAGGAACAGTATTTTGCTACAAATTTTTGATGGCAAAATGTTCTTTGTTCGTTTGTGTAGGAAGAAATTAGCTTTGATTGTTGATATATTGCTCGTGTATTGTTTGAAATGTAGACAAACAAAAGCGTTTTTTCCTATCTCACTTCCTGGATCTCGTTGAACAACAAATTTGAGCCGTCTTTGCAAACGGTCAAAACAAAACTAATGTCCATTGAATCGCTTTAAAGCTCCATTTAGAGGCCTCGCTTCCTTATAACCCCTATCAGGTGAACCCCTCTTTCTAACTGCACTTTTCAAGTCCAGAAAAGTGACTTGTCAACTTTACAACACTCATAAAACAATTAGTCAAGGGGTGGATAACTGGACAAGAATAAAAAGATGAACCTCTGGCAGTGTAATAAACACTCTTTTTTCTCGCTCTCTCTCGCTCTCCCCAATGCTTCTCTCCTTCCCCACATGTAAAAAAGAAGGAAAAATCACAACAAACATTGTTTGTAAAACATTTCTTTCGTTTTCTTTCTTAAAAACGAAGAACTAACGAGATAACACTTTGGAATAGTGAGAATTGACGCAGTTTCGGTTATATACCTTATTTTACCGATTAAAAGTCGCCCTCGAATAGTAGCCGTGGCTGAGACACCAAGAATACCGTATTTTTGCAAAAGTACGGTATTGTTTCCGTATTTAACCTCACGAACGATGAACGTACGCTTCGTTCGTGACGTTCAGACTTCGTTAGTTACATTAAACAAATGTAACAAACGAAAAACCGAAATTGTAATTGCTGACAAAAATGGCAGTTTTGAATAAGAGCCGCGGCTCTTAATCGATAAAATACGGTAACTGTTCTGTGTTCAATATTTTTTTTTTTACCTTTTGGTTTAACAAACATTGAACACCTAAACGTGGGTGATAGTGCGGGGGTGAAGCTTGAGGGGGGTGCCTGAATAGTGGCTCAGCTGCCTCCGGCTTCTCATTTTAGGCTTGGCTGAATCTGTTTGGCTGGTGGCCTTCTTTGCTCATCTGCAGGCCGTCGTGTCATTCACGACCCCCATCATAAAGACGCCGCTCTATTATCATGTCCCTCTTATCTAACAGCCAACTACGGAACATGTGTATCCACAACATCAAATTCCATATACCGACACCACCATTTTCTCTTTTTAAATATATATATATTTTTTCATTCCATTTTTTTCAACACTCATATTATATGGTGAATTTACAATGCCCCTTTCACGTAGGAATCTCGTCCTTGACTCCTCGCGAATTTCGCCTACGGCTTTCGGTTATAAATCTCGTTGACCCTTGTGTTGGCTGACAGGATAAACGAAAAAACAAAAACAGGGGGCCACACGCAGTAATTTAGCAGTGACTTACGGATGACTTTTAAGCTTCCCCTCTATCATCATTTTCCCGACGCATCACGTTTGTGCATCGCGCAAAATGGCGGATGCCTTGTTATTTTGCGGGCCCGAAACACCCTTTTTGCGAAGGAGGAGAAAGAAATTGGATGGTTTGCTCGTTCTTACCTTTCCCTGCTCCTTGTCGAAATCAACTTCTTTGGCCTCGGGATCGAGTGTATTGTATCCATTTACGCACGGACGAAACATTAATTGCAGGTTGGTACCTGATGCAATGAATGCCTGGATAAAAAAGAAGGTGCAATTTTTCAATTTGATTTAATTTGGGATGAATTTTGTTTAAATTGAACTAGTTGCAAGATTTTTAGGCGAAAAAAAAGCATCAAAATGATTGATTTAAAGCGTTTTACGGCTAATCTAGAAATCATTAAATTCTAACCCGAAAAAACGCATTTTTTAAAAATTTAATACATTTTAATATCAACGGGAAATTACCCGATTAATAACTATTTTTTATCGCTACACAAATTTGATAAGACATCAAATATTTGATTTATTTAATTCCCGGTTGTGAAATGATATTTTCTAAAATAACAAGAAAAAAAAAATATTTTTTTTTTTTAAAAATATGTAATAATAATTGAGTCATAATGAGCCGTTATGCATTTTTTTACATCATAACAAAAACACGGGATTGTGAATCAACATTAGTCAGGACCATGTGTGCATGCATCATGCGTCCGGTATTGCCCAACAATTGCCGCGGCATTTGGTGCCCAACCCACGGCATGCACTCGCGCGAGTCATTCTCACTTACCAGTTCGGTGTGGCCTTCACGGCACCCATTCTGGAAACGCATCTGGCGTTCCTCGAGTGGGCGATCGCGATATCCCGTGTATCTCACCTTACAAATCAAAATTATAACGTTAAATCCCGATTATTTTTAAATATATATAAATATACGTGTATGTAAGTGGAACCTACCTCGCCTTCCCGGCTGAGCCGACGGAATAATTCATCGGTTTCGAATTTGCTCTTTTGATCGGAAACAACACGAGGCATGTTGAAAATATACGGTAACTTGTTGTGTTGGTCATAGAGTGCATCGAATGGCACCATCATGCCACTAGCCGCTTCCTTCATCTCCCCACCGCGACACGGCTCGGGTCCGATGTTGGGTGTCTGGCGTTTGCTCATTTGCCCGCGTCCTGCTCGCCCGTGATTGGCTGCGCTCATTTGCCTCCAGGCTGCCTTTTGGAGGCAGACCCGGATATGGAGCCTCGAAGCTATGACGTGGTGATGGAATGCGAGATTTAAGAAAAAAGGGAGAGACGTAAGTTCCAACATCCAAAGATAAAAAAAAGAAAAACATCCCAATAAAAATAAACCCAGATAATTTTTTAATAATTTTCAATTTAAAAAAAAAAATAATGAAACAAAGTCATCATAAAATATAGACTGGAAAAAGGCTTAATTCTCCGTAAATGTTGTTTTTGATTGGTTTTTTTCAAGGTTGTGGTGCAATTTTTATGTTTACGTTTGAATTTCACGACTGTAGATGATTGTTTGATTTTTGCTTGTCGTTTGGCGCAACATTATAAAATCATTTTATTATTATAACTAAGTGACTAAATAAATAAGTGTTTATTTCCCAGGGCCTACAAGAAGGGACACAGCTGTGTAAATGTGTTATATTTCTTCGGACATTGACGGACCATATTTGTATAACATATTTATTTAAAATAATTCGCAACTGTAATTTTTTTTTCTTTCTTTTTACAATTCGTGTTCACCCTCGTGTGTCCCATTCATGGTGCCATTAAACAAGCAGAAAATCGCCGTCTCCGCGTTTCTGCGCCTCGGGGTCCGAGCTCCGCTCTGTGGATTCGCCACGCTGCCACCCCCCGCACGCGACGTGTGACGTCAGAAGCACAAGACAGTCGTCTGGCACGTGTCTCGATTGCACGTCTCATCGCATCGTTAACAATGCGTTTACGAATGCGACTTGTACCTGCATGCTAATATTCCCCATCACTTGCTCAGATTTCGGCGCCAAATGAATGAAGATGATGCGATGGAGATACCTTGTCTCGCCATTGGTTAAAGCGGGTCAATGGCGTCATGAATTAGTCACCTGTCATTCGTTGGGGTCCTTGCAAACGGAGGCGGGTCCAGTGTGATTCAGCAGCCAATCCGGGTGTGTCAGCATGATTGGTATAGATGTGACACTTTGGCTCATCACGTGACTCGCATGCATCTTAGGAGTAATCGTTAAAATATGCAAATGAGTCACAGCGAGTTCTCAGAAAGGGTCGGCGGTTAGAAGTTGGAGTAAAACCGCAACCCTTGTGTGCTGGGCATTAAAGTTGGATATAATGAGCAGTTTAGATTTAGATGAGCAACACATTTATATATAGTGTTTATAAAATGGCCAGTGTGGAATATGGGACGGGAATCGGACGTGGGGCTCGTTAGTTTCTATCAAATCGCTATCAAATTTCGAGTTTGGCAATAACTAAGCCAACTATTGTGTAATTAAAGTGAGAAGGCATGTATACACCAGATGTGGATGCAGTCCAGACGTACCACTCCTCTTTACAACCGCAGTCAGGCGCCACTGAGTAAGGCAAATTTATTAGTTCTCGGTATAAAATGGGTGCGTAGGAAATGTTTCCTCGTCTCTGATGATGGATAATCGATTGATTTAATTAGCACACAAACAAGAGGTTTTATTTTGAGTTGCGAAACGTGGAGGTAAACACAGCTGATGGTCTGTGTTTTAAAGGAAATTGTCACCAGAGGGTGGTGCTGTGTGTGTGTGCCGCCATTGGATGTATGAAATGTGGAGTTTCCTGGATTATGAAAGCTCGTCTGAGAATCATAGTCTGTGTGGCTGTTAGGGTTCGGAATTGGTGGCGTGGAAACATAACTTCCTGTTTGAGTGTGTTATTAGCAATTTTGGAGTTTTGTATTACCGGCATTAAGGTGCAGAGGTGGCAATTAGTGTTGAGTGTAATTTTGTTTGCGATGACAGCAGTCATTTTGCAAGTTCATTTAGATTTTTAGGTTTTAAGAAACTCAAATTAAATTAAATTTGAAACAACAATTTTTTATCAATTATATCAACAGTTTGATGTTGTCATTTTATAACGGTTCTTAGAACTGATAATTAAATATTGCACAATTTCAGTACCGTAAAACGGGGTGGATAGGAACAGCAATAATAAATAGGGAAAGTTATTGTAACAGTTATTGCTCTCAAAATAATTAAAAATCGCATTTTAAAAAATCATGTTTAAGTGTTTTCGTTTTTATAATTTTTAACATAAAAAAATCTAAACATTAAAAACATGACTTTTGAACGCAGTTAGTGTTTATGTTGAAAGAACTTGGAGAAAAAAAATGAACATAAAATATTAAATAAAAGTTGAAATGGTTGAAAATTGTCCTACATTTATATAGTTTTGTCAATTCTCTCGTTGGCACTCGAGAACAGGTAGCAGGTAAAATATTAAAAGGAGTAGAGAGCACAAGCTGGTTCCTGCAGCCCTCGTGTTATACACGATTCATGCTTTCCTACACAACAGTTAGATAAGGATGATGATAATACAGAGGCTTCTTTATTGCTGCAGGGTCCATGAATGACACTACCGCCTGCAGATGAGCAAAGGACCTTTTTCTCTCGATCCCACCTCCCAGCCAAATAGACGCAATCGAGCCGAAAATGAGCCGCCAGAGGCAGCTGAGCCATCTCGGAGCCTCTATTCAAAGAAACCCCCGAGGGGATTACGAATCCTTACACCAGACCAGACAGACACTAAATGATCCAAAACAAGTCTGGTCACACATACACTTGTGCTATACTCCCACATTCAGAGAAATACCGTATTTTACCGATTAAGAGTCACCCTCGAATAGTAGCCGCGGCTGAGACACCAAAAACACCGTATTTTTGCAAAAGTACGGTATTGTTTCCGTATTTAACCTCACGAACGATGAACGTACGCTTCGTTCGATAAAATACGGTATTTCAAATTGTGTAAGTTCTATAAGTATAACGGCTGGAAAAGGGACATCAATAAACCTCGATTCAATTGAACGTCACTCAATCATCCAAGCGAGGATGGATAACAACAAAACAATTAAGTCACTTAGAAATGATTATACTTGTTTGTAAGGGAGCAATAAAGCGTATACATGGATGCCATACGACCGTAATTATAGGCCATTAACAATTTCATGACATCTATAACGTTTATTTTTAAACGATACCAAGTTGCGTTTAATATTTTTCGAGAAATTGGTCGAGTTTTCGGTGATTAAATCATGTATATTTACAGTCGAGTGATGATTGGGTGATCAACAACCGTCGAAGAAAACAAAAGCTGCACATCATTAATTTGAATTTGTTATACAGTGCACGCAACTGCTCGCTGAACCGAAACAAGTTAAATTCGATTAATTTTTTTGTTCCTGTGTGTGTGTATACTTTCTTTGTCAGATGATTCTAATTGCATTCTAAGGGTTGTTGTGTTGTGAATGGGGAAAAGATTTATAAGATGACTCATGAATTTGAGTTCATGAGAGTCAATTGGTGCCAAAAATTTAATTGAAGCGCCCTTATTTTGATAGGATATTCATTCTGAGGGGGTTATATAGAGCTTAAGAGTAAAAGTGCAGGTGCGCATGCACCATCGATGCACGACTGCCCACGCATAACGAGGGGAAAAAGGGAGATGATGCGGGGGGTCGAGGCCTGAAGTGGTCGTGTGCACGGAAATTTCTCGCTTATTTTTTTCACCTGTCCCTCAGAGTTCAGGTGCAGGAAATGTGCGCTATAAATCACTTCGGACGCTCGTGGGGGCACGGAAGGTTTGACCTTGCAGTTTTTTAGCTCCTATTTGCTATTTTTATGGCGTTTGATACAGGAAAAAAAATTGGAAGAATGTGCTGAGCTTTTTGAAAATTTGCAATTATTAATGGCGGGTGCGTGTGCCGGCATAAATTGACGGAAATTTGGTTTTTAGTTTAGGAAATCTGGGCATTTGTCACACGCGTTTAGAGCTTTGCAGCATTCCACAAACGAATTATAAATTAAATGGAATTGTGGATTTTTTTTTTTTTTTTTTTTAAATTAATTTTTATTTTATATATATATTTTTTTATTTATTTGTCGCGACACGGGCAGCGAAATGTCTCGTATTAGTTGTTTGATGTGACACCGATCGATTTGTTGGATGTAAACAAGTGGAGAGACACTTGCGTGCCAGCGACCGGAAACGGTGAATTCACCTTTTGCCATTACAGTTTCGATTATCGTATCGTTATGAACTGCACCGGGCTAATTGGATGAGGAGGCGTCACGAGTTACACAACTGTAATCTTGTGCGGAACGCACGCGTAAGGGTCACTTCCGGGCATGTGTCACCACCCTCATCAACCCCTGACGCTTCGGTTCGGCGCGCATGAGCAAAAGGGCGCCAATCTAGTGCCCTTTGTCGCCCATTTATAACAATAGGGGGCGCCAGGGAGAGACGAGCAAGAAACATGTGTGGGCCATGTTGGGAGATGGGTGAGAGTATGTTTTCCCCCAATTTCACCTTTTTTTTTTTACGCCTACTGCATTTTTTTTAAGTATACAAGAGGGTGGGTGAAATCTTAGATGCCATTCTACTAGTTTTGTAATGCGACGCTGAAGATGTGCATTGATAGACGTGTAATAAGATGTGAATGACGAGATAAAATTGTGCGTCTTAAGAAAGCAAGTTGATCACATTACGATCTCACAATCAGGTGTGGCTTTTCATCAGATAAAAGAGAAGATCAGCAAAATACATAAAAATCCCACAACAAAAATGTGATTTAGCATCGAAATAAATTTAAAAAAGAAAGGAATTCACTGAGAATATGTAGGATTTAATAATAATTCAATATTTGCTGATGTTGTGATAATATTTTCGAATGTAGAATGTATTTTTTGTAATTTTTAGACGTGTTTAAGGTGGGAACTAAGGGCACAATGCTATAGGAAAAAAATAAAAACTCTCCTTTTTCCGTTTTCTTAAAAGCCCATTCTTTACCTCATGACAGGATTTTGACGCGTTTTTAGAAAAAGAAAGGGAAAAAAAACCGGATGAAGGGATAATTAGGGCGAATAAGTTCCGCTCTGTAAGGAGATCACGTTAACAAAAAGCTGTTAGATCTGGTGACAGATAACGTGAGAATGAAATTCTGCATAGAAAATCCAAACTTTTGAAAATTTCAAAAACTTGAATCCTTATTCGACTAGTGTTATGTGTATTAGGCTTGTTAAAAGCCCCGTTTTTCAAAGGAAAATTTGTAATAAACACTTTTCTAAAATAGCACTTGCCCCGGCTCAAACTCAACTTCTCAACTTGTCAATCTGACTTCAAGAATTGTATGAAATCTGTCACTTGACTGCAGCCGTACTTCCAAGGACCAGGTGTTAGCAATGAATAGAAATTGGAAAACATAAAAATACAACTGAAAACAGACCCGAAAAATGGTTTCTCGGCGAAAGAGATTTTTATAAGTGTCGGAAACTTAAAATTTTATATCAAATGTATTCAAAGTTTTAACGTGGGTTTAATCAGGAGATGATGTCATTTTTGTTTTAAAATTGAAGTAAAACACAAAATATACAAATTGAAAAGAATTTGTACGTATTTGCTAGCGTAAATCGACGATAACAAGACACATTATACATTCATTGCTTTTCAACTGGTTAACTTCCTTCACTTGACCCGTAAAATGCCCTGTTTAAGCAGCAGAGGGTCCCATGATGCCCCTTAGCATCTTTCAGCGATGAAAAGATGCTTCCCTGCCTCACAAACCTCATTGTACGATGTATAGAATCATCAGGGCAAATGGAGGGGTGTGTGTGAAATTGACAACTGATCAAAATCATAGTGAAAACAAACTTGAAAAAAAAGTTGATATAGGGGACGATTAAATGAAAGACGCACGCACACAAGAGCTAGGCCAAGTGCAGTATTGTATCATAAGAAAGCCTCATCCATCATCAAGTGTCAAAACTATACTTATCAGTTTACCACCTGGTGGAGAGACAGACGTGTGAAAAAGTGAACATGTCCACACACATGCACTGCAAAAAGAGCACCGATGTTTGCTTTCACCGATTCATTATCATCGCCGTATCCGCCATCGACAGTTATTGATAGGCTGCGACCTGCGATTGTTTTCGCCGTTCCGTGTCCTGAGAAAACATGGCGATGAGTCGATGACGTAACGTGGAAATCCGTACACCCAGCTAGTAAAATTCGTAATTTTTCCAAACATTTTGATGAAAATTTCCATCTCGGATGGTTGACATCCGAATGAAGACATCAGAGGGAGGGTAGAGCGAAGAAAAGATGTAACACGCAATAAATTTAGATCACAGTGGTGTCGCTAATCCCCATATGGCCCGGGGGGAACACGATGCCTGACACAGGAATTGTTCTTGACAAAGACTAAAAGTGAAAGATGTTTGCTTCCGGTCTCGCGTTATTCACAGACCTCCCCTGATATAGCAAACATAACCCCCTTAACTCTTTTATGCAATTCGTGTTGAAGGACAAGCTGTACGACTAGGTCACTTAGGTATGGATTTAGTCTGTAGAGAGGGGATCACACCTACAAGTGCACCTAGCAGAGAGAGAACAAAAATGAAATGATTTCATGGAGATTTAAACGAATCGAACTATATTTGCTGATCGCAGTGTTAATATTGATGCGCCACACTGTGCTATAGGGGTTTCGGGCACTCGATCAGCTGTTGGTGGATTATCGACTGCATTATATCACTTAACCCAGGGCAATTGCTTGGGAATTAGACATGTGTAGGCATCGGCAATATACGACACAGAGTGTCTGTTTGGAGTACATCACATGCAAATCCCACGGATCTTTTCCGGGATCTAACGGGCTTTACACTCAGGCACGATTGCGCATTAAAGTTAATGCAGGGTGGTGGATATTGAATATATTAGCTGTAAAAGTTTCTAATTGATGGAGATAAACACGCAAGGCAGCAACGCTTTGCTTTGTGCACGTTTCCTTTGGTGGTATATACTGGTATATCCTGCTTTTGAATGTTTAAGCGCGAGTTGTATGACGTGTGAATGGAATCGAATGGTCTGAAATAAACAGGAAATAGTGAAAATTCAATAGCAACATCTGTCTATATATTTTGTGAAATGTGTGGCGTCCGTCAGGACCGTCACAGATAAATATCGCGCAATATTTATATAAAATAATGTGGCTATAACGATTAAAATTCGAATTGTGAATTCTTTTGACCGAGAAAAATGTGATGACAAAGAAATTAGCAAACTGGTGTGGGAGGAAGCATGGAAATGAGGCACGCGCCCACGCCTGCGCTTTCTCCCTTTTTCTCGTCTCTGACGTTCGCATCTCATGTAAATTTGTGCACGTGGCTCGCACCAGGGGCTGGAGTAGCCGGAGCATGAGGGGGTCGAGGAGAGTCATTAAAATCCGCCCTCTTTGCTCAGACTCAAAGGATTTTACACGAAAAAATGGTTGAGAATTCATCTCCGCCTCGCGTACGCGTATTACATTCTCATCCATGGCTAATGACGGTCGGGATTTCATTTAGCATCCAGGCGGATGCAGAGGGCAGAAAGGATAAAAGGTGCTGGCCATACTCGACCAGTGCCAATTAAAGGGCGCAACACTCGGGCGGAAGAGGAACTAGACGCTTTTTGTCTCAATTTCCTATTGTCAATTGCGCGTCATTGAAACTAAACACATGTCAGGAAGTCGTGGTCTTCTTGCTGTGTAAATAAAAATATTGTATCGGGCGACCGATTCATTCGATTTGAAACTGTTTAAATGGATGAACGAAACCAATTTTTATTTATTATTTGGTAGAAAAACATTCGGCTGGGGGTAAAAAATACTGTAATTTGATTATTTGTATTAAGAAGGAAATAAGAAGTCGCTAAAAATGTGATAAATGTTTAATAAAAGCCGAATTGGGTATTGGTTGGAATCATTTTTACGTGGAACGATATTTACCTCGCCATGTTTCATGTTAAAAATCTCAGATGAATAGCACCACGTTTAAAAATCAACGGGTAGACGTTGCATCTTTGAGGAGCTTGTTGGCCGGCGAGAGAATTGAAATCAAAAAGCTCGCATTGTCGCCCATAGCGGTTAAAACTCAAGTGTGATCGGTGGCGGCACAAAGCGAGTCTTTTTGGCCTTTTTTGTGTTCGTATTATTGGCGGTAGGTGGCAGGATTTTACACGGCACCAGATTTGAATGTTGCCTAAGTTTGCTCATTAGATATTTATCAAGTTTTTCGACATTTTAACAAGTAAATTGCATTTCTCGATCGTTTTTCTTTGATGGAATTTTTCGTGTGTTCTCATTAATAATAATTGTTATTTATTTTCTATGGATGTAGGGGGATGGAAAAGGTCGATCTCTAACAAATTATTACGGACTACAAGAATATTTAATGCGGATTGCTGTTTATCTGTTAGTTTTATTTCAGTTTATCCTGTACTGGTTATTTAGGTTGAATTTCTTTCTTTGTTTACAGTTTTTGCAGTCGTTTTTACCGAAAATATATGACAGTTTGACATGAAAGCCACTCGAATATGTACAGTAAGTTAATTTTTAAATTTTAAGTTTTTGTTGTTTTATCCCAATCCCATCCCATCAGACACTGTGATTAGTCGCCATAAACAGGTTTCACACTTTCTTATTTTTGTTTCGACTGTGATTTGATTAAAAATAATTCGACGACGCCTTGAGGGAAAATTAGAAATATGAAAATCAACGGCGCTGTTTCTTCTCGAGCATCGTCTGTGTGATCGCAATAATAAGCAACTTAATTTACACTTTATTTTAGTTAGCTAAGAAGTAAATTTGTAGGAAACATGGCAAGATAGTTTTGATTTGTATATTTTCTGTTGAAAAATTCAAGTTGGCAAATCGAAAATCGTTTTCACAATGTCTCGTCTCTCGCCATCGCCACGTTGAATTTTCTCATTGTTACTCGCCATCTTGAAATTTCCATCTCCGAGTTGGATCCAAAACGAAATTGGAATAACGAGATGATTTTAATTTTTAAAGCCGTTATTGTGGCCATATCGAAGAGGGTCAATAAATTGTAACTACAATTTTTCTATTTTCCATTTTCAGGTTGGACTTGCGTCACAGTGCTTTTCTAGGACCATACGATAAAAACACCAGCTGAGAAGTAAATAATAAAATTTAAATATTCCGATGTAAATATCTTATAGTAAAATATGCAATTTTTCCATGCTTATAGGCTGAACGAAAGCGGATCTTTGGTTTCCATCAACCGCAGTCTGAATCTATTATCCTGGTGCATGTACAAGTATACAATGTTCAATGTGGGATATGAAATGATATTTTGTTGCTGGTATCTACAACATAGAAAAAGACTGAAAATGTTACTAAATACAGAAATAATTTATGATGTAGAGCTTTTCTTGTTTAGTTTTGGATTTTGGAATAAACTTCTCAAATGTCTGCCACAATTTTTGTCAAACTCAAATGTTTTTATTTTTTTTGTCAAATGTGTAGTTGCTAATTTTATTTTTTGTGTGTTCCGGAGAGCATTCAATTAAATTCCACCAACATTCTTCTCCAATAGTCGACTGGTGACTGGGGAATTAAAAAGAAATTCGTCCTGTTTAAATTTAAGGCTATAGGCATGGCACGTGGACTCTTACGACGACGAGCTAACCATCCTGGCAATTCTGAAATCTTAACATCGGCAAGAGCAGTATCCGCTGTAAAGAAGTATATATTTGTTATATTTTATTTGGGAAAATGCATCACTTTTTAAGACGGCCGTAACTTAATTAACCCTAAATTAAATTTAATGACTTAAATTCTATAAAATAATGCAACAACTCACGTTTCCCGTAAAACCGAGAAGGGTTGTAAGGACCGTGCACTTTAGAATTATATTCTTTTGGAAATTGGCCGATATCACCAATTAATTTTTGGAAAAACTGAGAAGCCATCTTTGTAAGCGACGACCGGGAGCATGCGCAGAGCAACAAAAATGGCGCGGAAGTAAGAATCAGATTGGATTGTGGGAAGAAGAAGAGTCAGGCGTGATCTGACGCGAGGGCTACGACAGCAGCAAGCAGCAACCATTGGTCGGTATATTTAGAATTAATCTTCAGCCATCCAATAATTTCGAGGTGGGAAATACAATTTACTCATTTTAAAGTATAAATTTTCCAAAAATGATATTTACAGCTGAATATTTTTATTTTTATTTTGAACAGAAAGCAGACGCCATTATCAGCATTTTAGGCCTCAGTCAACTCAACAGTTGCACCACATCCAGATGGGAAATGAATGTTCTTCTTGTTCAAAATGTTCATTGGTAAGTACATTTTTCAAATGTAACAATATTTTAGAAAAGATTTAATGAATCAGCGGTATTTTTAATTTTTAAGACTGTGAAAAATGGCTGAAATGAAATAATTGGTATAGTTGGGCTTGGGCTTCATTGGCACATTCGGTATATTTGTGTAATAATAGCAAGCTAAATATCAAGATAAGTATCAAGTTAAATATCCTCACCGCACATGCGCAGTAAATGGCTCGGGTCTGAGCCAATCACAGCTACGATAACTAAGAATCAGATTGCATTGTGGGAACTGGGAAGAAGAGGAGGGTGATGTCTGACGTGAGGTAACGACGTGTGACGGCCTACAGTTGCAGTAATCGTTGGTCGGTATTTTTCGAAATGAATCTTGGGCCATGCAATGATTTAGAGGTGGGAAATTCAGTTTGATGTTCAATATACATGTTGGTAAGATATTTTTGGTGTTTTTTGTGTTTTATTTTGTTGTCTTTTTCTGGACCTTGATAAAATTTTTCAATTTTTCTGGACCCCACTTAAAATTACTTGTCGACCCCTGGCCTAATGAATCAGTTTGATTTTACAGTAAAAGTATTAAAATATATACACATAAATTAAAAATTTAAAAAACACGTTATTGTGTTAAGATTTTAGGAGTTTGGTTCGTATATATCCAGTACAGCAATATTACGTATACATTGTGCTCATATTTTAATATGAGCATAATCTATTTTTAAAAAGTGTCTTTTATTTATTGCTCGTTTTTTATGCAATAAACATTGCTACTGCATAAGTTGACGCGCTCTTAAAACAGTTCTAGGTTCAGTAATCTTTAATGTTTTAGAAGGGTTTTGAAAATGTGTGGTTTTCTAGATAATAAAAAAGATTAAAAATTTTTCTCATTTTTGTGCAGCCTGTAGCTAGAAAACCACGTATCCTGCACAGCCATACTTGATTCGAAAAAGTGCAGAATTGTTTAATATTAAATTGTAATAATATTAAATTGTAATAGTTGATTGGAGTATGAAAACTTTTTCAGTGCTAGTCACTATTTTTGTCAAATATTTTTATCATTAATAAAGTTTTTGTTGATTAGTTTTATTTTTTTCTCTTTGCAGACAGCATGCTAATGAAATGAAGCTACATCATGGATCATTGGAGCTACATCGTGGATCAATGAAGCTATAAACCTTGGTTCCGAAAGAAGATAGACACGACGACATGGACAACAGCAGCAACATTGGTAGCTAATTTTAGAACTGGACTAATGTCCAAAATTATAATTTTGTGCTAAATTATTTAATTTAATTTAATTTTTTTAAAAAAGGAATGCACTTGTAAAAAGTGAGTAATTAGCAGACGACGCTCGACAATAAGCCTCGATCGCAATTAGTTATTTGGAAAAGGCGAAGCCAGTTCCGGGGAACAGATAATAAAGTAAAGTAGCGATTAATTAAAAGGTTTTCTATACCGTGGCTAAGTAATTGTTTAGTTTGGAAGAATGACTATAAATATTGTAGTTCCAGATAAAAGTCGTTAAGATGAAGAGTTTGTAGGACAAACGAAAACCATGCGACCACAAATCCTGATTGCAAATGGTCAAATGGCTGAATTCGAACAAATAGCGGGTTGGGGTTGGATGAGTCTGTTGATCGTCACACTTGTAAGTAAATCTTAGAAAATGAAGGTAAATTCGGTTTTAAAATTAAACATGAATTAAGATGTGCTTACTGAATACTAAAATTTGAAAATAAATTTATTATGTTATATATCATTAATAATTTCTTTTTTAAAACTTGGGCAGATTGCATTATAAATTAATTTCATTTTTTTTTTCTCTTTTCAGTGAAATTCCAGTCGTTTGCATACCGATTTGTGTCTGGAACCCGGTAAAGAAGAGCGCGCGAATGAAAACCTTAAAAAAGCTTATTTTACAAACATAGAAAACTTTAAAAACACCTAACATATTTTTTAAACACACCAAAAACTTCGAATACAAAAACTTCGAATAGCGGTAAGCACAAAAAACTTCGAATACCGGTACACGCAAAAAACTTCGAATACCGGTACCCGCAAAAAAACTTGGAATACCGGTACACGCAAAAAAACTTGGAATACCGGTACACGCAAAAAACTTCGAATACTGGTACACGCAAAAAAACTTCGAATACCGGTACACGCAAAAAACTTCGAATACCGGTACACGCAAAAAAACTTCGAATACCGGTACACGCAAAAAAACTTGGAATACCGGTACACGCAAAAAAACTTCGAATACCGGTACACGCAAAAAAACTTCGAATACCGGTACACGCAAAAAAACTTCGAATACCGGTACACGCAAAAAAAACTTCGAATACAAACATTTCGAATACAAAAACTTCGAATAGCGGTAAACACAAAAAACTTCGAATACAAAAACATCGAATACCGTTACACGCAAAAAAACTTTGAATACCGGTACACGCAAAAAAACTTCGAATACCGGTACACGCAAAAAAAACTTCGAATACCGGTACACGCAAAAAAAACTTCGAATACCGGTACATGCAAAAAAAACTTCGAATACCGGTACACGCAAAAAAACTTCGAATACCGGTACATGCAAAAAAAACTTCGAATACAAACATTTCGAATACAAAAACTTCGAATAGCGGTAAACACAAAAAACTTCGAATACAAAAACATCGAATACCGTTACACGCAAAAAAACTTTGAATACCGGTACACGCAAAAAAACTTCGAATACCGGTACACGCAAAAAAAACTTCGAATACCGGTACACGCAAAAAAACTTCGAATACCGGTACATGCAAAAAAAACTTCGAATACCGGTACACGCAAAAAAACTTCGAATACCGGTACATGCAAAAAAAACTTCGAATACAAACATTTCGAATACAAAAACTTCGAATAGCGGTAAACACAAAAAACTTCGAATACAAAAACATCGAATACCGTTACACGCAAAAAAACTTTGAATACCGGTACACGCAAAAAAACTTCGAATACCGGTACACGCAAAAAAAACTTCGAATACCGGTACACGCAAAAGAACTTCGAATACCGGTACACGCAAAAACCTTCGAATACCGGTACATACAAAAAAACTTCGAATACCGGTACATACAAAAAAACTTCGAATATCGGTACATACAAAAAAACTTCGAATATCGGTACATACAAAAAAACTTCGAATACCGGTACATACAAAAAAAACTTCGAATACCGGTACATACAAAAAAACTTCGAATACAAACATTTCGAATACAAAAACTTCGAATAGCGGTAAACACAAAAAACTTCGAATACTAAAACATCGAATACCGGTACACGCAAAAAAGCATCGAATACCGGTACACGCAAAAAAACATCGAATACCGGTACACGCAAAAAAACTTCGAATACCGGTACAGCACAAAAAATGCATTTTTTTTCTCACATAAAATGCATGTTTTCTTCCCGTAACTGCATTTTCCTTTCCAAAAATGCATTATTTTTTCCAAGAATGCATGTTTCTTACCCAAAAAAGCATGTTTCCCTCCCTTAAATGCATTTTCCTTTCCAAGAATGCAATTTTCCTTCCCAAAATTGCATTTTTTCTCCCAAAAATAATTCATTTTTCCTCCCAAAAATAATTCATTTTTCCTCCCAAAAATAATTCATTTTTCCTCCCAAAAATAATTCATTTTTCCTCCCAAAAATAATTCATTTTTCCTCCCAAAAATAATTCATTTTTCCTCCCAAAAATAATTCATTTTTCCTCCCAAAAATAATTCATTTTTCCTCCCAAAAATAATTCATTTTTCCTCCCAAAAATAATTCATTTTTCCTCCCAAAAATAATTCATTTTTCCTCCCAAAAATAATTCATTTTTCCTCCCAAAAATAATTCATTTTTCCTCCCAAAAATAATTCATTTTTATCGCTGCAAGGATCATTGAAAATAGTGGTTCGCGAACTTTAGTTGGATTGCGTATAACCGGAAGAAATAGACGGGACGTGGATACAGTTAGGATGGAAAATGAGCTGTACCCTGTTTGAGAGTGGCGCTGGCCGAAAACGTACGAGAGATGTTTGAAATTGAAGGTTTATTCAGGTAATTTGTGTTAATTATTGTTTTATTTGTTGGTTATTAATTATTTTTTCTTTCTTTCCAGACAGCAATTGAATGGAATCTGCATGAATGGGGGAACTCCGAATTTAAGGCTAGGAATAGTTACTGGCAAAGCAAGGAATAATCCTTTTTCTCAGTTGGCAACTGGTTAATCCCGTTTCAATGGCCCACCGGGTAAAAGTGACCACACACAATGTACAAGGCAAAAATAGACGAGGTCCTACCAGGGTACCTCTTATATCTGTAGCACTACTGCTATCGACAGCCAACTGGTGAGTGATTTTCATGAATTGGCGCTTGCATAGCTGGAGAACCCTGTTTCTCTGCTATCATTTGACCAATGGGCAAAGTGGTTCAAAGAAAGGTGACAATCACGCATAGGTTATGAAGCCCAGAGTGACCATTATGCCGAGGAAAGAGAACGGATTATAATATTGATTTGTCAGTGCGCTGCGCGGATTCATCAAGGCTCTCTTAGGAAGTAAACATGTTTCATCTGGTCTCTGTTCATGTTTACGGGGAGTCATGGTTAGGGTAGTGCAGGCTCTTTTAGCAGTGTGTCCAGTTGAAGGCTCGCTACAGTGCTACAGGGTGCTTTGGACGCGATGCATTCTTTGGTTGTTCTCTGCTGGAGAGTTTGTACAGCTTTGTTGCGTTGGATGGGAGGAGTTCGTGGCGAATTGCAGGTTTATTCATCAGGTAATTTGTGTTAATTAATGTTTTATTTGTTGGTTATTAATTATTTTTTCTTTCTTTCCAGACAGCAATTGAATGTAATCTGCATGAATGAATCTGCAGAACTCCGAATTTAAGGCTAGGAATAGTTACTGGCAAAGCAAGGAATAATCCTTTTTCTCAGTTGGCAACTGGTTAATCCCGTTTCAATGGCCCACCGGGTAAAAGTGACCACACACAATGTACAAGGCAAAAATAGACGAGGTCCTACCAGGGTACCTCTTATATCTGTAGCACTACTGCTATCGACAGCCAACTGGTGAGTGATTTTCATGAATTGGCGCTTGCATAGCTGGAGAACCCTGTTTCTCTGCTATCATTTGACCAATGGGCAAAGTGGTTCAAAGAAAGGTGACAATCACGCATAGGTTATGAAGCCCAGAGTGACCATTATGCCGAGGAAAGAGAACGGATTATAATATTGATTTGTCAGTGCGCTGCGCGGATTCATCAAGGCTCTCTTAGGAAGTAAACATGTTTCATCTGGTCTCTGTTCATGTTTACGGGGAGTCATGGTTAGGGTAGTGCAGGCTCTTTTAGCAGTGTGTCCAGTTGAAGGCTCGCTACAGTGCTACAGGGTGCTTTGGACGCGATGCATTCTTTGGTTGTTCTCTGCTGGAGAGTTTGTACAGCTTTGTTGCGTTGGATGGGAGGAGTTCGTGGCGAATTGCAGGTTTATTCATCAGGTAATTTGTGTTAATTAATGTTTTATTTGTTGGTTATTAATTATTTTTTCTTTCTTTCCAGACAGCAATTGAATGTAATCTGCATGAATGAATCTGCAGAACTCCGAATTTAAGGCTAGGAATAGTTACTGGCAAAGCAAGGAATAATCCTTTTTCTCAGTTGGCAACTGGTTAATCCCGTTTCAATGGCCCACCGGGTAAAAGTGACCACACACAATGTACAAGGCAAAAATAGACGAGGTCCTACCAGGGTACCTCTTATATCTGTAGCACTACTGCTATCGACAGCCAACTGGTGAGTGATTTTCATGAATTGGCGCTTGCATAGCTGGAGAACCCTGTTTCTCTGCTATCATTTGACCAATGGGCAAAGTGGTTCAAAGAAAGGTGACAATCACGCATAGGTTATGAAGCCCAGAGTGACCATTATGCCGAGGAAAGAGAACGGATTATAATATTGATTTGTCAGTGCGCTGCGCGGATTCATCAAGGCTCTCTTACATGTTTCATCTGGTCTCTGTTCATGTTTACGGGGAGTCATGGTTAGGGTAGTGCAGGCTCTTTTAGCAGTGTGTCCAGTTGAAGGCTCGCTACAGTGCTACAGGGTGCTTTGGACGCGATGCATCCTTTGGTTGTTCTCTGCTGGAGAGTTTGTACAGCTTTGTTGCGTTGCGCTGCGAGGAGTTCGTGGGGAATGGTGTACCTGAATAAACCTTCAATACGTGGATCAAGATGTCATTCAAGTTGGATCGTTTGTTTGGATTTGCAAGGGATTTTGGACAATGGATGTTGGTCGTCAGCCTACATTGAGCAGCGAAAATGTTGGTCGTCAGTGAAGCATTTACTTTTTGTTTATTGTATTTAAATTCATTGTGTAATTTTCGTTTTAAACTGTTTCTGTTGTTTGATATGGCAAGATAATTTGCCACCAACCTCAGCTGGGTTTTTTTTATGCTTTCCCAGTCGGTAATGTTAATGCAAGGTTGGATCCTCGTTAAAATTGTTCCCACAGATTGCAAAAAAGAGGCAATTTGGTTAAACTAAGAATAAAAACAAAAAAAAATAAAGAATATGAACAACAAAAAAATAAAGAATAAAAACAAGAAAAATGAATGAAGAATAAAAACAGATTTACATGTTATATAATCATATTTTCGATAAAATTTGCTTTCATCCGTTATCAACTAAAGGAGGATTATGTTGCTGTATTGTATCCATAGTTTTGGAGAATTACAAGGTATGTATTTCAATGTATTATTCTGTGAAATATTGAAAGGATTTCAAGTGTAGATAATGTGTTTGAAAATAATCATCAAATTGTTGTCGGAATTTCACCGGAAGTACAAACAGAAAGAAGAATCATATTGGTTAGTTGCAGGTTGCAGGTCCACCAGATTGAAACATGGAACTGGTTATCTGTCGACGAGCGTCACGATTGCAAAATCGGTGGATAAATTGTTAACAAAGCAGAAAATTATAACATTTTTTTGTTATGTTGTAAATTTTAAAACGATGAAATGTGGATAGATTGACTACGTAAGATCTCCCGTGCACAGACCTGCTCATTAAGTATTAAAATTTAAAAAATGAACCTATTTTACCTTTCTGGCTTAATGTTAGACTACATTCATTAGGAATATTTGAAGAAAAGAAATGTGGGCACGTAAAGGATATTCACATTGCATTCTAGATAAATGAAAATATCACATTCGGAATTTACCGTATACGTAAAGCCCAATTAGCTGAAAATGTACCAAATTATTTCGTATTTTTTAAAAAAATGTAGAAGATAAAGTTAAAAATATCTAATTCTCGATTCACTCGATTATTTAGACCAAATTCTTTACAATAAGTGAACTGATGTTTATTCCCGCAGACTTGCAATAGTGGAATTACTTGTGATGATGGTGAGTGTCAAAATTAATAAAAACATTGCAAAACAGAAACTCAATGAATTGAATTAATTCATTGCTTAATGCATCAGTTTAATTTTACAGTAAAAATATTAAAAGGTATATTAAAATTTTAAAAATTCTGTTTCAATATGTTACTGTGTTGACATTTTTGGAGTATGTACATTTCTAATCTTTGGGGCAGCTGATAGGATGAAGTTCGCACACTTCGCAGGGGGTCGAGGAGGGCACGGTATATATTTTCATCTTAAAAACTGCCCATCCGATGGAATGAGCAGATAGAGGCGCAAAAACTATTAAAGTGCTAGACATAGCACGCAAAAGGGATGAAGCTACATCTCGCCCTAAAATAAGACAAAACACATGAATTATTATTTTTTTAAATGTTTTATTTCTTGATGATCGTTGCCACAAGTTTTGTCAAACATTTTTATCGTTTACATCCAAATGAAAATGTTTGCTAATTTTATTTCCTTGTCTGTTCCAAACAGCATGCAAATCAAATCCACGGGCACCAACATTCTTCTCCAATAGTCGACTGGTGACTGGGGAATTAAAAAAAAATGTCCTGATTAAATTTAAGGTTAGGCATTAGAATTAGATTCCGGCAAGTGCAGGAAAAACAAGGATAATCCTTTCTCACAATTGACAACTGGTTCAGCTCAAGGGGAACAACCCTGAATGGTAAGTTGAGGTTGAATTTAAAATGTTTGACAAAAATTTGTGGCAAATTGAGAGTGGCACTTTGTTTATTTGTGCTATTTTTATTGGAAAATTTGAAATTTGAAAACAAGCATTATTAGATTTATGAGGAAATTTGAATTGGTCACACTATGGGTTGATATAAGTGCAGCACACAAATTCTCGCATTATGTGCGGCGGTCGTCGTGTGAAAACTACAGGAGAAGGATTTGGCTGCCGTGCAGTGAAGCCATCGCTTGGGATTGCGAGATATATTATATTACATTATATTATATTATTCTGAGCAATATTAAAAAGATTGAACTTGTTGTTAATAAAGCATATTTATTGTTCTATTTATTTTAATTCCATTTTAAATTTTATTACGTTGGAAATTTGGATAATTTGACGTTAGGTCGCCCGAGTTCGATGATGAAGCAATCTGGGCAGTATTCAATACCATATTGTTTCATTCGGTTGTGTCTAGAAGGCGACAGAGACCAGAGGCAGTTTGAAATTGGAAACGGTAGCGCCAACTATGTTTCTAGATTGAAATGAATCAGGAGTTAAAATCCCTCTTGATGGTGATTATCCTGTGGAAAGGACCGATTTATCACTCATGGAAGCAATGCAATACGGTATTGTTTCATGCACGTTTATTTGACTCACATGTCAGTTTCAAACAGGTTTTGTGTATAGGCGATAAATTCGGATTCATCGAAGCAGACATTCAATAGGTATTGTTTCATTCAGTCGTCTCTAGATGGCAGCAGTGACCAGAGACAGTTTGTGAGTGAAAAACAGTGGCGCCATCTATGTTTCTAAGTTGTAATGAATCAGGAGTTAAATTTCCTCTGATAAGTGAGTGGTGATTATGCTTTGGAAAAGCCCGATTTATCGCCCATGGAAGGAATGCAATACGGTATTGTTATATTTACACACAGTTCAGTTTCAACAGGTTTGGCACGCCTGCGATACGTTCGAATATGTTTTTTAGATTTATTGTGCAGATTAAAGCCAGTTTTGATCATGTGCGATATATTTTACAGTTTAGTTTCAACAAACTTTGCACAGTGGGTTATAAAGTCGGATACCGGTACCTTTATTTGACTCGCAGGTCAATTTCAACATGTTTTGTGCATGGGCAATAAATTCGGATGAGTTTTCACGTCTACAGAGCAGTTTCAGCTTGTATTTGTTCGTGGGCGATAAATTCGGATGAGTTTTTACATATACAATGCAGTATCAGCTTGTATTTGTGCGTGGGGGATAAATTCGGATGAGTTTTTACATATACAATGCAGTATCAGCTTGTATTTGTGCGTGGGGGATAAATTCGGATGAGTTTTTAAATCTCACAGACCAGTTTCAGCTTGTATTTGTGCGTGGGCGATAAATTCGGATGAGTTTTTAAATCTCACAGACCAGTTTCAGCTTGTATTTGTGCGTTGGCGATAATTTCGAATGAGTTTTTAAATCTCACAGACCAGTTTCAGCTTGTATTTGTGCGTGGGCGAAAAATTCGGATGAGTTTTTACGTATACAATGCAGTATCAGCTTGTATTTGTGCGTGGGGGTTAAATTCGGATGTATTTTTTAGATATTCAGAGCAGTTTCAGCTTGTATTTGTGCGTGGGCGATATATATATTCAGATGCATTTTACAGAACAGTTTCAGCTTGTATTTGTGCAGGGGCGATAAATTAGGATGAGATTTTATACATACAATGCAGTTTCAGCTTGTATATATGTTAGTGGGTGTTTTATATTGATAATGTGTTTTATTTTCTTTTCTTAATTTTTTAATGTGTTAAAACTTTAAGGTGAATTTGTTTTGAATGGTAAGTTGAAGTTGAATTTAAAATGTTTGACAAAAATTTGAGGCAAATTGAGAGTGGCACTTTGTTTATTTGTGCTATTTTTATTGGAAAATTTGAATTTTGAAAACAAGCATTATTAGATTCAGCAACACGAAAATTTAGAAATGTTTTTGCGAATGAAATTATTTCGGGTCCCAACTAATGTTTGCTCGTGGGAACTTTGTGTAGTCGCGATGTCTTATCGTTCTAAAACCATCACAAAATGGAAAAATTACATCCGTCTTGTAACAATTGTGAGATGCAAATTGACAGGTTTTTGTACAAAATGTTAAGAATTAATTAATTAATTATAAATAAATCAAATTAGCTTTTTCAATGCAATATCTTTTCTTTTGTTCAAAACTTGCCGCGACTACGAGGATGCCTGATTTACAAGGATTTACAAGGATTTTCGAGGATGCCTTATTATGGACAACAAAACAGTACAATTTGAAGACTTTTACATGCCATTATAATCGATGAGGTATTTTCTCTTCTCAGTCAATCTTCCTTCCCTCTTTTCTGTATTTTTTGTTTTCTTCCAATCATTAGTTCCAAGATCTAGGCCGAAATCAATAATGACCTTTGTTTACTTTGTAGATCAAGATGGAAACCATGGGTTCACGGTATTCCATATTGCATTGCGCGATGGTAGATTTGTTCCCCTGCAACTGAGCGTCTTCAGATTTAGCATGTTTACAAGTGCAGTGTAGTTCAGTTCATTGATATTAGGTACGCAACAGGAAGTAAAATGAAACGAAATGGTCTGACTTTCTTTATACTAATTGATGTTTGTTTTCTTTTATTGAAATTACCGTGTAGTAAAAGTTTTACATGAAGCTTGCACGTTAATATGAATTGGAAATGAATCGGTAACTTTACAAAAATTTGTCCAACGCTATGCAATTTAGACACACTACGAGTTTAAAGTTTGAAGATTTACAACGATATTAATTAGCGACTGCATTTGTTGGTGAAGTTTGTTGTCGTGGCCGAGGAAACACGTTCGGTTTCGTAAAATCAATGTTGAAAATGATAATTGACATGTTGTGACATGTTGTTTCACGTTGTATTCGCTTTGTGTCAACGGAACAAAGAAATAAAAGCATAAATCGCTGCTAATCTTGATTTTTTTTATTGCGCAATAAAAACTGATCAGCTGAAATAAAAATGCCAAAGAAAAGAGCTGTCCTTGGACTCCACTGCAGCGCATCACTTTTTCAGGGAGCTTCACACACAATAATTATCATGTGTTTGAAAATAATTTTTCCGTGAAATTGTACCGGTATTTATTTAATGGCTTGAATGAACTGTGTCAATTTATGTTTTGGGTTTTAAGTCATGTTGAAGCTTCTGTTTCGTATGTTCAGTTTAAATGAAGCTCTGAAATGATGCACTCAGAGTTGCGTTGCTTAGCAACTCTCTTGAGATTTCTTTGTTTCTAATTTTTATTATTAGGTGACAGCACGCAGGAATTTGACATTTTTCTAGAAATATCATTCCATCACAATAGATTACTATTAGATAATTTATAACGTTTAAATCAATAGTAGGCAAATGGTGCATTCTTGGTATGCATTTAAATGATGAATTTAAAATTTCGTTGATTAGCAACTCTCTTTAGAATTTTGTATTTCAAGTTTTTATCATCAGGTGACGGCACGGAGGAAGTTGGAATTTTTTCTTGAATTTTCTGTGATTTTTGATTGGTTATTCAGATGAGGTTACGAGGCGTTTGCTACTTTGCATCTTTATTTTTTCGCTTAGATTTTTATCAGTTTTCATCCCGGCTTGGAAGCGAAGCGCACGGCATTTTGAGGTGAGTGTATTTGAAATTTTACTTTTTAGTTTTAATTTAGCGGTTTTTAAATTCCTTTTTCATGGAATTAATTATTAGACGTTTTGCCCTTCTATTTTTTAGATATTTGTACAGTTAATTATATATTTGGATAGTGTTTTGTGTCGCTAAGGCGAGAGCATATTTCATTAGTTTTCTTTAGTCTTATTTCATTAGTTTTCTTTAGTCTTATTTCATTAATTTTCCTTAATCTTATTTCATTAATTTTTCTTAATCTTATTTCATTAATTTTTCTTAATCTTATTTCATTAATTTTCCTTAGTTTAATTTAATATTTTCTGATAATTTAATAAAATGTTATTCTCATTTTACAGTAAGACACGAATAGTTTCAACGAGCGGTAGACACGAAAAGTTTCAACGAGCGGTAGACACGAAAAGTTTCAACGAGCGGTAGACACGAATAGTTTCAACGAGCGGTAGACACGAATAGTTTCAACGAGCGGTAGACACGAATAGTTTCAACGAGCGGTAGACACGAATAGTTTCAACGAGCGGTAGATACGAATTTCCAACATTTTAGTTCCAAAATTTGTGTTTCAAAATTTGTGTTTCAAAATTTGTGTTTCTACATTTTAGTAATTACTATTTTTGTATAATTATTTTTATTTTTACAATTTTTATGTATTTTGGTTATTTTTATTTGATAATTTTTTACTTCCTTTAGGTTAATAAATTCTAACATCAACGTTGGCAAAACATCGTGGGACATTTTTGGGGGCCCAGAGCGTGGCACACTCTGGGTCCCAGTGTGGGTCAAACGGTGGAGTCTCAAGGGGGATGTTTACCCGAGATAATCCTTTAAATGGTCCGTTATAACCCGGTTGAATGTTTTGTTTGCCATTTATTTTCCTTTTAAGGAAAAATTTGTAAAATTTCTATGAAAAGTGTGTATTTTTAATAAAGTTTTATTTTCTATAAGCTATGTCATTTCTGCAAAAAATTTACTAAGTCCAAAAATCAATAAGGCGAATCTATGCCAAATTTTTATAGGTTTGGACTTAGACTAAAAAGGGGATGGAGGGTGGGTATACAGATTTTCCCATTTTAGATAAATACTAAAGTAATTATAATTTAAAGTATATTGTACAATTATAATTGTACTAAAAGTTTTATTTCAACTTTACAAAAACAGTTGAAATAAAACTTGTAGTAAAATTACAATGACACAATACACACAAATAACTTTTATTTCACTTAAATAAAAAATTACACTTAAGAATTACAAAGGTTAATGAGAAAAATGGCAATAAATAAATCAAAAGATTTCAGTGTTGAATCCTCTGGATTAACCTAGAAGTCTGTTTAAACCTAAAAAATAAAAAAATACACAATTAATACATTACAAAATTAATAAACTGTAAAAAAATATAAGACGAAAAGTCAAAAGCAACAAATTAAACATGACGCCTTATTCGTGTAATGCGCTATAAAATGAAACGTTAAAAGTCTGAAAACCAAATCGATAGTTAATTAACGAAATTAAAAGAAACACGCGAGTGAACTAGTTAAAACATAATGCGCTTTTTAAATGAACAGCGCAGTGTGAAAACGAAACACAATTAAATAAAACTGTAAAGTATAAAATAAAATAAAAAAGAACAACTTACTCACCGTAGGAAATCCACAACATGAACGTCCTCCACCGAACCGGAACACCGAATGGCGAAAACTGAGCTCGAAGACAAGTTTAAAAAAAGAATATGCAAATTAGTACTGGCTCGCAGACTAATCAGCATAGCCAATCAAAAACCATAGAGCCAAATGGCGCCATTTAGTGAGAACACTCGCTACTACTCGGCACATGGTAGAAACATTACCAACTAAAAAAATAAAATAAAAATAAAAATCAAGCAGTTGTAAATTTTAAAATGCATTAAAATAAAAAATTCTTTAAAATTACACTTTCCTTCCATCTAAGACCGCCATCATAAATGTGAATGTTCTACCACCATGTGGGAAAACACGTAAACTACACGCGCCACGATATCCGACAATCGAGAAAAGCTGTAACATAATAACTCATTTTAGATGGATTTCGCCAGCAAAGCTTCCGATCCGGAACCAATAAGCAACAAAACTAATAACACTTACACCACGTGTATGCTCTACGATAAAGAAGATCTGAAAAACATGCTCAGAGACTTAACTGTCATCACACACGGCCAAATCAACCAAGAAAACCCATCAACCTCACTCCCAACAGCAACAGGTTTCAAATTTCAAACCACAAATATTAATTTTACTTATAGTTTTAAAACTATCCATTCTTTCCATTGCAGTCGATGAAGTACTCAAAGATTTAAAAATCTCTTCTGCCTTGTCGTGTTCGTCCTGCCACACTCAGTTCTCCAGCCACTCTGAACAGAGAGCTCATTTCAAAACGGAATGGCACAGACACAACTTGAAGCAAAAACTAAAAGGCGTCGAATCCATCACTCAAGACGAGTTCGATTCCCGAAACAGCTGCGAACCGGACACCGGCGAAGGCTCGAAAACCCCCCCGCGGAGAAAAGTGAGAAGGCCAAAACCGTCGGGATTGCCCGCACACTTGGCTGGCAGAGCTTCGCCGACACCTTCCAACAGTTCCAGCTCAACCGACAGCGAAGAGGAATTTTCCAGCGACGCGGATGACGATCCGGACGTTCGCAGGAACCCAAAACAATTATTTAAAAACGGCGCTGGAAAGGTTCTCGCCGTTTACCGATGCGTATTGCACGGCAAACAAGTGAGGGCATTTGTATTTGATCGAATCATCCATTTTTCATTGAATAATTTCATTTTTTTCCAGACTTTTCCTTCGCACGACGGGGAATTAATTCGCTCGATCTGCACGCTCCATCAAAGACTCAACTGGGCCGTGATTTTGGTCGGTGGCGGACACTTTGCAGCGGCCGTTTTCAACGGGTAACAACAGTTGAAATCAAACCAAATTCCATCAAATTTGACATTTCTACTACTTAGGAAAGACATTGTAGCTCACAAGACGTTCCATCGCTACACCGTGCGAGCGAAACAAGGCTCGAGTCAGAGCTCGCGTGATGGAAGACAGTCGGGCGGCGCGCCGCGGTCGGGCGGTGCAAGTTTGCGGAGGCAAAACGAAGCCACGCTCGTGCAAGATGTACAAGTCTTACTAGAATTGTGGGACTTGCACTTGAAAAAAAGTCACATAGTATTCTTTCGCGCACCTGGTAGCAACAAGGCTATTCTTTTTGGTGGCAAAGTGCCGCCGTTTAAAAAAGGCGACGACAGACTCCGTCCGATCCCATTTCCCACTTGTCGCGCGACATTGCAGGAGGTTCAACGGATACATCACGTGTTGAGCTCAGTTACGTGCTACGGTAAATGAAATAGAGGTTTAGTTGTGGTTCAACCTAACGATTTCATTTCAGAGAGTCTAGAAGCGGCTATAACGGGGAGTCTAAAGGTTATGCCTTTTCACAACCGATTCTCGCCCGTTCATAAACCGAAGCGAAAAAAGGAGAAAAACGATCAGGCTTCGGTAGGGCCGAAAAATAGGCAAGGTAGGTTAAATTCAAGCTCGAATTATTTGTACGATGTAAATTGGAATCTAAATCCTTACAGAAGAGCCACCTTCGGATACTTTTCCGGGTGTTACCGATAGCGACGAGGGAGTCAAGTTTTTAAGCACTGAAGAAACATTCGATATGAATGAGCTCAAAATGTTTGACAGCAGTGAGGGAAAACGTAAACCTAGAAAGGGGAGAAAGTACAGACCGAGTTGATGTTAATCAATTATTATAGGCAATTTTAGTTTAATTTTTTCACGTTTTATTAATAAAATAAAAAAGTTTTAAAAATACTAAATAAACACACTGGTTTTCTTTCTTATGAAAATTGCTTTGAAACCAAGCAATTTATTTTTCACAAAAGTTGATACAAAAAGTTTGTATAAAATTTGTGTAAACTGATTGATGTGTTGAGACAAATGTATAAATAGGTTAATCGGGTATAAATAAAGTCAAAAATATTTTACTTTTATGGAAAGTAAAATAAATATGAAATTATTCCGCCAAAAGTGAATTCTTTCAAAAGATGCGAAATTCACTTTTGAAGGTTTTGGATGGTCGGGTCTTTTTCTTTACGAGGTACGTTTAGGATGGAAATACACTTTTCGTGTCAGCATGGAAGTGATGCAAGGAATTTGTTTTTTCTTGTCCATTACTGGGTTATCGGGCACGTTAGATTCGAAATCGGTCGCTACTATTTGATTAACAAAAGTGAGCAGACTCATCAGATCAAATTGTTGGCCGTAAGTTTGGAAAACTGCCGACACCGCTTGGATGAACCAAGAACCTTCGTTGGTATTGCGCCACGAAAAAAATCCTGCAACACGCAAAAATTAATTAAACACTATTTCTCGCGCTGGAATAAATTATTTTACCAGGAATAGTCGAATAATGAATTAAAATGTCGGCGTAGGTTGGAATTTTATAGTTTTGAGAATTATCGGTTCGGTCAATCACGTTCACCCCAGCATCCAATCTATCTCCTTGACATGCCTATGATAGAAAAAAAACTCAGGTTAGGGATTCATTACCTACTAAATCACGTTTTGACGTCCAGATAAATCTAACAAAAAGGTAAAACACCTGAATGAAAAATAACTTTGGTTTTCCAGCCAAAGTGGGGCATTTATCGGCCGTGAACGGCTCCCATAAATCTTCCGGACGTATTTTTTTATCGTTGGCGTAAAGGCAATTGAGATCTCCATGCGTAAATATGGAAATTAGAACACAATCGTTATTTGAGTGATCTGTTTCAGCAACTGGAAAGATAGAAAAATGTAAGAAAACTAGAATTTCGATGGGGAAATATAAAAAATCACCTTTTTTCAATTCGTCGATGATTTTATTGGCCGAATAATCGTCGTAAATTTTAATGTTACTTTCGTTAAATCCTAAAAATTCGAGCGCTCGTTTAAAATTGTCTCGGTCTTTATCCGTCCCATTTCTGCGATTTAAGGAGAGTCGAGGGTTGAAATCTTTATGATTGAAAATAAGAGCGACTCCTCGGCTCGCATGGCCCATGTTATAAAGGCTCGCGTATTTGCCAACTGGCATGTCTATATTTTTTCGGTTATTAAATGGATTCCAATTTAAAAATATGTTTTTCGAATCTAATTCGAGTTCTGAAATGTCTTCGGCAGCGGGGATTAGCCCGGCAGTGTCTTCTGAAACAGCTACATTCTCATTTCTGGAAATTATTAACAAATTGGATTAGTTTGTGACAAATTTTTCATATAAAAATCAGATTCGTACGCTGTTAGATCCTTTGCATCTGGAATGTCTAAACTCGAAGCCATGATCTAGCGAACATGAAAAAAACAAACAAATTATACACAATTTAATCGAGAAAGCTTAGTTTAGTTCAACTTATGTGTGGTTTTTATTAAACCACCTGTTAGCTTTCAGTTTTATGACGAAAACTGTTAAATAAGTAGACATTTTGTAATTTAAGATGTATCGGGGATCTACTGTGGCGAGTCCGAGGATCCGTCCTTTTGGTAGGGTCAGACAAGTCACAACTTGTACAAATTATTGCATAGGTTGTATAGTTAATTTGCAAGTTCCGTTCGTTTCAGATTATAAATTTTTCTGACCGCAAACTTAAAAATGGTAGCTAAAACACGATATTTACTGTATACTTACGGTGTTTATTGTCTTTTAAAGATCCGCTTGACTCATGCAACGCGCCAGTTGAATAACTCACCTTCAGCTCTCGAATGTCTCGTGAGCTCGGTAAGAAACGAGACTTGAGAGTTGAGACTAGCACTTGAAACGTGCCGAACCAAAATGAAATAAAAATTAATTAAGCTAGTACGAATTATCTTTTTATTCAATTGCTTTGGGTTGAAAACAGCTGGCAGTAAAATAATTACATTTTGTCCCAAAAAATATAATAAACGTACAATCTGCTTTTATTTTATTACTTTTAAATCATAAAGAAAAATAATCTTTTACAAAATTCCAATCAAAACTTGGAATTTAAAACGGTTTTAAAATATCAGATTATTTTTTTTGAATAAAAAAAAAGTTTGAATGTATTTCTCAATTTCTGTATTGCGAGTGATAACTTCTGGTTGGCACATGCGCAGTCAGCATATAAATACCAGGTGCACAGACACAGATACAGAATATCAAAGTCAAGGGCTTGATAAGCACACTCTCTTGTTTTCCTCATCATCAAGTGTATCGAAGATGGGCGTAGATGTTTATTGTGGCTTTGAAGGGTAAACAGTATTGTATTTTTCTCATTTTACTTACTAGATTATTCGATCTTTATGATCTAATTATTAAAAATGCTGGTTTTCAATACCTTGGTTTACTAACCTACTTTCTAGGTATTTAAATTCTTTAAAGAAGGAAAGGGATTGAAAATGAGAGTTAAAAAACATAAAAATGAAAGGAAAATACTTGAAGTTGTCATTAATTTTTATATTTCATATCAATTTCACACGTCATTTTGAATTATTACCCAATCGTATAGTCAATATTGATAATAAGCTTACATGTATTTTGATGTTGTTATGCAATCAGATATTTTACTTAGAAATTTTTTTTTTAAAAAAAGGAAAAACAACATGAAAAATGGAATAAAATAACTGCAGCTTTAAACATGTATACTGTCAAAGGGCCACAAACAGGTTTCTCCCTGTTAAAATCCTTGGAAATTCCAGTACCATTTGAATTAATAAATTTAAAAAAAAATTGTCACAATCATTCCGATTTTTTCCTTATAAAAACTAATTACTAATTAATTCTAAAATCTTTTTTTAAAATTTATTTCAGAGGTGGAAGTCACTCAGCCGTGGTTTTAATGACAGCTTCTGGAGAAGAAATTTACAGGAATGTGGATGGACCCGTGTCAAATTATTGGGTAATGGTTTTTTTTTATAAAACTGATAATATACAAACATTTATGAAATTTCATTTTCAGCAAGTTGGCAAAGATAAATGCATTCAAGTGATAATCGATATGATTCAACATGCCAAAGACTCGGCTGGTCTGCCCAAAAAGCCACTAAAAGCTTTGGTAAAATCATTAATTACAAATTACCGGGTAATTACAAAAATAATTAAATTGCAATTACTTTAGGGTTTGTCGCTGAGCGGTTGCGAAGAAGGGGAAAGCAAGGAAAACATAATAGCTGGAATCAAAGAAAAGGCTCCAAATTTAGCCGAATCTATTGTTATTGGAAGTGATACCGTTGGTTCCATTGCAACAGCAACTGACGATTCAAGTGCTATTGTCTTAATATCTGGAACTGGATCCAATTGCTTATTGCTCAATGCTGATGGAACGTCCTACAGATGTGGTGGATGGGGAAATACTGTTTCTGATGAGGGTTCTGGTACAAGAATCATCTATAAATAAAAATGTTTCTGTTATTGATTCGGTTATTTTTGTTCAGGTCATTGGATTTCACATAGAGCTGTCAAGATTTGGTTTGACGAGGAGGATAATTTTAGGGAGCCGCCGGCCAATACCGATTGTGTTAAAGAACTGATTAAAGAACACTTCAAAGTGAAGGAATTGCCTGATTTGCTCCATCATTGCCTGGGATCAGGGTTCAATAAGTCGTTTTTTTCTAAACTATGTGAAAAAATTGCAATTGGTAATTAATTTAACAATAAAATTAAAATCAAATGATATTAATATTGTGATTTCAGGTGCTAAAATTCAGAATGATGAATTATGCCAGCACATATTCCACGAAGCGGGATATTTACTAGCTCAACATATTACAGCTTTGGTCCCAAAGATGGATATTGTAAGCTCGGGATTTTTTTTTTTTTTTGTTGAAATGAAATTTGTAATGAAAATTGTGGTTTCAGAGTCTCTTAGAAAATGGTGTCACTATTGTGTGTGTTGGTTCAGTCTGGAAAAGCTGGGAACTCCTTAAGTCAGGTATATAGAAACAAAAATATCACAAATTGTGATAAATATTATTTTCACTTTTCGTTTTTAGGGTTCTTAGAAGGACTACAAAATCCACGAAAACTGACTGACCCATTAGTTAAAAAAGTTACATTAAAAGAACTAAACACCACAATTGCAGTGGGAGCTGCTTCACTGGCTGCCGAAAGTATCAATGCTAAATTGCCGTTAAAGTATCAAAATTATTCTCATATTTTATACGAAGGAAAAGTCCAGTAAAGATTTAAACCAATATATATTACCGCTATCGGTCACAGTTCAAATTGACAAAAGATCCTTTGGATTCATTTACAATGTTAGAAATATATTTTTAATTTTAAATCTGATGCACTAATTTATATCTAATTCATTATTACCACATGCAAAAAGTCATTTTTTTTTGTGTACTTCTTTCTAATTGATTGAATTATGTTACCTTACTGAAACACTAACTTTGATTAATTTGTAAATAAATTGTTGCATGGAAATGCATTCATCCGTTGTGTTTTAAAATGCATGAAGAGAAATATCGATGTCAAAATCAAACCGAAAACTCTGTTTGTGTGCACAGAAACACAACAAATACATGATTTCTATAAACAGTAACACAATTTTAGACTTTTGTGTTTTCCTGTGCGAAAAAATTGAATTTAGGGTTTGAATTGAGCATCAATATTTCGGGCTGTAGAAATATGTGTCAATTATCAAATTATTTAGCAGCTGCAGATTAATTTAATACATACCATTCATTCTTTCTCTAAAAATAGAAGTTTGTTGGGATCAAGGGAGGGGATGATGCACTGCGCCTGGCAAGTTTCAGTGACTTGTCTAGATCTTTATTTAGACGCGTACTTGAAGGCAAGATGGAGCAAACTGCTGATGAGTTTTTCAGGCAATTTTTAACAATGCCAAATCTCGATCACCATGTGGCAAATTTTAGTGAACTGACTAGCATGAAAGAAAAAATTGAATTCTGGTTAAAAAATGAATTTTTCCAATTGCATATCCGTCAGCTAATTGACCAAATGAGGGCTAAAGAAATAGTGGAAGAAAAGAATGCAGACATTGCCAATGCTTTCAGGCTTCAAGGCAACAATCTATTCAGAGACAAACTCTACCAAGAAGCTGTTGATTTTTACACGAAAGTATGTCAAACTTCCGAGTTATATTTGTCAATTAATTTACTAAAAATAATATAATTCTTTTTTTCTTTTTTTTATCCTTGCTGTGCAATTTATTCTCATAATCTCATCCTTTCCCATTGGGCCTTAGCCACTCAAATCAACACAATTAATCAATTTGTTACAGCAAAAAAATCAGAGGTTATCATTTTACATCTGAATGGATGAATGAATGACCCAAATGCTGCTAATCTGCCCACGAGCTTCCTTATTTCCTAACTGTGTGACAAAAAATATTTGTATCAAAACATTATCCTTGAAAAACTAATTTATTTTCGTTTTTATTTCATTCTAGGCCGCTATCTTTGCTCCGATAACTAGTTCAGAACTGGGGATTGCACACGCCAATAGATCAGCTTGCTACTACTATTTGGACTGTTTTGAACAATGTATCGAAGACGTAGAGTTTGCCCTCCAACACGAATATCCAAACCCGATTAAACTCTGTATTAGAAAATCCAGAGCGCTCCATTTAATGGGACGTAACGTAGAAGCGTGCCAACTACTCGAAGCGTCACTAAACACAAATTCGTTAGAAAAAGAAACCAAAGAAGAACTCAAACTCCTACTAAAATCCACACCGAAAAAAAATGACGAGGAGAAAATGAAACAATACGAAAAACAAACAATGATACGTTGGGAGGCCGAAAGCCAAAGCGCCTGTCTCCCCGCTGCGAGCGAAGCCGTGGAGATCCAAACGGACGAATTCAAAGGCCGGAAACTCGTAGCGAAGACAAAAATACGAGCGGATGAAGTTGTTCTAATTGCCGAACCGTTTGCATCCGTTCTAAGATCGAGTCAGCAAAAACAAAAATGCCCGGCGAAATGCGAAACCTGCTACAAGTCCTTGAATTTACTAAGAAATCCACCTTTTGCTTGCAGACAATGCACAAACGTCACGTATTGCGGCCCAAAATGCGAAAACAAAGCTTGGGGAAAATTCCACGGCTTTGAATGCGGAGTTCTTCGGACCGGAATGAAGTGGTGCGGCGACGACTCCCTAGCCGCCAGAGTTGTGACCACCAACAACATATCCAATTCTATATCCGAATTCAAACATTTTACCAACCAAACCGCGGCTTCAAATTCAAACACCATGACCAACAACTACGCGTCATTGCTGTCACTGATGGACCATTTCGACGATTTCGACAGCGCAACATTACTATTAAAAACCTTAAAAGCCGCTTTCTTAACAATCCTCGTAAGCCAAGAAGGCGACATCACCAACGACGACTTCGGCAAAGATGATTTACTCGCTCTGGGTGAAATCCTACTGAAGCACATTCTCCAGATACGAATCAACGGAATGTTTGTAACGGCTCAAAGCGAAGAGGAAAAGAAGATAGTTCAAGCTATCAAAGCAAATGCGGACGACATATACGGCGAACTCGTCTCCGATGAAGAAAACGTAGCACTAGGTCTTTACCCGGAGCTGAGCTTATTAAATCATTCGTGCGATCCGAATTTGTACCAGCGGAATGGCGTAATAACCGTTACTCAAGCTCTTCGGGACATCGAAGCCGGGGAAGAACTAACCATCACCTACGGACCAATCGCTAGAGCCGTGCCGAGGGCCGAGCGTCACCAACAACTGCGGGAGAGATATTTTTTCACGTGCCAATGCATTGCTTGCAGCGACAACCAATACGAAACCGCAACGGCTTTCAAGTGTCCGGCGTGCCAAGGAGCGGTGAAGTACAATTCGATGGACAAAAGCAGCGAGTGCTTGGATTGCAATAAAATCAATCCACTGAGTTTGGATAAGAGTTTTAAACTGCGAGATTTTGGAAGACAAGCCATTATCGAAGCGTTGACAGAAGCGAGTAAAGCCAAGCAAGATGATGTGGAGAAGGTGATGGGGAAACTGACGAAGGGTTACGAGATATTGACGCATATTCTGTACAAAGATAACCGTGAACTTGGGATCATAGCGACGGAGATAACGGTGTGTTGCACGAAGTTCTCTCGGTTTGAGGAGGCGGAGAAATATGCGAGAATTAGCGGGGAAATTGCGAAGAAATTGTACGGCGAAGACTCCTATCAGTTTGCGGTGGAGATGATGAGATTGACGGACCTACAGCGGATGAGGATTGAAACGGAATTTCCAATGAGCTCTTTGAACGAAGAGTATTGGCGAGAGACGCTTTCTACGCTGGATGAAACCGTAGAGCTTTATCGCAAGCACATTGGCGATGCTAAAAGAAATAGGGATTCGTACGTGATTCGCTGTCGGCAGCTCGAAAACCTCAAGAATCAACAGGCTGATTTGACTAAGAAGTTTCAAGACTCGAATTCTATCGAATATGCTGTAAACTTGCTGAAAAAGTTAAAGGCATGTATTAAATAAAATAGTTTTCATTTCCAGACTTAGTTTTTTTTTTTTTTTACTCAAACAAAACACCCCTATCACAATCATTTGAGAATTCCATCAGCAAAATATCAAGGAAATGGAATGAGACTTTCAACAAAAATATGGTTAGGAATGACAAATATGTCAATAATAATAAAACACCAAAGAATGTTGGACTTTGGTGCATAACTCAACTAAAATAAAGACAACTTTATATAAAACTTCCAAAACAATAAATTTGCATGTAAACATCATTCATCCTTATCAGCTTTAATAAATGCGAGAAGAAAAAAGAAATAATAATAATAACTGGGACCAAGAAATATTGATGGAATCTGATCAGATAAAGTCTCAGACTGGCATTTCAGACATAACAAAAGCAACAAACTTCTTCTTTTCTATTATTAAAAATAAAAAAATCCCTGGCTTCAAGAGCTTTTTAGTATTTTACATTTTGCAAGCTTATGTAAACGATTATAAAGTTTATGTTCTACAAAAATACTAATACATCGATGCAAAATGAGTAATGTTACACTGCCCACATTTGCAATTAAAGTAATCTCACTTTCTTCGCTCGTTTTTAAACGGCGGAACTTGTAGAAATCATTTGCTTCCAGACTTGGCACGCAAATTACGTGTTTTTTCAAACTAATTTTGAGGATTTTACAACAAAAGGTAAATAGGCAACTTCAACTATTTTATAATGGTACAAAAATTTTTATAGTCGCGATTTTAACACACCATTGAAGATTTAACTTAAAAAAAATTTAAATTGTTCAACAGATTTGGTATTGTAAAGATTTAAAAAAATAGTTGTGCTGAAACAGGTACTGCACATGCACCCATCAACCTTTCAGCTTGTTTGTTTACTTTTTCTCTCTCTTATTAATCTTATCGGTGAGTGACGTTAAATAATATAATAAAGCCTATTTTAAAAATTGTAAAAATGCCAAAATACAAATTTCACTTACGAAAATTAATAGTTTTTCTCTCTCCATCTTATAGAAACTTTTTTTTAAATTAAATGCAAAACCAAAAAAAAAAAAAGTCAATGAAAACAAAAAAATGCTGCCACAATAATCATAAAAATTCAATCACTAACAGCACTGTTATGTCGAGACAAAATCAAATCGGAAATTGTGCTATTGTGTCGCGTCTTACGAACACTTTGGTCTTTGACGCAATTGCCATTCGTGCAAGACAAAGCGGCTGTCCGTTCAAAATCAATAGTAGCATATCCCTCAGCAGCCTTTTCCGGCGACTCCGGAAACGAAGTCAAACTCACGGGAGACGTAGGCGTAGTCCAACTAGCATCCACACCCACTGCCCCATTTTTGTCCAGATCTAAAACCACATAATTCATCGGCCTCGGCATCCGAAGCAGATTTGTATAACTCGTCATGCACCGTTCCTCCGGCTTCACGTTGATGTACAACCGTTCCTGTTTAAGCAAATTGTCCAACTTGGCGTAATTATCGTCCGTACCGTTGCAAACAAACGCCGTCTCCGCTTCCACCGCCGTCGAGTTGACGTAATCGTGTCGCGGCGTGGTCGCGCGCGGACACACCGGGATCAATTCGCCGTACTGCGGACTAGTGGCGGGCGTGATCGAGTTGTCGGACAACGAAAAGGGTATTCGGATGGAACCTCTGTGAACGGCGAGTCCGTTTTCCGAGTCCGGACGACCGCTTTCGGAGACCGAGGAGCGCGGCATGCTTCCACTGCCGTGACTCTGCTCCTCTTGTCCGCACGCTTGCACGTGCTCCTGCAGTTTATTGAACAATTCATCGGCCCGGCGACATTTGAAGGCGTACACGCCTGGTCCGGTGGGGCATCGACGCCCGCTTTCAAACGAAAATAATTCCGAGTCGAAGCCGTAGCGCCTCAGACAGCGCGTGGGCCACCTGATGGTCTCTCCGCCTCGTCTGTGTAAAATCAGCTCCACGCCCGTTAATTCCAAATATCCCGGACACAAGATGCGACCTTCTTCGTCCACGTTCCAAACGCGGTACAAGTTGGGCGCTGAATCGCCTGGATCACCTTTGGACGCGATACACCCCATCACTGCCTCATTCTAAAAATATAGAAATCGAGAGAAAAGTGGTTAAATTCAAATACTTCAACCACGATTGTTTTTTTTAAAATAAACAAGCATTTTTAAAAACATTTTTAAACTGTTTTGAGTCTGTTTGCGAATGTTGTGCGCCTTGTTGTTACTGCAGAAGCAAATTCGCTGTCAAAACATTAGAAAAACAAGCAATTTTGTGCGAATAACAACCTCGATGACTTTTGGCTCGACAAAATCTCAGAACAACAATAAATCCATCTCCAATTGAGCGAAATTTGCACGGTTGGAAGCGCAATAACAATACATCTACCTCGTTATTCCATTAAAACGTGTGCAAGAACGAAATTTACGATTTTTTCCCCCCATCAAAAAATTCCATTTTAAAAAAATAAATAAAACAAATGGTGTTTTGTGCATTTCATCACCACTTTTCTTAGCTCCCGTACATTTCAGCGTTACGTTGCAGCATTATGGGCCGTGTTGATCCACCACAGGAAACGGGCATGGTGTGGCACACAATTTTAATTTGTTTTAAAGACCACGACGGAAGTGCGCCCCTTGAATTCGCAGCCCCTGGCTCAGATCTACGTGCGTCATACATCGATTCGATATGCGGCTAATGACGTCATCGCACATAACGTCATCCGATGATCAGTTTCCTGCAAAAAGATGAAATAGCTGTCAGCCATCTCTCTCTATCCTCGCTCGATCGCCACTAATTGTTGCTAAGCAACCGCATCTGAGCCATCGTGACGTCACTAGACCTTCTATTTTGATACACGAAAATCTCACACCCATCAACTCCCACGTCTAAACCCCTTCTCCGGTCAAAACAACAACAACAACTGACCACGTTCACACGCTTTTAGTACCTTGTGGTGCGTGGGTTTGGCATCTATCTATGCATTTGATGGCCAACAACATGGCACCGATCAAAATAAAAATCAGCGATTTTCTCATTCCATCGAGGAACAATACCGTGCTTCAAGTACGCCGTGGTTTGCATCGAAAGGAGTCCGGAACGGGAATTATCGTTCGAGATGAGGCGAGAATGCTTCAATATCTGACACAGTCCGCAGCTGCGAATTCCAACCTCCTTTCCTTCTCTCGGTATCTACGGTGCATGATGTTGACGTCATCAAGATCGAGGACCTCTAGCGGGAGATTTGTTAAACGCGATTTTTAAAAATTGAAATTATTCAAAGAAATTTTCGTTTACGTCAAACCGGTTGAATGGGAATTTGGGTATTTAGTTTTGTATACGAGACGTAAAAGTTGGATTTTTAATTAAAAACGAGGTCGAGTTTTCGATTTTTTAACCCAATGACCTGTACAAATATCCTCGAGGCGATGTCTCCACGACTCCACACCGTAAGACGAGAAGGTGAAGATAAAAAGTTAAACAAAACAAAGGATTGTGATTCATTCGTGCGAGTCCGGTGACGTCAAATTCAGGAGAGAGAAGAAAAAAAAAACAGAATAAACAAATATTCTCTTCTCTTTTGTTTCACCTCGAGAGGTCTAAAGAGGAAACTACGCTCCAAGAAACACAAATTTCTCACTGCGTCCTTTTCTCCACTTCACCCACACTTCAATTTAATTTAATAATTAACAATTTTTCACTTCCAAGAACGAATTTTTCCTTCAAACTAAAAAAAAAAAAAAAAAAAAAAAACACAACAAATTTTTTCTTTATCTCCTCTTTTTCAAACTAAATTTTTTTTCTTCCTTTTTTTTTTTAAAAAAAAATCGATTCCGATTAAAAATGAAAACATTTCACACCCGAAAAATAAATAAATGATAAAAACAGGATATAAAAACCTTCCATCGACTTCAGTAAACAAAACACACTCATGGAACCATGACTCATTCACACAAACACAAAAATCCATAAATAAATAAAAAAAAAACAACAAATTCGATAAACAAACAAACATCTCGGCTACTTTATCACCAAAACCCAAAAAACCCAAATCACAACATTCCTAGGTGGAAAAACCACCACTGGCACGACAAATGGGGTCCTCCAGTCCTCCTACACCAACAACTACTTCCTCTTCCTCACACCCCACGGAGCCTCGAGAATGAACTCTCCCAAATTTTGAATGTCGTCATCACTGACTTGACTTTGCGAGCAGTGCAGCGTCCACATGCGTCTCTGAATCAACACCAGCGTCTGGGTGGCGTTTCTCACCAGATTGAATGACATTTTCTCACTCAATTCTTGTCAGCCCACGAGGTAAGACCGCTTTTTATTCCTCCCAAAACATTTGTCCAAAGAATTCCAACAACGCCAGAAAGGAAATGGCAAATTGTCGCAAACAATTGGACGACCCTTAACGTGACCTCAGTCGCGAGTGTAGCCAGGTAAATCGTTTCATAAGAGTCGGTATTGCGTAGCGAGGTCCAAATCGGGCCGCGCCCATCCCATATTCCCATCCTCATCCAGAAAACGCCTCCGGGCCGAGAATTCTTGCGCGTTTGTGTGAGTCACCTGTACAGGTGAGGGAGGTTTTCGCTACAAGACGTTTCGAAGGTCGCGGGTCAACTCGTGACGTAAGTTTTTCAGATTTTACAAATTTTAATTTCAAATTGGGAGCAATTGGGCCGAACCTCAAAGAGTTGTTGGCATGGCAACTAAATGCCTCGGGCGATTATTGGGCAACGAGCAAAGTTTGCGCATTCCTCAGATAAGAAAAAATAAAGTTTTGACTATGAGATGTAGGACACCGAAACCATTCAAAATGAATTCGAAAAATTTAAATTTTTTTTTTTTTTTTTTTTTTTTTTTTTGGGAGAAAAATTATGTACGCAACAAAAAAATCACGACTTCCTTTCCATTTTCCGTTTATTGTGTCCGCCTATTTCTCGTGGGAATGGAAATGGAACCCCCAAACAAACAAACAAACCAACCGACATTTAAAAAAATGAACAACATTCAATTGTGTTTTCTTTTGTTTTTTTTCTCGGGGTTTTATTTCACTTTCTTTAATGTCGTTCGGCGCCAAGGTGTTCTCGGTGTTGTCTTTCTGGTAAAGAATGCGTGTAATGAATAGTCCATTGGGTTATATGCTACGGGTGGGTGAGGGTTTGTGGTAATTGAATGGAATTAGGAGGAGGTCAACTTAACTCGAAGGCATTTCACATCGGACCGTCCCAGTGCCGAGAGCATAGGGGAGGATAATAAGTGGACCACATTCTGTGTATTTTGCGCCAGTCGGGAGACCAATAACCTCAAAAAACTTCGCTTTGCAGATTCGAAATGAACAACGACAATGAGGAATTGGAGAAACAGAAGGAACCTGTGTATCAAGAGACGAACAAAGTCGTGCCGGCCAAAATAGCGATGCAACAAATCAATGATAAATACGACAGACTTCGGAGCCAAGAACCGATTGTTTTGCCCATCAATGACAACGATTTAATGCAGGTAGATCGTGTGATATTGTGTGAAATGACTGACATGCGCTCCATTCCAATGCTCGCTAGCAAGTGCTCTTTAATTCTCTAAACGGCCTTGTCATCGGCCTTGATCACTAACGCCATCTAGTGGCCTATTACAACACTACATCCCTCCCCCCAATACAACTGTAATAAATTAGAATAAAAGAATGTACAATATTAATTTACAATTCGAGCACAAAACATTATCACATCAAATATTAAATTTCACAATAAAGTCACTATTTTCACCAAATTGTTCCTTCACCATTTCTTCTTATTTCTTCCCCGTTTCACCTTCGTTGGCACAAAGTCCCCGTACCGGGCAGGTGGCTTGCCCTGCGTCGTCCTCGACGATCGCCTCAGATTCATCGGTAATTCAACGTGTTGTGGTGGTTCATCCTGGAGCACCGGCTCGACGTGGGACATCCGCTCTCTTTGTAGACCCAGCTCCTCCTCCGGGATCGCCAACATTTCCATTTGGCGCGCTGGAATCGGCTCCACCTGAGGTGCCAGCTCCCTCCTCATCTCCTCCTGCGTCTCCCCTCTCTCTTCCTCTACGCACTCCTCTCTCCGCTCCTCCTCAAATTCTCGATCCTCTTTCTCCCTCTCTTCGCCCTGCAACTTTTTGAAAAACGAGGAGTTCCGTACGATGTTCTGTGAGCCTCTGCACGCTCTAATCTGGGAGCCCACAATCGAAACTATCTTAAATGGTACTGGGTCATACGGGGATATTAGTTTATTCGTTTTCCTTCTCTTAACCAAAACCAAATCTCCCACTGTCAATCCATGCTCCTTAACTTGTCTCTTTTCGTCCGCCAGTCTTTTCATTTCCGTCTTTCTCTCTTCGTCCCTTTTTCTCACTAACTTATCCTCCTGTAATGCGAAAATTTGTGGCAACCTCGTCTTAATCGGTCGGCTAAATAACAATTCTGCCGGCGGAACACCCGTTGTTGTGTGCGGCGTTGCTCTATAATTGAGTAAGAATTCACAAATTTCTTCGTGCCATTTCTTACCCTCCGTCACAGCCGCCAGGATCGCCTTATTTAAAGTCCTCATGAAGCGTTCGGCTTCGCCGTTGGCCTCTGGCCATAGCGGCGTCACCCGCTGATGCCGTATGCCCATGTCTTTCACGAACTCGGCGAATTCGCCTGATGCAAATGGCGGCCCGTTATCCGATTTAATAACTTCTGGGATGCCCAGTTCAGAAAATCGCTTCTTCATCAAATTAATCACTCCCCGGGCTCCCGTTGACGCGACTCCATCGACGAATGGGAATCGAGAATATTCGTCGATTAATACGCATAAGATCTTCCCATCTGGGAATGGGCCCAGGAAATCTACGGCGAGTCGCTGCCACGGCCTATCTGGAAGCTCCGTCATAACCAATGGCGTCCTCGTTCGTATCGGCACGCAAGCCTGGCACGGCAGGCATCCCGCCACCGCTCGCTCGACTCGCGCATCTAACCCGGGAAACCATATTTTTTGTCGTAACAGCACCTTCGTTTTCACGATTCCCTGGTGCCCCCGGTGCGCCAGGGTTATCACTGCATCTCTTAGTTGTTCCGGGATGACGATCCGGTCTCCCCGCAAAACGATTCCGTCCACCGAACTCGTTAATTCGTCCTGCAAAAGTCTAAACGGTTTTAAACCCTCCTGTTTCCATAACCTGTCCCGTTCGCCTCCCGTGCACTGTAACGTCGTCCTTAACAACTGCAATTCCTTGTCCTCCGCCGTTGCCTTCGCGATCTGTTCCCGCGTCAATGAACTCGGCATGCGCGTTCTCACAACGAAATTGACGTAACGCTCGACCGCTCGTGACATTGTTACACCGCATCCCTTCTCCGCTCCCGAATGCCGCGACATATAGTCGCTTGGATTCGAAGCCCCTTTTGTGTATTTAACTTCAAACACGTATTGTTGTATGCGCAAGCAGAGGCGTTCTATTCTCGCGGACGGTCGCGACTTCCGATTCCCGAAAATGCTAATGAGAGGCTTATGATCTGTAAAAAGCACAAAAGTTATTCCGTATAAATATAAATAAAAATGTTCGATGGCCCACACGGCCGCTAAAGTCTCTCGTTCGATTTGAGAATATCTTTTCTCCACTTCTGTTAGTGTGCGACTTGCGTAGGCCACGACCCGCGGTTCCGTATCTGCCCCCTTAATCTGGGCTAAAATCGCTCCCAGCCCATTCGGGCCCGCATCGACCGTCAGATGGATCCTGGCCGTTGGGTCGTAGTATGCCAATACACTCTTATTTCCTAATTGTCCTTTAATTTCCGCCCACGCCGTCTGTTGATCTTTTCCCCAAACGAACGCTGCGTTGGCCTTCTTTGCCACGTCTCGCAATGGCTTCAACATATCCGCCATGTTTCTGACGAATCGCGCACAATAGATGACCATTCCTAACAGGCTTTTCGCCTCAGCAACTGACTTCGGGGGTTCCATTCTTTCTACCGCCTCCACCTTACGCGGGTCTATAGAAATGCCACTGGCCGAAAACACGTGGCCGAAGAAAACAATTCTGCCGCGGCGCAGCTCACACTTTTCCTCGTTCAGCGTCAGGCCTTTATCCTCCAATCGTCTCAACACCGCGTGCATCGCTGCGTCATGTGCCTCGCCCGTTTTTCCTACAACGAAAATGTCATCGACAATGTTTATGCAATTAGGCAAACCTTCGATCACTTGTCGGATCGTGTCCTGGAACAGTTCCGACGCTGAATTGATGCCAAACAGCAGCCGTTTGAAACGAAATAATCCTACGTGAGTCGCAAATACTGTGTATTTGCGCGACTCCCCGTCAAGTTCCACTTGATTAAAACCGTGGTTCAAGTCCAATTTTGAAAACAAGACGGCTCCTTCCGCTACCGCAATCACATCTTCTAATCGTGGTGACGTATGTCTCACCCGTTTGATAGCTCTATTGACCTCTCGCGCATCCACACACAGGCGAATGGCGTCGGGATCGGGGTCCCTTGGCTTATCCACACAATGGATCGGCGATACCCATGGCGTCGGGCCCATCCCCTCATCAATTCGCTCAATGACGTCCATTTGTAACAACCTGTCCAGCTCCTTCTCCACCTTTTTTCTTAAATGGAACGGGATAGGACGGTATCTCTGGGCTACCGGCGCCACATCTTCATCCACGTGCAGGTGTATCTGGTAGTCCTTCAGCTTACCTACGCCCCGAAAGAGCTTCGGATATTGCTTCTTAATCTCCTCTTCCAAAGTCGTTTGTTGGACACTATTCACCACTTTCACTATACCCAAACGCTTAGCTGTTTCATAATTTAATAACGAATCCCCCGGGCGGTCAACAACATAAGCCGTCGTTGTCACACTTTCCTCTTCCCATCGTAATACCAACTCCATCCGCCCCAACAGCGGCAACAGTTCCGACGACCCGTATGTAAACAGTTTGGCTCGACTCACTTGTAACGTCGGTTTAAATGCCATATTCCTATAAATCTCTCTCCCCAAAATGTTTACCGACGTCCCCGAATCAACGACGAACTTCACCTTGTGGTTTTCCTTTCCCACCGTCAACCGCACTTCGGGCATGTTGTTCTTTCTCGTATTTCCGTCCGTACACAGTCCAATCGTGAATAAATCCCCTTCATCATCGTCCCACTCTCTCTCTCGTTCGTAATTCACTATATTCACCTTCTGTCTGCCCTCCGTCGACTCTGTTTGCTTCGCGCGACAAAATCGCACAAAATGCCCCGTTTTTCCGCATCCTCTACACGTGACACCCCTCGCTGGGCAGTCTTGCGGGCTCGGATGTGGCCAGTTTCTCCCGCAATTAAAGCACCGTCTGCCTGCCGCTCCCACCGATCCACTTCGAGATCCGCCCGTCGCAAATTCGCTCCGCCGATTCTCCATACTACTGTTCGTCCTTTTGCGGGCATTCTCCATTTTACGTACCAAATTTACCTCGACTGGCGTCTCCTTATCTCCTCCCTCCATTTGCCTTGCTTGCCATTCCGATGCTTCGTAGCCACGGCCCATATCAAGAAGCTGCTTCAACGTCAAAGTATCGTCGCGTAACCCCTGTCGACGTAGGCGATTCATACTTGTCCCCAATATAAGCTGCGATTTGATCTCTCTGTCATCGTCGTGGAACTCGCATCCCACCGCCAGGTGTCGTAGGCGCATCTGATATCTATCTAAAGTCTCATTCGTCTCTTGCCGAGACACACGGAAAGTATACACACAGAATTCCTTATTTTTAGTCGGAATAAAATAAGTTGTTAAAGCCTCTTTTACCGATTTATAATCCTTCACCGCAATTGTCAAGGTCTCGTACACTGTAAACACTTCTTCCCCTGCTTGATGTAATAAAGTCGCCATTTTTCTGTTATCGTCCGTAATTCCCGCCGCTATTAAATACATCTCCAACCTGCTCAACCATCTCTTCCACCGCTGTGACTGCGTCGTGGTCTCACCGTGCACGTCAAACGGAGGAATACCGGTTGTTTGCACGAAACTTGCCACGCCCACCGTCGCCACGGCTGTGGGCTTCGTCTCTTCCGCCATGACAGTGAATCAGCTCAATCGTTATTTTCAACACGAAAAAAACTCACGCACCATCGCTTCAAAAGTCACTAAATGTCCAATCCCACGTATGCACTTTTCATCTCGTCGCCAATGTGATATTGTGTGAAATGACTGACATGCGCTCCATTCCAATGCTCGCTAGCAAGTGCTCTTTAATTCTCTAAACGGCCTTGTCATCGGCCTTGATCACTAACGCCATCTAGTGGCCTATTACAACACTACAGATCGAAATAACAATTTTCTTATGTATAACTGCTTCAAGCGTGCTTTAAAGTCTCGCATTTCTCAAGCGGAATGGGAAACTTAATATAGAATGGTTACAGTTTGGGAAATCCTGAATTACGCCATAGTTTTTCGTAATTATTACATTTTTTTTTTTTTTTTTTTTAGATTGAAATGTTTTTCCAGAGCCACAAAACAACGGTTCACGTGTGTCCATCACTGGTCAACGTGTATTTGGCTGGGCCGTTGGGGGCGGGAGAAACACCCGTGTGGGAACTGAAATACACGGGCATTTTGGTGCTTTTGTTGGACCGTGGAGAGACCAAAGCTCGCACCAGACGGCAAATCCGCCTCGCAGTCGCCGAACGAGGCACTGGTTTCGTGCTGTGGCAAGACGTGATCAACAATCTTACTAATTACGCCGTCCACGACCCCGCTTTTCATACGATGTACTTGTCGACCGACCACCGATGCATGGTCGGGTTCAGCTTCGACGAAGCGACGGCGGCGAAACAGTTGATCGAACGAATCGATAGACTCACGTCGGACCCGGCTAATATCTCGTTGTCGGGGCCGCCGACGACTAAAAAGAACAAATCGAAACGCTGCAAGAGAGAGAAAATCAAACTACCCAAAAAGACTGACATTTCGACGCCATGTTGTTTCCAACACGTGACTAGATTGGATATGGCCGACAGAGCCAATCTGTATTCGTTATCTACCATGACCAGTGCCAAAGAATCTCCCGAATAATCGAAACTCACATAAATTTGCATTCATTGTGTTCGGACTACATACAGTAGTCAATGTCTTCAGTGTACTATGATTGTAAATAGGTTAAGCGTGTACGAGTTGTGTTAATTTTTTTTATTTTGTCTTTTTGTCTTTTTTTTTAAAGTGCCTTAAAATGATTGTGATAATAATACAACCAACTTGTACTTTTATATGAATTAATCAATCACCTTGTAAATACGAAAATGCTATATTAATTAAATGAAATTTAAGGAAAATTTTTTTTTATTTCTTTTTCTGCGTAAATTGGTCTTTTTTTGGGTTTGGCCATCCGTTAATGTATGAAACAGGATGGGTGAGTGTTTTTTGTTATCCAATTTGTGAAACAGAAAAGAATTTTCAGACTATAGTCATCATAATTATAAAGTTCTTTATCAAAGCGAGGTCACTGCTCTTAGGTTGTGAGTGGTGCGTAATATACGATGTAAATTCACATAGTTTTCGCAGTATTTATATAATCGTGCAAACAACAAACACTGAATTAACAGATCTTGACTTGATCTATTGAATGACCGTGCATTTTCGAGCAACCATAGCAAATTCTACTATACCGAATGAATGGGATAATTGGGAATGTAAATATTCGTGATAAGTGCAAGAAAGAAACATGACTAGTGGATATTCTCGAGGGTTAGCGAGCATTTACACGCCTTGAATACAAATACAACATATCTATTAATACAGTATAATATAAAAAACAATTCCTTCCCCCGACTTAAAGCTGTTTAGCTTTTTCCTTGTGTTGAAACACCCATTCATATGCATTTTACATTGATGTAATTAAACTGTATTGTCCAATATCCAGGTCAGAAATTGCAATAACCAATGTTAAGAGGCAATAAACCAGTTCAAGTGGCACGAATTATAAATTGGATAATTTTTTGGTCAAAAAATGAGCCAAAAAAAATTTTTTTAAGTAAAAATAAAAATAAAAACAAAAGTATTTTGGGTAAAATTCTATTCTAAAAATAAAAACAAAACAAAACCTTGACCGTGGGATCGGCTCATAGATTGATATCAGTGTTTCACCGAGGCGAGGTCAGGAGAAACGATTTTTAAACAATAAATGAATTCAAAGACGTAACTACTACCCACATAATTTTGGCAATTCTTATTTATGTCTGCGAAATTTCTGTCAACACTTGATTTGTTTGACTGCAATGAAGTGAGTAAATAAATTGAAGGATAACAAGTGAGTTTGATTGCCATGTGCCAACGTGATTGGGTTTTACAACCAGGTGGTTAAAATCAAATTGCATAGCGAGTCAATCAAAGATGGCACGTAGACTGTCACTCAGTTTCTCAATTGCAGGTAGAAAGCACTTATGATCGCGTCAAAACAAATGCATTCGTACAAGAAAATCGACGATAAATCAAAATAGAATGACATCAAAATGTAATCACTCGAATAAATCATTCGAAATTACTAATTAGAGTCGTTAGCAGTCATTCGGATTGGTTTAAATAATAATTTTAAAAAAAAAGTTTCAACTAATTACATAATGGATCGTGCGAAAGGCACATCTGTTCCAGATTAAATTACAAAGTTTAATTAAATTGACATAACACGCTTATATAATAAGAAAGAAAAGTGGAAAGCGAAAAGTTATCCAAAATTGCAACTTTGCACTTATGGGGGCATTTATATAAGTATATAATTCCGAAAAAGCAATTTTTTTTTTTTTTTTTTTTTAGTTTGGACTAAATAAATCGCACCAGAGCTCTCTTATTTTGCTCCACTGAAGCCTAATCAAGCCATCAGTTTTCCCAGGGGTGACCACGGGAAGGTAGAGAGTTGGATTTTACACCCCCATTTAAATTGACCAAGTTTACAATGTAAAATTACCACGAAAAACTATCTTTGCGTGTAGTTTGTCTGCAGTAGCAGAGGGTCAACGTTTCCTGCTCGCTCTGGTGTGCAGGTATGAAACTACTGATTATGATAGTGATAAAACTCTGATCATCGTTATTAAAATTAGAAATATAAATTTCCAGTCGTAAAACTAAGATTAAATTATGTCATTAAATTTGCTAACTCGTGTGAACAATATATTTTTCTAAAAAATAATCGTTAATAAAATTTCTCATAAACCAACATGTAGCAGAGTGTTTTTATAGTCTTGTTGTTTACTCGAACAGTCCATACTCTACTCAGGATACCTGAAACCATATATCAGCTCCCAGGTGCAGCCATCATAAATTTTAACCTTGGAATGTGAGAATTTTTGACTGCCTAGTTAATCATTTCAAAATCTGATTTTTCAAAAGCATAAAATCATTTTAGTTGTCGTACAAACACACAACAATGACTGTTTCACTGCTGTATCAAGTATCAATAGTAAAACTTAAAAAAAATATATATGTATCAACGTTTGAATTTGGCGCTCCCACTACGTCATTGCAATGGCAACCTTAAAATATCCTGTTACAAAGAAATTCCTCATTTCATTATATAATCATTTTGTAATTTAATTTTAATTTTTTAATTATTCAATACAATTTATGTTGTAAAAGATTACAAAACATTGTATTCTGCTGCATTACACTATTTTCTCGCGGTTGCAAAATCTGCTAGTGCAAGCAACTTCTGCTTAATGGAGTTTGTTTTGTTTTCGTAGGAAATCCACGCGGAAACGATGGGTGAGTTCTCATTCAGAGTTGTTTGTTTACATCCGTTAATTAATATTCCCTATTTTTGTGTGGTGATCATGACAAATTCGATCTTGATAAATAATAAAACACGACGCACTAGGGTAGCTATTGCAATCAAAAATTAAAATAAATGATTAGTACAGATTAAATTAAAGCATGTGTCAAGAGATACCAAAAATGTTTAAATATCACCCCATCTCCAGCAGCATCAAAACAGAACTTTTATCACTTCGGTGCAATTCCAAGCACTTTAGAGGTTCTCTTTATATTTATTTTGTAACGTTTGTTTATATTTTACAATTATTTTGTCACAACAGATCAATTTGACACCTTTTTTCCTTTTTTTTCTTCCAGATTTCAACACACTTAAAGACGGATCTCAACCACTCAACTCAATTCCATTCTCATACGTCACTAAAGACAGTTGGAAGCAAAGCAAATTAAATTAACATTTCGTGAATGAACGGGTACGTTTAAGAAGAATTACTGACCAATCCCTCATTTCATAAATTTAAATTTCCCAAAAAAATATCAAAAATAATAAAATCAACAAATAAATAAACAAATTCCACGAAATGACAAAGTGAATTTCATTAGGCTAGTGTTACCTAATAGGAAAGTAGTCATAAATTGAAGGTAACTGAGGTCAATGACCAGAATTCCGAATAAAGGTCATGTTACCTTAAAAAAAAAATCAAAAAACTTATTTATTCCTCCCCACATGCCTACGAGCGCCTCTAAAACATCACATTGTATCAATTTTTTAAATTACAGATCACCTCAATTCAATCCACGCACCAATGAAAATGCAGCAGATTTGGCTAACATTGATATTTTTGCACTGCATGTTTCGAGCATGTGACGGCGGGCCTTTTTGGATGTTCCAAAATGCACCAATGCCAATCGAGAACACGGACGTTCCTTCAAGTTTCTACGACAACTCAGATCGTGTTGTTTATTTTGAATCCGACACGAAGCAAGGAAACGACATCAAGGAGTCGCGGACGGGCCAGACTCCTCGAGAGAGAACTCTGCCGCTGTTTCTTGTACGTTTTTTGTCTATATTTGAACTGAATCGTGTTGTTCGTGAACTAGAAACGAGTTCTATGTCTTCAGTGTCGTGTTTTGTGTGCAAATGGGGAATTGGTATTTTAAAATACTTTCTCGCGGCTGGTGCAACTGAAAACGACATTGCCGGCAAGGTGGAGACCTTCTGTATTGATCTACGCATAGAATCAGAACGTGTTTGTAAAGGAATTGTCCAAACATTTCAAGTATGTAATAATTTGAATTCAATTAACACTCGTTTTCAATTTTTTTTTTTTGCTTTCAGCATGAAATATTACACGTGTTAGCACAAACTAATTTTACATTGTACGAAATTTGTGCTGTTATTGTGGGTGAGAGCTGCGGTGAATCAACACCTGATCTTAATTGGACAGTTTCGTTAACTCCTGTGCCTAAACCGCCTGTTGTAGATGTGCCATTGCCCAAGGTATACTATAACTTAGGCTACCACATAGAATTCAATAATACATTGAAATTATATTGCAATGCATTACGAAATGTGTTCTTAATATTATTATTTGTCAAATATGAATGCATTACTTAATGCACAAATTATATATCGTACTGCCTCGATCAAACGCCCCTCAGCGGCGATTTTAGGAATTGTTGCCGGCCCCGAATAAACGCGGGGTCCCAAAAAATCGGTGATTTTTACAAAAAAACGGTGATTTTTACAAAAAAAACGGTGACTTTTACGAAAAATCGGTGATTTTTACGAAAAAATCATCATTTTTAGCGAAAAATCGGCGATTTTTTAGTTATGTCCCAGGCCCGAATAAGCGCCGGGCTTCAAATAAGCGTGTGGGGCGAGTCAAAAAAATTATTAAATGCCCTGGCGTTTATTCGAGGCAGTACGGTACTTTGCTATACATTTTGGAATGCATTAAGTGAAAAGCAACACATTACATTATGAAATGTATTTTTGAACCATGTGGGACTGTTTAAAATGTTAAGTTTTATTCGGGAAATTATCTGAATCCTAGCTATTGGTATTTTAACTAATGGATTAATCTTTTTAGGCCGGCGCGCCGGTTCTTCGCGTACTTCATTTATCCGATACTCATTTTGACATGTATTATCAAGAAGGTGCAGATGCGGAATGTGGAGAGCCGCTATGCTGCCGAATGGGCGATAAGTTGATGAATGGATCTCGAGCTGCTGGAAAGTGGGGAGATTATCGAAAATGTGACACGCCACTTAGAACTATAGAAAGCATGTTTGAGTACATTGCCAAAAACTTCAAGGTAAAATGCCACATTATCTACATTATTGGTTTATCTCTCGTGGTTCCATTTTCTAATTTTCTAATTATAAAGCTGGATTATATACTTTGGACCGGAGATTTACCTCCGCATGATATTTGGAACCAATCGCGGTCCGATCAAATCTACGTCCTCAAACAGACAACTAAATTATTTATGAAATATTTTCCTAAAGTACCTATTTTCCCTGCTCTGGGAAATCATGAAGGCGCTCCTGTAAATAGGTAGAACGCTTAAATAAATATGAAAATGTAATTATTACGGAGTATTATTTTTTTTTTAATTTTTATATTTTTTAGTTTTCCTCCGCCATTTGTTAAAGGAAATGACTCCATTTCATGGTTGTATGATGAGCTAATTGAATCTTGGGGAAATTGGCTGCCCAATTACACAGCACCCACAATTAGAAAGTAATTCTAACTGCAATGCATTAAATTCTACTGCAATAAATATTTATCTTTGTTTTTTTTAGAGGGGCGTTTTACTCGGTTCTTGTCAGTCCTGGATTTCGAATTATTTCATTAAATTTAAATTACTGCAATAATCGAAATTGGTAATTAAATTATATTGATAATTCGAATCATTTTGACAAACCTAAAGTGTATTTTTATCAAAAGGTGGTTGCTACTTAACACAACTGACCCTGCTGATGAATTGCAATGGCTAATTTATGAATTACAGTACGCCGAGCTGAAAAAGGAAAAAGTTAGTGCAAATTAATTTTGTCTAAATTAAATTACCGTACTGCCTCATTTAAACGCCCGGATTCATTCAAACGCCGGGCCCGTTTTAGTACACAAAGTAGTTTATAGACGCCGGCCTGGTATTAACGCCGGGTTTCAAATTGGCGCCGAGTAAACGCGGAAATGGCCAATTATGTATTCATAACGTTTCGGAATTTTCGGATATTGACGCTACTGCAATTGTTGGCACTTCCAATCCGGGTGCCTTCGCTGTTTCTGATCACTTATCAGCTCAATGGGATGTGTAGATAATTACAAAATATAAAAATATTTTTTTGCTACTTTGTTTTCTCGATAACTTATTTTTGACTATTTTTCTGGTTAAACGCCTGGCTCGAATAAACGCCTGGTATCAAATTACCGCCTGGCTGTACGCCCAAAAAAAATTTAAACTCTCGGGCGTTTAAATGAGGCAGTACGGTATATAAATATGTTTTTTTTTAGGTTCATATCATTGGCCACATTCCCCCAGGTATGGAAGACTGCATAAAAATTTGGAGTGCTAATTATTACAAAATAATTAACCGGCAAGTTGCTCTTAGCGGAACTCGACATATTATTAAATCGAATTTCGCAAAGTAACCCTATTAATTATATTATGCTTTAATAGATTCGAAAGTACAGTAACTGTGCAGTTTTTTGGTCATACACACATGGATGAATTTGAAATATTTTACGATGAAATTGATGTTACTCGACCCACGAGCATCGCGTATGTTGGCCCTAGTGTTACACCTTACGTAGGACTAAATCCTGCATTTCGGATCTACACTATAGATGGATTATACACAAACAGTAGCTATGTAAATACGTCAACAAATTAATTAACTCTCTATACAGAAACTACTGTTTTAGGCTGTTCTAGATCATGAAAATTACATGATGGATTTAGCAAGTGCCAATCAGAACGGAACTGCCAGTTGGTCTAAATTATACTCAGCAAAGGTGGGTTCGAATTAGCGTCATTTATGTCTATTTTGTTTAATATTTTTCTCGGTAGGATGCTTATAAGATGCATAGTTTGCAGCCTAATGATTGGGATAAGTTGGTTAAACAAATGGTGGCTGATGATACCATTTTCCAAAGATATTATAAGTATTTATGTAAAATGAAATTAGTATTAGTGACAATTCTAATTCGTTGTTGTTCATGTAGGTATTACCACCGAGCAAGTTCCGCTTTCCCGTCTTGTGATCAGAAATGTAAACACCAATTGCTATGTGCACTCATAAGTGGGAAATCTCATGACCCTTCTCAATGTTTCCAATTGCGTAAACTGTTTTACAAAACATGAAACAAATATGGTTGCCATTATGTTATTTGATAAATTATGTGACAAATTATTTTTGTATATTAGCCATTGCTAATTTTTATCGTTGCAGTAGTTTCACTGTTTAACCAATATTATTTTATAATGAAATCGTCATTATATTAAAGGAAAGACATTAATGAGTATGACCCTGATGTCTGTGTCAAATTTTATACTCCACAAAACAGAAATATTTTGCATTAGCTAACCTGGTGACAATATTTGTCAACTGAAATAAAAATAATTATAATCATTCAAAAATATTACCAAGGTCTTCTTTAACGTTGCTAAAAAATAAATTAATAGCATTAATTAAATTTTCAATGTTTCTACTTTACCACATCCAGTATTTACAGTCGCAGTGAATTTTAGTGGACGACCATGACATTCTTCGCCAACTCGTCGACCTTTATTGAACCAAAAAAGAAATTAATTATTCAACATAGCAGGTAATTACAATTGCCTTTTGAGGAAAAAACACTTGAAACGTTTTCCACGTGTAATCCTTTGACAGATTTTTATTTCGTTCATGTACAGAAAAAACTTTAAAGAAAAAAATAAAAAAAAAAAAAAGAAAAAAAGACAAAAAAGTGAATCTGCAGTATAAATTCGAAAGGGAATTCTACATTAAGCAGTAGTCATTAAGTTTCTTAAACACAGCCCAGAAACAGTGGGGAAGTGGAAAAATTCACTTAGCGCAATCATTTAACGTGAGAGCAGGAGGAAAAACATGGATATTGAAAAGTCAAGTGACATACACAATTCTGCAAAACTCTCAAAATTCATTCAATATCTAGATTGGTTTCTATCGCCTGCAGTACATTATATTAGAGGCATTTCATTTATCACAATTTATAATATCATGAGTGCTTTGGTGAAAATACACCGTTGTAATCGTTGCAACTATGTATTTTTATTAAAGTACTAGTGGTATCGCGAGAATATCGCAAGTGCTGTAATATGTGGAAACTGTACAATTCGCAGATTCTACTATTGCCACAAAACAGATCAAGCAATATTATCATTTTACAACATCTTTTTGTTTTTTAATTTTTAGAAAAAAAAAATTAAATTAAATTAAATTAAAATTAAATTACATGTGTAAAACATGACGTGTATAAAAACAAAAAACAGAATTATACTTATACAGTCTTACACAAATTTCAAATATTTGAGGCCTTAAAACGTGTTTTCACTCGATACACTTCTAAACACTACGGAACATTTTGCATTATGTTTTTTTTTACATGATATGTCTACAGTAAATGACACACTGTGATAAGTAAAAATTTGCCAATTAATGGTTGCATTTTTTCATCTTTTTCAAAGGGTTAAATGTATACAATAGCTTAGGAACAAAGAATGAATAAAATGTGAATAAAATGAAGGCCAAATATGGCTTTTTCTGTAGTAAGATGGCAGTAGTATTGCATTTGACCTTGTTTTTCTGTACAAAAAAACCAACATTTGTTTTTAAAAAAATTATTAATATTTTTTTTTGGTTCGGCATACATCCATTACATTTTATTCTACTAATTATTACTAGTTTTAATGGGAAAGACTAGAGTGAACACATATTTTGTTGAAACAACTCAACAAAAAACTAAAACTTTGCAAGTTCTCATCCAAAGTCTCTCTCAAAATTCGTTGTAGTCAAGACAAAATAAGTTACAGACTCCTTCCAAACGAAGAAAAATATCTATTTTACAGCACTCAACACCATAGCAACCAAAAATTGAGTATTTACGTTCAATAAAACAACAAAAACTTATACAAAAACAACAAATTTGGCACTGCTTCGGGTATAAATTAGTAAAAAAATCAAAACCATTGTATAAAACACATGTCTTATTGCAAATTATTGGTTATATTCGGGGCTAGTTTTAAGCTGAGTCAAAAATGCGACCTAAGATATTGAGAAAATATCAATCTTAAATTTCCTAAACAGAAAAATACAAAATAAAAAATAAACTACTAACCTGAAAAATCACAAACCAATCTTCATTCAATATTCAATTATCAACACAAACTCTTTCCATTCCGGTCCTAAAAAACAATTGTCACACCTTCACGTCTAAATCAATAAAAATAATTAAACAAAAATTCATCCCTCGCTCACTTTGACTAAGATCTCCTCGACATCAATCCACTCCCTCAGCATAACAACTCGCTTCTCATTTTCAGTCTTCATTTTATCCACAATCGTCTTCCTTGCCGCCTTCAATGCATCGACCTCTTCCGCTGTCTTGTAGTTTTTCACTCCTGACATCTCGAGTAGCGCAATATGGGCATCCTTTTCGCTCACAGCTGCTGCTAAAGCTTCTTGCCTGCCGAAAAAAACAACAAAGTCATCAATAACGCGCGAAAAAACAACAATATTTCCTTTTACTTCATATCAAACGACTCCTCGAGTGCTTTCCGCCGTTCCGCTTTCAGCGTAGTCACCGCCTTCTCGATAAGACTTAGCCGCTCGTTGACTACGGGACAATTAGTGCATCGTAAATTATGTGCATTTTGCAGCGATTTATGCCGCTCTTCGAGCTTCCTAATCTACCAACAACAAACAACACAAATCAAACAACATCAAACCGCGTCATCTTTGAACTAACCCTTTCTTCGGCCAATTTGCGTGCACTTAGCGACTCCTCGAGTGTCATCTCTCTCTCGGTTGTGATCCTCAAGCTCTCACGCAGCGCCTCTTCTAGCTCTTCTACGCGTTCTTGAGTCTCTTTTAGATGAGTCTTGCAGCGAAAAAAATAAGGGAGTAACAACAAAAACACAAAAATACCACAAACGATATAGAAATCAAAGAAAAACTCAAGGGGACGTAAATAAGGAATAAAATAATATATAGAAAGAAATCAAAATATTTTTTTTTTGGGTTTTTTTTTGTTTTGTTTTTTGTTTATAGAAAAAATTTCAACAAATTAAAATAAAGATGAAAAGAAACCCGCAGGGCCTGATGGCTGCACGAAGCCACGAAAGAAGACATAAAACAGAAGGAAAAAGAAGAAAAGGCGATGAATAGATTAGTACATTAGTTGAAAATGGATTGAAAATTAAAATAATTAGTGTAGAGAATGATTGAAAATATAAAACCTCTCTCTACCTGTGTTTTTGAAGTTTCTTTTCTCGCTTCTTCCTCTCGTTTTCTCGCGTCCTCCACGCCGTGCGCGCCCGCTTGCTGGCTCCGTTTAATGTTATTTAAAGCTCTTAAAAGTTGTAATAAAATTTATTCCATTAAATATGCACAAAGTCAAAGCGCTTTTATACTCACGTCTGTAAATCTTGAATCTGTTTATCCTTGGTAAACTTCTCGTCTTCAGCCGCACTTAGCAACTTAAGTAGTCGGTCTAGCTCTTGTTGTTGCCGCGCGGCGTCAACCCCGCCGCCTTTTTCTTTGTCTTTGTTCTCCTTTTCTAATTCCTGGCAACGTTTACGTAACTCCGCAATCTGTTTAGCTAAAGCTTCGTTTTGTCCGACTTCAGCCTAATTTAAGAAACAGAAAAATGAATAAGTAAATACAGCATAAATAAATAAATAAATAAATAAATAAATGAATAAACAATTGCCTTTTGCATATGCGCTTCCATTTCGTCAATTTTCTCTTTCTTCCTTCTCAGTCTCTTGTCCATTTCCTCCAAAGCTTTCTGCCTTTCCTCCAACTTCTTATTCTTGTCGTCAGACTGCTTATTTTTCTCGTTCATCATCTTCTCTCTTTCCTCTAGCTGTCTCTGCTTCTCCTGCAGTTGTTTTTGTACAACTTCTCCCTCCTTGCCTTTAGCTGCTGAAGCACGCTCTTTCACATCATGAAGTTCCACCTAAAAACAAAAAACGAAAAAAAAAAACTATTTTTACACACAATTTTCAATTTATCCCATCTGCAAGTGTAAAATTCTAATTAATAATAACAACAAACAAAAAAATAAATCAAAAAACAAAAAAAATCAACATCTGCTTGCAACATAAGCATGCCTTGTACCAAAACAAGAAATCATTCTTTCACATGCATAAAAAATGAAAATATTCCCTATAGATACAGTCTAAAAATAAGAAAAACAAACGATAAACCAACCGACAACAAAAAGGTAGACTATAAAAACCAAACAAATCCTAGAATTGTATACTCACTTGTTGTCTTTCAAGTTCTTGCACTAGCATCTCTAATTGCGACTGATACCTTTCTCGTTCTGTCGTCGAATTTTTAAGCTCTTGCTGCGCTTTCTCCAGCTGCTGTTTCAGCCTTTGATTTTCCTTGTCGGCCTTTGTGTCGGCCTTATCGACTCGCGTCGTTTCCTTCTGCAATCTATCCAATTCCTTCTGGGTCTTATTCAATTGATTTTGTAATTTCTTATTATCCTCGTGCGACTTGTGAAGCTCGCTCTGAGATTGTTCCAATTGGCGTTGAAATCCGGCCAACATCTCGTGCGACTTCTCTAATTGCGCCACCAAATGATCGCGTTCCGTTTTGATGTTCTTCAAATCCAAAGTGACCTTCTCCAACTCCGAGTGCACCTTCTGCAATTCGCCCAAACTCTTATCCAACTCGGCGCGTGACTTCTGCTGGAACTCGTGCGTTTTACCAATGGCCGACTTGGACTGCTCAAACTCCACCTTATACTTATTAGCCTCTTGCTGAAACACATTCCTGTCTTTCAACACCTGCTGCAACTCCACCTGCAGCCGTTCCAACTGGCTGTGCAACTTCTCTATCTCCTTAGCAGCGCGATCCAGTTCTCCCCGACTGGCGTGCGTGTTGTCCTTCTGCTTATTCACATAAGACTTCGATTCCTCCAACTCCGCCGCCATTCTCTGCATCTCATTTTGCAGCGTCTCCCTGGCCTGATTGGACAACTGCAACTCCTCAGTCGCTTGCTGCAAGCGGTTTCTTAATCTCTCCACTTCGGCAGCTAATCTGTCGGTCTGCTGAGTCGAACTTCTCGCGTTATCCATCCTCATCATCTCCATTTCCTTCTGCAGACTCCTCAAATCGGTATCTACTCTATCCCTCTGCTGGATCACTTTTTGCGTCTCCGCCTGAGATTTCTCCAACCGGTCTTTCACCTTCTCAAACTCGATGTGCGTCCTGTCCACCTCCTCCCGCTGTTTGTCCTGAGATGTGGAAAAGCGTCGGATTTGAGCATTTGCCTTCTCTAACTCAACTTGAAGTCGATGCACATCGGTCTCCAGCTGATCCTTGATGATCACCTGTCTCTGAAGGTCATTCTGGCAGCTTTCGTATTTCTCCCGGATCACCTCCACGTCTATCTTGGCGCGTTCCGCTTCCGCCAACACTTTCTCCTGCTCGAACCGCCATTTATCTCGAGCGGCCTCCGATCTCTCCAGCTCCGTCTGCAGACGGACCAACTCCTGCTGCATCTTCTCCTTCTGCATCGCAACTTTGTCCACTTCCAGTTCCGCTTTCTCCAACTTGTCTTTGGCTTTCTCCAAATCCACTCGCGCGCGCTCCACCTCCGAAGCCGACTTCTCCTGGGTTTCCTGGTAGCGACCCATCCGCGTCTGGAACCGCTCCAGATCCCCCTTCGCGGACAACGATTCCCTCTCCGCTTGTTCTTTCTCCGCCATGAATCTTCTGGTCTCCGTCTGTGCCTTGTCCAATCGTTCGTACACTTTGGCCAACTCCACCTGCATTCTTGCCAATTCCTCCTGAGACTTCTCCTGAGTCGAGTGGAACTTGCTGTACTGGCAGTGCGTCCTGTCCAATTCCCCCACCAACCTATCCGACTCGGCTTGCAGCCTCTCCTTTTCGGCCACGGCTTTTCTCAATTCCACCTGCAACTTGTCGTACCGTTCGCGCATCACCTCCATCTCTGCGCTCAACTTATCCAGCTCAACCTTACTCTTCTCTTCCGCCTCTTTGGACCGTGCCAACTGCACCTGTCCCATGTCCCACATCCCTTGTATCTTCTCCAACTCTTCCTGACTCCTCCTCTGGTCGTCCTTTGCTTTACTGGACAGCACTTGCATTTTATCCAAATCCATTAGCATTCTGCCCTGTTCCGCTTCAAGACTCTCCAACTTCGATTGCACCTTGTAGGCGTCCACTTGCGCCCTTTCTAGCTTCTCCAGAGCCCTTTCCGCCTCGACTTTTGCTTGGTCCCTCTCGTCCTGCAATCTCTGCTGGGTGACCATCAACTTGTCGTGCTTGTCTTTCATAACAATGTAATCCTCGATGGTGGTCTCTTTCTCCAGTTGGAACTTTGCGAGTTGACTTTGCGATTTCTCCAGCCTGTCTCGCAAAACCTCCTGCTCAGTCTGAGAGCTCTCTTTGTCTCGGAGAGCCTTCTGGAGTTGAGCTTGAAGCAAATCTGACTTCTCCTGCATCTTATCCACGTCAATTTGCACGCTCTCCCTCTCCTTCTGCACTCTGGACAACTGCATCTGCGTTTTGTCCAATTTGTCCCTCAGTTTGTCCACCTCCAAGAACGTCGTTTCCTTCTCCTTCTGCAGCCGCTGCGTCTGCCCCTGCGATTTGTCCAGCTGCGTTTGCATATTGTCCAAATCGTACTGCGCCTTCTCCTTGTCTATCTGCACTTTGCGCAATTCGTTCTGCGCTTTGTCCGCCTTCTCCTGCAGTCTATCCACTTCGGTCTGAGCTTTGTCCAGTGCGACCTGTGTCTTCTCGTAATTCACTTGGATCTTGGTCAAAGTGCTCTGATTGCGTTCCAATTCGTCCCTCACCTTGTCCAATTCCATTTGTGATTTTTCCTTCTCGCCGTGGCTCCTCCCAAGAGCCGATTGGGATCGATCTAGTTCCTCTTGAAGTGAATCCTTTTCGGACTGCGCATTCTCCAACTTAGCTTTGAGTCTGTAGATTTCGCCCTGAGATTTCTCCACTTTCTCTTGCAACTGCTCCACTTCCACGTGCACTCTGTCGTACTCGCTCTGATTCATCCTCAGTTCGGCCTGGGCTCGTCTCAGGTCGCCCTGCGACTTGTCCAATTTCTCTTGGATTCGCTCCACTTCGTGCGACTGCGTGAACTGAGTTTTCCCGTACGACATTTGCGACCTGTCCGCGTCGGTCTTCAGCCTGTCGCATTCGGTTCTCAGTCTGTCATTTTCGATACGATAATGCGAAATTTCGTGCTTGGCGCTCTCCCAATCGCTCGACGATCTTCCCATTTCTGAATGAATTTTGTCCACTTCTGCCTTCGATTTGCCGAGTTCCGATTGCGAATTCTCTAATTTGGCTTCAAGTTTGTCCTTTTCCGTTTGGTTTTTCTCCAAACGAACCTGTAGCTTTTCTATCTCGCTCTCCATGGCGTGCAACTTCATCTTGTACTCGGTTAACTCTCGCTCGTGCAGCTCCCTCTCTTCCAGTTTTTCTTGTTCGGCTCTGTCTCGCTGTTCTCTTAGTTGCGAGATTTGTTTCTCTTTGTCGCTGATCGCTTCTTCCAGACTTGTCAGTGCTCCTTCTGATGTGCTGTGAGACGCTTGCATCGCTGTCAACCTAGCTCTTGCCATGTCCACTTGGTTATCCTTCTCTTTGAGCAGGTCCTCCAAGTTTTCAATCTGTAAAATTTCCAACTCCAACTATTTGAGCCACCACAAACAAAGGTCGAAACAGCATCACAAAATGTCCCATCCACAGAAAATATAGTGACAAAAGATCAAAATAACTCTAAATCAAACTTTTGTTACTAAATTTTGTGTGGATTTACTTCCCTTTTATGCATTTGATTGAAATTATAAAAGAATAAAAAAAAAATACAAATGATAAATTTAATATTTTATTTATGAATATTTAAATTACATGTACCTAAATAAATAATATAAACTCAAACACACTATCATACCAGAGTTAACGCGTGTCATTTCAACATATTTCGATGGCCAAAATATGACAAAAATTTTAAAAACTAATTTTTTTTTCCAATTATATAAATGTGGTGCTTAAGTACACATGTGCAGAATCTGCAGATCATGTTTTATAGATTTAATGCAGGCACACTGCCTAGTTCTAATAAAAGCCATTGTCAATTGGAGCAGAACCCACATAAAACCATCAAATCTGGTGGTTTATTTACACCTGCTATATTTCCTCAATCTGGTAAGATTCATGCAAAATTTATTTATTCATTAATAAATAAACAAAAATGAATAAATCAGCGGAATAAATGCAATTTAGTGAAAGATGTTGCTTGGCTGCCAACAACCAATTCCTCATCTTTGACTCCGAGAAAAATAAAAGTGTTAAAATAAAAAATGCCAACAACCCACAAATTGTAAATCAGCCATTAAAACAAACTGGAACCACCTCAGAATCGAAATAGACTATTTTTTCTTAAGGGGAATTACCAAAAGAAAAAATCAAACCATGTGCTGTGCACACTCCTAAATGCCCAAAGCAAACACCAGGTCCTTTATTTGTATTATTCCCTTGGAACCACTTCCCCTTTAATTCAGCTCATTCTGCATGCAGTGGTTCCAGTCTAGTTCATTAGACAGTGGATGTAAATGCAATACCAATGATAAGACAATAAAACGAATAAAACTAAAGGTTTTAAATGATCTATTGCCATTTCCTGTTTAAATATCACTGCAATATTACCCCTGAGATTAGAAGAAGAAAAAATATTTGTATTAAAACATTCCTTTGCCCTCCAAGAATTGAATTAATGTTAATGAGAATAAGCATTACCAAAAAAAACAAAAACAAGTAATTATTACCGTAGAGAGAAGAAAATCAATAAATATCACCAAAACAAACAAAAACAAAATTAGAAAATGCACAAATAAAAAGATTTTGAGTGCAATTTTCCTTTACCTTTCTTTGTAGTACGTTAATCTTCCTATCTTTAATATCCATATGATCTTTCAATTCATTAAGTTCGCTATTTAGTCGATTTCTTTCTTGTTGTGCCTGGAGCGCCTGCTGAGTTTTCTTCTCAATCAATTTATTCTTCTCCTCAAGCCTCTGCCGCAATTCTTCCACCTGAGAAACAAAACAAAATCAAGCGTTACTCAGATAACAACTAAATTGACAATAGAATCGCAACGAAGCTGCTTTCGATGCTGTAATTAATTAGTGGCAAATTATCAAAATGTCGTATCTTTGAGTCCAATCATTTCGTTAGCATTTTTCACAACGAAAAATACCGCATTTCTTCGATTCTAAAGCTGCAAATTGTTGTTCACAAGGACGCAAAGCGAAGAAAACCCTCTTCGTGCCACATTTCGTGCAACAATTCGCGTCGAAAAAAGAATTAAAAATTTCCAATTCTGAATTTGTTTCGCGTGTGTCATGTAAGACGCACACTAATTTCAGTACCAGAAACTGAAAAAAAAGCTTTGATTCTAATACTATGTTTACATGCACGGAATATTTCGAGCGAGATGAAATATTTCGTGTGCACAACTGTCAAGTAAACAGGGATGACAATGATTATTCGAGTAGTGAATAATCCCTCGCAGAAAGTTGTTTAATTCGAGTAAACTCGAACTATTTTTATTTCGCATGCGCATATCGCTTCCGGCACTTCACCATTGGTCAAAAACCGAAAGTGATCACGAATTATTTTCTGCATGTAAACACAACAATTTGATTTTTTCACCACTCGAATTATTCACCACTCAAATTATTCGATGCATGTAAACATAGTATAGCAGGGTTTCCTAAACGGTGAGGCGCGAGCTGATTATTGGTGGGGCGCACCCATCATACATGCCTAAATAAAACAAGCTTATTTTGCAAACTTTTGTAAATTTGTAAGCAAAATTATATAAAATTATATAAAAAATTATACAAAGCTTTACACAAAATTATATAAAAATTTCTTTTTTTCTTTTTAGTAGTATATTTTTTAAAAATTTAATGCACTGGTAGATGAAGTGAGGCGCAGAAGATCGCCTTGCTGAAAAAGTAAGGCGCAATGCTAAAAAGTTTGGGAACCCCTGTAGTATAGGATTCAAGTCGCACCCAGTTTGTAGAGATGTTTATGTGAGGAAAAAAAGTGCCGAAGAAATACGATAGTTTCATTTCTTTCATTCTGTTTTGCTTTGTGTGTCGCAGTTCAGGTGCGGTGAGTGCAAACTGAAGAGGGGACTTGCCCTTCTAGCATTACCAAGTCCACCGAGGACAAAACAAAGCGGCCTCCATATCTTACATCAGTTTGCAGCATGTTGTAATGTTCCTCCTTAGCACACAGAGATTCCTTCAGCACTGCTATATGTCTCTGATAATCCTGATGTTGTTCTTCCAAGGTTCTCATCTTTGCACCCATAGCTAAGATCTCCTGGTCCCGCTTTTGTACCTCCATGCGCGCTTCTTCTATCTGTGGAAAAAGACAAAAAACAAAGAAAATTCCTCCCGTCTTTTTCACGTACAAATAATCCCATATCTTTACCCAGATACGTAAATCCTTACGCACAAAAGACATAAAAAACAGTTTTTAGTTCACAGTAAATTCAGTATACGGACATAGAAGAACTGAAGATTGAGATATAAATCATCATGCGCATTAAGAAAACACAAATTATGTTAAAAAAACAATTCATTTTTCCTACTTACTACAACAACATTCAATATTCAACTAGAAAACAACTTGTGTTATAAACAATAATCTCAGTGTGATGAAACGAGAAAAATGTGATGTTAGTTATAAGGATTTGAGACAATAAGTTTCCCATTGCATTTCACCTTCTCACCTTAATCTTGCTCTGTTTTTCTTTATTTAGAAGCACCTCGGTCATCTTCCAATCATCGCAATTTACTAATCTGGATCTTAACTCCCTGACACTGTGCCACCGCTTCATCTCAGTTTCCATGAGCGCTAATTCCCTCTGCAGGGTGAAGATGCGAGCATCCTAAATGTATCGATGTACCGTAAAGGGGGCTTAATACATACAGCACAACCTGTCCACTTGTCTCCAAGTCATCTTGCTTGCTCAACTTAAACCGCTCAATTTTCGAAGCGAAATAATAAAATAAAACTCAAGCAAAATCAAATGGATCAAAAACATGAGAATGAATAAATAATGTGCAATTTTTAAAAGGATGATAAAAATAGATATAAAAAAATATCAAGTTGAAGAGCAAATGGCTCGTGGTTTATTATTCCTTTAACAGTTGAAGAGGAGAGTGCAGGAGGCAATTTGCGGAACTCCCATGAGAACCATCTTGTTACCTTGGTTTCAATAATTTGTCTCAATTCCTTTATGTCTAAACCTTCACTCAAGCCTAGTCTGCCAGTAAACACGACCTGTGGGATAAAGACGGTGATGGAGGAGGCAGTTTACAAAGAAAATAATTATTTTGATGACCTGGGTAATTAAAATTATCATTTTTTTTTTAAATAAAACTAATCTAAGTCATGCGCAGTGATGAAAAATTTAAATCTTGGTTAATGTGATGTATATCATCAAGGTCCAGGTCTCGATGCGAGTGACCTTATGACTCCACCAGTCCAAGCTTTTGTTTCCACAACTTGTGTTAGTGTTTGCCACGGAATTAGAATACATAATTTTATTTGATTAAGTTTGCGGATTAAACCGCTCGGTGTAACAACATTTACTGCAAAGATGACGTATAATTATCCAGTTTTCGGGGTATTCCGCTAATTTTCTCAGCATTTCGATGGAAATTAGTAAAATTACTTATTAAAATTGCAATTTGATTGCAATTTGTTAAAATTTAAATTGAAAATCGATTTTTCTACTACACCGTGTTCTAATTCTATGGCATTTCGGTTCTCTCTTTTTTTTTTTTTTTCGTTTAAAGAAATTTATAGATTTATTTCTGTCTTCGTCTGAAAAATGTGAAATTATCATCTAATTTACCTCTTTGGTTTTGAGAAAATCTTTATCTTTGCTTTCGACTAGAGATTCAAGATGCCTTGCACGCGCATGCGCTTCGATAAGCTGCGTTTTCATCCGCTCATATTCGAGACGTTCGTCTTCTTGTAATTTACCACCTTAAAACAGAGATAAGAAAACGAGAAGAAAAATAACATTATTAAAGATAAGACCTGGATGGCATGCCAATTACGAAATCTAATTTCATTTTCTCATTTCAAATTCAATAAATGACTCAATTTAATCAACAATATTGATACGTACCAGCTCCTTTGGTTTGCAACATTTCCAATAACTTCTTAATGCTTTCCTCCCTCGCTTGCAACGTTTGTTTCTGCGTTTCGATTCGCAATTCCATTTCCTTTAAAAAAAAAAAATATTTTAAAAAAAAAAAAAAAATTAGATAGTCCAATTAACATAATCCCCGCACACAGGTTTAATCATTTTCTAATTAACTCATTAAATAAATTTAAATTGAAAATTATACAACGGTTTGACGAATTTCTCCAATCTGAAAAATGTCAAAGGTTTTTCTATTTTTTAAATTCGTCCAGCAACACCCAGACACTCCAAAAACCCAAGAAATGCGTGGAATATTAATTCCAAATTCCACCTGTAGGCAAAAAAATGTAATTATAAACACAATTTATCACATTTCAGACTTCCTTATCTATTTACTCAGCAAAAACATCGTCTAATTTCCTTTCAAACCGTCGAAAAAAGATACTTTATACAAGCAGATAGCGCTAAAACTTAAAATTCATAACGCTACATAATTAAGCAATAAAAATGGTCGTGAAAACCTTAATTTCGTTTAACTCTGGCCACTGGGGATCCATTCATAGACGATTACTGCTAATCAGCACTCGTGATATTACTCTTGATTAATGTCCCTAATCCGGTCAACATAATATATAAACACAATTAATAAATATCCTACAGCCAAGGCTTTAAAAAAAACGTTATTTTCCACCTTGTTGTGTATCAATTTATCCGTTTCTCGCCAATGAGCAATAAAACAACGAGCTTTGTGCGTGGAAAAGCACCAATCTGAGCAACGACCTACTAAACAGAGTGGACATCCCATAAAACCACATTTGACAAGCCAAGAGGCCACTTGGAATAAATTGCATTTAAGCTGTTTAAGTGGGAATAAAAATGCAGGTTAAAATCGCTCTTACTTTGATGGTTTCTCGTAACAAGTATATTTCCTTGGCTTGGTGCTGTTTCTCCGCGTACAGTTGTTCCAACTGCTGTTGAAGACCCAAATCTGGATTTCGCAAATGATGGGAACGCAATTCATCTTCAAGTTGGTGAATAAGTGTGGCTTGCTTCTATTAAAAAGATAACGGAATAAAAGGAAAAGGTTGAAAACAAACGCCTTCATTGTGTCGCGGGGAGAAATATACGAGGGGTTTTTAAGTGCTCAAATATACACTGGTTTTGCTAGATTTTCAACTAAATGTCTCTTCAAGACTCGAAAGGTCAGCGTGACACCAGTTTTACAGTTTTGATTAAAAATTCCGGCTAAAGTTGAACTGCACTGTTGATAAATTAAAGAAATGTCTCTTCCTTTAATTCCAAACTTTGCCGACTAAATCACAAGAAACGTCAGTCTGTCTTTTGTGTCAATTTTCTTTTGTTTTTCCTCGCGTCTTTCACACGAACTTTCAAATTAATCCGTGAAATTTCTTTTTTCTTTTTAATTTTTTTTAATTCCAAGTCATGACAGCACAGAGCACACGATTCAGCAATTTTTCCCCCTTCTTCTTCTTCACAACTTCGACCCCCTATTTGCTAAAAATAGGTGAAGAGATTTATTGATTGACACGAGCAATCACGTCAAAGCTAGACACGTCTATAAGATTATCTGTATTTTTTACTTTTAACAACACAATGAAACATCACCCATTTCATACAGATTGACGATAACGCAAGTCCTATTTCATAAACTCATGTTTAACTTGCAGTTAAACACGTTTTGTTGTTTTAAAATGTCGGGCGCATGTCCACTGCGACTGAAAACAGACTAAATCAGCCGCCCGCAGTTTGAATATACCCGTAACTCAAATATAAATAGATAAAAGTGAGATCACCACAACCGGTAACAAATAAAATATGTTTAAATTGCTCTTTAGTCTAAATTACTTCATGACTATGCCTTTTTTGAGCCCTATATTTCTGTATTTAATCAAATAACGTGTATTGTGGTATTGATTCCTACACATCTACTTTGTTTCCTTCAAATATTGTATATAAACTTGCATGCAGATATCTACTACAGAAGCAACAAAAGAAAAGAAAAATATAGTTAAGTCACTTGAATAATTTGAACACATAAAAACAAAAGAATAATAAAAAAACAAGAATACAAAAGAAGATAGATGAAAAACTTACCCTAGCAGATTCCACCCAGTTAAAATTTCTGCCAGAGTTGGAGTATAAAGGGGCAGCAGAATGGGGGTTGCTCACTGCTATCCTACTGCTGGGCATAAAACGGGACTGGCAAGCCTAAGAACACATGCATCAGGCACTTAGTAATCATTAGTAACCAATATTAAGCACTACAGAACCGAAGTTCTACAGTGCAAACCAGAAACAGCCAAAATTAAGAAAAAGTGAAAAGTTAGAGATTATAGTAAGCAGTGAGTAAAAGCTGGTCAATTATTTAACATGCAATAACATTGTTGTGTTTTAATTTAGTGCTCAATTAGTTAATTCTAAGTGCGTGCTTTGTGTATAGTACAATGCTATACGCGACAGACCATCAGACAGATCAGCGCTTCTCAAACTATGTCCCAATAACCTAAAAATTGATAAAAAACGAAAATATCTCGAGAACGAAAGCTCGGATAATCAAAAACTAAACACCAACAGAAAGAGCGAAAAAAACTACACGAGAAACGTTACTTAAACAATACTGCCCACAACCAATGATTAATATAGATCCGGCAGCCTCTTGCTCACTTTGAGAAGCGCTGAGCTAGATACCTAACCTTTAATAACTGGATATTACCATTCAAATTCCGTGCTTTTAACGGCCGTATAGAGAGTTATTGAGCGCGAAAAGACGTAAAATAAATAGCAAAACCCGAAATTTCTGATCCAAATTGGATATTTCATCGGTGCAGAAGTAAAGAAGACAATTTCAGGTAAGCTGTGGGCCCTTTCGTCAACAATATTTAATAAAAACACAGAAACAACAGCTTTAAGTCTCGAATCAATTGCAATTTTCTTGGGTATTGATTTTCGCAAGTGTCACATCATTTACTGCACCGAACTTGTTGCGTCTTCGAACCGTTTTGATGAATCCAGTGTCAGTTTAGTACTCCAACTTTTTCCACTGGAGACGCGAAGGAGAAAATCAGCTTTAGTTTTAGTTAAACCAATTTCCAAGTTCCGCCTTTAAGGATGCAGTAAAACATCCCAAATAGACCGATAAAGAATAAAATACTGTCCGTCTTTGAGGTTTCGAATGAATTTCAATCCGTGTAATGATCACATGCCCCTCTTATTTCTACCTTCAGACCTTTTCAATAAACCATAAGACACTTTCGAGTCCTTCGCTCTACTCAAGAAGTCGCTTGAAAATAGAAATTATGCGATTGCTCCCTAGTGTTAGTCTTGACGTCTAACGTCGACACGTAACGTTTTCACAATTCACCACGAGAATTTACTACTAATTAGCACTCAATTTAGTTCTTAAATTAATTCAAAGTTTGGAATTTATCGCTTTTTAACACAAGGCGCATTCATAAACTCATATAGTCATCTTTAACTTATACCATGTTCACACCAATGGATCTAGATTGGCTGGAAGGGCTTGCAATATTTAATAACTCCTTTATTTTTTATACTGTGGGATCTTATACAGTATTTAAAAGAAATATCTTTTAAACGGCGTTCATTTTCTGTTTTTCACGCGTTTTCATGACACTTCTTAGTGTTTGAAGTTCCAATGCTCTGATTTCAGCCTGAATATAGCTCTTTAGCTGTTGGAGTGTCTGAGGTTTGTTAACATAAATTTTATCTTTGAGATAGTCCCATGGGAAGAAATCAGACGCTCCAACAGCTGAAAAACAACATTCAGGCTGAAATCAGAGCAGTGGAACCTCAAACACTAAAAATGTCATGAAAAACGCATTGGAAAGAAGCAAAACAGAAAATGGATGCCACTAAAAAGATTTGACCCTTTTGTGACTTTGTAGATCCACACAATCAAATCCAACTGAATGTAGTTCAATTATTGACCGGGATTTCATTGTGTTTACGTCAAAAGTTAATTCAACATAACCAGTGAACAACAAATTTTCCGACATCGTTTAATGAATGTGAATTGCTGCCCTTCTTTTTCTTGCTGCCAATAAAAAACATTGCGATGTCTTCTTATTCTTACACTGGATAGATACAGATTTTTGCCTGCACAGTCTGTCGCCAATCCAAATCCAATCGTCAAATCGACTTGTGGGAACTCGAGTGGCGAATGGAGCTGTTGGGTACATGGATCCGTGAACCGAGATCAGTGTTCACACCGATAACGAATCTACAACATCGGATGAGATACATAACTATGGTCTGAACAAGGTATTACAGTTAAACATGTTTTGTTGTTTAAAAGTCTAAAGCTAAGTTTACACTTGTGTTCACACTAGACACAACGCAAGAAAACTAACGCAACGCAAGCTGCTTGCGTCCAAAAATTCTTGACGTTGACGCCAATTCCTGCTTCAACTCCAAGTTGAAGTACCGTAAGCGACGCAACGCAAGGAAAGGTCTTGCGGCCAACCAATCACGATCGACTCCAACTCTCGTCGATTCACATTTGGTTGGCGAGACTTTGCCACCTGCAAACTGGCCGCCATTTTCGGATTCTGGAAGCAGTTCTAAAACTAGATCCAATTCCAGGTTTCATTGAAACCATCTGATTGACCAGACGCAACATCAATTGTTTCAGCTCTGTTTACGCGTGCCCTACAGTGTGAACAGGCTCTGCGTTGCGTTTAACTAATTTTTCCTCGCGTCTAGTGTGAACACAAGTGCGAACCTAGCTATATGCTTGCCCACTGCAACTGAAAACACTAAATCAGTCGACATTTATAAGTTAGATCGAGACAAGCAGTTCAAATATGTTGTTTAAAAATGCTGTACTGTCTAAATTACTTCATGAAAGCATCTAGTGAAATAATAAACGTGAGATAATGTTATGGTATAACACTTGCGTGTTTTAATTACACAATTTAAGGTATATAGCCTTTTAGTTCTCAACAAGTTTAGTCGCGTGATATCACGCACGCACTGTCAGCTTGCTATAAGTATACAGTGATTAGTCCTATTCTACACCTATAAACATTCAGATTAAAAGTATCGTTAAAGAAAATCTCTTTCTCCGCGCATTTCGTGATTTCTGACAAAACTTTTAACCGATTTTCCTAGTAACATTTCCTGCGCTGAACACGGGGTGTAACAACAAATTGCAATTACCATCGAGCCATTAACTCCTCTTCCCACGGGTCTTTGTAAAGATGCTCTATGCCGAGTGGTTAACTCAATTGTTCAAATTGTATTTACTTTTACGATGTGGGAATGACTTGTAACTTCACTTATTGTGGTTCTAACTTGATTACTCGACTAACACATCGATATCTGGCCGCAATCAATACGATATTAGAAGTCAAACGCCGTAATTTCAGTATTTCACCCGACCAAGCCAAACATGGCTGACTTGGCGGAAAAGAAATAGCTTGATAAATAAGAAATAAAGACCCTGCACATTTTTTGGCTCATCAATCATATCAGATTGATCCGTATTGGAAAAAGTAAACCCTTAACTGGTGACACAATTCGTAAAAAATATCACACCGGTAATAAATGCGGCGTTAACTAGTAAATTACACGAGAAAGCTGGCGATTTTTCACGAATCTGTTGTTTAACGCCGACATGTAAATGCACCTTTAGTGGTTTAAATGATGTGATAAAATGAAAATGGAGTTTCGAAATGAATACAAAACAGATTCTAAATTCGCCGTGTAACTATCATTATCATTTCCAGTCAAATAATTCACCAAATGTATTTACAACCATCAAATCGTCGTAAACTTGTTTGCAGATGCCATCTCGGTAGTAAAAACATTGTTTATTCGAAAAACAAGTCTTTGCTTCTCTTGTAAAAATATATTTATCGATTTTTCGAGCCAAACACTATAAATTATTTTACAGCTTCACACAAACCAGCGTGAAAACTCCAATCCAGAAACCGCCAAACCAAAAAAAGAAATTTCGATCCGTCAGCTACAAATTTGTGTATGGAAATATTTTCTAAAGAACTCCCGATGGGAAACCGAGCTTTAAAGCTGCTGAAGCTGTGACGCATCACTTGCACTAAGTTCAGACATTAATCACAACTTTATACGCCATTGTTTCATCCTAGAGGCCGTTTCTCACACCACCAAAGGCCATCTGCTAAGACAAATTACAACTAAATGTATGTTAACTTAAAATGCAAATAAAATAAAAGTGAAACGAATCAACATTTGTCACAACCGTTCTGTACTTGGAAAGTACATAATTAAAGCCACTATCGCACCAAACTACATGCACCAGAATGATTTGAATTGAGGCAATATTTGTCAAATTGGAGGTTTTAAAATATGGTCAGACACGGTAGTGTAGTGTCCTCTTGCTTAATTAGTTGGCGTCTAACCGAATCGTGATAAATGTAGGAATTTATACGTGATATATCGGGGTTAGAAGTGCTCGAAGTTTGATAAAATCAGGATCTGAGCGGAGGAAGCGACTCATCTTTAGTGCATGGTAAATTTATAAGTGGTGCAATTGATTTACCGATTTCCCGGATTCGAGATTAATCTATATTCGGTTTAATATCGTTATTCTTAGAATTGGAATAGTGAAACCAGTTTTTAGTCTCTTTCAACGTTGTACTTGCAGTTTTGGCAAAATTTGTTTTAAAAAAATAAAAATATTTTTGAAAAAAATTCAACAAATTTCATCAAATTTCAACAAATTTCAACAAATTTCAACAAATTTCAACAAATTTTTTCAAATTTTATCAAATTTCAACAAATTTCATCAAATTTCATCAATTTCGTCAAATTTCAACTAATTTCCAAAATTTTTCAAAAAATTGAACAAATTTGCAAATTTTCAAAAAAAAAAAAAAATAGACTTCAAAATTTTAAATTTTCAAATTAAATCTTCCGTTAAAAGAATGTTTAAACGAAAAAAAAATTCATAATTTCCCGATTTGTTCTTCCAGAAACCTGGCCACCCTAAATGTGATCAATTCTATTTTCTAGAAAGCACCGTTTTATTCTGATTGGACGCCATTCCATCCCCATGACTTGTCAACATGTCCGCCTCCACCAAATCTGTTTACATGCGATATTAAATCGTCTCTAACTAATTAAATTTCCATCCCACTTCTAATATCTACAACAAAAAAAATTAAAAACCAAAAAAACCAATTTTAATTACAAAAAAAAAAAAAAAAAAAAGAGCCCCAACATTCGAAACCCTCAGCTTCATCCAGTGATATCCCACGACTTAAAATATGAATCACTCAAAATTCCCACACATCCACATTAGGTTGCATCAAGCGCGAGAGCCGCGATAAGTCGAATTTTGATCAGCTCTCTGCAGCCTTTTCTTTCCTTATCAGCTCTTTCCTTCCCCCTTCTTACCTTGTCACACCCGTGACCTTCAGTTTGCGATAGTATAACTTTACACTCATTCATCCATCTCTCTGTCGACATTTCAAACTCAAATCCCAAAAGGTTGCACGAAATAAAGACCCCGCACAAATAACTGCACCATTTTCAACATTTACATGACATCTGACAATCCAATTTACTCCCATCTCTCCAAACAACATTTCACGAAAAATTTCATTCCAAACAAGCAAATTTCTAAAAATAAAACAAAACAAGCCCTGCCACAATAGATTTAGCATGCAGTGAACTGTGATAACGTCCACCCTTGGCAATAAGCCAATGATTGCAAGAATAAAAAAGAAAACATCACAACTTCAGCAAGACAAACAAAATTATTGCTAAACATAAATTTCTCCTTTCCGCATTAATCCCAAAAGCATTTTTCACTTTTCCGATTGACACAACAAACAAACTTCAAAAACAGGTTCCACTACAGCGACCTTTGATGCATCATGGGAACCCTGGACACTGACACCCGATGAGGCCCCACCAATAAACATAAAAAAAAATTTATTTATTTATGCAGCTCTGTCGAAACTAACAAAAAATATATAAATATAAAAATATATTTTACAATATATTAAAAAATGCATTCTGGTGAAACCCAATGTAATTTCAAAATATATTATTAATATAATTTCGATATTTGTTTTTACTTTCGGTGATGGGGCCCTTGGACGAATGCCCAGTGTTCCGTATTATATCTCTTACACACAACTAGCAATTATGTAATTTGTTTACGACCCAATGTGTAGCCATGCACTGTTTACACTCACCCAAGTGCAGCTAAAACTGATGAAAATTCATACATCGCAATCATTTCCTCTTGTAATTGTTAACGGAGAAACGTCGCAGTTGTAATAAACGTCAGTTGCGACAAAAACACGCTAATGCAAGCAGTAAAGAAAGGACATGTGGAAAACAGGCCAGAATCGCTTCGTGTAACATGCAAATGAAGACCGCGACAAAGACAAACAACAAGAAGTTAATGCACGGCTCGATGAATACAAATTCCACGCGTTATACCCCACAAAAGTATTCCATTGATTTCGAATATTGCGGCGAGAGATTTAAAGGCGATTTTAAAGCATCGACGCGTATTCGCGCTTGTTTGGATTGATTTAGGAACGTAATCTCGCGGTTCTCGGTAAAATGCATCGAGGGATGAGAGGGAATATTACCATATCACAATATTAGCAGATGTTCTCGAGTGATACGCTATCGGTGTCAAAGAGTAAATTGCCAATTCGAGAGTGCACAAATAAATGATAAGATGAAGCAAAACATCGGCTTTAAGAGCCAATTTGAAAATGTTTCAACTTTTTCATGTCTGTTTACAGCGGAGACCCGTTTACAGCGAATTAGGTTGCTGTAATGAATTTCTTTGTTTCGTTCGACTGTTGGAAGGGGATTTCGTTAAAGCGAGACTTAACTTGAGTTGGTAACGACATAAGTTTGGTTTAACCATAAAAGAAGACGAGTGAAATACAAATTGCGGCTCAAGCATTTGGACAAACGAAACGACAAATTACAAATACGTTCGTATTAAATGCGGTGTAAGATAAAGGCAGACGAGAAAAGAAAAGAAAACAACCAAACGTTTCTCTCCAGAAAAATTAATCTGCTAAAGTAATCTCGATTGTGCACATTTGTCTAATTAAATTCCATAGTTTTTCACGATTTTTTTTTTTTTTTTTTTTTTTTTTTGAAAAATAACACGTTGATTTATGCGTAAGCGAGCAAATTGGTGTATGAAATGATAATAGGTGACTAATGAAGCACCACAAAATTAACATTTGCAAGCAAAATGCCCAAATACAGCAACAAATCAAAATAAACAACCTGCAAAATACCTGAGATTTTTTACGAAAATTCTCGGTATAGCAAAGACCAAACAAAACATGCAATTCAATTGGAATTGCGATTTTAAATGCCGTAAATGCCCTAATAGAGCGTGGGATGTATATTCAACGCGGTAACCTTTACAATGTAGGTCTAAATTGACCAAAACGACTGAATTTGACAGCGAAATCGAACAAAACGAGTGAATTCAATGTCTAAATTGAACAAAACGATTGAATTCAATGTATAAATTGAACAAAACGATTGAATTCAATGTCTAAATTGAACAAACTAAAATAAATGTCTAAATTGAACAAAACGACTAAAATAAATGTCTAAATAAAACAAAACGACTCAAATAAATGTCTAAATTGAACAAAACGACTAAAATAAATGTCTAAATAAAACAAAACGACTAAATAAATGTCTAAATTGAACAAAACGACTAAAATAAATGTCTAAATTTAACAAAACGACTAAAATAAATGTCTAAATTGAACAAAACGACTAAAATAAATGTCTAAATAAAACAAAACGACGAAAATAAATGTCTAAATTGATCAAAATCACTAAAAAAAATCTAGGTTCTGTGAATAAAACACCCGCGTTCTATTAGAGCATTTACATGAATATATAATATAATAATAAAGAATAATTTTTTATTTTTTTTTTTTTTTTTTCTTTACCTGATTTTCGGAATTGAGTAATTTCAATTGGTCGTTAATCAGTGAATACTTGGCAGACTCCTCTTTCCTGAGCGCCCTTTCCTTCTTCAATTCTGGGCTCCAAAATGTCTTAATACTATGCATACTCGAGCCCAGTTTCTGATTGGTCATATCCAGTTCTTTTTTCAAGGACGAATATTCCTTCTGCATATCGCCCAGCTGATTCTGTAAATCGATAATATACGCATCGCGTTGGCCCCCAGGTACGTGTCCGCGCATGTCTGGATTGGGCGAATGCCTCGCAGATCGTTGATCGCGATACGGATCATCGTCTATGATTCCGCCACCGTCGCGTAACGACAACCGGTCTAGAGACCGATCGCGGGCGCGATGGTGCAGGTGCTCACCGCGATCCAACGACCGGTCTCGGATGGGGATAAACTCCGTTTCGTGGTCTCGTTCGAGGGAATGGTAGCTTCGCATATTCCCTCTGGTCGTGGACCGACTTCGGTGTCCGCTGGCCGATGCCGATCGCGTATCCATCACTGGACTGTTGAGCAAATCATAACCGCCGTAATACGAGCCGGTCACGTTGAATGCGCTGCTGCTCAACGAGTGGGGAACATGGCCGACATGGCCTTCTGGTGGCAGAGTGAGCGGACTACTATTACTCGAACGAGAACCGCCAATCTGGCGGCTTTTCCTCGGTTGTGATGGCGACGCCAGTTGCCTGTGGTGTGCGGGCGTGATGGGGCTGGCACGGGCTGATACTGACTGCGGCATCGAGTACGGTTTCGATGTGGGTGACGCTTGGCCCACATGCGGCATTTCCCGCCGCATCGGTTTGGGGGAGCGCGCTTGGTTCACGTTCTGCTGCTGCTGCTGTTGCTGCTGCACGTACATGTCGCGGGACATATTAGTGGGAGAGAGAATTTTTGGATTTTTTGTTCTCTTTCTTTCGTCCTTTATGCGATTATTGAGTGCTTTTTATCGAGGTTTTCTTCGCGGGGTGTCGTATACTACCTCGTTGTTCGGTATTTTCCCACCATTTTCCCTCCTAATCGGATTTTTCTGTTGCTCTTTTACGTGCCTGTTCGTTCGTGCATTTTTATAATCCGTTAATTGGTCGAATCGGTGCGCTTTCCTACCCCTCAACGTCCTGTCGACAGCTTCACAGTCGAGCCAAGATGGCGTCTTGAGTTTATCGATGTGCGGTGTGTATCGATACGGGGGTCGGAGTCGATATTTCGCTTTGTTTTGAATAAAATGAGCAAAATGTTGGAAATGTTGGATTTTTGTCTTTTGGTTTTGAATTGTTTTGTTGTTTTTAAATGTAAGAAAATTTTAATCGGATTAAATTCTATTTGTATTATCCGTATCGATAAATATCGATTTTTTTTTCAACAACGCCCACAACAATCGAATGAAGCTAAAATCTGAACAGTGCCCCTTTCATGATGAGATCATCTCGAGTTTTTCCCAATAAAATATGGTGTCACTTTTTCAAAAAAAAAAAATTAAAAATAAATAATGGCGACTTTGTATAGTTTTATCTTATTTACCTATTTTTATCCTATTCTAAAATCCAGAAAATTTTATATGAAAAGTAATCCCAACTGCTTTAAATTCATTCCTACACTCCAGCTGTTTCACGAAAACTAATAATAAAAGTAAAACGCGGAAAAATTAATTTTTTGCTCCTCAACATGACGAAACATGTTACATTTTATTAATAACGAAATTCCCTAGCAAAGAACTTAAACCCAAACGTATTAAAACACGTAAAACGAGTCCAAATGCAAACGCCGATTTAAAAAATTAAAACATCGCCTCAAATTTCATTAAAAAAATATTGTTGCAAATCCAAAAAAACTGTCTAAATTAACGTATTGGTACCTTAAAACGTCTTAAATCGTCATTTAGTGTCTATGATTTCATTGAAATTCACCCATAAATAAAATAAATTCAATTTTATAATCAAAACATAATTTTTTTTAAACTTTTGTACATTTAATAAGAAATTCAATCGAAATAAATAAATAAACAAACCAGAAAAGAAAAAAAAAACAACCGTAAGATTTCTAAAACATCGCAACAACGAAGAAAACAAAAATCCAGAGCCAAAAAATCCGACATTCAAGTTATCTCCCCGGGATTCTCATCGCCTTCGCCTTCGCCGTACACCAAATTGTAACCCATAGGACTTTAGGATACGAAATAATGTTGCAGAAACAGCACAAACGCACAACGAAACTGACCATCAGCAACGCGATATTTTAAAATCATCAGTTTCACGTTCCTGATCTTGCGGTTGGTTCAAAAAGGCTAAATTCGACGATTTGAGCCGCGCCGCCAAACTCGACGCAAACACCGAAGGAGACGGACTCACGCACGGCGTCGAACAGTGCGAATTACTCAAGTCGCATTGGTCTAATAATCTCAATAATTCTTCAGGATTTGGTCCACCACCTTGACTGACTAAAATAGAGATTCAAAACGTTAATATCGATCGAAGAAACCACTCGTAAAACGGACAGTTTGCGCCATCTCACCACAAAGCTGCAACGAAAACCATAAAACTTTCGATTAAAATCGTGAAAAAGCAAGTTTCTCCCTCCTGTTTGCGTGTTTCTACTGTTTCAAACAGATTTTAACGTGAACAAATAATTAAAATCTTATTTTTTTAGTCTTATATATATTTTATAATACATTTGGGGTTAGGTAATGTAACAATTCGTAGATGACATAACGCAAACTATCCGTTATTTTCGTGTTAATTTGCCTTGTTCTCCTTTAGCGGCCAAATCCAAAGCTGTGGTCAAATCCCACATCTGAATGGCGCCGTTCGAATGACCGGTAAAAATGTATCTGCGAGGCCGCGAACCCATCCGAGTCGATCCTTCGCACTCGTGCACACAAAACGCACTAATCGTCGTACCGTCCACCGATTTAATAACGCAAACACGTTTCCCGGTTGAGGATAATCGAATATACAATTGGTCAGTTTCTGGAACTACTTTCTGCAAGAATACTTGCTCATCATCCTGTTCTCCGTACGGACCTTTAAAAAATTAAATTAAATTAAATTAATTATTATTTTTATTTTATTATGTCATACCACAATCGTTTCCCGCCGAATAGCTAACATTGGGCTCCACGTCCTCCAATGACACGATTTTGAAGGAAGCTAAAGGTGTGGATCCAGGCTGAGTCGAGATCATGCCCCGGAATCGTGTCACGCTCCATGTGCGCACGTGGTTGTATTCCGAGCACACTAAAAATTCAAATTCATTAATTGATTAATTAATTAATTAATTAATACTCAATTTTGTTTTTTATTTTTACCGGAAACGAGATTTTTTTCGGAGAGCATCACTTTGGTAACCGGACTGCGATGCACCGTGAACGTCTGGAACAGCTGTGGTCCGTGGCCAACCGTTTCTGGGTGTTGAACAATGACCCGAACTGATCCAGAGCTGGTTCCGTATGCAATCTCGATCCAGTTTCCGCATAGGCCTGTGGACGAAACTTACAAAATTGTTAAACTAAACGCGCAAACATCGATTATGCGTACTCGTTTTAGGCGTCAAATACACGCTGATCGCAGTGATGACGTCGTTTGAAGGATCCCGGTACAGTTCGGTGACTAAAAGATCGTTGTCTTTCATTCGCAGAGGGAATTTCTGCATATCTATGTAATAAATGGAGCCGTTGTTGCAGCCTAGCAGTAGAAATGAGCCAGCCGTGTCGAAACTAGCGATTGGAATGACGTCTTGTATCTGTTTAAAAATCAAATTAATTAATTATAAAAATTAATTTTTTATTTTTATTTAAATACCTGCCAATGCTGCGTCATGGAATGCCAAACTCCTACTTTCCCAGTGTGACTAAGCGCCACCAACTGGCTGCCGATAAAAAACAGACAATCGACCGACACGTGTAAATTGAACGTGCCGACGTCGGATCGTAATCCATCCTCTGTAATCCCCCACAAACGGATGTGATGTCCGTACGAAATCGCCAACATTTTTGTACTGTTCTCGGATGACTGCGTGGACATCACTTTGGCGTTCAGAGCCACTTTCTCGATCGTTGTCTCTATGTGGGGGCTCGTGAAACATAATTGCCAACCCGTCGAGTCTTTCATCCTGTTTTTCAACGGAAAAAATACAAAATTTCAATTTATTTTTGCTATTTTTTAACATTTATACCTGTAACACGTCACGAAATGCGCGTAAGATACGGCGAACCAATTCATGTGACCTTTAAGAATGCGCACTCTTAAAGGATCCGTCCAATTCGGATTCAATACGTGATTTCCAAACAGTAATCCTAGATCGTCCTTGACAAATTTGTTTAAATCGGCGGAAGAATTGCGCGAATGTCGCATGTCGAGGGAAGACGTGCGCGAGTGCGTGGCGCGACCCATCGTGCGCACATCGAGAGAACTGCGCGAGAGAGCGCATCGCAAATCCAACGACGAGTTCCTCGAATGTGTTCTGAATGTGGCTGGATCGGTGACCCTTACGATGGAACCGGGACGAGCTTCGATGGATATCGGTCTATTTTCCGGCTGCGCGGCCGAATTGCTCGATTCAGGCACCGCTTGAACAACATTAGGTGTTGGTTTAATTACAGTTGGGGCTTGTTCTTGAAGTGGAATTGCTAAAACGAGATTTAATTCACATTTGGGGATTTTTGGCGAAGATTTTTGGCTCAAATTACGAGGTGGTGGAAGATAACCGTGAAATAAAACATCCCCGCACGACGATGAGTATAAATCTTCGCATAATACAAGTCTTTTGACTAAAAAAAAAAAAAAAAAAGATTTGATTTTTTGAAACAAATTTTCTTTTTTTGTCTTTAATTCATTTTACCTAGTGGAGTAATTCCATAAAATTCAGCTTCGTGTCTCAGAGTACCAACATCGGAGCTGCTTAGATCAATATCCCGTGTCCTTAAATAGTTTAATATCACCGCAAATAGCTTTGGATCTCGGTCTATAAAAATCTAAATTTTTAAATGGGGGTTCGTGAGTCACTGAATTAATATTTATTTATTTTTTTGAATAAATTAATCATTACAGCTCCAGTTTCATCTTTGAGTGTAGAAATTCTGCCACTTAACATGCTCGTGAAGAATGAGTCCGGAATCCACGTTAATGTTTGGCGAGAAGTGGAAAATCTGTTTGGAAAATGCATAAATGGAGTTTTGGTTAAATTTGTGTTGATAATTGGCGTGTATTTAGGTTTACCTAGTTCCGCCGACATTTAAGTGAATTATATCACCGGGAGTCGATGGATACGCGGTAGCCATTGAAGTTACGGATGATGACACGTCATATTAATTGATTGCTCACTTGCTGCTCGGAAATTGAATTTTTGATGTCAAACGTTGACGTGCAGTTGCGTCGCTTCATGCACCGCCATAGTTACGTCGTAGCCTGGCGCCATCAGATCCAATAAGAAAAGTATTCAATTTCAACACCAGTTGGCAGTAGTTATTTCTATAAGAATGAAAGAAGCAACAATCTGAGGAGCATGTGCAATCACAGATTATAATATAATATAATATAATATAATTATATTGTAATCTGTGGTGCAATTCCTTCACGTTGAATCGAACCGTAGGTTTAGCAACAGTATTCTTTCTGCCAGATCTATGCGTTTCCATTCGTTTTCCATTGTTTTCATGAAGAATTTTATTGATGCACAACCAAGGAACTGGTTAAAAACTGGTTAAGAAACCAGAAAAAAATAACATAAATTGAATACAATTTTTTTCACAAGTGACTATTTGGTTAATTACTGAATGCAGTTATTTAAACCGATAACAATAGCGGCAATTTTGAATTAAACTAGTGGTTTTTCACATATACATTGAATTTTCTGGCAGCAGGAATGAATGTAGAAGTGGTCATTGTGATGTGCAGACCACACTTTTTTTGGATGTTTCCTGGCTGAAAACTGGCTTGACACTGCTCTTTCACAGGGGCTGGAATGTGTATTCCACCCCTGCTAACCCTTGCAGGTGTCATCAGTGATGTCATTATTAGTGAGGTGTTGGGAGCCAGTGATGCTTAACCATCCCCCTCATCAATTAGTGTGACCCTCAAAGTGATAATGTTCAATAAATGCAGCAATAAATGTGTGGTACAAAGAGGCTACAAACATTAATCAATTGGTGTGTGCATTGTAAAGTTCATTTTTTATATTTTTTAATATTTTGACTGATGGTTAGAAGTGCAATAGTAGTTATCACTCTCTTTTGCATTGCACTGGATTGAATAGAAAGAAATGAGGAAGTGCAAGAAGATTAACTTCATGATGCAGTTTTGGTGCATCGACTAATAAAATAGAAAAACTGCGTAGAAAAAATTCTTTATCACGTCTACCACAGAATAAAACAGAAGCCACACTCCATGTCAGTATCATTGACATCTGTTGTCTGTGGTCACATGACCTGACAAGTGGCGCCCTCTTCTCCTTTGCGTGGAAAAACTGATGAAAAGCCTAGTGTATAGTCCCAACAACAAGCGACAGCCGATTTTTAATTTGCTAGGATTCTGATGTTTCTCTTCGAGTTAACGGTTAGTAATTGAACTTCCATACAAATTTTACTGTTTCGCGATGAAAGAACTGTCTCGTCTCTCCCTTTTCCGTTCTAATAATAATATTCTGTGGTTTCAGTGCCCGATGTACTCGAGTTAATCCCGAGTCAATTGTTCTCCCGCACAGTCACGTATACAATTTCTCGCTTTCAACCGAGCGCAATTGTCCGATTTCCGCAGTATCGAGTCTTCTTTCAATCCGTTTGGCTGCCACGAGTGATGCGTGGCAATATTTTCTACGCGGATTTCGACGAGGAAGCAAGAGCGTGAAATAAGCCTAACTGAAGGTCGTTTACCCTTCAGCACCTTTAATAATTGCGTATTGATGCTAGCCCCGTGTTATTCTTAAGAAGCAGACTAGATTCTAGTGCTGATGGAACGAAGTATAATCAGAAAATTTAAACGACTTAACGTATTACCGAAATTTGACTTTAAGAACATGGACGAATTAGTACATGACTTAACGAATGCATTAGAGGAATCGTCAAGCGCGAAATTTAACGTTAAAGCAAAGAAACGGCGAGGGTTTAAAAGGCGATCAAAGAAACCGAGCGCAGCTGCGGCCATGTTGTCACGCGAGCGAATCAGCGAGGACTCGGAAAGTAGTTTCGACGATGCAAAAGTGACAACAACGGCCGACACGGGACTCGCCGCTGATTCGGGAGCGATAAATTCGAGTTTTGTACTCAATTGTAGCCGGCATGGACCTTTGGTGAGTAAAATTTTAATTTTTTTCTTTTAACTTTTAATTTTTTTAATGTTTTATTTAGTGTCCGCGCCCAAAGAGAAAATTCAAGAGAATGGCCATCGACCCGACTGCGACGGAGCAATTGAAGCTGAAATTGTTGAAGAATCATCAGAATGATTGTTGCACGTATTTGTCGTATCACGGAGACATCGAGAATGTTTACAGGAATGTGACCATGGATCCGTTGGGCGTGATGTGCGGAAAACGGAAAAGAAATAGAGAAAAGTCGACCGATATCAGTCATAGTTCTAGTGTGGAATCTAGCACGTCACTGCCTAATAAATCGGATGAATATTGCTTCCTCGAGCCGTTCCAGAAAAGGGAGGACAATGATTGTTGTATGGATTCGCTCGACGTTAAACAAATGGGGTAAAAATAAAACTGAAAAATTTAGAGATAAATTTAATTTATTTTAATTATTTATTTTGTAGGGATAGCAGTAGTTTGAGTAGCAGCGAAAGTGACGCTGGAGTGTATACGAATGACGAGGGACGAGAAGGTTTTTTTTTTTTAGTGGAATTGGTTTGGTTGGGTTTTATTAATGGTTGGTTGTGTTTTAGGTGACGATGAGCAGAGCGATTTTTACCACGAACCAGGCCCGGCTTGGGGGATTCCAGATCAGTTGTCTTGGTGGAATGCGGAGGCGATGAAATTCAACATGTCGCAAGAGAGTGACTCCAAGTTCCACGCTTTTCTTGCTGGCAGCTACCAAACTTGGCCAAATCAACAGACTTTTAAAGATCATGTATTTTAATTTATTTTTATTCTTTTTGAGAGGATTTTTTGGTTTTGATTAATTTTTTTGTGTTTGGAAATTAGAATGGCAGAGAAATTAGAGCTGGGAGACGTCGGCTTAGAGATCTTGTAAATATATTCATGTTTTTCTTGTTATAAATGTTAATTTATTTTTTAAAAAAATCTTTTGACAGCGCCCGAGCTTTTCAATCATCAGCACATTCAACGAGAAAATTTCACGATTTTTACAAGATCCCGAAAGAACAGAGTATAACTTCGACAATTTAAAAAAAAAATTTTGTTTGGGTATTAAAACTCAAGAATGTACAGTAGAAACACTAGAAACGATGTAATTGTGAGTCTAACGTAAATATTACACGACATGTCAAATTTACATTGAAATTACACCGTTTCTAACATTAAGCGCCCCGAAATATATAACAAAACTCATCTTAAGATGTTAAAATTAGTGTAAATTAGTATAATTTGATACTTAATACAAATTGACGTCTTATTTGATTAGGTTAAGGCTTCCAAACATAAACAACGAGGACAGCTCGCAACTGAATTATCTGGCTTCCCTGTATTCCTTACATGTGCGAAGTGAAGGGCGAAACAAAAGCAAAGGATACGTCCTTGTAAAAACCATGTAAGAAATGAGTTTTTCTTTAAAAAAAATATTTTTTTTTTATTAAATTTATTTTTATTTTTTATTTTTTATAGGAACACTACTCAACTTGTTAATCTTGATCATTATAAATTTCATGCGGTTACAAATAAAACATTGGTTAGTGATATTAAACGGTGTAGGAGGATGCCACCTTCCACATGTCCGATTAACGGTTAGTTGTAGTGAGTTTTGAAATTGAAATGATTTTAATGTATATTTTTGCTTGGATTATTAGATGGCATTCATGAAAATACGTTGTCTGGGGGAATTGGTAGTCAAGTTCACCGAAATGCTCAGGGTAAACCAAACCCGAGCATCGAGGATAATCAAATTCAAGCGTCTATTTAAGTAGATTTTATGTATAACTTTACGGTCCGATGGTAGCAAACATTCCAAATCCAAACATCCTTCACTCTTGATTTCTTGCCATTTTTATGGGGGTATTGTTCTATTTTTACTGTTGTTGTTTTATAATTTTTTTTCCTGTTTTGGTAACTCATCGATCAACTTTTATAGTGATTACTTAATATAGATGATCATCTTTTATCAATGTTAGTGGTCTCGAGGGAAGTAAATGCTTAGGCACATTAAAACTATTTTATAAAATGTTTTGTTTTTTTTTTCGTCTGGTTTACACACATTGTCGTGGCGTGAAGACACACATAGAATATCAACAGAATTCAGCATCGTCAATATAAGCAAATTGTCGCAATTTAAAATAAAATAAAAAAAATTAAAATTAATTTTAATTTGTACCATTTTTATTTTTCTTGATTCTGCGTGGTTGATCTAAAAGATAAGAAAGTAAAAGTAGAATCGTGTCATCCTACGCTTTTTCCATGCACATCTTCGATATTTCAGGCTAAAATAGAATGGAAAATGAATAAATTATGAGGAAAAAATGTTTATTCGTGTTTTTTGTGTAAATAAATAAAATATGGAAAGATTAGCCGTTGCTGAACCGAGGTAATGGAACGAGATTAGGCCTACTCACGATTGTCCGCACGTCTGCAAGAAGATATTAAATGAGAATAAATGTTAATTTTTTCAAAATCCGACACGAATCAGGAAATGCTAAGAATTTACATACAAAAGTCAACATTATCCCACGGTTTCCTAGAAAGATTACTGAATTAATTAATCGTAATTAAAGATAGATTACCGTTAATTACCTTATTTCTAGTTTGAAGTTGTTGGGATGGAATTCGGTCGCGCGCTACAAATAAGAAAACGTGGAGCCAATACTAGGTCGAACAACAAATAAAGAAAAATCGATGTTTGCGATTTTTGTGGTAAATAACAGCGACTTAGCCTCGACTTGTCCCGTTAACCGGAAAACAGTAGGTCAAAGGCAATGTCAATGGCCAGTCAGGGGAACAGTGGCCACGCATTTCCTGCTCGCTCATCCAAAATGTGTGCCATCAAAGCAACTAAGGATTAAAATTTCGGATGTGAAAAAAGTAGCAAGAAATTATAAAAATATTTTTAATTCCCATCAAATTACCGGATTAAATATTTCAAAATTTGCTATATTTAGCGTAATTAAATATGCAAATAAATGCCATTTTTAATGTTTCTAAGACTTATTAATAAATTAATTAAAAATGCATTAATTTAATGATGTAGCGCTCGCTTAAATCGTCAGGAAATGTTAGTGAAATACAGTTAAGCCGCCTTACACATTACTAAATCCGCCTCTTGAATTCGTCGGTTAAATTCACACCCAACTTACCTATAATTTGGCGAATAATAACGCATCAAACCCGACATTTTTAAACTGCAAAAGTTTAAAAAAGGATTCTGTGTTCGCAGTTTTTCCATTTTATTAGTCAATGCAGCAAAATCTGCATCACTAATTTGATCTTTTTGTACTTCCTTCTTTTTTTCCATTCAATCCAGTGCAATTCAATCAAGAGATAACTACAGTTGCACTACTAACCTTGAGCGTGTAAATGTCTATTAAGTAATTGGCATTAATAAGCATGGGAAATTGGGGTGGGGAAGAGAAAAATAAAGGGAGAGCCCATACCTTGACCGTGCTGTGCTGCATTATAGTGGACGGTGTGGAATTGGAACGTGACCCAAGGCCGTTGGCCCTGTGACCCAACATGTGAGCAATTTGAAAACCGCCAAAAGAAAATTTTGCCACTTGAATAAAGCCAAGTCATATCTGCAGTTGTAAACAGTGACATGGTGGTGTTACACGCTAGTGTTGCTAAGTAGGGAGGTTTAAATGTGTGAATGGTAATAGTGGGAAAAAATTGCGCTGATTTTTCTGCATCGAAAATCAGGAGCGGATCACAATTAGTTGAATTTATATCCGTTTTCGTGGGAATAAGAATAGGAAACGGAAAGATAATTTTATAATTGAAAAAAGGTTGATATTTTGATAAAATTGCTTGAATATTTAAAGAAGACAATTGAAGAAATTATGTAAATTCTTGAATATTCAAAAATAGATTTAAAAATAGATTTTAAGAATTGTAAAAAAATGATGAAAGAATTAAAAAATGATGAAAGAATTAAAAAATGACAAAAAAATTTTAAAAAATGAATAAATATTGAATTAAAATGACAAAATATTGGAATAAATGACGAAAAATTGAAATAAATGGTAAAAAAAAATTGAAAAAAATGACGAAAAATGAAAAAATGACGAAAAATTAAAAAAAAAATATTTAAAAAATGAAAAAAACCAAAAAAGAATGATAAAATGCTTTATAAATTCAAAATAAAGTTAGATTACTGTTCAAATTTGTACAAAACAAAGCAAAACTCATTAAAAACCATCAAATATTTACATAGTTTTGTAAACATCTTTATTCGACGTGTTTCTCCCAAATCTATCAAAACAAAATCAAACGAGGTGACACTGATTCATCTCCCAAAAAAAAAAACTAAACTCGTAATAGAGTAATCAATACCCAAAAAAACCAACTTTTATGATATTTTTCCACATTCCTTAAACACTGATCTTGAAAAATGCTGGGACGCTTTCGTGCTATTGACCTTGAGGCCGCCTGACCCATCTACTAGCCACTCACAACCGACCAACCCAATTTAAATCAAGGTCAAGTATAAAACTTCAAGTTACGCATCCCAGTGGGATGATGGTCACTTCCTGTGCGTGTATTACACAAGATAAGAGCATTGCTGCCGCTGCATCCACGAGTGCAGGAACAACAACATCCACAATGAAACTGGTATGCACAAATTCAATTCAATTCCTCAAATACACATTTCCCCCCAAAATTACTCAATCTTAATTCTTAATCCTTAATTCTTCTTCCATCCAAACAGTGCTTATTCACAATAGCCGCGCTATTGCTCATATCTCTTCCATCTTCGAATTCCCAACCACACGTCATAAGAAAACGATTTCTATGGAAGAGTCTCGCTCAATTAGCACAACCCTTTATTCGCCGGCCCAAACCGCCAATGATGCCGCCGCCACAAGCTCATCCACCGGCATATCATAACAACCCCTACCCCGCACCCCCGGTGTTCCAAGTCTCCCCAACAGCACCTCAACCAATCAGAGTTCCTCCATCTTCCGGACAACTGTATTTACCACTGCCAGGACATAACAATTACCAACAAAACGCTCCACCCGTCTATGTGCCACCGTCGTCTTATGGGTACCCGCAACCGCCGCCAGGAGAGGCGCAGTGGAAACCCATGGCGACCCAATCGGACGGCGGACCCCTCTTTTACGGAGGAATGGGGGCACCAGTGGGACCGCCCAGTTTTCCATTCCAAACACAGGGTGGAGTTTCTGATGTCAGTTTGACGAATGGATTCCCATTATCGGGGGTCGATGTTGCCACTTTGGCCTCGGATCCGTTCAGGGGCTCGTCGGTCTTCTTGGCAAGTTCCGACAGAGTCGCGCCCAACGGGTTCGTTAAAGTCGCACTTCCGGCAACCGTTTTGCGATCCGTGTTGGGTTTGGGTTTGGACGAACCGACCATCTATTTGGCCAGTAATAGCATCGCTCCGTCGCAAGATTTCGCTCTGTTGGAAGTGAGTGCGGAGACCATCGAAGCTCTTAGGGTCATTTCTCAACAACTCAATGCTAGTCGCGCGGCGGAAATGCCACCGACCGCGGCCGAAGATTTGGTGATGGCCATCAAGAGCGCGGCGCCTCGTCTGGCCGGAAATGCCACCACGGTCGACCTGGAAGACGTGCTCTCGGCAGGCGCGTTGTCCTTCGACTTTCCGGACACTGCGGAAGGGGCGACCGATTCGCCGCAAAGTTCCGAGACCGAAGCGACGCCGGTTAAGTCGTTGCCAGACGACACGAAGATCGATATTGTGTCGTCGACGGAGTTACCGGCGGTGTTCTTGGCCCGAAGAGAAGCCGACGTTCCGGGCGATTACATCCGTGTCTTGCTCCCCGACGATATTCTTCGAGAGTTACGTCGACGGGTTTCCCTCAAGACTCTGAACGCTCAAGGAGTGCTGCGACACGACTTGACGGAAGCTTATTTAGCGCCGAGCACGAGTAATGCCGTCCGACCGCCTTTGGGTCTTGTTTCTGTTCATTTGTCGCGCGAGGCTTTGCAAGTTCTCAACGACTACTCGAAAGAAGCGGAGAAAATTGAAATTTCGAACGATAATGGACCTCAACTCGAGTTACCGAGGTCGGTTCTGGAGCAGCTGTCGAAAGACAGTTCTCAAAGAGTCAGACTCATCGCTGGAGGACGAGATACGGTTGTTAAAACCGGCTCAACCGATGTCTTCATTGCGCCCAGTGATCAGAAACCGCCGGATGGTTATGTCAGTATTCCATTGCCAGAACATGCCATGAGCGAATTGAGGAAAAATTTCTTGGGTACAAGTGTTAGAACGCAAGTAAGTGTTGTTTTTTTGTGTGTTTTTCTTTTGCAACGAGTTGATTTTATACATTTAATAACTAGGATGTACATAAGGGAATTCCTGTACGAGCATACATAGCTCCGGCAGATAAGGTGTTGCCAGCTGGCCACGTGGCAGTTCCTTTACCGGACTCCATTTTGGATTCGGTGCGAGTAGCAGGCGCGAATGGCAGAAGTGTTACGAAACAACCAGTATCAACCGTCAAGGCAAGCCAAGTGCCACCTACAGAAAACACGGCATTCCTCGCGGACTCGGACACAGCTGTTTACTTGGCACCTGCGCGCAAACAGGCGCCGGCTTCGTTCCGCAAGCTCAAACTGCCAGAAACCATTATGGAGGATTTGAGACAAGCAATTCCAGCAACCAGATTAGCAGACTCAGGTAACAATTACACACTAGACGCATTCATGTTGTTTAAATGACTAAAAACAGACTAAAAAGTTTACAAAGTAGCTTAAATATGCTGTTTAAAATGCTGTTTAGTCTAAATTACGTCTACTTTCTTTGCTTCTTATTTTATTTAATTTAATTTAATTTTTATTTTAGGAACTCCGGCTAAAGACCTAACAGCGGCGTATTTAGCATCTGCCAACGAGTTCGTTCCGCCTGGTTTCCTCTCAATATCTGTACCAGACACCTTAGTTAAAATGCTGGAAGCTTTCTCAGAAACAAGAGATGCCAAAGACAGTGATGACTTACCGGAAGAAACGGATAAAGCCATCCGGGGAGGTAAAACCAAGGGAAGAGGAACAAGCGGTTCGCGCGATCTCGGCGGCGAAGAAGGGTCGAATCTCTCCCGAAAAATCATCGACGCCCTTTTAGAAGCGACAGGACGAACCGTGAGTCAAGTATTCAAGAATTCCAGAGGCGAAGCGAGGAATAGGGGCAAAAACGGGCGCGGAAACAGCGGAGGACGTAGAGGAAGCAATTCCAGAGACAACGCTAGAATCACAAAAGGAGACACCGAAGAGAACGATTTCGACAGAGACGACGACGACAACGTCGACATGTACCAACCGCAATACCAGATGTCGCCATTCTTCCCCGCAACCATCTCCTCGTATCCGTACGTAGATCCTTACCAATACAGCGGATTGTGGACGTACGGTGATGCGGAGGGAAATCCCACTTACGGAGAATATGTGGAAAATGGCGGCCCGGCTAATAATCGAGATGCTTATTATTACGAAGATGGCGGTCAAGACGGAACGATGCAATACGCGATTGGACAACCGCAATATGAAGTCTCGAATCTTAAAAAACGACACGGAGAAATCCAGAAAGAATCGAATCGATAGCTCAAATAATTAATTAATGATTTAACTATAAAATTTCTAATTTTTCTTTTTTTTCCTGTTAATGTTTTCGTCTTTGGCTTGACTTTCTTTTAACAGCTGGTCTGAAGTGATTTATTTATTTCTCTGCTAATTTTTTGTTTGCTGTAAATATGTTTCGCTTTCTTCGACTGTTTTCCGTTTTTCTTTTATCTTTTCAACTCGTGAAATTGTTTTAAGATGGTGGATGTTGATCATTTAACCGATAATCAACCAGGTTGTTGATATAATGATAGCTATTTTGTTTTTTTAATCCTTGATAAAACGTCTTGCTGGTCAGAATCTGAAACTAATTCTTGTGTAGTGACATATTGAATATGCGTAGAAACTTTGTATGGCCGTGAATCGTGTTTTGTACACTTTTTTTTGTATGAAAATAAATAAAACCTGAAAAGCTACAAGTCGTGTTTTTTTTGTTTTTTTTTTTACTCGTTTTCAATCCACCAAACACTGAATTGTCTTGTTTGCAATTGAAAGTTGTTAAGACAGCCATAAAAGAGAACTGAAGAACCATTAAATGCTGACCCACATAAATGTTGTCTTTTAGGATTGATCGATGATCGTAAAACATGAAAGAAAGTGACCCAGACTGCAGGAAATTCTTTTAGGCCTAACAGTTACGGCATTCATTCTTGATCTTGTTCGAGTTCATTGCACGATTTATATCACCGAATTTACATATAATACAAATTTATTTTATAATATTGTATACTTTTAATGTTCTCAAATGACTTGGAAAAAAACCATTGGGTTTCCTACATGTTTCTTCCCAATTTTAATCAATATTGTGTGAATTTGGAAGACGACATCTAATTCTTACTTTTGTTTACGACAAGGTGTGTTAAGAGACCGCCATGCACGACAAAATCTCTCTACAATTAGTACAAATATTACTTTAAAAGTTTCGTATGGACACCCAACATTATCATCTCCATTCTCCGCACAATCCTTAAAAAGTACCAAAATTAATAGTAATAAACATAATAAAAATATACATTTCATTGAAATTTAAACTACGTCAACATGATTATAATGATAAAATTGTCGGTTTACGCATCACCGGATAATGTTTTATAAACTTTATTTATATTGTTTTAAGAAATCAGAATGAAACTCGGCAAGTCGGTTGGCCATTAGCCGCAATTTGTCAGTCTGTGGTAAAATCGTAGTCCTGTTTAAAACATCAAATCGAGTTTCAATCAACGAAAATCTCCAAAAAATCCAAAAAAATCAAAATCAAAAATACCTGAAATGATAAGTCCCTGGTCTTTGACCAAACCCGCTTCCAGGTACAACGCATATCCCGGTAGTGTCCAGCAGCTGCATTGCCCAAAACATGTCAGGAGCAACGTTTAAAGACTAAAAAGACAAACAATCGAAAATCAACACGTCCCACCAGCTATAAATCAATAATTTGCTAAACCTTGGCTTTAGCTATGGCTTTCTCAGGAATATTAATCTGCGGAAACGCGTACATTGCACCCTGAACGATGTTGCATTTCATTCCCTCAGTTTTGTTAAAAGTATCGGCAACCATTTTAGCTCTTTCCGCGAGTGATGCCAACACACATTCCTTTTCCTACAAAAAAAACCAAACATAAAAACCCAAATAAAAGCGAAAAAATACAACAAAATATATTACCTTTTTAAATCCTTCGTACGACGGTTCTCCCGCCTGTGGAGGATTTACTACGCATTCGGTGGCTGCTTGACCCAGTACAGTCGGACAAAGTTTAGCAGAGATAGATTTGTTAAGCATCGCACGTACATCGGGATCGAGGTTAATCCATTCGGCGTAACCACCGCGTAAACCACATCTATAACGATTAATTATATAATTAACCACTTGAATCCAAGATAATGTAAAATACATACTCGCCCATGTAGCCCTTGGATGTGGACATGAACGATCCCAGTTCCATTTTGCTGTAAGGCTCACCCAAGTCCATTAAAACTTTTCTGAACGAAAAAAACTCACTTCCTTCGGCGTAAACATTGTCTTGGTAAACCTGAAACGAATTTCTAACGTTAGTAGTGTTCGAAAACGGTAAAAAAATCAAACCATACTTCATCGGCGAATATCACGAGTCGTTCGTTGAAAGCAAATTTAATAACTTCTTCGATGTTTTTACGGGTTAGAACTTGACCGGTCGGATTACCGGGGTTAATGACTACAATGACTCGAGGATCGCAATTGGGTCTCGCTTCATCGATAGAACGCTTGAGTTCCGCGACGTTTAAGGCCCAATTGTTGTCTTCATCTAAATAATATTTAATCTGAAATGTAAAATTTATTATTAAATTTATTCGCTTTTGTTTCGGTGAACGTACAGGTAGCATGTTGTATTCGGCGAGTGTGGCAGTGTATAATGGGTATTGAGGAATGGGTATCATGACGCCGGGTATTTTATTCTCCCGGTAATTGAACAATTTCATTGAATTCTAGAAGAGAAAAAATTAAAAATTAAAGGTGATGTTTATTTAAATTGATTTTTTTTAATACTCGGATTCCTTCGCTAGCACCGGCGCATAACATGATGTCGAGATAATTGACAGGATGTCCATCACGTCGTTGAATGTAAGCGGCAACATCCTTTCGTATTATTTCGATCCCTGGACTGTCGCTGTACGAACCTTCGAAGAAAATAATCAAAAAATAATCAATGAATTGTATTATTTTTTATAATTGTATTCGTAATTCACCAACACTGTGACCACGGCAACTATCTAACACACGTCTAGCACGCACTTTGGCTGTTTCATCGAATTTATTATCTTCAAGAAGTTGAGGATAGGCACACATTGCTACAACCTACAACGGAATTATTTGCTTTAATTAGTCTTATTTTATTCAAAATCCATGCATTTCTTCACATAAATTATATTTTTAAACGCTGGATTTTGAATTTAACTCTCGATTTTACTCTCAAAAGTCAGAATTAGTGGTCATGCGCAGTAAGAACTCAATATCTTACATCATTCCAAGCATTCTGCATTTCCCACATCAAAAACCAATCAATTTTTAATGAAATTTTTCAAAAAGCAATTACATCTATTTTTAATCCAGCTGTGCAAAGTCCAAAGTCAAACACACATCTCTCTCTTCTGTTTATTTAATTGTGGACTTTGCCCAATTTGACATATTTGACAGTTTAAAAATCAACTCTTAATACCTGTCTTAAAAATGAAATTGGTGGTTGTCCCATGGCATGGCAATCACCTATATTGGCTTTAATGACTTCCTTAAACGGTTTCGTTTTGCCCTTGAATTAAAGAAATAATTGTCTCATTAAAAGTTTGCATCACTTGTTACTTCACCAACCTGTTCCAGGTCCTTTTCTATTTCTGTTGCTCTCGTTACTATCGGCCCTCTTACAGCGTACTCCATCGTCTTGATGTTAGGATTCATGTTCTGCAAAGTGATCATTTTCTGATCTGCAGCCATTGCTACGCGCGATCGATGCAGATATCGATAAGGCGAGACTACGAACTGCTTCGCCTCGTCTCCTGTCCTTAACAAGCGGCGACTCAGGCCGTAACTCAGTTGTAATCTGCTCATGACCGGAACGAGGGAGGGCGAGCTGCTTTATCAGTTGTCAGCCCCCAGAGGAGCTGAGCAGTTTTTAGTCTCAAGTCATCTCGCACTTTAGAAATGTGACCTTCAGACTGCCGCGCGCTTGGTGCCCAATGTTGAAATCTGATGTTTTATTGTGTTTTGAGCTCGTTGTATTAATTTAAATAGAATAAATCAAAGTTTAATGTGTTTTAGATCGTGTTCTTTGATTATAAAATTGAAATACATTCTGTGCTGGTCCGAAAAAGCGATAAATTTTGAGTAAACTGTCGTTTTTGAATTAGTATTAGACATGATGCGAGGAGAAGTGAAAATTAATTTTTTGTGTTTTACAATGGTTTAACATAAATGTAATATTATATTTGAAAAATATAGATGAATTTTTAAGTAAATAAAAGCATCGAGAGATTTGGAAAAGAATTTTTATATTCGTACTAATTCTGCAGTAAATGCTTTAAAAATTTATCTTTGCAAAACGAATATGTCAAATTGGCACGTCCCGGTAAAATAAAAATAAAGGCTCCACTAGTTGTTATAGATGTTTGAAAAATGGATATAATACGTTATTAAAACCTTTTTTTTTTTTACAGGGGTATGTAAATAAAACAGGAGGAAAACTGAGCAAAGTTGTTTTGTTTGGCCAAAAAGGTTGTGGGAAGACATCAATATTAGAACAAGCCATTTATGGACATTTGGATCAAGTATTAAGAAATAATGGTTTATTTTTGTATTGTTTTTAGTTTTGCAATTGTATATTTCTTATCATTCAAGGCTTCAATCTATCCAACTATAGAAGATGTTTATGCAGCACATATTGAAAGTGATAGGGGAATTAAAGAAAAAGTTAGATTTTATGACACTGCTGGATTGGTAAGTAATTCAATACAGAGAAAATAAATGAATCTAAACACATTCCTTACTTTAGGAACGAAAAGCACGAGAAATCCCCAAGCATTTCATCAGTTTTGCAGATGTAACCTATCAAATTACAAGCGTCATTCAGTTTATATAATTGTGCACTGAATTTCAGGCAATTGTCTTAGTATATTCAATTAATGACGAAGATTCTTTCACGACAATTGATTACATAAAGAGAGATATTGATAGGAACAAGGAGAAGAAAGAGCTGACTATTATTGTGTTAGCAAATAAGAAAGATTTAGAGTCAAATCGAGCTGTTGATCAAACTATTGCTCAGCTTTGGTCTTCTAGGGAGAAAGGTAACCAAAAAATCAATTGAACTTTCTTATCTGAGCATAATGAGACATTTCTATATTTTTATTATAGTTAGGATATTTGAAGTTTCTGCATTAGATCGTAAATCTTTAATGGAACCACTCATATATCTTGCATCCAAATTAAATCCTCCGCCAACAAAATCCACTTTCCCACAATTTGTTGTGCGTAAAGGCAAAACTGTAAATTCTACGGGAGAAAATTAACTTTACATGTAAAAATTAACTCCAACACTTCGATAGTGTTATAAACGCCCTGTGCAATTCCACCGTTTAATCCTGTCTTGAGCCGACCCTGCCGAAAGGATTTGATTTATTGAATTTAAACTCACTGTAAATAGCAAAGATGACGAGCTAATCCAGAATTAAACGTATTTAATCAAGAATATTTTTAGAGAATTTGTTGTCCGAATAACTTTGACACGAAAATTTGAATTGAATCCATATTAAAATATTTATTAACACAGCGTTCTATCGTACTGTGAATTATTTGAAAAAGCTTACGACAAAACACGTACCGGTGACTGGTGAACAGAACGGAAAATTAGGTACCGAATCAGTTTGTATTTAATCAACTATCTGGAAATGTGACAATTTTAATTCTTTTCCATTTATTCAATAGACACAACTGAGCGGGAAACTCGACATGAACTCATCCTATGTATTAAAATAACATGGAAACAGAACAGGATTCAATACAAGGTGAAAAATCTTTTTTTGCTCCTAATTAGGTTGTCCGTTCGCAAATCGTGAAAATATTTGTTTGTTTATTTATAAATAAAAACAAGTTGAAACAATGGTTTTCCAGGTAATAATCATTTTGCAATTTATTCACAAATTACACGAATTTGTAATTATACACTTGGCCGTAATTTACACCTTCAAATTTCGGCCACATTTTTCTTATTTAACAGGAACTTGGTTAAATATAGTAAACAAAACAATATATTTCCGCCTAACTACTTCTCATTGCTGCATGCTGTCCATTTACATTGTGGATTAAAAGGTTTACAGTTGCATTGATTGGAACTTTTGAGCTGAAGAGCAGATCGTGATGTATAAATATCTCATAAATATAAATCTACTGTGCATTGATAATAAGTTTATACAACTACTCCCTAGCCAAATACTGTCCATATTCTCTTAACCCCTTGAGCCCATCTGCATTGCATTGGTAGAATAACACGTTTTAGTATTGCGTCATAAATTTAGGTCATCATAAGTCACTGAGCAATTTGTTGCATGAGGGCGAAGAGGCACTTTGGCAGAACCGGACGTCCACCATCACTGCGGACAATGCGGAGGCTGACGAAGCAAAAGCTGTGGTAGTAGTAGTACGATCATTAACACAAACAAACTACTGGTTAAGGGTTCTGCCACATCTTTGGCTCCTTGGTGTTTGAGTGCGTGAACCTCGACGATAGCTTCTTTGAGAATCGACAAAGCTACGTGATTGTGAATCATCGGATGTCGTTCGGTGATCATGTGCGTAATGTTTTTTAATGCAGATCTGCAAACTTCCTGTAAGAAAATTAATTAAGTCCAAATTTGGGTCGACAATCATGCGTTTTACCTCTTCGCGCATAACCATTTCAGGCGTAATGCTGTTACTTTCTCGTTCGGCGTTAAAGTCGTTGAGGTAAATTTGAATTATGACATTTTCTCCAATTTGGCGAGAAATTGACATCCGACAGGCTTTCTGTGAAATAATTCACATTAATTTGCATTATAAATAAAAGATAAGAGACTTACTTCTTGTGAATCCAATAATTTCTGCAATTCGTGAACACTATTACTTATGGTCATGTTGGTAAAATTATTCACGCTCGCTGCTTCCACTTTGCTGTAGCCCAAGAAGAAATAGACACCTGGAGTTTGAAGGGGGAAAAATATCGATTCAGTCAATTATTCATGACAGGCGTGAACGAAAACGAAAATGAACAGATTAAAATTAAACCAGGATTGAGATCATATCCTTCATCCGGTTTGGCACAGATGAAAGTCCCAGAGAAACAAGTGCAGTGTCCACGAAATGCACGGTACGACCGAAACGAGTGACTGTAGACGGCCTGCGGAGAACGACACGATATTTTCTCTGGACAAACCAACTGTTGGCAAGTAGTGTAACCGCCCCGATTGCACAGACACAACATGGAACAATCAGGATTGTCTGCTTCGTATATCTATTTAGAAAACAACCCGTCTGTTGATGTAACTAAACTGTCTACAGCTCGCGCTTGGTACATCGTGATGCCAAATTCAAACTCAACCACTCAAATTCAACTCAACTCAACTCAAATTCAACAGCATTTCGGTACCACGCTGTAATTTAGCACCGGTCTAACACCGGTTTAGGGTTAAGGTTAGGGTTAGGGTTAGGTGTGAATTTGAAATCACGATACCAGGCGCAAACTGTAATTTAGGATATACTCACTCGTTGACTAAATCCTTCATGAATGTACACTGTGTTTACTCCACCACTAGTCATCACACAGGTATCTTTTAAAAAATAAAAAAAATTAAATATATTAATTTAAAGTGTGCGTATGGTGATTACGGTACTTGTATCTGCTGGTACTGGTTTCATGTTTGGAATCCAGGGCATTGGAGTTGGATACGGCCCATTGGTTGTCACAGAATTTTTAGTAGTGCTAAATAAATTTTTAATAATTTTGACCGCTGTTCTCTGAGTTTGTTTAATGGTTATTGGAGGAGGAGTGGCTATTTTGATCTCGTGGTACTCTTTTTGAGCTTGAACTGTAGAAAACAAAGTATTTAATCACTTAAAGAAAAAATCAATTCCGCCAAACCGACTAGAAAAATCAATTCTTACCCACACACGGATTGAGCCAAATTAATCGTTGCCAATCAATGCACGAATACAAAAGAGAGAAATCGTTTCCTGAGCATGCGCAGTTTGTCCGCAGACGAGTGCCCAAAATATTAATGAGAGCATTGCGACACTCTTTTAATGGTCCTTGACATTGGATGGTATTCTGATCCACAGCACATGCGGTAATAAACTGGTCCATTCGCCATCTGCAAACGAGAAAACCCAAAATGAATCCACCAAATTCCAAACGTAAACTTTCTCTTTTCCGCTCTTCACCTGCAATCGGGTTTAGATCTGCATTGAGTAGCGACCTGATGACAGCCAGGTATCTCGAGTTCGGGTCTCTGAGCGCACGGCGGATGCAGCTGTTGTTGCTGAATCAGACATGTCGGATCATTGTATCTGCAGATGCAGAAGGCCACAGAATGCGTGATGTCTGGGTTTCCGAGTTCGTAAAAATTGCGAACGGCTCCCATACACTCTGTCCGATTACACGGGGTACGCGACATGTCACACACTTGTAACATATTATCCAACAACACTTGGCATGTTAAGTCTGCAACACATACCTCATGAGCCTTCGGACACGTGCTTTTCGCTTTAATGGACATCGACGGGAAGACATCGGGAGGTACGGCGGGGAAACGTTCGTCTACTCGTGACCCAATTACATTTGAATGTCCGTAGAGACCCACTAGTTCGCCATGCAGAGCCGACACGACCGGATTAACGTTGTGCACTTCATCAGGCTCGTTTATGTCATAATCAAAAGCGGGAAACGGGATGTTTCCGTCGATATCTGTCACGGCGGTCACTCCGTCGCCTTTCACGTGCGATGCGGTGTAAAGTTCCGGTGGTTCCGTCTGCACACACGGATTGTTGTTGACAAGAGCGTAGATCTTGGCACACTTTTCGAGCTCTGCATCTTCGTGACATAGGCATCCGTAGACGGGTGTTAGCTGGATTTTAGTCCATGCCCGATGACATTTACCTCTGATTAAAGATATATAAAACCATGTTATACATATTTGATTAACTCGGAGCGTCGTAATGGCCCAGCCCATTCAATTTCCTTCACCTTAAAGACAAATTTGGTGGTCACGTTTTCTCTGTCTAGACGCATTTGTAAAGCAAATGAAATTGTTTGGATTTGTGTTTAGTGTTGTTTATGTTTATGGCGTTTTTTGGGGGTTCTATTTATCGGAGAAGTAATTACCCTCGTGAAACCTTTTAAGCCCGGCAAGAAGGATCCTTACTCGTGTAAAAATACAGAATTCACATAGAATATAGAGCGAGAACTCCCCTCGTGTGAGAAAACCCATCATTTATATTCTAAGAACCACCGCCATTTGCAACCGGCACACTTTCCACATCTACTTTAGTGTTTAGTGTCAAAACCAACGTCCCAGGGTTTTTATAAACGGGTTATGTCAACAGGTTCTTGAGTTTTAGGAAGTTTGTGCAATTCTGTGTAACCACTCAAGAACCTTATTGACACAAGTGTAAGTGCAAAAAACACAAAGAAAAAACAAAAAAACAAGCAAGTGCTTATTATATTACAGAGTATGTACGTAGAGCACTTCCGTTCTAAACGATCGGAATTGATTTCCATGTCTGCAAAATGTGCGCAAAAACAAGCAGTGGGGATCATGAAGGAATCAAAGCGTTGGTCCGGTGTTTGCCAGGTGCTCTAATCATTATGCTGTGCAAGACTCCAAACAAACCGCACACAGCTAGCTCCAAATATTGACTAAACTTGCGTGTTCGAAACAGAAATGTGTTGTAAAATGAAAACAGTAATTAGTAATTTCGTAATAACTTTTATTTTTTTAAAAAAAAGGTTTAAACTTAATCCAAGCGCTTAGGCCTAATACTTGGCGAGTGCAGTCAATAATAACCAGCAATTATTCTCCCGTGAATATTTTATGAGCATGGGAAGACGTTCCAATAAGCAATTAAGAAAGGATCCGAGTGGAAACTGTGTGTATAGACACACAGGCGGACATAAAATAAAGATAACATTCGTGTGGAGTTTGCAAATTGGTTTAGATAATCGAATGTAAACAAGAAAACGAGTGTGACGAGTCGATGGGTTTGCATAATGCTAATAACAGGGCAGCATAAATCTGTGCCTAGATAGAAAAAAAAAGAATCATCCATATTTTTATGTCCGCTAATAAACAACCCAAAAGTACAACTCCACCTGTTCCTTTTGATCGTTCCGTGCAACATCAGTTCTACTTTACAACTGCAAATTACACAAATGCACATAAAACTGCTCCTCTAAAGCACAGTGCTTCACTCGAACGGCACAAAAACATGACAACTATCTATTATATTCCTCTCCCCAACAAAAATTAACCGAGATAAAGAAAGCGTACACTCACCTATCTCGCATCGCGCACTGGTCATCTTCGACGCGACACAACCTCCGAAAATAATCAAATATCTTCTTGCATTTTATGTTGTGGTAGCACAAATTGTAGGCGTAAGTGCAGCTCGGGTAATCTTCGTTGACTACTCGATCTGTGGGGTCTTATACACGGTTTTAAGCACGCGCCATTAACTTTATACGTCTTGTTACTCACTAATGCGAGGGATTTTCAGGCAAGGGTGCTCAGAGAGGAAACTTTTCAAGTGTCGGCATTCCGCATCTCTTTCTTCGTCGCTGCAGACGCAACTTCTCTCGAAAGGCGCGCTGTTCCACACGGAGGTCAAAGCCCCTTGACAAGTCTCGAGACTCGACGAACGACAAACGGTGCCATCTGACACGACGCGATCAATTAAGAGCGACAATAACCATCGAATAAAACTCACCATACGTATCTCCGCACGTTTTATAAGCAACGTCGAGTAATAGTGCGCAAGTGTCGCCCTCAACACACTCTTGGCGTGCCACTTGACAATGGAGAATTGCCAATACGCCGTTAGAGGCAAAAACTAAATAAAAGAAAAAAGGAAAAAAAGCGCTGAGAAAAATCAATAATTAACGTTTCACGTGTTGTGCTCATCTCCCATAACTCGCCGTGTCACGCCTCAAATCGTCCAACATGAATGGGTAATTCCAGGGGGAGCATTTGCGACCGCTCTTCATTGATTGAATCATTTTAGATCTGTGTAACCAGCGGCTATCACGTTCCCAAGAGTGGCGACCGCTCTCAAAGTTCCATCAAACTCCCCCCGGCCACTCCCAGTAACTGCGAGGTGAAAAACGCATCGATCTTGCATGAGGAAACTCCTCGCCAAGAACAATGTTCATCTGAAAGCCATCAAGGGCCCAACCCCTCGTCATTGACTCATTGTCATGGAAACGACAGTTGTCTTTGCCTATTAAAAACATATTCTTTCGGGGTCGTAACCATGACAACACCCGATTGTTAGTGGTCCAGGTGATGTCATTAGTATTAGAGGGTGTCTCCCTAATTACGAACCCACAACAAGTACGCGTTGGCATGGTTACCTGGCGTGTTTGCCACGCTCAATAGAAGAGTTGCATTGCTCTGCCAACTTACCAGAGGTGCTCACTGCTCACCACGTGTTTGGCTCTGACTTTAACTGCAATTAGCCAATCATAGAACCGAGCCGAACCGCTCAAAATCTCTTATTTAACAAGAGAAATGAACTCCAAGTATAAACTTATGTAAAACATGTGCCAGAAATAGCAAAAACCATTCAATTTAAAAAAGAAAAAAAAAAAGAAAAAAAAAAATTTTTTTTGACCCAATTTTTAAATTTCCATTTATAAACGTGAAATTCCTTGGGCGAGAGATCTGTCGTCAATAAAAATTTTTTTCCACGCTATTGGCCAAGCACCGAGAGCAAATATATCTATTTTTCCATCTGCCCCTTCCCCTCTTGGCTTTGCTGCTAAGCAAACCCCGCTATTATTGCTTATCAGCTGCGACATCTACACGTGCTTCTGTCTAGCAGCAATTCCTTATATTGATCCTCCACAAACATTCCTGCTTTACTGCCAGCCCCCAGGATCAATAGGAAGGAGCAAACGACTAAACATCGAGCTTAAAAATAAAACAAAAACAAGAAGATTCATCACTCTCCACGGAACAGTTCGGGCGCGACGCTAGAGCATTGTAATCGTACTACTTACACCATCCTACAAGCGACCACGCAATCAACGCGGATAGAATGCGATGGCTTCCCATCGACATGCCATCATCAGCCGCAGGCCCCCAGATGGTGTCGTGGTAAGGCCGCCATAATAGTTGTTTTCAGGGGCCCAGGCATGGACCAACTGCAGTGTGCTGTGCTGGCTGGCGCGAGCTCAGCTCCTGGGATTGTCGTATAAACTCATCTCGATCTGGTTGAGCATGCGTCGTGCGAAAGTGGTCGATTCCTAGGGTCTGACGTCACCTCTCGCACATTCTACGACATCGACACGATCGCTTATTCATTCATCGACGGCGTGGAATGAATTGCTCGACATATCCATTTGAACACATGACAAGGCGAATTGGATTTATACATTAAAGTTCGTTAACTCGTCGGGGTTATTTTATAGATTAAATCACATTACGTCTTGTTTTTCTTATTTTTAAAACATTTTGTCAATCAATAATAAATCGATATTATTTTTTTCCTCTCCATTTTTTGTTTTGTTTTGGGAAATTGATTGCATGTGGCCATCGATTGTCATTGGGCTATTATTGTAGCATGAATTTATGGTTGTAAACATGATGTACGACCTTATTATTGATGTATATACGAGAATAAAAACACACGAAGATGCAAAAATGGTTTTTTTTAGACGTTTGTGAAGTATGACTTCATTCAACTTTTACATAACTCTAAAGAAAGCGTGGAATTGACGTCATTGGTGTCATTGATGGCTGGAAATACCAAGATTTGTAATGGAAAGAATGAAGAAAACACGTTGCGTCAATCCGAACTAATGACTAAAAGATTTGTAAGTTTGACGCATGAATTTTCAATTTACTTTACCGCAATTGATAATCTTAGAGCTTTGCTGATGTTTTATTTATGTTGCATTTAGCATCGAGATTTATGTGTACGAGTTAAATCCCGTCATTTCTGACGAATGAATTTTCAATTAAATTAGCCTAATAGTCATTGACGTGGACTGGGAAAAGCACACTTTCTACACAAGCAATATTTTACGTGTAAAAGCACATCGAAATTCGGACACATTGGAGCAGTGGAGCATTATTTATGACTAATTTTCTATTAATTCGACATCAATATTCATTTAGAGCAGAAAGCATTCTTTTAATTTATAGCTGGGAATGGGAAATGATCAATTATCAAAATATTTTCCATTTGAATTTTTAATTAGTGGAATTAATTGCATTTTATGCCGAATGATGATGTATTAATCATGCACGTGTGTAATGCGAGCAGAAACTGTTAAATCATATTAGTCGTTTGACTGTATAACGATATATTTCTGTGTGGGAAAAAAATAACATCTGTGACATAGGCAAGATTAAGTACAAAGGAAAGGGTTTGGAACACTGCCAAATGATGGTGAGTTCCAACTGGGCGGACGCCTTCTTCAGCATATACCACACGCATGGATGAAGATGGTTCGTCTGCAGACAGAAGAAGAAAAAAATGTAAAATGCAGAATTAAGTTTCAATAGAAAAAGTTGCGGAAGAAAAGAATTTTTGAAATAAAAAGGCGAAAAGTTTGCGGTAATTTTTCTAGCAAAATGGCCGTAAGCCAATGTAGTGTTGTCTTTATTTATTGAATAAAAAATAACAAACATAAAAGGAGGGAGAAAATAATGCAAACGATTAAGGGGAAATAACCTGTCGTGCAGAAAAGCTTGTGTGTGTCTTGATTGGGGTCGGCGTTGAATTCGATCGGTCTCATCGCAGGGGCCAAAGATCTTTTGCGTCCGATTCATTTCCAGCACCGGAAATGAAGGGGTTGCTAACATATAAATTTATTTTATCGATTTCTGTGTGTGTTTTTTTTTTTTTTTTTTTTTTTTTTTTGTTCTCTTAATGTAATGCGTCACGGATTTCTTTTTGTTACTTTTTTTCTTCTTTTAAAGACGAAATAATGTGATTTCATGTTGATTCATCGATTAGAATGAAAAGCAGAGAATTGGAGAATTTTTTGAAAAATAATTTTTGAATAATTTTTTTTTTTTTGGAATTTGTGCGTTGGAATGTCAAAAGTTTTCGAGGTTGAATCACACGATGTGACTACGGGGTTTTTTTCTATCTTCGTTTAAGGATTCATTTTATTTTACCATCCTGTTCACGTATAATAGAAAAATGGACGATTTAGCTTCAGAATCTCAAGTGTGGAGCATTTTATGTCAAAAAAAAATTCTTAGATTGATGGCACTAATTGCGGTTTGATGTAAAAACTCTTTCTTAATTATATTTACTAAAAATGACATCCAACGCTACTTGGTTAATTATTTTGTCTCTGAAGGGTTTGCTTCACTGCATTTCTTAGATTTTGGTTTGACGGTTTGGCATATTGGCAAAAACTAACGAAATAAATTATTTGGCAAATTAAAGCAGTCGAATCCCAACGGGATACTGTGATGAAGATTTTTCCACATTTAGTCTGACAATTGAAAGCATTTATTGTCATAAAATTGATTTAAATTTTTTTTAAAAAAAAAAAATTATTTTTTTTATTTCTTCATTCAAAATATAATTTTTAAAACTCGTGTTCTTGAAATGTCCACATGTCGCAGCAACATTTGGCCAATATTTGACAAAAACTCACTCAAAACAAATTACAAAACCCGCAAGACCAAAATGTGAACACGTGCCTAAACCAGATGCCAAGTAGAAACTTCCTAAATTAAAGTAAGCCTAAAAATGCAACTTTTCTTTTCCAACCAATAATAAACCAAACGAAATCGTTCCAGTTACTTTTCTCTTAGAAAAAAATAATAAAATATAAAAAATAAAAAAATAATCATTATAATCCCGTCACCCCATAACGACTATAAAATTCCCCATTAATCACGAGCAATTTTCCTACGAAAAATTAGTTATTTCTCTTCATTATTTATTTATTTATTTAATTTTATCATTGCAATTGTGAAATGAGGCGGTGGTTGAACCTGCACTAAATTAAACCCACGAGAGATGCGCAATTTTTAAGTTTTGAAACTACTTTAGAAAATTAAGAAAACAGGAAGCCGAGATAAAGTATCCAGTGAAAGAAATGACTTTCTAAAGTCATACAAGCATCTCTTGTCATCATCTTTAAAAAAAATCAATTCCATATTTTAAAACGCAACAATTTATTACAAAATTCAAGAACTTTCGTCCTTATCTATCTGAGCACAGAATATAAGCATTTTTCATCTCCTCAGCCGTCTTTGTCCTTATATATATACGCTTTAAACTGTTCACTATCCCGCAGTGACCATTTAAGTGAGCCTCAGTAAAAAAGAAAAGCTAAATAATTCAGGCGTATTCCATTCAGTCAAGACAAGCAAAGAGAAAACAAAAAATGTTTTTACAGATGGAAGAAAGTTTGGGGCACATTAAAATTGATTCCTGTTGAGTTCGGCGGCTCAGAGTGAGAAATATCATTGACAAATCACGTCTCGTGCCTTGACGGTGAACAAAACAAATAAACAATAATGAAATATTGAGTTTACTCCCTGGAAATATCCTTTGGCCTTTGCTGCTCTTAGTTTATCGCACGGTTTGGCCGCGCAATCTTGGAGGCCTTGGGTCACGGATTCATCATTGGAACGATGTGAATAGATGGGGAATTTCACTTCTTTGTGATAAGCAGAAAAAAAGGAAAAAAAATAATTTTTTTCTGTGAATTTGCATTTTTATTTTTGCAAGTCGATTTTTATTTGTCGAAATAGATTTTTCTCTTTTCGAGGTTGAATGTTTTTTTTTCTTTTTCGATGTAAATTTAATGATTTGGAAAGTACATTTTATTAAGAAACGCGGGCTTTCCATCTCAAGTGTTTTTTTAAAGTTGAAGAAAAAAGGGGAGCTAAGACGACATAATTAAAGAATAATTTCAATATATTTTATACATGTATATAAAATAATATTCTTATTTACCTTTCGGTGTATTTGGTTTAAAACCAGTTGACTTTTAATTTATTTCCTTGTACGAGACGTTGTTTATTTCGTTTTATTTTTAAAATTAAAATTTTGTTAATTTTAAATTCTAATTATAGATCAAAACAAACACCAAACGCTGCTGCAACGTGTAATTGATTCGGGAAAATTGTCAATTATTGAGGAACCCAACAAATCGATATTTTTATTTCTATTTTGCCATTTAGAATTTAAAAAAAGAAAAATATAAAAGTCAATTAAATTTTATTGGGGTTTCGCATGCCAAAGATGTGCATTTTTAATGCTGTACAACCCTTTTCGGTTGCAGACATAGACACATGTATAAATTTGCCTTCAAGACTGAATATTTTAAAGAGAGTCAAACTCAAACGGCAGATATTTTTACCCCGCTGCTTTACGTTTTGACAATTGGGATTTAAATGTAAGAAAAGGAATATTTAGGTGTCATCCATCTGGAGACCCCAGGGGTGACGGTGTGAAGGTACAGGGTTGGATTTTGTCATTTTACAACCTCAAATCTGCAGTGGTTCCTTAAAAATAGCTTGGAAACTGGACTCTCTTTGTTGAATAGATTAAAATTTAATATTTACGAGGCAAAAATATAAATAAACAATCCTGGTTTCGTGAGTTATTTACATTTTATCGAGTTCTGTACGCTTTTGGCCGATCAAATAACAACATTACGACAAAAACAAGTCACATGTTGGCCGGCAATGTGATCAAATTGATATTTATTTGATTTAATTTTATCTTGACGTTCCGTATAGAACTTGATTGATTGCTGACATTTCTTGTTTGCTGAGTGGTTCCAAGTGGAATCCTTTTAGTTGAGGTTTTCCTTCCATATCCCGCAGTTTATCAACTTTATATTTCAAATCATTTCGCAAAGAATCGATTTCTTTGCTCAATTCGGCTTGATCTTTAAGAGAAAATCAAATATGCTTGGAAATGTCTCTTTTGTGTGTAAAAAATCTTATGGTTTTCACCTTTTTCTAACAGTTGCACCGATTTATCATTTGGCATTTGAATGAATGTTTTACCGAAAGAAATCCAATGTTTCCCTCTACTTTTTTCTTCCTTCATTTCATTGATCAGACACCTGTAAAAATAGACATTGGCAATTGAATTACGTGGCTTACGTGGGTAATATTCTCATCAAACCTAATTGCTTCTCTGTTTTTGTTTCTCTTGTAATCCATGGCCACTATGTGTTGTTTATCAGTCAGAATTTCCTCCGCCATTTCTTCGATCTCTGTTAAAGCGCGCATTACGAACGTCGGATTACGAAGCATTTTCTAAAAAAAAAAAAAAAAAAAGGGTTCATGAGATTTAAAACAGTAAAAAATATAATGTTATTTTCGACTTACTGGTTCACAATAATCGATATTTTGCGAATCAAGACTCGTACATTTAAATGGAATGTCTAAAAGGTGATGCGAAATCGCCGGCTGAATGTTGGATAAAAACCGATTATTTTTATTAATGTTTATTACTCGCTTGTAGAATTTGCGTGGGGTTTCTAAAAGGCGTGTATTGTTTCGTTAAAATTGTACGCTATAATTCGAGCAAAATGTAACAGTTTTTATTTATTAAAACATTGTTATTCGTATAATTATTCAATTTTACCACTACCCGCAATAAACAACAACGTGCGACATCTACCGTATAATTCACAAACTGCCTTGATCTGTGGTGTACAATAGACTGCATCGGAGCACGAGTAATTCGCACATTTTAAAAGAAAAAACGAATAATATTATATTGGCAAGTTGAAGAAATTATCAGCCCGTGTGCGAGACACGTAAATCGGGTAATTTTTCCGCACTGTTCAATCAATTTTCCAGAGTGAGTATTTCAATAAATCACAACAACAACAAACCGAGACCAATTGACCACAGTAACATCGTACTAAACTGTTTTCAGGTATTTTCTCCCGTACATCTATTAATTTATTGCGAATTGCACATTACATCGGTTACTTTTGGTAATAATTCATTAATTCCACAAGTGCGTCGTGATTATGTCCAAAATGCACGACGGCAAAGAAGAATTGGTTGAAAAATCATTTTTTCAATTCCTGCAATCTCACATAAACGATGCAAATCTCAGGTAATTTAAAGAAAAACCAAAAAACTAAAAAAAATTTAAAACAAATTTTTTCTTTTATATTTTCAGTGTAATCGATGAGATTTTATTCCCATATATCGTAAGTATTTTGGACGAAATAGCTTCGCAGAATTTTTCACAAGATGCATTTGATGTGGACCATTTTACCGAAATGATGAGCGCTTATGTACCGAGATTTGTAGAAATAAATAGGTAAGCCTAATTCACGATGCCAGACCCAATGATGGGCCCTTAGCGACAGGGCAGAGGCGGATTTATAGGTTCTCGCAGTTCTCGCAGGAATAAAGTAGGGCCCCATGTGGCAACAGACACAACAAACATTGTTCGATGTGAACAAATAAGAAAAAGGAGGTCGATTCATTTTGTCGCCGATTATTTCATTTTCTGGGTCTACTCGGACTCCTAACAGGATTGTTAATGCAAGAAAGCAATATTTCTGCTCAGTTTGCACTCACTGGGACACCCAAAGCAAAACAAAGTAAAAGAAATCAAATTAAAAAGCATTTAGTTGCGAAGAAATGACCGGGGAGGAAATAATTGGCTGCGAGACCATAAAACCGCCTTTGATTAGAGGTCCATGTCCTTTTATACGCAAAACCAAGGCACCAATATAACAATATTACACAAATAGCTCAATGTTTGGCAAGGCTGTGCACGAGATTTGTTTCCGAGGTGCTAACTTTATTCATTTTCTTGTTAGTGTTGACGTATCTCAATGGATGTTTGATCTGGCAATCACTTTATCAAAATGCAAAGATGGAGGTGAGTTTTATTTGTATTTATTAAAATTTTTAGTATTAATTTTTGAATTAATACAGGCATTTTAGAGATGAATGATAAAGAAGACGAGGTTCTACCAAAACAAAACATTCATTGCACAACGGTGGCTGATGAGGATGACGATACAGAGTTCACGTGTGAACCTGATTTTGACACGAGCAGCGAAAAAGATGACGAAGATGATCTACAAATCAATTTACTCCAAGAAATGTTCCCAACTGCGTGCATTGCGGAAGTGAGGCACTGTTTAAGCATTGCTGATGGAAACACCGAAAAGGCGGCGCAATTAGTATTACATAGACAAGAAACTGGGGAAAGTCTGACGATGTCCAAACCTCTTCAAGTTAGTTTCAAATTGTACTAAATAAATACTTAATGATCAATATTTATTCAATTAGGCACAAAAATCAATTTTCAAAAAGGAACAAGACGATAATGAATTACGTCAACATATCCTCTCAAGGTGAGATTAACGTTTGTTTCTCAACTATGTATTCACTCTCACCTTGTAAAATCAATTCAGGTATATGTACGTTGACCAATCGGAAGATAAACGTGAACACAAACCGGTTGCTCCAAAATGGGTAAGTTTTTGAATCTGAAATTATGAAAAATTGGTCTTTTTTACACGAAAAATAAATTAAATTCCGTTTTTACACGATTTATTTTAAAAATTTGCCTTTTTAAAATTTTATTTAAATTTTAACGAAAAACTGTAATTTTTTTTACGAAATATTTATGGAATTCTCCTCGTTAAACGGTTTTTGTCTGTGTAAAAACAGAATTTGGTGTATTTTGTTTTGGCTTTATACAAAATGGACTTTACTCATTTTTTGTCTTTAAAACTGATCATCTGATAGGCTTACTAGTTTGTTTTAACGTATGTGACTATAATTTGGTATTGCAGGAACCGAAAAAACTCGTTCGTTATCGAAATAACCAAATTGTTAGTTTAAAAGGCGAAAAATATACCGAAGTTCACACAGCCGAGTCTGAAGAAGTGAAAAAATCCTACGTGACCATTAAACCAGCTCGGCAATATCGGTTTCATTAAATTCATCGCTTCTACAAGTCGCTGCATAATACTTTTTTAAACAGTCTACCCTTGTCTAAAACACATTTTTCGCAACATAATGATTAATCTCATCTCAGTGTTTGATCTGTATGCATGTCTAAGGTATGTAGTGATATGGCATGTTGAATTGGTAGGTTTAAAACAGTTTATTCCCTCTGGAACACTTTTTCGTTGGTAACATTCAATGCCAACTACCGAAATGATCGTTTATTTTTATTTTGTGTATATAATTAAGAGAAAATGTATAAAATCTACAATCACCAATTGAAATATCCTCGATTGTGTTGTTTTTTGAGAACCCAGTGAAAAATACGTGTATAAAATACAAAGTGTTGTTTTTTTCTCTCAATGTTTATCTATATTCAATGCAATTGTGTCTTAGATATGATCTGATGTTCCGAGTGAATTTTTGTGCATGAATCATTTGAAATGGTGGAAATGGGTTTTGAACATGCGTTTAGCTTGATGTGCCATTTTTCTTAAAACTATTGACTTAGCTTTTTCTATGCTATTGTATTGATCTCTCAACATGCAATTTTTTTATTATTTTTATTTTGATACAAAGATTTATTTATTCTCAGGCTGCTTTAGTTATTTACTGCTCTTCATTTGCAGCTGTTGTGGCTATGGGTCATATGGAAGGTGAATTTCATTAGATGTCGTTTATTGTAGCGAAGCATTGCTGTAAATACATATATTTTATTGTTTAATTGTAGGCTATTAATCTATAGTTAGGTGAAATTACTTCATTTCTCATGTTGTCAAAGTATTGCAACTTGTATTAAGCAAATGCTTTCACTGGTGATTTTTTTTTTAGAATAAAATGTTTATGTTGTGGTTCAATGTGCAACTGAATGATTAAGTGATTTTAGATATCAATTGAGTAATAATAATGTTAGAGTTATGCAAATCAGTTGATTTTTTGTGTAAATTATACATGTAACCTGAGCAACGATGAATAAACAGTAAGCTGGAATATGGCCGATATTCTGTGTGGATGTGAGTCATTTTGATAATATTATATGAGTATATGAGAAATACTTCTGTTTATATGTGATATGCAAACAATAGAAGAAATTGAAATACAGTGTGCTACAAATTCTAACTTGTAAGCATGTAATGACAGTCAGGTTGTTTATTTTTAAAATTTAATTTCATCAGACTTGGGGCAATTATTTTTTACACACAAATAAGGTAAAGATAAAGAAAGGTAACAAATTTCACACTGATTTAACAGTTTGTTCTCAAGTTTCTTTTTTAGGATTTCTAATTATTTGGTGGTCCATGTGTTCGTTGGTGAGTGATTTCTTTTTTCTACTGCGTGTATTTTGCTCTTTATTTAATTGAATCTTGTTTCGTTTAAATGTTTAATTAAAAAAATTTTGAACACATACTCTTGACCTGCCATCTGTTAGTGTTAAATCTAACGGCGCTCGATGAAAGGATTTAGTGGTTGGCGCGATGGCGGGAAGACAAGCCGCGTGCTTTTTCCCGTTATCTGTCTAGATGTTATTTCTTTATCAGTGAAATTCTACTTTGGGGTATTTCTAAACACAATAGAAGGTAAGAAATTTTATTTTCTGGTCCAAACTATTACAGAAACTGTCTTCTCTTGGTTGAAAAAGTAGAAATAATAGTGCACATTGTATATAACTTATATCTCTAGATTACACTACTCAAGTGTAAGTTTCATGTTCGCAATGATTTTCAAATTCTAATAAACTTGTTCATGGGAAATTAATGAAAAGAAAATAATGAATGATTGTTCAGGCTTTACTTACAAGTTAATTGAAAATAAACCGAAAAATGACCTTTTCACTGCCGTACACGCAGCGCCGTGAAGCCATTCTTATTGGACCAATAAAAAACATCAAATCTTCGATGACTTTCATTTTAAAATGAAATAAACAAGATGCCATCTACAAAATCAGAGATTTCATTTTGTATGACAAAAACTACAGATTTTAATCACTACAATTATCATTTTTTCAACAAAAAAATTAATAAAATTTAATACATGATATTATTTGTGACAAATTATTACCTTACAAGGTTTCAGTACTAAATTTACCGGAACTTTAATCCTGACCTACAACAAAGGATGATTTAACCAATGGACAATGGCTTTATTGTTACTTTTCTGACATTAGTGTATCCCTTTTTATTTTACTTCCACCGTATTGCAATGAACTATAAAAACACACAACTGAAATAGTTTTGCTTGAACGAAGGTGAATATATGAATACATTGATGTTTAATCCGTTTCAATTTCTATTTTCCAGGTGTTTTTTTTTCTCCCGAAGACCCAAGAAACTACAGAAAGATTGGATTACTTTGCATGTGAATAGAGAGCATTTTATTTTTTAATTTATAATTAACAATTCAAACGTCTGCTTAATAATCATAACTAATTTAACAAAACACTGTCCATTAATTCCCAAAAGATCTAGCCCCGATCGACCTGTTAACGACCAACGAGCATCATTCTGTCAAGACAGAATAATAATAATTTGGTTGCCGTGTTGTTTCTTGCTGTACTTTTTTTCCTTTAGCTTCTGGTTTATTTCACTTTTTGTTGCATTTGTAGGAGAAAATGAAAAAATTGTTCGTGAACGCGTTCACTTTTTAAAGTGAACGAAAAATGAAAACATCGTTCACTTTTAATGGTGAACGTGAAGTTTGCAGCATGGATTTCTGATAATTAGGTATGAGGTTTAGAAAAATTACTTGTTAATTGTGTTCTTTTTGCATAGTTAAAGTAAAAATTGAGCGCTGTTTATATTATAAACAATTAAAACAGAAATTATGAATACATGATATTTTAATTACGTAATTAACGCCAAAATAAAATTAAAAACCTGAATATCTGTTGGTGTGGAATTAGAACAATTGCAACAGTGAATTCCAAAACTCAGTGTTAGGCGTTTTAGGTGTTTTTGTTTTATGGTCGTTTCAGGCCTGTTTAGGAACGTCAAAACGAAATTTTTTTTTGTCCTCGTTTTAGAAATTTTGTTTTTTGAAATGCTGACCGGTTGGACACTAGTCTGTCAAAAGTGTGACCGGTCAGTGGACCGGTCACACTTTTGCCAGATAAGTGTCCAACCATGGCTGTCACCAAGCAAATTTCTACTATTTGAAAGATTAAAGTAGTTGATTGCTTAGCTAAAACTACACTTATTATGTTACAAGCTTCAGAAAATGACGCCGAAGATGAGGAAATTTTAGACACTTATGAATGGGTGACAATACAAATATAATTTAATGAAAAAAAGCACATGCCGAATTTGTTTACCACATTCGCCGAATTTGTTTGTTAAATTCGGCGAATTTGTTGCCCACATTCGCCGATGTCATGTTTGACCAACGATTGCGAATGTCACGTTTTTCAAACGTATGCCAATGTCACGTTGAATTCATTTTTTGATTATTTTTATATTTTTTACATGTGGACGGAAAATAGCTAGGTTTTCAACAATCGCGCCAAAATCCAAGCGCCATCAATTTTTTTTAACAATAACACGTGTTGACAAAAATAAATTAAGTTTTTTAAAACTTCGAATATTTTGTAACAAATAAATAAATATATATTTCCAAAAACATGTTTATAAAAATTTTTCTTATCTGTAGTAGTACAAACAAGGATTGAAATCAAACGATGGCAGCCCTAACACCCAAATCGTGTCTCCTAACACGTGTTTTAATTCACGTTCTCGTTTCAGCCGTGTTAGCGCCACAGACACGGAATTTTTCCGGATGTGACGTCATAACCGCTAACACGACACGGCTGAAACGGCTGAAACGGGAGTTTTGGAATGCACCTAGTCTTTTTGTTCCATTAGGGGAAACTCGTGGAGCAGAGAGCGGTGTTGGTAGTACAGAAAATGTTTTGCATCTTTTTCAAGCTGCGCCCGGGTTTAACTTTATGTACCGTAAATGGCTCGAAAAGATTGCGGGTGTTCTATTGAGAAAACCTAAATTTTCTCTACAATTTTTTTTAAAAGTTGTTTTGATCAATTTATACATTTATTTTAGTTGTTTGGATCAATTTATACATTTATTTTAGTTGTTTTGATCAATTTATACATTTATTTTAGTTGTTTTGATCAATTTAGATATTGAACTTAATGATTTTGATAAATTTACATATATAATTCAGTCGTTTTGGTCAGTTTGTACCCGCGTTGTTACGGAAACCGCGTTGAATGCGCAGCCCACGTTCTAATTCAGCATTTATGGTAAATAATAATTGAATGACCTGCACCTATACTGGTGATGAATGCACCATCTCGTCTTTGTCATTCAATGCCATGTGCCAGTGGAATTCTGAATTTTGGTGCAAATATTAAACGGAAAAGCTATTTCCAACGATATTTTCAAAATGATTACAGAAATCGGTGGAAATAGCCTCGGCCAATATTAAATTATTACAGCCTAAAACTAATTTCACTGGCAGACAGACATTCTCAGAGCAAACGTCCGCATGCATTTGATTCTTAGAAAACAATATTGATACATAAAAATGAAGTGGTATAAACAATTGACTGCCCATAACACGATGACATGTTTTTGCTGTTAGGGCGTTAATCGAATTGATTCGCGAATCATACGCCATCAAGAAGTGACGTCATTATTGATACGAAATGAAGGTTTTAATTACACTTTTGTTACCTAAAGAAATGTTTTTGATCATGTAACGAACAAATAACCCATTATCATTATACATGTTCAATCGTTCAGGTGTTTCTTGTTTTCTATTAGCAACTGAATTAATAAAAAAAAAATTAAAAAGTAGAAAATTTTACAAAAGAACATGACTCTGTTTTCGTTTACGAAAACAAGAATTAATCAAAATTAAACCCATTTATCTACGTGGTATTTTTCATTTGTTAAATATATTTATTCACTGTTTATAAGTGCAATTGTGACAACTTCTACCAAGCGCCCGGCTAGCTCAGTCGGTAGAGCACGAGACTCTTAATCTCGGGGTCGTGGGTTCGAGCCCCACGTTGGGCGATGAAATTTTTTTTTCCTTTTTTCTCTGTAAATACTTTTTTTTACGCTTTACACATTTTCATGACCGCGTGAGAATACCAAGAAAACAAAGGAGACGATTTTTAAGCGCCTGGCTAGCTCAGTCGGTAGAGCACGAGACTCTTAATCTCGGGGTCGTGGGTTCGAGCCCCACGTTGGGCGGTCAATTATTTTTTCTTTTTTTTTTTCACATTATCATGACCGCGCGGGAATGCCAAGAAAACAAAGGAAACGATTCCTAAGCGCCTGGCTAGCTCAGTCGGTAGAGCACGAGACTCTTAATCTCGGGGTCGTGGGTTCGAGCCCCACGTTGGGCGATTAGTTTTTTTTTCTAAATTTTTATTTTTTATTTTTTACGTTTTATTAATTTTTTTTTGCATGGAAATACCACAAGGTGAAACCGGCTCGCTTAATCTTGCAATGTATTGAACTAACAGCACATAAAAACTCAAATTATTCTTTAATTATCGTTTAAAACAATTAATTTCAGGGCCTACAAAATTGTACATTTGTAATTGCTAAATTACAAACGGCGAAATGAAACTGTTACATTTATTTATCAGCAATTGATGTTGATATTAACGACTTTAAGTATTGAACTTTTTTCAGTGTTGTGTTGGCCGTAACAAATTCCGAGTATGGTACCTGCAAAACACGATAAATTATTATAAATATAAAACGAATTTTCATGGTTTAATTTACCTCAATAACTGTGTAGTTAAGTTTGCCCAGTAATTTGTTAGATAAAACATTTCCTCCCGTTAGTTCTTGCGCATTGATCAAATAATCTTTGAAATGTCGCACCAACAACGCCACTCTGAATAGAAATAACTAAATCAATTTTTACTATTATTTCTTAAGCGATTACGCTACTTGAAAACTCCTTGCGGTAAAGCGCTATTTGTATCTAAAATCGCCTGACGATCCGCAAGTGGCAACGGTTTTCCTTTCGAATCCACAATAAATTCCGCTTCTGTCAATAAATGTAGTTTAAATTTTAAAAAAATAATAATTTATTTTTAGTTTAAATTACCAATGGGGATGCAGTCTAACACTAGTTTATTGCACCTCATGAACCTATCGGTGGGCACGAAATTCGCTAGCAAACTCAACACTGCAGAATTGTTTTCCGTAACTTCTTTCGTTTTGACCACCTGCAGATCATTTATCGTAGTCAGTGGATGTTTATAATTCGGGTGTTCGAATTTAGAAAAACTCCGGACGATTGCTAATTTGATTTTGGCATTCGAACCTGCAAAAAAAAAAATAGTAATAATAATTAAAAATTAATTAATTTAATTATTAATATATTTTACTCGTTATTTGTTTGCTAAATTCCGGTTTCAAAACGGAAACTAAATGGATCGGTTTCGCCTTGTTTTTAATAACTAATGAATATACAATATCGAGCCACACTTCGGGCACCGTGATGCTCTTTTCGGTCAACTTGTTCGATATTTTATCGAAAATGGAGCCGTCGTTTGGCGAGTAATCCAAATTGGCCGCGGTAATCAAATACGACGTTAAATGTTGAGGCTGACATCGCTCCATGTTTTTCACGATCCATTCGGATAAACACTCCATTAACTCTATTAAAAAAGAGAAAATCGAAACATTTTATTTAAAAAAAATCCAATTTATTTATTTCATATATTTTAGACCTGCGTGTTTCCATCTAATTTGTCCGAGGTTGGTTAAAATTGCGCCGATTACGGACGCCTTCTCCACCTGACCAATCTCAGAGACCAAATCGGCCGACAAACGTCCGAGCAAAACAAGGTCCGGAAACTTCAACGTATTCATCGCGCACAGAACACTCGTGGCCTGTTTAACAGTCAGCTTCTCCTTGTGTTTTATCAGGTAAAACGCCATCGACCTGAGCAGCGGCACCGGCCGGTGTTTTATCTCCGCCAAACTCGCGAATAATTTGCTGATGTCGTCCGATCCGGACGTTTCCATCAACTCGATCGCTCGATTCTCCAATTTGGCGATAAATTCCTTGCTGAAATTAGACATAAGAGAGAACAAGGCGGCCGCTTCTTTCAGTGTTTCGATCTCCACCCATCGTCTTTCGATGATTTCAACCACATTTTTCACAACGTCGCACTCCAAATGACTTCTCTGTTGGTTCAGGTGAAATCGGAGGACGAAAATTAATTGTTTGTAACTCATTTTCCTCATCCTCCAAATGACTTCGGTCTGTAATGATTGAACGACGTAAAAATTAGGCGGTAAATTCATGGATAATACGGTGTTGAGGCTGCTTAATAACACGGAGGTGCTGTATTTCGGGCAGTCGTTGCCGACGACGTCGCATAGTATTTTAAAACCGTCGTTTTGTTTGATCGTGTTCATGTCGTGGAGTTTCAAGTCGTTCAGGGTGTATACGGCTTCGAGTGGCTCGGTTTCGTTGCTTTTAAATTTTTTCGCAAAGGATTCCAAGATTTTGTCCGGTATTTCGTATTCTGTCGGTTTGGTGGAAACTTCATTGGTCTGTTGTTTTTTCTGGGTACTTAGTAAACAGTTCCGGTAAATCCTGCAAATGCTGTTCGAATAATAAGAAATGCGTCTTGAATTATGCAGGATTAGAGCGGCCATTTTCGATTGCGATTGTATTTTGCGGGATATATTAAGGTTTTTTTGTTTATGTTTCGTTACGGGTGAAGAACTTGCATGAGAAATTGTTTAACACGCCAGTTTGGTAGATCTTTGGATGCGAGCATCCATCTTAGAGGAAACGGAAATACGCCATGAAAATAAATAGACTATAGCTGATAGCCGCAATACGGCTCCGTGCGTTAAATCCAAGGTTGAATTCCTAGTTTAGCACCAGAAGTAAATGATGCTTTAGCAAAATTGACCAAAAAGATTTATTTACGTCTTTATTTTTTGACATTTGTGACATCAATATTTATATTAACTTTAACAATATCATCCCATCACAATAGATACCATTAGATAATTTAATAACGTTTAAATCAATAGTAGGTGAATGGTGCATTACACATTCTTGGTATGCATTTAAACGATGAATTTAAAATGTCGTTGCTTAGCAACTCTTTTGAGAATTTTGTATTTAAAGTTTTTATCATCAGGTGACGGCACGGAGGAAGTTGGAATTTTTTCTTGAATTTTCTGTGATTTTTGATTGGTTATTCAGATGAGGTTACGAGGCGTTTGCTATTTTGCATCTTTATTTTTTCGCTTAGATTTTTACCAGTTTTCATTCCGGCTTGGAGGCGAAGCGCACGGCGTTCGGAGGTGAGTTTATTTCAAATTTTACTCTTTTTAGCTTTAATTTACGTGGTTTTTAAATTCGTGTTTCATGGAATTAATTATTAGACGTTTTGCCCTTCTATATTTTAGTTATTTGTACGGTTAATTATATTTTTGGATAGTGTTTTATATCGCTAAGGCGAGAGCATATTTAATTAGTTTTCTTTAGTCTTATTTAATTAATTCTCCTTAGTCTTATTTAATTAGTTTTCCTTAGTTTTATTTAATATTTTTTGAAAATTTAATGAAACTTTATTCTCGTTTCACGGTAATTTATTAATTTAGTGAAACTTTTTATTCGTTATTTTGGATTTCAGAAACCATAATTGAATTCCCGATGGAGTAGAGGAATTTCAACGAGCGGTAGACACGAATCATTTCAACGAGCGGTGGATACGAATAATTGCAACGAGGGGTAGACACGAATTTCCAATATTTTAGTTCCATAATTTGTGTTTCTACATTTTACTAATTACTATTTTTGTGTAATTGATTTTATTTTGGTGTAATTGATTTTATTTTTGCAATTTTTATGTATTTTTGTTATTTTTGTCAGTTTTGTTATTTTTATTTGATAATTTTTTTATTTCCTTTAGGGTAATAAAAATAAATTCTAACATCAACGTCGGGAAAACATCGTGAAAACATCGTGAAAACATCGTGAAAACATCGTGGGACATTTTGGGGGCCCAGAGCGTGGCACACTCTGGGTCCCAGTGAGGGTAAAACGGTGGAGTCTCAAGGGGGATGGTTACCCGAGATAATCCTTTAAATGGTCCGTTATAACCCGGTTCGATGTTTTATTTGCCATTTATTTTCCTTTTAAGGAAAAATTTGTAAAATTTTTATGTAAAGTGTATAGTTTTAATAAAGTTTTATTTTTTATAAGCTAAGTGTCATTTCTGCAAAAAATTTAAAGTCCAAAAATCAATAAGGCGAATCTATGCCAAATTTTTATAGGTTTGGACTTAGAATAAAAAGGGATGGTGGGTGGGATATACATGTTATGTTTTTATATTTAAATAAAAAAAAGTAGAAAATTAAAAAAAACAAATTTTATTTAAGAAATAATGTATCAATCATTAATTTTGTGTAATTTTTTATCTCAAAATTACACAAAACTAAGAATTATACACAAAATGAAACAATTTTTAATTATACAAAAATTTTAAAACTAATTACAAAAATATTTCAACTTATTAAGTTTGAAATAAAAATAATAAATGGCGACACTGAAGTCTATTCGTGTTGATCCCGTAGCCGTCCGTCCGTTAATGTAGAAATTCATCCATTCAACCTAAAACTGAAAAGAAATTCAAAATGAACTCTAAAAAAATGTATAAACTTAAAAAAGTGAAAATTATTCAGTAATTGTTTAAACATTTCTAAAGTTAAAACGCTTTAAATTAAACTGAAACAACTGCTAAACGTTAAAAATGCATATTACTAAATAACACTGCCTGTAAAACTGACGGGAAGTGAAATAATCATTTAAAACTAAACGTTCCAGAATTCTTAACAAAATTAAACTTCTTCGAAACAAAGGACAGAAAACCAAACGTTAAGCACTATTAAAAAAGCCTAAATACAAATTAAAGTGTGACAAAGAGACCACACACTCACCTCGATTCGATTCGTCTTTCCACCTCTGCGTCGAGGACACAACTGAGCCAAACCAAGTGAAAAGTGAAAAATGCAAAATAGAAAAAGAAACGTTGATTCATTTGCATATCCAATCAACTAATAACATGAAAACTTCTAGAAAATATGGACGGAAAATACGTCATCTTCCTGCTAGCACAGACCCTATTGGAGGAATAAAATTTTAACAAAAATAATAATAATTAATGATGTGACTGAAAATTTATTGGAAAAAAATAATTTAAAAAATTAATGTAAGGAATACAGTATCTATTACTGGTGCGTTTACTTTTTAAAAAAATCAAATTAAAACGTAATTGATTAAATTACTATGAGAAACGATACGGAAACGATTATAGACTGCGTGAAATAACTAATACGTCACTTTCATCCGAAATTATACCGTTTATGAATCTGAATAAAAATAAATAAAAACAATATTATAAAAAGAAAAATTAGTTTAATTTTCATATTTTTATACATCGTACGATTACAAACCAAAATCAAATCGCATCAACGCAAACTGCATTTAGTTTTTGATATACCGTACCGGTAGTTTAAATCTCGGATTGCCGCACACAAGTAATATCATAAAAACAATTTTTCTCCCATTTTTCATCACATATTTTAGTCGGAGTTCGAGCAGCGAAGTTCCGATTCAAAATCCAAATCCTAGAAGTCATCGAAATCAGAATTCAGTTCTGAAACATCAATTTCCTAACCTAACCTAACCTAACCTAACCTAAACCTGGCCTAGCCTAACCTTAACCTTAACCTAACCTAACCTTAACCTAACCTAACCTTAACTTAACCTAACCTTAACCTAACCTAACCTAACCTTAACCTAACCTAACCTTAACCTTAACCTAACCTAACCTTAACCTAACCTAACCTTAACCTAACCTAACCTTAACCTAACCTAACCTTAATCTAACCATAACCTAACCTTAACCTAACCTGAACCTTTTCCGGTGCAAATGTTAGTGATCGACTTCTGTGCATAGCAATACATGCAGCGAACGTCTGAACGAACGTCTGAAACTCACATTTCGCCATCCCTGTGGTTATAAAAAAAATTATGCCCGGATACGTAGGGTTAACTTTCTGCTGCAAAAATTGTTCTAAATATAATACGGAGTAACAACAATTACAAAACAATGTCAGAAATAAATGTGCGTTATTCTTGGTGTTACCGGTGTGTTAACTGTACAGTAGTCTTTAATTGATTAAATTCGATAAGAAACGACTAGATTTTACGATTGCAAAATGATTATAAAACAAGAAAATGAAACAATTACTTACGAGCACAATCAGTCGACCACAAATTGTTTACGATGCGAAACGAATACAGCACGACCCTAAATCTACTTGTATTACGTGCAAAAACCATCGAACTGTGTGCGAACTACGTATTATCGCGTGCAATTATCATACTGGTACTTTTTGCCCAGTTACATTCGGGTGCGCTTTGAAAACGTATTATTTCGTCCTCGATTTATCGCCCATGTGCGAAAACTGTTTAACCTGAACTGTCGATTCAATAAACGTATTGTTTCGTTCCCGATTTATCGGTCCCATTGCGAAACTTCAACTGATGATTAAAAAACGTACGGTATACGATTTAATGCGTACATCCGAAACCTGAATTGTCGATTAAAATTACGTACACGATATGAGGTTTGTATGTTGAGTGTTGAAATTGCACTGTAGATTCAATAAAAGTATCCGAATTTATCGCCCACTGTGCAATAAGTTGAAATTCCACTGAAAATCTCACAAAATGTTTCCGAATTTATCGCACACCATGCAAAACATGTTGAAATTCCACTTGAATACAGACAAAATGTATCCGAGTTTATCGGACACCATGCAAGACTTGTTGATTCTACTGAAAAACCAATTAACTCATCCGAATTCATCGCCCACCGTGCCGATACTTGTTGAAACTACACTGCTGCAAACCCACGAAACGTATCCGAATTTATCACCCATCGTGCATAACGTGTTGAAATTCCATGGAGAAAAACCCACAAAACGTATCCGATTTATCGCCCACCGTGCCGACACTTGTTGAAACTACACTGCTGCAAACCCACAAAACGTATCAGAATTTATCACCCATCGTGCAAAACGTGTTGAAATTCCATGGAGAAAAATCCATAAAACGTATCCGATTTATCGCCCACCGTGCCGATACTTGTTGAAACTACACTGCTGCAAACCCAACAAAACGTATCAGAATTTATCACCCATCGTGCAAAACGTGTTGAAATTTCATGGAGAAAAACCCCACAAAACGTATCCGATTTATCGCCCACCGTGCCGATACTTATTAAAACTACACTGCTGCAAACCCACAAAACGTATCAGAATTTATCACCCATCGTGCAAAACGTGTTGAAATTCCATGGAGAAAAACGCCACAAAACGTATCCGATTTATCGCCCACCGTGTTGAAACTACACTGCTGCAAACCCAACGAAACGTATCAGAATTTATCACTCATCGTGCAATCGTGCAAAACGTGTTGAAATTTCATGAAGAAAAACCCACAAAACGTATCCGATTTATCGCCCACCTTGCAAAACATGTTGAAATTCCATGGAGAAAAACCCACAAAACGTATTCGAATTTATCACCCACCATGCAAAATGTGTTGAAATTTCACTGAAAAACTCACAAAATGTATCCGAATTTATCGCCCACCGTACAAAACCTGTTGAAACTGAACGGTGAGTAAATATTAATCTAACCGTATTGGCATTCCTTCCGTGGGCGATTATTCGGGTCTTTTCCAAAGCATAATCACCTAAGAGAAATTTAAGATTGAACTCTTAATTAATCGCAACTTGGAAACATAGATGGCGCCACTGTTTTCCTATTCCAAACTGTCTCTAGTCGCTCCCGCCATCTAGAGACAACTGAACAAAACAAATGTCTTCTTTTTTACTCGTTGAGTGGCGCCACCGATCAAAGACAATTTCTTTCGCGATGTTCGAAGTGACATTTTAACTGCATTCAGCTTTTATTGAAATTAAATTTTGGTTTTTGCCAGCTTGCGGAATATTTTTACAAGTTGCTTGTGTGCTCCTCAACTATCATTAAAATATTTTTTTGCTCAAAACAAATAACAACAAAATCAAAATCACTGTAAACTCGTCATTTTTATTCATGAATACCCAGCTCTGTAAGCATTTCCACCTTACTTTGAAAATATTCTCTATACCAATCAATATGCGCATGTTTTTCCTTTACAGTCATGTACGGATTCTTCGATAACCCCGTGGTCACCAACTCCATATAATGTCGAACCGGACCTTTTTTCGGAAAACCATCTTCCAAAAGATGTTCTAGAAACACGTGCTCGTGAAACCCAACCTCTGCTTCCTCTTTTAAACCTAACAAAGCAAAACAAAAACAAAATTTACATCAGTTTAAAGCAAAATTCACATTTTACCAGAACAACCTTGTTCATTATCGATGGGAAACTTCCACACTTTGTTTTGTTTAGTCCAAACAATCATCTCTTCAAAACCGTTCTTTGGCGGATGCGAGACTAAAGAATGCAAATTTTCCTCGTCTAACTCGTCCCAGGTCTTCAATTCAGGAAATTCTAAATCCAAAACATGAAATTACATTTACAATTACACCAAATTGCATTCCAAAAACAATTACCTGGTTCATCGCCTCTTTTTTCCTTCTGTTTTGTGAATATATTCAACGATCCTGATCCAAATATATTTATTTCACTTCTCTGCCTGCAATTTATTCAAAAACATTTAATTAACCATCAATTGCATAAATTTTTAAGTGATATTTCCCTTTTAATAACCTGTGTAATGCTTGATACTTCAAAACGGTACTCGGTGACAGTTTTTCGTCCGTATTTTGAATTCCCAGCTGTTTACGCACCATCCCGGCACGACCAAATTCACCGCTTCGTTCCACAAATTTATCGATTTTCTCCGTCTCGATTTTCATTCCCTCAAACAAATCACTGAAAATATTTAGTAGGTACTATTATCATCATTATTATTTGTATCAAATCAATGTGACGCTTCACACCTGGAAATACTAGCATCGTTATTCCGTCCGCTTTGAGAATGTTGTTTTAATTTTTGTAACAACTCCGATTCCGTTATTTGGACATCTCCACCAAAACTTGCTGCCACGGTCTTCGCAGCCGCTGCCAATTCGCTGTCTATTCCATCTTGATTAACCCTACAACACGAAATATCAAACGTTTTAGTTACTTTTCAATCAGAAAATGGGAACAAAGTTGAATACTAACTCTTGTTTTTCCATTTTCAAAGCCTCCCTTTGCTCCGCCAGCTTTTCTTTAGCTTTTTCCTTTAATTTTGTCGATGGCTTAGCCAAATTTAGCTTTAATCTCAAATTACCCATCGCAGAACTCGCAGACTCAACCGGAGATTCATCAACCTAAAATGAATAAAAACATTAATACGTGAAAAATCCAAAGATAAAAATATCAATTACTTGAAGGCTGGATAAAAGAGAATTTAATTTGTCCGTTGCTGCTTTGGCTCGCTTTGTTTTTTCATCTTCATCATCGACAGATTTTTCAGTCGCGCTACTCGTCTTTAACCTCGCCGGTATGCGTGTAACAAATCTGCATCTTTGCGCTAATACGCACGATTCGTACGACCTAAAATTGTACAAATAAACAAATTAGAGTCTGAATGTTGATAATTACACGGTGATAATTACTTTGCACATAGAGATGAACGCCTATTCAGAATGCACTTTAAAGTTCGAAGCACAATCATGGTAAACAGGAAACGGAGCAGACACCATTACCGTGGTGCTGTCACCTCTTGTAGAAATATCTAAGCTTTTTGCTCTAAGGCGCCGTAGAGAGCACGTTTTGTTCCCTTTTATTAGAGGCTTTTATTTATTTATCACGTTTTATTTTGAAATCATTAAATTCTATAAAATTTAAATTTGTTTATTGCTGAATTTCTTATTCGTCTTTTCAAGAAAATTTTCCTTTTATTTTACGACGAAATCCATTGGAGGAAGATAAAAAAAAACGGGAAAATGCAGAAAAAGAAATAAAAATATTATTTTCTTTTGTGTAGTTTCCGCATCAACATATCTGGAAAAACCATATAAACTACAAAAAGCCAGTTGAAGTTTCAATTCCATTCGTATAAATCAAAGTAGGAAAAGACCGGTCTCTAAAAAATACATGATAATGACCGGTCACGGTCACGAATACACGACCGTACAATTATGAATTAGATTCCAAACCAACTAATAAGTTGCAACGAACTATCGTCAATTCAAGACAGAACTTTGCTTTCAATGGCTGTTTTACGCATATATATGTACTCAATTATATGTTTAATTTTTTACATAGCTAAACCTGGCAGTAGTAAGTGGTTTTCTCGACTTTTTTCTTTTAAAAGTTTGTTGTTTTAAACTTAACCTTGACTTTTACAAAATTTATGAGAAAATAATTTTTTTTTTGTGAGTTCAAATTTTTAAAAATATTTTTAAATTTAAAATAAAAATAAAACTCAGCTCTAAAACTTCATAAAAATTGTTTAATCCGATTTATTACTTTTTTTTTGAAGCATTATTTTCATGGCATCCAACACTTATGACATTCACCGTAATTATTTCAACTAAATTTACGAAAAATCAAAAATAAATCTTACTTTCTATCATTTCAGTCCATGTTTTTGTTATACGAAGCCATTATATTATTTGATCCTAAGAAAGGACTACTGAAAGGAACCAGTCGCGCAAATAAAATAAACATTCACGGGATGATGCAGGTAAAAATTCCCAAAAAAAAAATCAATTTAAAATATATATATACATAAACTTAATTTTTTTTCCACAGTTATTGGCAGTGTTTATAATGTCTATGGGCTTTACAGTAGTGGCGATGAATAAATTTCACTTAAACAAGCCGCACTTTTCGACTTTACACGCAGTATTTGGTTGTATAGCGGGGGTATTAATTGGGTGGCAAGCATTTTTGGGCTTTGTCCTCAGATTTCCGATACTAAGTCCAGTGTCGCCATACTATATGAAGTTGGGACACACTATTCTCGGAACTGTTTCCTATTTATTCGTGTGTCTCGCAATTATCATCGCTATTTTTTCCGATTACATGACCGAAAGAACGACGCCATTTATTCAAATCCTGCTAATCACTTTACCCATGATTGCATTTTCAACTAGTTTTACGAGGTTTATAAATAAGGTGTTACAGAAATTTTTGAAACCGAAATAGGGGCTTTGCTATTCGAGATAATCGCGAACAAATGGTGGGATGGATGGTGGTTGCACTCGTGTTTGTACATTGTTATTATTTCGGTATTTTTGCATTTTTAAATTGTGTAGTATTTCCTCAGTATATAAAAGTTGTATGTAAATGACATGTTGTCACTCTTTTCATTGTAATGCTAAACTAATATAAGACATGAGCGACGTTTGATTGCGTAGGATTTACAGACGGTACCTGGAGTAGAAGCATAACAGTTTAAAAAAATTAATAATGGCTCTTTTACGTGTATACATGTATTCAGTTATAGGTTTACTCGTCTATATAGTCCGTCCAGGCAGCTGTGAGTTAGTTTTTATCAATAATCTAATCTAAATCTGATCTTAATTAATTTTTATATTTTTTTAGCATTGTTCTCATGGCATCCAACGATTATGACATTTATGGTAATCATTTAAATTTTATTACTATTATTGTATTTTTTTAATATATATTTTTCTACAGAGCATGTTTATGCTTTACGAGGGTCTGGCACTGCTTTCACCGAACAACAGCTTGCTTGCAGGGAAAAGTTACGCAACTAGAAGAAATATTCATGCAGTAATGCATGTAAAGTATTCTATAGTGTTTTTTATTTTTAAAAAATTTAAAAATAAAATTTTCTTGCAGTTTTTTGCACCGTTGGGAATGCTTGTAAGTTTTACCGTAGTGGCTGAGGCCAAGTTGCAATACAACATGCCGCACTTTGCATCGCTGCATTCTATATTGGGTGGTATAACGGGCGTGCTTACCTTTTTTCAAGGAATGGGTGGTATGGCCACTAGATTTCAAAGATTAAGTCCGGTTACACAAAGAAATATGAAATTTGGTCATACCGTCTTGGGTATATTTCAGTATCTTTTTACTTGTCTTACGTTCATCACCGGCATTTCCACCGATTACATGACTCAAAGAACGTCATCATTCGTTCAAATACTTTTAGTCAGTTTACCCATGTTTGCTTTTGCCACTTTTTCTCCGAGAGTTTTAAATAGGCTTTTGCAAATGGTTTTAAAGACGAAATAAAGGTGCAGAAAATGTTGGGGATGTATTTTTTGGATATATAAATTTTGTTATTGTTCAAGATTTTTTTGCACAGGTAGACCTAAAAAATTTATGTATCATTTCCTCAATATGCTCTTTTGAAAATGTAAACACCTGTTTTTTTGTCTTTTTCATTGTGTATTCGACAAAATCATACGCACTATGCATTGTGTATTGTGACCACATTACAAATCATTGACTGCGACGTTTAGTGATGCCAGATGGTGTATTTTTGTTTCATTTCCCTAAAATTTGTCAACAGATTTTAGAGAAAAAACAATACATTTTTTTTTTACATTTTAATAATTGATTTTTTTTATATCTTTTTCACCGTGATTACAAATTGTTTGTATTTTTCTTTGTGCAATAAATGTATTTAAAGGAAAACTCAATTTAGACAACTCTCATTATTAATGAAGCAGCTGCATTTATCTGTTATATTTCCTTCAGATACCTCGTAAACAAATCCGAATACTTCACTTCTATCTGTTGGCGAAATCAGAAAACGTTATTGTCTAATAAATAAAATTTTCTCCGCTCTAATAAAAAAAAAATTACACAACCTATTTAAAGCCGTTCATTATCTGACTCATTACTCTTGAGACGGTGCTGAAAAAAAATTATTTTGATAACAACGTTACAATCTTAAAGAAAAATGAAAAAATTTCATCTGCCGGAAATATAACCTTAAAATATCCCCACAAAACAAATTATTATTAACTTATAAACCCAAAAACAGCACAAATGTTATAAAACCACACATCTCCATATTAGATTACATTATAAATATTAATTTTGTTAATTTTCTTGTGGAATATGATGAAATGTAAAATCCTATGAATAATAAATGACATTTCTTACTTGACAATGATGGATTTGCCTTTTGCATTAGTCAACTTACAACTGTTCACGCCAGTTTAGTTCATTATTACAAATCCTCTTTGCAATGATTATTCTACGTTTATTTATGCTCTCACTTATTGGATTACTTATTTATATTGTAGATCCAGGCAGTTGTAAGTTTATTTATTTATTATTTCCCCCCTTTACACTTGTAAAACTTATAAACAAAACGGTTTATTAGCACATAATCACCATTTCCTCCCAAAAAAACAATATTTTAATCATCAATTTGTAATTATTATTATTATTTTACATTTACTTAGCATTATTTTCATGGCACCCAACATTTATGACAATCGGGGTACTGTAAATATTGTCACTATGAAATTTAATTCACAACTATAAAGTTCCGTTGATTTCAGTCTATGATTATGCTTTATGAAGGGGTTTTAATCATGGTCCCAAACAGAGGATTACTAGATGGATCGAGCCACGAAACCAAAAGAAATACACATGCAATCCTACAAGTAATAAATTTTAAATTTAAATTAAAAAAAAAAAATTAATTTTCAACTTTTACTCAAGTTTTTAGGTGTTCTGCTAATGTATACGGGTTTTACCTCAGCAGCAATGGCCAAAGAAAAAGTAAAACTGCCACATTTTAATTCAACTCACAGCCTGATGGGTGGTGTAGCAGGGGTTCTATGTGGCTTCCAAGTAGCGGGTGGACTCGCTTCGAGATTCCAACGATTAAGTCCAATTTCACCTAAATACTTAAAATTTGGTCACGCCGTACTTGGGGTATTCCAATACCTTACGTGCTGCCTCGCCTTCATCGCTGGGATTCGCACGGATTACATGACCGAAAGAACGACACCGATCATTCAAACCGTTCTGACAGTTTTACCTATGGTCGCTTTTGGAACGAGTTTCACAGGAATCAATAACAAGTTTTTGCAAATATTTTTAAAACCTAAATGCAAGTTTTGAATTTCCTAAATAAATACGTTTCGATTGTCGTTAGTTTTGCTCGCACAATCATTGAAATAATCTCCTCAGACTACGATAATTTAGCGGAAAAATCCGTTCTAAGTTTAGATCTGTGGAACTGTTGAAAAAGACTCGACCACAAGTGCATCTAACTCTTATTTAGATGTCACCAGTCACCACACTTTTTTATGACTGAAATACCACAACAAGTTGTTTGCAACTAAAATGCCGCCATCATTAAACGCCGCCATCATTTTCCTGTAACGACGCTTGAATACACAGACCAGAGCGCTTTATTAAATGTCGGTGAAGGGGAATATTACAAAGACGTTCAATAGATGACACATCATGACATCTCAACAGCGGAGCTATTTCTGAACTTCGCTGTATGGTTGAGGTAAGAGTTTGTGGGGCGCCAAGTGCAAAAAAAAAAAGCCAGAATATAAATAATGCTCGAGACAATTAAATTTTACTTATATGGAAATTTTCCGTTTTTTAAATTTCAAATTTAATTTATTTCCAATCTGCCCACTGTTCACACTGATGTATTTACGACGGTAGCGACCAAAAAGGAATTTTTTCTTTTCAGGCATCGAGCCAAAATATGAAGCTCGAAAAAGTAAATTTAAAACGCCAGAAACTTGTTTTGCAACAATCGACGACGTGTGTTCACATAGTTATATGATTTCTCATGTTAGCAACAAAGTGTAGAAATCTGTTTAACCTCAAACACATCTCTGGTAAGACGATCCTCGAGTAAAACAAGGATTTCCTTCAAGAGCAAGTATGCAAAAAAAAATCTTTGACATTAGTCAAGGTTTTTCTGGTCCGAGTTGTTGAGGACTATAAATTTAAAGACACTCCATTGTACAGACTAAATGGAGCAAAGACCCCAAACAACGTTTTTAAATTCGTTTCTGCTCAATTTCTCGTTGTTTTGACGAAAACTTTTCAGAAAACGAGTCAATTACTGAAGCTACGCGCCCCATCAAACCACAAAGATCAGATTTTTAAGTTCTGTAGCACCTGTTAGTTACTGCAATGTAAAGAAGCCCAACTAAAGCAACCAGCAAATATATATTTAAAAAAAAAAAAAAATTGTTTTTGAACTTGCCCTTTCGTCTCCCTTTTTTTATTTCACTCAAAACGGTTTGGGTAAAAAAGTGGGCCATTAAGCTCTAATCGAGGTTTAATGGCAGACAAGTCCCATCTGTTCTGTGTGTTTCAGTCTTTTGTATAAGCCTGTAGTCAAGACAACCAGATTTCCTATCACCAAAGAAAAAAGACAGGCAGATGGCCCACTAAAAGTATTCCAATTTTCTCACTCGGGGTCAATAAAAACACGATAAATTGAAGAAAAAAATCATAAATAAACGTAAACGTGTATAATAAAAGCGTTTTTTACAACTTTTTCCAAACAAATTCCTCGCACTTTCCCTTTTTTGTTCCACCCTCCTTTTCCATAATAAAGATAAGAATAAGACGCGAAAAAGTTATGTGCTGCGGCATCTGTTATTTTTCTTTTAAAACTCAAAATATTCGAGCACATTCGCTTCCTATTTGCACTTTAATTAACAGTGAACTAATACTTCGAAGGAGTCTGTGGAGTCGACCCTTTTCCCCAAACTATACACAGATCAAATGTCCACTTCATGTTTGACAAGGACATATTTTTTTTCTTCCTGGAAAACTCTTTAAGTGATGTTGTTGGACGACCTTATTAGCAAAAAAAATCTATAAATAACACTCGAGTTTAATTAGAATTTATAGAAAATTAATGGGATTTTGTGTTGCGGATTTAATTCATGCACAATTAAATTATTATAAACCGAGATCGTTAGTTCTGACGTTACAAAACTTCAAATTATATTCAATTGCATTACGAAATTGCTTAAATAAGAAATTAGAATTACAATCGAACATGGAAATTTGTAAAAAAGAAAAAAATTCCATTCGAAATTCGTCCGATATTTTAAAATATCGTGAAATTTGACATCAATTTTTCCAAACTTTGTTTATAAGCGAATAATTTCTCCACCGGATACCTCTTCTCAAATAACTCCAAAGGCCGAATCTCACATTCAAACCAAACAGGAAGAACGTCATTCAACATACACTCGTATTTAAAAACAAATTTAAAACAAAAACAAGAAAAGATGATAAAGACGAGAGACAAAATTTGCAGCTGGACTCACTATACATTCTCCCGAAAAAACTCCTTTTTAATTCATAAACAAAACTTAAAACGAAGCACAAGGGATTCCTTGATTCAAGGGACCTTGGCCCGGGAGGGGACACTGCCCTCCTCTTATTGGTTGGCGCTCAGTCTGAGCACAACACTCGCTCGATACCACACTTGAACCACCAACTCGCAGCGCAGCATCATCAAACCACGTTTGCAATCCCACACCGGACGCAGGTACGATTTCCCATCACATTTCTCTTAATTCCCACCTTTTTATTACACAATTTCGCAATTTTACTCACAATTGCGCTCGATTTTCTTTGATTAACTCCCAAAAACCCGCGAAAAAGCGGAAAAATAATATCAAACCGAGCCCAACTGGGGCATTTTTCCAGAGTTTAAGAGGTCAATTGCACATGGGACCCCGCAATTGCAAGTTGCAATAGATGACAAAGATTTTTTTTTTCTCTTAAAGAAATTAGGTCAAAACCTACGATGACAATCGCAAATGATTTCTTTGCAATCAAGCCTCGAGATTTGCATATTGAATGCATGATTCATCAACCCAATTTAATGTGTCGTGCAAATTCCCAAAGCTCGTGATATCACCTGATGATGTCATCGTAATACCTTGGTTCGATATATCGATCCGAAATGACACGTAACTTTAGACCAATGCTGCGCCTCGCTGGTGATGTAATCCAGCGCAGATCGGCGTTTGGGCGTGCGAAACTCATCTACATGCAGACACCTTGTTAAATATCCGTCAGAGCCAAAGGAAATTAATCGTCCTTAACTCTGATTTTCTTTTCCGTCACAGGGTTTAATGCCCCTTTAAGACATCAATCTCCCGGATTAAAAAAAGAAAAGACAAAACATCTATTTGTAACGAGTCATTTCCTTGGCTTATTCCCAAACGGAGATATAAATAAGCGGCGAAAAAATGACGAAATTATTTGTCAAAAAGTAGGCGGAATGTGTAAATCGTTCCTTCTTTCAATGCTACACTCACCTACTTCGCATTAGAGCATCCCTAGCCTCTTTTTGCAGTCTAAGTAGCTTCGGTTGAACGGAAGTTCTTCCTATTATGTGTATTCTGTATGCGAGCCCTTGTGTAAAAAGGGACGGGACGGGACGGGGGCTGATTGTGACCCTCCTCTTCTTTCAATAAAAGAATAAAAACCAGGAGGAAGTAATCACTATTAACCAAAAAGGGTTATTTACATAAATAAATGGAAATAGGGGGATGACAAGGTGTGTAATAAATCACTCGAGTGCACAAACACCATTAACTTTCTGTATGGTGTTTGTGTCGGTGATATTCGATACGTTTTTCGTGGGTTGGACGCGTTTTGCGGTTGTTTGGGGTCTGGTTTTGGTGGAATTTTGATTAAATTTGTCATTTAGATATTTGTGTTGATTGTTTTGTTCTTTCATATCAGCGTTGATTTGGGGAAAATGGATGGAAACGACACGAGAACAGGTGACGGAGAAACTCACGCCACTCGCATGATCATATTTCCGAGAGGAGCGACGATTTTCGCGGCTGTTTGTGCAATCTGTTTCATCGTTATTGGAGTTTTAGGTTGGTCTAATGTGACGAGATTCGGGTAAACTCTGTTCAAGAAGTGTGCTGAAGCGCTCCTCGGGAAGGGAAAAAATATGTTTACAAAGTGCGAAAAGATACACGGATTAGATTTGAGCAAATCAGGACCAGACACTGAGTTATTGACTCGGTCTCTCGAGATAAGTGCTTGTATTTGACTAGAATACAAAGGAGTTGCAGTTTGGCTTCGTGAACAGAGTTAGCGCTATTGGAGAGAAGAACAGCTGCAATAGTAACAAAAAAGTAATTCACTTCTTTTTTTTTGTTGGGGGGTCGTAAATCTAACCGTTGTTTGGAATTTTGATGCAAAAATAATTCAAGAAAAAAAAAATTGGAAAAAAAAATATTAAAAAAAAGTTGGAAATTTTAATTAAAATATTTTTGTTTCGATTTTTAGGGAATTTTATCACCATATTGGCGCTATCAAAATGCAATAAATTACGCAACGCAACAACAGCTTTTGTCATCAGTTTATGCGCGGCGGATTTGCTGTTTTGCAGCATTAATTTACCGCTCATTGCATCCCGTTACATCCACGAAGCATGGCTGCTGGGAGACGCGCTTTGCGCTTTGTTTCCATTTTTCTTCTACGGAAATGTTGCTGTTTCCCTATTCTCCATGACGGCCATCACAATTAACAGGTAAAAAAAAATTATAAAAAATTTAAAAAAAAAAATTTAAAATTAAATTTATTTTTTTCTAGATTTATTTTGATAGCTCATAACGCAATCTACGACAAAATCTATCAAAAAAGAAACATAGCTTTCATGATAAGCTTTGTATGGCTCTTCAGTTTTGCAATGATGGCGCCACCACTCGCGGGAGTGTGGGGAAAACTCGGGTACAACGCAGAAACCTTCTCGTGCACAATTCTGTCGAGCGCCGGCAAATCACCCAAAAAGTTTCTGTTTGTTCTCGGCTTCCTTCTGCCATTCATCGTCATCGTCGTGTCCTACTCGTGCATCTACTACAAAGTCAGACAAAGCAGACAAAATGTGGCGGCTCACAGGTGCTAATTCACCAACACCTAAATAATTACGTCATTTAACATTAAAAAATGTCTTTTCGCAGTCCCTGCTCCACCAAAGCGCATCAACGCAAGGACGACATCCGTTTAACACGACTCATGTTTGTTATTTTCTGCTCTTACATCGGCTGCTACTTGCCATTGATGTTAGTCAATGTGTTTGACGAAGATGATACTCGCTACCCCGTTCTACACGTCTTGGCCAGTGTCCTAGCATGGGCCAGTAGTTGCATCAACCCGTTTATTTATGCAGTAATGAGTCGACAATACCGTAATGCCTATTCGCGATTGTTACGTTACAGAAATAAGGGATCTAGATCGCGATCTACCAGCAGCAGCCGTTCAAATTCGGGTAAAACGGCGACCACTGACGTGTTCGCGTTTAACCAGAGCAATAATGTGTGTAAGATGCAAGAAAATGGCAACACAAAACCTCCGGCACAAAACGTCTAACGAATAAATAAGAATGATTAATGTAATAAAGAATTATACGCATAAATATCTGTATTAAATAACTAGAATTAATTTGCAACTGACTAGTCATTTTGATATACTCTTGTGGACGAGAATAATTGAAAACTCAAATTATTAGATGATTTTTGTATATACATTTACAATTTTGTATTAAACAAACGATTGTATTATTATTATTATTACTGATTCATTTTCATGTGTTCATTTTGTAAACGTATTTTTTTCTTTTTCATTTTGTATCTTTTGACATAAAGTGTACATGATTTATAAAAAAAAGGAGGAAATCTTAAATTATTGTACACAAAACCCACAACTAATTCGAAAAAATCGAAGAAACAAAGCGAATTTATTTCCTAGATTTTGTTTTAGGAACTAGATAATCATCAGATGATTAAATAAAATCTTAAAAATGTGTTAACTTGACAAAGTAAACAATCTTTAAGTGATTTATTCATCCTATCTCCCAACTATGTACATTTTCCTAGCAACAACAACGTTAACCAAACCTAAATAATAATTTCGGTGTCTCCCAACTCTTCATCGGTGGGCAAAACGATTTTATCTCTGGGAATCAAATCTTCGTCGATTAATGGCAACCCATCTCTTTCTCGGCGATGAAGTTCTAAAAATGCTTCACGAACGGCCCAATCTTTCATTCTGTAATACAAATTAAGTAAAAATCTTGACGTCTGATTTAATGCATTAATTTCTGTGTACCTGTAGTCGGGCATGTAGCGAACAAGAAATGAACCGCCTATAAGAGCGAGGGAAAGTCCGCCGAACCAAATAAGATGTGCAGCAATTCGATCTTGGGTTTCGGACTGGTAATCATAGCCATAACTCACCCAATCCTAAAAATATTTGAAAAAAATTATGAAATTGAGCCAATATTTTGTAAAAATAATTTATTACTTTGGTTTGAGCGATTTTTTCCTCGCCGACTTTAGGTTTGACTATTGGTTCAGCTACCACCGAAGTGTCTTTACTTTTATTTGAGGTTGATATTACGCGAGTATAATTCTGCGAACATTGTGGAATATTTCTACAAAGAGCAGAAAAACGGTTTAATCTGAAAACGAGCATCATGGAGCACGCCATTTGCAATGTTCGTAATAACACATGACGTCATTTTGCGACACAGCGCCACCATCGACTATCGATGGAAGCTCAATAAATACGACGGTGAGTTTTACATGAACCAAGGATCCTTGGTTCATGATACGTGTCCATGTTATCCTTGGTTCATGGGAGCGAGCATGGGAGACATCGGCGCCGTCAATCCCCGCTTTCGATTTTTTAATGAAATATTCAAATATTTTATTCTACTTTTTTCATGTTTTTTTCCCATTTTTTGATGAAATGTCCGACTTTTTTAAATTATATTTTCGATTTTTGAATTACATTTTCGATTTTTTTATTACATAAAACTAGCATTAATAATAATCATTAATCCTAATAAACATGTAAATGATCGCATATTTTTATTGTGATTCGTGTGAAAACTGAAATAATATTATACAATGTATTGTCAACTAACAATATATGCAAAAATGTAAAAAGACAATATTGATAGAAAACGAGCAATTTAAAAAGAACATTAAGAAGAGACATGATGAACATTTGGTGAAAAGCTAAATTATTATCTTACGAGTTGTAACTTTGACTAACGCCTGGAGATTAAAAGCAACATTTATTTATTGAAATCAATTCGTGTGTCATTACTGGAGATCTGACAGTGTCAACACCTCAAACATGGCAGAGGATTCAAGTAGCCTAGATTCCGACGATTCCGACGATTCCGACATCGTCCGTACATTTACCCAAAAAGGGCTTGAATTCACCTTGGATCTTTACCGGGTAAAATGACAACCCACGAAGAGTGTGTAAAACCCAAAAGTAAATCTACTAATTCTCTTTTGTTTTACTTTTTCAGCAAAGTGTAGCTGGAAATGTTGAAAATTTATTTTTCAGTCCACTCAGCATTAGTGTGGCGCTAGCTATGACTCTAGCTGGCGCCAAAGAAAACACTGCAAAACAGATGAAAGATGTCCTCCGGTTGGGATCATTCACCACCGATTCAGCCATTCACGAAGCATTCCATGAAATTATTGATTTTCTTTTGGGCTCACAGGATTCTGCCATAAAATTACACATTGCTAATCGCATGTACGTCCACAACGATGCAAACATTTTGGCTGACTTCAGAGGCGTATTGGAAGAACATTACAATACTTCATCGACTGTCGTTGATTTCGGTTCGGAAGCTGAAAAAATTCGATTAGAGATTAATAAGTGGGTGGAAGAACAAACACAAACGAAAATCAAAGATTTGATTCCACCAGGGATACTGGATGATCTTACACGTTTGGTTTTGGTGAACGCGATCTACTTTAAAGGCAATTGGCACCAGCCATTTGAACCTCATCTCACGGGTGCTGATAATTTCTACCTAGATGTTAACAAGGCAGTAATGACGGATTTCATGCACATAACGTCTTACTTTAGATACAGGAAAGACGATAATCTAAACTGTAGAACAATCGAATTACCATACCATGTGGGAGAAACCTTTAGCATGTTTGTTATCGTTCCATTTGATATTAATGGGTTAAAGGCATTGGAAGAAACGCTTACCGTTTCAGATTTGGAAACTTTAATGAATCGTATGTGCCGTACCCAAGTAATTTTGACATTACCGAAATTTAAAATAGAATCCTCATTATCTCTCAAAGATATTTTGAGTAGTATGGGTATGAGTGATCTATTTAATGAAAACAAGGCGAATTTATCGGGAATTACGGGCAAGAAAGATTTGTTCGTTTCTGCCGTTTTGCACAAAGCTTTTCTTGAAGTGGACGAGGGAGGAAGCGAGGCGGCTGCAGCAACAACTGGAGAGTGGACGTACAACGATTGCGGATGCGATGAGGAGCCTGAATTTAGAGCAGACCATCCTTTCCTCCTAGTCATCAAAGATAATCGAAGTGGTGCTATCATGTTCTGGGGACGGCTGATTAATCCCAACCCGGGCGCTGCTGTGCAAGAAGTGCATGCCTAATTGTAAATATTAAGTTGCCACTTGTTGAAACTATAATGAAAAATTAAATAGTTGAAAAATATTGTAGATAAAAAAGTAAAACCTATTGAAGCTATACTTGGTATTCCTGCTCAAAGGGAATTCTATTTTGGTGTCTTTTGTGTTCATCAGTTCAAAACGATCACGTACAAGCGAAATAAACCTCGTCCCGAGGCAGAAAAGAAACATGTCAGTTCATCATTCATTAACACAAGGCGGTTGCTCTAGCAACCGCCACAACAATCATGCAAAGTGACCTAACCAAATATAGGCAGAAATTCTCACCAGAATGCAACAATACTCCCCAAATTTGTAGTAAACAAGCAATTTCTTCACTTAAAACATGAAAAAAGTCGAATAAAACAACAAATATTCGAATATTTCATTAAAAAATCGAAAATATAATCCAAAAATGGATCTTTCCTTGAATAGTCATATTCAATCAGTACGGCGATAAAAAACATGCACGACAAATGGAAAAATTGAATTTCGCGCCGTCTGGTTGTGAAAATAGATTGAGCGACAGGATTGGCGGAATTGAAGGAGAGCGGGGATTGGTGGCGCCGATGTCTCCCATGTGGAAATTCAAATTTCAAATCAAGTTCGAATAAAACATAAATTAAGACTCGAAATCATTTTATTACTCAAATTGTGCATGAATAATCCAACAAATTCTTTAAACTTAAGTGGGTAAAAATATCAATTTTAGAAATGTAATTTGTTTGAAATATATTTAAGATGTTGACGCCTCCAATTCAGATGCTGGGGTCTCCGGTTCTTCATCGTTGTAAATGTTTTCCGCCTAGGAAAAAAATTTAAATATTTAAATTTTAAATGAATTAAAACCCACGCAGCTGGCTTTTATTCTTACCATTTGCCAAACTTGCATGATATTATCTTCTGAAACTGAACAAATGACCCAAGGTTCGTTAGGATTCCAAGAGAAATCCGAAATCTTCGCCGTGTGACCTCCGTGAATGAACTAAAACAGAAAGCAAAAATTAATAAAAATAACTCAAAAAGCTTAAACTTCTTTACAAGTAGCTCTGGAGGTCCATCTTCAGCATCTTCCGCAGACTGCTCCTCACCAATTTTACTAATAAATAAATAATCAATTTGATAAGAAACCAATAAATCGTTTAAAAAAAAAAATCAAATCAACTAAAAATTCTCGCACCTTAAATCCCAAACATGAAGTCTCCTATCGGTTCCACTCGAGGCCAGAATCGTTTCGTTATGCGGAGACCACTGAACCTGAAAAATCTCATCCTTATGAGATTCGAAGGAATGTAATTTAAGTTTCAAATTCCGCAGGTCCCACAAAGCAACTGTCTGTAATTAAAAATCAAAAAAACCCCATCAAATATTTCCAATTCTTTAAACTACAAAACAAAAATCCATTTTCTACTTTATCAGCTGATCCTGTAGCCAAAATAAATTCACTATAAGGGTTAAACGAGAGACAGTTGACTTCAGCTGTGTGCGCATCCACCGTGTGACTCGGTTTGCTCGTGTTATTTGATCGTGTGTCCCAACTGCAACGTAAGAAAAAAGCAAAAATAAAATATTAAAAATATTAATAATCAAAATCATCAAATTACATCATTAATTTCTGATCATCGGCCACCGAACCAAATAAACTTTCATGAAGAAGGTGCCACGCTACATCTTCCACTACAGCCGTGTGCCCAGTGAACACTGTTTTTGCATCGATCACGCGATTCTCCCTAGGAGCCGAGTTTATGTCCCACAAGCAGATCGTCTAAATGTTTTAATCAGTGAATTAGTATAGAGTTTATTTGACAAGCGTGAGGTTGTAGACACCCGTACGTGGTCATCGGATGCACTCAACAAATGTCCGTTTAAGTTCGGGTTCCACGAAAGACCGTAGCCTTCCTTTTGATGACCGCGCAAACGCAAATCTGGTTGACACTCACCGCTGGGATCTAAAAAAAATTTATTTATTTATTTAAATTTAAATTTATTTCATTTATTTATTAAATTTTACCAGGTTTTGATGGATGTTTGGTGTAATCGAATACAAGTACGTCACTCGAAGGTGTTTTTGTCGCGATAACGCAAGGATTTTGTGGCATGAAGCGAGCTCGATTCACTTCGCCTTCATGATTTATTTTTATCTCGATCTCGATCTTTCCGCTCACCGAACCAAATCCACCAAACTCTACAAAGATATTTTAAAATAAAAATGTTAAAAAAACCAATTTTATATTTTAATATTCCATTTTGCTAACCTCCTTTTTCGTTATCGTAATGAGAAGCATCAAACTGCGCGTCTTCACTCGGTAATTGAACGCTCGCGATAAGTAAATGATTCTGTTCGTCCGATGTATGGGTACCAAGAATCAGGCGGTGAACCGAGTAATCTTTACCTTCGGGCCTACGGAAAAAAAAGTATAAAATAAAAAAATTAATAAATCATGTAAATATATGTAAAACATGCAAATGATTCGTTTTATCCGTTAAAAATGCAATTTTGATAAAAATATCGTGTAAATATATGTAAAACATGCAAATGATTCGTTTTATCCGTTAAAAATGTAATTTTGATAAAATATCATGTAAATATATGTAAAACATGCAAATGATTCGTTTTATCAGTTAAAAAAATGCAATTTTGATAAAATATCATTAAATTAACTTTAGATTGATTTTTATTTTTAAAAATTGAAAAATGAAAAGTGAGAAAGTGTTAATTCGTACCGAGTAACGTCAGGAAGCCACTGAGCAGTCAAACTGGGCCATTCTAACGCATGGGTCATGACCAAATCGTAAAGAAATGGCGTATTTTTCTTCCATATTTTGTACTCTTCATTGATCACTCGTTCCTCGACGGCATCGTCAAACGTGTCTAAGAAAAAATAAAGCAAAAAAAGATCATTTAAAATTTCACCATTTTGTACAACTCACCCGATCTAGATTGTTTTTTACTGTTTTGTTTTGGTTTTGTTGTAGATGAAAAATTATACAAACCCGGTGCTTTATTGGAGATCATCATCCAACGGGGAACATAAAATGAAGAGAAAACAAAGTTAGGCCTAATGCACTTAACACAATGACAAATGTCAACCGGCAAACGCAACGAATGCAACACTCAAATCATTCTCGCTATTCGCTAATTCGATTACTCGTACGTCATTACCTCCGTCTTTTTCCGTCATATTCAGATTACTTCCCGAACGTATGGTTTTTTACTTTTTAAACTGCCGATCAAAAAAGGTACAAATTATGAGCAACGCGCGAAATCGAAAAGACCGGAAATACGTCAAAAGACGGATCCAACCCTGAGGATCACCGAAACTAAACCCGATCTCCCAGTACACTTGTGAGTGTGGTCGTTTACTACCGTGCTTGAATCAAGTTTTAAAAATGGCCGATAAGTGTTTTCTTTTATTTGCAACTAATAAATACACAATATATTTTAATAAAACGATTTAATTCTTGACAGTTGGTTTCTTCAAGTGGTGGTAATTGGGGAGTATTTTAGTGAGAAAATCGAGTTGTAATATTTGCGGCTAAATTAAATACATCAATTAATAATTAATTAATTAATGAAACGTTATAGAGATATTACAGCCGGCATCTCTCCTTGGATCCGACGGTGACAGTTTCTTCCGTGAACAACCGTGTTTTTCGGAACAATTTCGTCGGTGTTTATTTCGCACATGGCGCCAATTACACAACCCTCGGTTAATTGTGTTTGTCTGCCGACTTTACCTGAAATAAATGAATTATTTATTGAATAAAATGAATTCCAAATAGATTTTTACTCAATACATTTTGATTCAAGGACATTATTATCACCTATTTTCAAAGATTCACTGTCTGATACAAAAATTAAGTAAGTATATTTTTAAAAATAGCTTTCATTGGTTGTGTAGATCAAAAAGGATACAGCAGTCGACTTCAAATATGTTGTTGGATCCAATATACATGGTTTTCGGTTCCGTGTCATCGGGAGTTAGTCGATTAATTATTTGCGCTTGTTCTTCAATTAAATTATTTTCACCGATTATCACAGGGCCGGCTTCGGCTATAATTCTAGCACGAGGATGAATAACTGTTCTCGCAGCTTAAAAAATAAAGAAATAGATTAGAATTTACAATATAAATCGAATTAATTTAATTTAATGATTTTCGCCTCACCGATTGTTATGTCGCCTTTCAATTCACATTCGTTGCAGACAACTGCTCCTTGCGCTATGTTAACACTGAAAAAGATATGTTTTTAAATGTTACAATTATGTTTTATTAAAATGGAGTAAACATGGATAAAGTATTGTTCTCACACCTTGACTTCTCCGTTTTTTCCTTCGGCGACGCCATGTTTGATGCAGCGGGCATTGGAAAACGTAAACTAAAATTAAAATTTAGCAGATTGATGGAAATTTACGCTTTAAAACTTCAATTCACATTAAATGTGTCAGATACGTAAATGGTGGAGAATCGGATGTTTAGCCGAATCACATTTTCCCTTTAACTGTTGCCTGGATCTTGTTCTCAGATCATGCTCAATTCTGTGACATCACCGCACAATAAATTCCTTGAAGAAAAAACATGGCTGCAAATTTCAGGAGTGACATGCCTTTACTCTGCTGAAACATAGGGGATACTCCCCTAATCAATTATAATAAATATTTTGATATTTATTTTCCCAAATACATAAAGGATTATCCTTTTTAGGATAGTAATTTTTGGATGAAAACAAAACTAATATAAAATTTGCAAAATGTTGCTAAGTTACGCAATATTTTAAATCATCCATTCCGGGGCTGTGCCTTGGATGGATAATAAAATTTCTAGTGTTATTATATAACTTTACATAAACAAAAATGTTTTTATAATAAATAAATAAAAATTGGATTCAACATGGAGTTCAAAATGCTTACCACGACGCTGAATAATATGTAAGTTTGTAAAGAAAGAAATTAATTGCTATATTTGATAAATTTCATGTTTTTTCCAGAAAATTTACTCATATTCGTAGTAAACTTTTCACATTCTTTAAAAATGTATTCAATGCTATATATGACAGCAACTGTCTTGCAGCACCGTTAATTTCCTTGACTGGTGGATTGGCACATTACATAATACCATTTGCAGGAGTTATGAGTTCGAGTCTTGCTTTTGGATGGATCTTTGGAAGCTTAGTTTTTTATTATTGCCGTTGGATCGTCTGTGTCGAGTTCATCTATTCATAAGAACTTATGCTAATCTGAGAAACAATGCACAATATTAATGAAGAAAAAAAAACTCTTTGAATTGTATCCCACTGGAAAAATGTCAGTTTTGTGTGTGAAATCAGCAAAAAAAGCACTTTTAATAAAAAAAATCATTTTAATTCCTTCCAATTTATTTTTTAATTAGCAATTTACAAAAGAAATAACCACCACCATCACATTAAGCTGTTGCCTAGATATTGTTCTCAGATCATGCACAATAAATTCCTTGAAGAAAAAACACTAGGGAACTGATCCAATTTTATTAAAACTTGTATTAAATATCAAATAAAATAAAACAAAGAAATTTTTAACTTTTAAGTAAACAATTTTATCTCCCGTCTAAAAGACACACACGGAACTTTTCTGTCTTGAAGTAAAAAATGTTTTGGGTAAGTAAAATTTATTATTTTTTTTATTTTTTTTTATTTAAATAAAAAGTAAAATTTCTTGATTTCAGTATGGAAAATTGTTTTTAACGCTCATAATTTTGTCCTGGAACATGTTCAAACCCACAAACAGCATCTGCAAATCCCACGACTACGACAACATCAGAAAAATGGTCGACAAAATCACATTTGAAATCTTGCAAGAAATTAAAAATCAACCTAACTTTAAATGTTTCAACCAACGAACCACAAATCACAGATTTCGGACCCTTTTAACTGAATATTTAAACAATTATTTTGAGTAATCGACTAAAACTGGAACCAAATTACAATATACCGAATAAAACCTTTATTGAACACGATCAATTACATAGGCACTTGAGTCCCAACAACGGACAAACCTCCTTCCAATGGTAAAGTAACGCCATTGATGAAAGAAGAGTCTTCGCTCAACAAAAAAAGGGTCGCATTTACAGCATCTTCCAAAGCTACCAAACGATCAATAAATTCTGAATCAACACAACATATTGCCACGAAAATATTGTTGATATTGTATATATAACTTACTGCCTAGCCTTCCAACCGGAATGCGTTGCAACAACGGATTAATTCGTTCGGGAGTTGACCAAAACGTTTTCGCTAACTCAGTTAAAATCACGGTTGGATTGATGCAGTTGACTCTGATCTAAACATATCATTTCTATAATTACTTAATAACTAAAAAAAGCTTTTTTATACATTTTTTGGACCCAATTCCATCGCCATAACTTTCGATGCCATATCCAGAGCAGACTTCGAAGCGGAGTACGCAAGGTGATCACGAAAAGCGAGCGTGGAAGCGATGGATGAAATATTTACTATTGCGCCGCTTTCATTCCTCAATATTAAATCCTTAGCCATAACCTAAAAATTACAAACCAAACCAGTTGAAAAATGAAAACACCCAAACTTCGATAATTATTTTTTTTTAAGTTTTACTTGCGAAACATTAATTGCTGCTTTGAAGTTGGTATCCATGTGTCTTTGAAAAATAAGATTTAATTTAAATTTGTACGCAATTCTTGTGTTAGATGATATTACATGTCAATCGATTCGGGTTTAGCATCGAGAAACGATTCTGGGATAATCGTTCCGGCATTATTCACTAATAAGTGAATCGGCGTAAACTTTTCAACTGCAGACTTTGTTTCGTTCCAATTAGTTAGGTCTACAGACACAATATCAATATCCGGAACCTGTAAAAACAAAATAAAAATAAAAATAAGAATACTATGTTTTTTTTTTTTTTTAATTACAACTTTATTACTTCTTCCTTCAAACTAAGCAAATGTTTTTCAGTTCTGCTCAGCGCAATCACAGTAGCGCCACATTCGACCAATTTGGTAGCAATTGCACGTCCTATTCCTACAAAACAAAGTTCAAAATTTCATATTTAATCACCTTACGTAACCCTTAAGTTTAAACAATTCATGGATGTTAAACAGGTTTAGGCATAAATACGAAATGTTAATATTGCTATTCACCTTGTCCAGATCCAGTTACGAGAGCTCGTTTCCCGTGAAAGTCGTAAGGCATTTTTATTTCAGCTGGCGAACGACGTGGGGACACGAACATGATATCATATCATATCATATCGAAGCAAGGGAGGAATTTCACTAAGATACGTCACACGGGCAATCGCAAATGACGCTAAATTTTAAATAAACTAATAGAAAATTTGAAATGTTGCTAAGTTACGCATTGTTTTAACGCATCCATTGAAGGCCCTTTGCCCAGGATGTATGAAAAAATTCTCAGCGTAATTATATAGCTTTACATAAAAAATAATTATTTTTAAAATGAATAAATAAAAAATTATACTCAACATGGAGTTCCAAATCATTCCCGCGAAGTTGTAAGTTTGTAACGTAAAAAATAATTATTTTTATATTTGATAAATTTTATATTTTTTTCCAGAAATTCTTGTGATATACAGCGTAAAGTTTTCGCATTTTTTAAAAAAATACTAAATGCTAAATTTGACAGCACCTGTATTACAGAACCGTTAATTTTCTTGACCACTGAATTGGCACCTTACATGATACCATTTGCAGGAGCTATGAGTGTGAGTCTTGTTTTTGGATGGATCTTTGGAAGCTTAGTGTTTTATTATTGCCATTTGGACCATGTCTACCGAGTTCACCTCATCATAAGAACTTATGCTAATTTGAGAAACAATGCACAATATTAATGTTTGAAGGAAAAAAAAATCACTGTTTAAATTGTATCTAATTGGAAAAATGTCGGTTTTGTGTGTGATTGAAATCAAAAAAAAAAACTACCTTTAATAAAAAAAAAAATCGTTTTAAATTCCATTCAATTTATTTTTTTAATTAGCAATTTACAACAGCAACGACCACCACCGCATTAAATATTAATCTAAGTATGGAAGTATGTATTTATGGATATTCTTTTTACTTTGAACAAAAGATAAATGCGTAAGACCTTCCGCTACTATCACTGTAAGTCCTTTTCTTTCGTCCAGTGTACGCAACCCAAACGTGTCATTGACGTAAATCTGGCACAGATAATTTGGAAGATATATTTACAAAATAAAATACAAGTGTAAAGTCAATAATACCACATAGTCTTTCATTTCTATGATAGTTTTTAAATCCTTGCCATAAAACCCACCGATGCTACAAAAAATAATTAATGTTAGCACTAAAAAGTGGCATTGTGTCGTGAATGTTTTAATTTACTTAGATTGCCAAGGATGGACAAATATATCGTTAGTTCCAGTTATCATTACCAGCTTCTTCATACGGAGAAAATTCTCTTTAAACTCTGTAATCATTTATGTTTAAGTTAGATTTAAAGTAGGTTTTGGCTTACCTTTTGACATTGACTGATGTTGGCGGTGGTAGGAAAACCATAAGCTCTCATCAATCATGTCAAAAATAAGCTATGGCTAGCATTATGTAATTCGTAACAATTTTCATACCTTTTTTTTCACTGTGATCGATTAAGTTATTTAGTTTTGGCAAATATTCATTTCTCTTCTCGAATGTATGGTCAGTAATCGAATCTAATTTACAAAATGTTAATTATCTGCAATCATCCAACACCATCGTTTTCGTTTTCTCACCGTGCCATGTATTAGCAAGCGACAATGTGTTTTGAGCGAAAGAATTATACAATAATCTATTTAAAGTCTTAATATAAAATGTGCGCGAAGCATATTGACATATCACTTACAGATTCATTATCATTCTCCCTATAGCCGTTGAAGAAAACAATAAACCAAAAAATAATACTGCAAATAAATAATGATTTGATTAGACATTTTAAGATTCCTGTCATTTATTTATCAAACACTTGCATCCCATATCTCCATTTACAATACCACTCGTGTGTACAAAGGTATGTACTGTATGGTTACGATGTTGCTGGATAACAGCCCTTGCAGTTAAACATCCTTAACAGAGAAAAATACAGTCAAATGTATTTTTATTTTTTTCAAATTAAAATACTGTAATTTACCCATTGACGAAGCCACGATATTAACACCATTAGGATTTTGCTCGAAAATTGGCATCATTTCTTTACTGTACATTTTTGCTAGTTCCCATAATGGCAAGAAAGAACCAAATAAACCACCTGGTCGAATGTAAGTAACATTTGTCCCGGGGTGAGCCTGTATTAGTTATTTACAAAATTTAAAGTACGGAGTATGTCTTTACCTTTCTAAAAAAAGTATTTACTCTTGCTATTTCTGCACAAACGTTTTCTAGATCCTTGTTAATGTCGAAAAAATATGACAGACATATGACTGGACGATAACATTGTCCAATGCTTACGATACTAAAGAATAATAAAATTGTTAGCAATAAACGTGTACGCTGCATTGCAAGCAATTGATCACCAAGTTGAAAATATATTTCAAATAGTCTTTTAAAGATATTTGAGGAAAATGAATTGTTCAACGAACAAAACGTCACAATAGTTTATGTGTAGGATTTTCTTTTCAAATCCAACCAAAACAAGGAAAATCTGAAAATGACATCATTTCATCTAACCATCTGGAATGATCTTCAAAAAACATATTAAAAAAAATAATCGTATGTTTGTTCATTTATTTCCAGATGTAAACTAAATTCTACAATAATTCGAGCAGTTGTGGGCCCAGGTCACTGATGTCAAGTGTTCGAGTAACAAACTCATAAGTTGAAAAATGAAATAATAACAATAGATATTAATTTAGTTTTCCAAGATCTAATTTATTTTTTATTTATTATCAATTTACAACAGAAACAACCACCACCACATTAAATATTAATCTAAATATGGAATTATGTATTTATGAATATTCTTTTTACTTTGAACAACAGATAAATGTGAAAGACCTTCCGCTATTACAACTTTAAGTCCTTTTCTTTCGTCCAGTGTACGCAACCCAAACGTGTCATTGACGTAAATCTGGCACAGATAATGTAGAAGATATATTTACAAAATAAAATACAAGTGTTAAGTCAATTATACCACATAGTCTTTCATTTCTATGATAGTTTTTAAATCCTTGCCATAAAACCCACCGATGCTACAAAAAATAATTAATGTTAGCACTAAGAAGAGGCATTGTGTCGTGTATGTTTTAATTTACTTAGATTGCCAAGGAAAGACATATTCATCCTTAGTTCCAGTTATCAAGATCAGTTTCTTCATACGGAGAAAATTCTCTTTAAACTCTGTAATCATTTTAGTTTAAGTTAGATGTAGAGCAAGGTTTTGGCTTACTTTTAGACATTGATTGATGTTTGAGGTGGGAAGAAAGAAATGACATCATCTTTCGTTCTAATCTGTTCAATCAATGTCAGAAAGTGAGCTACAGCTGGCTTTATATGATTCGTTCAAATTTTCACACCTTTTTTTTCACTGTGATCAATTAAGTTATTTAGTTTTGGATAAAATTCATTTCCCTTCTCGAATGCATGGTCAGTTATTGAATCTAATATATAAAAATTAACTTATCTGCAAACATTCAACACTCGTTTTCTTACCGTGCCATAAATTAGGAATCGACGACAATTTTTGAGCGAAAGAATTATAGAATAAGCTATATTAGGTTTATATTAAATATACGCTCAGCATTTACATTGACAAATCACTTACAAATCAATTATCATTCTTCCTAAAACCGTTGTAGAAAAAATTGTACCCACATAAAATACTACAAATGAATAAACATTTGATTGGACATTTTGAGATTCCTGTCATTTATTTTCATGCACTTACGTCCAAAACTTCCATTTAGTTGACCACTTATGTGGACAAAGGTGTGGACTGTATGCTTACGATGTTGTTGCACAATAGCTCTTGTAATAGAACATCCTTAACAGAGAAAAATACAGTGAAATAAATTTTTCTTATATCCAAATTAAATTAGTTAAACTTGCCTGTTGACGTAGCCACAATATTGACACCATCAGGATATTGCTCGAATATTGGAATCATTTCTTTACTGTACATTTTTGCTTGTTTCCATAATGGCAATAAAGAACCAAATAAACCACCTGGTCGAATGTAAGTAACATTTGTTCCCGGGTGAGCCTGTGTAAGTTAGTTATAAAATTTTGAGTACGTACGTTTTTACTTTTCTAAAAAAGTATTTACTCTTGCTATTTCTGCACAAACGTTTTCTAGATCGTTCTTATAGTCGAAAAAATATGACAGACATATGACTGGACGATAACATTGTCCAATGCTTACGATACTAAAGAATAATAAAATTGTTAGCAATAAACGTGTACGCTGCATTGCAAGCAATTGATCGCCAAGTTGAAAATATCTTTCAAATAGTTTTTTAAATGTTTTTGAGGAAAGTTAATTGTTTACGGGAAAAAACATTATAATATTTCATGTATGTTTAGAGAACAAAAAAACAACTGCTGCAGAATTCTTTTTTTTTTTTTTTTTTTTACATCACTACGTATATCAACTCAAACCAAACAAGGAAAATTCAAATGACATCTTAAGGTCATTTGTCCTTCTGTAATAAAATTCTATAAATTTGTTGAGGTAAATAATTATATACTTGTATATTTATTTTCAAATTCAAATAAATTTTAAAACAACTCGAGCAGTAATAGGGCTGTGAGAATGATTAGGAAACCATTAGGTTTGATTGTTGTAACTAGACTACCTTTAGAAAGTAAATTTATATGTAGAACAAGTTCCCAGAATGCTAAATCGGACCCCCAGGAGAAGCTATCGCTTACAAAAAGCATTCACTCGAAAATTTAAAACAGAAAAAAGTTCAGAGTCATAACGGCTGCATTTCACCAAGCAATACATGTACTGTATACTGTACATACTGCACCATACCGTAACTGCATGCAGTCTCGTAAAATTCAGAAAAAAAATATTACTTTAATAAAGAATCGTTTTAAATTACTTCCAATTAATTTTTTTTATTAGCAATTTACAAAAGCAACAACCGCCACCACATTAAATATTAATCTAAATATGGAATTATGTATTTATGAATATTCTTTTTACTTTTAACAAAAGATACATGTGAAAGACCTTCCGCTATTACAACTGTAAGTCCTTTTCTTTCGTCCAGTGTACGCAACCCAAATGTGTCATTGACGTAAATCTGGCACAGATAATGTAGAAGATATATTTACAAAATAAAATACAACTATAAAGTCAATAATACCACATAGTCCTTCATTTCTATGATAGTCTTTAAGTCCTTGCCATAAAACCCACCGACGCTATACAAAATCAATTGGTATTAGCGCTATAAAAAGTGTCCTCGTTGTGTTTAACATTTAATTTACTTGGATTGCCAAGGATTGACAAATATATCGTTAGTTCCAGTTATCAAGATCAGTTTCTTCATACGGAGAAAATTCTGTTTAAACTCTGTAACCATTTAAATATAAGTTAGATGTAAAGCAGGTGTTAGCTTATTTTTTGACTGCTGTAGGAGGAAAGCAATAACGTCACCTCTCATCAATGTCAATAATTGAGCAATGACTGGCTTTATATAATTTTTAACAATTTTCATACCTTCCTTTTTACTGTGATCGACTAAATTATTTAATTTTGGCATAAATATATTTCTCTTCTCGTATGCGTGGTCAGTTATCGAATCTAATTTACAAAATTTCACTTATATGCAAACATTCAACACCATTGTTTCCTTACCGTGCCATAAATTAGCAACCGAAAATATGTTTTGAACGAAAGAATTGTAGAAAAAGCTATATTGAATCCATATTAAATATATGCAAAGGATTTATACTGTCGTATCACTTACGAATCAATTATAAATCTCCCTAAAGCTGTTGAAGAAAACAATGTGCCCAAATAAAATACTGCAAATGAATAACCATTTGATTGGACATCTTGAGATTCGTGTCACTCATTTTTCATGCACTTACATCCAAAATTTCCATTTACATTACCACTTATGTGTACAAAGGTGTCGAGTGTGTGATTACGATGCTGTTGGATAACAGCTCTTGCAACTAAACATCCTTAACACAGAAAAAATACAGACAAATGTATTTTTCTTTTCAAATTAAATTAGTCAGACTTACCCATTGATGCAGCCACAATATTAACACCATCAGGATGTTGCTCGAAAATTGGCATCATTTCTTTACTGTACATCTCTGCTTGCACCCATACCGGCAAGAAACAACCAAATAAACCACCTGGTCGAATGTAAGTAACTTTTGTCCCGGGGTGAGCCTGTATTAGGTATTTACAAAATTTAAAGTACGGAGTATGTCTTTACCTTTCTAAAAAAGTATTTACTCTTGCTATTTCTGCACAAACGTTTTCTAGGTCGTTCTTAAAGTCGAAAAAATATGACAGACACATGACTGGACGATAACATTGTCCAATACTTAAAACGCTTAAAAATAATAAAATTGTTAGTAATTGAGGTGTTTGCTGCATTGTAATTGAAAACTAAGTTGAAACTGTATTTCGATCAGGCTTTTAAATGTTTCTGGGGGAAGTGAATAGGAACCGAAAAAAAAAACATCCATTCAACATATCATCACACTTTTGTTATTTTTTTTTTAAACATCTCTTTTAAAAATAGCTTCGAAAGAACTGAAATAAGGAAAATTTGGGTGACATTTTAAGGGAATTTATCTGAAAAAAAATTTCCTTCCTGACAGTTGGTCGTAACCCAAAACTGATATTGATGTGCCAAACCATCACTATAAAAATATCGGATAAATATAAAATGTCATAGAAAATGTTTCTAAACAACCAAAATAGAATAAAAAAAATATAAATTGTATAAAATTGCAACATAGTAACTAACAAAAAACACTTCTCCATCCTAACAGCAGTAAAACTATGAAAAAAGAGACAACAAACACCAAAATGGAACCTTTGCTTGAGCCATTCGCTTCATCTACGAGTATGTTGGTTTGGATAGTTCCCTCCATCAGACAACATGAGAAAGTGATTAGGGTCAAAGAAAAGAAACTTCCTTCTAGCTGATTTGTTGACCAAGCAAAAACTGCACATAATTTCGCCTATAACGACTGCCACTAGAGGGCTCTTAAAGCTGAACAATCAATGAAGTCACAACGGTACGAATCAACTATTTGCTCAAGGAGAAACAGGTGTCATGTTTCCTGCATCTTATCATCTTATCATCACCATAAACCTTCACAAACTTTGATTGATGTCCTGAAGGAAAAAACCACCAAGTTTTAGTGCTGGAAAAACATTCCAAGTGACTTATTTTTACAAGATGGGGAGTAGAAATCAAAAGTACACAACCATCCTCGGTGTTTTGATAGGAACTGTGTTGGGTTTTTTCATCACTGCACGAATTCGGACGTCCATTTTAAGCGGCAACATTATGAGTTTCACTTGTGGCTCTGAATCGGTAGTAGTGGCGGCTCTGAGGAACCAGGACGTCGTGACAGGCGATAAGGATGGCAAAAACTTAGTGTTTGTCGGCGTGATGACTGCCGAAAAGTTCCTAGAAACACGTGCTGTGGCAGTGTACGAGACGTGGGGACAAACCCTGCCCGGGAGAGTCGCTTTTTTTTCAAGCGAAACATCGAAAACAGATGCAGACATTCCACTCGTCCGACTGCCAGGAGTAGACGACTCGTACCCACCACAGAAAAAATCTTTTCTAATGCTCAAATACATGCACGATCACTTTCTGGACAAATTTGAATGGTTCATGCGAGCCGATGATGATGTGTACGTCAGAGGAGACAAATTGGAATTGTTTTTGAAGTCTATCAATAGTAGCAGACCGCACTTTATCGGGCAAGCCGGAATGGGAACCAAAGAAGAACATGGACAATTGAGTCTGGAGGAGAATGAAAATTTTTGCATGGGAGGACCAGGAATGGTGCTGAGCAGGGAGACATTACGGCGTGTTGTTCCCCATATTAAATACTGCATCCGCAACCTCCTTTCAACTCACGAAGATGTTGAGATAGGAAGATGTATAAGAAAATTTGCTGGCATTTCCTGCACTTGGTCTTACGAGGTTATATACAATTATTTGCAAGAACTTATAGCATTTAACATGTACTCAGACAGTAGCGTGACCAGATAAAATAAATTTTAAATTTCAGGCTAAAGGATTAATTTTTAGACAAAAAAAATCAATTTTAGGCCCAAAAATTCAATTTTAGGCCCAAAAATTCAATTTTAGGCCCAAAAATTCAATTTTAGGCCCAAAAATTCAATTTTAGGCCCAAAAATTCAATTTTAGGCCCAAAAATTCAATTTTAGGCCCAAAAATTCAATTTTAGGCCCAAAAATTCAATGTTAGGCCAAAAAATTTAATTTTAGGCCAAAAAATTCAATTTTAGGCCAAAAAATTTAATTTTAGGCCAAAAAATTTAATTTTAGGCCAAAAAATTCAATTTTAGGCCAAATAAATTGATTATTAGGCAAAAAAATTCAAATGCAGTACAACTATAGTCTTTATCAATCCTTCACCTTCCTTCACCTTCCTGTTAAATTCTATAAAAAATATATATATATTGAAGGAAATATTTATGTTTTTGTATATTTATTTCCAGATGCAAACTATATTTTATCACAACTCGAGCGGTAACGAAGCATTCACTCGAAATTTGAAACAGAAGGAAGTTCACCGGGCCATAACACTGCATCCCATCAAGCAACACATGTATCAGTACCGTGTACATAATTACATGCAGTCTCTTCAAATTCAGAAGCTAAGACAACGAATACTGATCCTTATGCGAGACATCAACGATGCAAACAAAGCTCTCAAACAAAATTCATCATCCTTAAACGAAGAAATGGATCTCCCCCGACTCGGCAAGCGGCCGAGTTTAACCAAAAACAACCCACAAGTAATTCCGTGGGAGTTCTTCACGAGGGTTTTATTCACGGACACCAACACGAATCCAAAGCGGAGAATCGAAGATTGGTCCAAAGCCGCCTTGGAGGACGTGGTCACTCGAATTATGGAATTAATCAACAAATATTCATTGCAACGAGGCCGCGTGATTGAATTTCGAGAAATTTTGTACGGCTACAAGCGATTGGTACCGTCTTACGGTATCGATTACATCCTAGACATGTTGTTAATGTACAAACGCTACCGAGGAAGAAAAATGACAACGGCCGTGCGCAGACACGCGTACTTGCAGCAATCCTTCACCGAATTACAAACACGTGAATTGCCGCTAGATCAAAGCGCCAATAAAACAATAAACTTCATATTGCCTTTGATGGGGCGGTTTGAAACATTCAAAAGATTCTTAGGAATTATCGAAAACGTTTGTTTGCTCGACAACCAACCCGTCAATCTACTCGTCATTCTCTACCAAACTCCAGATAAGACGAGCGAAGCTATAAAAATGCAAAACCATTACAAATTAATGCAGGATAAATATCCAAATTACAAATTAATGTTGGAAACAACGGCGGGCGCATTCAGCCGCGCTTCGGCTCTGCAACTCGGTTCGAGCAGATTCCAAGATGAAGATCTTCTGTTTTTTATTGACGTTGACATGGCATTCGACAGAGACGTTCTACATCGAGCGAGATTGAACGTTATTCAGGGAGTACAAGTGTATTTTCCTATAGTTTTCAGCCAATACTCCCCGAAAACGTACGCAAAAAACACCGACAAGATGAGCGACGACTCCGGCTATTGGCGGCAGTTTGGTTTCGGCATCGCCGCCATGTATAAAAGCGACTTCGACGCCGTTGGAGGATTCAACACCTCGATTCAAGGATGGGGGCAAGAAGACGTGGATTTGTACGAGAAAATGGTCAAAAGCAATTTGACCATTTTCAGAGCCGTTGATCCAGGATTAATCCACATCTATCATAAAATTGAATGCGACTCTCATTTATCCAAAGATCAAATGACAATGTGCGTCAATTCTGGTGCCAATAGTTACGCTAGTTTAAATGTTTTAGCCGATTATGTATACGATAATTTGATGCTTGATAATGGAACGATTAGTTTGTAACATTTGTATTTTATTTTAAATACTCAAAAAAACCATCAAACTCGAAAAAAGTGCAATTAAACTCGATAATTAATTATTATTAGATTGATTTCTCGGACTTGTATCCATAAAATCACCGAAAATCAACTCCAACGCAGCGTGGACATCCCCATTAGTCATTTCTAGAGCACGCAAACTCAGCGCTTCGTCATTGATGCCCATGTTGCGCAATTGCTGCAACTGCGCTTCGTTTCCTTCTTGAGACGTGGCGGTTATTGCTTGCTGCATAGCTTGACTAAATAATTCGTGGGTTATAACCGAGTTATTTGAACCCCCGGAAGTACCCGGGGTACTCCCCACAGCGGCCAAAGCAGAAGCTAATTGCGCTTGCGTGATCTGCGGAAAAACACCGAACGGAAGTCCGTCGGCTCGCTGAAATAAGAGAGAAATTAAAAAAATGTTTTCTTAAATAAAATTGCCATGACTATTTACATCAAAATGAGCCATGTCGTCATCGTCATCTGACAAAGCATCCAGAGAATAAAGGTAAGCAGAAGCCAACGCGTGTGCACTGGAAGCTGATCCAGTAGATTCTTCGTGAACCGCAGCTGCCACGTGACTGGCTGCATTTGCTAATGCGGGATGCGCTTCCACCACGCGATTGATCGTGTTGGGTTCCACCATTTGCATGATTAAATCTGGATCTTGGAGGATTGCAATTGCAATTGGATCGTCTGCCAAACCGGGAGTTGCCGCCAAAATGTTTTCGAACACTTCGGGTTTGCTTAATCGATGAATCTACGAAATAAGTGTTTATTTTAATAAATATATTGGTGTAAACGATAGATAAATGTGTATACGGTTTGTCTGTAGGCAGGATTCATCACGGCAGTTCTGAGGTCTAAAACTAATTGACGGAATTCGTTCGGTTCCATTTTGTGTGCTGAAATAGTAAAATGGCATGTTAATTGGTTGATTGCATGTAGAATCTCGAATTTACCAGTTGGAGTGTCTTGTTCAGATTGATTTAAGGAACGTAGCACGTGTACGGTAGCGCCTGAACTGACGTTTTGAGATTCCAGGGTCTGTTTTTCGTTTAAACAGCGTCCGCAGTAAATTAGTTCTGGAAATAAAATTTTAATTTGTTCGTTACTGAATTTTGAAATTTGTTTTATGTGCTAATACCTATGTCGGGTGGAGTAACCGTAAGTCGTTGAGCGATTTCTTGCTTCAAACATCGTACCTCGTCCGACAATTTTACACAGTCGATTGTAAAACGTTTATATTTGTTACCACTTGAAGGGATTTGGAGATTCAACACTTGGATCGAAGCCGCCATTACAGATGTTTACGGTCGTTTGTTTACGTTTTGTATTATTAGTCTTCCGACGAATCAACGTAAGAATAAATTCGTTTTTCACTTTGTAATTTATACTTTACAACTTCTTGGTCAATTTTAAAGGTGTTATGTTTTGTGGTTTGCCTTTGAACGTCTTAATAAATCCGTTTGATGATCACCACGCAACGTATGAGCAGAATAAAGAATATAGTGGCGCCACCATACGGACCAACACATAAACTAAAGAGTTTCTATGGATTTGCTCATCGCATGAGTCATCTACTATTTTCATCCCACTATTGCTCAAAATCTTCATGTACATTTTATTTATATTATATGTGTCAATTCTCGAAGACCCTCTGTACAGGACCAAGAAAATTTCTTCGCAACTCAAACGTGAAATTTTTAGCAGAATAAATCACTATTCTCATCACGTTTCCATAACTATATTCTCATATAACTAAAGAACCCCAACGTAAAAAAATGTGAAACTGTTCCCAATATTCACTTGATTCAATCCCCAGAGAGCTGAAAGGTTAAAACATGCTTCGTTTTAATTTTCTACTGCTCACATCTGACATTATTATTCAAGACAGGATATAGCAATGCGAATTATTGTTCTAGATAATCTATTCACCTTTTAATTCCGATCATGACATGTACATTAGTCAGCACCAAAAACCTGGGACACCAACTGAAAATCAAGTTCACAAAATTTAATTTACAAAATAAAGTACTCTGTCCCAGGTATTGTGAATTTTGCCAAACTGTCACGATTTTCTTTTTTCATTTGTTTTGTTTTTGTGTAGTTATGATAGTAGCAGAATTTCACACCATTCTGGAAAAATTCAAAGAAGACCGGGGCAAATACTCCAATTCCTGCTCTTTACCGGATGAAGAAGTACCCACATTTTTGCTCTACTTTGACGATTGGCTCCATACAGTAGCTGAACAAGGGGCGCTATAGCCTGCGCGACAACTAAAGTCGCGTCCCTGCCGTCCCGCGACAAGCCCTCGCGCGACACAATATTCACGCGACGGTGCTGATACTCGACACAGCGGAAACGCGCCACAGCGCGCACGGACCTAAGTTTCAATGCGATACGGCGCTATGGCGAAGTATATTAAGGGCGACATAATTATGTTATTAATTTGTTAGTAAAAATTTTTTTTTTTAGGAAATTGTTTTATTATACTGTTTTTTTTAATGTAATACACTACTAATTGCCACGACCTCGGCCTCTTCCCCTACCTCTTCCTCGACCAGGTGGCCGACCACGCGGACGGCCACGTGTTGGGGCTGGTCGCGGGGTCAAAACGGGCGAAGCGGGTGAAGGGGGCAAAACGGGCGAAGGGGGTGAAGGGGGCAAAACGGGCGAAGGGGGCAAAGGAGCTCGAACAGGCGAAGGTGGCGGACTGTCAGCATCATCACTTTCACTGTCTGTATCGGTCTCACTTCTTCTCACTTCTTCTCGCTACATTATTGTCGCGCTTACGCTAAGTCGTGCTTGTGCTGTGTCGCGGTTAGGTTATAAATTCATATATTTAACTATGAATATTAAATTGTAAACTCAATTATTTTTTTTTGTAGTCAAACATGAAAATACCGTAAATCAAAATGTCGCACTTGTTCCACGTCGCGCTTTGTGGTTGTCGTGCCAGTTATATTTTGCCCTTATAAAAAAGTACTGCATGAATTTCATGCAGTTGAACCTGCAGTATGGAGAATGCATGACTTTCTGCGAGATTATCGAATTAGAAAATATGTGCAGCCCGGTGTCTGGGGTGTCTGCAGGACATCTGCAGACGTTCACATATAGCAGCGTTTATCGCCAGAAGAAGCTGCAATGATAAATATTTTTTCTCCGATTGGTGGAAATAGTTAATGACGTCATAAAATCGCGACCAGCCACCAGACCATAGAAGATCGCGATCGCGACCACAGACATTCAGGAAGTTTCAAAATTTTGTTATAATTGCAATGACGCCGCCCAAAAGAAATTATAGGACAAACGGACCAAGCAGATCAACACTATCAAGAATGAAAAAGAGGTTAAAAGTACGATAGTATTTTATTAAATTGTGAAAATTTTCTTATAATTTACGTTCAAAACAACTTATTTTCTTATAATTCACGTTCAAAATAACTTATTTTCTAATAATTCACGTTAAAAGAATAGATATTTCCTACATTTCAATCAATCAAACACCAATCCGACTCGTAAGAACGTTTGAAACGATAATAAAATGGCTGCCGATAAATGTTTTTCACAGATACACACGTGCTTATACACGTAACTCGTTTCAGCTTAACCGCGATTTGAATCACTTGGACCGTTTTTGACTTTTGGAATTTAGCAACTAATAAAAATTTAATTTCTTCATCTAGGATCAAATTACAGATTTAAAATTCTTGTATAGTGATGATGAGGAGGACAATATAGAAAAGGTAAAAAAAAAAAATAATTCCAAATATTACTAAAAATATTACTAAAAATGTAATTTCTTCATCACCAGAATCGAAGTACAGATTCAATATGTCAGGATAATAAAAAAGAGGACAATTCTGAAAAGGCATCACAGTCATCATGCAGCATGTGTGCGCAACTTACAAAAAAAATTGAATTTCTGAACACAGAAAAGGAGAAATACAAAAGTATCAACATTCTTTCTTTAATTTCATTCACTTGTATCTTATTCATTACATTTTATCAGATAAATGGTTACAAGCCAAAGCCATTAAGCAGGAGAAAAAAATCCATTACAAAAGATGAAGTACAGGTAATTTAATTTCTTTTCAAAAATGGCATTATAATTTTTTAACTTACACTTATTAAATATTTTTTTATCAGAAAACTGATATAGGGGACGGAGTACTAATAGACACTTTAGCATTGAACGTATGCAAGTGGATTTGAAAAAGTTTTCATTAAACGCCAAGCCATGCAATGGTAATAAACATTTAAATTTACCTGTATTGCCTGCATTGGACGCAAGAAAAGTGAATGCCATCGTTAGTAAGTAGATCATGTTAATTCATAATACAGAATTTAAATACCTAACTGATTTTTTCTTCAGATTACACGGTGGCGGAGTGTAATTTGTCTGGCAAAATTGACAGAAGCGGAATAAGAATCAGCATTTGCGGTATGTTGCGAGAAATACGGCGAGGTAAAAGAGTAATCCCGCCACCGCCGCCAAAAGTAACGGCGATAAATAAATGATATTTATATTGCCAGAAGTTTTAACAGGGCTGTTTTTGTAAAATAAATATATACTTTGGGGATTTCTTCCACAAAGTAGCAGAAAAATATGGATACTCACCGACATTTACCTTCAAACGATAAATAAATTCATACTTTTATCTATGACTATCAGATTGTCAAATGTGTACTAAATGTGTATTAAATATGCCAATTAATTTTTCTTTTTGAAATAAAAATGAAAAACTAGCAACGATAGCTTCAAATGTAAAACCTGCATAAACTTCCGCCAAACCTTACTTAACATTTTAAATGTAAATACAAATAACCACATTAAAAATGCCTAATGATTAAAATCGTATGTCAAACAAACTCAATGACATAATTTTGTAAAATAAACCAATAACAGAGGTTCGACTAATCAAAGACCAATTGACGTTGGTCACCTACTAAAGGTTGAAATAGCGCGTAAGGTCAGTAATAAACCATATAAATTGAATTGCAAAGTTGCAATTTACTGAATTCGTATATTCAACATTTAATATGAACAAAATTAATCTTCTTTGGTTTCTTTTGCTCATAAACTTTTATGAAATATTCAGTTTCGAATTTCGTTTGTCTAAGGAAGGAGAGAGTGACATCGAATTCCATTCAGCTGATGATCTTGTCGAGTTTTTGGAATCATCCCCTGTGTGGGAGAAGAACCAAGAAGTAAATTATACATACACATAAGCAATGCTCGCTTATTTTCTTGCTAAACCCAACTAGATACCCAACTTTAATTTGCACATTAATCAGAACACACTAGGTGCATTCAATAAGTCTAAAACGTATGCAAAACTCGTTTCGTGTTTGCACGTGACGTCATTCCCATTCCCATTGAATAATATGTTATTCAATTGGAATGACGTCACGTGCAAACACGAAACGAGTTTTGCATACGTTTTAGACTTATTGAATGCACCTACTGCTTTTAATACATTTTCATCTTATTGTACCGTATGTATACAATATTCCCATTATGTCTTTAAAATTTATTTCCAGTTAAAAGCAGCTGTGGATAAAGAAAATGAGGACAAAAGGACCATCTTATAAATAAATGAAAATAGGGGGGGTCATTAAATACAATCCATAAAAATGTTGACGACTGTTAGTTTAGCACTACATTCACACAAAATTTCACATTCCCGACAGAGAAGGAAAAAATTGAACTTATCGTTTTGTGCTAGCAAACTTCTAGAACAAATAAGTTATCTACTATTGACTATACAGTGTAAGCTCTGTAGCCCGGACATGCCCCGTCCGGACAGCTCTGTAGCTCGGACAGGGTTGGAGGTCCTAACTTGGTCCCGACCTACGAATATATCCAGAAAAATTTAATGACCCTCTCCCGTCCGGACAACCTCTTAGTCCAGACAACTTTCTGGGACCCAGCCAGAAAATCTTACTACAGAAGAAGAAGAAATAGTCCTCCATTACTTCGGAGATTTTTTCTACATGATTGCACATATTCAGAGGTACACGTTGACATATTAAAGAATTACTCAAACAAATTCATCAGTTGTTTAGTACCGTACATATCTAATGTATCTAATGTTATCTAATGCAATAAAATTGTTGATTGCTGATATTTTAAGTTTGTAAAAGTTTGCGGTTAGAACAATTCGATTTCAAATATTTATTGATTCAACCCCAGAGCGCCAAATAGTTGAAGTATTCTTAGTTTCCATTTCATATTCCTCACAGTCGTGAAATTGTGGGTTGTCGTTCTAGGTAACCTTTTGACCGTTTAACTTTGATATGATACGAATATAACGACGAAGTACTAAAATGTTGAACAGTTGAGCCAAGTCAACTCAAAATGTAATATTCTATTGCAGTTGTTATTTGCACGGGAACACGCTATTGTACACCCAATACTTCCCACAGACCAAATAAAATGTCGCGCCAGTTACATTTTGGTGTTTATCATTATGATTAATTTTATGTTAATTAAACACAAGTTTAAACGTTATAAAATGTTTAAAGTTCACTTCAGCAATATTAAACCTCAAGTAGGATAAAAATTATTTGTCATGTAACACCAACAAGTTGTGGTAAAAATAAACTCGGCGCCTGGCCACGGGTGTAATAGAAACACACCGGCCTTTTAACTTGAAATATCAGAAGCAGAAAGCATTCAACTAAGCTGCACTTTTCAAAGAAATAATCATGGACAAATTCTGTCTTATACTTTTCCTGGCGATTTGTTGTTATGAAGTAACTCAGGCTTCTATTTTCACGTTTACAATGTTCAAACCAGGAGAAGATGACATTGTGGGTCATTCATTCCAAGATATTATGGAGTTATTTGATGGAAACAAGCGATTCAGTTTCAAAAAGTTTCCAAAGGTAAATTAGAAATTTGAATTTAATTTTGAATCTTTTTTTCTAACATATTTTTCGCAGTTAGAAGCTAAGTTACATAAAATGGAAGCCAAACTCAGTAGGGATTATCCTCAGTTGTATGATACGATGGTTACTGGAATTTATCCTGCTGTTGACCCGAATATCCGACCGATACTGTTAGAATATTTCGGAGATTCGCTGCAAGAAGTAGCAGCAAGTTACGGATATCAGTTAACATTTGACGACGAAGAATAATTTTCCAACAAAATATTTTTATTATATACATATATTGTATAAAATTGTACACAATTGCACACAAATATGAATTGTTTCGACAAAAACGTATTTGCGCTAAATTCTAATACAGATATAATGTAATAAATTACTTTTCTCCTATTGTATAATGCCAAATTATGTCCTTTTCAATGTAAAATGGTACAAATGCACAGTACTGTATAAATTGAAGTTGCCGATAGCGGATAACGAGTACTACTGTATATACAATACACTATTTAAAAAAAAATAGAACCCAAACATAGAAAATGTTGCAATTGATTTTAAAACATTCCAAACATTCCTATTTTGACACGCGATTTATTTCCACCGAGCTGCAACGTTGAACCCCAAAGTTGGCTTTGCTCATCGTACATGAGTCATCTATCATTTTCGTACGTACTCCGATTTCTAAAAATCTACATGGTACATTTTATAAAATGTACCATGTAGATTTTTAGAAATAATAAAATTTTTATTATTTCATAACCTATCTAAAAGATCATTAAAATCACATTGAAATCACACTTCATCATACTTCTATCTCGTTAAACTCAAAAACACCATCGTAAAACATTTGAAATAAAGTTTAAACTATTTCAAATATTCACTTGATTCAAGCCCAGAGAGCTGAATAGTTGAAACATTTTTAATTTACATTTCTTATTGCTTACTTGTTAAAGTTGTGACATTTTTATTCTAGACAGGATGTAACATTGTGGGTTGTTGTTCTAGATAACCTATTACCCATTTCATTTTGACAATAATACGTACCTGGGTGATCTAATAAATGTTAAAGTAGGACATAATGTCAGTAATATTATACTGTATAATATAAATTGAGTTGCAAAAAGAGTAATATACTCATTCCGGGGTACACGTTTGTTGGTTTAGAATAAATACTCAATCATTGGAAATATCAACAAGATGAATATGTCGGCATTTTATTCCAACTCGAACAACACTCTCATTACAATAACTACATTGGTTGCACTCCATTCTTGTGCAATCTCGTACGTCAACAATACATCAATTAATACACTTAGACTATAACACTTTGTGATAAAAACATATCTACAAATCCCCTTCTTTTTACACAAAGTAAACAGCATTTAACAGACAACAAAAATAACCCAAAAAATCGAACTTAATTAAATTCTTTCTTCTCTTCAATATAAACCCATTCCCTGCACACATTTGAGTAGAATCGGTCCGCTGAGCGGTTTGGTCAGCGCGTCCGCTATCATCTCCGTCCCGGGGATGTGCTCAACCCGTATATGGTCCGTCTCCACTCTCGCCTTAATGAAGTGGTATTTGCGATTCAAATACTTGCTTCTCACGCGTTGGATTCCGTCTTGTAACATCTGTACCGCCGCTTGGTTGTCGTTGTAGAGTTTGACATCTTTGTTAAATGTTGCGCCCAAGTCCTTCAAAACGGATTTCGTCCACGTTAAATCTCGTATCGCATCCGAAATGCCATCGAGTTCGCTCTCGCATGATGATTCGGCCACGTCGCCCTGTTTTCGACACTTCCAATTGATTAGCGAATCTCCATCTTTGACCACGTATCCCGTAAATGTCCGTGCGTCTGCCGTCGAATCCCAGCTAGAATCGGCGTGCGCGTATAGGCATGATTTTTCTTTCCCGTAATGCAACTTGTAGTTCTGCGTCCCACGGATGTAACGCAGTAAACGTTTGGCCGCAGCAAGGTGGATTTCCCTCGGATCCTTATTAAATCTCGAGAGAGAACTGACTGGATAACTCAGATCAGGTCGTGTGCTTGTTGCCAAATACATCACGCTGCCTATTATTTCTTGATACAAAGTCGCATCCACCGGCGGGCTATCTGCAAACTCTTCCAGTTTCAGTCCCAGTTCGCACGGTGTGGCGTTTGCATTACATTTGTCCAAACCAAAACGTCGTAGCACCTTTTCGGCGTATTTGCGTTGAAAAAGTCTGATTTCGTTTTTGTCTCGTTCGATTTCTAATCCCAGAATGTACTTTAATTCGCCCATGTGAACTAATTCGACAAATTTCCCCAATTGTGCCATTTTCTCGTCTCGAAATTTAGCGCTAGAGCTGGCTGTGACGAGATCGTCGACATAAACTCCCATCATTATCACGCCTCGCTCACTTCTGCATATATACAGGCAAGGATCGTCCGGTGAGCGCTCAAATCCGCACTTTGTCAGTACCTCGTGCAACTTCTCATTCCAGCAGCGCCCGGATTGCTTTAATCCATATAAACTCTTCTCTAGTCTGCATACGCAATCGCCCTCTCCAGTCTCGAAACCCTTTGGTTGCTCCATATATATCTTCTCCTTCAGTTTCCCGTGTAAGTACGCTGTCTTAACATCGTACTGGTCCAGAAGTAAGTCCTCTTTGGCTGCTACATTCAACAGTGTTCTCAATGACTCTATTCTGACCACTGGTGAGAATGTCTGATCGTAGTCCATTCCCGGTCTCTGTCCGCATCCGACCGCTACAAGTCGGGCTTTGTATCGAATTATCGAGCCGTCGGCATTTGTCTTTATGCGAAAAACCCATTTTGATTTAACTGGCTTTGCATCGCTAGGTCGCGGCTCTATTTTCCAAACTTGATGTTGGTGCATCGAATCTATTTCTTCCTGCATGGCCTTTCGCCATTCGTTTGCATCATCCGACGCCATAGCCTCTTCATAGGTGTTCGGTGTAAACATTATTTCCGCCATCAATGCCTGCTCTAGGATTTTTCTTGAGTGTCGTGCTCCTCGGTGTCGCGCTCCTCGTTGTCGCGTTCCCCGTTGTCGCAGTGCTTGCTCTCTAATCCTTGTTGAGCGTCGCACTCCTCGCTGTTGCAAATTCGCTTCGGTTTCGTCTATACGAGCTTGCTTGTTTGCTGCTAGCACTTCCTTGGTGGCGCCCGGCCTCCGTCCTCCCCTCCGAGCGGGCAACTGTTCCGGTACTGGAGCCACAATGGGTGGGTCCGGTTCGTCTATGTCTACATCCGGAGCAAGTTGTTCGATCGGTTGAGGCGGTGCTTCACCAAGGTCGTAAACAACGTCTAAATCCATCGGTTCTTCGGATTCATCCGTCCGGTCAAGGTGAGTATTTCCCAATCGTGACTCTTCAAAAACTACATCACACGATTCTGTGATTTTCCCTGTGTCTCGCATAAATATCCTGTAGGCTTTCCTTTTAGTCGAATAACCCACTAGTATGCCTTCTCTGGTTTTGTCTTTCAACTTGTTTTGTCGAAATTTTGGTTCTAGTACGTGAGCCACGCATCCAAAGCGTCTCAAGTAGCTAACGTTGGGTATTCTCCCCTTCCAACGTTCGTAAGGCGTCTTGCCGTGTGTACTCGTCTTGCACCTGTTGCGTAAATGAGCAGCTGTCAGAATAGCTTCGCCCCAAAACTTCTGTGGCAACTTTGAGTCCACTAATAAAGTTCGCATCGCTTCTGTCACGGTCCTATTCATGCGTTCTGCGATCGCGTTGCTCTCGGGTGAGTATGAGGTGGTCAGTTCGTGTAAAATCCCCTTCTGAGTGAAGTATTGTCCCAAACTGTCATTCAAAAATTCCCCGCCATTGTCCGACCGTATTCGCTTCACCAATCGCCCCATCTGCAATTCAATATGCGCCACGAAGTCTTTGATTGCGGTCCCAGCTTCACTTTTAGTGCTCAATACTCTCAAAAATACCATTCGGCTACAATCATCAACCATAGTTAGCACATAACGCGCTCCCCCTAATGTGGGTACGGGCATTGGCCCCATCAAATCAACATGAATTAATTCCATTATCTCTTGGGATTGTTGATATGAAACAGCACGTCGTGGAACCCTTGTCATCTTCCCTTTCACGCATTCCATACAAGTCTCATCTGGCAATTTTTCATCCCAATTCAATCCTATTACAAGATTCTGACTTTTCATGTCTTCCATATTTTTGAAGTTTGGATGTCCCAATCTTTGGTGCCATAAAGTCCGTGTCAAACATTGTGTCGTACACGCTACCTCGTTAACAGGTTGTATGTGGTTGGCTTCATTGTATATCGCCCCAATCATAAATTTATCGTCAACACGCTGTGCCCTCATCACGTGATTTCCATCTTCATCTTGCACGTTGGCGCACTGTCGTGTAAACGTCACCGTCAACCCAGCATCGACCATCTTCGGAACAGATAGTAAATTCGTCTGCAGGTTCGGAATATAGAGCACGTTGCTCAGACGTAACGTGTTCCTCGAAACGTCTTCTGTGACACGCATCTGCCCCCGTCCTGGTGACTTCGCTTCTGCCTCACTTGCCAGTCCGACTTTTTGCGGATATGACTCGAAAAACTCAAAATCATCTTTGTGTGATACCATGTGACTTGTTGCCCCTGAATCCAGAAGCCAGTCTTCAAGTTCATCCGGCGTTTCCTCATCGCTTTCCCGCTCAACAGCTTCATTAATCGCCAAAACTCTCGCTCCACACGAATATTCCCGTGGCTTGGGTGTTGGTCGCACCTCGCTTCGTGCTGACTGTTCATTTGTCCTATTTCCGCCACGTCCTCTGTTCGGCGTCCTTGTGTTTGTTGCGGTTCCACGTGGATTTGCATTTCCGCGCGTTGGATCACCCGTTTTACTTTTGGACCAACAGTCCTTGGCGTAGTGTCCAATCTTGTGGCAATTGTAACATTCAATGTTACATTTCCCCCTTTGTCGAGTTCTGTACGCATTTTCGCTTCCATTTCCGTCGTGACTTTTCTTCTTTGCCCGCTGTCTTTCCTCTTCAAATCTCAAAGCAGTTCGAGCTTCACTCAAAGTCAAATTGTTGTTTTGTCCCTCAAAAATTCGCACATTGTGCTCAAATTCAACTCGCAGCCCTCGTGCTACGTAACTTAGCATCTCCTGATTGCTATATATTTTCCCAAGTTCCGATGCTTTGGTCTTTATTGCCTCTGCACGATTTATGTACGTATCAATCGTTTCTTTCTCGTTCATCTTGAGTTGCGCTAATTCTATGCCGCATTTGACCACTTCAAAATCGTTCTTTGGTCCCATGTGAGTCTCAATCGTTTCCCACAACTTTTTGGCGTTCGTTTCCATGCTGTAACGCACTCCTTGTTCCGCTGAAAGTGACAGCATCAAGATCCCCATGGCCTCGTCATTCTTCTGTTCCCAATTCTCCCAAATTGCCCTCATCTGGCCGTAATTTGCCTGTCCAAGCCGTCCTTTCTCCGGTTCGTCGTTCACGATCACCATCTTCCATAGGCCTTTCATCTTTAATACTGCTCGCAATCTCATCTTCCAGAGAAAATAATTCCTATCGGTCAACCTCTCGACCGTCGTTGATGAGGAGGAAACGCCGGATGAACTTGAAGACTGGCTTCTGGATTCAGGCTTCTATTTTCACGTTTACAATGTTCAAACCAGGAGAAGATGACATTGTGGGTCATTCATTCCAAGATATTATGGAGTTATTTGATGGAAACAAGCGATTCAGTTTCAAAAAGTTTCCAAAGGTAAATTAGAAATTTGAATTTAATTTTGAATCTTTTTTTCTAACATATTTTTCGCAGTTAGAAGCTAAGTTACATAAAATGGAAGCCAAACTCAGTAGGGATTATCCTCAGTTGTATGATACGATGGTTACTGGAATTTATCCTGCTGTTGACCCGAATATCCGACCGATACTGTTAGAATATTTCGGAGATTCGCTGCAAGAAGTAGCAGCAAGTTACGGATATCAGTTAACATTTGACGACGAAGAATAATTTTCCAACAAAATATTTTTATTATATACATATATTGTATAAAATTGTACACAATTGCACACAAATATGAATTGTTTCGACAAAAACGTATTTGCGCTAAATTCTAATACAGATATAATGTAATAAATTACTTTTCTCCTATTGTATAATGCCAAATTATGTCCTTTTCAATGTAAAATGGTACAAATGCACAGTACTGTATAAATTGAAGTTGCCGATAGCGGATAACGAGTACTACTGTATATACAATACACTATTTAAAAAAAAATAGAACCCAAACATAGAAAATGTTGCAATTGATTTTAAAACATTCCAAACATTCCTATTTTGACACGCGATTTATTTCCACCGAGCTGCAACGTTGAACCCCAAAGTTGGCTTTGCTCATCGTACATGAGTCATCTATCATTTTCGTACGTACTCCGATTTCTAAAAATCTACATGGTACATTTTATAAAATGTACCATGTAGATTTTTAGAAATAATAAAATTTTTATTATTTCATAACCTATCTAAAAGATCATTAAAATCACATTGAAATCACACTTCATCATACTTCTATCTCGTTAAACTCAAAAACACCATCGTAAAACATTTGAAATAAAGTTTAAACTATTTCAAATATTCACTTGATTCAAGCCCAGAGAGCTGAATAGTTGAAACATTTTTAATTTACATTTCTTATTGCTTACTTGTTAAAGTTGTGACATTTTTATTCTAGACAGGATGTAACATTGTGGGTTGTTGTTCTAGATAACCTATTACCCATTTCATTTTGACAATAATACGTACCTGGGTGATCTAATAAATGTTAAAGTAGCACATAATGTCAGTAATATTATACTGTATAATATAAATTGAGTTGCAAAAAGAGTAATATACTCATTCCGGGGTACACGTTGACAAATTAAAAAATTCATCAGTTGAATCTAGTGCAATAAAATTGTTGACTGCCGATATTTTAAGTTTGTAAAACTTTGCGGCCAGAACAATTCGATTCCACATATTTATTGAGTCCAACCACACAGCGCCAAATAGTTGAGGCATTCTTAGTTTCCATTTCTTATTGCTCACAGTCGTGACATTTTTATTCCAGAAAGGATGTAGCATTGTCGGTTGTTGTTCTAGGTAACCTTTTAACCATTTAACTTTGATAATGATACGAATATAACGACGTTGTACTAAAATGTTGAACAGTTTATCCAAGTCAACTCAAAATATATAAAAACATTCTATTGCAGTTATTTTTTTCGCGGGGACACCCAATTGACAGTTGTACACCCAATACTACTTGCGACAGTCCAACTAAAGTGTCACGCCAATTACATTTTAATGTTTATCATTGTAATTAATTTCTGCTGTTAATTAAACACCAATTTAAACATTATGAAATGTTTAAAGTTTACTTCAGCAATATTAAACCTCAATTAAGAGAAAAATTATTTGGCATTTAACACACCAACAAGTTGAGATAAAAATGAACTCGGCGCATGGGCAATAGAAACACACCGGACTTTTAACCTTTTACACACATGCAGAACTCTAGGTAACTGTTTCAACTTGAAATTGCAGAAGCAGGAAGCATTCAACTAGTTTACTGCACTTTTCAAAGAAATAATCATGGACAAATGCTGTCTTATACTTTTCCTGGCGATTTGTTGTCACGAAGTAACTCAAGCTTCTAAGTTCACGTTTACAATGTCCAAACCAGGAGAAGATGACATTGTGGGTCATTCATTCCATGATATTATGGAGTTATTTAGTGAAAACAAGCGATTCAGTTTCGACAAGTTTCCAGAGGTAAATTAGAATTTTGAATAAAATTTTGAACTTTTTTTTCTAACATTTTTTGTCGCAGTTAGAAGCTGAGGAATATAAAATAAACGACAAACTCGAAAGGGATTATCCTCAGATGTACGATTCGTTGGTTACGGACATTAATAATGTTGATGACCCGAATTTCCGACCGATACTGTTAGAATATTTCGGAGATTTGCTGAAAAAAGTAGCAGCAAGTTACGGATATGAGTTAACATTTGACTACAAAGAATAATTTTCCAACAAAATAGTTTATTATGTATATTGTATACAATTGTATACAAATAAAAATTGTATCAACTAAAAACGTATTTGCGCTAAATTCTAATACAGATATAATGTAATAATTTACTTTTCTCCTATTGTATAATGCCAAACTATGTCCTTTTCAATGTAAAATGTCACACATACACAGGTATATACAATAAACAATTCTAAAAAATAAAACCCAAGTATAGAAAATGTTGCAATTGATTTCAAAACGTTCCAAACGTTCCTATTTTGACACGAGATTTATTTCCACAGAGCTGCAACGTTGCAACCCAAAGTTGGCTTTGCTCATCGCACGTGAGTCATCTACCATTTTCGTCCGTGCTCCGATTGCTAAAAATCAGCATGGTACATTTTATTACTTCATAACCTCTCTAGAAGATCATTAAAATTTAATTCTTGAATAAAAATTCAAACGTGGACTTTTGGTAGAAATCACATTTCATCATAGTTCCATCTCAAAAACACCATCGTAAAATAATTGCAATTAGGTTTAAACTATTTCAAATATTCACTTGATTCAAGCCAAGACAGCTGAATAGTTGAAACATCTTTAGTTTCATTTCTTATAGCTTACTGTAGAGTTGTGACATTTTTATTCCAGACAGGATGTAACATTGTGGGTTGTCGTTCTCTAGATAACATCCTTTCCATTTCATTTTGATAATAATACGTACCTGGGTCATCTAATAAATGTTAAAGTAGCACATAATGTCAGTAATAATATACTGTATAATATAAATTGAGTTGCCAAAGGAGTAATTTACTCATTCCGGGGTACACGTTGACAAATTAAAAAATTCATCAGTTGTTTAGTACATAAAATTTTACCTGTAATCTAATGCAATAAAATTATTGATTGCTGATTTTTTAAGTTTGTAAAAATTTGCGGCCAGAACAATTCGATTCCAAATATTTATTGATTCAACCCCAGAGCGCCAGTTCTTCTTGCTCACAGTCGTGACATTTTTATTCTAGACAGGATGTAGCATTGTGGGTTGTTGTTCTAGGTAACCCTTTGACCATTTAACTTTGACAATGATACTTGTACGAATATAACGACGTTGTACTAAAATGTTGAACGGTTGACCAAGGTCAACTCAAAATGTACAAAAACATTCTATTGCGGTTGTTTTTTGCGCAGGGACAGGCAATTGACAGTTGTACACGCAATACTTGCTACAGTTTAACCAAAATGATGCGCCAGTTACATTTCGATGTTTATCATATTAATTAAACACCAATTTAAACGTTATGAAATGTTTAAAGTTCACTTCAGCAATATTACACCTGAATTAAGAGAAAAATTATACTCCGTATCATTTAACACCAACAAGTTGTGATAAAAATGGATTCGGCGCCTGGGCACGGATGTAATAAAAACACACCGGCCTTTTAACCTTTTACACACATGCAGACCTCTAGATAACTGTTTCAACTTGAAATAGCAGAAGCAGGAAGCATTAAACCAGTTTACTGCACTTTTCAAAGAAATAATCATGGACAAATGCTGTCTTATACTGTCTTATACTTTTCCTGGCGATTTGTTGTTACGAAGTAACTCGGGCTTCTAAGTTTACGTTTACATTGTACAAACCAGGAGAAGATGACATTGTGGGTTATTCATTCCAAGATATTATAGAGTTATTTGATGGAAAAAGGCGATTTAGCGCCTCAAAGTTTCCAAAGGTAAATTAGAATTTTGAATAGAATTTTGAACCTTTTTTTCTAACATTTTTTTCGCAGTTAGAAGCGGAGTCATATAAAATAGACGCCAAACTCAAAAGAGATTATCCTCAGATGTACGAATCGTTGGTTATGGACGTTAATTATGCTGATGACCCGAATTTCCGACCGATACTGTTAGAATATTACGGAGATTGGCTGCAAAAAGTAGCAGCAAGTTACGGATATCAGTTAACATTTGACTACGAAGAATAATTTGCCAAGAAAATATTTTTATTATACAGGGTGGAAGAAAAGTCTGGTTCCCTACTAAATATTTCTGAAAGTGCTGACAATTCATCTAATCTACTGATAGCAAAGTATTAAAGTTGGGTGGGGCAATCTTTTGGTGACCCGAAATTTGACCTTGGGATGTTCCTTCAAGGTCATTTGAAAATTATCTCGGAAACCGTTAGAGATAGACTGAAATTTCCAATTGTAAACTTGTAGACCATCATTTGTTTAGTCTAAAAATGACTAATTCTCAAATATTTTGTACTAAAAAATTTTAAGAAAATCGCAATTGAAAAAGAAGTTTTGAAAAGAAAAAGTCATAAAAAAATTCAGTTTTTTATCCATATCTCTGCAACGGTGCCAGATATGCAAATTCCAATCAGGTGAATCAATTTTTTGGGACATTTTACATCTAATCAGCACGTTTTTGACACTTTTTTCAATTTTGGCCATGTTATCTTTTGACTTGTGTCTACCTTTTCAATTGCGATTTTCTTAAAACTTTTTAGTACAAAATATTTGAGAATTAGTCGTTCTTAGACTAAACAAATGTTGCTCTACAAGTTTACAATTGGAAATTTCTGTCTATCTCTAACGGTTTCCAAGATAATTTTCAAATAACCTTGAAGGAACATTCCAAGGTCAAATTTTGGGTCACCAAAAGATTGCCCCACCCAACTTTAATACTTTGCCATCATTAGATTAGATGAATTGTCAGCACTTTCAGAAATATTTAGTAGGGAACCAGACTTTTCTTCCACCCTGTATATATTGTATAAAATTGTATACAATTTTATGCAAATAAAAATTGTTTCGATAAAAACATATTTGCACTAAATTGTAATATAGATATAAAGTAATAATTAACTTTTCTCCTTTTGTATAATGCCAATCTACTACCCACACCCATGTGTATTGGACCGCACGTATTTTTTAATGTTGCAAAAAATAAAATGGTGAAGTTCAAACCCTAAAAAATACTTCTAATCAAAACAAATAAATGTAGCTTAAAGAACAAACATCGGGCTTTATTTTTAAAAAAAAATAAATTTTTAACTTAAATGGGCCAAAAGTTATGTCCATTTGAATATGCGCTACTTGGCACAAGTGTATTTGGCCACCACGCTAATTGCCTCAAGTGAGTTGGGCCGGCAGAAAAAGCTTAGCACCACATTCAAAAAATCACAAAAAAGAACGGTTTCTTTACAAAATCATTGTTTATTTGAACAATACATTTCAATATTTTGTTGGATAACCAAAATTTTGTATGTGATTGTGCAGGCCAAGTCAAAACCTAAATGTGATGGGTTTGGAACATTGAGCAATTGACTTGACTTTATGCTTAGAATCATTTTTCTGCTGAAATATTCATGTCAAAGGCAGTTTATCATCTGCAAATGGAAGCATAACAATCCTCCAATACTTTTTTATAAGTATATTGGTCCATGATACCCTTAATTTAATGTCGTGGACCGATACACACACAGGAAACCATCCCCAAGCCATCCCAATAGTAAAATGGCAATTGTCAGTTGAACACCCAATACTTGCTACAGTCCAATTAAAATGTCGTGCCAGTTACATTTTGATGTTTATCATTATAATTAATTTGATGTTAATTAAACACCAATTTAAACGTTATGAGATGTTTAAAGTTTACTTCAGCAATATTAAACCTCAATTAAGAGAAAAATTATTTGGCATTTAACACCAACAAGTTGTAATAAAAATGAACTCGGCGCCTGGGCACGGATATAATAGAAGCACACCGTCCTTTTAACCTTTTTAACCTTTTTTTAGACAAACGCTAAATATATTGAAGTTGTGGATCCAACATAAACTTCCGCCAAACCTTAACATTTTAAATATAAAAATAAATAACCACATTAAAATCGTATTACAAGCAAACTCAATGACATCATTTTGTAAAAGAAACCAAAATAACAGAGGTTCGATTAATCAAAGGTCAATTGACGTTGGCCACTTACTAAAGGTTGAAATAACGCATAAGGTCAGTGATAAACCATATAAATTGAATTGCAAAGTTGTAATTTACTGAATTCGTATATTCAACATTAATTAATATGAACAAAATAAATCTTCTTTGGTTTCTTTTGCTCATAAACTGTTATGAAATATTCAGTTACGATTTTCGTTTGTCAAAGGAAGAAGAAAGTGACATCGAGTTCCATTCAGCTGATGATCTTGTCAAGTTTTTGAAACCTTTGCATGGGTGGGATGAGAACCAAGAAGTAAATACCGTACCGCCCCGTTTAAACGCCCGGGTTCATTCAAGCGCCCGCCCCGTTTTAGCGCCTGGCAGTCATCGCCCCAAAAGTTGGCGCCGGGTAAATGTGAAATTACGATCAGATAACGTACCGAAAGTGCCGCATACGTTATGTATGACGGTACTATTTCCCGTCGGTAAAATATATTAACACCTTACTGTTCAATTGCTTCATTTCCTCTGGGAAAACATCGTTTTGGCGCCAACGAAATCTGTTTTTGACCATTTATTTTCCCGAAAACTAATTTGGCACTTTTTATCTGGTTAAGCGCCTGGTTCATTTTAGCGCCGGGCCTCAAATAGCCGCCGGGGCGTTAAAACGGGGCGGTACGGTACACACACATAACCAAAGACAACACTCGCTTATTTTCTTGTTAAACCCAACTAGAATTTGCCCATTAACCAGAACACACTGTTTTTAATACACTTTCATCTTAGTGTACAGTATGTATACAATATTCCCATAATATCTTTTAAATTTATTTCCAGTTAAAAGCAACCGTGAATAGAGAGATTGTAGACAAAATGGCCATCTTCAGAATCGAACAACCTGACTTATATCTAAAGGTGGAAAAAGCTGGACATATAGAAGATCTTACTACAGAAGAAGAAGCAATAATCCTCCATTACTACGGAGATATTTTCCACATGCTTGCAAGTAGTCAGGGGTACACATTAAAGTATTAAAAATTGTCAAAAAAATTTATTAGTTGATTAGAACATAAAATTGGAGTGTATCTAATGTTATCTAATGCAATAAAAATGTTGACGACTGTTAGTTTAGCACTGCATTCAAACAACATTTCACACTCCCGACAAAGAAGAAGAAAATTGGACCTATCGTTTTGGGCCAGCAAACTTCTTGAACAAATAAGATATTATCTACTATTGACTGTACAGTGTAAGCTCTGTAGCCCGGACATGCCCCGTCCGGACAGCTCTGTAGCTCGGACAGGTTTAGAGGTCATAACTTGGTCCCGACCTATATCCAGAAATATTAAATGACAGCCTCTTAATCCAGACAACTTTCTGGGGCCGGGCCCATGTTCTAGGCTACAGAGCTTACACAGTGTACGTCAAACTTTATCCTTTTCACTAGACGCACGCACAATGTCTTTGGACTTGTTTTTATCTTTTCAACGCAAATCACCTAACATTTAAATTTTTAAAAAAATACCATAATAATCACACACAAGATGACATTATACAATTTTGTAAAGGAAACCAATGGCAAAGGTTAGACTAATAAAGTATAATTATTGGCCACCTACTAAAAGGTTAAAGTAGCACATAATGTCAGTAATAAACCGTATAACTTGAATTGCCATGGTTTAATTCACTGAATTCGTAAATTCAACAGCATTAACATGGATCGAACAACCCGATTTATATCTAAAGATAGAAAAGGCTGGAAATACAGAAAATCTTACTACAGAAGAAGCAGCAATAGTCCTCCATTACTACGGAAATTTTGTCCACATGCTTGCAAATATTCAGGGGTACACGCTGACATATTAAAAAATTACTCAAAAAGATTCATCAGTTGTTTAGTACGGTACTACATAAAATTGTACCTGTTAATTAAACACCAATTTAAACGTTATGAAATGTTTAAAGTTCACTTCAGCAATATTAAACTTCAATTAAGATAAAAATTAATTGGCATTTAACACCAACTAGTTGTGATAAAATTGGACTCGGCGCCTGGGCACTGATGTAATAGAAGCACACCGGCCTTTTACACACATGCAGAACTCTAGATAACTGTTTCAACTTGAAATAGCAGAAGCAGGAAGCATTCAACTAGTTTACTGCACTTTTCAAAGAAGTAATCATGGACAAATGCTGTCTTATACTTTTCCTGGCGATTTGTTGTTACGAAGTAACTCAGGCTTCTAAGTTCACGTTTACGTTGATCAAAAAAGGAGAAGATGACATTGTGGGTCATTCATACCAAGATATTCGGAAGTTATTTAGTGAAAACAAGCAATTCAGTTTCACAAAGTTTCCAGAGGTAAATTAGAAATTTGAATTTCATTTTGAATCTTTTTGTCTAACATTTTTTTCGCAGTTAGAAGCTGAGTACGATAAAATAGAAGCCAAAGTCATAAGGGATTATCCTCAGATATATGAAACGATGGTTAATGCCATTTATGATCCTGATGACCGGAGATTCCTACCGATATTTTTAGAATATTACGGAGATTGGCTGAAAGAAGTAGCAGCAAGTTACGGATATGAGTTAATATTTGACTACGAAGAATAATTTTCCAACAAAATATTTTTACAAATACGAATTGTTTCGACAAAAAAGTATTTGCGCTAAATTCTAATACAGATATAATGTAATAATTTACTTTTCTCCTATTGTATAATGCCAAACTATGTCCTTTTCAATGTAAAATGTCACAAATACACAGTACTGTATAAATTGAGGAGACAGTGAGCCCTTAAGTCAATTTGAAATTTGCCGGAGACAAACGATAAATATATTGAAGTTGTGGATTCAGTCTACAAAAAAATAGCAACGTTGGCTTCAAATGCAAAGCCTGCGTAAGCTTCCGCCAAACCTTAACATTTTAAATATAATTATAAATAACCACATTAAAATCGTATTACAAGCAAACTCAATGACATCATTTTGTAAAATAAACCAACAACAGAGGTTCGATTAATCAAAGGTCAATTGACGTTGGCCACCTACTAAAGATTGAAATAGCGCATAAGGTCAGTGATAAACCATATAAATTGAATTGCAAAGTTGTAATTTACTGAATTCGTATATTCAACATTAATTAATATGAACAAAATAAATCTTCTTTGGTTTCTTTTGCTCATAAACTTTTGTGAAATATTCAGTTACGACTTTCGTTTGTCTAAGGAAGGAGAGATTGACATCGAGTTCCATTCAGCTGATGATCTTGTCAAGTTTTTGCAACCTTTCCATGGGTTGGATGAGAACCAAGAAGTAAATACACACACACATAACCAAAGACAATACTCGCTTATTTTCTTGTTAAACCCAACTAGAATTTGCCCATTACCCAGAACACACTGTTTTTAATACATTTTCATCTTACGAGTAGTGTACAGTATGTATACAATATTCTCATTATGTCCTTTAAATTTATTTCTAGTTAAAAGACACCGTGAATAGAGAGATGGTAGAGAAAGTGGCCGTTTTCAAGATCGAACAACCTGACTTATATCTAAAGGTGGAAAAAGCTGGACATGTAGATGATCTTACTACAGAAGAAGAAGAAATAATCCTCCATTACTTCGGAAATGTTTTCCGCATACTTGCAAGTAGTCAGGGGTACACAATAAAGTATTAAAAATTGCTTAAAAAATGTATCAGTTGATTGTACATAACAATGGAGTGTATCTAATGTTATCTAATGCAATAAAAATGTTGACGTCTGTTAATTTAGCACTACATTCACACAACATTTCACACTCCCGACAGAGAAGAAAAAAATTGGACCTATCGTTTTGGGCCAGAAAACTTCTTGAACAAATAAGTTATCTACTATTGACTATACAGTGTAAGGGGCCGTCCATTTAGAACGTCACGCTAAAATCGGCTTTTTTTAGACTCCCCCTCCCCTATGTCACACTACTGTCACGCTAAGCTTCACCCCCCCCCCCTACCCCCTATGTCACAGTCACGGTTTATTATCATTAGGTCTTTGTGGTTTGCATAGGTTTACATGTACATGTGTGCAAGCAAGCAGAGTTTACGGAACAATGAAAATTATGTAAAAAAAATATGCATGATTAAAAATATAACTAGACATTTGAAATTTGATTTATTTGACCGTATATTAAATTTATTACTGGTTAATTTATTTATCCACAAACACAGAATCTAACAATTTTTCCAAATATTTTGCAGACATGTGTCTAAATTAATTATATTACTTGTGACGTCACATTTCCAAGAACCCCCCCCCCCCTCCCCCTATGTCACAATTTGTCACGAGATTGGCTTACCCTTCCCTCCCCCCAAAGACCGTGACGTTCTAAATGGACGGCCCCTAAGCTCTGTAGCTCGGACATGCTCCGTCCGGACAGTTCTGTAGGCTGGACATGCCCTGTCCGGACAGCGCGATTCCAAATATTTATTGATTCAACCCCAGAGCGCCAAATATTTGAAGCATTCTTAGTTTCCAATACGCAACTCAACTCAAAATGTACAAAAACATTCTATTGCGGTTGTTATTTGCGCGGGACACGCAATTGACAGTTGAACACCCAATACATGCTACAGTCCAATTAAAATGTCGCGCCAGATACATTTTGATGGTTATCATTATAATTAATTTGATGTTAATTAAACACCAATTTAAACGTTACGAAATGTTTAAAGTTCACTTCAGCAATATTAAACCTCAATTAAGATAAAAATTATTTGTCATTTAACACCAACAAGTTGTGATAAAATTTAACTCAGCGCCTGGCCACGGATGTAATAGATGCACACCGGCCTTTTAACCTTTTACACACATGCAGAAATCTAGATAACTGTTTCAACTTGAAATAGCAGAAGCAGGAAGCATTCAACTAGTTTACTGCACTTTCAAAGAAATAATCATGGACAAATGCTGTCTTATACTTTTCCTGGCGATTTGTTGTTATGAAGTAAGTCAGGCTTCTATTTTCACGTTTACATTGTTCAAACAAGGAGAAGATGACATTGTGGGTCATTCATTCCAAGATATTCAGGAGTTATTTGGTGAAAACAAGCGATTCAGTTTCAAAAAGTTTCCAAAGGTAAATTAGAAATTTGAATTTAATTTTGATTCTTTTTATCTAACATTTTTTTTCGCAGTTAGAAGCTGAGTTATATAAAATAGAAGCCAAACTCATAAGAGATTATCCTCAGATGTATGAAACAATGGTTACTGGCATTTATCATGCTGATGACCCGAAATTTCTACCGATACTGTTAGAATATTACGGAGATTGGCTGCAAGAAGTAGCAGCACGTTATGGATATCAGTTAATATTTGACTACGAATAATAATTTTCCAACAAAATATATGTATACAAATAAGAATTGTTTCGACAAAAACGTATTTGCGCTAAATTCTAATTTACTTTTCTCCTATTGTATAATGCCATACTATGTTCTTTTCAATGTAAAATGTCACAAATACACAGTACTGTATAAATTGAAGTTGCCGATAGCGGATAACGAGTACTACTGTATATACAATACACTATTTTAAAAAAATAAAACCCAAACATAGAAAATGTTGCAATTGATTTTAAAACGTCCCAAACATTCCTATTTTGACACGCGATTTATTTCCACAGAACTGCAACGTTGCAACCCAAAGTTGGCTTTGCTCATCGCACATGAGTCATCTACCATTTTCGTACGAACTCCGATTTTACTATTTCATAACCTCTCTAGAAGATCATTAAAATTTACTTCTTGAATAATAACTCAAACATGGATTTTTGGTAGAAATCACAATTCATCATACTTCCATCTTTATTCTCGTTAAACTCAAGAATACCATCGCAAAACATTTGAATTAAGTTTAAACTATTTCAAATATTCACTTGATCCAAGCACAGATAGCTGAATAGTTGAAATATCTTTAATTTCATTTCTTATAGCTTAGAGTTGTGACATTTTTATTCCAGACAGGATGTAACATTGTGGGTTGTTGTTCTAGATAACTTATTACCCATTTAAATTTAATAATAATACATATACAACGATGATGTTGTTGAACAGTTTACGCAGTCAAAATGTACAAAAATATTCTGTTGCACTTGTTTTTTGCCATAAACTGTGCAATTTTTACAGTGTGCAGTTTTCAAGTAATGTTGTAAAATTAACCAATTGCAGAGCGACGCCTTATCAAAGGCCAATGTCGAATTTTAACCCGGTCGTCTAATAAATGTTAAAGTAGCACATAATGTCAGTATTATTATTCACATATATATTGATTTGCCAAGCAGTAATTTACTCATTCCGTCAACTTCAATTATGGGCAATAATAATCTTTTCTGGGTTCTTTTCCTGACTAGTTTGTATGGAGTAATCAGTTATCACTTTCGTTTGTCTAAGGAAGGAGAAAGTGACATCGAGTTCCATTCAGCTGATGAACTATCCAACTTTTTAGCACCCAACGACCCAAAGGTAAATCACATACATCCTGTAACTTAAAACCAAAAACAACGCTCACTTATATTCTTGCTAAACCCAACTCGAATTTGCTTATTCACAAGAACACGCTGGTTTTAATACATTTTCATTTTATTGTATCGTATATTCCCATTCAGTCTTTAAATTTTATTTCCAGTTGAAAAGAACTCTTGAAAACGAGATTGGAGAAAAAATGGCCATCTTCAAGATTGAACAACCCGACTTATATACAAAGATGGTTACTGCTGGACATACAAGTGGTCTTACTACCGAAGAAGAAGCTATATTCCTCCGTTACTTCGGAGAATTTTTCCACATGCTTGCAAACATTAAGGGTTATACGTTGACATATTAAAAATTTACTCAAAAAAATTCCTCAAATTGTTTAGTAAATAAAATTGTACGTCTAATCTAATGCAATAAAATTGTTGATTGCTAATATTTTAAGTTTGTGAAAGTTTGTGGCCAGAACAATTAAATTTCAAATATTTATTGATTCAATCTCAGAGTTGAAGCATTCTTAGTTTCCATTTTACAGTCATGAAACAGTCGTGACATTTTTATTCTAGACAAGATATAGCATTGTGGGTTGTTGTTCTTAGGTAACCTTTTGACCATTTAACTTTGATAATGATACGAATATAACGACGTTGTACTAAAATGTTGAACAGTTGACCCAAATCAACTCAAAATGTACAAAAACATTCTATTGCAGTTGTTATGTGGACGGAGACACGCAATTGTACACCCAATACTTCCTACAGTCCAACAAAAATGTCGCGCCTGTTACATTTTGATGTTTCATTATAATTAATTTGATGTCAATTAAACACCAATTTAAACGTTATAAAATGTTTAAAGTTTACTTCAGCAATATTAAACCTCAATTGAGATAAAAATTATTTGTCATTTAACACCAACAAGTTGTGATAAAATTGGACTCGGCGCCTGGCCACGGATGTAATGAAAGCACACCGGCCGTTTAACCTTTTACACACATGTAGAACTCTAGATAACTGTTTCAACTTGAAATAGCAGAAGCAGGAAACATTCAACTAGTTTACTGCACTTTTCAAAGAAATAATCATGGACAAATGCTGTCTTATACTTTTCCTGGCGATTTGTTGTTACGAAGTAACTCAGGCTTCTACGTTCACGTTTACATTGGTCAAACCAGGAGAAGATGACATTGTGGGTCATTCATTCCAAGATATTATGGAATTATTTGGTGGAAACAAGCGATTCCGTGCCGCAAAGTTTCCAGAGGTAAATTAGAAATTGAATTTCATTTTGAATCTTTTTTCCTAACATTTTTTTCGCAGTTAAAAGATGAGGCATATAAAATAGACTCCAAACTTCTAACGGATTATCCTGAGATGTATGGAATGATGGTTGAAGACATTAATTATGCTGATGACCCGAATGTCCTACCGATACTGTTAGAATTATACGGAGATTGGCTGCAAAAAGTAGCAGCACGATACGGATATCAGTTAACATTTGACTACGAAGAATAATTTGCCAACAAAATATTTTTGTTATATATATATATATATATATTGGATAAAATTGTATACAAATAAGAATTGTTTCGATAAAAACATATTTGCGCTAAATTCTAATACAGATATAATATAATAATCTACTTTTCTCTTGTGTAATGCCAAACTATGTAATTTTCAATGTAAAATGTCACTAATACACAGTACTGTATAAATTGAAGTTGCCGATAACAGATAACGAGTACTACTGTAGATACGTGTTGTGTATAAATGTTGAACAGTTTACGCAGTCAAAATGTACAAAAATATTCTGTTGCAGTTGGTTTTTGCCATAAACTGTGCAATTTTTACAGTGTGCAGTTTTGAAGTAATGTTGTAAAATAAACCAATGGCAGAGGGACGACTTATCAAAGGCCAATTGATAGCCATCAATGTAGAATTGCAACCGGGGTCATCTAATAAATGTTAAAGTAGCATATAATGTCAGTATCATTATTTACATATACTGTATGTAATACCAAGGTGTTCTAGTCTTCTAGAAGCATAAATGTGACCTCCTTCCATTTTTCAAAAACCTAATACACCGGTACGAGTAAATATGTACACACATAATGTCTTTCTATAACGGTAGAGAGACAAGTTATCAAAAGACCACCTGTTAAATATTTAACAATTCAGAAATAAACTATAAATTAAATTTTCAAGGTGACTTTACTTCGTCAACATCGTTCAATATGGGCAAAACTAATCTTTTCTGGGTTCTTTTCCTCACAAGTATTAACGAAGTATTAGGCTATGACTTTATTTTGTCTAAGGAAGGCGAAAAAGATATCGAGATCAATGACGTTCAGATTCTTTTAAATGCGCTGTTCCATGTCACAAACTTTGACCCAGACAATAACCCAGATGTAAACCAGAACACACTGCTCGTAATGCATTTTCCCTATATCTGTTTTATATGTTTCAGTTAAAAGCAGCTCAAGAAGAGATGGAAAGTAAAAAGAACATCTTCCAGACCGAAGAGCCTGACTTATATCTGAAGATCGAAACAGCTGAACATGCAGATCATCTTACTACAGAAGAAAAAGCAACAATGCTACGTTACTTCGGAGATTTTTTACGCATGCTTGCAAGTAGTCTGGGGTACACATTAAAATTTTAAGAAATTACTTACATAATTTATCAGTTGCTTAGTACATACATACTGTGTATACATGCAATCGAATACAATAAAATTGTTGACTGCTGACGTAATCTAAAACCAAAATTTTGGAGTCGACTACTTTATTGAGTAAATGGAATGAGAAGTTGCCTAGGAGATAACTCCTACACTCCAAACCGATATAATGTAGTCCTAACTCCCATTGGTTGAGCCGGATTACGCCTAACTGTGGACTGTGCTGTACTACGCGGAAGAGTAATTCTGTTTATTCTGGTGTTGTGGGCTACTTTTTTGTGGCACTACACCAGTGAGACGGCTCAACCAATGAGAGTTGGGACTACGTTGTATCGGTTTGGAGTATAGGTAAGAGTTATTGCTGAAGATTGATAGGGAGATTAATACTTTTTTGCTAGAACATGGCGAGACACAACAAGAATCATTTAGAATCATTAAAATCATATTTAATGCCAAACGCAATAAAATGTTTGATTATTTCTTATTGTACAATGAAAAGAAACTAATGTGGTGAGTAATCCAAAGACCACCTGTTAAATAATTCAGAAGCGGATCAAGTCAGTAATAAACTGAATAAATTGAATTTTCAAGGACACTTTACTCAGTCACAATTAATCAATATGTGCACCAATAATCTTTTCTGGGTTTTTTTCCTCATAAGTTTTCACGAAGTATTTAGTTATGACTTTCTTTTGTCTAAGAAAGGAGAAGAAGACATCGAGTTCCAAGAAGCTCAGGCCCTTTTCAATATTATATATTCTGGCTCAAACTTAAAGAATAACCAAAAAGTAAACCATAACCCGATTTATTGAAAAAAAAATTCCCTTTATAACTTTTAAATTTATTTCTAGTTAAGAGCAGATGTTGAGAAAGAGATGGCAGACAAAAAAGCCATCTTCAAGAGCGAACAACCCGACTTGTATCTAAAGACAGTAAAGGCTGGGCATACAGAAAACCTTACTAAAGAAGAAGAAGCACTAGTACTATATTACTTTGGAGATTTTTTCAGCAAGCTTGCAAGAAGTCAGGGATATATATTGAAACATTAAAAAATAAATTAAGTTTTATCAGTTCCTGTTATCTAATGCAATAAAATTGTTTACTGCTGATATTTGTGCACTAATTTTTTTATATCTGAATAAAATTAGGATTTCTTTTAGATGATTAGGTTGCCTCATGTAAAAGAAACCAACGGTAGAGAGACGAGTAACCAAAAGACCACAAATTAAATATTTAAGAAGTGGATGAAGTCTAGAATATAAATTATACAAATTGAATTTTCAAGGAAACTTTACTCGCAGTCAGTCAACATCCATCAATATGGGCAAAAATAATCTTTTTTGCGTTCTTTTCCTCATAAGTTTTTTCGAAGTATTTAGCTACGACTTTGTTTTGTCTAAGAAAGGAGAAAGAGACATAGAGTTCCATGAATCTCAAGCTCTTTTCAATTCTCTGTATTCTAGCATAGACGGAAAGATTAACCCAGAGGTAAACCAAAGCACACTTGCTGTTTCATCGTATCATCAAAAATTCTATTCATGTGTTTCAAATTTATTTCCAGTTTAAATCAGTTCTTAAGGACGAGATGGCAGACAAATTGGCCAACTTCAAGCTCGAACAACCTGACTTACATAAACACACAGAAAAAGCCGGACATATGGAAAACCTTAGCAAAAAACAAGAAGCAATAATACTAAATTACTTCGGAAACTATCTCCGCATGCTTGGAATATTAAAAAAAACTGATTAAAAATGTATCAGTTGCCAAGAATATAAATTTTTTCAGCAAGCTTGCAAGTAGTCAGGGATATACGTTGAAACATTAAAAAATTAATTAAGTTTTATCAGTTCCTGTTATCTAATGCAATAAAATTGTTTACTGCTCATATTTGTGCACTAAATTTTTGATATCTGACTAAAATTGGGATTTCTTTTAGATGAATGGGTTGCCTCGTGTAAAAGGAACCAACGATAGAGAGACGAATAACCAAAAGACCACCAATTAAATATTTAAGAAGTGGATGAAGTCAAGAATATAAATTATACCAAATTGATTTTTCAAGGAAACTTTACTCGCAGTCAGTCAACATCCATCAATATCAATAAAACAATGGCAGAAAGATGAGTGATCAAAAAACCTGTTAAATATTTAAGAAGCGGATCAAGTCAGTAATAAACCATACAAATTAAAATTTCAAAGTAATTTTAACCGTCAACTTCAATCAATATGGGCAAAAATAATCTTTTCTGCGTTCTTTTCCTCATAAGTTTTTTCGAAGTATTTAGCTACGACTTTGTTTTGTCTAAGAAAGGAGAAAGAGACATAGTTTTCCATGAATCTCAAGCTGTTTTCAATTTTCTGTATTCCAGCATAGACGGAGAGATTAACCCAGAAGTAAACCAGAACACACTTGTTGTAATTTATTTTCATCGTATTCAATATTCTATTCATGTGTTTTAAATTTATTTCCAGTTTAAATCAGCTCTTCAGGACGAGATGGCAGACAAATTGGCCAACTTCAAGCTCGAACAACCTGGCTTATATGAACACACAAAAAAAGCTGGACATATGGAAAACCTTAGCAAAAAACAAGAAGCGATAGTACTACATTACTTCGGAAACTATCTCCGCATGCTTGCACAAAGTGTAGGCTACCTGTTGGAATATTAAAAAAAACTGCTTACAAATTTATCAGTTGCCAAACTGTTATCTATTGCAATAAAATTGTTAACTGCTGATGTTTTAAGTTTTTTAAAGTTTCCGACTTGCTGAAGCTATACTCTGTCTGACCTTAAGAATAGAGAAAACTCCCATTGGTCGAGGCCTTTTCACTGGTGTAGTGATACCGAAAAGTAGAACAATACACCAGGTTTTAATAAAACACCAGGTTTTAGTAACAACACAACAACTATAGAAGTTGTTGACTTCCTGGAAAAATTAACCTATAAAGTTTAAAAATACGCGAATCATAATACAAACAGACTACACGTTACACCACAGTTAGGAGTAATAAGGCTGGAGTTTTCTCTATTCTTAAGGTCAGACAGAGTATACACCCAAACATGTAAACAACCACATTAAAAAAACCTATTCATTAAAATACTAACGCAATAAAATGATAGATTACCTCATATAATACAATAGGCTATTATTTTGTAAAATAGACCAATGGCAGAGAAATGAGTGATCAAAAGACCTGTTAAACATTTAAGAAGCGGATGATGTCAGTAATAAACCATACAAATTAAAATTTCAAAGTAATTTTAACCGTCAACTTCAATCAATATGGGCAAAGATAATCTTTTTTGCGTTCTTTTCCTCTTAAGTTTTCACGAAGTATTTAGCTATAAGTTTGTTTTGTCTACGAAGGGAGAAGACGACATCGAGCTCGATGAAGCTCAAGATATTTTCGACATTGTAGCAGCTCGCGCAAAGAAAAAGCAAAACCAAACTGTAAACCAGCCCACTGGTTGGAATATATTTTCATCGTTTTCTACATTCTCCTTTTGTCTTTTAAATTCAGGGGGACCTAAGAAGAACAGATCACGCGCAAGACTTGAAAGACTTAAAGATCATCTTCCAGGACGAAGAACCTGACTTATATAAAAAGATCGATACGGCTGGAAATGCAGAAGGTCTTACTGAAGGAGAAGAAGCAACAGTACTAAGTTATTTCGGACCCTATTTTAAAATGCTTGCAAGTAGTCAGGAATACACATTGAAATATTAAACAATTACTTGTTCAGTACGTGAAAGTTTACTGTGTGGTGGCAACGAATGCAATAAAATTGTTAACTGCTGATAATTTAAAGTTGCAGAAGCTTAAGGAGACATCTTAATATTTGAATAAAAATATTAACTACATGAAAACGCCCATTCATTAAAATCTTAACGCAATAAAATGATAGATTATGTTCAGGTTGTAATTATGTAAAAGCAACCAATGGCAGAAAGAGGAGTAATAAAAAAAACCACCTATTAAATATTTAAGAAGCGGATGATGCCAGTAATAAACCGGATAAATTTAATTTTCAAAACCACTTTACTCCTCAGTCAACATCAATCAATATGTTGAAAAATAAGCTTTTCTGGGTTATTCTCCTCATAAGTTTTTATGAAGTATTTAGCTACGACTTTGTTGTGTCATCTGGGGACGAAAAACATAGCAGTCATGTCGCGTTCAAGAAAACTCTAGATCTTTACATGTTTCTTGTTTCAGACGTAGACCAAAATGTAAAGAAACACCCGGAGGTAAACCTAAACTAAAACACAACGCTTGCTTAATTCTTTCTTTGCTAAAAAAAATCTTACAAAGATCCAATATATCCTATCTGATTCGGTCACAAAAATCAAGATGAAAAATCTAAATTCTGGACATAATATACTTTCATTTTATTATACAGGGTGAACAAAAAGTCTGGTTCCCTACTAAATATTTCTGAGAGTGCTAACAATGCATCTAATTCAATGATGGCAAAGTATTAAAGTTGGGTGGGGCAATCTTTTGGTGACCCGAAATTTGACCTTGGAATGTTCCTTCAAGGTCATTTGGAAATTATCTCGAAAACCGTTAGAAATAGACAAAAATTTCCAATTGTAAACTTGTAGAGCAACATTTGTTTAGTCTAAAAATGACTAATTCTCAAATCTTTCAAATGACCTTGAAGGAACATTCCAAGGTCAAATTTCGGGTCATCAAAAGATTGCCCCACCCAACTTTAATACTTTGCCATCATTGAATTAGATGCATTGTCAGCACTTTCAGAAATATTTAGCAGGGAACCAGACTTTTTGTCCACCCTGTATATACCACGTTTTGTTTCTTTAATTTAATTCCAGTTGCTAACGGATGCTGACAAAGAGTTGGAACTTCAAAAGGAGCGCTTTATGAAGGAGAAACCTGAGCTGCATAAAAAGATAGTTAACAATGGAGGCGGTGTAGACAATCTTTCTAACGATGAAGAAGTAATAGTAATAGATTATTTTGGACACTATTATAGCCTGCTAGCACAAGTATTTGGATACACGTTGAAATATACATAAAACTTAAATAAAAATCAAAAAAAGAAAATTACTGTATTTATCAATTGCTGTTTCGTAAAAAAGACTTCATGAATGCAACTATAGTGTCAACATGAGCAAAAATACAGCCAAACCTCGTTATAAGAAACCTCGCTATAACAAATTTTTCGTTATAACGAATACTTAAAAATGGCTTGGTTGGTCGGCTGGTCAAAGAACACCATGCTAAAAAATATTGATATAACGAATTTTCATTATAACGAACCGATTTATCGGATCTCTTGCGATTCGTTATAACAAGGCTCGACTGTACTCAACATTCTCAACATTTGAATTAATAACACAAACAACCACATTAGCCTTTTCTTTAAAATCATATGTAACTACAGCAATAAAATGATAGATTACCTCCTATAATACAATGAGCTATTATTTTGTAAAATAGACCAATGGCAGAGAGATGAGTGATCAAAAAACCTATTAAATATTTAAGAAGCGGATCAAGTCAGTAATAAACCATACAAATTAAAATTTCAAAGTAATTTTAACCGTCAACTTCAATCAATATGGTCAAGAATAATCTTTTCTGCGTTCTTTTCCTCATAAGTTTTTACGAAGTATTTAGCTACAAGTTTGTTTTGTCTAAGGATGGAGAAAAAGACGTCTTAGTCGAAGAGGCTCAAGCTCTTTTCGAAATGATGCATTCTCGCGCACAGTTTAAGAATAACCCACAGGTAAACCAAAACACTGGTTGTAATATATTTTCATCATATTCTACATTCCCTTTGTGTGCCTTAAATTAATTTCCAGGCAGCAGAAGCTCTTAACAAAGAGCAGGCAGAGAAAAAGGCCCTCTTCAAGAAAGAACAACCGGACTTATATCTAAAGACAGAAATGGCTGGAAATACAGACCATCTTACTAAAGAACAAGAAGCAATAATACTCCAATACTTTGGAGACTTTTTCACAAAGCTTGCACGTACTCAGGGATTCACATTGAAATATTGAAGAATTACTTAAAAAAATTATCAGTTGCTTAGTACATAAAATTGTACGGTGTATTTGTTATCTAATTCAATAAAATTGCTGACTACTGATATTTTAAGTTTAAAGTTTACGGCTCGTCAGCACTGCACAAAACGGATAAGGTTAGGTCTGGGGGGGTCAAAGGGGGTCTACGCCCCCCCTTGTAAGAAAAAAAAAGCTAAAACCTTGAGAACATCGAATTTGAGAAAACTTACGTCGAAGAAACGAATCGACATCAATGGGTCTCAGCCAATCACAGCGCGTCATGAAAATAATACGTTCACGTCGGACGTGAACGTAGCCACTGCCTAAATTTAAATTAAGTTTAACAGTACAGTGATAAATGAAATACAGTGTACTCTGTGTAGCCCGGACAGCTGTGGTCCTTACAGGTATGGAAATCCAGACCTATACCCAGCAATGTTAAATTCTGTCTCCCATCTGGGCAGTTTGTTAGTCTGGAGAACGTTTTGGGACCAGTGCTAAGCTACACAGAGTAGTTAAAATCTAGCAAATAAATATGAAATTTAGTAAAAAATTATAACTATAAGTTAGAACAAAATTGTTCAAATTTCAAACAAAAAAGTTCTAAGGTTACTGAATTATTTAGGAGTGCAAACCCTACAAAACTGACTGATTCCACAACTTTTGGCAATATGCTATAATGGGATTGCAGTCCAGAGGCCCCATAAACATTGGGCGACTGTAGGAAGAGTTATTGCAAAAGCAGAAAACGTTCAATTCAGTGGGTGTACACAATTTGCAAATAACACTCACAATATTTATCGTTATCAGCGCCCGGTGCTGTATCGTGTCCTAAAATAATTAATTTCTTAAATGTTTAAATTTACAAACAAAATTTCATTTTACTTACATTTCATAGTAGAATCGTCGTCCTCAGTGTCACTATTTATAACCATCGGACTACACTAATGTTGCACTATCAATTAACCCTTTATCCCGGAACATCTTCCGATGACATTCTCTGTCATTAGCACTGGACGTTATTAAACAAATTTAATTTTTAAGTTTTACTGATTCTAATTACTTCACTCCCTTTCTTTCAGTTTCATTTTCCCGATTATCTCTTTCTCTTGCTTCAGCGATCATTTGATTCAAGCTAAAAATTAAAATTAAAACAAAAAATTAAAACAAAAAATTACAAAATTAAAATTAAAACAAAAAATTACAAAATTAAAATTAAAACAAAAAATTAAAACAAAAAATTAAACAAAAACTTACAAATTACAATTAAAACAATTAAAACTAAAAAATTAAATCATTTTACATGTAATGATTGTGTTGCTACTCCTTTTTCTTCCGGATTTGTAACATCTTGATCCAAAGTCTACAAATTCAGGCGACCAACTTGAATTTGCATTCATCTGATGATCCAGTGTCAAACAAAATGTTACCAAGCTTTATCCTTTTATCACAAATATGAAGAATATTAGCTATATTTCCGACATATCAACCAAGAACACTCTTTATCTTATTATGTACTTCCGTTTTCTCCGTTTCATTTAATTTTAGTTACAAAAGACGGCGGACAAAGAGTTGAGTGTCAAACGGCAACTCTTCACAGTGGAACATTAGATACTTAAGTATGAAGGTGCAGATAATCTTTCTAAAGAAGCAGCACCCTTATACTTTTGGTACAAATCACCGTTCATCAATCACACTATCGTCTCTATTTTATTTAACTCAACAACCCTATCATAAAATTTGAATCTAACAAGTTTAAACTATTCCCAATATCCACTCGATTCAAACCTTTAGTTTTCATTTCTTATTGCTCACAGTCGTGACATTTTTATTGTGTGTAACATTGTGGGTTGTCCTAGAATTAAATTAACCATGGTATTTTGATAATGATACGTATTAACCGATGTTGTCCATAAAAGTTGAACAGTTAACACGATCAAAACAATTCTGCTGCAGTTGGTTTTTGACATAAACTGTGCAATTATTGCATCCTACGGGTTTGAATTTCATGTATCTAAACCAGAGAAATTGATATTGTTGGCCATAACTTTGTGAAATTGCAGATTTATTCGGTGAAATCGAGAAACTACGTTACACAAAGTTCCCAGAGGTACCGTATAAATCGCAGGTTATTCTTTTTTCATTTTTGTCACCGTTGACAATCGCTAAACCTATTGATGTTGCTGATCCAATTGCCAAGAATGGTTTTAAATGCAAAGCCTGCAGAAACTCCCACAGAAACCTTAACATTTAAATAAAATAATAAATACCTAACCAAAACTTAAAAGAAGTCTTAAAATCATACGTAATATTAACACAACTAAATAATACAGTATTTTCCACAACAGCATTTCTCAGAGTGCGGTTCGTGGACCGAGCAAGGGGCCGCCAGCTTGTCACTACTCTTCCCGCTCCCGCTAATTCGTCACATTGTACTCGACAAACGTGAAGAAATTTGTTTTCAATCAGACTAGACTGAGCCAATTTATTGTACACGTTTCCAAAATTCGTTACACTAACATCTACGTTCGGTTTAAACTTTTTTTTTATAACAAATCTGTTAAGCATTGGAAATGTATGCGGATGACACGCCTCGCATTTAAGAGGACGTTTCTCCCCATTTTGGGATTGGCACTTGAGTTCACTATCGCACAACTTGAGTTAGAAAACGACCACAATTCAACAACCATGGCCCGGCTACCAACGTGCCAACTGCCTCTCACGAAAAATAAAAATAAATTTAACCCCATCATTTCAAAAGTTCTGTTGTCGTCGTTTTTTGGCATCCATTGCATCAAGTATTGGCTGGCGTTTGGCCTGATATCGACGTCGAAGTTCGTCGATCTCACGTTCCATTTCGGAATCAAGATTACTCATACGCTGCTGTAATTCTTCGTACGATAAATATTTCAACTGGAATGAAAAATGCCTCAATTAATCATATTTATCCCATAAAAACGCATCAAGTTTAACAACACAGAACCTACAGATAAATCAAAGTGTTTAAATAAATATTTAAGACTGCAAACCCGTCATAACTGAATTCTGTCGCAACTTTTGGCAATTTGCTACAACGGGGTTGCAGTTGAGGAACCCCAAAAATATTACACGATGAACTCTTTCAAAATCAGAAATCAGAAAGCGCTTAAACGTTTAACGTTCAACTAAGCGGGCGGACACAATTTGTAAGCAACACTCACAAATTCAAAGTCACCATCGACAAATGCCCTTTGAAATTTGCCGGGGTCCAACGCTACACCGAGCGGCACGTGAGGCATAGGACCGGGCGACCTTTGAACTGGAACACGGGGCTCGATTTTAGGTTGCTGCGGAACCTTCCGTAATTGTTCCCTTTCCTTTTTGTCAAAGTGGTCGAGAAAAAATGGACGATATTTATCGTTATCAGCGCCCGGTGCTGTATCGTGTCCTAAAACGATTAAAATTACATCTTAAATATTTAAATTTACAAATAGAATTTTTATTTGGTTTACTTTTCATAGTGGAATCCTCGTCCTCACTATCACTATTTATAACCATCGTTCCTAAATCAGACTCCACTAACGTTCCACTATCGATTAACCCTAATCCCGCAACATCTTCCGGCGACAACGTTTTGTCGTTTGCACTGGACATTAAAGTCCCCATGTTAGGCACCATTGTACGCGAATCCACTTCATCTTCGTCCTTCAAAAGTCAAATTTATTCTCATTTTTATTATTAAATAAATTTAATTTTTATGTTTTACTGATTCTAACGACTTCTCTCCCTTTCGTTCGGTTTCATTTTCGCGTAGTTCTCTCGCTTCGGCGATCATTTGGCTCAAAATAGACGCCGATTTGGCATTCTTGATGAATTCAAACTAGAAATAAATTAATTTATAATAAAAACAAAATTAAAAAAATTAAATCATTTTACATTTAATAATTCTGTCGCTACTGCTCGTTCTTCCGGGTTTTTAACTAGACATCTCGATACAAAATCTATAAATTCAGGCGACCACTGATCGGGTTCTCTGAATGATGGCGGGGGTTTTGTAGGAATCATAAAAATTGCCTATAAAAAAATAATAAAAAAAAAAAAATTTAAAATATTTACATAAAAGAATATATTTGCAACCAGTTACCCTCATTGGATGGATATCTCCGTATGGAGGCTTGCCTTCCGCCATTTCTAGAGCGGTTATTCCTAAACTCCATATATCCGCGACACAATCGTAACCAATTTCTTGAATCACTTCAGGCGCCATCCAAAATGGAGTCCCGATTACTGTATTTCTTTTAGCCATTGTATCCTGAGAATAAAAATAATTAATTACATTTTAAAATGAATATTTTTATCTTTTAAATTTTCGTGTAATCACGGTTAGTTGTCCAGCGACACCGAAATCCGCCAGCTTTGCGTGTCCTTCTGAATTAAGTAAAATGTTTCCAGCTTTGATGTCCCTGTGGATTTTCCGCCGAAGATGTAGATACTCCAGTCCTTTTAATGTGTCGCATAGAATGGTCGCAATTTCATCTTCTACCAACTAAAATTTAAATTTAAAATGTAAAAAAAAATTGGAACCATTAACTAAATACAAAGCCCAACCGTTTTTTTCCGCAATCTCATGATATCGGACACAGATCCCGCACCACAATACTCCATAACAATCTAAAAAGAAATTTAAAAATTCAATTACCACTTAAAGTTATTAAATATTTGAAAATAAATTGAAGAAAAAAAAAAGAAATCAATTATCGTGACTCATTTTTAATCTTCAAACCACGCACCGTGTAAATGTGCTTTAACAGCCACACAGCTCATTTAAAGATTTAAATCGCGTGTTAAACAATTTCGTACGGCTCATCTAATACATTTAAAAGCCTCGTTACACGTTACGTGAGTGTTGGGAAGAATTGTCGGTTAAACTTACCCATAAATCCGTATTTTTAAAATAACTTCCATAATATTTAACAACATAAGGACTATCGCATTGCTGCATAATGGAAATTTCTTTAATAATTTCCTGTAGGTCTGTGTCGACCGGCACTTGCTTAATTGCCAAAACTTGGCCCGATTCTTTATGCAATGCCTTGTAAACACTTCCATAAGACCTGGAAATATACAAATTAAAATAATTAAGAAAATTAGTAACATTAGCAAGTGATTATCGAGAATTTAGCAACAAATTATCGATTTTTCGTTTGATTTAACAGCAAAATAATCGATTTTCTAGTTTTTAACAGCAAAATAATCGTTTTTCAAGAATTTAACAGCAAAATAATCGATTTTAAAAGAATTTAACAACAAAATTATCGATTTTTCGTTTGATTTATCAGAAAAATAATCGATTATGGTACTGTTATCAATCAGAAATCATATTTACCCTTCTCCTAATTTACATATGATGTCAAAAACTTCTTCGGGTTGCCGTGTTAAGCTTTCTTCGCTGAGTTTTTTCAACTCGCTAAAATAAAAAAATAAAAATGTGTGTAAATTGATTTGTCGGACGTTCCACTCGGGTGAATCACGATTTACAGGACTCGCTTCCATTCTTTAAAACCACTAAACTTACCTAAAATTGGAATAAATCCAATTTAAAAAAAAAATTAAAATAAAAAAATCCAAAAAAAAAAATTAAACCAACGACAAAATAACAACAAAAATAAAGTGCCGTTATTTTAAGCCCACGATTCACTTTCAAACCAAAAAGAAAAAAAAATACAATTTTTACCGAAATCCACTTTCCATCCATTCTTCCGACAACAATCTCTCGATTTTGTACCCGTTTGGCGAGGAAAAGGCAGGAACAGGTGACGCGGGAAACACACTAAACTCACTCTTGTCTATGGCCATTTGCTCACGCACAAACAGATTAAAACGTGAATTAATTTCGCGACCGGTTCGATCATGTTATGCAAAGATTTCACTCCGCTCCGCTTTCCTCGACAAAGTTTCTCAAGAGGCCGGATATCCGTTTGAATATACCCTGTCCCTTTTACCATCCGAAATAACTACACGACTCCTTTTCTAACGGATTCCATTACGCATTCAAAAATAATAACTTTTTTTCGTCCCGTCAAACTTCTAACGTGTTTAAAGGAAATGAAAAATTACCACAATGGCCACAAGAGGTCGTGGTTGCCCTAAAATTCGAACCATTGCCAAATGTGTGCACATAAAAATAAAAAGCGATTCACCACCAGTGTTCTTTTCGTGTTTTCGGTCTCTCGTTACAACAATTAGAAATAGGATTAGTGTGTTGAATTGTTTAGTGGTGAATTTAGCGCGTAGAGAGTACAAATTGGATTTAAAAGTCGTTTTAAGTGGCCGCGTAAGCCTAGACGAGTTACCTTTTAGATGACATTTCTCGCATGTCGAACCTCATCTGTTTCGTTTCTTATTTTTTATCTTATTGTTTGATCTGTCTGAAATTTTTTCTTTATGGTTGAGAAGAAACACGGGCATCACGTTACCAACATCGCAGTATCTCGACGTCGTAGAGAACCGCACAGAGCTTACCGAACCGTGTTAGAGACTGTCTAAATAAAGCGCTAGGAACAGACGTAATCCCAATGGCACAGCTGAAACAAAACATGAAGAGAAAAATTGTTTAGTTTTCTTCTTTATTTGTAATAAATAATTGTTAAGGGAAGAAATGAGATTGTACATTTGAAATCTACATCGGTTTGTTTTCTAGATAAAGATAAACGTTTTATTTAAATTGTCTGGTGTTTGGTTTTAACACACGATGGCGCTGAGGTGCAGAAAGCAAATAAATTATTAATTTTTTTAGTTTAGAATTGATTAGAAAGCAAAAAAAGTGTTTATCCAGTCTTCAAAAAATTCTTGGCTTTAGAAAATTTAATCAAAAAGAAAAAACACTCGAGAATAATGAAATTTTACTTGCATTTTAAATTATTTTTCTGTTGATTTTGTAATGTAATTTTTTCCTGGCAAAGATAAAGTCTTTCACCTAGGAAATATAAACCAAAATATCTCTAATTCAGTAAAATTCGTTACGTCATTGCTGTTATTATATATATATATTTTCCTTCATGACAAAAAATTTATATTCAGGAAATATAATTTTTAATTTAATAATTTGCCACAAACATAAAAAATAATTTGTATAATTACGAGAAATAAATTAAGTCTAAACAAAAACAAAAACTTTTTATAATTATAATCGCATTACACAACACAATACTTTCTTTTATTATAAGCATTTATATCAAGGCATGTAAACAACTTGTTTCCATCACTTGGGGGACCATCAAGGACGTGGGTAAATAAATATCAAAACATGACAAAACCTCATCAAAACAAGACGCAAACGTATCCAACTTGTATGAAATTTCTGATACCTGAGTACCTACACCTGATCTTTACCCTTTGTGATCAAACAGGTAAAATTGCTTAAAGTGACATTATATTCATGCCAATTATAGAATACTTGTATAGATATATCAGTTTCTATATATTATATGACATGACTTGTACTTATGCAATTATATGGTTCATAAATTTTAAAAATCTAGAGTCAACCAAAAGTGATATCATAAATAAAATTAATGCTTTTTTTTAATAAGAAGGTAATAAATGAAAATAAAATAATATGACAGTACACAAATCTCATAAATACATTTTGGACACATTTCTCACATTAAACAATGATATCGTTGCTATTTCCTGGGTTTTTAAACTCCATGTCTGGAATTTCAATGGGTTATTTCATGCATTATCTTTACTGAATGTAACTATTAGCTCAACAGCTGGTCAAATGAAATTTTACTATAAAAACACCCTTTCACTCTTCATTTGACATCTCCATTACCGAGGTAAGTGTATCTATATCTCTCGTTATTGCCATTCTACTGAACAAAATCGCACTCGACTGGTAAAGTGTCTTCACTTTATAGTACACCTTTTTAATTCGTAGTTCCAAAACTTATTCTTTAAATGAAACTTAACTTTTAAGGTGCGTTCAATTTGCAAAAGGAAAGAAAAATCTTTCCTTTTCTTACTTTTGCATAAGGAATGAACGCACTTAGTTGTTGTTCCTTTCCTTTTGTTTGCACATGCACAAATCCAAGTTTTAGCATGCTGTAATCAATCAAAAAATTAATGTAAAAATGGATCTTTCAATGGTAAAAAGATTCGTTTACATCGTAAAAACGAATGTTTTAATAGTAAATACATTCGTTTTCATTAAGACAAATTATTAATGGTCGTGTGAAAATCTCAAAAAGAAAACTAAAAGAAAGAAAAGGAACCGAATTCTACCTTTTGCTATTTTCCTTTCGGTGGCAAAAGGAAGTAAAATTTTATTTGCGAAAAGAAAGAAAAATCTTTCCTTTCCTTTCGCAAATAAAATTTTACTATAAAAACACCCTTTCACTCTTCATTTGACATCTCCATTACCGAGGTAAGTGTATCTATCTCTCGTTATTGCCATTCTACCGTTCAAAATCGCACTCGACTGGTAATATGTCTTCACTTTATAGTATAACACCCCCTTTTTAATTCGTAGTTCCAATACTTACTCTTTAAATGAAACTAAACTTTGTCAAATCGCCCTAGTATGTTAATTCAATTCTGATTGCAATAAGTTGATTGACAGATCCAACCTCCAATACTTCCTTTTATGAATTCGGAGGCCTGAGCGCCAGCTTTGCTTGCACACTTCACCGTTTTCCTCAATCGATTACGAATTGATCCACAAACGGCATCAAAAATTCACATTTTATTTTCCTTTCTGCTTTTCAGATTTAGCCAAATTCGAATCTAAGATGATAGCTTTGTTAGTCTTCTGTGCTTTTGCATCACTGCTCTCTCAAACAACTGCAGGTGATATAAGAAAACTTTAAATAAAATAAAATTGTGCATTAATATTTCCTAATGCTTTACAGACAAAAAGGTGGTCTGTTACTACGGCAGTTGGGCCGTATACAGACCAGGAGCAGGCAGATTCCCCGTCGAGGAAATCGACCCATTTATTTGCACACATTTAGTTTATGGTTTCGTTGGTTTATCTGGAACTAACACCATCCGTGTTCTCGATGCTTGGAACGACTTGCCAGACAACTGGGGGAAAAGTAAGTCAATTTGGATCCTTTTACAAGTATTTAATTCTATATTTTTAAATTAAAAACGTCAAGATGCATTTGGGAGATTCAACAAACTGAAGGAAGTCAACCCCAACCTGAAAACAATCGTTGCAATTGGCGGCTGGAATGAAGGTTCCACCAAATACTCAGTGATGGCTGCCACTAGAGAAACCAGACAAATCTTCATCAACTCAGTAGTTGAATTCTTAGAACGTTGGGGCTTTGATGGGCTGGATATGGACTGGGAATATCCAGGCTCCAGAGGTGGCAAAGCAGACGACAAAATAACCTTCGTGCTTCTGCTGAAGGAACTAAAAGAAGCTTTCAAACCGCGTGGATATTTGCTCACGGCAGCTGTGGGTGCAGGAAAAGCCACCATGGAAGCCGGTTACAACATCCGGGAAATGGCTAAACACTTGGACATCATAAACGTGATGACTTACGATTATCACGGCGGGTGGGAGAAGAATACGGGACATAATTCACCTTTATACGCAAGACCGGAAGAAACTGGAGCAGATGCATTACTCAACATGGTAAAATGATTATCTGATGTTCAGAATGTCTTTTAAAGCGCTATATAAGGTTTCACTTCCGTGTATTTCAGAATTATTCGATCAATTACTGGATCGATCAAGGAGCACCACGTGAAAAAATTATTTTGGGAATGGGTCTGTACGGAAGAGCCTTTACTTTACAACGAGCTGAAGACCATGGATTGGGAGCACCAGCACCACAAGCCGGTCAACGGGGACCATACACCAGAGAACCGGGAATGCTTGGCTACAATGAGGTAAAGAAGAGTTATTGAATAAGAATATCCAATTAAATTTAATTGGTGTTATTGACAGATTTGTGAGGGTATGACTAAAGGAGAGAAGTGGACAGTTGTGTGGGTGGATCATTATGAGGCTCCATATGCGTACAAGGATCGTCAATGGGTTGGATACGACGATCCCAGAAGTATCCAGATTAAGGTATAAATAAATTTTCGAAAATGTGGTAATAATGACTAATAATGACACTCTTGACAGGCAAACTACGCCAAAGACATGAATCTTGGAGGTGGAATGGTGTGGAGTATTGAGACGGATGACTTCCAAGGTATCTGCCATGGAAGAAGATTTCCACTCATTAAAATCATTCATGAAACTCTTCGAGGACCAATCGTCAAACCTGGTGAAGTAAAACCAACTGAAAGTCCAAGACCAACTGAAGGCCCGAGACCAACAGAAAGACCTAGACCGACTGAAGGACCTAGACCGACTGAAGGACCTAGACCGACTGAAGGACCTAGACCGACTGAAGGACCAAGACCAACTGAAGGACCTAGACCAACTGAAGGACCTAGACCAACTGAAGAACCAAAACCAACTGGTGAAGATCATGTCTGCACAAGTGTAGGTTGGTTCAGAGATTCAAAAGATTGTGCGAGCTATTGGCGGTGCTACAAGACTGGCGGAGAACTTCAAAAACAGGTGTGTAAATATATTTGATTGTGTAAGATGACAGATACATGACATTTATGTATAATTTTAGGAACTGCGCTGCCCTAAAGGAACCATTTTTGATTTGAGTGTGAAAGTTTGCAATTGGGCCAGATATGCACCAGGTTGTGAATTTGTTTAAAAAAAGCCGCGTCCAGCACTGATTGTCTTGTCTGCTATTTGTTTGTGTAATTTAATTGCACTGGGAATGGAATTGTATTTAGGTTTGTTTTTTAAATAAGTTAAGAAAATTTTGAGATAAATTTGATATGTATATTATAAAGTACATGTATAATAATATTAATATCTATCGTAATAAAATTATAAATATTTAAAAATAAAAATCGCAATTTTTTTCAAAAATTTAATGACACTCGTGAAACTTTTTCAGCTTTTGTAAAATGAATCATCACTCCAGATAAATTAGGTCAGAGAATACGATGATATTATGAAATTAATGTGATTTTTTCGGAGCAAACATATCCAACTTAAACGAAATTTTTAATATCTGAGTACCTACATCTGCTCTTGAATTATCCTTTGTGATTAAACAGCTGTGTTAAATAAAAATTTTAATATAAACACACACTTCATTTGAAATCTCCATTACCGAGGTAATTAGGTGAGTGTATCTATCTCCAACCTACCCAACACAATCGCACTTTACTGGTAATGTGTGTTTCCTTCCCGTAGACTTTTTTAATTCAGGGTTTTCGTTCCTTACTCTTATTGATTCAGTCGAGCCAGTTTTGGTGGCAATTCCGAGGCACACCTAGCTGTCGGATGAAAATTTCGAAAACGTTGTGCTTGCCGTGATTAATTTAATTATAATTTAAACATATATTGATTTTTGAACCAAAATTTCATGTTAATTTTTCAAAATTGCCCAATTTTTGTTCTCAATGTTTGTTATTGCAAAACAGCAGTTGTATACATACGAAAAAGAGTGTTCTTTTCTATTTTGAAAAATGAGCGTAAACATATGGGTCATATTCACGATCTTGAAATAATTCACAGTTGAAAAATTTCTAGTGAACGTGAACGTGAACGCCACTGCATCAAAAATTCATATTCCAACAAGTTTGGAGGATTGACTTATTTCAAACCAAAGATGATAGCTTTCTTAGTCTTCTGTGCTTTTGCATCATTGCTCTCATCATTGCAGTTGTTTGAAACTACTGGTGATATTAGAAATCTTTAAAAGAAAGAAAATTGTGTATTGATATTTTATGATGCATTATAGATCGAAATAACAAACCCTATAAGGTGGTCTGTTACTACGACAGTTGGGCCGTGTACAGACCAGGAGCAGGCAAATTCCTCGTCGAGTCAATCGTCTCAAATATTTGCACACATTTAGTTTATGCTTTTGTTGGTTTACACACCATCCGTATTCTCGACTCTTATCACGCCTTGCCAGACGGGGGGAAAAGTAAGTCCATTTGGATCCTTTTAGAAGTATTTAACTCAATTTTTTTAAATTAAAAATGTCAAGATGCATTTGAGAGATTCAACAATAGGAAGAACGTCAACCCAAACCTGTCAACAATCGTTGCAATTGGCGGCTGGAATGAAGGTTCCACCAAATACTCAGTGTTGGCCGCCACCAGAGAAACCAGACAAATCTTCATCAACTCAGTAGTTGAATTCTTAGAACGTTGGGGCTTTGATGGGCTGGATATGAACTGGGATTATCCAGGCTCCAAAGGTGGCAAAGCAGACGACAAAGTAAACTTCGTGACTCTGCTGAAGGAACTGAAAGAAGCTTTCGCACCTCATGAACTTTTGCTCTCAGCAACTGTGAGTGGAGTTAAAGCCATAATGGAAGCAGGTTACAACATCCGGGAAATGGCTAAACACTTGGACTTCATAAACGTGATGACTTTCGATTATCACGGCTCGTGGGAGAATACTACGGGACATACTTCACCTTTATACGCAAGACCGGAAGAAACTGGAGCATTGCTCAACGTGGTAAAATGTTTTTCTATTTTTCAGAATGTCTTCTAAAGCACTATATAAGTTTTCTCCTCCGTGTATTTCAGAATTATTCGATCAATTACTGGATCGATCAAGGAGCACCACGTGAAAAAATTATTTTGGGAATGGGTCTGTATGGAAGAGCCTTTACTTTACAACGAGCTGAAGACCATGGATTGGAAGCACTAGCACCACAAGCCGGTCAACGGGGACCATACACCAGAGAACCTGGAATGCTTGGCTACAATGAGGTAAAGAACAGTTATTGAATAAGAATATCCAACTAAATTTAATTGGTGTTATTGACAGATTTGTGAGAGTATAACTAAAGGAGAGAAGTGGACAGTGGTATGGGTGGATCATTATGAGGCTCCATACGCGTACAAGGATCGTCAATGGGTTGGATACGACGATCCCAGAAGTATCCAAATTAAGGTATAAATAAATTTTCGAAAATGTGGTAATAACGACTAAAGTAACACTTGACACTGTTCACAGGTAGACTATATCAAGAAAATGGGTCTTGGAGGTGGAATGGTGTGGAGTATTGATACAGATGACTTCCGAGGTATCTGCTATGGAATTTCATTTCCACTCACTAAAACAGTTTATAAGAAACTTATCGGAGATATAACTGTATCAAACCAGGTAGCAGACGGTGAATAGAATTGTATTTAGGTTTGTTTTTTAAATACCTAGAAAATTTTCTGATAAATTTTATACGTATATCATATATTACAGTATATGTATTACAATCTAATAAAATTAGAAATATTTAGAAATTATATTTTTTTTAAATTTAATAAAATCAATCATAACTCCAGACAAATTATGTCATATAATACGATATTATGAAATTGAACACATTCCAAGAAAATCTTAATAATCCAAAGCTTACCACTTAGACATTGTTAATTTTTCTCCAAAAGGCAAAACTGGTTGGCCATGATATATTCAACATGGCCTAGAGGGTGTCTTAAATGGAGTGCTGACTCATAATAAAGTCAGCAAGTGGCACACCTCATCCATTTGTATAAAAGTTCACAAGGATAAGTGCAAGTAGAGAAAATCAGCTCATATACGTAAGTGTATTTACCCAGTACCTTTCTAATTTCACTAACAATCTAGCAAAAGGTTACCACGTTTCTAAGTGATAAATATAGGAAATAATTTACCTTTTAAGGTCACACAATTCGCATGTAAATACAATCGAAGTAATCTTTTCGTAGAAATTAAGGCTTAGATGAATGAATGTCTCTCTTTTATTAATCTGTTGCTTCAACAGTAAACTAAAACAATACTAGAGTTGTATTTACTAAAAATATACATTTAAATGTATTATTCATCTTTAACTTTTAAGGAAATCTAAAAAAATATGTTTAAAAAAAATAATTCTGACCTTCGAGAGTTCAACTATGACCCACATTATGCATTTAACAGAAACTTGTAAAACAGCAATTCTAAATTTGTATTGCAGAAAAAATGAATTCGCAAATAAAAGTACTTTTTCTAGCATATTCAAGCTTGATGGTGAGTATATTTTGTACTATACACCTTTATGCAAAACTTATACACTTTTAAATTGACATTACAGGTGTTATTGTGCTGCAATACATTCCCACAAAACTATGTATCCAAAGAGCACCTAGGATCAAACAGTTCCATATCATCAGATAATTACAATGGTGATATAATAAAAAATAAAAAAAAATTCATAATTTTAGTAATGATTTTAAATTATATTTATTGCAGTTAGTTTGAGATGTGTGCCAGGCAAGATTGAATTACACTTCACCTTTGCAAATGAATTTCGTGGCATTGTGTTCGCACAAAACGACCGTAGCGAAGATTGCCAACTGAGAGGCAACGGAAAGCGAGATTATCTCATGACAATATCATTGCAAAAATGTGGCACTATCGAGGTATACTGTTAACACGTTTTGGTGCATCAAATTCGATTATTTCTTTCTTGTATAGGATCCAGAACGAACATTTACCAATACCATCGTGTTGCGTTATCATCCAATTTTGGAAATCGGAGGCGACGAAACAAAAACCATTGTGTGTAAATATGGCGAAGTGAGATTTGTGTTTGGAAACGTGGCTGAAAATGAAAGCACACCGTGATTATCATAACGTAATCGTGCGAAATAAGTGTTCAAATCAGCTTTCATTAATTGTTCTAATCAAATTGATTAATAATAAATAAATATAAAATCTTTCGATAATTATTAACATGTGGTTTTGTATAATTTAAAACGATACTACTTCATACGGTCAATGCTGAAATTCAGCACAACCTGAATGGAATACTTCCAAAAAAATAGATTTTGATTAAAAACACCTTTTTTTTCTTCCTTTCTCCGTGCTGTACTGTTATTTATTCACAAAAATACAAATAAAAATTCACCGATTCTTCAAATTACACGTTCAATGCCCAGCAATGTTCACAGCTGCAATAACCAACTCATTAAAGACAGCAGGAGACGTGACAGAGCAAAACAACAAACCAAACTCGCTTTCTTATTATAAGATTAAGATGTCACAACTTAATGCCATTTCTTCAAATTAATTTCCACCAAATAAAAGCCTCTTTTTGGCGTTATTCACTGCCGTAATCCGAGCCTAATCTCACGCAAATTACAGTAATCATTCATCAATTATTTATTTCAATAAACAAATCCATTTTTTCATCCCCACACTAACACACATACACTTTACTCAAATGACCCATTTTGAATTTACAATAGCCGCATAATCACTAGGATATTAATAATAAAACTTGCTCAATAATGGCGATGATCTCATGCCTATTTGAAATACCTGAGTCGGTTAAAGACTGAATTTATTCCATTACCCCACCACCCCCTTGAGAGCCAGGACAGGTTCTTTTCCTTCTTTCTTTTTCTCCCCTCGCCGGAGGGGCCGGCAAAACAGCCAATGGCCGAATAGAAAAGAGGAGACCAACATCATCCACCTGAAGGAGTCAAACCAAGGCCAAACGGACGAGACAGTCCGTGTCAACTGCATATATTTCACACCACAACAAACAAAAGTTGGAAATCTCGGCCAGCAAATTCGCGGATAACAAGGAAGCAAAAGAGGAGGCGATATAATGCATTTGTGTCATTCTAATGTCACTTTTCGTGATCCGTGAAGCCAGTGAAACTCGCTTCTCACCCTCTTGTTGAAATGGCATAACATAATGGCCACTTTGGGATTATCCAAGGTGTTTATCCTCGACAAATATTTCACTGAACTGCAGAAATTTTGGGAGACGGAACGAAAGTTACAAGGTAAAAATCAAACTCGTGCTTTGAAAACGTTAAGTACTCACACTTTTGTCTAATATATTTAACAATATCAACATTGAGTGATTGTAATTGCCTGGATCGTAATTTTGAGTTGACTAGACACAAGTAATGGATGAAAACTAGATCCTGGTAGCAGGGTGGTGGAAGGGGCTCTTATAACCTAATAATCTTTGGGGGTCTTCCATTTTTCTTTTTTACAATTTTACTCGTTTCTTATTTATTTATGCATTTATTTATTTATTTAAAAAAAATTATAAATCGAGTTTTTAAAATTATTATTTTAGTGCATCGTTGCAAAAATTGTCGTCACTTTTCTTCACATTGATGTACATTGTTGAGAAACATGTTTTTGAAAAAAAAGCACGTGTCCTCTAAAAGGTGGGCGGACTAAATCGCCAATTTTTTTTAACCTTGAGCTGACTTTGAGTTCATACACATTCCATTCATATGAAATATATTTTCCAACCCCACATACAATTCATTAAAACGTTACTACTGTTATAAACCGGAATAGGCCTACTCAAGGCTCCACTTAACGTTTGATTATTGTATAATAACGACGCTGTAATAAATTTATGCAACAGTAATGAGCGGGCAACTTCTCCATCATTGTTTTTAATGGCAAATACATTATTCCGTAGTAATTGCACACGGTAACTCGAACAGTGTATTACACTGGGGAATGTTCGAGAAGAGGGTCAAGCACGGTGGTTTTTTTTTCCAAAAAAAAAAAAAAAAAAAAAAAGAAAGAAAGAAAATCGTCAACCACCACCCATCGGAACCTTGAGAGTTGGCCTGGGAATGAACTGGGTTTGACCACAGTCCCCCTAAGGAAAAGAAACATCAATCAATTGTAAAGGGGCGGAGGAAAACTTCACTTGTCAAATTCCTCTTTTTCACCCCTTTAATTTATTTCTCTTTGGTGGCGGAAACTGTTTTCTCCAAAAACATTATTATTAAACCGACTTTTTCTTGTTTGCTTTCCAGATGCGTCTTCGTCCAACGAAGCCGTCCATCTTCAACAACGGCTCCGAAGTTTGAGTTGTGAGTTGGTCTCTCTGCGTTACCGGCTTCATGCTTCCGGAGCAAATACCCAAGCTACACCACCGTGTGACAACAATTCTACTGTTCCATATGGTACAATATGCTCAGTACAATCATTGGTGGACCGGTGTGCTTGTGTCTCCCGGTGCATAGCGTTAAAAAATGCGGAAATCAGTGGCAACTGCGCATAATTTTTAACAGAAATGAATTAAATAAAAAGGTCTGGGCAACCTGTCAAGATAATCATCGCATGTAACCAGTCACAGGTCATGCGTATGAGTGCCTGTAGGAGTTTTCGTTTCTCAGATGAACCCAATCACATCTTATTCTTGCAGGCATTTATAGCGAATTCTTCAACTCATTTTCGAGTTAGAAAGCCTGCCCCTGAAGGCCAGGATGCTGATCTAAGCGAAAGCCCGTCATTTCGCACGGAAAATATTAACTTAATACCTCGAAGCGAATTTTCCGCTTTCTCACCAGCAGCGCTCCTACGATTTTTCATTATTCAAAATGTCTCTGAACTCTGGCCCCATAAGTCCCAGTTCCTGCCTCAACACAAGTTTATTCACGTCTAGTTAGAACGGAATTTTATTGGAAAAATGTCATTACTTTTCCAGAAAACGAACACAGTCACTGAATTACAAACTGAGTTGGTGCAGCATCCTTGCAATAACTTAGAAAAAGCTTGGAATAATATAAGCAACTTAAGAGCACGCGAGGTCATTATAAAAGAAAGTTAATCAAAGTCTTTTCTTAAATGCTTCTATCAAAGCGAGCGGACAACCAGCATGTTTTGCTTTTTTGTGCCCTAAAATTATTATACATTCCAGAGAGAAAAAATTGAAATTATGTAGCAACTTGCCTGCAGTGAAGTTGGACAAAACGAAATTATAACTTATGAATGTGCAAAAGAAGTTTTAATAAAAAAGAAAAAGAATTATCTGCAATTATAGCTTAAAACTGCATTAATTTTCTTTCTTTTATGATAAGGACATTAAAAAATAGTGTTTAAAACAACTATAAACTATCAGGTTGTATCCTGCTTATATACAGATCTTTAATTAATCCGCGAGCCACGAGCAAAGTAGATAAATATTGCTATAATGAGATTTTTAATTTTATTTTTTTAGATGTTGGACTTTCCAAATCTCAACAAAGTCTCATGAGAAACAGTTCATATGCTCAAGTGAACGATTTGATCCACTTAACCGGACCACTAACCGAAGATGCTGTTATACGGACGTTACAAGCACGCTTTTTCAACGCCGACTTGTTTGTGAGTTTAAAAAATGACCTGTTATAACTTAGTTATTCTAACCACTATAATTGGAAATGAATATTATTTTTTTAGACAATGGTTGGTCCTATTTTACTGTCAATCAATTCCTACTCGGACGTTGGTAAACCATTAACTCTGAGCAGTCTTCGATCTTCGGCGCATTGCCCTCAGCTTCTGCAAGTGGTTCAAGAGGCAGTGACACAGCAGTCTGAGACTGGTTATCCTCAGGCTGTCATTCTCAGGTATTTGAATTAGACTCGACAAGAAATTAACTTCTCAAATAATAAAACTTGCTTTTGTAGTGGGAGCAGTGGAAGTGGTAAAACTCACTCTTCTATGGTACTTCTCCATCAGCTATTTGATCTAGCAGGAGGAGGATCTGAAACAGATGCTTTCAAGCATCTAGTTGCAGCTTTTACCGTTCTTCGGTCACTAGGAAGTGCCAAAACAAGCATAAACTCAGAATCTAGTCGCATAGTAAGTGCCCCTAATCTGAAATTATACTGAGAGTTCCCAATTGTAATAATATTCCAACTGGCTTATTTCGAAATTTGAAATTTGAAATTTGAAATTTTCCTCATAGGGTCATTTTATTGAAGTACAAGTGACTGATGGAGCGCTTTACAGGACTAAAATTCACTGCTACTTTCTTGATCAAGTAAATTCTCCTGTTTTTATAATAGTAAATGTAAATTTATTGTAAAAAATTGTGCTATTTCAGACTAGAGTTGTTCATCCACTGCCAGAAGAGAAAAATTATCATATATTTTACCAAATGCTTGCTGGATTAACAAGTGAAGAAAGAAGTAAGCCACTCCTACCTACAGCTCCATATGGGGATAATGGAAATGTTTATACTAATTTATGCAATGTTTTACTTTTTCTCTAGCCAAGTTGAATTTAAATGGTTACTCCATCCACAATTTGCATTATTTGAGTTGCGGCGATGTTGTGCAGAATGAGAAAGAAGATGCAAGTCGGTTCGAAGCTTGGAAAGTAATTAATATTGAATAAATGTGAATTTTAAAAAATTAACAAGAAATTTATTTTGTTTCGTTTAGTCCTGCCTGTCCGTATTAGGAATCCCATTTTCTGATGTTGTTCGAGTTCTAGCCGCAGTCCTTTTACTTGGGAACATTCAGTTTATTGAAAGCAAAGGAGTTGAAGTGGAAATAAAAGGAAATAATGGTTTGTTAAAACGTTTACTTGTTCTTTTTAATAGTCGATGCTTAAATCTTAATTACTCTTTCAAGAAATCAAAGCTGTTGCATCTTTACTCGGTGTATCCCCAATATCCCTCTTCTGCGGTTTAACCTCACGCACCCACAATGTGCGAGGTCAACTGGTCAAATCTATGTGCGATGCCAACATGGTAAAATACTCTACCCTTTGTAATCTCGTCGTTATTAAAATATAATTTCATAATTTCAGTCCAACATGACTCGCGATGCACTGGCCAAAGCTCTCTACTGTCGCACAGTAGCAACGATAGTTCGTAGAGCCAATAGCCTAAAAAGATTAGGATCAACTTCAGGCACCCTTAGTTCAGACAGCAATGAATCTGTTCATAATCAGACTGGTAAATATCTGCGATGACTGAAGAATTATTCCTACAGTTCGCGCCCGGTATCTTGATGCTAAATTCGTACTGCGCATCCCATTCTGCGCAGACGATTTTCTAATTCCAGTTGTTATTTAGCAGTATTATAAGCCTAATATTAAGCCTAATAATGCTAAAAATAAGGTAAATAAATAAAAATATTTTGGTACTACGCTGTAAATTACTTTTAATAATGAGTTTATTGTTCTTTATTTACTTTATTTTAGCATTATTAGGCCTAATATTAGGCTTAATACTGCTAAATAACAAGTGGAATTAGAAAATAGTTTGCGCAGAATGGAATGCGCAGTACGAATTTAGCATCAAGATACCGGGCGCAAAAGTAGTAAAGTCTATATTTTCTCCCTCTAATTGAAGATGTGAGCAGCCAACATGCATCGACAGTTGGATCTGGTGGAACCAAATGCTCCAAATCCATGACAGCATTAAATTCTGCTGTCCGACATGCTACAGATGGGTTCATAGGTATTCTAGACATGTTTGGATTTGAAGATGGAAGGGTATGGAAACTCAACCAGTCACTTTAGATCGATTTTTAGAATTCCGCTTTGTGTTTGATTATTTCTAGCCCAGTCAGTTGGAACATTTGTGCATAAATTTGTGTGCAGAAACCATGCAACATTTCTACAACACGCACATCTTTAAAAGCAGCATCGAGTCTTGCAGAGATGAAGGAATCAAATGCGATGTCAATGTGGATTACGTCGATAATGTACCCTGCATTGATTTGATTTCCTCTTTGCGGACCGGTCTTTTAAGCATGTTGGATGTCGAGTGTTCGATGAGAGGAACAGCCGAAACCTACATCCATAAAATCAAACTGCAACATGCTCACAATTCTAGGTGCAATTCAAAATACTGACAAGCAATTTGAATCCTGTATGTGAGCAAACGTTTTATGAGTTTTAGGTTACTCGATTTGAAACCCAAGGACTGTCGAGCATTTGGCATTCAACATTTTGCTGGAAGAGTCATTTACAATGCAACGACGTTTCTCGACACAAACAGGGACGTCGTGCCGGATGATGTCATTACGGTATTCCATAAACAAAAATGCAATTTTGGATTTGCTACACATCTGTTTGGCAGTGAACTTAAAACCACATATTCTCAAGGTACTAATTCACAAAATTGTATTCATTTTTAATCATTCTGTCTCATTAGAAGCTGCTCCGCGGGGCGTTTCATTCCGAATTTCACCTACCTCACATACTGATCTGTAAGTTTGATTTTTCTAAAGTAATTTCCATATGTGGCTTAATACATTGTTGTTTTTTACAGCCAAAATGGAGACGAACCAGTTTCCACATTAACTCAGGATTTTCATACCCGTTTGGACAATCTACTCAGGACATTGGTCCACGCCAAACCTCATTTCATTCGCTGCATCAGAGCCAATGATTTCGAAGAGTCGGGACGTTTTGACAGGGATGTTGTTATGCAGCAAATCCGAGCTCTGCAAGTTCTCGAGACAGTCAATTTGATGGCGAGTGGCTTTCCTCACAGAATGAGATTTAAAGTGTTCAACTGTAAATACCGATGCTTGGCACCTTTTAAGAAGGTCAGACGAACCGATGACAAAGCCATCGACGACTGCAAAGTAGGATTACATACAATCGATCAACCATTGTGGTTGTAATTTATAAATAATTTAATTATTTCCAGCTTATTTTGGAATGCTTTTCTCGTTGCGTGGAAGCAGCACCGAAACGATCGTTTGCGAGCACATCGTGGGCTTACGGCAAACGACACATTTTCCTAAGCGAGGGTGCTCGGCAACAGTTAGAAATGGTCCGAGAAGATAAACGCCATTCTAGTGCCATATTAGTACAGGCCGTGTGGCGAGGGTGGCATCTACGGAAAGGGTGGTCACAATTAAAGAGGAATCTGGAAATGCAAGCTCGGTCCCGCCAACAAGGGTATGAAAAACTCGCAAAACAATCATTCCTAATGCGATTAATCACACAAATTCGAAAAATGCCTTTGTAAATGTGAATTCAAACGTGAAATGTTATAGTTTTCTGCGATTCTCGTTGAATTAGTGTTTCCGGTAATACGAATCGGCCAAGGCCTCAACCGATAGCCGGAACGCCACCTCCGGATTTAGAAAAATGTGACCATAAGGCTATTCAACACACGTGTTCTATTTTCGGATTGGATTTGGTGAGAAAAATAACATTTTATGTCACGGAGGTATATTATAATTCATTGAAACTTGTGATTTTAGGAAAGGCCGCCACCCGTACCACCAAGCCGGCCGTACACAGTTACAGGGAATACTAAAATGGGTTACCCTCAGACAAGAATTATGAAAATGTCTTACCCAGGTATATAGCAAACTGAATTTCTACTCGATATATGTGTTAATAAAATGTATCGTAATTTTCAGCCGATGGAATTGAAGATAAATGTCTACCGAAAGGAGAAGCGGTTACTGTGGTGGGTGCGTCTCCTCGCCGTGGTCATTTGTTAGTGGACCACAACAACCATACGCATCATGTTCCTTACCAATTCATGGAATTGAAAGCAGCAAATCCTACGAGTGGAGTGGATATATGAGTAATGATTCTTGCCAATGATCCAAATTGTGTGAATATCGTCCATTTTTTGTAGTGGAATTAGTTTTATCGTGACGATAAACGGTCTACTGGTGTGCCATTTTCTTACGAAGTACAAATCATACTTTTTTAAAGCTTAAAAAGCTATTAAGTTTGTGTAACATGTACAGTTTTTATATATACGTTTATTGTTACGGTTTTTATGCGACTGGATATATCCAATATTTTGTAAGCGATCATTTAACATTCAGTTGAAAATGTCCTGATTGGAGTTGGAGTTATTTTGTCATTTTTTTCATTTATAATGGTTTTGATTATTTCTTTTTTTATGAAAAATAAAATCCATTGCAAAAGTATTCTAGCGAGCTCGTTATTTCAATCTCGTTTTATTATTTAGTACAAAATGATTCCACGATTTAAATTGCGTCATTTTCTTAATTTGTGACATGAATTGTTTACAACAACCGACTTCAGAGTCAAAATTACGTGATCAAGCGATCACAATTAGCAAGTATACCACCCAAACCATATTTAAAAAAAAAGGTTTTCAAAAAATAATAATGATACAAAAGCCGTCTTAAATTGACCACGTTTTAAACTGAAAACAGTGTTTTCACTTGTTCCATGGTGTCTTCGGGACAGGTAACGGAATGCCCAATTGTTCTTGGATCGTTAAAAATCTCATGATCATTTCCACCCTTAAAAATTAATTAAATTAAATTTTAAAAAATGATGGAAAATTTTGAAATTCAAAATTTATTCTTACATCGTAAACTTTGTCGCCGAAAAAATGAATCTTTTTAACTCCATTTTGTTCTAGCAGTTTTATGCAATATGTTTTATCCCACCCTGTAGGGAAAACGTCAAAACTAATCTGCCCACCTACAAATTAAAAAATATATATATATACTCCTAATTTATAAAAAGAATTAGAATTATATCATTTAAAATACCAATGGAATATGTAAAACTTAAGTCTGGAAATTCCTTTTTCAGCTTAATAATCAAGTTATTTCGTATATTTTCTTGCTGGGGGTAAAGTTTACATAAATAAAGCGGAATTTCAGTGAATATTTTTAGATTACTAACTTTATCGAATTTCTCAAATGCATCTCGTTCGGGCTGTGAACAATTTCGTCCCACCGGTGAAATATTAATCATACCTTTGCGGTACTCTATAAATGTTCCTCTAAAATGCAAAATATCATCTGTTCAAATTCAATTTTTTTTTGCATAAAGTATTACAACCTTTTAAACGGTAAATTTATTTCAGAAAGGTTCTTCAACGTTGCGTTTATGAATTTCTGTATCGTTTCTTCGTCAAAATGCGATATTAAACTCTGAAATAAAAATTCAAAATGTCGGCTACAAATCAAAACTCGATCCTTTACCTCCGTGTGAAACAATTCTCCATTTTTATAAGCGACTAAACCATTTTCACTGAATATGTACTCATATTTTGAAATAGCTACAAAAAAATTCATTTTTTTTTTACCTTTAGAATTAATAAATTAAAACAAAGTATTATACCACTAATTCCCCCTATTTGCTCCGCAATTTTATTTATATCTGAACCTCCAACAAGTCCAACTGTGCAATGTTGATTCAATTTCTGAAGGAAATCATCCATAGATTTTGACATATTCTGGAAGAAAATAAATAGTATATAGTGCTTGTTATTATATTTTCATTGGTAATCGTTACTTGTCGAGGCGGGGTAACGGTTCCATCGACATCAAATAAGCAAATAACATCTTTTTGGATGACTGAACTCATTCCGCAACTTAGAATTTTGAACCGGCATCCACGTCGAAAAAACAGCCGGCTAATCAGCCTCATTTTCACGAATTATTCTTGCCAACTACAATCAAAGTAATTTATCATTTTAGTACAGCAAGTAGCTATACTCGATGACGCCAGTAGGCTGATCTGAAAAGCTAGGATTTCAGTTTTTAGAGATCTTCAATTTTAATCGTAGAATAAATCCTGTACGTGAGCTGAGAGGATGGTTTCTTGATTTTAGTCATATACAAATACTCATCTTTATTTTATATTTTATTTAACGATGATGCCGTGGAAATTGAAAATAAGTATATATAATTCTGTTGGAATCGGATATTTATGTTAATGTACGTATTTATTTATTTATTTATTTATCGTATTTATTTTGCAGTTGTTTTGGGTTCGTTTGTATTATGGTGTGCACTTCTTTGGTTTATCTCATTTCACTTAGAATGGAATAGAAATGAGCAACAAGATCAAATATCAGATGGTAAACTACAATTTTTATTACACATTAAAACCCCTTAATACACATTTCCCTCTTTCAGAAATAAATATGAAGATGCAACGAAGATTACTTCCATATTTTGCCACCAAAAATGCCAATCCGGTCCAAGTTTTTCTAGCATCGGATGAAGATTCAATCGCAGGAATGATAGCAGCGATTAATAGCATTATAACAAACACTAGATATCCCGTGCACTTTTATCTGGTCACTAACGAGCTCAAAACGAGACATCTAAAGTACGCATCTTAAAAATTACGAACCGAAACTCATCGGTATTTTAAATATTTTAATTTATTCCAGCGCTTGGATTGAACGAACAAAACTATCCAATATTGTATACACACTCAACATATTCCCGTACGATTGGATCAAGGGGAATGTGTTCCGAAATAAAGCGGACAAACCAAACTACGTAAATCTAGCATTATTGAAATCATAAAAAAATCAAATGTTTATTTTAGGATTAATTTTTATACGTAGATGGAATATGCAAAATTTTTCATCCCTTATTTGTTCCCAGATCTTAGAGGCATTTTGGTTTACATTGATAATGATGTCATCGTTCAAGGAGATATTATGGAATTAGCAAATACTCCGATTAAGGATGGCACTTACGGCGCATTTTCTGAGGATTGCCACACAGTTTCCAAGAGATTTAACCCGATCAAAGTAATAATCGATCACTGTAAATGCTCTCAAAGACTAAACGCGGTAGCATTTACACTAAAATAATGCTAAAATTGACCAAACCGATTGAATTGATTATATCTTGGTGTTCTTTCGAGCATTTACGGTAGTTTATGATATTTTTTTAAATTCATAGTTTCTATTTCCAGACTACTTACTCAAGTTTCATCAATTTCAACAACGAACATATCAAGAAACTCAAAATCAAGCCAAATGCATGTTCCTTCAATACGGGTGTGTTTACCGTCAATATAACCATGTGGCGGGAAGCTAATCTCACTTCTCAATTAACCCATTGGTCGGGCCTAAACAAAAAGTTGGTTATTTAAAATTAATTTTTTATTTTACGGTCCTACGATTGAATTAAATCTTTCAGGCAGAAATTGTACACGAATGGTGGATCACAAGTTCCTATTTTGATCGTTTTCTACAATAAAATCTCGCAACTCGATCCCCTATGGCACGTTAGACACTTAGGTAAAAATACAAAGAATATTTTCTTTAATTTTCAATTAATAATTGGATCTCTTTTCACAGGGGTGAGTATCGTAACACACTACTCGCGGCCGTTCCTCCGCAGCTGCAAACTCCTGCACTGGAGCGGCAACTACAAGCCGTGGAGTGGCCGGTCGGCGGACACGGACATCTGGGAGAAATACTTCATCCCCGATCCTACCGGCCATTACCAATTGCCGCGAAAGAAAACACGATAAACGGATTCTAACATATTTTATTATAATAGACGAAACTGTTATTGTACAAAATTATTTTTACCCAAAACTACTTTATATATACACGCGTTTTTATACTATTTTTTTTTTCCTTCTAGCTGTTTGTACGAAATTTAATTCAAATAAAAGTTCGAAGCCCATTTCTCTGTCGGATGTTGAACCTCGTAACTACTCCTTGCTAGGCGTGAATTTATTTCCTTCCATCGCAGTGTGTCGGGTCTGGCGTGCGAAGACCGGGCTAGCTCGCTCGGCCAACGGGGTTCGATGGCTTGCCAAGCAATAGGCAATGAGTCTGCTTTTTGGCCTCTCAAGTTCCAGTCTTTGGTTGTTATTTCTTTGACCGGCACCACGTTGGGTTTCGGAGGTCGCGGTTTCGGGATGTCAAAGTCCGTTTCGCGCTGTTTACCCCACCATCTGAATTGCCTAGAGTATGTACTTGTTGGATGTGCTGTAAAATCCTCGTCACTTTGCCATTCTTCTTGTTTTCCTTCGTACAAACCCCAATTTGTGGGCAAATCTAAAGAAAACGTGAGTTACTCCATCTTCTAGTATAGTTGTGAATGCAATTTACGCTTTTTTACGATTCAACCATAAGAACTGTGGACTCTGTAACTTAGTTTTCTGGTTAAAGCGATCAAAATAACATTTTGCGCACATAAAATTTGTGAATTTCATTGTTTTTAACATTATTTCTCAGGATTGAGCATCATGAGATTCACTTCCATATAAAACAGCTATCCACAAATCTACTGGAATTAGACTCTAGATAAAGACCGATACCGGGTTTTCCAAAATCGTTTGGCTTTTTCTTTGAAATTCCTCTTTGAAACAAAGTGGGCTTCCCATCTAAATCTTGCCCAGCTCGGAGTCTGCGTTGATTTTCACTATCTCTGAGGATTTGGCTGTTGAGTGTCATTTCTGTTGGTTGTTGCTGGGGTTCGATTATTCTACTTGTAGTTTCGGTTTCGGTTGTAGGGTGTTTCCGGTTATTCGGCTTTGCTCTGTGAAATTGGCGAGTCTGTGACTGCTGAAAATAAAATAAGAGCGGACTATTCTTTTTTTTCTTCTTTGCAATATAAATTACTTTCATAAAAAATATGTGAAAAATATGAATAGAAATACACTGAGAATTTCAGAACAAGTGGTCTGATCGGCAGGGCGCAACCAGCCTTCCGAATTGCTCGCACCTTTTTTGAATTCAGTACTCATTTTAAATGTTAAAATTTTAAAAGAAAAAAATATAGTCCGGGAAAAAAAATTATTCACGTTTTTCAAAAGATGGTTAATAGTTGCTTAGCAACTAACTAAAACGACTTCCGCTACCACTACGCTATCTATGGGCAAAAGTGAGTTAACACAAACATGGCGTCTACATGTGCAAATTTTGCTTTCAAACGATGTTTAACGCGATTTATTAAATCCTACAAATTAAATACACTCGTCGCAAGAAATTATACGGATGGATTTTCAAGACGTGGTAAATTATAGATGTAAAATTTGAATTGTTGACCGTCAAATTCTTTGTTTTAGCGACACTAGCGTACACCGAACTTGACCCAGCTCCGTATTTCTTCGATGAGAAAGTTCAAAAAATCCTAACAAACATCACCGGACTGGAATTAGAAAAAGTGTACAAACCGAAACAGATGATCCCGTCCAATCCAGAATACAAATTCGTAACAACCGAAGAACTTGAAAAAGTATTTTATCCAATTAAAACTTTAAAAAAGTTGAATAAACATCTAAAAAATGCTAAAAACGTCGTTTCAGATGATTGACAAGGCGAAAAAACGCACGAAACAGAAACTACAAATGCCACCAGTCTTACAAGAACGAAAACCCATCACCGAAGTCCTTTCCCGAGATCCAGAGTTAAAAGGATTTGAAAATCACACGTTAATCTTCACAGACGTGTCGTACGGACTTTCTGACCGAGTAAAAATAAAAAATGAAAAATAAAAATTTATTATTAAAAAAATAATAATATTTTTTTTAAAAAAAAAAAGACTCGGTTCATTGTGGCTCGAGATACAGATGGGACTTTACGCAAGGCATCGTGGGAAGAACGAGACAGAATGACGCGATTGTTTTTCCCAAAACTTAAATGCAAATTGACAATGCCAAAGATGTTCGAGGATGAACATTTGGAGGCGGTTTTGAAGAGAAGGGAATATTTATACGTTTTAGACCGGGCGTGCGTACAATTTGAACCCGATGATCCGAATTACATCCGGGTAAATTAAAGTATTACCTCGGTTTGTTTGTGTTTTAATTAAATTGAGTTTATAAAGGTGACGACTAAAACGTACGATCATGTGGATTCGACTGCAAGTTTTGACGTGTTGCGTTCAACGCGACATTTTGGACCCATGGCGTTTTATTTGACGTTTTATAAGAAAAATGATAACTTAATTCTTGATATGATTCAACGCGAATTGTAAATTTATTTTGCCAATTTCTGTTGTGCCGTTGATGGAGTTTTTGGTTTGTTATTTCCTTTCAGAATTGGCAACGTAACGGAGTTGATTCAGTTGTTTTACATCCTACATCCTGAAAATAAGCAATCGACGAATATTGAGCTTTCGAATCAAATTGATTTCATCCAGGTATAAATTGGAAAGAGTTTTTAAATTGATTTAAATTATTTTAAATTATTTTTTTAGGATTTTGTTAAGCAATTTAGCAATAAATCGGCTTACATAATGGCCGCTTTGCAATCGTACCAGCAACTGCAGCAACAGAGATTAGAGACGGAGGAAGGAATTAAAATTGCTCATGGATATTCGGACCAATAGTTTCCAACTCATAAAAATTCAACACATGTACGAGTTAAAATAAAAATAGAACGGAAAATAGCTGCTTTTATTTCGATAAAATAATTCTGAAGGACGGGGATTGCCACAGTGGCGTAACGTCCACAAACGAATTTTAAATTTTGAATTTAGATTCAAATGTTGAGATCGTCGTCAGGATCTTCTTCGTCAAAATCATCGTTTTCGTCGTATTCATAAATTATTTCACATTGACTACTTTTCCTGAAATAATTATCGAATAATTATCAAATAAATAAATAAATAAACAAATACAATACTTAGTATAAGGTAAAACTAATTGATCACGAGCCGCTTTCTCTTTATCTTCCAATTCCAATTTAAATGTTAATCCAGATGTGGGATCCGGCTATAGGAATAAAAATATATAAATTATTGACCACTGATTTACGTTAAAATAAATAAATCACCTTCTGTTGCATTTCATCTCTCGCTGAAGGTATCACGTGTGGCTTTAGAATTTGAATATCATAATTATTTGAAATTTGGAAATATATTTTCTAAAATAAATCAAGAAAAATTAATTACCAAATGTTGCAATTGTAATAATTATGTCGTTACCTCTGTCGATGGTTTTCCATTTCTTTTGTGTAAAATATTGCAAGTTATCACCCCATTCGTAGCGGGAGATAAAAACAAAATAGTTGAAGCGACATTCTCTAAGCAATCGATGATAAAATCGTTTCTCGAATGGTCATGGAACAAACACAGGAATTTCAGCTTCTTATCTAAAATTAAAAAGAAAAATGAGCACATTTTAAGATAATAGAAATGCTTAAATATATATTAGAAACAACCTGAATTTGTACAAAATCTTTGTAAGCGTTTAAAAATGGCGCAGATTTCCGCCATTGACTTCTTGAGCACTAAAGAACTGAGTGAATCGATCGCAATTAAAAATTCCTTTCGGTGATTAGTTATTAAATGCGCTCGAAAGTGCGCTTCTAAATCAGTGTCGCATGTGACTTGATTTGAAATATTCGTGTCATTTTTCCATCCAGCTGGATCCGTGTAGGCGTCGTGGTAAATTATTTTATTCTTTTTAGTTGAGGGAATGTAACCGGGTGGATTGTTGTATGTTAATATGTGGATTTCACATTCCCTCTTCAAATGCCCGTTTACGAATGCACGGAATAAACCGCGGCCTTTTAGATGGGCAAAGTCTGTCAGTAAAAACAAAATAACTTAAAACAAATTGTCAGTTATGAAAATCAGTTTACAAAACCTTCGATCACAATAAATTGCCAATCTTCTTCACCAGAAATCAAGTTTTTCAACATATTTTCGTGACTTTAAATTCCAAACACGCGTTACAGCAGTGGCGCGAAAGTTCCCGTATGCGATACACAGATACCAGTAACTCTCTCTCACGACAATGGGGAACCGGCGCTTGGGTTCCGATTTTCCCTACCAGAGCGGCGCAGGTGGGCAAAAAGGACTACAAGGTCACTATTGCAGTGGTAATAAAATGCCACAATTTTTTTGTGTGCCAGGCTGTAACAGCAGGAAAGGTGGCCATGGTTTCCCAAATCAACTGGCTAGACTAGAAATAAGAAAGAAATGGATCATTACAATCAAAAAATTCAGTCAAATTGTCTAAATAAGCCAAAGTTGTACCAACCAGGCAACCAACTAAAAATGAAGTTGTTTGCAGTCTTCATTTCACAAAAGCCATACTGGGTACTGATTGAATGAATGTTTGAAAGGTTAAAGAATAAGGAAAATATAAAAATAAGAAAAAATAAAAATTTAAAAAAATTTAAAAAAAATTTTAAGAAATTAAAAAAATTAAAAAAATTTAAAATTAAAAAAATTAAAAAATTAAAAAGTGAGTTTTTACCTAATAAGTTAGACTGTTCTTGGTTCTTGAGTGAATGCTTAGGTAACTTGGTACAGAGTGACAATATTTTATTGAAATGGGATTTATGTAGCAAGTAGGGGAAGGGTTTTGGTCATGTGACCATATCAGGATATTGGACATTTCAATTTCTTCTTCTGAACACCTGTTCCCTCTTTTTCTAACAATATCTACATAGATAGCAAGATGGCATAGGTGGCAAGCGTTTCTTTATTCCAACATAAAATCATAGAAATTAATAAAATAATAATAAAAATTATAATAATAATATTGATGAAAAATATTTTTTTTATGTAAAATAATCTAATTTTTGCTGTATTTAGAATTTATTTTCTTTTTTATTATCACGTTTGATCTATTTTTAAGTTTGTGGATTTATTTTATCCATTTTTTTATTTTTTTAATAACAAAATCAACACACAGGTGCAAAGTTTTTTATTTATTTATTTATTTTTCTTTTATGTTGCACAAGCCAAAAATGATTTTTGTTGAAAATTTTATACATCAGTTCCTAAATTCCTATCATTTACTTATTTATTTAACCAAGATTAAATAAACTAACTTAAATCAACAGTAGTGAGTACCAGTGCAACACTGTGGAAGGCCTTTTTGCCCACTAGCGCCACCCCAAGTGGTGGCGGTTGTATGAACATCCGCTGGTTCCCCATTGCACAAACTATGCAGATAAATAAAAGCTGTACTAGAAAAGAAGGAATATTTTTTTTTTGGAAATCCAACTTTCGCCGTGAAAAATCAATATTTTCAATGCGGTAACCGCAACGAAGCGATTTTTAAAGCGATTCATGGCCGCCCCTCTCTATTCACTCGAATAAAACTCGAATAAAATTTTAAAAATTTCCAAACAAAGTGTTTTGAAGCCATCATTCAATTTTTAAAAAAAACCTTTTTATTTTTAAAGGCTTTTATTTAACTTGACTTGAACGTTTATGTGTTTCAACTTCTGGTTTGTGTAATTTCCAAAAAATCAATTAAGCATAACAAAAAATTAAAATTTGGGCTTCGCGGTACTACAGAACGGATCATTCCACACTTTTTTTTTAAAAAAAAAGAAGATTCATTTTTAAGCGCTGTGTGTTTTAGGCATTTTAGCTAATCCACAGATTTGACAAGTTTTCGATTGACAACACGCATTTTTTTATATTAATTCATTGAATTTTTCACGATTAATACCTTATTCAGTATAAATATTGCAACAATCCAATATCGCACACGCATTCGCAAGAAGGGATAATCGCACAGGCCTATTTCTTGACCATTTAATATTTGTAACATCATGTTCCTCCATTTCTTTGAAGATTTCAGAGCTTATTCAAGCTTACTGCATTTGGAAGCTTTGCAGTCAAATCCTATCGTTCTCACATCTGTCCATCTACTGACCAATTGGAATCACGCACCATCGACTAACTCGCACAACCACGAACTAGAAGCGCTATTGCGTGAGTGCAAATTAGCCACTAATTAATCTTTGACACTGGATGTTTTGTTTTCGGTCAACAGATACGTAAGTGAGCAGGAAAAAGCAGGTAGCTCGCACCAGGTGGTTCGTGGCTTACACCCTCATTCGAAATCCAAGTCTGATCGGGTTCCGAGGAGTAAACAACGCATTGTCCGTTTTGGAAGTTTTAAACCAACCCGTGAAAAATGAACGAGAAACAAACGTGTAATTCGACTCGCTCGATTGCCTTTTGCTTCTATTCGTTCAGCCATCTCCACTGATGCCATGATCAAAAGTCAATATTCTAAGTTATGCGAATTTTCGTATAGCTTCTGACAAGATGTAGAACTATTTGTTTTGTACAGCTGTTCGAACGGTTTATGGACTATATATTATGTATATTTTTAACGTCATAAGGAGAAACCAAAGATGCTCGTAGTTTCTGTATTAATGTTTGTTAACGTCCGCACTGTAGCGCCATGAAAATACGGTAATTTGTAAATGTCATGTAGTAAGAAACATGGAATCACGTTTGGATTTGTGACATGTAAATAAAATATTAATATGTTGTCAGTATTGTGTCATGTATAAACAAAAAAGATGAAATAAATCGTGGTAAACGGGAGTAGAAAAGTGGCAGATTGCGGTTTGTTTGGTGAGATAAACAAAACAGAGCCTGGAAGCTGTTTAAAGACTAAAGAGCTGCCAAGACCTGCAACGAGTGACATGCAATGCAGCGAAGAAAATTGGGTAGCTTGAAACGAGCACCCTGATGAGAGACAGAGCCAGAGCCAGGAAAAGGGCATCTGGCCTGGCGGCAGACAAGTGTTGGATAAGGTCACTGACATGCGCAGTAGTGGCTCGTAGTCGTAATAATAATATAAAGGAAATAATATTCTAACTTAGCCTCGAAGTAGGTCACGCACATGCGCCGTAAGAACCAGACTGCAGAAGAGCAATACGACACGATGTCTCCAACTCCAACCATTGGCCTGTATATTTAGATTTAATCTTCAGCCATCCAATCGTTTCGAGGTAGGAAGTTGAGTTAGTTTATCTTAAATTATTTTTAAGATTGTAAATGTTTCAGAATAGTTTAAAAACAGCGGAATAATTTAACGAATTTTGACATATTTCGTTTTTTTTTTGAACAGAAGGCCCACGCTGAAATCAATCTCGCCACCATTGTTAACAACTCAATCCGAAGCATACGCCTTGATGGAAAATAAGGTTTCCTGACAACCTGGGCTTCAAAACATCCTTTGGTAAGTACTCTTTTCAAATTTAACAACATTTTAGGAAATGATTTAAGAAATCAGTAATATTTTTAATGTTTATAAAAGGCATTGTAAAAAATGGTTGAATTCAAACAATTTGAATTGGGGTTTGAATTGGGAGAAATCCACGCACATGCGCAGTAAGAATCAGATTGCATTGTGGGAAGGAGGACAGTATGTGTTCTGACGCGATGTATACGACAGCAGCAACCATTGGCCCGCACATTTAGAATGAATCTTCAGCCATCCAATCGTTTCGAGGTGGGAATTTGAGTTAGTTTAGCTTAAATTATTTTTAAGATTGTAAATGTTTCAGAATAGTTTAAAAACTGCGGAATAATTTAACGAATTTTGACATATTTCGTTTTTTTTTTTTGAACAGAAGGCCCACGCTGAAATCGAATCTCGCCGCCATTATTAACAACTCGATTCGGAGCCATCCACTCCGCCTTGATGAGAAATCAGATTTTCTGAGCTTCAAATTATACTTGGGTAAATAAATTTTGGCTCAGATATTACTTATGAATAATAGAGGTTTTGCGATTGGACTTTTTTCAAACTTATAACTTATAACTTATAACTTATAAGTAAAAAGTATAAGTTATACGTTTGAAAAATTGAAAAATGAACGTATAGATTTGAACTATACGTTGCCCTATACGTTGCCCTATACGTGCAGTACGTATAGGGCGCGCATGCGCATTGGTCAATAATTGGCCAAAACAAGGCGCCATTTTTTTTAGCGATAGATCGCCTCGTGTGTGGCCTCGTCAAAGCGATGTTTGGACGCATTATTGCGATTGAATGTGGCCGAACATCGCCCGCATTCGATCACACAAATGCGGGCGATGTTCGGCTGCATTCGATCGCTCAAATGCGACTGAACATCGTCCGTATTTGTGCAATCGAATGCGGCCGAACATCGCCCGCATTTGTACGGTCGAATGCGGGCGATGTTCGACCGCATTCGATCGCTCAAATGCGACTGAACATCGCCCGTATTTGTGCAATCGAATGTGGCCGAACATCGCCCGCATTTGTGCAATCGAATGCGGCCGAACATCGCCCGCATTTGTACGGTCGAATGCGGGCGATGTTCGACCGCATTCGATCGCTCAAATGCGACTGAACATCGCCCGTATTTGTGCAATCGAATGCGGCCGAACATCGCCCGCATTTGTGCAATCGAATGCGGCCGAACATCGCCCGCATTTGTGCAATCGAATGCGGCCGAACATCGCCCGCATTTGTACGGTCGAAGGCGGGCGATGTTCGGCCGCATTCAATCGCACAAATGCGGCTAAACAAAGCTTTGACGAGGCGTGCAGGGAGGTAGAAAAAACACACAAACACACACACAATAATTTTCATAAGAAATAAAAATAAATAAATGAATAAATAAAAGAAAAGAAAAGGTATAAAAATTTAAGAACACTTTAACAGATATCACTTTTAGTTTTTATATGTAAAAGTTATATGTTCCAAAAAAGTTCAATCGCAAAATGAATGAACTTATAACGTATAACTTATAACTTATAACTTATAGGTCATAAATCTATAAGTTATAAGTTATAAGTTATACTTATAAAAAGTGAAATCGCAAAACCTCTAATAAATTTTCAAAAGAAATTTATTTTTTCCCTACTACAGTTCGTGCACGGTATCTTGATGCTAAATTCGTACGCGGCATACTGCGCAGACGATTTTCTATTTCCAGTTATATTGCAGTATTAAGCCTAATATTAGGCCTAATGATGCGAAAACAAGGTAAATAAACAAAAATATTTTGGTACTAAGTTGTAAATTACTTTTAAATATGAGTTTATTGTTTTTATTTACTTTATTTTAGCATTATTAGGCCTAATATTAGGCTTAATACTGCTAAATAACTTCTGGAATTAGAAAATCGTCTGCGCAGAATGGGATGCGCAGTACGAATTTAGCATCAAGATACTGTGCGCGAACTATAGTTTAATGTGGTGTCCTCCCGTTTATAATAAATTTTTTCGATTTTTTTCTTTCGACTTTAATCATTTTGTCATGTTTTTGAGCATTCTTACACTGTTTGAACCCGATATAGCACGATTTTATTTTACACTGTTTGAACTTGGTATAACACGATTTTTATTCAGTTCATACGTTTTTATAATAATTTATTAAAAAATTCTTGAAAAGTATTGAAATACCTTTAACAATAGTTTCACATTATTTTAAAGTAAATTTTTTCAAAGTTAAACCAAAAAAAAAAATATTAAAAGTAAAAACATCATATGCGTATTTGTTAATTTGTGATGCAGTGAAGCATCTAGTGTTAACTGACAACGTAAAAAGTTTAAAAACGCGTGTTATTGAGGTTAAACAGTTGTAAAAGCACGAAAAAAATTAAAAAATTGATTTTTTGAAAACTTTTATTCACCTACAAGTAAAACCTCCAGCCAGATTAGAATTGCAAGAACAATTTGGAATTTTATATGAATAATGGGGGAGAAAAGTAAAAATAAGAAAAATATTAATAAAAATATATATTTTCCTTTGAAAATTTATTATTTTAAATATTTTTGTGTAAATTATGTATTTAATTTGCTTTCCTCTTTATTTCAGATTAAATATCAGCCGCAATAATGACACCACAATTGGCCTTCGTCGACATCATGTTCGAGTTCGACGAGAAAATGCACAAACATACACTTGTGTAAGTAAATCTTAAAAAATTCATTATTTACAACTTAATCACTTTATAAATCGAGATAAATTCCGTCTCAAATTCAATACGAATTAAGATATGCTGGTTGAATATTAAAATTTTAAAAGAGATTTATTTTTTCTACAAGCTTATTGTAAAGATTTGAGGCGCCCCTTCTTTATGTAATGATCCTGCACGGCGATACTTGGTTGGAAGGACTGTAGAAAGATTTTAAAACGTGTGTTATTTAGGTTTTTAGGAAATAATTTAATGAATTTCGGTATTTTTAATTTTTACGAAACTTGCTGAATTTGAACGAGTCTGTTCGTGAGCACATATACTTGGGTTAATAAATTTTGCCTCAAATTAGATGTGAATATGAATATGAATATGAATATTAAATATGAATAATAAATTTTCAAAAGAAATTTATTTTTTCCAACTGGTTTAACGTAGTGTCCTCCCGTTTTTAATACGTCTTACAGTTTTATCGATTTTTTTTTCGATTTTAATCAATTTGTTATGTTTTTGCGCATTATACTGTTTGAACCCGATGTAGCACGATTTTACACGCTTTGAACCCGATTTTAGACGTTTTTGCATTATTCTATCCGAATTTTACATGAGTTCACACGTTTTTATAATAAGTTATTAAAAATATTTTGTAAAGTTTTGAAATACCGTACTGCCTCATTTAAACGCCCTGGCGTTTAATTTTTTTTTGGGCCGACCTTCTCTCGGCGGGGCGGCGCGCGGGGCAATAAATGCAGCCGAAGCCCCGGCGTTTATTCGGGCCCGGCGTTAGAATGAACCGGGCGTTTAAATGAGGCAGTACGATACCTTTAACAATAGTTGCACATTATTTTAAAGTAAACTTTTTCAAAGTTAAACCAAAAAAAATATTAAAAGTAAAAACATCATATGCTGTGAAGCATCTATAGTAGTTTTAACTGACAACTGTCGTCTGACAACGTAAAACGTGTATTATCGGGGTTAAACAGTGTTAAATCGTGTAATAATAGGGCTCAGTCTGTGTAGAAATCATTCAATATCAGGTTTAATCGGCGTAAAAACACGAAAAAATGATTAAAATCGAAAAAAATTGAAATATCGATACTGAAACTCACAGCCAGATTAGAATTGCAAGAAAAATTCCCAATTTTTCTCGTAACATTCCCAATTTTTTTCGTAAAATTCCCAATTTTTCTCGTAAAATTCCCAATTTTTCTCGTAAAATTCCCAATTTTTCTCGTAAAATTCCCAATTTTTCTCGTAAAATTCCCAATTTTTCTCGTAAAATTCCCAATTTTTCTCGTAAAATTCCCAATTTTTCTCGTAAAATTCCCAATTTTTCTCGTAAAATTCCCAATTTTTCTCGTAAAATTCCCAATTTTTCTCGTAAAATTCCCAATTTTTCTCGTAAAATTCCCAATTTTTCTCGTAAAATTCCCAATTTTTCTCGTAAAATTCCCAATTTTTCTCGTAAAATTCCCAATTTTTCTCGTAAAATTCCCAATTTTTCTCGTAAAATTCCCAATTTTTCTCGTAAAATTCCCAATTTTTCTCGTAAAATTCCCAATTTTTCTCGTAAAATTCCCAATTTTTCTCGTAAAATTCCCAATTTTTCTCGTAAAATTCCCAATTTTTCTCGTAAAATTCCCAATTTTTCTCGTAAAATTCCCAATTTTTCTCGTAAAATTCCCAATTTTTCTCGTAAAATTCCCAATTTTTCTCGTAAAATTCCCAATTTTTCTCGTAAAATTCCCAATTTTTCTCGTAAAATTCCCAATTTTTCTCGTAAAATTCCCAATTTTTCTCGTAAAATTCCCAATTTTTCTCGTAAAATTCCCAATTTTTCTCGTAAAATTCCCAATTTTTCTCGTAAAATTCCCAATTTTTCTCGTAAAATTCCCAATTTTTCTCGTAAAATTCCCAATTTTTCTCGTAAAATTCCCAATTTTTCTCGTAAAATTCCCAATTTTTCCCGTAAAATTCCCAATTTTTCCCGTAAAATTCCCAATTTTTCCCGTAAAATTCCCAATTTTTCCCGTAAAATTCCCAATTTTTCCCGTAAAATTCCCAATTTTTCCCGTAAAATTCCCAATTTTTCCCGTAAAATTCCCAATTTTTCCCGTAAAATTCCCAATTTTTCCCGTAAAATTCCCAATTTTTCCCGTAAAATTCCCAATTTTTCCCGTAAAATTCCCAATTTTTCTCGTAAAATTCCCAATTTTTCTCGTAAAATTCCCAATTTTTCCCGTAAAATTCCCAATTTTTCCCGTAAAATTCCCAATTTTTCCCGTAAAATTCCCAATTTTTCCCGTAAAATTCCCAATTTTTCCCGTAAAATTCCCAATTTTTCCCGTAAAATTCCCAATTTTTCCCGTAAAATTCCCAATTTTTCTCGTAAAATTCCCAATTTTTCTCGTAAAATTCCCAATTTTTCTCGTAAAATTCCCAATTTTTCTCGTAAAATTCCCAATTTTTCTCGTAAAATTCCCAATTTTTCCCGTAAAATTCCCAATTTTTCCCATAAAATTATGAAATTTCTTTTTTTTTTAAAACAGAAAGCAGACCACGTTGAAAATAAATCTCAGTGCCATTTTTAGAGATTTGATTCTGAGCCATCCACAACTTCAAGATGGGAAATGAAGTCCCTAGATGTTCAAAATGTGTAAGTATAATTTCCAAATTTAACAAAAATATTGGAAATAATTTAATGAATCAGCCATATTTTAATATTTTTGAAAAGCACAGTAAACGATGCCTGAATTCAAACATGGCACTTGGGGTTAGTAATAATAATAATAATAATATCAAATTCATAATATCCTAGTCTTGATGGGAAAGATCATGCACATGCGGATTGCAGAGAAGTGGCTTAGTTCTGAGCCAATCACAGCGACCGCAGGTAAGAATCAGATTGCATTGTGGGAAGTAGAACAGTATGTAGTCTGACGCGATGACGATGACAATGGCAACCATTGGGTGGTATATTTAGAATTAATCTTTAGCCATCTACTCGGTACGAGGTGGGAATTTGAGTTTGTTTTACAATTAAGATTTTTAACTATTTTTGGCATTTTTAGTTTTTTTTTTCTAACAGAAGGCGGACCACGGTGAAATCGAATCTCTCCTTGCCTTGATGAGGAATAAAGTTTCCTGAGCTTCAAAATGTAGATTGGTAAGTGCACTTTTTAAATTTTTCAATATTTTAGGAAATTCCTTAATGAATTTTGGTATTTTTAATTTTTAATTTTCAAGAAACTTAGTAATTCGAACAAATGGCGGCTGAGTGTGTTCATCAGCACACACACTTGGGTAAATAAATTTCGCTTCGAATTAAATGTGAAATAAGATAGGCTTATGAATACTAAAATTGCAAAAGAAATTTATTTTTCCTACAGATTTGAGGCGTCCTTTCTTTATGTAGAGTTCCTGCACGGCCATACTTGTCACGATTTTTCTCAAATGTTTTTAATTTGACATTAATAAATTATTGGTTTATTTATTTTTATTTTTTTCTTTTTCCAGCGGTATTCCGATCGTAAGACAGGAAATAAGAACGAGACTGCATTGTAGGAAGAAGAGCAGCGTGACGTAACGGCCTACAACAGCAGCAACCATTGGTAAATGGTAAATTGGTAAATTGGTAAATTAGAAAAATTTCTGTGAATACGAATTAAGAAATACTTGTTGATTACTAAAATTTGAAAAGAAATTTAATTATTTTTCCTACAGGCTCGATGTAATGATTTGATGTGTCACACTTGGATGGAAGGAATGCAGAAATGTTTTCAATTGAATTTTAATAGTTGGGGTTGGGGCATGAAAAGTTTTCAAGCGCGCGTCACGTTTTTTTCTTTTTGCAGGTCGATTTATATCTACAATGTTTTTCAGAAGAAGTATGTTTCATACTGGTTTAATGTTATATCATGAGTATGTAAAAAAAACATGACTAGGACACGTAATGTTATTTGCATGGTATTATACCGTGGATGTTTTGCCATTAATAAGTTGTTTGTTTGTTCGTTCGTTATTTTTTTTTTTTTTCAGGGAAATTAATTGCTGCCGTTTGAAGATCGATTTGTGTATGTAATGTCGGCAAAAGTGAGAAGAATAAAGGTTTTGCAAATCTTTGATCGAATTCGTGACTCCAGGTGACGACCTGGAGACACGAACTCGGTGCGCAATATGCAAAAGAGCACATAAACCCAATGGTCAATCGCTTGCTGCCCGTTCCTTGGATTTTGGCCTTCCTGCAACACGTCGCATGAACTTGCAGATTTCTAAAAGTAATTTGATTAAATTGATAATGTTTATTTTTTCTTGTTTCTTTTGACAACAATGGATGGGACCCGCAAATTACAAGCAATGATGTTTTTCACATTTTGGCATTGAGTCTGGGAGGAAGTTGGACCTAAGATGAAAGGCGCTTCCGGAGAAGTTGGTCCTAAGATAAAAGGCGCTTCCGAAAAAGTTGGTAGTTGATCCTACGATAAAAGGTGCTACAGCTTCTGCCAAACTTACACGTGTGGCGTGCACGGTCAAGTGATTTTCACGGTAACAGCAATAGAAACCAAACGAGAGACATGCTGTGAATTACCCAAATGGAAGAGTAATGTTGAAAAGGTGATTACACTTGGCTTCACACATTGGCGCAAAAAGAACTCAGCTCGAGTAATGCTAATTTGTGTTAAACTAGCTTGTGTTTGCTGATGAAAAAGGATTTTACCACTACGCAGATATCTACAGGTAATTTATTTAAATTAATGTTTTATTTATTGTTGGTTATTAATTTTATTTTTTTGTTTCTTTTGACAGCATTGGATAGATCCCACAAATTGCAAGTAATGATGTTTTTCACAGTTTGGCATTGAGTCTGGGAGGAAGTTGGTCCTAAGATTAAAGGCGCTTCCAGGGAAGTTGGTCCTAAAGTAAAAGGCGCTTCCACTTGCCAAACTTACACGTGTGGCGTGCTCGGTCAAGTGATTTTCACGGGTATAAGCAATAGAACTCAAACGAGAGACATGCTGTGAATTACCCAAATGGAAGAGTAATGTTGAAAAGGTGATTACACTTGGCTTCACACATTGGCGTAAAAAGCAATGGATGGATTCCGCAAATTGCAAGTAATGATGTTTTTCACATTTTGGCATTGAGTCTGGGAGGAAGTTGGTCCTAAGATTAAAGGCGCTTCCGGGGAAGTTGGTCCTATGGTGAAAGGCGCTTCCGCTTGCGTGCACGGTCAAGTGATTTTCACGGGTCTCAGCAATAGAACTCAAATGAGGGTAATGCTGTGAATTACCCAAATGGAAGAGTAAGGTTGAAAAGGTGATTACACTGGCTTCACACATTGGTGTAAAAAGAACTCAGCTCGAATAATGCTAATTTGTGTTAAACTAGCTTGCATTTGTGTTTGAGCTGGTGATCAATAGACTGGGAGGGAGGTCCTGCCCAGAAGGACCTTCCGTAGATGTTAGGAAAAACCGGGTAAAAGTGACCACACACTTACAGGCACATTTGACTAAGTCAAGTCGTCCCAGGGGGGGGACACGTCCCAGGGGGGGGACACGCCAACCGGGAAATGATTTTCAATGAATTTCAATGATTTTCACGAATTGGCATTTGACCAACACGAACTGGCAACTCGTGAATTTGGCTTTTGACCAATGGGCAAAGTGGTTCATAAAAAGGTGATTATCTTTGGTTTCGGAACCCGTCTTGGTCATTACGCTCAATTAAGGAAAAAGGAACAAGTAATGATGTTTTTTACATTTTGGCATTGATTCTGGGAGGAAGTTGGTCCTAAGATTAAAGGCGCTTCCGGAGAAGTTGGTCCTAAGATAAAAGGCGCTTCCGAAAAAGTTGGTAGTTGATCCTACGATAAAAGGTGCTACAGCTTCTGCCAAACTTACACGTGTGGCGTGCACGGTCAAGTGATTTTCACGGGTAACAGCAATAGAAACCAAACGAGAGACATGCTGTGAATTACCCAAATGGAAGAGTAATGTTGAAAAGGTGATTACACTTGGCTTCACACATTGGCGCAAAAAGAACTCAGCTCGAGTAATGCTAATTTGTGTTAAACTAGCTTGCGTTTGCTGATGAAAAAGGATTTTACCACTACGCAGATTTCTACAGGTAATTTATTTAAATTAATGTTTTATTTATTGTTGGTTATTAATTTTATTTTTTTGTTTCTTTTGACAGCAATGGATGGATCCCACAAATTGCAAGTAATGATGTTTTTCACAGTTTGGCATTGAGTCTGAGAGGAAGTTGGTCCTAAGATGAAAGGCGCTTCCGGAGAAGTTGGTCCTAAGATAAAAGGCGCTTCCGAAAAAGTTGGTAGTTGATCCTACGATAAAAGGTGCTACAGCTTCTGCCAAACTTACACGTGTGGCGTGCACGGTCAAGTGATTTTCACGGGTAACAGCAATAGAAACCAAACGAGAGACATGCTGTGAATTACCCAAATGGAAGAGTAATGTTGAAAAGGTGATTACACTTGGCTTCACACATTGGCGCAAAAAGAACTCAGCTCGAGTAATGCTAATTTGTGTTAAACTAGCTTGCGTTTGCTGATGAAAAAGGATTTTACCACTACGCAGATTTCTACAGGTAATTTATTTAAATTAATGTTTTATTTATTGTTGGTTATTAATTTTATTTTTTTGTTTCTTTTGACAGCAATGGATGGATCCCACAAATTGCAAGTAATGATGTTTTTCACAGTTTGGCATTGAGTCTGAGAGGAAGTTGGTCCTAAGATGAAAGGCGCTTCCGGAGAAGTTGGTCCTAAGATAAAAGGCGCTTCCGAAAAAGTTGTTAGTTGATCCTACAATAAAAGGTGCTACAGCTTCTGCCAAACTTACATGTGTGGCGTGCACGGTCAAGTGATTTTCACGGGTAACAGCAATAGAACTCAAACAAGGGACATGCTGTGAATTACCCAAATGGAAGAGTAGGTGCATTCAAAAAGTCTAAAACATAAGTGACGTCATTCCCATTGAATAACATTCCCATGTTATTCAATGGGAATGACGTCACGTACAAACACGAAACGAGTTTTAGAGGCGTTTTTGAGTTTTTGAATGCACCTTGTAATGTTGAAAAGGTGATTACACTTGGCTTCACACATTGGCGCAAAAAGAACTCAGCTCGAGTAATGCTAATTGATGTTTTTCAGTTTGGCATTGAGTCTGGGAGGAAGTTGGTTCTAAGATGAAAGGCGCTTCCGGGGAAGTTGGTCCTAAGATAAAAGGCGCTTCCGAAAAAGTTGGTAGTTGATCCTACGATAAAAGGTGCTACAGCTTCTGCCAAACTTACACGTGTGGCGTGCACGGTCAAGTGATTTTCACGGGTAACAGCAATAGAAACCAAACGAGAGACATGCTGTGAATTACCCAAATGGAAGAGTAATGTTGAAAAGGTGATTACACTTGGCTTCACACATTGGCGCAAAAAGAACTCAGCTCGAGTAATGCTAATTTGTGTTAAACTAGCTTGCGTTTGCTGATGAAAAAGGATTTTACCACTACGCAGATTTCTACAGGTAATTTATTTAAATTAATGTTTTATTTATTGTTGGTTATTAATTTTATTTTTTTGTTTCTTTTGACAGCAATGGATGGATCCCACAAATTGCAAGTAATGATGTTTTTCACAGTTTGGCATTGAGTCTGAGAGGAAGTTGGTCCTAAGATGAAAGGCGCTTCCGGAGAAGTTGGTCCTAAGATAAAAGGCGCTTCCGAAAAAGTTGGTAGTTGATCCTACGATAAAAGGTGCTACAGCTTCTGCCAAACTTACACGTGTGGCGTGCACGGTCAAGTGATTTTCACGGGTAACAGCAATAGAAACCAAACGAGAGACATGCTGTGAATTACCCAAATGGAAGAGTAATGTTGAAAAGGTGATTACACTTGGCTTCACACATTGGCGCAAAAAGAACTCAGCTCGAGTAATGCTAATTTGTGTTAAACTAGCTTGCGTTTGCTGATGAAAAAGGATTTTACCACTACGCAGATTTCTACAGGTAATTTATTTAAATTAATGTTTTATTTATTGTTGGTTATTAATTTTATTTTTTTGTTTCTTTTGACAGCAATGGATGGATCCCACAAATTGCAAGTAATGATGTTTTTCACAGTTTGGCATTGAGTCTGAGAGGAAGTTGGTCCTAAGATGAAAGGCGCTTCCGGAGAAGTTGGTCCTAAGATAAAAGGCGCTTCCGAAAAAGTTGATAGTTGATCCTACAATAAAAGGTGCTACAGCTTCTGCCAAACTTACATGTGTGGCGTGCACGGTCAAGTGATTTTCACGGGTAACAGCAATAGAACTCAAACAAGGGACATGCTGTGAATTACCCAAATGGAAGAGTAGGTGCATTCAAAAAGTCTAAAACATAAGTGACGTCATTCCCATTGAATAACATTCCCATGTTATTCAATGGGAATGACGTCACGTACAAACACGAAACGAGTTTTAGAGGCGTTTTTGAGTTTTTAAATGCACCTTGTAATGTTGAAAAGGTGATTACACTTGGCTTCACACATTGGCGCAAAAAGAACTCAGCTCGAGTAATGCTAATTGATGTTTTTCAGTTTGGCATTGAGTCTGGGAGGAAGTTGGTTCTAAGATGAAAGGCGCTTCCGGGGAAGTTGGTCCTAAGATAAAAGGCGCTTCCGAAAAAGTTGGTAGTTGATCCTACGATAAAAGGTGCTACAGCTTCTGCCAAACTTACACGTGTGGCGTGCACGGTCAAGTGATTTTCACGGGTAACAGCAATAGAAACCAAACGAGAGACATGCTGTGAATTACCCAAATGGAAGAGTAATGTTGAAAAGGTGATTACACTTGGCTTCACACATTGGCGCAAAAAGAACTCAGCTCGAGTAATGCTAATTTGTGTTAAACTAGCTTGCGTTTGCTGATGAAAAAGGATTTTACCACTACGCAGATTTCTACAGGTAATTTATTTAAATTAATGTTTTATTTATTGTTGGTTATTAATTTTATTTTTTTGTTTCTTTTGACAGCAATGGATGGATCCCACAAATTGCAAGTAATGATGTTTTTCACAGTTTGGCATTGAGTCTGAGAGGAAGTTGGTCCTAAGATGAAAGGCGCTTCCGGAGAAGTTGGTCCTAAGATAAAAGGCGCTTCCGAAAAAGTTGGTAGTTGATCCTACGATAAAAGGTGCTACAGCTTCTGCCAAACTTACACGTGTGGCGTGCACGGTCAAGTGATTTTCACGGGTAACAGCAATAGAAACCAAACGAGAGACATGCTGTGAATTACCCAAATGGAAGAGTAATGTTGAAAAGGTGATTACACTTGGCTTCACACATTGGCGCAAAAAGAACTCAGCTCGAGTAATGCTAATTGATGTTTTTCAGTTTGGCATTGAGTCTGGGAGGAAGTTGGTTCTAAGATGAAAGGCGCTTCCGGGGAAGTTGGTCCTAAGATAAAAGGCGCTTCCGAAAAAGTTGGTAGTTGATCCTACGATAAAAGGTGCTACAGCTTCTGCCAAACTTACACGTGTGGCGTGCACGGTCAAGTGATTTTCACGGGTAACAGCAATAGAAACCAAACGAGAGACATGCTGTGAATTACCCAAATGGAAGAGTAATGTTGAAAAGGTGATTACACTTGGCTTCACACATTGGCGCAAAAAGAACTCAGCTCGAGTAATGCTAATTTGTGTTAAACTAGCTTGCGTTTGCTGATGAAAAAGGATTTTACCACTACGCAGATTTCTACAGGTAATTTATTTAAATTAATGTTTTATTTATTGTTGGTTATTAATTTTATTTTTTTGTTTCTTTTGACAGCAATGGATGGATCCCACAAATTGCAAGTAATGATGTTTTTCACAGTTTGGCATTGAGTCTGAGAGGAAGTTGGTCCTAAGATGAAAGGCGCTTCCGGAGAAGTTGGTCCTAAGATAAAAGGCGCTTCCGAAAAAGTTGGTAGTTGATCCTACGATAAAAGGTGCTACAGCTTCTGCCAAACTTACACGTGTGGCGTGCACGGTCAAGTGATTTTCACGGGTAACAGCAATAGAAACCAAACGAGAGACATGCTGTGAATTACCCAAATGGAAGAGTAATGTTGAAAAGGTGATTACACTTGGCTTCACACATTGGCGAAAAAAGAACTCAGCTCGAGTAATGCTAATTGATGTTTTTCAGTTTGGCATTGAGTCTGGGAGGAAGTTGGTTCTAAGATGAAAGGCGCTTCCGGGGAAGTTGGTCCTAAGATAAAAGGCGCTTCCGAAAAAGTTGGTAGTTGATCCTACGATAAAAGGTGCTACAGCTTCTGCCAAACTTACACGTGTGGCGTGCACGGTCAAGTGATTTTCACGGGTAACAGCAATAGAAACCAAACGAGAGACATGCTGTGAATTACCCAAATGGAAGAGTAATGTTGAAAAGGTGATTACACTTGGCTTCACACATTGGCGCAAAAAGAACTCAGCTCGAGTAATGCTAATTTGTGTTAAACTAGCTTGCGTTTGCTGATGAAAAAGGATTTTACCACTACGCAGATTTCTACAGGTAATTTATTTAAATTAATGTTTTATTTATTGTTGGTTATTAATTTTATTTTTTTGTTTCTTTTGACAGCAATGGATGGATCCCACAAATTGCAAGTAATGATGTTTTTCACAGGTTGGCATTGAGTCTGAGAGGAAGTTGGTCCTAAGATGAAAGGCGCTTCCGGAGAAGTTGGTCCTAAGATAAAAGGCGCTTCCAAAAAAGTTGGTAGTTGATCCTACAATAAAAGGTGCTACCGCTTCTGCCAAACTTACACGTGTGGCGTGCTCGGTCAAGTGATTTTCACGGGTATAAGCAATAGAACGCAAACGAGGGACATGCTGTGAATTACCCAAATGGAAGAGTAATGTTGAAAAGGTGATTACACTTAACTTCACACATTGGCGTAAAAAGCAATGGATGGATTCCGCAAATTGCAAGTAATGATGTTTTTCACATTTTGGCATTGAGTCTGGGAGGAAGTTGGTCCTAAGATTAAAGGCGCTTCCGGGGGAAGTTGGTCCTAAGGTGAAAGGCGCTTCCGCTTGCGTGCACGGTCAAGTGATTTTCACGGGTCTCAGCAATAGAACTCAAACGAGGGATATGCTGTGAATTACCCAAATGGAAGAGTAAGGTTGAAAAGGTGATTACACTTGGCTTCACACATTGGTGTAAAAAGAACTCAGCTCGAATAATGCTAATTTGTGTTAAACTAGCTTGCATTTGTGTTTGAGCTGGTGATCAATAGACTGGGAGGGAGGTCCTGCCCAGAAGGACCTTCCGTAGATGTTAGGAAAAACCGGGTAAAAGTGACCACACACTTACAGGCACATTTGACTAAGTCAAGTCGTCCCAGGGGGGGGACACGTCCCAGGGGGGGGACACGCCAACCGGGAAATGATTTTCAATGAATTTCAATGATTTTCACGAATTGGCATTTGACCAACACGAACTGGCAACTCGTGAATTTGGCATTTGACCAATGGGCAAAGTGGTTCATAAAAAGGTGATTATCTTTGGTTTCGGAACCCGTCTTGGTCATTACGCTCAATTAAGGAAAAAGGAACAAGTAATGATGTTTTTTACATTTTGGCATTGATTCTGGGAGGAAGTTGGTCCTAAGATTAAAGGCGCTTCCGAAAAAGTTGGTAGTTGATCCTACGATAAAAGGTGCTACAGCTTCTGCCAAACTTACACGTGTGGCGTGCACGGTCAAGTGATTTTCACGGGTAACAGCAATAGAACCCAAACGAGAGACATGCTGTGAATTACCCAAATGGAAGAGTAATGTTGAAAAGGTGATTACACTTGGCTTCACACATTGGCGCAAAAAGAACTCGGCTCGAGTAATGCTAATTTGTGTTAAACTAGCTTGCGTTTGCTGATGAAAAAGGATTTTACCACTACGCAGATTTCTACAGGTAATTTATTTAAATTAATGTTTTATTTATTGTTGGTTATTAATTTTATTTTTTCTTGTTTCTTTCGGCAGCAATGGATGGATTCCGCAAATTGCAAGTAATGATGTTTTTCACCTTTTGGCATTGAGTCTGGGAGGAAGTTGGTCCTAAGATTAAAGGCGCTTCCAGGGAAGTTGGTCCTAAAGTAAAAGGCGCTTCCACTTGCCAAACTTACTCGTGTGGCGTGTACGGTCAAGTGATTTTCACGGGTATAGGCAATAGAACTCAAACGACGGACATGCTGTGAATTACCCAAATGTAAGAGTAACGTTGAAAAGATGATTACACTTGGCTTCACACATTGGCGCAAAAAGAACTCAGCTCGAGTAATGCTAATTTGTGTTAAACTAGCTTGCGTTTGTGTTTGAGCTGGTGGTCGATTAGGATTTCTGCAGGTAATTTATTCAAATTAATGTTTTATTGTTGATTATTAATTTTATTTTGTTCTTCTGGAATTTAGGGTCGTCAATGAAGCAGTGGATGTCGTCATCAATGAAGCAGTGGATGTCGTCATCAATGAAGCAGTGGATGTCGTCATCAATGAAGCAGTGGATGTCGTCATCAATGAAGCAGTGGATGTCGTCATCAATGAAGCAGTGGATGTCGTCATCAATGAAGCATTTGATGTTTTTTATTTTATTTGTTTTATTTTACTTGTTTTGAGATTGTGTAAATTTCGTTTTAAAATTCTAGAGAAAATTGTACCACAGTTTGCAAAAAGAGATGTAAAACAAAAGGATGATAAGAAGAAAAATAACAAAATAAGAACAAGAAAAGTAACAAAATAAGAACAAGAAAAGTAACAAAATAAGAACAAGAAAAATGAATAACAAAATAAAAGCAACAAAAAAGAATAACATTAAAATAAAATAAAAGGTGGAGTTCTGCAATGGGTGATTTTAGATTAAAGCTAAATTTGGTCAAACCATAGACAAAAATGGATATTCGATTTAAAAATTGATGGTTAATTAAATGTTTTTGAATAAATTGCTGTCATAGAAGTGAAATAAATATATTTGAATCGGGATCATTGAATCACGAACACAATGTTCGTTGTTGAAAATGTTCACAAAACCGAAGGAAAAGAGCAGGGAAGAAGCAAAGAATATTTTAAAAAGAAGATGGAAATGCTTAAAAAGCTGAATAAAATATAAACATAACGAGTTTATTTTGATTTTGCTTTTATTAATTTTAAACAAAAAATATTTCAATGATAATTGAAGAATACACAAACAATTTGTACAAATATTCCGCAACACACAAGCTGGCGAAACCAAAAATCGAGAGAATAGAGCAAAAATTTAATTTACAAAAAAATTGAATACAGTTAAAATAAAATCTCAAATGAGTTACTCCAAATGTTCAAACATCGTTCTAAAAATTGTCCTTAATCTCTCGGCGAGTAAAAACGAAGACATTGTTTTACGTAAATCGCCTGTGTTTGATGATAAGCAATTTATGGGCGGTATTCAATACGGTATTATTTCGCTCAGTCGTCTCTAGATGACAGGAGCGACCAGAGACAGTTTGCGGTTGGAAAACCGTGGCGCCATCTATGTTTTCAAGTTGCTATTAATTAGGAGTTGAAATTCCTCTGACTTGTGAGGTTGTGAGTGGTGATTATGCTTAGGAAAAAACCCGATTTATCGCCCATGAAAGCAATGCAATACGGTATTGTTATATTAATGCTCGGTTTCAACAGGTTTGGCACACCTGCTATAAATTGAATATATTTTTTGGATTTATTGTACAGATTGAAGCCAGTTTGGATCATGAGCGATAAATTTGGATACGTTTATTCGATTTACACAGTTAAGTTTCAACAAGTTATTGCAGTTTCGTCAGTTTGTGCTTATGTCTGGGTGATAAATTCGGATGCGTTCTCACATCGACAGAGCAGTTTCAGCTTGAATTTCAGTGAGAATTTCAGCTAGATATTCAGTGCAATTTCAGCTTGTATTTGTGCGTGGGCGATAAATTCAGATGGCTTTTTTAGACATTCAGTGCAATTTCAGCTTTTATTTCTGCGTGGGCGATAAATTCGGTTGAGTTTTTTAGGTATTCAGTCCAGTTTCAGCTTGTATTTGTGAGTTACCTTAGGTGAAGGTTAGGTTAGTGTTGGGTTAGTGTTGGGTTAGTGTTGGGTTAGTGTTGGGTTAGTGTTGGGTTAGTGTTGGGTTAGTGTTGGGTTAGTGTTGGGTTAGTGTTGGGTTAGTGTTGGGTTAGTGTTGGGTTAGTGTTGGGTTAGTGTTGGGTTAGTGTTGGGTTAGTGTTGGGTTAGTGTTGGGTTAGTGTTGGGTTAGTGTTGGGTTAGTGTTGGGTTAGTGTTGGGTTAGTGTTGGGTTAGTGTTGGGTTAGTGTTGGGTTAGTGTTGGGTTAGTGTTGGGTTAGTGTTGGGTTAGTGTTTGGTTAGTGTTGGGTTAGTGTTGGGTTAGTGTTGGGTTAGTGTTGGGTTAGTGTTGGGTTAGTGTTGGGTTAGTGTTGGGTTAGTGTTGGGTCAGTGTTGGGTCAGTGTTGGGTCAGTGTTGGGTCAGTGTTGGGTCAGTGTTGGGTCAGTGTTGGGTCAGTGTTGGGTCAGTGTTGGATCAGTGTTGGGTCAGTGTTGGGTCAGTGTTTGAGGTATTCCGTCCAGTTTTAGCTTGGATTTGTGCGTGGGCAAAAATTCTGATACCTTTTTTGGAATTCAGAGTAGTTTCAGCTTGTATTTGTGAGTGGGCAATAAATTTGGATGATTTTTTTAGATATTCAGTTCAAACTTCAGCTCGTATTTGTGCGTGGGCGATAAATTTGGATGACTTTTTTAGATATTCAGTTCAAATTTCAGCTTGTATTTGTGCGTGGGCGATTAGTTCGGATGCGTTTTTGGTTTTGCTGAGTAGTTTCAGCAAGTTTTGCAGGGTGGCTGATAACTTCGTATGTGGTGTTTTGTGATATTGCAGTAACAGGGCCGTTTCGACCTAGGTTAGGCGGCCGCCAGGTGGCCATGCCTTGGTAAAGTTACTTACCACGGCATGGCCACCTGGCGGCCGCCTCTTCGCCTCATAGGTCGAAACGGCCCTGTGCAGTAAAGTTTAGCACGGTAGGCGATAAATTCGGTTACATTTATTGGTTTTGCTGTTTAGTTTCTACAGGTTTAGCAAGGTAGACAATAAATTCGTTTGTGTTTTGTGATTTTGTAGTGAAGTTTTGCACGGTGGGCGATTAATTCGGATGCTTTTTTGGATTTAGTGTACGGATTGAAGCTAGTTTTAATCGTGTGCGATAAAATCGGATGCGTTTTTTGGCTTTGTTCAAATATTTTTTATTAGGTGAATCGATTGCAAATTTTAATTACTGCCGAAATGGAGAATTTATTGACCCGAACGGCCGTACCACGAGCGGAGTTACGAGTACATCAAACGCAGACGTTTTTCAAAATTCAAATTATTCAAATAAATTTATTGTAATTTTCTAATTTTAGGTTACATTTTGAATCATCTGCCCATTGGGAAACGAAAAGCTATATACGAGGAGCTCGGTAAACTTAACCGATAAATTGAATACGCTATTATCAACAATTCAAAATTAATGTTTCGCACATAATCAATCGACAAATCGAGGCTTAATAATAAATAGAGTTTATTGAGCTTACAAAAGTAAATCCTGTCCCTCCCAACAGCACGAGCCTACAAGGGGAGAGAGAGGACATTTTCTTTTATTTTATCAACAGTTCAGTTCAACATTCCTTATTTCAACGATAAATCGAATACGTTATTCGAATCGACAGTTCAGAATACAGAATGTGAGTGGAAAGTAGTAAATCGGTTTATCACCCACGGACGGAATGAGTTACAAATAAAATTACTCGCCCTTTGGACAGAGTATTAAATATTTCGAATTGGCCAAGCAAAAAGAAATATACCATTTTGAAGCGAAAAAGAAATGATAATTATGGCAATTCACTCTAAAATATACATAAAAGAAAAAATAAAAATAAATTCCTTAAATAAATGTGCTTTATTTACAATAACAATTTTTCAATCGAGATTAATTACACAATATTAAAACCAATGTTGCAGCTCCTTCACAAAGAGATGCTCGTGACGTTACACTTGTCGGTAACCAGTTTAAATTTATAATTCAAATACAAATACAAATACACTCAATTTACCTCAATTTTCGTCAAACATTTTCAATCCAGGCTCAACACAAGTTGAGCCTGGATTGTGTTACATGGTGCCGGAAACTTGATCAAGTAAACCCGGTTGGCCAAACGAATGCAGATGGTGCCTTCTTGTCAGGACCTTCCTCCCAGACTAAAACAAGATGCCAATATGGGAGAAAAGATTACAATTTCTCCTTACATTTGTAGGAATGAACTCCAGTTGCTGAACTGGAGATTTCACACGGAAAAAATGCAAGAAACGCAAAGATGATCTCGCTGCGTCGCTCGTTGGCAAAAGAACAAAGCGGGGGTCCTTCTTTGAGGGAGTGTTCCTCCTGGGCTAACTGCACATATAAGCCTTTATTTTTTTTATTGGGATTCGGTCGTGAAAACGTATCGATTCGGGCAATCTTAGCGGGCGATCGAATTGGAAATTTAGTAAAAATTTGAATTCGACCATGGAAAAAGCCAAAAATTTGAAAAAAGGACCGATTGGAATGTTTAAACAAAGTTTTCTGTGTAGATTTTGTCGCTGAAAACTTTTCGATCGGACTACCGGTTGACTTTTAATTGGAAAAAAACGATCATATTTGTGTAATTTTATCAAAAAGAATGGAGAAAGTGGTAGGGATACAGCAGGGATACAGCATAAAAGCCTTTTTCCAAAAACGTATTTTTTTGTTTTACTTGTTTCATTCATAAATATTAATTATTAGATCTGGTTCCAACCCCCTGGGTCCCCCTTCCACTGCCCACGCCCCGCCTGGTGATGCCCCGCCTGCATTTCCGTGGCCGGTTCTGATCTCGTGGTGACAACGTATTCATTATACGTTGCACATGCCCACCACAGACGTAAAAGCGATCAAAAACGTCCCTGCAGTCTCATTGCAGCTACCCTTTCGACCCCCAGAACCAGAACACCAGACAACAGAGAATTTTCCCCGCCCAGTTTTGTCCGTGTGAATCAAGTGTGTTTTTTATTTGTTTTTCACAATAAAAGTCCGATTTGTCACAAATAGAAATCCCGGTAACATTTTCATCATATTGAATCGATATTTAGGCCGACCTCTAGCGACGGATCCCGCAACATCACCTGGCCAGAGTGCCTGATAAGTTAATATGGCTGAGGACCCCGATGAGCTTGAATGTAACTTCGATACGGGTCAATCTACAATGGAAATCACTACCGTTCTACTCGTCGGATGGGCCATTTTCTGCGTATTACTAGTTGCCCTTGGTCGCTATGTCAACCGAAGATTCCTCCAGCCGCCCGGCGATGACGTGAAAAAGGCAAAACCAGCGCCGGCCCCACCCGCTGCCACACAAAATGCCACGACTGAAGCGCAAGCAAACGTTACCGATGCTGCAGTTGCAGCAAAAATCAAGCCGACCGACGCGCTTCAAGCAAAACCCAAGACGAAATCGACGAAAAAGAAACCAGTTTTACCCCCTGGTGTGACCAAAGGGGAGATCTTCCCGGCCCCTTTGCCAAGTCCAGGCGGAGGAGCAGGAGCGGTCGCTTTAAGGGACGCAACTGCACCATTTGCAACCGGTTCCGATAAAGATGCCGTGAATTGGGTTAATGATTTATTGCAATGGTTATATACGGATCCAACCCCTACACCGTATTTACAATCCACTTGGATCAAAACTTTAAATACCATCACTGGAAAACTGGAACCTGAGGTTAGTTAGGCTTAAAATGTAGGCTTAAGACCCCCCTAAGTACCCCCCAATGTCTTTTGGTGTTTAATTTGTGCGGAAGAAAAAAGAATGTTTTATTTTAGATTGTTTGCGTGTATTTAAAGGACTGTTGTATAAAAGTTTTGTAATGTGTTTATGTAGGAAATCCCAGCTGTGAAAGCTGGGTGTTTCTCTTTGCAGGCGTATGTGGGTGGAATTGAATATTTTTATCTAATATTTTTTTTAATTTTTAATTTTTTTTGAAAAACATTTTTTTTTTAAATATATATTTATTTTTTTTTCATGAGATTATTAATTAGGTAATAATATTTTTTTTGTTAATTTTTTTTTTTTTTTTAAAGAGCGGTGTCAATGTTCAGTTTCAAGAGGTTTGTCAAAACTCGGCTCTTCCTATTATGGTTAACGTCATGGCCGATCCAGGACCCAACGATAACAACATAGTGAGTAACGAGGAAAAAGATTTGAGATAATTTTTTTTTTTTTGTTAAAAAAAATCACATTGAATTTTTGTTTTTATCTGTAGAATATTTTATCTGACATTGAATCCCAGGAATTGGCTTTTATCGTTCAAGTGACACGGCAAACCGGCGATAATTTTTGGTCTACGGAATACACTTGCCACGTTGACTCGCTTTCCGGACCTGTAAGTATTTGTGATAACAACTGTAGCTGCCAGATAATTGTGTGTAACCTGTAGAGATATAAATAGATAGCCCAAAATAAACATTCACTTGATGTTTGATAGATAAATAAGGGAATGATGTCATTGTTTAATTCAAATACTTAGCAATACAATAATTGAAGTGTAAATTTATGCTTAAAATAGGTTTAGTTTTTGCCTTTATTAAGATAGAAGATGCGATGGTGGGTTTATCTCTATTTCCGTCGTTTCGGATTAACCTTAACCCGGAAGTGGGGAAAATTTACAACGGCTGGTCTTGAACTTGGCCCGAACATCTGTGGAATTATCTAATATCCTTTGTTTATTTTTCAGTTAAGTGTTGCGTGTAATACAGACACGATGACTGGTACAGTACATTTTGACTGTAAGCCCAAAGTTGCACTTCGGCTCATCACAAGTCCACGAAGCGAAGTAAGATTTTGAAAGAAATAGTTTAAAAATTAAAAGAAAATTTAATTCATTTTGTTTTGTTGTGCTATTTTTTATTCAGATGGATGATCCGGTAGACGAACACGCACTCCAAGCGGTTGTAAATGAAATAATTTCGAATTCGTTAGCAAATGCGGCACCGGAGGTGGACGTTAACAAGTTTCCTCGTTGCCCACGCTTTATTAGAAAGCAAATGTTAGCAGAACGGGTGATTCCTGTACATTACGACAGCATGGTAAGTTCTGATGTAAAGCAGAAAACAATGCGTAGAGGAAAAATCTATGCATTGATGCTCGGTTCATACCTAGAACAATTTACCACACGACTTTACATCTAGTAGTTCAGGGCTGACCCAGGTCTGTCAGCGCCCTGTGCGAATTATTTGTTCGCCCCATTGTACATTGTTGTCAATGAACTTGGGGGAGGATCAATGCGCCCTTAAATTTTGGCGCTGTTTGCAGTTGCACCGCTCGATCGTGCCCTAAGTCGGCCCTGAATAGGGAATCAATTATGGCGCCAACTGCAGCCAAAATGGCGTAATGGAAGTTGAGTGGGAAATCGTTCTATTTTATTCAAAGCATTGTATTGTGGAGATATAGTTTTCCGCAAAGGAAGAAATAATATAATAGAAATGTTTTTTTAATTTACTTTGTTGTTGCCAATATGCTTATGAAACTAACATGCTGACCTATTTTTTTTAGATTAATTTGTTATATTAAATAATTAGTAGACTGAGGATAATTAATTAGGTTCTTAATAGCAGAGAACATCGTAAGTGTTTAGTGTGTTACATATCCAAACTTACGTAATATTCTCAAAACATGAATTATAACAACACATCAGTGCTTACACATGCCAATTACACTTCAATATGTTTTCAATTACTGAAGATTTATGTGGCAGATGTTTTGCAACATTTGAAAACAATAGCTACATTTAAAAATAGAAACACATTTAAGTACACATTGTCTCTTCGATTTGCTTAAATGGTGGCAATTTTTATTTCTTCCAAGTGCTCTGCTGTGTTTATTCAGGGCATCAAAATAATTATGTAATTTTTCTAAATAAAATATAGTAAAACGAGTCTAAACTCGAGTCTAGTGGTGTTGCAAACAAACAAGGACCATAGTAATTTTAGAACTCCTTTTTCTTTTGTTTATTGCCAAAAACCAAGGTAAACTGCTAAATTAATTCCTCAGGGCCAGATTTTAGTGCCCTAATCATTAGGCACCACATTATTGTGTTCAGTTTACAAAGCACTGTTTTTGCAGGAAAATTATTGTGGTATTGTATAAATCAATTGAAAAAGTCATTTCTCATTTTTGTATTGATTTCGGGTGCCAGATGCAGTCGATCTCTCACTATGAGAAAACAGACATGAATGACATTGAAGTAATTTCTCTTCTCTTGTCAGATCCCAGTAATTACTTCAGCTCAGCCCAAGAAGATTTCTAAGCGCGGAAAGCGAATTTTTGTGAAAATCATTAAAGCCACGCAATTAGGCAGCGAGAAAGGTAAATGAATTAGGCTTATTTTTGAAAATTGACGGTAAAGTTATAATGCGTTTTTGTTAGGTTGCAAAGCACCAATATGTACTGTTGAATTAGACGAACCTACACAGAAACATTCTACAGCAGTAAATGAAGGAATTAATCCGTTCTGGGATGAACACTTCCTTTTGTAAATATATACATTTTATACTAGAATTTGGTTTGAATTTAAAATAATTTTCTTTTTCAATCTTTTGGATAGTGATTTGAATAATGCATCTGCAGAACTTTTATTTGAAGTTTGGGATAAAAGTCAACAAGTTAATAAAGGTAGTAAATGCAGGGCTCGAAATGGGAAATTTTACGAACTGGAACGCCATTTCAAAATTTAAAAAAAATTAATAACAATAATTTGTACAATTACGAAATCACGAGAAAAAAATTATCACGAAGCGGAACGATATTTTCCACAATTTCACGATACATTTTGAGCCCTGAAGTGAACTCAAATCTAGATTTCTGATAATGCATGTTATTATGAAATTACAGATAGGTTTTTAGGATTGGGTATTATAAGTGTGGACGATCTGCTGCGAAATCCAAGTCAAAAACAAATTATCCCCTTACAATCTCGACCTTACGAAGGGGATGACATTTCTGGATCAATCACGGTTGATTTTCTATGCATGGAATCCGCTGTGGATATACCGCAAGAAAAAGAGAAACCCACGGAAGCAACCAAGGTAGAAAAGGAGCGCCCACCACGACCACCGTTGCCTTCTCCTACTAAAATGCCCGAGAATCAAAAAGTTACTGAGCAAATGCCTGTTGCTCCGAAGAGACAACATGCCCATCATGCACCTGGTGAATGTTGACAAATGCAGTCGATCCACGATATAACGAATTTCTTATTATAACGAATACTTATAAATGGCTTGGTTGGCCGTAAAACACCATGTTAAAAAATTTTGACGTATCAGTAACGAAATTTTGTTATTTTGCATATTTTTATTTTTATTTTGCATAAAATGGAATTTTTGGTGCATATTTTATGCGCATAAAACAATTTTTTTTTGCATAAATATCCGGGGTCTAGTTATAACAACCGATTTCTCGGGTCCCTTGCGATTCGTTGTAACGAGGCTCGACTGTAACCGTATTTCTTCAATTCTAAGACGTCTTGAATCTTAGAATCAAAGAAACACAGTATTAGCCAATTAAGCTATAGATGTTAACGTTGTCATGTTTTGCAGCAATTGTGGTGAATGGAGAAGACACGGTTACGAGCACTGCACTGCGTGAACTAAGCAAATCACATTCTCCGAGCGAAACTGCGAAAAGTACTCTTATTATTCACAGTGTACAAAGGGTAAGTTGGTGGTTGATTGTGACATAAATCGTGTTTACTTTTTCAATATGTGCATTCCCGCATGCAACCAAACTAGGAACCCGTCTTACCAAAACTTAAGGTATGATTCATTATTCATTCACCAACAAACTAACAAAACATCCTGTCACAATTGTTTTTGATAATATAGGTGGAGAAAGTCAAAAATGGAACATGGCATGAAGTGATGCAGGTATTGGTCCATTGAAAAACATCACTTTATGCATGGACTAAACGTATTAACCATCACTGCAATTTCCGTTTTATTTCTGAATGTCTTTTAAATATATTTTTTTTTCTTTTTCATTTTAACATTATTACCGTAACATTTTTTAAACAAATTTAATTTTATGGTTTCTATTAGAGTAGGCAATGGATTTGATTACTTGCTTCGCCGTTTAATCACTTCTCGCACTTCTTGCATTGAATAAACTAGATTATTCACATATAATATTTGTATATTATTTCTTTTTAGCCATCAGACAATATAGGGACTGTGCAAGCAATACCTGCAGCTCCAGTAGTTACAGAGCCAACTAGTTTGCCTCAAGAAGCAGGTAAAAGTAACATTTACACAAACAATATGGTTCAAAACCACATTGAAATTATATTGCAATAAATGTTGAAATGCATTGGGTTTCACGAAAATACATTTTGGAATGCATTATAGAATATAGTTTTGAACCATGTGGGAAGTAGCTTTTGTTGTGCTAATGCTTTAACTGTTGCTCACAGGTGACAGATCTCGCTCAAAGGAGCGTAAATCATTTATGAGTACTTTGAAAAAACGACTAAGTTTTCGTGGAAAACGGTCGCGCAGCGTCGACCAGCAGCAAAGCTCTTCAAGTAGAGACAGCAGTGTATCTAGAAGTACTTCCGTTGATCGCGCTCAATCTATGCCAGGTAATGATTTAATATCAAAACTTATACCTTCACAGGAGATGTACCTTTAACAGGGAGCCATGGAGATAACACAAGCTCGCGTAGCAGTTTAAGTGAGATGTCTGGCTTGAGTGGGTCTTCCGCACAGACCTACATTGATGATGCGTCGATGCTCGTCATTGAAGCTGTTGAAAATGGCATAACTAAGTAATGTTTTTGAGATTTAAATATGCCTGGGAATTTTCTAAGCAGTTAATTTTAATTTTCAGGCACTACTTAATTCCTGCCGCTTTAGCTAGTAATCGTAAATGGAGAAAGAAAGGAACTAAGTTACATATATTTAATGACCACACATTTGTGGCTAAACATTTACCTAGGTATAATTAATCCATTCTTTGTTTATTTAAGTGTCTATTGTAAACTGAAACCGGTTTTTCTTTCAGCAACATAACGTGTCAAGTGTGTGCTAAAGGGTTTGTTCGACGCATTGGTAAGCAAGGTTACGAATGCAGAGGTAATGTTCTAGCGTAATTGGATAATCTAAAGGTGGAAACACAAGGGAGCGGGTAAAATTCCAAAGCTTGCTAGTACAAGTTTAAACAGGAAGTCATTTATAAGCTCACTTCACCCGCTTAACCGGCTTAACTGGCAAATTCAAGCTAGCTAGGTAGCTAGCAAGAGATTCTCGCAAAAATCTCCTCTAAGAATTTCCTGACGATTCTGATTGGTTGTCAAAGTCACATGACCAAAACACCAGCAAGCTTGAAGCTGGTAAATCAAACTCCGTTTGATCGGAGCCGGTGAGTACAAGCTCGCTTCAAAACAAAGCTTTGAATAAAAACGCAAGCTTGTGTTTGCTCAAGCGGGCGCGTTTTTAGCCGCTTTTTCAAGTAAAAGCAAGCTTTTAAAATTTACCCGCTCCCTTGTGTTTCCACCTTCAGTGCTTTTATAAACAATCGGTGATAATTAATTTTCAGATTGCCAACTAAAATGCCACAAACCATGTCATGTGAGAACAGACACGCATTGCCCTGCTAGTTCTGTTGGAACTATGGAACTGTAAGTGTTACTTTATTACTTTGAGCACATTTTGGCTTCATAGATATTAAATTATTCCATTGCCAATAGCAATTTTTTTTAAACCTGATACAAAACTCTCTGTTAATTTCATCGACACATATGTGGCAAAATTCCTCGTTGACGGGGATAAAGTTGCGTGATTGGGTTTTGCTTCAACACTTTTAGTCAAGGGGCTTGTGGTGTGCACAATTCACACAAGCACTAATTCCTCCCTTCAGTTACGCCTTCAGTTATTACTTGGATCAATCAGCAAATTACAGGTATGATCTCTTAGGAACTGTTACCATCTTTAATAACGGACTCTGCTAACTAGAATCTTTCTGCATTTCCATTGCATTTTTCTACTTGAAATAAAAATGCTTCGTAGATTAATTTTAAAAAAATTAATAATAATTTTTTTATGTGTGTAGAGAACTAACAAACTATTTTTCTAGTTTTGCCACTAAATGTGATGGTTGTGTAAGGTTTATGTATGGTTTTTGTCTCCCTGACTCATTATTTCTTTATTTATGATTGAAAATGTGGCATTGGGCGATAAAACATTTAATTTGTGTATCAAAAACAAAACAAGCTCTATCTGAATAGAAGGATCTTGCAAAATGTCAATTCTAAGTTCAAGATGTTGCACTTATAAATGGTATGAAGTAGGTTGATAATGTTTTAAGATTGCCAGCAGTAATTGAGGCCATATGCAACCAGTCTAATAAGACCTAAAGATACTACCGCGGAAAGTGTATATTCCACCGATGGAAAAATCTAAATAAACATAGATAGAAAGCAGAAAATAGCTATGGCAACCAAAGAGAGACCCACTTAGGAACAGCCAGCATAAATCACTAGGAACCTCTAAACTCGACTGAAAACATCAGAATTTTTGTTTACAACAAACGTGAAGGCAACCAAGAGGATTTATAGGTTGGAATTTTTTCCATCCTCAATATAAGCACTAGAAAGAGAATGCATCACAGGACTACAAGATGGTATTCTTCGCTTAATAGTTTTGCTTAAATATCCTGCTTAATATACAAGGCAGGCTATAAAATTAAATTATATGTAGTAATTAGCAATAGTTTATAAGCAGGTGATCTAGAATCATTGAATTAATGAGTTTTAGAAGAACCAATGGCATTATTATAATTAATAGTTGAAGTGTGGCATTTCACTTTTATATATGTTTTGCAACTTGATAGTTTTATTCAATTAGCAGCATTTGCTTGTTTTTTTTTTTCGTGTTTAATTTTAACACTTTATTTATTCTTTTTTTATTTTTTAAAAAAATGCAAAAATTCATACTTAACTCCTAATCCCTACACAAATTGTTCGTTTTATCTTAATTCTAATTCTGTTCGGGCAAAAACTTTTATTTGATTATGTAGATATCAGTTTGGTGGCATTTCTGTTCTTAACCCTTTTATACCTTTAGACTATAATTTTTTCTTAAATCTAACTGCAGCATCTTAATTTGTTAATGGTAATTTGATGCATTATAGTTTCTAACAAATAATTTAACTAACGTTTATTTTTTATTTATTTTAATTTTCTACTTTATGTTAATTTTTTTCACATTTGAATTGCTGACCACTGCTTCTGTTACAGTATTCGTGATTGGTGGGTGGATTTGCCTATGCCTCCTGCAGTTGAAAAGAAACTGTCACTCAAGAACAAAATCAAACGAATAAGTCATGGCCTGCAACCAATACCAAGCAACGACACATTGCCAACAAATGCCCAAGAGGCCAGCAAAAAGAACTACCAGAAAAACTCTACTACCACAAACAACTATGCCAATGCCAAATAACAAATATAAAACACATCCTTTGAAAAACTAATTTGTTTATTCATAAATTTTGACTGAAGAATGTAAATAAGAAATTCATCAAGCTGATGCAATACATTCGTAGCAACAAATTTCATTGAACTTGGTCGTTCTGTCAGAACGTTTACTGTTAAGTTCATTATAAGCGCACGATCACACACTGCGGGACCAAATAGCCGAAACTTAATTGTCATTTGATTTGACTAGCTGTTCAAAATGTAATGTTTTTATTTTGAATTTATATGATGAATGAAATCTATGATGATAATAAATTAAGAATATACAAACTGTGTCTCCATTTCCACCTTATTTATTTATACATCTTGAAGTGCAAAAATCACTGTTTGTTGTTTGACAACTTTTGTTTTGAAATTACTAATTTATCATTTATGCTTTGCAGAGATTATGTTCATCATGAGACTGAAGCCGAAAAGAAGGTTAAATAAGTCATCCAGTGCTAATCGACAAGTCCCAACAAGCCTGCCAAAAATTTGCCTCACTCACATTAACTTAGTAGAACGAAATATTCTATTTTTACGCGTTTCAACATGTGATTTTATAATTTTATTTTCATGGAAACAATGCTTGCAGTATGTACAACTGTACGGTAGCTATCTAAACTGAATACAGCCATAAATGACTAAAATAGAGCTTTATTTTCGCCCTTTAATTGTGTAAGTAGTTGAAATATTTATCAATATGTATTTGTAATAGTATTACGCCTTTTACCTAAATATTTTATTTTTTTTTGCTTTACTGGGAAATCCCCTGCAATTGTGATATCAAAGAGATTAATTTCTGAATTTATAAAATTTCAGAGACTTAAAATTCATTTTTCTTTTGAGTCTATAAAATTTGGGCTCTGATCATTTCGTCGCCGTCATTTCGTCGTAACGAAATGTTTGTTAGTTTGATTTGTTACACTCTCTTTCGCTTCGTGCGAGCGCAAACTGAGCGAGCGGTGAAGTGATCGGCGACGAAATGAACCGATCTCATAAAATTTCAGTCACAGTTAAGGATTTGCTTGAAACTGCCATTCATTCTCAGCCATTTTTTTTGTAAACAAAGAAATATACTGTATAATTTTAATGGCCATTTATTTAACTTAATGTAGTTGAAGACCAATAAAATTCACTCCTGGATAGTATAGACATAGTTGTTGTTGTTTGACTACGCGCGAATGAGTCTCAAATGAGTATAAGGTCACCAGCAGCTATAAAAGTTCCATGCTTAACTTATCAGAACACATAAAAATCATATAATCCTAACTATTTGTTCCTTTTCTTTACATTTATAAAACTAAAAAAAAAATTAAAAAAATTAAAAAGCAGAAATAAAATAGTTTTGGGTTTGTGGTGTTTGTTCGGCGCAAAATAAAGGGGAAGTGAAGAGATGGTGTCCTGACAACCAACTCATGGCACTCCAGTCTGAATTAATTACAGAGTTGCACTGCAGAACCCATAATTAAGTTGCCCCTTGATGTGCAACAACTCACTTGCATTTAAGGTAGCAAACACTTTCAAAGTAGTAATGAGAGAAGCTTGAAGCTAAAATTTGACAAGACTGTGTTGTTGGATTTGGTCATTTACAACTGGAAATTGCAAACAATGTCTCCGAATTTGTGCGGCAAAAAATGTGCAGTTTTTATTGTACTAATCACAGCAGTGATGAGCAGTGAAGTGTCAAATTCAACCACTCAAGAAAAAGAAGAACACACTTCAGTATCCAAAATGGCCGACTTGACGAAACTGTTTCAGAACTTGACATCAGTTTTTCGCGTGCCGAAAGCTTTGCGTGCCTACCTCGTAACCACAGCCATAGCAGTAGAAACTGGACTCAGTTTGGCTTTTGCGACTATGGGAGCGCTGGTCACAGCCTTGGGTGGAGTGTTGACTGGTTTTGTTTCACTAAGAAGTGTTGTAGTGTTCATGGTACCTTCTTTTTTGTCGTTTGTTGCTTTGACAGAGTTGGCGTTGATTCCGATGCCGATAGCGGCTTTTTTCAGTTTTCTTACACCGTTGCTTTTTTCTGCCTTTTATAATTGAATTTTTTATTTGTATGCTGTTGTTTAAGAATTATAGTATTTAGTTTGTATAGTTTATATAAAAATTGTGTATATTATCAAACCAAATATTTATTTGTAATTCTAATCTTATTAAACAGAGTTTTGAAAAATTTAAATTATTTCATTTATTTAGTCAAATCTTTGCGGAAGTTTGCGCGCATCAAACCATGATAGTCGCTTTATTAATAAATATTTATTGAAGAAGTTGACTTTTACATAAATATAAAAACAAATAAATAAATAAATAATATGTCTGCAATACTACACATGGTAAAAAGAAATCGCATTTACTGTAGCTCAGTTCTCACATGACTGAAAGCGAGTTTCAAGAGAGTACACTATGAAGTACTCTTGCTCTTGCTAAAACTACAGACCTATCTATTTGACCCATGACTTAATTACTTTAACTCTTATTCCTTCCTGTTCTTTCATGCTCCAAGGCGTCACCTCGGTATAATGTTCTGCTCTACAGACTGTACCAAGAAATTTCTTGACCAGAGTTACAGTACAAATCTACTTTCTCTATTTCTGTAGGGAAACAACGGACCTTGGCAGTTTGCTTATTCCAACTTATGGTAAGAATCACTACTATATTTTAATTTAACACTAAAATTTCAAAATTTAAGAATTATTTACGTTATCACGAAAATTTTTGTTTTAATATTAATAATTTTGCATGATTTACTTTGAACTTCAATTTGATTTCTTACGTTTTCTTTCTCTTTGATTACTAAACTTTAAAGGTAAATGAATTCTTTGTTGAAAACATCACTACTGTTTCTGCTGATGGTTACCAGAGTATGGAACCTCGCGATCAAAACGTCCCCGCCGCAATTCACTAGTCGCAGTTTTCATCCACAATTGAAATTGACCGTCAATTCAAATCCAAATGCGTTGACGAGAAAAGGTCTTTCTCCTGACGGTGACGTGGAATGGGTTCCTCTGGACCCCATGGAGTACAAAAATGCGTCGGGATCGCAAGAATCAATAGAAAGAAACCGCAAAAACCTTCACCGCAGTTCGAATTTAACAAACTATTCCACCGGAACACTTACAACTACAACTCCGAGTCCAATCCCAACTTTTCTACCCAAATTCACGTCCTCCGGTGTGCTGTGGGTCAACAAACTCACTTCCAACGTTAACAAACAGACGACGCCACCAAAAAGAAAATTCAATACTCAAGGAAGGATTGCAGTAGAAAATCGATTGCTCGTAAAAAGCGAAAACAAATCGAATGAGATTTCTCTCAAAGATCTGCCCGTAAAAAGAAAGTGGGTGCCACTCGTGGTTAGTATCCCACCAAACATGACGACAACCACACCGAAGATTAAAGTTAAGGAACAAAAAAATTCCATCCCGCAAAATGGATTCAAAAACTCATATTACGACTTCGGCAACGAGATAATTCCGATGGATTTTCCACATGGGATTGTGCCTCCCTTCAGACCAGATCAACCTTTAGGAGTTATGTTTCCAACTCCTCCCCAACCGACCGCAACACCGCCGCCATTTTCCTACGTCACTTATTCGTGGTCGACGAACGGACTGACGGAGGAACCGGTTAAAAAACAAACTTCCACAATTCCAAACACAACGTTCAAAGTCACGGCGCATCCGCTGTTTATTACTACCCAAGATGTATCGAATGAATTGTCGCTATCGGGGCACGCTGCTAATGTCAATTCCTCCGTGTTCGACAACTCTGACGACTCGGAAGAATACGAAGAAATTTCTATCACAACGCAGACAAAACCACCGCAGAAAAAACCACCGCAGAATCATTTGCATTCGAAAACTACACCAAGCCCGATATTAAACAACGAAAGAAATTACTACACGACATTGTCAAATCAATACGATTATAATTATTACGGCGCATCTGCTTACGCAACACATACACCCGCTTACAATGACCACAATTCAGTGAACAATTTAGCTTCATTTTTGGTTACAATTTCTCCAGAAGACATTCACCAAGTACAAGCTGCCTCTGCAACTAAGAAGCCGACGAAGAAGCCGCCGTCAAGAGGTTGGGGGTTGAATCGATTGCAAAGACTTCTTTTGGCTGTTGGTATGTCATTTATTCCCACAGCAGCAATGGCGGTTCTTGTAGGCTTCCCGTCATTACTCGCGGGCCGCAAGAAACGCGAGAGCACTCAGCAAAGATCTATATACGAAGTGTTGAGGAAGATTCAGAATTTAGACAAAAAGCATCAGGAATTGTGGATGAAGAATGCGGATTCGGTGTTGCAAAGCTATTGCGCGCAGTTCTCGAGTAATAAGCAAAAACGAAAAGTGTTGAGGGGAAATAGAGCGTGGAATGATGTCAATCAGGTTTTGACAAATTTTATCAAGTTGTATTGGAGTGAATATGAAGATACGGATGAACACGTCGCATCCGATGGTGTGATTTATATTCCAGTAAGTTCGGGAAGTTTGCTTAACACGTCAAACACTAAAAGAAGAGGAAATGTTGCCAAAGTGAATTACAATTTGCTCAACGATAAAGTCAATAAAAGCAGCATCAATTGGGATCACTTTGTGTGCAAGCATTTCAACGCATTCACGAATAACATAACGAGAAACGAAAATCTTAAAAAGGCATCGAAATTGAAGAGAAATAAAAGTCTGGTTAAAAACAGACAAGTCAATTCAAAATTTATTGGCGATCAGTTCAAACACGAAGCCAGACAGAAGAGTTTTAGCGACAACAGTCAGCAACCAATGACCATGATCATCATTAAAGAACCGTCCGTTACCAACACACCAAAACAGTCGATAAGCAAAGAAACAAAGTACAGCGAATTGCCGTTAGACAGCGAGAAGAGTTCTCCAAAAGAGTTTGCGATTTTTAACAAGTTACCGTTTGAACACAAAAGCTTGCCAGTGAAGTTTCGACGCTGGAGAAGAAGTTTATCATCATTTAATGATTTACATTCCAAACTTAAACGTGTGGGACTACGTATGAAGATCATATCAACCGGGAAGAACAATATCACCAAAGTGATCAAATCGCTACCATTGACCGATCGTATACCCGCCGAAAGTAAAATCTACATTTACCACGTCGTTTCAAACCTCAAAACGAATGGAACAAACAATGATACTACGCCAGACGTAGGAAATACGACTAAACCAGGCTTATTAAGCAGTAAAATCGTCCAGAAACAGAAAGTGGCCAAGCAGAAAAGTAAATTTGATCTTCCAACAATCTTTCGGATTCCAATAGCTGTCGAGGATTCGCCAACGGAATACATGCACGTGCTAGGGAAACCGATACCGTGGCCGTTAGTGAATAAATACGGGGAGAATTATCACCCTGAAAATTTTTGGAACGACAAAGTCAAGCCCAGCACAACGACTCCAGAATCTGCAGCAAAGAGAAACGTCTCGGCGCCAACTACTATCAACATTTACTCCTTTAATGGCCTCGAAAGCGATTTATTAACCAAATTATTAAACAACTTTAATAAGAAACCTGCAGAAGAAACTAATGACGACAGTTCTGAAGATTTACCGATAGTTGAAACTACTACTAAAAGACCACGGAGAACGACGAGAAGACCACTTCGGGTAACAACGTACAGAAATCGACCGGTGACAATCAGAGCAGGTATAAATATCCGTCCAACTCCGTCTATAATGCGTCCTCAACCTCAAGTTGTGGATGATTGTGATCCAGAAATTGAGGATTGTGACCCTAATCCTTTTGTTCCATCTTTGCCACCGAATAGAAGGCCGACTGTCAATAATAAAAAGCCATTTGGTACGGTTATTTCTACGCTGGAGTATTTATTGCGGAAATTGGGTTTGCATGGAGGGCTTGTTCCTTTGGTTGATTTGGGAAATTTGTCTAAAATCGCTAATAAATTAGGGCCGTGGTTGTGGAAAAAGAGAGCAATGGAGGGAGATTTACAATTTTTAACTGGAAAAGCGGATAATTTGGGTTTGATTGACGACAAGAGGGAAATGAATGTTAATAATGCTGAGAATATTATCAGGAATTTATTGTATAAAGAAATTGCATCGTTAATATTCAATGTGGGGAGGAAAAATCGAGTTGACGGGAATTTGAATATGTCAAAAAAAGGAATTAAACAAAATTTCAGATAAATATTAGAGTATATAATTGTGAAATGTGTGTCTAATTTTGTATCGTTTGATTTTTTTTTATACAGTATATAAAAGCTTCCAAGTGTAAATTTTTTTTTATACGAAGTGACAATATAAAATTTAATTATCAGTGCACAACCGGTGTTAATAAGGAATTTACTACTTGACCTTCCGATCCAGTTCAGAGCAAGTCATGGAAGTCTTCTTATGAAAGGTCGCATAGTTTTTTTTTTGTAAAATAAAATCACTCAAATGTTTAATGTTTCTAAACAAAAAAAAATGTTTTCTATAAATTAAATTTTTGCATTTTTGTACACCGAAAACATGCTGTGTGGAAATTCATTATGTACGCATTATTTAATTTATTTAATTATTTAGTCGAAAATAAAAGACTAGAATGACAGAAATTGTTGTGTTCAATATTTTTTCTTCTTCAAACATACTGCAGCGAATTTTTCAGGTTAATTTCACACCAATGCGTGGCAAAACATAATAAATTATTCCTTTTATACCAAAAAAAAATTGTACTTAAGATTTTTATGACAATTTTAACTGACAAAAGTCATGCCATGTGACTCGTCCTAGTGACCAGCAAGCCGCATTCACGTGCAACAGGGCGAATAAAAATTACATGCAAACTCACAACATTGCACATGAATGTTTGACATTCAAAGCAGAAGGTAAGAAAAACATCATTATTCTTTATTTATCCACATTTATAACTTAATAACTCATCATTTCACAATTTTCTCTTCACATCCCTAACTAGATGTTCTTCCTGCTCATGTTTCTTGTGGCTGTTCAATGCCCAACGTCCTTAACCATTCCCTCTGAAAAAACTCCACGAACAGCGGTAGATTCGCTGCACGAGTACGCGAATGCGGATCAGACAGGCCCGACAGGATCGCCACCAACTACGTCCAAACCAAATTTAACATTTAACGTTTCCTCGGTAAAACCCATCATTTTATCCTCCAATTTAGACGCTAGCTCTTCCGACATTCTTTCCTCGGTGTACGAAGCTAAAAAACAATTACCGAATCCAAACCGAGTGGGCAAAGAGCCGCAACAGCCCACGTATAGATCCGCTTTTGATTTCATAAAGAACAAATTCCGCAACAGAAAGTTCTCCGTCAGCGACATGTTTGAAAAAGCCGGTCATCAGCTCGCGACCAAACTGTTCGGCAGCAGCGAAAAATACGCGGATTCGTACGAACGTCGCAAGGCGACGCAAAACGACTATTATCAACCGGAGCAATACGAATCAGAAACAGATTTTCCCACAACCCCTTCCGGTTACAACGCGTACATCAGCGAGAATTACCATACCACACCGTACGGATACACCGTAGTTTACACCAAGGGCGAACGTGTATCGAATTCCTACGTCGAACCGAATGCAGACAACTATCAGCAATCGACGAGCAATTACGAACCAGCGGTGAAAAAGTGTAATTCGGATGATAAACCGTACCGAGCCAAGACCCAAATGGGATCCAGGTTTGGAAATGATAGAGAAGGGTACGGGGAGATGGGTAGCGAGGGTGGGTACAATGAAGGGGGTGGTTACGGGGGTGGTTACGGAATGAGTGCCGGTAGTGCGAGTGGTGATTTAATAGCCGAACTCAAAGAAAAGCTTAAATCGTTGTTTATGTTGGTTTTGCCTTTGGTCCCAATAGCGCTTATATTAGCAACGGTTATCCCAAGTTCTGTTTTTGTTCCTTCTCGGAGTGGCGGCTCGACACTTTTACCGCTTAACGGTACGAGTGGCATCAATTTGATGCAGTTGACGCCTGGTACGATAGCAAATTTGCCGGCCAAGAAGAAGAATGAGAAGTTGGAAATTAGTGGGATCCGCGGGGAAGATTACGCTAAACAGATGAAGGATTTTAAAAAGAAGTCTGTGCACAATGTTAAAAAGGTGATTGCTTTGGCGGAGTCTTCGGGGATACTTAATGCAACGGTGAAAAAGCTGGTGGAGAATTTGGGACCACTGTTTATGAAATATGCGGAAAGCGTGGCGCCGGTTGGCACTTCTTCGCTCACTCCGAAGAAGAAAGCCGTCGTGATGGATAAGATTTTGAGAAGGGTTGGACACGATTTAATAAAGAGTTTGAAAGTCAATAGGTTCAATAGGAAGAAAACAAAGGTGGAATCTGAAAAGAAATTCGATAAAAATCAAACTGAGAAAATTGTTAGGAATGAAACTTCGGCGAACGACAGTTTCGACATTGTCAATCTTATTCCTCAGTTGTTGGATTTCGGCGGGATCAATAAAATGATAGAACCCATCGTTAGTTTGTACCAGACAATGAATCAAAGACCGCAGTTAGTTTCTTCCGTGTTAGGCCTACTTCCGCAATTTGGGTTTCCCGCCTCCGAAGACGTGAAGAATTTCACGTTCGATTTCATCGACAGATTTGTGAATAATCCTCAAAAGAATGTGAGGAAAAGAAGCACGTCGAACGACATGGACGATGTGGAGTCGTCGGTGTTAGCGGCGCTAGAAAACGATTTGCGGCTTCTGTTGAACGAAAAAAATGAAAAAGAGAAGAGAAAAAAGCTGGAAGACGTAGATGATGATGAAGAGCGCGGGAATAAGAAAAGCTTCTCGGATAAAGTCACGTCTACGTGGAACGTTGTCAAAGATCAATTGCACACATTTCTGTCACGAAGCGACGATGACCCGAACTGTTTGCAACGAATGATTTGTCAGAATGCCCACGTAGGCCAAGAGGAAGAGGCCAATTTGCCTCAGAGAGTACTGTGGAAAATTGTCACCAGGTAATGGAAAAGATATTTAATTTCAAATTAGAAAATTATAAGTGTGAATTGTTATTCATTTCTTGCAGATTGGAGAACGTGGCTCCGTCGCAGTTTGGAATTCGATCTCTTTTCAAAAACGCAAAATACGGACGATGCAAACGTTATTATTGTCCATTAGCGAAACTAAAACTAACCAATTTTTTTCTCTAAAGAAAAGAAATCAATAAAGAGTTAATATATGTTTAATTGTGAATATTTTAGGAAAATATGATGTCGTATTATTCTGTATTTTTAAAACAAATGTACAATCAGTTAGAATTTTATATTTTTTTAAACATAAAAATTAAATTTTTGGCTCTAACATTTTTGCAGGTTAAAAAAGAAGCCAAAATATTTGTTATGTTTTTGGTAAAGTGTGTATAGTTATGCCCATTAAAAATCTATAAAAAAAAATTAATAAATTCCCATTTTAAAAATAGAAATTTACTCCAATAACAATACATGTAAAATTTTAGGCAGTACTCGATCACAGAATAATAAATAAAGAAATTGGAGGAAAATAAAAAAAAAATCATCATCTCAAAATATCTGGATAAAATGATAAAACGGGCAATTGTGCTAAACTGATGACAAAACAGGTGAGGAACGACACGTCTTCTCCATACTGGTCAATCAGAGGGCCCATACCAATAATAAAAGCCAACTTTCCAGCAACTTCCATAGTTGATAAAGCGGAATAATAAAACGCTTGGTAACTGCGTGGTGCCTTCTGAGACGACATCATCATCAACGTGAAAGTAATTGTCGTTACCAAACCACTTACAAAACTTAAGAATGTAAGGCAAATTAAACTGCACACTGAAATAACAGTTAGTCTATGGTAATATTCTTTAACCTTCTCTACTCACTTAATTTTATGGAATCCCTATGATCCTGAAATGGTTCATTTGTGCCCAAAACCACCAACGTCAGGAACAGTATAAGCCCAAAGCGAACAATGCAAAAATATACGAGATTTTGAAATATTGTGCCTCTAAAATAAGAAAAACAAGAAAAATATTAATAATTGTAATAATTAAGACCCTTTCTTATCGTAATACTTACTTATTTGAAGATAACTGTCCCCCAACTATAGAACCGAGAATTGAAGCAAGATGTCCCACAATTCCATTCCACCAGAAAACTATGTCTTCTTGAATGCCTGCATCAACCAGGAATAAGGGAAACATACTAAGCACCCCAGCTTCACCTATAGGAATTAAGCAGGCAATAAGTAAAGCTCTTCAACACTGTTTTAAAAACCGTAAGACAAACATTTCACCTCGACCTCCCCATTTGGTTCAGACTGAGCCAAATAACACGATTATCTTAAATTATCTTAAATCTTAAATCCAAAATGTCGGGATTTTCACAAAAACGTCGTATACTGGCCTGAAAATGCAACATTTACCGCCATGCTGGCAAAACTCACTTTAGACCGGCATAAGCAACCCAAGGTAAGTTATATACAGTTGAGCCTCATTATAACGAATCGCAGGAACCCGAGAAATCGGTTCGTTATAATGAAAGTTCGTTACATCAAAATTTTTTAACACGGCCAACCAACACACCAAGCCATTTTTAACTATTCATTATAACAAAAAATTCGTTATATAGTGGTTCGACTGTATAGTAAAAAATGACAAGTTTGTTTAGGGCCATTTCGCCACTCCCGCAGTTTAAGAAGTCCTGATCTGGACAAATCATGGTCTTTACGTCTAGCCTCCCAAATTTATGGTTGAAAACTCCTCGGAATCCTGACCAGAGAGTCAAACTCACAAGTCAGATCCCCGTTTTCTGTTTGTGAATTTAGGTTGGTTTGGTTGAACAAGAACGTTTGGGTTAGTGATTCCGTTGGGAGTCCCAGGGTATCTGGGTTCGACTCTCCGTTCGGGACTCCTCGGAAATTTTGGAGGCGGGACACAAAAACCAAGAATTTTATAGATTATTATAAAGTTCCTGCATTAAAAAAAAAAATCTATATAGTATTAGAGTTATAATTGCACCCATTTTGCTTCAATTTGATACTTGATCCAAATTCTATCGATTTACTTACCTAATTTATACGTTAGAACAAAAAAAATCAACCACGGGGTTCCTCTGATTTGGAAGAGCCTCGTATAACTGTATTGCGAAGATAGAAAATTTCTGGACGCTGGTTTTGGAGGTGATATGTTTCTGGGAAAAACAGCACTTAGACACATAGGCGGTTCGGCTGGATACTGAGCTTGAGGTTCACCCAGATTTGTTTTTCTCTGCTTTAAATCATTTTGCAGCGATAGTTTCGAAGCCTTGTTCCAGGTTTCCTTGGATGCGGCAACGCTTAAAAGCGGAATTGGAAATATTGAAACTGAAGGTTGCTTGAAAGCTTTAGACAGTATAAATCCACCCAGAGCCCATAATTGCATTACAGCCATTAGTAGGAACACACTCTGAAGGCCCCATTGAAAAGTCATATAAGCAAATCCGCCACTGCCAACTGTCATACCAAGTTTATAGCCAATTACCTTTAGTAAATGTAAAATATCTCACATACATGATGTTAGACAACATTTATCTTTTATACTTGAGCTGAATTTCCTTGGCCTAACTCTGAATCACTCAGAATGTTCAGTGCCAGCGTATCCAAAGCAACGTCTTGGAAGGATACCACAAAATTGATGAGTAACATGGCGGCTGCTATGCGCAAACAGTTGTCCGGGTCCAGGTACGAAGCTAAAATATACAAAACAATTAAATTAAATTAAATTAATGACAAATTATGCTAAATTAGCTAATTTTACCTAATAAATTGCATAGTGTTAAGAGAAACAAAGTAATGGCAACACATTTTCTTTTGTTTTCAATTTGGTCCACAAATGGCGCCCACAACATTTTACACATCCATGGCAAGTGAATTAAACGAAAGAAGAATATCCTCGTGTAATCATAGCCCTAAAAATGCAGTGAAAAATAAAAGAGAGATTAATTTGTAAAATTGTGTGGAAATAACTCTGGCGAATAATATATTCATTGTTCAATTGCATTGAAAATATAAAACAATGTCCTTGTGTTATTTTATTTGTTTATTTTGCCGTATTTCTTACTTTAACTCTGAAATAAATAGGTAAAAACTTTTCTTGAAGGCCAAACGGCAATCCTTGGACAAAATAAAGCATCAGCAAGAAACTGACTTTGGTTATCGTACATTTCTTTTCGAGACATGGCGTTTCCGGAGCTCTCATTTTCAATTAAATCAGCTGTTTCTACAAATAGAAATAAACAAACACCGGTTGAGAAAAAATGGAACATCGATGTAGATCAAAGAATAAAACTAACCAACAACAGCCCGTATAAAAATATAAACTATGTGTTCGATCAGAAAATTCGGCGCAGTAAAATTGGTATAAAATAACTCATTCGCAAATATTTATGTATATATATACCGCATTAACGCATAGGAATTAACTTCATATTCATGTACGTATACTGTAGGCTGCCATTTTGAAAAATTGTGTTGCTTGGTCACGCTTTCACAACTTTCAAGATTTAACATGCGGTGGCGCTAACAACTTTATTTACATTTGTCAACTTCATTTTTCGTGTATAATTTTGTTTAAATAATTGATTAAAAAGAGAAATTTTGGTCCCGATACTCCCCTTACTGAACAAAATTAATGTTACGAAGGTGTATTATGGACCTTTGGATAAAAATTTTAAAAAATAAATATAGAATTCTTTACTTATGCAACATACTGTGTAACCAATCCTAACCTGTACTTTACCCTTTAATAACACACATAATTCATGACTAGACCGGAATTGATGCACTTTGGGGGGTGCCCCTTCACCAGAAAAAATGGTTACAGTGTCAATGCTTGACCCGGATTAATCTTTGAGAGTAACATTGTGAAAATTCCGAAATTAAAGAGAGAAAAAAAAACCAAATTCCCTATTTCTTTGAATTTTTGGCCTTGGAAAATTGTACTTTACGCAATACAGCATTCTGAACTCTGGTCAAAAGGCCCCCACTTAGTCATTTGTGGGGGTTTTCCGGGTTCCTTTAGAGGTGAGAAGGGAATTGTGAGGTCTTTCCTTGTTTATGCTAATGTTAATGGCCTTTTTTCTTTTTCTTTTCTATTTCTCTTTTATCTCCTCACCGAAAAAACTCACTAATATTTCATACTTAAAAAGCCCTGCAATTAAAATAAAACATTCTCTCTATGATTACATTTCACCTAATGCCAATAGTTTGTGATGGCGGCTCCAGTATAGCTTTAGGCGATGTTTGGCCACGAGTTTAAAATTAGGTTACTGCAGGAGACTCAACTTCAAGGCTGTGTGTTCGGTCATTCACTCTAACGGTGCACGGAAATTAAAAGTCATTTTAAGAACGAATCGCTCGCAAACTCGCCTCGAACAAATTCTTGCCGTTTTGACTAAAATTATAAAAACAGAAAAAACTTTTATCTTTTTTCTTTTTTTTTATATTACAAAAAGTAACCCCGAGAAATAGTTTTTGGGCGCGCATCTCGCGACCTGAATGCCCTGAATGCCAAGGGCTAAAAGTGTGTTATGACGTTAAGAAACTTCCGGTTGACCGCTAAGTCCCGGAGATTCCCATCCCATCCCATTGCCATTGCCAGGTGCAACTTGCTGACTCGCACAGTCAGAAGAACGCCCCCGACTTAAGCGGTTGGGTGGACAAGAGTGCAACATGGGCCTTGCATTCCACTGGCCTCGTAAACTTCACAAATCCAACGTGTTTTCTATGATTATCTCGTTTATGCTGATAATGCAATTGCTTTCAAGTGCCATAGCTAGCCCATCGAAACGAAGCCTTTTCTATAAGTTAGGCAAAGGTATGTGATATTATATAATTAATTAATTTTTAAAAATTAGTTTTATGGTTTTATTTAGTATTTTTACGACGTGAAACTAATTAATTTCCGTTTTACGTGCTTGGGAAACAGTTTAAACGAATTTTTTTTGTTGTTTTCTTGTGTTGCGGTTTTGCAGACAACCCTGACCTGAAGTCAGGTATAAATTTCCGGATGTCAATACTCTTTTAAAACGTTTAGTGCTTTTACAATGTCTGTCTGCTTACCCACAATACAATAAATTTTATTCCCCTGCTCCACACCTCTTTAAAACTTTTTTTTTTTATTTAAAAAAAAAAATTGGTTTTAAAAAAAAAGCAGTGAACTTATGACCCTCTATTTAATGCATACTATAAAAATCAAGAATATTAAACAAATATTAAACCGATTTTTATTATTCTTTTTTTCACTTCCGGGCAACTTTTACATTGTATCTTCACGTGGGAACTTTAATCATCCTTGGTTCATGCTTTAATTTTGACTACAAAGTGTAAAAATTATTATTGCATTTCCTATTGACCTTATTCAGTTCATTTTTTTTTAAGGTTTGATCCGGCCTTTCCATTGCTACGACTACGAATCGGAAAAGTCTGGAATTTGTATGTTCACACTTCATTGTTTAGAAGCCAAAGGAACTCCGTTGACAACCTGTAAAGATGGCATCTTTTTGGGCAGTTGCTGCCACATACCTCCCGAATCAGAGCTAGGTGATGATTTGCCTGAGTTGCCAGGAAATGATCTGAACCCAAATCCAGATAACTCTATATCTCCTTGGACATGGACACCAACGTCTTCAGATCCCAGTTCATCAAGTGCCACTCAAACATCAGTTGTAACCAGTGTAGTGACTAGCTTTGGAATAGAAAGAACTACGGCTAAACCTACGCTACCATCTACAACAAGTTCTGCAGTCACTAAGACTGGTTTGAGTGATAACGAATTAATAAATGGCGTTTTAGGTATCATGAATTCAGAAAAGAATTACACAGAAAGCAATTCAATTGCCAATTCTAGCTGGAGAGTTACTCCTGCAGATTCCGCTACCACAATGCTTCTGACGTTGGTTACAAGAAAACCTTTGTTGCCAACTACACCCAGTACAACACCTTACATAGATATTATAGATTGGGCAATTATGAGTGAAAATGTTGACAATTACACGTCACCAGTAACATCTACAGCTACGGAGACTTCGAAAATAACATCTACATCTACAGAGACTCCGAAAACAACATCGTATCCACGAACAACCGCGACCACGAAAAGAAGAACAACAGTGAAAAGACGTCCATTTCCTACTAAACCAATGACAACATCATCTACAACTTTGAGTACAATTACTACGCCTACGACAACGTCTACAACGGTACCGACTACAACGGAATTTAATTTGGCCGATGCTGATTTCAGAGATGGTAAAAGAGAAAACGAATTTTACATTAAATTTGTCTTTTGGCGGAGAAATTTATGTAGATTGTGCTACGATATCTGTCACTTGAAACGTTTTGGTGCACATTTTGCAGCATAAATTTACTGCACTACCACTTTAAGTCCTGGAGACATACATCCAAACAAAACAAAACCTGTTGCTTGAACTTGTCCTAATGACCTGAAGTGTAATACTTCCGCTTTGATTCATTCTGGAGATCTAATCATTGTATTTTTAAACTACGACGCTTTTGAAGCTGATGATGCATTTACTGAACTAATTTTCTACCATGCTATTGTTGTGGACAGAATTTTTAATTTCAATTTTCTTTCAATTTAGCTTGTGGCAGAACATTTCATGCCAAAGACACACCCACTGCACGCATAGTGGGGGGCAGGAAATCAGTTTTTGGTAAATGGCCTTGGCAGGTAAGTGATACTATTTTTGGAAGATGTACGTATCTTAAGGCAAAATTTATGTATCTAATATAAGATTTTAACCATAGGTGTCACTAAGGCAGTGGAAAAAGAACACTTTTCAACACAAATGTGGCGCTGCTTTGCTGAATGAAAACTGGGCCATAAGTGCTGCACATTGTGTGGACAAGTAAGATGCTTTTATTCTCTTTTAAATAAGACATTTGTAAGGCTGCATTACTGTTTTGTTAGTAAAGCAACTAAGCAATGTCTTCGTGATTGTTTACTTTACTTATTGTGGATTTTGCAGTGTGCCGGTTGAGCAACTTCAAGTTAGGATTGGAGATTTTGATGCAAGCGATCTACGGGAAGCATTGCCGCATGTGGACCGCCAAGTACAAATTATAGCCAAACATCCTGATTTTAATCCACGGAATTTTGAAAATGACCTCGCTCTTATACGGTTCTACGAACCTACACATTTTCAACGAAACATTATTCCTATCTGCATACCACAAGATGACAACTCTTTCATTAATGATACCGCTTTTGTCACAGGATGGGGCCGCCTTTTTGAAGGTTGTTGTTTAAAAGAAAAAATATATGAATTCATTTTTAATTTGTTCTCAGTGTAGTAATCTTTTTATTATTATTTCTCCAGATGGCCCGCTTCCTGACCAACTACACGAAGCAGAAATACCCATCATATCAAATTTAGAATGCGAAAAACTATACCGCAAAGCGGGATACATAGAATCAATTCCAGACATATTTATCTGTGCTGGCAGACCGGGAGGTGGAATAGACAGTTGTGAGGTAAATGTATCCAAATCCAAATAGTTTATTTGTATTGAATTTTTCTCATGTTTGTAGGGTGATTCTGGCGGTCCAATGGTGATTCGTGGTGCCGATCAGCGATGGGTTATTGCGGGAATTATATCTTGGGGTATTGGTTGTGCCGAACCTAATCAACCGGGAGTTTATACTCGCATATCTAGATTTCGTGACTGGATCAATGCAATATTAGTTTTTTAACCAGACATCAAATAAATCCTCTGATCAGAACCCATGAGCACACAAATTGTAGACATCGTTTACAAGCTTGCATGTCATTATTACTCTACTTCAATGTGAATTCACAAGTACGGTAATGAGCAATGTCATTTATAAGCAGTTAAAATGCCATTAATCTCAACCTTCTTACATTTAATATGATAGCATTTTAATTTAAGAATGCATGTTCTGCTTAATGTATTTATTGTAGACTGGACTGGTATTTATGTTTACATGTTTTAGGACCAAAACCACCTTTCTTTTAAGAAAATATACTGATTCGCTGGATTGAATTTGTTCCCACTTATTTTATTTTTGCTATTTTAATTGTACATTTTGTAAATACCGTATAGCTTATTTCTTTTAAGCAATTTTTTTTAGTATTCTGTTCTTTACTATACTGTTATTTCCTAATACGAATACATAAAAGGATTTAATCCAGATTTAACAAAACGGAAATTTTTCATCTGTTAGAAATATAATGTGAATAAATTGTGAATATAAATTTTTTTTAAAAAATAAATTACCAACTGTTTTCTCGAAACAATTTAATTTTTAATAACACACATTTCAGCAATTATTTTCTGCAGCGGAAGTGGAAAACTGTTGATTAATAAATGAAAAACTAATATACAGTATATTTTTACGTGTAAATTATTCCGTTGAAAAAAATTTTCTTTCCTACATAAATTTTAATTTCTTATTCTTATTTGTGGATTCCAACGAATGACAAAAAACCAGCTTGTAATTTTTGAAGAAAAATGAACTTAAAACACGATTTCACACATTTATTTTATCTCATGCAAGTTTTCACGTAGTTAGGCCTTAAAAATACATCAAATTAATTTATATCCCACACAAATAACAACTATTTATTAACTTGTGCGCTACTGCCCCCTCTCATTAAGAACACCCGTGGTTCCTGCGAAGGTAATTGAGACATCACACTTAAATTGAAGACACCTTACTTTCTCCCACGGCTCATCATGCCTACACAATCTTATTTTCAAGAAACACACACAATAATCTATATACAGTAAAACACTCCTTTATTTAAAAATTTAATTTCCATATCGCGATTAATTCAAAATAACCAGATTTTGAGAATTATTGCAGGTGGCTCATTATTTTTCCATTGCAAAACTAAACTATAAAACGAGCTTGGAAAAAAAATTCACTTTTCGTAAAAAAAAAAACATTGCGAGAGATCTATTAACATATGGCAGATGATAAACAAGTTTTTTTTATTAGGCCAATATAACACATACCATAAAGTTAATTAGGCAAAGGATCCGACTTAAAACTGGGTGGTTCTCACTTTTATCGTTTTCAAAACGTCTCATAAATGGACAGGAGTGAAAAATTAGCACAAATTTACGGCGAGGAAAAGGAAGTACAGATGTAATTACGCGATTTTTATTTATTTTTATTTCTTTTCTCACGTTTGTTTTATTTCACTCAGGACAAATGTCATGTGTAATCGGTTCATCTTCATTTATTTTTCCCTCATCGCGTCGAAGATTTGTGTTGATGATGATTTTGTGAGACGCAGAGGAATGGCGAAATGTGCATATTTGAGTCCGCCTTTGATGTAATAATGGAGGTCCATATAAGGTAGATCAAAGGAACCGCCGCCCTATCATCTGCCTTGTGGCCTCTGGGCTTGTTTGGTAAAAGATGATTCTTGCCACCCTCACTTGCTTTTGTATCAGTCTGTAGTTCTGATGGCTGAACCAGACCTTGTAATTGTTTATGATGTCTTACATGGTAATAAAAGACTTTCTGAGAGACCTTTTTGCTTCTTTTTTGTTATTGTTGTGTTTAGTTATTGGGATGCACATTTTCTTAGAATAAATTTCGAATCTATAATAGAAAAAGAGTAATGTATGCTATTATAAAAATTTGCCAACTGGAAATAAAAAGAGCTGAATAAGTTAGAAAGAAAGAAGATATTGCGGGTTGTGTTTTCAGGAAAGAAACACTAGATGGACCTACTTATGTTGAAATGGATACAAATCGATGGGAATTCGTATATTTTGAATCAATTTATGAACCAGAAATACTGAAACAGTACTTTTTGTACATTTTAATGAGTAAATTTTCTTATTTTCCATGAATAATTTTGTTTGAATCACTCGGTTTGATACGACACGTGTGAAATAGTTGTTTAAAACCTTCACAAAATTATTCTTACGAGCGTTTTCGATTATAATTTTATTTTTTGACACTTTTAGACGTAACAAGTGCGATATTTTGTCAATAAGAGCCCAGATTTTGATAAATTTGTTTATTAATTCGCTTAATACCGGATTACGAAGCAAACTGGACACTTTGAAACGTTATTCAAAATTCAAGAATGATATTCCATATCATCTTATCAAAATTGAAAATTAATTTATTAATTTTAAAATAGTAAAAAACCATTCTTCATAGCACAAGAGTAGGCGTGAGTTACCAAACGAATTCTGCAACAGCTGTGCATCGCCGTCTGTGAATTTGGGAGGAGCTTAACCACTTATTTGTAGGTGGAGCTTATATTTATAAACTTTTCTTAATGGCGCCAAAATCAAATCAAAATATTTGTACACACACATTTCTTTTTAAATTTTTATTTTATTATTATTATAGCGTGGCTGCATGTTGAATAAATTTATCTTTCCGTCCAAGTTTTAACGACTCAATTATTTTCAATTTAGGATAAATTATGTTCCTAATGAGGGAGACACTAGTCATTAAGAACCCAATAAAGCAGAGTGCATGCGCGCACCGATGAGAGACGATGTCTTCGATTGAAAAATGTACAGCAGCACAGTGGGATCGAGATCAAATTTCGACTAACATGTGGCAAACTGGTTATAAAACATACAGCAGAGGGAGAAACGCATATACAAGCTATGGTTTTTCATGCTTTCAAAGCGAAATTCCCAATTACCTATAGTGGAGAAGGTGACCCTCGTTAAAGTGAAGTGTGAACATTAAACCAGAGTCGTATTTTTACGTTTCGTTATAGCCGTATTTTATGTCGGCTTATTTTGAAGTGCTCGTTGCTGTTGTTGTAACGAGGGTGTAACGCAGCAATTTGGGCACGGTTTTCGTAGTTTTATTTTCAAAAAGAAAAAAAATAATTATTTTAAGGTAAAGAAATGATGTATTAGGGATTATTCACGCTTGGGACGGTTGTTTTTGTCTTTTTCGGCGTTATTTCATGTCGTTGAGTTGGAAATAAGAGGAAAAAAACCTCGTGGAAGTGGAATTTTAAACGTTTTCTCAAAATGTCATGTGTCAAGGATATTTTTTTGCTTTAAATTTACAGTAATTTATGTATGTTTAATTGTAATTCGGTGATTTTTACGACTGGTTTTTACAGCGGTTAAAAAAAAAACAACAAATCGGTTTAGCATAAAAAGATAAATTTACCATTGAGTTTGTGTGTTTTTAGTTTAATTTAAGACAATAAATTACGTTTTCTATTTTTTTTTTAATATCGTTTTCTTTTGATATGCGATTACAGCAGATGCGAGCGTTAATGATTGCCAGGTGTGACCAGGTATTTTTTGACGAAGAAAAAAAAATTGTACTTATGGTGAGGATTGAAAACGATCGCCCTCTCCACTCCACACCATCAAATTAGTTTGTGAAACATTTTTCTTGAAACTGAAGACTCGCTTGTTTACAGTTTATTTTTAGCTTGCAAACATTCCTTTGGAGACGACAGAGAATGAAATATGTTGTACCGAGGTTGAGTGTAAAAATTAAGATGGCGGAAGGGCCCTGAGGCGGCTTCCTCCTATGTCTTAATTATGTCAGTTGTATTATATAATTAACGTGAACAACAAAGCGGTCTCCGACTTATTTATTAGAAATTCGGCGCCCTCTTTCACCCAGCCAAAGCCGCGGGATAGTGGCGAAGAAATGCAACACGCAGTCGACAGGTGGAGCAATGGGTTAAGATGGTAGAGCACGTTTCATGTGGAGATTTGTTGGGCGAAAAAGTTTATTCAATTATGGCACAGAATCGATTTTTTTTTTTGTGGAAAAAAAGAGATCAGCAAACTGCTTTTTAATTTTTATAATGGTGGATATAAATCGGAGTTGATTTTTTTTAGTTTTTTGATGATACAACAAAAAAAGAGAAGAAAAAAAATTTTATTTCGATTTACAATATCGTTTTTCTTTTTATTTGACACCAACGAAACAAAAATTAAACACTACTGCATTTACTCGGCTAAATAAAAATCGAAAGTACGAAACGGCGCTCGAAAATAGCATGACACGCTAGGGATTTCGGGAAATTTATATGCCCGGTTATTGGGAAAATGGCGTAGGCGGGGGAATGGGAATCAAGTAAGAAATCGCGTTTGTACTTTTAAAAAATACATTTGTGTTAATTGCTAAGTCATTACAGTGATAAAAATGTGAATTACGACTCTCAGCGGATGAAATTTCAAGTGGTGTCAGCGTGTCGAATACGCTACGATTGAGTTATTGCAATTCCAGCGCGATTTTCCGTATGAAGAAAGACGACTAAGACCCAAGACCATAAAAAGTAAAAACAACAAGCTGTATACGGTGTAATCTAGTCCCCGTAGTGCAATTCTTTACGTCAAAAAAATAAACGGTTTTGCCGGATGGTTGTGAAAATGTGACGATCTTCGGTCGACACGTAATTTGTTTGGAAAAGAAAAGCATTTTGATGACCTTTGTTTGAGTGGCGCGAGGGCGGAGGGGAAAACGAAGGAGGGTGCACAGATTTAATTTTCTCGCTGCTCGGCTAAAACGATGATAAATGTTGCGGGGCCACAGAGGCCAGTTCGGTTTGTCGACTGCCCTTTTTACACGCCTTGTCGCATTGCACGTGTGTATCTTAGATTATTGTAACGCGACTTCATTTACAAACTGAAGCATGAAGCGATTTGTATCCATTTGAGCACAAAGAAAATTTGTTTTATACATTTTGGGCCCCCGTTTGTCCAAAATTGAAAAAATTTGAAAATTTTTAGAATTTTGGGGCCCCTGTTGGACCAAAATTGTAAATTTGGTGGCCATTCTGCCCATTGGAGCCCTTAATTTGATGAGTGCACTTTGTAACACTATACAACATTGGACAGTTGAAGTTTAATTATTCCAATCTAATAATTTATTCTGTTAGGAGCGCGGTAATCAGCACACGGAATGTCAAAGGGTGGCGAATGCGCGTGCATTCTCGCGGCTTAACCATGTGCAGGTAATGTAGATGGAAGCCCCTTTGCGTCACCTATGCAAACACTCGCTATTGTTGCAATGATTGTTTTCCCGCTTCGAAACATTAACAACAATTGATGCTCGCGTGGCCATTTAAGAATTGCTCATTCATTCGCGAACTATTTTCGTCTTCTGCTTCTGCTTTCGAGTTGCGCAGTAACAGAAATCTAACCGCGTCTGCTTCTTTTTCATGCCATTTTGCCGCTCAAATAAACGGGGAATTTTCCTTCTCTTTTCTAGTTCTTGTGTGGTCTAAATTATTTTTTTCTTCTTCTTTCTTTGCAGTTTAATATATAGCGTAACGGAAATATCATAGCGTGAAGCAGTTTGAGCGTGGAATGGAATGAAATATTGAAATTGGCGGTGTTCAAATGTGTGTGGATTTTTGATGGTATACGGTATGTGGTAATTGATTTTAACGAGCCAAGATTTGCCCAAATTAATTTATAAAGTAATTCAGACTGAACAGCATTTTAAACAACATGTTTAAATCGCTTTTCTCGATCTAACTTCAAAAATGGCGTTTTAATTTTTTAAATTATTATTATATAAGTTTAATTTAATTTGTTTGTGGTAAGATGCGTACAAATAGAATACAGGCTGTGAAATGTAAATTTTTATATACCGTATTTTATCGATTAATAGCCCCGGCTCTTATTCAAAACTGCAATTTTTGTTAGCAATTACAATTTCGGTTTTTCGTTTGTTACATTTGTTTAATGCAACGAACGAAGTCTGAATGTCACGAACGAAGCGTACGTTCATCGTTCGTGAGGTTAAATACGGAAACAATACCGTACTTTTGCAAAAATACGGTATTTTTGGTGTCTCAACCCCGACTACTATTCGAGGGCGACTCTTAATCGGTAAAATACAGTAGTTTCAATTTAATTCTCTTTATTTGTTTTCCACTGCAGTTTTTACAGAGCGGTTTCGAACCAATTATAGATAGTAAATACAAATGATTATTATAGTGATCACTCTCTTCAATTAAGCAGCTGTTTCGATAATTAAGTATACCGTAATTGTACACAACACTGAAAACCGCTTGCCCATCAAAACTAACATCCACGATAAAACAAACAGAATTTTGACTCTTAAATCTTTAAAAAAATCCTTTTTTTATTTAAATTATTCGAGGATTTGATTGATTTCCAAGAGTAAAATTTAGGCATTGATGAATATTGTCTAGAAAAAGAGTTATGGGTGTGTTTTCCGGGCTGACCGTGTAGTTTGATGGGACTCGGATCATAGTGTGAAACAATTAGTGAACAAACGACTTCCATTTGGAAGCTCGAACGAATTTATGCGACAGATTCCCATAGGGATGGGATAGAAAGTTGCGCTCAAATTACGTCATTTCCTTTACTCGCTTCTCATCTCAACCCCACAGACGGTTTAAATTATTAACACTAATAAGCATCAGCAACTTCAACTTACTTGTTTCCTGCCCTTAAACTTCGCTACTGACTTTTAACCCACACAGTTGGTTAGTTTTCTAACCAGTAAACGTTTTTATTATAATTATAATTTTTTTTAAAAAGTTTTTTGATTAATAGGTGGGAAAAAATGAACATGTCACATGGCATTCTGTCCGTGTCCCGGTTTTGTGATGAGCAATAAATGTTGTGTTTACAACAGACCTATGAGTCATAATTTGACGGTTTAATGATGTCTGGGGCAAGGAGCCCGGCTTTGATTATCATTGAATTATATATGAAGATAAATAGGAAATTAAAAATGTTTTTAAAGAGAGAAACAATTTGTGTGTGGTTTGGTGGATAAAAAATATATTATTTGGGCATTTATTCCATTTTATTTAAATTGTATTTTAATGAAACTGAGGTTAAATTTTTTGTGTTGATTTTTTTTGTTTTTATTTTTTTTTATTTTAATGGGAAAACATGCGGGCGATTTTAAAAACCTAGTTAGTTGTTTGAAGGAGGCGGACAAGATTAAAGGAAGTGCAGTATGCAAATTAAGGGTAATTGGATGAATGCCGGGATAGTCGTTTTCACAATGATTGTGCACAAGTGGAAATGGAAGCAAAAAATTAAATAAAAAAAATAATTTTATTTTTTATTTTTATGAATAAGATTTGTCAGTAGTGCCGAGTTACGGAAGTTGTTTTGAGATTTTTTTTTAATTTTTTTTTTTTGGCAGAAGGATGAGAAATTTGATTTGGGTGATACAATCACGTAAGTTATTCGTGGTTGTGAAGGAAACGGTTTGTAATTCATGCTATTTTTAATTTGTTCACATAAGTTTGAACCTCCTGTTTTAGATGTCGGCTGAGTTTGAACTCTGCAGGTGGAGAATTTTCCACCTGGCAATCACGTCAAATATTTTCCGTTTGACAGGTTTTTTCTTCTTTATATTATTCACCCTCGTTTTTAACGTCAATCTTACTCTAAACTGTAAACAGATTTTTCACAGCGGGGGAATGACACCTTTTAGCGAGTGAGAAAAAAAAATTATTGCCATGACAACAAGCACTTGGCACTGCCATTAGTTAATCTGTTCCGAGGCGTTAATCACCTCGTATCATCATATTCCGATTTCCTTATTTATCACATTGTTTGACACGAAAATAAACCATAAAAGAATTTCTAGTTTCGTTTCTTATAATTAATATGCAAGTGTAGCTTTGTATTGTGGCTATAAAACTCTATGCTTACACTATACCAGCGCTTCTCCAAGTGCTGGTCCGCGAGGATGAGTTGTAGTATTTAATTAAGCCTATCAAAACAGAGGTTGCCGGTTCGTAGACGCAAAGATCATTCAGGTTTAGTAGAGCAGCGTTAAGTTGGACCTCTATAATACACGTGATATTCTTATGCGCGACGGTGCACATTTTAATAAGTTCTGTTATGCACAATTTAATCACATGAGCGACATCGCAACTATGCGTACATACAGTATGCATAATCGCGACGTAATTGTGCATGACTAAGCCGTGTATTTTTACAAATTATCATATTTTAAAATTAATTAAAAAATGATTTAAAAAACATGTTTTTTTTGTGGTTTATGGTTTATTCTAATTTTAAATACTAACAAATGGCATTAAACGTCGCGCGTACGAATTGTGGATCCTCGCGCTTATTCATCACGTAACGTTGCGCCGTGTAGACGTTACGCGATTCGTACGCGCGTCGTTAGTTTGTCGCGCACATTCATGGACACACCATGCGGTGGTGCGACGTCACGCTAATATTTAGTGCGACTTGCATTGTCGTGCGTAAGAATGTCGTGCATATTACGGATCCCCGTTAAGTTACACGTTGGGAAAAATGATATTGGTCTGTAACACATTGGGACAAAAATACCGGTCCGTTACATTGCATAAGAAGCGCTGCAATACACTGCACACAGTGCAAAGCCGATTATCCAATACAATTAGAAGCACTTGCTGTCTTTATTGCTTCTAAGCAGTTGTGGAAATGTATTTTCCGAATTTAAAGTTGCAAAAGGTTCATTTTTAATCAATAGATGGCATTACACACAAACTGCCATAAGCTTAATTGCAAAAGCATTTTTTTTATCTGTTTAGAAATGATAATTTGTTACGATATTTAGTCTAATTGCCCTTAATTAGAAAAGTGATTTGCATTAATTTGCATTAATAGCAAAAAGATGATGTAATATGACAAGTGTGAGCCACCATAAGATTCAATCCCTTTTAACAACACCGGTGCCTTGAGCAGTTTGAATTGTCAGCTCTTTTTCAAAAGATGTCTCTATTGCTCAGATTAAATATTTAAAAAAAAAAAAATTACAAATATATATATTAAAAAAAAAGTGGTAAGCTCATAAAGAGTTGATGTCTAAATCATTATTTAGTAGCGTAAATCCTCATATTTATTACGGTATGGACAGTGGTGGATAAAATAATAAAATTCCTAAAACATAACGACTTTCAAGGTGCGAAAAAGCCATTTCCCAACGTCTAATTTTCACACACATCTCGAGCGAGTGGGAAAAAAATTCTAGTTTAGATGTAAATTGATGGGCCGAGACATAAAAGAAGACAGGCACTCCGAAACACTTGTCAGAAAACGATATTTTTACAACCATCGTTCTATTTGACCCCCTACCAGTTTTGATTATGAGACCTAATAATATTACCTTTTGAGATTTGATATCTGCGAGCGTACAAATACGAAGGGTGGGAATGAAAACATTAAGATTGTCCGCTATAAAATTTTTTAATGGCGCCTATACAGGGTGATTAAGCTGTTCAATAAAGCTGATATGATAGCCTTCAAAAGTGAAAGTTGGAAATGAGCTGTTTGAAATAGCCCACAGGCTCCTTTAGATACGTGTTTTGTGCGTAAAGTGAGGCGGAGAATAAGAACCTGGGAAGATTGCGAGCAGAAATTGATGTCTGGCAAGAGTTTATGTTGTGCAAAGAGCAGATGTGAGTGTGACGGCGTATTTCAGCTGAATAGCCGTCGTTGACAATGGGTGACTTGTGGCTTTAAATTCAATATATGGGCTGTAAAAATAAGGAAAATATCTTTTTTTTTGCGACTTGGTAACGTCTAATGGGTCATAATATTTCTTGAGTGACTGATATACGTTGTGGTACGACGGAAGTGATTAATCAGAAGGTTGTCAAGTCGGTAGTGAGTCAAATTGGATTTGTGTGATCATTGGTGTTGAGCTGTGAAATATAGCGATGTTTGAGTAGTGTGAAGTTTCCTGCTTCGTTGTTTTTGTGTGTTTTTTTTTTGGAGAAAGTGAAGGGGAATAAAGGATGTTGATTGGTAATTAAAAGTCGGGATGTTTGTATTAAGTTTTAATTTGGGTCTTTTGAGTTGTTGTTTAATGTGAAATATTACTCGCATTTTGTGTTGACACAATAGATTTTTTTATTTTTTATTTTGGGTAGTTAGTTTGATGTTTCTAATGTTATTTGCTGTCAAATTGATATTGTGCGTGCAGATTGCATGCTCTTGATCTTAGGTTTATTTGAAAAGTGTTGGGAAATTCAATATTTTGAGTGCTTGATGTGGTGAAAAGGTGTATTTAGTTGTTATAAATGAGAAATATCGTCCACGTCAATATATAGGTAATTTAATTGCACAAATGAATGAATGATTGAACTTGTTCAAGCATTTATATTAACACAGTTTTCTTATATTTTATCATCTTTTCATAAACGTCTCGCTTTGACACTCGTTTTTGTTTTTTTTTCTCCCATTTTTAATTTGGAAATTAATGATTCGCACTGAAAGACACATTTACATTAATGGAGAAATTGAAATTCAAAAGTTTTTTTTTCTTTCATCTTTTTCCTAAAAAAAAAATAAAATAAAATCGATATTTGTCCGCATCTTTTATACAAGGGAAAAAAAAGAAATCGTAACGCAGTTTTCTTTTCGTTAAGAGAGACAAACTACGATGCCACACCCTGTGTGAGGAACGTGAAACCAAGTTGAAATTATAAAGAAAAAAAAAATAGAAAAACGAAAAAAAAATTATAATTAATTAATAAAAATATTTAAATTTAATGAGATGACAATTTTTTTTTTACTTAAACATTTGCCAGAAAATACTCTTGAAATTTCTGACATCTACTTACATACTAAACACCAACTGGACATTGAAGATCCACGAAACAATGCACAAACGTGCAGAGTTTGCTTCACTAATGCCTGGTTTACACAGGTTAAAATCTTTGCTTGATTAGGTTTTATTTTGAGCCAATTAAATCGTAAAAGTTGCTAAGTAAATATCAGAAAACTCCTTGGAAACTTCTTCGGCATAAACCAGACATAAATAATAAAATTTTCACAAAAGATAATAATAAATCATCTATTTTTTTATCCTTTCCTCTCTTTTAGAATTTTAATTGGGACAGTAAAAGCATTTATTACTTCATATTAGGGGCATTCAGAAACTGTTTTAAACGAACAATTCTTGATTACAGAAAAGGTAACTCATAGCATTAGTATACTTAAATTGAAATATTTTATTCTCTCATCGTGTTCGTCAGTTTCTGAATACTTCTAATAAAAATCATTTTATTTTGGCAAGATGGTCAATTATTAGGAGTAAAAAATACCTTTGGCCTCAATTTAATCACGATAAATGTTTTTTTTGTTTTTTTTTGTTTTTTTTTTACTTATTTTTTACACGAAGAAATAAAATTTCAAACATAAATTTCTTAAATTAACAACTTAAAAAGCAAACCGAAATCCATGTAAAAGAAAAACATGAAAGTTGAAAGGGTGGTTGAAGTTGAATAAATGTCGAGTCTATTAACATTTGTCCACTTTGTTTCTGTTTGTTTGTTTCAGTTTCTTTCTTTCTGAGTGAGGAAGAGGTACCTGAAGGAGATTGTTTCACTTGACAGCCAAATGGGTTGACTTTTTGTCCAATTCCGACTTGAGAATACTCAAGTCTTGGATGTTGTTCATTAGATTGGTTTGTTCGGGGGGTAGTTTAGTGGCGTCCACATCCTTTTTGAGCTCCTCCATGTCCCTCTTGAGTTTGGCCCTTCTGTTTTGGAACCATGTGATCACCTGTGCGTTCGTCAGTCCAAGCGACTGGGCGATTTCGTCCCTGTCGGCAGGTGAGAGGTATTTTTGATAGAGAAATCTTTTCTCGAGTTCAAAAATTTGGTGGTTTGTAAATGCAGTCCGTGATTTACGCTTCTTTTTCGGCTGCTGCCTCGAGCTAAATATGTGCAGATGATCACGAGAGGAATCTGAAATTATAGTGGAAAAACGTTACGTTAGATTACGTAAAGGTATATTTTCGGGCAGTTCAAAGGCGCGCCGACGCATTTTGCCGATTGGACGGAAAGGTCTGCGAACAAGGAACGTTTCTGCAGTAATAAGTAATTAAGTGGTCGGTTAATGACTTTTTTAGCGGTTTGATTAAAAAGATGAGCAGCTCGGAACCCCCCCAGAAACTCCAATTTGAGGTGGGTGGCATTATAGAGCGGAGTTCTCAAGTTTGCGAGTGACTTGACAAACTGGAGTTGGAAATCAATCATTCTAAACGTGCCGTTGCCACCCATCTAACCATGGGAGTTTCAGGGGGTTCCTAGTTCTCGTATAAAATAACGAGAAAAAATTAAAGAAATGAGCAAAAAGTTTGAAAATTTTAGTTTTTTAACCAATGTATTGTATTATTGTGCCGTTTCACTAAAAATGTGACTATACTCATCGATTAAATAAGAAACTCTTTATAATTATAACGAATCGCAAGGGACCCTAAAAATCGATCCGTTATCACGAGAATTCGTTATATCGAAATTTTTTAACGTAGTGTTCTATGGCCAGCCAACCAAACCAGCCATTTTTAGGTATTCGTTATATCGATAATTCGTTATATCGCAATTCGTTATAAAATAATAGTATTGGGAACGGTATTTCATAATACTTCGTTCATTTTGCACAATAGCATTCAAAAATGTGTTACAAAATGCATTCTCGTGAAACCCAATGTGTTTTTGGACCATATGGGTAGCAATAGCAACGGCGTTAGTTGAAACAAACACACAAACGGTCATGTCAAGTTAAATAAGTCTTTAATGATAAAGGGGATTGGCAATTGAAAGAAGTTGAAGTTTTATGTCAGTAGATGGAGTTGCGCGTCATTGTACAGTGCATTATACAAGACATCACTCTTGATTGACGTTATTTACTTTCTTGATCTAAGTTGTTTGAAATTTTTTTTGGTACAAATGACTGTTTGGGGAGCAAGAATTCTCTAATCTATCTAATGACCTTGTTTCAATTAGATTTTCTATGCCCCACATCACATTTAGGAGGAAAAAAAGAAATACCTCATCGTGTCATTATCTAGGATTTATGTCACCTTTCTTATCGTTAATGTCTCCCTCTTTTTGATAAATAACTATTTAGTGGATTCGTACGTCACGAAAATGAAATTTTGCCAAGGATGTCAAAGAGAAGTTTATCTCTAATTATTATTATTATTAGAACGAAATGTACAATTATCTCCTTGTTATTTTATCCATCTGCTTGAAAAGCGACTTTTTTTTCCGTTTTTGAATGGCATATTGGATATTCGTTCGCGGCACCTGTTTGATTGATTGAAAATAAATAATAAAATGAAATTTAAAATGTAAAAATTAAAAGCGATGAATTTGAGGTTATTTTTAGAGTAAATCGAGCATTTTTTTGGGATTTATGTGACCTATTAAATCAATTTCAAGGAAGAAATGACTTGGATTTAGTTATTTTATACATTTATCTGCCCCTTTACGTGACGTATTTCCGAGTACTCAATTGTTACGAATTTCCTTATAGGAGGGACACTACTAATTAAAAACCATTTGAAGAAAAATTTATTACAATTTTTAAGGTCTATTGACTTTTTGTGCATAATTATAGTTTGAGGAAATATTCGTATTTTTTTTAATACCAAAATTATTTTTAAAAAAAATTATTTTGAGTCTAAAAAATAAAATAAACGTTGAAAAAATAAATAAATAAAATTTTCCCGCCCTATCGGAACTGATAGTAATGAAAAATTGAAGAATATTGTTTATAAGTTGACATGGAGCTCACATCCGTCTTGCGAATGTGACATTATAACGTGACACTCGTATTTATCGTTATCGATCATTTCTCTCCGTTTAGATTGCCTTCTTGGGGTCGGTGGAGGCAACTCGACTTTTATTGCTCATTATAACAACTCGTGCTAAGAGCACTAACACTACTCGTATTTCTTTCTCCTTTCCTATCTTTTTATAGGTGTCGTCTCCGTCTTTTGTGATCTCATTTACGTTAAATTAAATTTTCCAACTATGTAGCTTTTATAGATGCTGGCGCGCGTGTAAAGTGCACGCTGTAAATCAAGCCGCACTCGACGCACCCTTTTGTTGCCAAGAAAATAGACTTCCAGATTGCTTTTTCCTATAGTCACAAACGTTGTTTCTTCTCCATTTTCTGAAAGCGTTCTTTGTCATTTACACGGATGTTATCCATTCCACCCCGCAAATAAAACGAAAATCCCTTTTCTGCTAATTTTTTTTTTCTTTTTTCTTTTTCTCGATTCACTTTGAATTGAAACCGACTGAAACGACCTAAATTTCAAACTGTTTATTAATGTATATATGGAGAAGGCAAAAAGGTAATTTGAAAATAAAATGGCCCTTTCCTCCCCCCACATGATATGAATGATCATCTTTTTTTTACATTCACCTTTTTAATTATAAAAATAAATAAATAAAATATTTTTATTCGTTCATCATTAATATTTATGTATTTTACTTATGGTAGGGAATAAGATGATGCATTTTGCATTTCTTGCGGTTTGAATTCAATTTTTTTTGTGTGCCCTTTTTATTACACGGCACACAAAATATAAAATGGTGATTCCGTGATCACCGCCATTTGCAATTCTCGGTTCCATAGACACGTGCATTAAATTCGCAATAATACAGTTGCACCATTGTTTAGAAACGATAAAAATAGCAAGCGCTTTTGTAAAGGTCACTCTTGCGCATTTTCCAAATATCTTTTATATATATATATATATACCGTTAACATGAAAAATGAATTAATTATAAAATTTCGCCACCAACTAATATTTTTCCTCCCGAATTTCACGCCCGACTTCCCGCCAACCCTTTCCTGCATGCGATTTCAAAACCCGTCGATTGTGACGGCTCGCAAGAGCAGATATAGTGAGCGATATACAACCAAAATGTATCTGCATAATTAAATACACTCGTGATAAGCCTTAAAAATGCAAAAATAAGCACTAATTTATACGCCACCAGCTCGTAAATTGACTTGAAACGAGAGATAAAAGGATAACAAGCACATCCTATGTGCATGATATCAAATATATCATTGCAATTACAAAAACAATTTATGACGACTGTAAAGTGACAAGTGCCTTAATTACCCTAAAAAATTTACAATGGATAAATCCAGGAGTTTTTGCACTGATTGCAAAATTGGACGTCTAATATGGGCCCTAAAAACACCCATTACACATTTTATTGGGCCCGGGTGAATAATGAATGTGGGTGTGCGTTCGGGATGGGAAAATTCACGCGTTGTAGTTAAGAAAAATTTTGTTTTGCGGATTATTAGTCAATATATATATTTCTGTATTAGTTGATAATTTGTTAGGACTGTAATGGCAATTGGCAGTGCAAGGCAGATAGATGCAAGTGGGGAAAGAGGGAGTGGGGACGCGGTGCGGTCTCGCGCAGCTACAAACGCCTGAGCCGCCACTACAAAGGAGCCGCAACTACAATTAGCAGCATGCACAGCGCCAAGGCCCCAAGGCGATCGACCTCTGCCTACCTGTTCAACCGGCTGGCCTCGCACCTGGACGCAGCTCACAATAGATTAACTTCATTTTATCATAGCTAAATTATGATGGATGGGTTATGTCCGCACACCCAACGCAATCGACAACATTGTTTTAATAGTTGGCAAAATATGTCTCCGCTTTTTCTGTGGATTGGGAAATTTTTTTTTTTTTTTTTTTTTTTTTTTTAATGGGTTTTTAAATATGTGGGGGGGGGGGGAAATGTTGGATTTTTTGGGTTTTATGGGTTTTGTTTGATTGGCGTTTTTGTTTTAGTTTTTTTGTTGTTGTTATTGTGATGTGAGAAAACCGAGGTTTAATTCGCGAAGATTAGGAAGATTGAGCAATTATTTGTAAGTTTTGGCGTTTGGAAGAGAGGTGTTTTGTTGATTAGAGTGATGAGATTAAGTGGGAACAAAAGAATTACAACTTTTTTTCCGTAAATTTGTTTTTTTTAAATGGTGGAATTTGGATTCAAGTTTGTCTGCTTGATACTATTATACGCTTATCATTTTCAATGACCCAGAGCTGAAAACAGCTTTTGGGGATTGTTTATGACGGGGAAAGGATGAGAAGAAGAAGAAAAAAAAATTATAAGAAATTTTTTTTTTTTTTTTTTTTATAATTTGATACTGCAGGAAATTTTCAATTTATACAATTTCTAATGCTAAATTAATTCAAGAAGCACATTTAAGCCAGAAGGTCATGAAAAACCTCATAAAAATGTAAAATAACAGATTTTACAAGAAAATTTCCCAAAAAAAAATACAATTTTCCAAAAAAAAATATATATATAATGTATATACAATGCACAAATTACTAACAACATTTCTCGAAATCTTCAATTATCCGTACAAAGAAAGGAAATTACAGTCGGGGATATAAAACACTAATTGACATGACAATCGACACCTAATTACACGTGATAAAAAAGGCCGAAAACAAATGCGAGATTGGAAATTGCAGCTCCGCAGTCGTCCAACAATCCATCCATCTATCTATCAATCTGCCCATTTCTTTGCTCTTTGTTTATCCTCGCATCAAGCAGCACCTCTATAGCTGTCTGTGCCACGCTCATTTATCACACGAACCTGACTCTGCTCGCTCTCACCCAAATTGCTTGCCACTTCCTCGGGGAACAGTTATTTAACCAGTCGGTGACAGGATACCTCAGACTCACAAGTCAGACGCACATCCCTCTTCCTACAACCCCCCCTGTGTGATGCCCCATGGACCTCTACCACCCATGCTCGACTAAGGGCACTTGGTCTGTATTTGTCAATGTAATGAAGTCATGTCCAATTCAATTGACTCGCAACAGATACGTTGCAATACATGGCTCGGGTTGAGTGTTGACAACAAATAACTCGCGTGCCTCATTGCGTTTGTTTGAGAATATTAGGCTGTTTCAAGGTGAAGTTTTGTGCTGTGTGTAGTAATTAGGAGCGTGTTATTAGTATCTAATGTAATGTAATGTAATGTAATGTAATGAGAGCTCGTTTAGGTTTTTTTCGGGGGGGTGGGAGGGTGGTGTTTGGGGCGGTTTACAAAATGAATTTTATCTTGGAAAAAATCTTGAAAACCTAAGTAATTATAGTACAAATGAGGACCGTTTGAGGATATCTTTTGCTATTTTTATTGGGAACATCTGGAGGATATGTTGTAATGAAGGGTCTTTTGTTTTTTTTCGTGTTGTTTAAACGAGGTGCACGTGTTGTAAATGTCGTAAGGTGGTCATTTTTATAAGTGCTTGATGACTAATGATGGAGATGAGTTTATGTTTTAATCTGATTATAGATGTTGCAAATTGTTAATTAGTAAAAGTTATGGATTCTGTAATAATAAATTTTTTTTTTTAAAAATTGGAGGAAATAAATATGAAGTTGCATAATTTCTTACAATTCGTAAATTGGATAGTCGAATTCTTCCTTCTTAGCAATTTTCGTGAAGTTCAAATTTAGATTATGCTGATTTATTCCTACTGAACATTTTGGCCACTAGGGTCTCCTTAAATACAAGAAATTACGTCAAGCAGAAGCGACGTTTTACAAATTCCAAAGTGCACAATGCGCCAATCAAATAATTACACTATAATTCAAATAGACTTTCTAAATACAAAATATCTAGGTTTTCGCAAGTTGTATTTCGTTTACCAAAAAAGGGTTGAGTAATTGAGTTATTGGTTCAGTGAACTTTGAGTAATCCGTGTGAATTGTATGTGTTGTTTATGATTTAAATGATAGTTTGAGTTTGCACAGAAAAAGATGGCGGTAACAAAAAAAAATCCAAAAAAAATAATTTGAAATACGAATTTCTAGACTACATATTCCAAATTGTGTAATAAATTATAATGAATTTACAATAAAAATGTATTTTTTTAAATTTTTAATATTTGATTCATTATGATTTCTGAGAGTAACTAAATAAATAAATAAAAAAAAAGATATTTTTTAATTACGCCATAAATTCCACGCAATTTATTCATCGAAATTAATTTTTTCCCCGGTAAACGCATAACCATGGAAAACTTAGACATTAAAAATCTCACTCTAATTATCGAATTATCTTTTACTCATGTTGATATAATTTAGCATAGCTGATGGCATAACTTCATTTTGTGTGGGAGGCGACCAGATGACACATATTGGATTTTCAACGAGCAAACACGAGACACAAGCCAATGAGCGCAGACTTGATATTTTACAATCTATCATCAAAGCAAACAGCGGGAGGTTGGCTTTGGTCCTCCCCTATATGGGCATTAACCCCCACACATACACTGTTTGGATTGAAAAAGAATCCGTCTGCATTTTGCCTTTCAACTGGCCAATTTGAAGGGCTGACGTAAAATATGGATGAGGTCAGTGGAAAGAAAGCCAGAGTTGGAGTTAATCTGGTGGCGGGGTTTGTGAAAGCAAAAGTTGCATGCTTTATTGGTGGTGATAAGACTTAGCTTGGCAGGCAGTTTCTTTTATCCACTATTGCATTAACGAACCCTCCTCCTTCAAGAAGCATCTGGAACATCAGATTATTCTCTCTCTATATTCTCTATTGGTTGCTTGCAGGGTGGGAAAATTTGTTCTCCTTTTCACTTTGCTTCACAATTGATCTAGATTTTCATTCTGATTTAGCCGACGAATGATTTTAGTCCAAAAATGATTGGTTTGGGCCTTTTGGGCGCAGATTTGGGCCAAATTATGAGAATATTGAAATTAGTTTGTGATTTTATAAAAGGGTTTTAAAGTTGAAGTCCAAAACGGATGTTGGGACTTGGGAGATGGTGGGAATGGACTGGTTGCCCACTTGAGGGATATCATATCATATCGAGCGAATAAATATTGGATATTAAAAGCCCCATGCACATTTGTTTGCCTGTTTGTCTTCATATCAGTGAGCAGTGGATCTAAGTTATTATTTCGTAGCTCTAAATAGTGTATACTCATTAAAACGCTTCATTTGTAGTTGCAAGCACTTATTTTTTAAAGATGATAGAATGTTATGTTACAGGTGTTGTAAATTGATTAAAAATAGATGCAATTAGAGCGGCCACATTTATTTTCCAAAAAGTTCGAATTAATATATTCATTAATTGTTTATTTTTTTTAATAATAATAAAATTGGAAAAAGGAAATACGAATGTGGAAATTATTTAAACTTTTCGTATTATTATTATTGTTTCAAAAAATATGTATATTTAATTTTTAATTAATGCAGCTGCGTTCAGATAGCGTTTGTGCACGGTGTTTCAAGTTTAAATATAAACGGCGCACATGTGTGTTTGCATCAATTTAGCACATTGTACATTTTGTTTGACTTTGCAGTTTGGCAATTGCGAAATTTCATTTCCATTACACGTGATTAACAAATTACTCGTCGAAATGGACATGAGGAACGGGACAAAAGATTTTTGCGCTCAAAAGAGTTGTGGATGAAGTAGACACGAGGAAGTCTTGCGAGTCTTTTGGGAGGCTGGGTAATTGATTGGGGCGTGGGCGGGGCCTCGAGTTGAGACTTCCGCGTTTGGGTATCATTCTTTCGGCTTGAAACAATGACAGGGCGCGTTTCTCTGCTTTTCTCTCCTTGCACTTTCCATCTGGGTCAATATTGGACGGCTGAAGGAGTTGTCGGGAAAATGTAAATTTGGCAGGTGGAGAAAAGTGCGAGATTTATTCCCGCCACTGGGTGCCATTTTGTTGACAAAATCTTGCACCGTAAATCACTGCGTCACATTATAACGAACAGGATGAGACGTCATGGCGAGCGAGGGAGGTGCAAGATGTAGTTAGGAAAGATGAGGGAGGGTGAATATGGCGTCTCTCGTTCGTTACGAGATGTACACACGAGAAATTTACGAGCGGAACAGCTGAAACAACGCAGTGACAGGTCGTTTTGGCACTGACAAAGATGAAATATGTGCCGAATATTGACGTAATTCTCCGAGTGAAGCTACACACATGAGCAATTTGGCTTTTACGGTCGGAGAAAATGCAATTCCATATATTGCAATGCATTTTGTAATACATTTATGCATGCTATTGGGATAATATATTTTGTGTTATGTATTATGAATGCATTATCTTCCAAATGTATGAATAATATACTCCGTACTTAATTCCACGAAGCAACATCACACAAAAACGCACATAACTTTAGAACTAATTGTTAGATTGTTGTGAGATTTGTTGCGTAACTTTGTTTTAACCTTATATTTAAGTGTAAAATATAAATATTCTGAGTTTGATGAAAATTAAATTATAAAAAAGGTGTCTGTCCTTATAATTTTGTAACAGACTGTATATGGAGTGTATTGTGGGCTATTACATTTATTACAAACAATGTTCTTCAATAAAAAGTGCTTAGCTGTTTTTAGTGTTAATCTATATGTCTAAATGGTGTACTGTGGGTTATTTAGGCCCATATTGAATTTATTTATTTAATTATTTATAGCACGAATGATGGTTATATTTTCGTGTGGAAGTGTGCGAATTGGAAGAATGTGTGTTTGTTTTCTGGTTTGTTTCATTCAGGGTTTTGTTGTTGTTGCTAATGAAATGGTGATTGTTATTTATAGTTTACCCGCTTCATTGCCATTGACAAATTTGGCGAAAATACGAAGCGTTTGTTGACGTAGCGTAATTGCGCGCGGATATATTGATGAAAGGGGAGGTCGGGTTCTGTATTTTCCTGCTCGGTTTGGATGCCATTTGCAGTAGATTGCAGAAGGGGAATCGTGGAAAGACGGCTATCGTATTAATGCTCGAAGATTATTACGACGAATAAGCTGAGGCAGATAAAAGTAATTGGAAATCAACACTTAATGGGAGTTTTAATACAACATCGTAAATTTGTGTTGCTAATGGCTCGGGAACGAGTGATTCACAAATATATTTGGCGAATTTTACTTTCAGGTTTATCGGAGGATTTTTAACGAATTTTGGGTTGGTATTTTGCATTTTTGAAACAAAAAGTTCTTTTAATGATGAAAAATAGAAAAAATTTCAATAAATGGAACATTTTTTTTCAATTTTCTTTTTTTATTTGTCTCGTGGATCTATTTTGCACTCAATGGTCATTTGCAGTGGCCTTTGGGGAAAGTTGTTTTTTTTTTCAGAAAAAAACTACTCATTACTGTTAAATTATATACATTTTTTTTAGTTTATTCGCATCTAGGCAGTTAGATTTGTGTCACTTAAGTAGTAGTAATAAATGCCCGCAGTTACCCGGAAGTTAATTCAAATAAAATTCGTTTCCGAAGCCAATCTCCAATAAGTTTTTTGGCCAAAACGGGAATTAGAATTTTGGTATATCAAGATAATAGTAACACGTGTTGATATACAGACCTTTTTAAAAATAACTCAAAGTTTAGGACCATAACAACTTGAGATAAGATTTTCTAATCGTTTAATTTACCAAGGTTTTGACAATCTATGGTCTCTAATGTCAATCACATCACGATGAAAATAAAATATATAAAACCGTTAGAAATGGCTACATCCAAAATCCATTTTGTGGATATAATGAATATTGGATGATATATAATAAAAAAAAAAGGCAATTTTTATTCTATATTTCGTTCATGGCCCATAAATTGCACAGAAACTTCAGTGGAGACTTTTCCTCCTTCCATTGTGAATGTTACTTAAAGAATAGCGTCAGTAATGAATGATTGATTTGGATTGATGTCTCTCCATCGGCACTGGCGTAATTCACGTGCCAATAACACAAAAGACGGGAAAAAACTGTCGTCTCGGAAACTGCCGGTGCAAATTGAAGCGAGCAACCATTCGCGTGATATTTCAATGTCTGCTTTTGAAAAGCTCGCTGCATTTTGCGCGCATCTCACGTGGCCGAGTGAGGAATTTATAATTCAAAGTGGAATGTCATTCGAGCGTACATCTTCCCTTTCTCGAAGGGACTCTCGAAGGGGTAAAAAGCAGGCGCTCGCGGGAAAACTATTAAATCTGGAATGGGAAGAATGAAGTGCCTTCATCACTCACTGGCTGGAGTTGCACGGGCTCGGATTGCACGAGTCATACATAATATGGTTTAAAGGCGACATTTAGCAGTCACCGCTGGATAAATTTAGCGAGAGATTGTAGCGTGGTTAATTCATCAACGCCGAAATTGACACGAATAATTATTATTATGATAAAAAAAATGGGGTCTACGGCTTTAGTTTCGTGGAAGGAATTAAAAGCGAGCGTTTAGATGATGAAATAAACATAAAAATTGGACATATTTTTATGTTTTGCAAAATGAGGCCAATTTCGGGCGGTTGTCAGCTTTTTTTGCGGTTTCTTCAAAGAACTGACACACCTGTCTGGGGCTGTGAACAGCACCCATGTGTCATAAAACCCCGCGATGGCATTCTCGTGTGAATTGCAAAAGCAATTGGAAGTTGGTGAGAATTGTCAGATTGTTTGATTTACGCAATTTTTTTTTTTTTTTTTGTCTGTATACTAAGTGTAAAAGAAAATATTCGAGAGGAAAAAATGTGTGAGACCGGTTAAGACCGAGGTTTTTATAAGGAATTTTAATTTAATACTTCTAAGAAGATTAGAGGTGCAATGTAGACCTTTGAAAGTGATAAAAAAAAATAAGGTGAGGTGGGAAATGAATGGATGACAGCGTGTTTATTACTAACTAGTTTGTTATTTACTTCGAGTTATTTGTTTCAGTTATTGGTATTCCCCATACGTTAAAAAATACATTGAAATAATACATAATTCCGCGAAATACTATATATTTTGTAATGCATTAAGTGAAAGTAAGAAATTGTACGGTATATCTTTAAACAATGTGGGTCACAGTGTTTTTATTTTATTTTTATGGGAGATTTGCATGTAGGAGTTACATTTTTACAGGGTTTTTGTTTTGAAATGAAGATAAAGCGAAATTTATTGCCAAAAACACACAAATATTTCTATTATGGAATGCGGACTATGGTTTTGGTCACACCAACGGAGTTTGGCTGGATCGATCCGCCCGATCAGACCCAACTGAACAGAGTTCCAATATTCACTTGGATGGAGTTGTGTTCACACCAAAATGTGATGCCATTTTATTATCAAATAATGCGCAACATTATTTAATGAATTCCAATCCGAATCCAATCGTCGAATCGAGTTGTGGGAACTCGATTGACGAACGGAGTTGTTAGGCACACGGATCTAGATCCGTGAACGGAGTTCAGTGTTCACACCAATCTTGGATTTAGATCCACAGCTTCGGATGAGATCCAAAAGCTTGGTATATAACGTGGTATAACGTGCATTTATACTCTCGGGCCCCCTAGGTTCGTGGGTCTGTGTCAACCGCAGATCACGAGATGTCGCGGGATGCTGAGTAACCGAGTTTGCATCAATTTTTCAACATGGCGGATCAATTTACTATCCTTCTTGCCATTTTTTCCCACCATTTCTCATAAATTTAATTTCTAATTTACTTTTTATTTTTTAAATAAAGAAATTATTTTTTTTTTATTTATATTTTTATGTATGGTATTTACTAGAAAAAAAAATTGGGAAAAAAAGAAGTAAATTAGCCATAAATGATTTAACCTGTGCTGATATTAAATTTAAATTGATCTTTCAATCTCGTCTGCAAATCCCTTCCCCAACGAGGGTTCGCAAAGGTGCCCTAGCCCTCTGGCCATCAACGGAAACTGTTGCGGCCCCTTCTCTCGGCGCGGCTATTACAAGGATGGACACGGAACGCAGCTACTAATGATACCTGCCGCCCATTGGTCGTGTACAAAGGCGCCGCCGCCCAAGGCGCCATCGGCTCACGCCCGCAGCGTGATCATGAACCACAAGGTTGAAGGCAATTAAAGACAACGCTGCCCAAATCACCCAAGGGACTGTTTCCCTCTCACAGACCCTGTGTAGGCGGTTATATGTGTCCCTAAAACGCCTCGAAAAACAGGATTTCAGGTGTTAGAATGATTTGTCCGCTAACTCACCTTTAAATGGCGGAGGGGAAAAAGTGGAGTCGTGAGCGGCGAGAAATTTAAGACCCTTTTTAACGCCTTCAGGTGATAAGTGAAAGAAATTGGGATTTTTTCTTTTTTCTTTTTCGTCTTTAATCAAAGAGTGGTGAAGATGAAAAGATTTTTTTTTTGGTTTTTTTTGGATTGAAGTGTGTAATTTGCATATGGTTGTGGTTTTGAATGGGGAAGTTGATGTTTTGGGTTTGGGGGTCTGAGTTTTTGGTGGGTTTTTGGTGGGTTTAATTTTTAGGTTTGATTTATAGGGTTTTGGGTGTGTTTGGGAGTAATTTATTGTTGGTGTTCAAAGGGTGTTTGTGTTTGTAGTCGTGGAAGTTGTTAGTAAAAAGTGGTGAGGTCAATTTTCTCACTTCTCATGGAGTGATGAAACCAGTTTGGAGATTATTTTACAATTGGGTCGCATTTCAAACTGCTCATCTTGATTTTTTTTTATTTTTTATTTTTTATTATTTTTTTTATTTTTATAAATTTTAAATTTTTTTCTTTGGGAGAGGGAAAAAAAATGTCGACAGGTTCGCGTTAAAGTCTGTGCACTTTGGTATTAAGTTTGATCCTGAACAGAAGTGATAGGGTTAGAAGTGATCAAGTGGTGATTAAAGTTTGCAGTTCAAAAATTCAAAGTTTTTTCAATTTTCAAAAAAAATAATAATTTAAATAAAAAAAAAATGTTTTTGTGGTAAATGACAATTTAGGCCTAACGCAATACGGACAAACAAAATGTAATGAAATGGGAAAATATATTTCCGCAATACATCTTTTTTTTGTTTGAACGAGGCGTGGTTGCGTCAATAGAATAAATCATCATGCGACGGGTCACACGAAGCAATTTTGACTATATATATATATATATATATATATATATATATATACTGTATGTGTATAGTGATAAAAAAATTAATGAAATCGTCACTCGAACTCGTTTGAATCACCTGAGTTGAATTAGCGAGTGCACAACTGCTGAAAGAGTCGAAGGAAATGGCAGAAGGGGAATGCGCGCGCTAACTGTTGATGAATCGGCCACGCGCAACGGGGTGTCCCGTGCCTCGCACCCGGCACTCCAGACCCCATCTCGGCCGCGAGGGTTGCACCTAATTTACAGCTCTCGTGACAAAGACAACATGACATGGACTGATGATGAGATTGTTACAAAATTAACAAATGTATTGTCAAGAACTCCATTTTACTCGCGTTAAAAAGTTTAAAGTGTTATAAATTCTATAATTAACAGGCTGTAAATTCAGTTGTGGTGGCGTCTGAATTAAAACTGACCCCTAGGATGAAGTTTTTGAGATACAATATAGGAAAATTGGCATAATAGGTGTTTTTTTTTAAATTATTGTGGATTTTAAAATGAAAAAAGTGTAGTTGCGTAATGCAGAAGTGTTTAGGCTTCTGTTTCTTGTGTTAGTTTGAAGATGTGCGTGTTTTGATGGTGTTTTGCTGGCATATTTGAAGAGAAAGGAGGGGTTTGTGTAGTGACAACTTAAGAAAATTTACATTATCACGAGTAAGGTAAATTTCATTCCCAATTTGAGAGCAATTTACGACTTTTCGCACGGCACTCCGCCCTAAAAGTGATGTCGGCGTGTTTTGAGCCAGACATAACTGAAACGGAGTAAACAAAATTAGGCAATTATATATACACAAGACGAAGATTATCCAAACTTTTCAACTATGACTCGTTTTTTGTGTTTTTTTGTTGGTGTTGCGAGCTGCAGCCTCTTAAGTCGTTGCTCAAAGGATGATAAAGCATAATGGCGGGTGTTTTTGATGGTTAGATGACTCGGGGTTCCTCGAAATGATGATGGTGTATGTAGTAAATAAATGAGAGCTGTACATGCATTCGCGCGTACGAGAGGAAATATTAAATTTTACTCGAGTTTTAATTAAGAAAGTTGAACCGAAATGACTCGTCTTCTTGCTAATGAATATTTTTTATCCCATTATTTTCTAATAGAGAAATGAAAAACAATTAAATTTTGTGAATTGATGCAAAGTTAATGCGCTGCGAGACAAAAGATGAGTTGTGTTTGAAAACGAGTAATTTTTGTAAATTGGAAGTGCTCATAAGATTTTTCAAAGAAGACGTCCATTTGTGACACAATGGCGACGTTAATGTCATGAATAAAGTGATGCTGGCTGGGCGGTATTCTGAAAGAATCAATATGACAGCTATAAGCCCCTCCTACATTTCGAATTTCTGTCACTGCTTCTATCTGTCACTGTAAATACTCACGACCCAACCCTAAGCTTAAGGTAAACAAACCCGAAGACTTGATACCCAAGAGCCCCCACATGCTGCCTATAGACATTCTTGTGGATGCAGACGATGATTGTTTAAAGGAAAATTGCGAGAAAAATATTGCTCATTATTAGATTATTTATTTATCTTCGCTTCCTTATATAATATTTTTTTTTCTGACATAATTTCGTGATTTCCGTGTTTATTCTTTTCTGTATTTCAGTGTGAAATTGTTGCAATTTGGAACGTCACAAGTTATTTTCTTTGTGTTTTTAATTTGTTTTGCTTTATTTCTATACAATGCGCGTGGATTTACGATTTACGAATAGAGGAAATGTTGGGAAGAAAATGTCAAAATTGTGTGGGGGAAAAAATTGTATCAATAAATTGTATCCGTAATTAATTAGGGAATTATTAAGTACGACACGTTGAAAATTGCAAAGTTTACGAAGATATGACGTAAAATAATAATTGTATGAATAACAAATAAATGATGTTATTTATGGCTTGTCCAAGTTAATACAGTACTGAAATACATGTGACGAGGATCTAAATGGAGGAATTTTATTTTCTTATTTCTTATTCTGTTTTAAATATTAAAAAAAAATAAAATACATTTATACACGCAGCAGATTATCGTGCAAGGTGCATTTATCTATTTTTTCTTATACAAAAGACACATCTGTCATGCATATTAATATAATAACATGCAATGTATTTTTCAGATGACAAACGTCCGATACTTTAGAGCGATTGTCGTATAAGTAAACTAATAATAATTTTTATACGTTGGGGATGAGTGGTGGTATCATCAATTAGAACTAAATTAGTTTACATCCTTGTGTTATATAAAATATAATACACATTTACTATTGGTTTTGAAAACGTAAAATATGACGTGGATTTCGAAAGATTGCTGTAATTTTTCTAACGATTCGTGTGCTTGGTAATGAAATTTTGAAAATTATTTCTTTGGATGAGCGGAATTGGGTTTTTATTTTTTTTTAAAAATAAAATTAATAAACAAACGTGGAAATAATATTTGATAAATTGAATACAGTATTCAAGGAAGTGCGTAGAAGAGCAGTATATATGTAACCTATAATTACACCAACTGTTACAGGTGATACAGATTAAACAATATACCGAATTGTTGTGTTTTCTTTATCAAGTCGTACCAACGTTTTAACATAACGTGTGATTTGAAACATGTGTAAACAATTTTTTGTTTCTTAAAAATGAAATGTAAAAATATCAATTTCAACTACAATGTTGTGCATTAAATGCGAGCGTTTACAATTTGACGCGAAAAAATATGTTTTTGTATTTTTAATATTTTTGGTTTTACATTTTTATTTCGGTCATGACGGGGGACTTAAATTATATTTTACACAGCAACACCCTTATGCATGAAGTAGAACATCCGGTCACGTTACGGTTACGATAATTTCTCGTGTAAAAATTTTGTTAAATATATTTGAGTGTTTTATCGGTCTTGTGTCGATCGCGAGTGAGACAATCAAAGAATTGTAAAATTAAACGTTTGAACACGATTAAACTGCAACTTTTTGCATTTAATACTAAATGGATTTGTCATTTACAATGAAAAATGAGGAAGTTTTTCAAACGTGGATTGATAGGTGTGATGATTAATTCGATATTGATGCATTTACCTTGTATGGTTTCGACGTGTTAAAAAATAATATTTATTTGTTTTAAATCGCTCGTGTGTTCAATCCAAATTTATTCACAAAGATTAAAAATCCTAACTTTAAATTATTAATTAAAATATTAAATCAACGATTAATAAACACGTAAACAAGGATGGCCGACATATATACGAGTGTCTGGTTACCATGTAAACAACACCCATAAAAATAACACCAATTAAAACCCATCAAATATGAAAAACTAAACAACTCGGCTTTAAAAAAAATCAATCGCAATGATAAAAGCGTGTTTTACACACATTTTCATACACTCGAGTCTCGAAACGCCGCAAACAGTTGTGAAACACGAACCCTGACTTTTGGCAAAGCGAAAACCCCGACCTTTTTTTCGCGGCCATTGTGTTGGCTTTTTGCCTCAACCGCCGATGTGTTGACTAAACACCGATCGATTCTCGCGTTGCACACCGCTCCAGAGCCGTCGAAACCCCCCGAAAAACGAACCCAGTCCCCAACTACTTACACGAGGAATAAAAAGCGCATTTTCCGCCTCGAAATTGAACGTAAAATGAACATTTCACCATAACGAGGTCCGTGTAAGCGTCTCAAGGTGAAAATTAATGGAGGCCGACAGAGAGCGAGAGAGAGAGGGTGAGGGGAACCGCCAGGGGAAAAAAGAGGGAAGCGAAACGCACAGCAGGTGAGTTTCTAAGACGCACGTGTGCACATTCACAGGTGATTAGACTTACCTGACGAGTTCTCGTTGCCTTCGATCCCTTCGAACGCTTTGCTCGTCATCTCAAACAGGGCGTCCAAGGGGGACGAGACCGCGCCGTTGGTGCCCCGTTGATGTACGCGTCGCCCCGGGGGGGACTCGGCTCCATCGCTCTCGGATTTGTCGGAGCGCGAGTCTTCGTCGAGGGAGCGCGGTCGCCGCCTCTCGGTATCGTCCAAATCCCAGGGACGCACGATGCGCGCCGTTTCCGTGACAGTCCGTTTATTGGCTGTGGATTGGCCGGTCGTCGTGCTCAAGATGTCGAGGACACTGAAGCCGGTCGATTGCGGCTTGGGTGGCATTTGTCGGTGATTTAAATGAATCATACACAAACGCTTGAGTGGTTTGAAGTATTCGTCGTCTTCCGATTGAGCGTCGCACTCGCCACGAGTCTCGGACGAACAGCTGGCGCTATCAGGGCTGGTGGGCCTGGCGCCAGCACCACCAGCCCCGTCAACCCGCGATGAGGACGCCAGCGTTTCGAGTCAGCAGGGCAAATCCGTGACCAATTCGCTGGTGGGGAGTCACCAAAAAATACTACAAGCGGTGTTGTTGCTGGTGCAGTGCAATCACGAGATGTGTTATGGCGCTGCTGTTGCACTTCCTGCTGATGCAAACTTTGTGCGAGTGCATGGCGACACGCGCACCGAGACGACTGTGCTTGTCATTCATTCACCTTGCTGCAGCAGTCTGCGAGGCTTTTCCGCGTCTCGTCTTGTTGGCAGGAGTGATGAAAATGACGGGTGAGCGGGGACGGGATTCCGTGCTGGGGTCCGTGTGGCGCTTGCAACACGAGACAAGCGCACGCGTTTGATCGCGACGCCCCCTTGCAAGTACCTGACGGAAGTGTGGAGCGCTAATTAGTTGGAGCGGGCGCCCATTGGCTGCCGAGGGACTGCCGAGTTGGCGGGAGGAAGGGAAGATGGACCAATAGGATGAGGATTTTTTTTTTTTTTTTTTTTTTTTTTTGATATTATTATTATTTTTTTTTTCGCTTTTTTTTCCTTCTGCCGCACAGAAACGCCGTCGAAAAATTAATTAGCAGTGATGGTGGGGTGACGGATGGATCAGCTGGAAACGTTTGTCGCTCAGCACCCAGTTCCCGCCAAATTGAAAGGCGCTTTTTCAGGCTTTTCTAGGGTGTTGTCTGCTGGTTCGAGGTGCTCTTGTGTGTTGGTGAAGGTGACGAGCAAACGGTTTAGCTTTTTGGTTTATGGTTTAAATGGGAGCCATGTTGGAGTGTATGTGTGTGTGGAGTCTCAGGTGATTTTTTTATTTTTTATTTTGTAATTAATTAATTTATTTTTTAAATTTGGGAGTTTTGAATTGGGGGTGTGTTTTATTTTTATTATTATTATTATTATTGTTTGATTTTTTATTTTTTATTTATTTTTTTAAATTTTGATTTTTTTTTTGTTTTTGTATAAGATTGTAATGTGGGAGGGCCGGGTCGTGGATGTTTAGTTCAGAATTAAAATATGGCGTCTGGACACCTGAAGAATTAGCGTTTCCTTTATAGTTGCCGCTTTGCTTTGAGTGATGCCGCCATTTAGGTAAAAATTTTGAGCTTTTGTTGTGTTTTTGTTGATAACCGAAGAGAAATGAAACACTAGGAAGTAATATTAGGAATATTTGCGAGGTAAATTATTTTAATATGGAATTTTATTTATTTTTTATTTCTAAATTGGAATGATCACATCGTATTTCAATACGTAATTACGGAACATATGCAGATGAAATTTACTGCATTTTTATTCTTAATCAGACATATAGTTTAACTTTAATGGTAATAAAGCAGCAGTTTTTGTATAGACATTCCAGACTTCCTGATGAATAACAATAATTGCACTAGGTAGCCATGTTGTTATAAAACACAAGTTTGATGTAGAGAATATGATGGACGTACTGATACAGTGATACAGAGAAGAAAGCTCTTTGTTTGTCCAATGCTTTTATATTCGAACAAATAATACATAAAGGTTTTTATGGCTATGTTTTACAATAGAGCGAAAAAAAATATTTGAATGGCAAATTTTGTACATGTAATGAAATTATTGTCCAAGGACATAAAAACTGTACATTGGAAAATGCACGAAATGTCCGATTGTACATTTTATTGCTAAACGCAGCCGTAAAATTCGCTAATGTTTGAAAAAATGGAATATTTCAGGTTTATAAAATATGTACTTGGGATAAATTGATGGCAGAATAGCAAGTTGAGAAATACGATCCGCCATATTGACATTTATGTGTAGATGGATCGTTATGAATAGAAAATATAGCAAATAATGAATCGATATTTTTTAATTCGACTTTTTTGTTTTTTGCACGATATTTTGACATTGACACATGAAAATTTTTCTTGTCTTCATCATTTTATTCACGGAATAAATAATTAATGATATGATTACAGGTTAGACACTCAACAAGCGTTTATAATTTATTACAGTCTTTTTTTGCACGTCCACTATGGGAATTTATCATTTGGCGATGCATTTCAGCGATACATCTAACGATTATAAATGTCAATTTGCAACATCCTCCTCGTGCTAATTGCGTTTGAACGATTTGACGTCCTCATTTCAATGTCTTGTACAAGAATTCGCAAACGCTCGTGAAAGGCTTGAATTTCCAAACGATATTTTTCGCTGTTGTTTGCTCGCTCCGAGGGCTCGAGGTTAGGCCTCGAGTCTTTCATTCTCTATACCTGGTTATTAGCGGCGAGATCAAAGCGCGGGAACGCACCAATCCGGAACAGGAGTTGCGGGATCATGCCGTTAAAATACTGCCTTTTGCCTTTCACACGTTTTGTAACGTCGTTGCGAGTTTTTTCTACTCCTCTTTGCACAAGGTAAAATATGACCCTATGTCTCTCCCTCTTTTTCACCTTGCTTTTGCCACCCACTATAGTGCAGAGAGCAAAAGACCCTCATTTGATCATTTCGGGGGCCCACTTTTGAGCTGAATTGGGGAAAATTGATGCAAATCGATGATTTAATTGGTTTGATTCACAGGTATTAAAAAAATGGAATTATACGCGCTTACAAATTGTATTTGATTATTTTTTTTGGGTTATTTTCTGCTATTTACCACAAACTTGAAAGTTCTTTAAAAAATGGATTTTTTTGGCTGAAGTTTGTTATACAAGGCAGCCATTTTGATCCCGGTGTGGAAGCAAGTTGGATTTGTTTTTCGTTTGTTTTTCTGTTGTTTGTGCAATTTTTCATTGTCTATTCGGATTTTTAGTGTAAGTTTGTAGTTCTACAAACGGTTTTAGGTCATTTGTAGGCCATAATACGGTGTGTGTTGAAAGTTAACTCTTAAGACATTACTCAGAGTCACAAAAGCACTGTAATTCCAGTGTCCGAAAGTGACACAGGCGGCACGCTTTTGTAAAAGTCACTTCCTGCTAAATGAAACTGACAAATTGACCATAAAGTGTTGAAATTGTGAACTATTCGAGAAAAAACACACACAAACCAAAAAACAAGACCCTTAAAACAAAGAAAACAACCTCTTTTGAATTTATATACACAGAAAAACTCCAAATGATCAGTTTAATTGCATCGCACATTTTTCAATACATTTTTATTATGTTCATCTTATCTGTATAATACGCAATAACCGCTTTGCTTTCTCCGTACATAACATCTAGCGGAATTATTTACGATCACATCACGATGCATGATAATAAATTGTAACCATTGTTCAGTGACTGACAAATTTCATGATTTAACTTGATAAAAAAAATCGTAATTGATAAATCCGGTCATTTCTGCAATGTTATAGTTGTGTGCTAATTTTTCCTTTTTTATGCAAGTATAAATTGTCCTATTGATTTGGTGATTAGGAATACAGATAGAAAAATGTTGGACTATAATGCCTAATTCTCAGGAGTGTAAAGGAAATAAATTGCAATTTTATGTAGCTCTTTATTGAAAGTCAGGGCCCCTTCACTGTCCCTATAAAATGCACCAATGAGAGCACGCTCGTCACGATTAATTTTAATAGCAAAGTCAACAACATTTTGCCGGCTGAAAGAAATGTAATGAGATGCTATAAAAAGCTGGAAAACAAGACCTCGTAAATTTGATCCAACAACCAATAGGCAAAACTTAACCAAACATTTTCCCAGATGAAAATTAAATATATTTGTTGCTGTGGGTATATTTGTTTTGTTAAGCAACAATGTGCAGTCAAATTGACTGCAAAGGATCCTTTTGGCTCCCTAAGGACTTGTTCTATAATCAGCAGAACAAAAGGGCACTAGGGGGTCATGTCAGCAAATCTTTTCCCCTTTCACTGCTTGACCACGGTTTCCTTTGATGCTCAATGACACGTGACTGGTGCAGTGGAGAGGAACTGCTCCTTAAACCATATCCGTTTACTTAGAGTGGAAAAAGTTGGTTTTAAAATTGGGGTGGGGGACTGACTAGAGGAATTTGCATCTTGCAGTGTGCGAGGTTTTTTTTAACTAGGAAATGGTTGGCGGATTAATTAGACACGTTGTCGATAGATTGATTGAGTTGGCTTTGCTTTGCCTGCTCAGTGCTTGGGAGCAATGAAGATGGCCGCTGTCAGGAAACGAGTCAAAGTCGAAGGTGCACGCAACATCGCGGTCGCCAACCTGAATTCGGATGCTAATTTAATGTTTATTTTTAGAAGTATTAATTGAATAAAAAAGAAATGGGCGATAAATAAATGTTTTGGAAAAATGGAAGAATGTTTGATCAATAATGTATGAGTGGGGAAAAGTTGTGGGTAAATTAGTGGAAGGGAAAAAAATGGTTTGTGTTGGGAGAAAAAGTGAAGAAATGGTTGATAGTGTGCCGCCCCTTTGCTTAGCTGCATTTCCCATAGGGATAATAATGGGCACGAATTGATTTCAATTATTAGTATTTTTTTTTTTTTATTTAATTTCTGGAGATGGTTTTTTTTTTTTTACTTTTAATTTCATGACATTTATGTTATAGGAAGTTTTTAATTGTGATGATATTTTAAGTGTTTATAATAAGTTCTCCCATAATTGGGTTGTTTTCTAATAGTTTTAACAGCTGCTGTGGGTGTAATTAACCCTAGCAGCACCAAAGTTAAAATGAATTTTTTTTAGAAAATTTTAGAAAAGTTATGAAAATGGTTCTGATCTTTGATTGGGTTGAAATTTAACCAATTTGGTGGTTGTATAATTGAGACTGATGTCGAAAATGATGGGTAAACAAAGAAATTAATTTTTAAAAAATTTTTAAAAATTTATTTATGATGTTAAAACAAAATACACGAATTTTTATAGACTAAATCCTGTTTATTTTAGAAAAAAAAATCCAAAAAAAAAAAAAATTTTGTGGGTCAAAACTTAATGGTTGGGGCGGGTTATTTTAATAAATCACATTATGAATTTTTTAGGATTTCGAAAATTGAAATAATTTTTTTTTTTAAATACTTTTTTAATTGTTTTGTAATTAATAAACTTTTCACAAGTGTGTCAGAAAATGTATATTCGAAAAGGGGGAAAATAGGAAGCACACGCTGCCTAGACATTAGCTGTAATGTCGGTATTACAAGTCTTTAATAAAGAAGGCAGGGGTTCTTTTAGCACCGCCCAGCGTCCATCATTACGAGCAGCTCAACACACTTTTCCCCTCAACCAACCCCTATGGCAAAAAAGTCAATTGAAAAATAAATTAAGTGGAAAAAAGTAGTTTAAAATATGTAGTAGTGGCTTAGCGTTAAGTTTTGAGCATTCCGCTCAACGTGCAGGACTCCCTTCTTCAATACACTGATTTAAGGGAACATAAATTTGGTTTTAATTCTTTGAAATGTTAATCAAGAGGTGGAAATGTTTTTTTTTTTGTTTTTAATGATGTTTTAACTGGAGATTTTGAATTTAAGAGTTTGATTTTTAATTATTATTGAATTTTGTTGATTTTGAATGGGAACGAGGATAAAGCATGGGTTTCAAATGGGTTCCCTGAAGGGTCTGAGCTGTGAGTTTGAGTGGATGTCAATTTGGAATTAGTTACGCATTGTCAGCCATCACTGAACATGGGTTGGTGTTGCGAAGAAGCATTTACTCATCCACCAAATGTTATTTTGCTTCTTACTACACATCAGTTAAGTCATGCGTTAAGGGTCTTGTAGATTTATCATTTATATTGGATTTTACTTATGTAGCTTAAGTATTTGCTGGAATTGAGGTGAAACTTGAATAAAAGTAAAAATATCTGAGAGTATCTGTTTTTGGAAATCTATTTTTTATTTATTTCACTTTTGGAAATTTAATTTATGAATTTATTTCAATTTTTGAAATCAATTTTTTTTATTTATCTCACTTTTGAAAATTTATTCATGAATTTATTTTACTTTTGGAAATCAAATTTGTACTTATTTTACTTTTGGAAATCAAATTTGTACTTATTTCACTTTTGGAAATCAAATTTGTACTTATTTCACTTTTGGAAATCAAATTTCTACTTATTTCACTTTTTGAAATCAAATTTCTACTTATTTCACTTTTTGAAATCAAATTTCTACTTATTTCACTTTTTGAAATTAAATTTCTACTTATTTCACTTTTTGAAATCAAATTTCTACTTATTTCACTTTTGGAAAATTATTTGATTTTCACAACTTAAAATTTATTTTAAAAGAAAAATCTAAATTGTTTGGTTTTTGTAAATTGTGTAAATTCTAACTTAGAACTTTATACATATACAAATAACATCAGGTGAACAAATAGAACACTGCACAATTTATTTGTTTGTTTTTCTCTCTACATAAAATTCTATTCATTAAAACTAAAAACACTCAAATTTAATGCCTCATTATAAATTCGACTTCCAAAAGAAATAAACAAAAAAAAAATCCTTTAAAATGTGTCTGACTACAAAATGAGCACTAAAATGATGTTTGTAAAAAATTGCATCGTCTCGTGTCTTGTAGTTACAAATCAAACTTCTCTCAGTTAAAATAAAGACGTCTGTAGGTATACGTATAATTAAGGTGTACATGAACGTCCATTGGTTACGGGTGGATTCAAACCCTTATTGTGTCTGAGCGTTTCCAAATGCTCCCGTCGCCTACAGGGCCATCTGAAAGGGATTCGCGGCACCAAATCATCAATTTCCCATCATACGGTGTAATTTCCAGCGTCACCTTAGGCCTCATCTTTAGTCGTCATGGCAACATTCATTTTTCTTCTTGAAAATAAGCTCTCGTTCTCGTATTTGTAATTTAATTTTTTTAATTTTAATTTTATTTATTTATTTATAAATAATTTATTTAAAAGACTTGAAAAATTGCACTTTTTTCATTCGAATGATTTGCTTATCTCGAAGGGAAGTTGGTCTTTGAATGGGCGGATCTCTTCTTTGTGACTGGTTGGTTTGGTCGCTCGAGTTTGTCCAATGGGAAATCAAGTGTTATGGCTCGTTAGAAGCTCACCCTCTCTCCTTTTCTACTCTCTGATTCATTTTTTTCTTCTCTTTTTATGCTTTTTTTCTTTCCTTCTTTAAATTACTAAGTTTTTGAGTCATTAGATTTAAAAATACGTATGGTTAGTGGATAGTGGAGTTGTTTATTGCTCGTGCATGTAAGGAGTTATTAATGGTGGGCTAAAATAAGATATAGGAGATTTAATGATTTGCACAGATGGTAAGATGAAGGAAAATTGTCTGCTTGAGGAGGAAAAAAATTGATTTGAAGTTAAAGAGTGCGTGGAAGGCATAAAAGGAAATAAAATAGATTTGTGCTGGAGATTACACATGAGGAAAATCATCAAAAGAAAAGTATCTGATTGGGATGGAAGATATACACCGCGATTTACAATCAAATTGATCAAATCTTAGCCTTGTGTAAACAAGGAATAAATTAGACGAAATCAATAGAACCAAACATATGATAGAGCTAAATGGTTTTCAAACTGTACAAATTTCAATGAAGATTTGCGAATATAGTTTGTAAGGAATGTACAAATTCTAAAAAAAATTTATGAATGCATTTTCAACTAAAATTCACAATTTGTTGTGTACAAAACTGCAGATATTCCTGTGCCGCCATAGCTTTAGTACTGCATATATAGAGTATATGGTAATACAGGTAATAAGGTTGTTTACTCGAGCATCATGCATTATTTAATTCAATAAATTAATTATTTTTTATACAGAATTAATGCTTTTTATTGTAAATTGCAATCTAAGCTTATTTGTGACTGCTGGAGTGTTTGGCACACCATTTTCTTTGATTGATAATTTGTGATGCTGTCCTTGCGCATGAATAAACGACATTTATGCAAATTTTCTACAACCGACTGGTCGTTTCGTGACTCCAATCCAAATGCATCCAACTTCTATCCGACAGCATCCACACAAAACACATCAACTGCTCGGCTTCTTCTTTTTCTATTGGCATTTTAATTTGACGCTGTTGTTCATCCGAAACCTCTTATTTTTGAAGAACACAGAATACACTTGACAGTTTGGATGATTCGGAATAAGTCGTTGAGAAGTTTCACTTCTATCGTGCGGCTTTAAACGCGCATACTTTTGTTTTAAATTAATAAACTCGATGCTAAAGAAATGTATTTATTTGTATTACTCGGTGCTTGGGATTTTATTGGGCATGAAAAAGGATTGCATTGAATAGACAAGACTATTGTCAAAATTGTCACTTCCTATTCGAGCATTTCCAGCTCACCTTTAATAATTTGTTTTGAATGGAAGAAGAAAAAAAAGTAGCAGAAAGCTGTAATTACCTGTGTTTATGGCTTTTATATGGATTTATTATACACTTGAATTGTAAAGTTTACAAAGCTTCCATTGTATGCCATTGTAAATTCCTCACGTTTGAGTCAGCCCTCAATTTCATAGTGGAATAGTGTGAAGCTTTCGAGGGGCTGTGAGGGCCTTTGAGGGGCCGTGGAGCTGAAATTGAAATTCTCGCCTAATTTTCACTCTCTAACAACACAAGGAATATTGGATTCGGTGTTGCAGCACACACCTGTGAAAAATCTGGGTGGGCACACAGAATGACACGTAATTAGTTTGCCGTTTTCTCTCATCCTCATTCGTCCATTTTACCATGGTAACCATCACGAGAGCCGCAAGGTATAATAACTCGATCACTGCGTTCTCGTTGTGTGGTCATGGCGGTGCCGGGGCCTTTGTGCTTGGTGACGCCTCCGGGGCTGCTGGGACTGACCCACGTGAAGGTGGGTGGGCAAAAAGGCCTGCAAAACCTGGACCTGCCAACATTCACCCCACCCACCTCTCTCCTTCATCATCTTCTTTGAGTGTTAGCCCGTTATGACTCAATTTGATGCTGTAATTAAAGGTAAAATACGAGCGACTTGTCTGAGTCGGCCATTGGCATGCAGAAGGTGCATCTCAACTTAATCACGTAATGTCCGAGGTTTAGCTTGACTATACTGCACCCTAGACCGATTAATGAGCTCGTAGAAGATACACAAGGGTCGGAACAAGTCTGTCCTATTGAGAGATGTGCTCACGCAACTCAAATATGTGGAATAACATTAGTTTTTTTGGGTTTGTTTGGCAATACAGATTGATTGACACGAAGGAGGTGTTGGAATTCTAAAAATTGTGCAAATTTGTGCAGATTTGGGCAGATTTGTGCAGATTTGAGAATTTTAATAGTGTTTTGTTATTTTTCTAAGTTATTTTGATGTTGGAATTTATTGTTTGAGTTGAGGATAAATATTCTTTCATCTCGAATTTAATTTGGCCATAACGGAAAGTCTTCCTTATATGTTAGCGTGTAGTTTAAATTAAAACCTGGAGCAAATTGTCTTCCGCCTATTCAGCCATATGCGAGCAGTTGAAGGCCGTGAAATGTACACCCTGCCTTGTGATTTATACACAAGGTAAAGTTCTCACTTTAATTTACTTCTTCATTATGCATTAACCAGCATATATCAAAGCTTTATACGTGCAGATATGCGTTTAAAGAGATAAAAATTATCAATTATTAATTTTTTTTTTCTGAAATAATTTGGAATTTGAGGAATTGGACACGCGAAGATGTTTGTTTAACCTATAAAAGTGTGGAAGTTTATTATTATTTTTATTCATGTTTCAGTGCATTTTTCAGTTTAGAGCGAAAGAAGAATAAATAACTACAACAAAAGCTTAATAGACCTTTATATGTTTGTGGCATTGTAATTACTATGCAGAGTCGAAATGAAATATTTTATAGGGACATTCGATGGACGACACTTGTAATTAGTGGTGACAGGACAAAACATTTTTATTATATACGAGCCACAACAGGCGTGTAAAATCCAAGGTGAAGTCAATAAATGACCATAAAAGTTGAAATTTCCGAATTGTAACTCCACCTAACTGTGTAAATATCATTTTTACAATATTTTCCTGGTGGACCGTGAGTCCGTGACCACCAACCAAACGGTCGACGGATTATTTTAATTTTTTTGTCTTAAACAGGTGCTCGAATTGGCAATAGTTTTGTTTTTCCGACTGATATTGTGCTCGTACGACACACCTGCGATTTTTAAGACATCATTAAAAGGAAATAAAGTCGAGTTGACTGGTAAACAATTTTATATAACTCACCAGGTTACACCTGGGGGAAGGGTAAAAAAAGGGAGACGACAATCATCAATGTGCAGTTTGTTGCACCTGCCAAATTAATCACTAGAGTCGAGCAGGTTGGGGGTTAGAAGGATGGTCCTTGTAGCCAATGCAAAGGCGGTCTCTTTTAAGTTGTGGCGCCGTCTCGGTAATTGCAGGACCAGGGAGCTATTTACAAACACTTACCAGGCGAATAAAGATACCCAGAGTCATGGCAGTAACAAGTTAATTGTAACGCCAACTTGCGAAAAAGTGTGGTGGCCTCAAACAGAGATATTGTCAACTAATGGGTGTTGATGGCACGCAAAAACAAGTATTATGGATTTATTTTTGTTTTGTATTTTGTGGAGATTTTTGGTTGTCAAGCGCTCGCATCTAATTTAAATTTGCGAGTGATGAGCGCTGAGCGGAATGCCGTTTATGTGCCCGTGTGGATAATATAAGATCGAGTTGTTTGTTGTTGGATATTTAGTGCAGAGCGGTTCATTCCACACATTTTTCGGGCAACGAGATGAGCGCAGCGGCATTTCATCAGGATTGTGTCACGGCGAGCAAATTGCATAATTTAAAATGCATTTACGTTGTGCTGGAGAGCTGTCTCGGAATATGAATTCTCTTCTCTTTCTCTCTCGCTTTGAACATCTCATCCATTTGAGTGGGGTTAATGGCAATCCAGAGTGACATGTTGGCACATAGGCAGTAATGTGCAACTTTAGACCATTGTACGAGCTAGTACATAGTGATAAAATTTATGGCGCTCAATCTCATTACGACTTGACCTTCTTTGCGAGGTTACACTGCACTAAATTTACTGCCGGTACAATTACATTTCTTTGTATATGTTGGAATTAATTGGAAGGAATCAATTGACTTGAGAATAATGATTAAAGTTGTATTTTTTTTTAAAAAAAATAAAAAAACATGAAAATAAATAATTAAAGCGGATGTGCAAGCTGTTTTCTCGTAGATCTTTGCTCGATATTATCTTGTCCTTGTGATGTCGACGTTTAAAGCATATGGGGGGTTGCCAAGAAGGTGCTCTCCATCTTAAATTATACCTGGTAAATTTGTTTGCAATAAATTTAAATTGTCTGGAACAAAAACAAATCACTCGTTATAAGAGCATGAAGGGAAGAGTTCTTTCCCTCGGTGCTATTTTGAGGAGAGATTTCCTTCTCGATTTGTCTCTATGACGACCAAGCCTCTATATTTTCCTCCTCCTTGCGTCCATAAAAGAAGATGGATGGCGATGCTGATTAAGAGGACTGTTCAAATCGCCAAACATGTTTTAGCGGCGCTCAAGTTGTACTTGAAAGAGATGAAATATTGGCGCGGACCGAAATAAAATTTGTGAAAAAAAAAAAATGAAAATAAATAAATAAAAAAAGTGAAAGGAATTAAAGTTAAAGTGTTGTGATTTTTTTTACACGCCTTTTTTGGACACACCCACGACTATAAATACAATTTTTTATTTGATGGATTAATTATTAAGTAATGGGGAGTTAAAAAAATACATTCAAAATCAATTAATACAAAGATAAGCACTAAAAAATTTAATACATCTCTATTTATATTATATAAATTTTTTTAGCAATAAACAACAAATTATAACACGCTAACACTCAAATTTGGTTGTAATTTTGCATTTCAAGAGAGTTTTTAATGGTGAAATAACACGCAAAGCAGAAAAAGGATAATTGACTCGAATTTTTAAAATAAAAACGTCGTGGAAAAAATAAATGGTTTGAAAATTTCCCTTCCCGCCAATGAGACTAGTGAGCACGAGACCGTTACTACCGACGACGCCGAATTTTCTTGAAACCCTCCTCGTGTAATTGAAACCAGGACCGCGTATGCTGCATGAAAACAGATTACGAGATGCTATCAGTTGAGAAAGAAATGACTGTGATGCTGCTTTCATTTATCCGAACCAAAATTCTGCCTGCGCCCACTTATTTAATTGCCCACTCGCTCCCGCTTTTACACGTACCCGCGCCATTCATCTTCACCAGCGAGAGAAATTGGTGCTCGTTTCTCATGGACACGTGCGAATACCGCTTTCCATGAAATGTTAGCGTTCCGCACATGTTTATACACCAATTTCTTCTCCTTCTTTTATTTTTTAAATTTTTTTTTTTTTTTTTTGGTTTTAAACTTAAACACGTGTGTTTTCTTTGGGATTTATTCAGTAAATGTAGGACAAAATTGGATATTTTTACCTGGTATTGTTTGCACAGCATCCGGTTGAGGGGGATAAATCTGATTGCAATTTGTTAGCAATTAAGCGTAAAGTGAAACTGAGCTAAGGCTGCGTGGCGGTAGCTGAGCGAATTTTATGTAATGGGAATAAGGTGAAAGGTCGGGTCCCTCTAGGTAATTAACCCAGTGGGATTTGACTGCAGTCTAACTAATGATTTCCTTGTTAAGTTTCAAACGTCTTCAGTAGTTTCAGTTGCTGAAATTTTCCTGAAACAACTTGACGAATACACACACATATATATCTTTTTTATATATTTTTTTAGTGCAGATGTGCAGCTTTACACCAGGCTGATGATATCGAGAAAAAAAAGGGAATAAACGCCCTTAGAAATTGAGGTGTGTGTGACCCTTGGGACAAGTTTACACCGAATTAATTTTTTTTAGTGCTTTTGATAGAGAGGAAAAAAAGTGATATAAAAGAAAATGTTAAGGTGGAAACTTTTATATTCATGTAATCGTAAAAAAAAAAATCGTGCGGAGTAATTACTACATAGAAATTGATCTTTTTTTATTGATGCAACACAATGGCGCATTTTTTGCGGGTGATTTGCACGATTTTGCACGATTTTGCACGATTTTTGAGGCGAATTTAGAGAAAAATGGAAATGCTTTTGGTTGAACATAATAAAGATAATTAACGAGTGAATAGATATTTGTTCGGAGGTTGGATTTCTGCGGGTGCGATGTAAGACCGCACAAAGTTTGCGCGCGCCTTGATTAAACTTGTCATGGGTAGTAGACCGCGAGTCTGGCTCGGTTGCGACGGCGCCGGGAATCCGCTTCCGGACGCCGCTACGTCGGCTGACAAGTTGACGGCCATCCATCGTGTCCGCGCGGCGCATCAAAGAAGACTCGGTCGCAGAGTTTGCCCGTTAAAAAGTCGAGAAGAAGTATATTGTAACAAGTCAATCAATTAGCAAACGCTTGTAAAAATTTGCTTTGGAAAGAAGATGACGTTCGTCGGCTGTTGGCCTCGTTGTAATGTGAGAACGCCAGATGAGCACTTGTTTACAAAGCCAATTAGCAGACGTCTTTTTTTTTTGCCCTTTTCGGGCGGGGGCGGCCATGACTGTCTTCCCCTCTTTTCCTGTCGTGGACTGTGACAAATTATTTGAAATTGGGAATGAGACGCTGCCATTTTTTTGCCTGCGTCGTGAAGCATCTGGGGAAAAGTTGCGTGGAGAAAGCACGATTGAAGTTGGTTTTCTTTGGGCATCCGCGTAACCCAGAAATGACATAGTGAGTGGTTCCGCCAGCCTATCATCGAGAGATAGTGATCCGGGATGGATATGTGTCAGAATCGGTTGTCGTGAGACTTTTTTCGGAGGATGGGAGGATGGGAGGTTGTGTTTGTCTCTCTAAAATGGGAATTTTAACTCTGTTTGATCTATGTCTGGTTAGTTTGTCTAGACCGCTGTTTGTACGTCAGGTTTTCCATTCAAAGTTTATCGGCTATGGAAGACAGAAATTACAGTAAAAACGTGTTTGGATAAGGTGAAACAACAAAATAAAAGCGCTCAAAATGCAGTTAGAAATAAATGGACAGTGACGGGGCAATATAACCAAATGAATCAATAATTCAACATCAATCTATAACTAATAATAATTTAATAATTACACTAATAATACAAGTAATCAACAATAATACCCAAAAAAACACAACAATAATACATAAAAAATAAACAGAACAATAATACATAAAAAATAAACAAAACAATAATACACAAAAAAAGACAACACAAAAACACAACAACAATACCCAAAAATACAACAATAATAGACAAAAAACAACTTTAATACACAAAAAATACAACAGTAATTAATACACAAAAACAGAACAATAATTAATACACAAAAACAGAACAATAATACACAAAAAAAAAAACAATAAACAATACACACAAACACAACAATAAACAATACACAAAAACACAACAATAATTAATACACAGAAAAGCACAAGCTTAATGCATAAATATGTATCTTTTTTTTCTGAATTATTTAATATGTTTGGTGCAACATAACAAGTTGTAATTTGAAAGTTTTGCCTGCAGTGGACGTCAGTTTTGAAAGCCGCAATCTGATGCAACGTCTCGAATGTAGGCGGCAGTTGCAACTTGAAATCTCGCATTAATTTCTGCCACTTTTAATTCGCCACAGGATTTTGAATCGCACTCAATTTGTGCTCGAGACAAGATTGAAATGCATATCTGACTCGTGAATTATTCGTTGATGAGGCAACCTTCCAAAAACTCGCTCCATTCTTCCATGTCTTTGTTCATGCAAGAACAACTCAGAGGACAACTTCACTTAAGCTCCATTATTTATTACTCGCCACTGCCATTTATTTTCGGAGGAGACAAAAGTTTAAAAATAAAACCCACGAAAAATAAAAAAATAAATAAAAAAATAAAAATAATTTTTAACTTTTACTTCTGACGTGATGAAGCATCTTTTCGGAACGCGTGTTAATTTCCACGTAACCGAGGCGTCATTCACAATGGGATGCTGATGGCGTTGCCAGGGAAACAAGAGCACGGTCATCTGTCGCAGCTCGAAACCATAACTCAGACGCGTCCAGGCCTGCTAATGGCGGTTGAAAGGGGGAACTCATTGCTTCGCGTTCATCCATCAGTCGGACCACGTGCAGCGGGTGACACCGAGTCCATGTAGCGCATGATTGAGCAATGAACACTGTTGAGACGCATTCGAGAACGGTGCAAAATTATCTTCCGGGAGATTTAACCCATGATGAATTTCACTGCCCTCATCTTCCTTTCCCCACAGCAGAAAAAAAAAAAAAACAACAACAGTAGAAAAACATACGAGACAAAAGGAAAAATGCATAAAATTATCGCGAATGCACTTTGCATTGTTTTATCGTGTCGAGATTATTTGAATGGAGTGTGGGCGGAATGATGTCATTCGTTTGGCTCAGCCCCTATCTCGTAGTTAATGGTGGCGGTGACAGAGCACGGGGGGTCATCGATCTTGAGGACGTTGCGAGCTGATGTCAGGTGGCGCTTCATTAAACCACTTCATTAATTCACGTGCGTTGATGGGCGCGTGCTCAATATTCGCCGCGTGATTGAAGAAGGAGCTGGCGAATGGAATGAGGCGACTGATTCCCCTTCTCCCTTCCATCTCTTGTACAGAACCAATGGCGTGCAAATAATTAAGTGACTATTGTACTCAGTTTCGACAAATGAGTATGCACAATGAGTGCTCATGAATAATCATTCAAATCTTTAACTAAGTGGGTTCTCCATAGCCCAAAGTTTCACGTATATTTTTATATATGTAATTTCATTCCCCTCGTAGACATAAATCTAAAAGGACATGACATGATAAATATTTTCAGCAATATAAAATTTAACGACTTTTTTTTTTTTTGGTATTGTATTTTATTTTTTATTATTTTCTTTCGGTATATTTTATTTCTGCATGTTCCATTTGGTGTGTGCAGCGCGGAATTCCTTTGTGGTGTTGCATCTCATGGAGATTGGAGCGTCATTGAGAGGCAAGGCAGTGAAGCCTGAATAAAATATTGACACTGGCGATGCTGACCACCTGAAAATTGGTCCGTGGTGACATTTTACGAGGCAACGCTCGTGATTTACGTCTTTGCGATACAAAAGAAAAAGGGAATCATTGTGCATTTTCTATGGATCGTATAACGGAAATATTGAGTCGGTACAATACGTACGGCAATGGAGCATGATGATGCCGTTGAGGCTCGCTGATTGGCCACACGTCAATCGGGTGATATCTTAGTCAATGTAATAAACACATCAAAGTGCGGATATTGTTCCACGAAGGCCACCGGTAGTAAATGTTTGGTGAAAACGATTTCGCACCTCCGCCCACTTAGGTGGGAAAAGTGTTGAAAATGAATGATTGTATGTTTGTAATACGGGAAGGACGATACGAGTGAAAAACACGCAATCTAATGGGTGGGATTTTAAGTTGAAATTGTGAAAATGTCAGTTTGATGAAATGTTTGATTACTTATGATAGCGCTCTTTCGTAATTGCATAGAATATCGATTCCCTGCACAAAACAACAAATTTCTCACGTTAGGTGTGTCGTTTTTAAGCCTTTTGGGGGCCCCGTTTGTTTATCTTCATCAGAATTCAACGCGAGACAAGTTTGTTATGCAGAAAGTAAATTTTATTTCGTTTTCCATCCATTAAAATGTTAAATTTTTTTTTTTTTTTTTTTTTTTTTGGTTGTTAAAGTGAATTATTTGTGACCTAATGCAATTTGCGAGCCCAGTTTAGTGGTCCCACCTTTGAGTGCGAGACCACCCCCGCGTTTCAATCGTCGTCTGTGATTACCTCTACATACCTGCGAGATAATTTGCACCTGGTGACCGGTCACGGCACCCACCTTGACATGAAGGGCTTGTCTTTACCTCTAATCAGACGCGAGCAGCACCTGTGGGCCACACAAGAACCAAATTACACATTGTATTTAATAACTTAAGCAAGAAATGTATGGAAACTCAATAATGGCACGCGAAAACTCATCAATCATCGAGTTTTGCCGATCAATTTTTATGCTAATTTAAAACGCATTTGCAGTTTTGCATCATTCATTGGACGCAGTCAATAATTATGATGATTTAAAAGAGGACATTTTATTTGTCGATCGATTTTTCGTGTCTAAACGTGAGTAGAGACTGGGAGGGAGCGCCATTATATCTGTTTGCAGTAATGATCCTTCATGCTCGTTTTTCTAGCGCTAAACGTGTTGTTCGATAAGTCCTCGATTCGTGATCACAGCTTACTATTCTCATTAGTTCGCCTCCCCCATTCCATTGCCTGTGCGCTATTCCCATTAGGCATGCGCACTTGACTCGTTTCCTAAACAAACAGACTATTGGAGAAAGTCAACGTTTCTGCTTTAATAGCTCCTTTCAAATCACGACATTTGCTCATTAAATTCTTTGTTGGCCAGAGAAATTCGTAACGCTGAAAGGTCACTTGGGTATAAAGTCGAAGCTTCATGAGGAAGTTTCAAAGATTGGTTGGAATCGAGCATTGTCTTGTGGATTACTAGATGGTGGAAAGAAAAATTGGATTAATTGATTTGTTTGCAGGGTTTTAAGTCTAATTTCGAATGTTAGAAATATTTTAATTGGTAGTGGCAAGGGATAATCACTGAGTGTGCTTGAAAGGAAGAAAAAGTTGCAACTAGGTGGCTTTTTAAGGACCGCACAGCATGCAGTACAAATATATCACACTAAGCGTAGTGTGGAGTTATTTATACTCGTAGAGGAGCATTTTGTGTGGGCTGAAATGAAGGTCGATTTGATTTTTAATATTTTTTTTTGTTTATGTTATGGCCGATGAAATAAAATCAGTTTGATGAATTTTGTGGTGATGAAGTATATGGAGTTGTTAGATAGTGGCGACATCTGTTGGAAGAGTATTATATTTTTGGTTTTGGTCGGGGGTTTTGGCTCGCTTGGTGGAACACTGTGCTCCATCTAATGGGCAAATTCAAAGCGTAGGTTAAAATTGCAGTTTGGTGAATTTCATTTATATAGGTGAAGTTTAAAAAAAGTTCATTTATCAGATTGGCATCATCGGATTAAGAGTATAATTACAGTAATTCTGTTGTAATTACTATAAATTGCATTTCAAAATGGAATGATTAAATGCTAATCTTACTTTTTTGACAGTTATTGCGAATCTGATACGAGATAAACATCTTAAAGTAACTAATTATACATCCATAATTAATTACTTAGCATTTCCACCCTACTTTCGCATGTTTTGTACATAGCAATTGAAATATTAGTACCTCATTTTTATTTTTTCTTTATACTTGGAAATTGTAAATGAACTAATTGTTGTTCAACGGTCACTTTTAATTAGTAAATTCGTTTATTAATAACTAGAGTGAGAATAAATGCAGAAATTCATAAAAATAGATTACTCTGCATAAATAGCCAAATTTGTCAATAAATGCAGAAATGCATAACTCGCCCTAAAAGAAACCTAAAAGAGAAAATAACAAACAAAAAAAGAAGTAAAAATAACGGTTATGCTGTTTATCCCAAATGAAGGACTAATTTTGCCAATAGATGGTGCGTTCGATCATTTAGTGGTAAATTTAACAGGAATGTTACAACTTGAAAGTATGAGTAAACTACATAAAATGTTGTTTTAATCTAACCTAACCAACAGTACCTTTCAGATAACAAACGCATTACACCAGATTCGAACCAGATCCCAAAGCCATATCTAACGAGATTCAGATGACATCTTTTCTCCAGATAGGAGAATGATTCACTCTTCTCTGGATCGAGGAATTGCGAACCGAACTGATATTATTTTAGGGGTCCGATTTAAACCACCCCCATTTTGACTAAATTTTGGCCCCTAAGTGGAATAAAATTTTCCCCCAACCAAACCCCCCCCCGTGTAAACTAGATAACCGCCCCAAACTTTACTTCCCCCTAGTAATGTGTTTGCCCCCCAACCAATTTTACCCCCAATAATTTCTAAAGTACCCCCCACGTAATCCCAATATCATAACGCTGTCTTCTCACTACGTACACAAGGCCCTCTTCGCTTTAGCTGGGTGCCCACGCTTTCTTTTTTGGCCAAGGGGAATGGTTTTGGCCTCCGGTGGCACAACAAGCAAGTTCTCAATAACAGCTATCCAAACAATGTGTTTACAAATATAAATTTTTGCAAACACGGGGCATGTGCACGTTCCCGTGCTCCATGCATCATTCGTAATACTAACCAGCCACACACTACTTCTTGAGTGCAGGTATGTGTCGAATCGGCGCCAACTTTTCCGCTCCTCTTGCCGCAGGTAGGCGTTTACACTGGTGTCTGTTAAGTTTGGTTGTCCACCAGGGGTGACATAGTAAGACTTAACATTACCTTGTACACGGACAATCACGCTAGGTTTTGTTCGTTTCCAGTTGTAACCGTCGGATTCCATGTGCCTTTTTAAAGACCAACATTTCACCATCCCTTTCAACTTATGAATGAAGATGTCCATTGCCAGTCTCTCCCTAAATGTCTCGTGTGTTTTAATGCTGTTGTTGGTCGACTACAAGCCGTTGTTGGTGCATGGCGCGCCTTTGAAGTGTCCCGTGTGCCAGCCAACGAATTGCTCCAAGTATACGGCTTCAAAGTAGTCCAAAAACAAGTCCACATTTTCTCATTCCGGATGTATTCTTTGGCTTCCTCACCCGTAGAAAAGGTTCGAATTTTCGTCCACTCAAAAGTCTTCCGTTTGGTTGGCGGCTCGTACTCACCACTATCGGAATCGGTATCGGAATCGTTAATTACAAGTCGAGTAGGTGCCATTGTTACTACAACTGTGCAACAGTGTTTTATGGTTATGTGATTCTTCCAGACCGACTTATATACTACAAAATCTAACCGTAGCCAAGACGTAACAATGGGGAACGTGTTTGAAACGTAGGGGGTTGTATAAATAATTCTTGGGGGTTCGTTTACAAATAAATGAGGGTTAATTGGTTGGGGGAAAAATACAATAGTAGGGGATATTACAGTTAGGGGGGCCCTTTAGTTTACTTGGGGGAGTTTGGATGGGGGGAAAAATAAACCCTCTTTTGGGGGTAAAAACTAGTCAAAATGGGCTTCGGCCACAAAATTGTATCATTTTAAAGAATTACATTAATTTGGTCAAATGTTGACCTTAATGTTTATATAATTTTATTTATACAAATTTGTTATTATAATTAATGTAATTAATTAATTAATTACCCAACCAATTTTGATAAAACAAGAACCTCCATTTTACTTTATCTCATGTTACACAGTTCACTATTTTCTCCTATTAAACTTATCTTACCTACTGAAAGTTTGTCTAGTTTGGCTAAGTATGCTAATTACTTACGCCGGTACGTCATCATTACATTATTATTTTTCTTATTGTCTTCCCATAGATGAGTGGAAACAGACCTAAATACTACTGGACTGTGCTCTGCAAGCTTGTGAGAGCTTGTGAGAGAAGGCATTGTTGGGATAAAGTGACGTCATGAATGCTCTTTAACTTCCTGTTTTGAGTCTTACTACACCAATTTCAATCCTATTTTTCGTTTTTCTCTCGTTTTTTTCTTGTTTTATCATTTTTTCTCAGTTTTGCATTTATTTACATAAATACATCTGGATTGTGAGTCTCACAATTCAAAACTACGCAACTTTTGTTTGTATGCTGATATCAGGCAGCCATAACATTGACAGGAAGTGAAAAAGAATTTAGTGTTGCCACTACCTGTAAGCATACGCTTCTTACCCACAATTCCTCAGTTCGCAGTCTAGTGTATTTCGGTCTGTGGTTGGAAGCATTTTTATTTTATTAAATCGATTTTTATTATTTGCGCTTTTCTAAAGGGATTGTATTGAATAAATGTGTGCGCACGTATGGAGCTTATGCTGGAGCCTGGAGTCATTCATTTACTGTGCACATTCACATATGGAACTTGCAGTTAAAGTCTTGTTGTTTAAATGTCGAGGGCATATCCACTGCGACCAAAAACAGACTAAATCTGTGCTAAATCGGCCACCATTTTTGAAGCTGGATCGAGACAAGCAATTTTAAAAAGTTTAAATAAGTTGTTTAAAATGCTCTTTGGTGTAAATGACTCTCTGAATCGCGCCTACTGTTTTACACAACAAACCGCCATCCCAAGATCACACTTTGTTCTATTATTGGAACTTTCTGGGGAGACAGCACACTAGCTTATGATTGGTTGTTCATTTTATCACGAAAATGGCGAAAGTCACATGATCAGCTGTTTATTTATTGAAAACATTAAAGTCTTGAGAAAGCAGTCTTATCTTGGTTCATATTTTTGACACAGGGTGGCGTCAAGGGAGTCTAGAGACGTGGCAAACCGAACATAGTTTATGTAAAATTTTAATGACATGAAAGAAGCAATTATTGTACATGACAGTAAATACAACTGAGTTGAGCGAGATGAAGAAATGAAATGTGAAATTACACATGAAATTAAATGAAAATGATTTCGTTTTTCTGCAAAACGCGCTAACCTACATTATGTACACCCTCTCTCTCCTGCTTTATGAAAACAACGCCCTACTTTCTCGCTTTCTTGGGCGACTTCAACTTCTTCGGCTTCGACGCCGGCTTCTTCGCCACAGCCTTCTTGGGCGTTTTCGTCTTTTTCGCTTTCACGCTTTTCTTTTTCTCAACAACAACTTTCTTTGGGGACTTGGCCTTCTTCACCGCTTTGACTTTAACGGCCGCAACTTCCTTCTTCTTCTTCTTTTTCGGCGTCTTCTTCGGCTTTTTCACCGCTTCAACTTTGACCTTCTCGGCGACCGGCGCCTTGGCTTTAACCGCCTTCTTCACCGGTTTCTTTGCGACCGGTCCGGCTTTCTCCGACACGCGGAAAGATCCCGTTGCTCCTTGACCTTTAGCGTGTTTTAAAACCCCGCTGGACACTCCTCTCTTCAACGCCATCTTCAAGTGTGTATTGACGATTTTCGCATCTTTGCCCACGCTGTAGTGGCCCGTAATGTATTTCAAAATGGCTTGACGTGATGACCCATTTCTCTCTAATTAAATGAAATTAAAAATTAAAAATTAGCACCGGAAAAGAAACGGTAAATTCGGATTTATTTCGATCGAAATAATTAAAATTTAAAAGAGAAAAATTAAGAATCGAATTAAATTCGTACCTTTAAGCGCATTAATAGCCGCAACTGACATTTCCATGTATTTGGGATGACTGGATGGAGCCTTGGGTTTTTTGGGTTTCGCCACGACCGCAGCTGTCTTGGCCCTACCCCGCCCTGTCGTTGGAGTTGTTGCGCTTTCGGACATGATGCTGGATGCTGCAAAGTACTGGTGCTATAACTTCACTCCACGTAGCATGGAGTGCAAATCGCAAAGTGAGAGCGGCGGCGCTCGCTCTGCTATTTATGGGCTAGGCGCCGACCTTATAGACAGCTACAAACAATTCCATCTCGAACGTGTGCTAGAAAATGAGTCTGGCACCGCTCGTGTGTGTTTCTTGCTTGCGAAAACAGCCCGTTTCACGCTTTAGTATCTGCATTCGCGACGGTTTCTCCACACTAACTTGCAGAGGAGAGACTCTGCTTCGATGTTTGCCACGCATTTTGTCGGTGATTGCGGGAAGTAAATCGTAATTAAGAAAAAACAAGCGATCGTCGTGCTCGTGGAAACACGATTTGCCCACATGTTTGCAAATAGCTGCGTAAATATGGTGAGTAGTCGCGATTAACCGGTTGGGAATAAGATTCGGATCTATTAGCTTGAAATACAGCAGAAAGTTGTGTTTTTCCGGGCGATAATAAGGGCGGGAACACGCGTGTACTTGCGAGCAACAAACACAAACTGCTCGTTCGCGCCATGTTGATATTTTTCCTATGCTTTACTACGGTAGTAAAAATATATTTTTTACGCAAATAATACGAATTGATAGACTTTAATATGTCGCTAGGGATGTTGTAGGGTGTTGTTTGAGGTATGGGGCAAAATTTGGGCGGTGTAGCGATGGTTTAGGTGGGTGTTTTTTTGAATTGGGTCTGAAGCTCGTGTAATTATATGCGACGAGTTGCGAGTGACGTGGGTCAATTCTTGGTCAAAGGCTGAGAATTTTAAATCGTTTTCTGACTCGTTTAAACTGGTCGAATTATTTCCAAATGCTTTCTAAACCATGTCTACTGTCTTAGATGAAAATGTTTCGGTGGAAATAAGGTGGATTTTGAGGTGTCAATGAATTGTTTTGGATGTTGTTGTGCGCTGTAAAACTAGAATTGTGACGTCAGTGTTTGGCTTGGATTTTGCGGGGAAAAAATACATTTATTTTGCTAAAATAACACTGTAAGAGTTTGTGGCAAGGGTGGTTAAAGTGCGTGGATGCTTAGAGTGATTTTTTGATGGTTGGTGGAGGTTGGGATAAGTTTGGGACGAAGATGTTTGAGGGAGGTTGAGTTGGAGTTGATCATGGATGGAGTTCGGCAGACATGTTGGCCTGCTTTGGTTTTTTGGTTTTGAACTGAAATTTGTGTGCTAGTTTTTTGTACAAATTTGGGGAGAATGTATTTTTTTGGTTGTAATTTAAAAATAGTTATTTATATATGTGTGTATTTTTTTTGTTTTTATGGATTATTAGAATTTTGTTGCGTGGAGTAGAGCAAGACGTGACAACGTGGATTTACGATGAAATGAAGATGAAATTAAATGGAGTTAGTTTTATTTATTTATTTATTTATTTATTTATTTATTCATTTATTCATTTAACATAACATTTTTATTTATCTATATTTAATATTTGTGTGTGGATTTGTTAGTTTTAACTCGGTGGCATCGAAATGGTTTGAATTTTTAAACAAAGTTTGGGTCAACAGAACTTTGGCAGATCGTTCTAATGTTTGCGTTGTTTATAATTTATTTATGGGGGTGAAAAATCCAACTCTCTACCTTCCCGTGGTCACCCCTGGGAAAATTGATGGCGTACAAAGTATCCTTCAATGTTGCTAAATGAGAGCTCTGGTCCTTTTGCTTCTGATGGTCTCAGAATCATTAGGTGAATCCAATTTTAAAGCTACTTTATTTTGTTTCTGCAATTATTTTTTCCATGTAATCAAAGTAAATCATTTGTGAAATGAAGTTGGGGGTGATTTTGGGACTGTGAAGATGGAACCTGGAGATAGATAAGGGTAGCAAATAATATACACGTTAAACCTGTCCCTCCATCTTGTAAATTTTTAAGGGTAGGAAAAAAACAACTCGGATTTATTGTACAAATGAGTTATAGTTTATTTCTCATTTTTGTAATAAATGTTTACACATCACACCATTTTTGTTGTAATATATTTATAGACTCAAACATTCATCATTAGTCACACACAAAGTTGTAAATACTTAATTAATCCCATTGTTTCAATATTATAAGCAAGAGAAAGTTAGAATTGTACTGCATTCCAATTAAGTAATCTAGAAAAATGCAACCAAAAACATATTGTACGTTAAGAATATATATTTATTAACATTTTGTAGGTTAATCTTAACTGTAACAATTTAATTTAATATCATTACTTCAAAAAATAGAGATCCCAATACCATAAATAATTGAATCATAAAAGTTTACAAATTTCCAAAATCCTATTATGGCCACTAATTAATGAGAAATGTAATTTATGGCATCTAATTCTATCGATGTAAAAAACATTACAAATGTATTTTTTTTTGGTTTTTTTATATATTTTTTTTTCTGTTTTAAACAAACAATTATTTATGGTAAATGTGTGCATATAAAAAATTCATCTAATGACCCATTTAAAAAAAAATTATAGTATACAACGAACTGTATTTTCGGGTTTAAAACTATTACTTTTTTTGGCCTTCACTTTTGTCCAACTCCAAAGAAACACAAAACAAGAGAGAAAATGATGATTTTTGAGCAAATGCCTCGGCTAATAAGATATGACACGGGCAAAAATTGTATATAATAGTTGTAAAAGGTTATAAACATATTCCAATTACTCTCAAATTTATAAAACTGTTTAAAAAAATCTCTTAACTACTTTAATCTTAAGTATTCTTTAAAAAACAAGCAAAAAAAATTATTTTTAAGTCTAAACAGAACAAAATAAAAAGAAATATTTACAATATATTAACCAAAACAGCTAAGCAAGTTAATCTTGATTTAAGGGCCAAAGCTTCAAAAATTGTCCGATTACCCACTCATAACCGGTTAAATGACATCACGTTACCCATTAAATACAAATAATAATAATAATAATATTAATAATAAAATGACAAGTTCTTAAACTTCGTCCGGCGCCAAATCGAGTTCCGCAGCATTGTGTGACGAATCCTCGCCGTTGTTAGTGGACCCTGCAGCTGCGACTTTGGCAGCTACTGCAGTAGCGGCTGAAACAAGTTGTGGATGCGAAGGTGGCGGCCCACCTTCCTTCTCAGCGTGTTTTCTTTCAAGATCCCTGATTCTCGCTTCGTGTTTGAGCACGGTGCTTTTTAATCTTTTAATATCCTCAAGAGCTTCTTCTAGTTTGGCTTCCAGTTTCGCAGTCTAAAGAAAATGTAAAAAATTATAATTAATAAATTATTATATCTAAAAACAAATTTTTAAATTGCATACATTTGCAGCAACTGCGGGTGACTGTGCAGTGGGAGGTTTATTGGGCATTTTATCTAAGACGTTAGATTTCTTCTGTACTTTAAGGTCTGCTTGTTTTGCCTGGATGTAGCCACCTTTCAAGGACACCTGAAATCGCAGTTGTAGTTATTATTTAGAGTTTGAGAACTTTATTAAAGCATCCGTACCATTACGGGGTCGGCATCTTTTCCCGAAAACCATTCTTCGGCCGATAAAGATGGGATATCGCCCATGGTATCGGGATAAAGATCGTCTTGGAAAAGCTCGGACTAAAAATGTCAATTTTCATATTTTTAATTTTTGGTTTTAAAAAACTAAACTAAAATAATATTTATTTGGGAATCACTTTTCTTGGCACAGTCATGGTTATAACTTCACAGTATCCCTTCGTGTGGAGTCTGTAAAACCGGGCAATCTCGCATTGGTTTACGTCGCATCCTCTTTTCGGCATCATGCCTATTCCACGTTGTGGTTCTGGTGATTGGAACGTGCTGATGTAATGCACAAAAGGTGGTTCTTCCGTGATTTCAAAATACCGAATTACACTATCACCCTGCACAGAAACAATGGTTCATTAGTGTGAATTAATACCCACGCGATTAAATATAATTACCTTGCCGCATAAATAAAGTAAATTAACGTCGGGGTCGTACAAAGGGAACATCACGCCGTTACTGGTGTCTAATTCTACAACTATGATTGCTTCTCCTAAATGTTCCTGCCAAGTGCAAACAAAAAATCCAATTTTAAAACTTCCTTCATTTTATTATCACTATTATTATTATTATTATTATGAAACAAGTAAACATCTGTAATGCATGGACGCATTACATATTAGACTTCTAAACCCCTTCTACACTTTTCTGTATAGAATTGTAGCAAAGAAAAACACATTCGGGACCGAACCGAATGTTGGATTTAACTCGTCGCAAATGCGCGATGTAGAAGCCGAAGCCGCAAAACCGCAATATATACGTTTAAGCATACGTTTAAGTCTAAGTAGTCTGTGTAGTGTAATAAAACTGAAGTGCGCGGACAGACGGACAGACAGACGGACATGACCGTTTTATTAGACTTTCTAAACATCAGGTTTTGAAGTCTAAAAATAGTGTTTTTATTGTGAAACGCAATTATAAATGGTTCGGTCACTTGGTCAGTCCATTTTGAAAAATAAATCTAACCACACCACACTAAACCGTAATTGTAGAACAGTTAGAAAACACTTGCAGTGACCAAACAGAGCCAAAATGAAATATAATTTCAAAACGAAAACGCTTTGAAAACACCTTTTTGAATGCAGCTACGGTAGTTATTGTGGCGAAATTAAACCAATTAGAACAGCTTGTTAAGTTCGATAATCATTATCCTTTAAGAGATCCTCTAACTAACAATTTATTTATTGAATGGCAAACATTAAGCAATGAAATGGCCATAAAATCACAATACAACATTAAAATAAATAAAAAACCTGATAGCTGCGTCAATCACCCTTGCCCTTTAAATAAGTAACGATTACCTCATCCCGTAGAGAATATTGCCGTTCACTCATTCGTGAGAATCCTGTCGTGAATATAAGTCCGTTTTTCAAGTAGAGAGCCTTCATTGGTTTCGATCCTTCGTGCCCTACCGCTTCCTAGAACACAAAAACAAATTCTAATCCCGACGTTTTCAGCAGGCGTATTCATAAAGTCATATTTTGTTGTTGAAAACAGACTAAAAATATGTTGTTTAGTCTAAACGACTTTATGAATGCGCCTAGTAATTTTGTATTTACTCACTCGAATAATTTTGCCCGATCGTGGATTTACAACGCGTAGTTTCTTATCTTTACACGCAGTAATCAATTTACTGCCGTTCAAATTGAAGCAACACGAGTAAAGGACGTCTGGGAAATCAATTTCCGACAATGCTTCGCCAGTCCCAACATTCCAAACCACAACTTTGTTGTCGCCACCTGTTTGAAACGGAGGAAAAAATGCTCGTTTCACCGTTTAGGGTGCAAATGTTAACTTATGAACATATTTACCAGAACTAAGTAAAATATTATTAGCGGTGTGATGCCATAGAACTTGCACTATCCTCCTCTGATGGTGGACAAGGTCAACAACTGGTTCTGTTATGGTCCTGGTAGGCCCCACATTGGGAATTTGCCATACTTTAACTATGCAATCTTCCGATCCGCTCGCTATCACGTTATCGTTAAACGGGCACCACGCTAGATCCAATACGGGGCCTTTATGACCCGCCACTAATGGAAAATCCCTTTCTATGCGACCGACCTAAAAATAAAATTTTAAAAAAATTAAATAAGAAAAATTTATAAAATATGAAATATTGATAGCACGTAATAAAATAAAAAACGTTGCTATTTACTCAGGTGTACGTTGAATGTTACGACATTTGTTACGTCAGAGTAAAAGCAGTGCGAAACTGCGAATTGGCAATAGTTAAGTTTAAAAAAAAATTTATTTGCATCGTTGGTGTAATCCACCTCCTCATGTTAATAATAGCAACATGGGTATCCGATAGGTTTAATTTTGGACACACGGTTAAATATGGGCCAAAAGAATTTCTATTTACATTTTGACGTAACTCGAATACATTTTTTCAATTATTTTTTTTGTTGTTTATTTTCATTCTGAAATGGATTTAATCGACAGATTCGACACCTTGTGTAAGGGAAGAACGATGAATGCTCCACCGCCGGCTTGTTCGGTGATTATTGCGAGGAATTTAGGATTGACGGCGCAAAACGTCGCATCCCATGTTGACTTTGATACCCGAATGTTGTCGTAGCATTGTTCTCGTTTCAACGGTGTGCCGAAAACGTGCCGAAATTTACTGTTTCGAACGACCCGAAATGACATCTAAAAATACAAATTGAAATTAGGGAGTTTTCACAACTAAAATGTCAGCAATGTGACGTTCAGTTCAGCTTATCATTTTACCCGATATCATTGTTTATGAAAGACATTTGAGATACAGTGCACGATAAACGACTCTTTCCCATACCGCGCCGCTTATTCTTATTAATTTTTTATTAATTTTTATTATTTTTTATAAATTTTATTCGTTATTTTAATTTTTTTTTTTTTTTATTAAATTGCTATTTTCTCATTTTTAAACCGCGAGTGCCGATATTTATTCGCGATATTTCGTTTTCGATTATTCGGTAAAAATAAATTTTTAACACACACACTACGAGGAATGTGTCAGGAAGCTAAAAATGTATGTTGCTGAGATATGGGAAAGGAAATTGGAAGAAATTTTTCCATCCGATCTCAACAAAGCCATTTACCATTGAAGGGCGTTAGTTGTTTGTCTTTTTTTATATCTTAATTTTTTTTAAATCAATCTGTTATTTATGCTCCAATTCCTACCTTTTTACAGGTCACAGTTACGATCGAGTAGATGATTAACGCAAATCATGTAAAACTGAAATTAAGAATTAAGAGGTAAAAAAGAAATCGAGGTGCACAAATGTGCGATGGGTGGTATAAATGAGAACTTGGCTTACTGCCGGCTATTCTACTGCGCATGCGTATCGTGAAAAAAATGCACCGTTGTTCCTCTAGAAACAAACCTATGCCACCATGTTAAAGCGCGTGCTAGGCATAAGCAATCGATGAATGGAATACTCGGAAATGGGGATTTCCGTGAGATTGCGAGTAAATAATAGCAAAATTTTGGGTATTTTAAATTTTTATTTTTGGTTTTCTTTTATTTTCCTTTCTGTTTATTATTTATTTCATATTTGGAGTTTTTTTTTCCGTTATTTTCGTTGCTTTGGGATGACGTCACCGTTGGAGATGCGCGGGAGAGTAAAAGACGATACAGTGTTGCGTCAGTGTCGGTTCGTGAAGAGAGAACTTTTGGGATCCTCGAGATATGTGTGGGTATGTTTGGTGGAGAGCTCTCAAAAAGCAGAAAGATGTTATGGAACTCTAATTCAAATCAAGGTTTTTTTAAATGAACAAATTTTATGAGATTCTGTCATTCTGGCCATGTGGTCGACGGATGGATTGTGTTTGCCTGGCAGTGCTTTCGTTGCCGTGGCATGGGTTTGTAGGTAGATTACTACGATTGTCCCATTCAAGCACGCTCTTATCTTTCCACAAACATTGGGGTGTTACATTGTTTATTTTATATGAATACTTGTTAGCATTCTGTGAAAATATGTTTTGGCATATTTATGCGATGATGCGGAATATTTAGGCGTTTCTACGAAGTAAATACCGTAACCTGGTGGAAATTATTAGAAATAACGATCTTATCTGTTGTCATGACCTTAAATGGAAGATGTAGATGAGCTCATGGCGGAAACTGAGATGAGAAGAAAATTTCATTTTTCTTTGTCTGCAGTTGGGTGTGTTTTTAGTTATTTTGTGACAAATTGAATTGGTTACATCAGTTAATCGTCCTTTGATCTGAATTTGTGGATCTTTTTGTTTTCTTGGTATAAGAATTATTATTTTAAAAATTATTATTTATCTCAAATTTTTCGACATCGATAGATAGACTTTCGTAGAAAAACTTTTGAAAAAATAAAATATCAGTTTGGAAAAAAAAATTGTGATTCTTTCCGAATCACTCGGAATCTTCCGAATCCTTTTTAAATCTCGCCCAATCTATTTGAATCCCAAAAATATGAGAAAGATTCTGAATCTTTCTCACATCATTTCCGATTGTCTTACTACCCGAATAGGAAAGAAAAATGACGTTGACTAAAATTTTTATTTTCTTTTTAAATCATTGCAGATAGTTGGTGTATCCTGATCAGCAGCTGAACTATGGAGTTTGATTCAGAGGAAAAATTCATTGGAATAAAATCAATTTTTTATATACAAAAGCTACAGGTAAAATTAAATAATTCTAATCAACCCAATAAAAAAACTTTAAAATGTCTTTTTGCTTTAAAACTAAATTTTATTGTCTGGTGATAAGACCATGCATGCAAAGTACTAACCTAGATGATGGTGCCATCTAGTGTTCACGAACACAGTTATTACTAAGGTAGCGGGTCAATTTTATACACAGTCGAAACTCTTTATAACTAATCGCAAGGTACCCAAAAAATCGATTCGTTATAACAAGAATTCGTTACAGTAGAACCTCGATTATCGGAACACCGGGAATACGAACTTTCGGTTATCCGAACGGCAGTCAAGTGATTTTTTTATCGATTTTTAATCTTTTTTGATGATTGTCACATTATTTTAATCGGTTTTTTATGTTTTTTGACAATTTTTATCCATTTTTAGTCGATTTTAATGCTTTCTAACTATTATCTTTTTAACTTTTTATTTTCATATGCAGTACAGTATGTGTATAAATCTAATGTTCTATTATCCAAACAATTCGGTTTTATGAACACCAAAGTCCCCAATTAGTTCGGATAATCGAGGTTTTACTGTATATCGAAATTTTTTAACATGGTGTTCTATGGCCACCCAACCAAACCAGTCATTTTTTAGGTATTCGCTATATTAGTTTTTGTTTTCACAAATTGTCTACGTACAAATTGTCTAGTTCCCGAATATACGCTAGACCAGAATGTGTTGAGTGCTAGAGTGTTTGTATCACTTTTTGCTTTTGGAAATGAATAGAGTGTTGAAGTCGGGCCCAATCAAGCTGAAATAGTGTTTTATTCAAAATAAAATACATGCTAGGGATTATCATCCTATTGGGCATTGGATGCTGCACGGAGTGCACGCATCCTGATCTGTGCACCATTATTTCGACTGGTGGCACGTGAACAAGTTTATTGGCGCCAACACTCGCTGTTTTCACTTTCCTATTGTTTGTAGCGCCGCCATAATGTTGTGGCACGACCTTTGTGATTTGCATAGAGTAAATTAATCGTATTCAAATTTGCTAAATATTCTCTTATTCTCCATCATTATTTATGTTGTTATGTTGAAATTTTAATAGCAGTATTTTTATTTTTAGAATGTTGATGTGCTTGCCATTTTGAGATAACTTGTGAGCCTGAAATAATCGATCGTTTATGGTAGGTAACCGTGACTGATGTCATTAACAAATAAGCATTTTGTATGCATAGAATTACAGCATTACAACAATATAGTAAATAAAATGATTGCATAAACATAAGTTATATGTTATAATTGTAGGTTCACACGGGTTGGATGTGGATTGACCCTATCTGAAGCACCAATCAGATTTGAGAGAACTAACCAAGATGGTGGCCAAGAATCAAATGGCGTTCTATCAATAACTTAAAGGCACACCGACTCAATCAAACCCCTTGATTCGGTGCAGTGCAAGATGTTCAGTAGGTAGGTTATATCATAGACTTAATTTTTTGTATTAAATTGCTGATATGACCATGTAATAAGACTAATAAGTCTACTAGCATATCTAACAAAAGACAAAACGCACATGCCTAGTGCAAGTCCAAAACTGTTGCCGATATCGGAAAGTAAGGCAGTGAATGTGTAGTTCCTGACTTCATGTATATGTTCCACTATATTAGTACTCATACTAAGTTGAATAAGAAAAGGTTGATTATTGTCTTGAACTTGTGTGTAGGAATTTAACGTATATGCAGTTTCCTCGCACAGGCGAATACATGGACATGATTTAGTTAAGTTAGTTGAAATTTTTATGAACGTCTGAAGACTTGTTTTAGCCATTGCTTTTGATTCACACGGTAAAAGATTGTTAACCGTATTTTTTAGAAAAGGTAATCTAGAAAAAATATACTGGTATGTATTTAATTACGTAGATTTTGATTTTGGTCTTGTGCTTTTCTTACTCGCATAAATTGGCATTTTGAATTTGCTCAAGAAGACAAGTTGTTCGACGTTTTCTACAATCTGATTTTTCAATACAGGGATTTGTCGAACTCATCAGTCGATGAAACTGAACAAAATAAGAAAAATTGTTCTAATGTGAATTTTATTAGGCGCATTATAAGTTGTGGTTTTGACGGTTTTTACCATTTCTATAAATGGAATGGACACAAAAACCGTCAAAACCATCAGCAAAAATCGCAAACCCAAAATCACGACTGGAGTGGTTTATGAATCGGTTTATGCTGGGTTTTGGAACGCACCTCAACTGTTGCGGACGAAATAATAATAACCAGCCACCAAGTTTTCTAATTTCCCTTATTTCCCTTAAAAAGGCTATTATTTGAAGGTAATCATATTTTCTGAATGATAAAATATAAAATAATAATTTCTACGATGGGAGAATTAATAAGTTGGAAAGAATGGATATCATGTCCGAGTGATCAATTACTTAGGGTCAACCGGAATAACTTATTCTAGGTGTGTTTGAAAAAGTGAGGGAAGTTTCTTACAAAACACATCCGAATATCAATCATTGTTGATGCATGCACTGGGAGGTGGGTGGTCGATGACAAATCAAACGCTTCAAAATGAGTAGAATCAGGATCGCTAACAAATCCCTAAATCAATTTGGAAATTAAAATCCGTAAAATCTTTGATTTCAGTATTTGTAATTGTAATAAACGATTTCTTTTTCATACTTGGTAGAATGCATGTGGACATCTGTAGATTGGTAATTCCTCATACACAAAAATGGGAATCACAAACGATGAAAATAAGCCAGAATATTCCGCTTCAGCTGAAACGAAATCTAGTTTAAGTATGTTTATCATTTATTTCAGTTGTTTTAGTTTTAAAAAGGAGAAGAAAAAAAGATTCCTTATGTGTAAACATTACATTCGCTCCGATTTAAGCCAAAATATTCAGCTCCATGAGCCCCCTTGTCAAAGACAACTGACCGGCCTTTGACCACGTCATTAATTTTCGATATTCTTATCCAACGAAAATACCGTGTGCGGCTTTGCTGTCGAGCTTTCGTCGTTGCTCATTTGGCACGTGCACCCAAGCCACATCCAAAAACACGGAGAAATATCACGGTCGGATTTTGTCCATTCCATAACTCTTCCGGGACCAAGTTCCAGTTTGTTTTTGTCATCACACGGTTTTTCACAAAAACCACTGTTGCTAATGCTTCTGCCCAGAAGCGCAATGGCATTTTTAAGTCCAGTAGTAGCGTTCTGGTCGCTTCAATAAGAGTGCGGTTTGAGCGCTCAGCAATTCTGTTGCCTGATGGGCTGAACGGGACAGTCATTTTATGCTTGATCCCGTGTTCCTCGCAAAATTCACGAAAATCGTTGCTGATGAATTTTCTGCCATTATCCGTTCGTAATCTGCACAACGCGTTTGCTCTCTGTTTTTCCGTCAGCGCTTTGAAGACGTTGAAAAAACCAAGACTTTGCGATTTATCTCTTAAAAAATACGCAAACTTTTTCCTCGTGAAATTGTTCGTCAAGACCATCGCGTACTTGGAGCCTGATAGAGATGGTGTTTGCAAGGGTCCTACCAAATCTTTATGAACAAGTTCCAGCGCTCTTTGAGATTGCATGCCGGCGATGCGTTTGAACGGGGTTTTTGACATTTTTCCACAAACGCATGATGCGCATTTAGGCAGGCGCTTGTCCTTAAGCTCTAACCCATGCACCACTTCTTCGTTGCGCATTTCGTCGAGTGTTTTCTGGTTGACGTGGCACAATTGCTCGTGTCACAATGCCTTTTCGGTCATGTTTGCGGCTTCAGTCGCTGCTACCGCACGCTCCTCTTGGCACGTTTTCAAAACGAACATGTTGCCATGTTTTATTCCTCGTACAACAACATCGACAATATCGGCCACCTCGTCATCAAAAATTATTTTATATTTCTTTGCCGTCATCCTTGGAATCGACATTAAGTTCCCCTTTAGATCGGGAACATATAAGATATTAAATAAAGTGACCTTTGTCGGCGCCGAGCTCGAGAAGCAACAATTAATGATGATCTCGCCTCTTCCTTTCGCCCGCAATTTTGAGTCCTTTTTTTGCGGTGGTGTTAACCGTTTCGATTTCTTCCAGCGTTGTGAACCACTCGCGATGACACGATGTGTGCGCAGATGCACCCAAATGCAAGATCCAATCGGATTTGGTCAAACCGTCATCGTCTAGGTCGACAACAAACGCGTGGTGTGGCAGTCCCGTATGCACCAAGTTGAGCGTCGCTCGCTTTGATGTGGCGACATATGCGCTGCGGAGCTGCGCCTTGTGCAAATTTTGCCGCTTCTTTCGGCTGTTACTTCGCAAATAAGCTTTTCCGGGGATCGAATCCAACAGTTCCTGGCTATATGGCTATATGGCGATCGACTCCAATTCTCGTCGATTCACGTCTGGTTGGCGAGACTTTGCCACATAGGAACAGGCCGCCATTTTTGGATTCTGGAAATAGTTCTAGAACTAGATCCGATTCCAGGTTTCATTGAAACTATCCGAGCATCAATTGTTTCAGCTCTGTTCACAAGTGCCTTACAGTGTGAACAGACTCTGCATTGCGTTTGACTAATTTTTCCTTGCGTTGCGTTGCGTCGCCGCTTGTGTGAACACAAGTGTGAACCCACCTTAAGGGGCTGTCTGGATGGGGGGAGGGAATTTAGCATGGCTGGGTATAGGCGGGACCAATTTAGGAGCGCCAAACCTGTCCGGGCCGAAGAGCTGGTCCGGGCTACAGAGCGTATACTGTATATTATTTGTGCATTAAATGATGCATTCCACAAAACGTATTATCATTCGATGCAAAAATTCATTACAAAATTCATTGCAAAATAATTTCAGTGTATTTTTGAACCATATGAATAGAGATCAAATAACCACAATAATTTCTTAGGTTAAGAAGTTTTGTTACTCACTGAATTTAAAGTGATAGCAATTTCCAAACGGTGTAGCTACAACAGTTTCATTTGCTCTTCCGAACTTTAAGTGAAGTAATCCCTGAAAATAGAATTTTCACTGAATTTACTCCTACCACAGTGCGATCGTACATACCTCTAAATGCCTTAACCCATTCACCATCAATTGCAATTTCGTTAATTTCCATAGATTTTGCAACGTGTACTTTGGTTTTGTCAAATATAAATCTAATAATTGCACATCGCACCAACTGCGATAATTTAAAGTCGAGCGATTTCGATTGAAGTAAGTTTTCTTATGATATGACGGTTTTCGATCATCTCCACATAAAGTAAAGGATGGAAATTTTGGGCCGCTATTCCACGCGCGACACCCGTTATTCGTTGGAGCGACATCGCTACAACGAATACCGTGTGTATGATTTGGCGCGACACACGTATTGGTTGGCGCGACGTGGTTTATTTTCTAGATTTTTTACCTGTGTAAAATTTTGCAAAGTTTTCTAAAATTTTGTTAGATTTTGTAAAATTTTGCTAGATTTGAGAAGTAAAGTGGTATGGTACGAAAAGTACTGTGTATCTGTACCAGTACCGCTGCAGAAATCCACACAATCTGAAATTCTGGTTTGACTACAGTTTAGCAATCAAACTTGGCAAATTGGGACAAACATTTATTTAAAATGCAAATTTCTCGAGAATGAAAGCTCGGATCGTTAAAAACTAAACACCAAACGAAAGAGCGAAAAAAACTGCACCAGTGACATTGATGAAACAATACTACCCGCCACTAACGATTAATATATATATTTAATTGAACAATACAAACATATTTTTAGACCCCCGTGGTAACCCTCGTCGCATTGTCGGGCCGCTTTTATGTGGGCCACCCGGTATATTTGTTTGCCATGCCGCTGCCAATGTTGAAAGCGCGGCATGAATTTCCGTGAATTTGCGTGTGAGCGAAGCAGGAAAGCTTCAAAATCTATCGCACAAGCGAGGAACGGAATCATCGTGTTTTTGGTGCAGCAAACGGATACGTTTCGACAGCATCATGCACGCGATTTCCGGCGACTCCGAAGAACACGTAAAAATTGTTTAAATTTTATTTAAACTTTTATTTAAACTTGTTTAAAATGTGAAATTTTGATGAAAAACACAGATTTCAAAATGTTGATGAAACCTGAATGAAGTACACAAAATGTTGATGAAACTTGAATGAAATACACAAAATGTTGATGAAACTTGAGGTCGTTACCGTCGAGCCGACACGGTTTGAGTCAGAGAAATTGACGTCGTTATTACGACGTGTCGCGCCAACTCATGTCGCGCCAATCCACTTTTGTTGCTACCACGCATATGAGCAAGAGCGACATGTCGCGCCAATTCATCTTAGGGCACAAGGTTTGCAAAATGACGCTCTTGTTGATACCACGCATATGAACAAGAGCGACGTCGCGCCTCTGCATTTTTGCCGTCAGCAGCAAGATGGGTTGGCGCGAAATCGTATGTCGCGCCAACCCATGTCGCGCGTGGTACGTAACACCGAAATTTTACATAACCTAGGTATTCCACTTCTACCACATTTCGAGTAGAAAGTTTGTAGTAATACGATGCACGTTCTTGAATCATAATTGTAGCAGTTGTAAGACATGCGAGCAACGTTACAAACCACAACCAGTTGCGGCCATCATTTTTCTTTGCTATTTCTAATCGTTTGTTCTCGTTTACGCACTTGGTGTATTTCTTAAACACGATTGCTTCCATCTGAGAAAATGACTTGATGTTTTGTCTTTTATGTATCCACAATACAACATGTTGTAGGATATTGATAATTGACACCAATGATAAACCCATAAATAAACCCAAACTGCCACTAATATCGGTCAGTAAATTGTTTTCATCGTAGGCCAAGCGCTCGGTTAATGATACTTCCGATTGCCCAAGCGAAAAGAACATAACTAAATCGTTTGGAGAAATTTCATGCGTGTGCATCAATGACGTGGACGCAAGTCGATTACACGTTCTGGTGCATTTACACTTGGTCTGAACTTTAGGTATTAGAATTGTAGTGTAAGCGTTGAAGAAACTGGTTGCAGCAATTGTTTTATTTCTCGATTGGCAAGGTGGAAGGTCGATACTCGAATCGAAAAATGGCAATCTATTTGTACGTAGTTTATTGAGTTTCTTAAAGCAATATTAATTTATGTTTGAGTTTTCTTACCTGCATTTTGATTGCTCATCAATTCTTCTGTTTACGCAATTTTTGTAACATCTCAAGAATTCTGCATCGCTGACGCAAGGGGTTTTCCGAGTATTGCCAAAATTATACTAGATTTTAAGGGAGACAAACATATAGCGTAGGGAGATAAACATATAACATCGATGAATGAATAAGAACGGTAGTAATAATTTACTTTTCGAAAGAAGGTTTTTACGTTCAATGCGTAACGGCTTGGATAAAAATTGATCCATGAAAAGTCAATTTGATCGTTTGACGCTCCTTGTAAGAAAATTTGCAAACACTTAGATTAGCTAATAATACTACGGTAATTGTAAAAGAAAATTATTACAATTATATATGTTGCATTGCATAATTTCTGCTTTCGAATGCTGACTTTTATGGTGAATTGTAATTTGTTTTCTCGCAACGTATCTATTGAATTAAATTGTACATCAAACGCTATTGAAAAAATCGTGACTTTTTAATACTCAACCATTCATGTAAATTTTGGAACATTGTCCGAACATTTCTTTAGACAGTGATATCTGTAATTCATCCAGGGAATAATTCTATTAATAAAATACTAGTTTAGTAATCTTGATGCGATAATGCGAAAGCAAAAAAAATTCCACCTCGTACTCTTACATTTAGTACTTCTACTTTGTCTAGGACGATTGATTCGTTTCTAAAATGCCACAATTTAGAATAGTCCACGTTATCCTCCTTCCATACTTTTACAAACGGAATGGCACAGGTGAGGAAGTCGGCTCCTAATTTTTCTTTCATTAATTCGATCATATAGTCACTTTGAAACGAGCACAACACTATGGGTTGAAACTCTAGTGATCGCAATTTGCCAAAGTAAATGTCAACTGCCAGTGGTTCGTCCAAAAAATAATTGATTCGGTCCGTTATTTGACACAAACTTATTATTAGACAGCACAACACTACGCAAGCCCATAACACGCGGAAAATAATGGAACGAGATGAATCGATCAAATCTGCATATTCGTCTGGCATTTGGTGATTGGAATAACGTGAAAAATATTTGACAGTTTTATAAATTGTGCGGCGATGTTTTTTATGAATCCAAACAAATGGCATTTTGTGAGTGTGGTTAAATGTGATATAATGTGGTTGGTTTATCAGTTTGGAAAATAATATAAACCTCTACCTCGTCAATGTTGAATGGCCATAGGTGAAGCGGTGAAGCGAGATGGTTTGCTCGTTGCAAATGATCAACACTATTGGTAATTTTGTTTGAAAGGTTGTTAAATTGTGAATTTTCTTTTAGTGTTGTTATTATCCGTAATTGCTTTCTACATGTGTGCAAAGATAATTTTTTTTATGTTCTCTTGCTCTTTTATTATCTTATCGTGTGTTAGTGCAACTTTATGTGACACGAACATGTTAAGTAAGTAATCGCTATTTAAAATTATCAACTTTATGGTTTATGTTGAATATGTGATAAATTGGGATTTTGCTAGTATAGTGAAGCAAAATCTAGATTATACTAAGGAAAATAAATGTGCTAATTTAGGAATTGTCTAATTTCTCCATTTTAACACAGAACTTTAAAGAAAAATCCACCGCCAGGTTACACTCTTACTCTGGGCTATGGACAGTACGAATCTTCAGTCTAATTACGAAGGCAAATAAAACAAGGCATGTCAAGCAGAAAATTGTTTATTCGACCAAAACATACAGGGAGAATAAAACAAAACGACAAAGATGATCTCGGCGGCGTCAATTTTCTGCAAGGGAGGGAAGAAACAATTAGTGCTAAATAAACAACATTGTATCCAGAAAAACTTGGGAGGGACCATTAGCACATTTATTTTCCTTAGTATAATCTAGATTTTGCTTCACTATACTAGCAAAATCCCAATTATACAACAGTGAAAATAAATGTGCTAATTTAGGAATGTTCGTAGCCCCTTAACACAACAGAAGCAAACTCTTCCGATGCGGATTCGATCAGTCTGTTGTAGAATTTCTTGAAAACAGAGGCCGTCGACCAATCGGCGGCTTTGATAATGCACTCTAAAGACACTCCTCTGCTAGCCGCGAAAGAAGTGGCTGCAGCCCTGGTCGAGTGGGCCGAGAAGATGGAGGTATCCACCCCCGCGTCGGAGAGGACGTCCTTAATCCATCTCGCGATGGTTGTAGAGGAAACCGGGGAAACGGTGGAGAGCCGGAAAGGAACAGTTGCTTTGAACCACCCCTAAAAGGTGCGGAGAAGGCAAGGTAATGGCGCAAGGCAGTCACCGGACACAGGTCTTTGTCGTGGAAGGCCGCGATGCGAAAGGGTGCCAGAGACGCGGACTTACGAGACCCGCACAGGGGAACCACGCAAAAGGTGTCGAAAAACGAGATGTCTGCTGAGAGAAGACGAAGGTCGGCCGCTCTGCCCGCTAAGGCAAGAGCTAAAAGAGTGGCCAGTCGCTGATTTCTCGACAGCCCCGAAGGGTTAGGGACGGAAAAAAGGTGTTTGAGGTGTACCAAAACCGGGCCCACGTGCCAAATGTTAGAGTATTTCGGGACAGCAGGTCTAGAGAGGGATACGCCTCTCAGAATCCGGCGAATGACCGGATGGGAGCCAAAATCCTCCCCCCCCCCGACAGGGAGACTAATTGGGAAATTGCCGACCTGTGACAATTGACCGAGCTGTAAGACCTGCCCTCACTGAAGAGCGAGCCCAAGAAGTTGGCTACGTCCATGGTAGCTGGTCGAATAGGGTCCACGCCGCGAGATTGCGCCCAAGTCCTCCAGTTGCCCCAGCAATTGGAGTAAGTCCTACAGGTGGAGCGTTTCCACGAGGCTCCCACCAATTGGGCAGCGTCTTCTGAAAGTCCGATCTCTCGCATTCTACCGAGGACAGTTTCCAGGCCGCCAGGCGGAGGGATCCGTCCAGGATGAGCGGGTGACAGTTCCCTTCCAGATCTTTCAGAAGGTCGTCGAACAGGGGAAGCAGGAGAGGTGGGGCCACCAATAGGGGCCAAATCGTCTGAAAAGATAAAAGAGGTAAGACGAGGCAAAAACAAACAAAAGGGAAACGTACCGGAAACCAGCTCTGGCTGGGCCAAACCGGTGCCACTAGCAACAATCTAGTTGGAGACGGAGCAGATCTGACCCTGCTGATGCACGGGGAAATCAGGCAAAACGGGGGAAAAGCGTAATTCAGCGCAGGGCCCCAATCCTGGACCATGGCGTCGAAGGCAATGGCCTCCGGGTCCGGACGCCAACTGAAGAACTCCTTCAGCTTGCGATTGCGGTAAGAGGCGAACAAGTCGCGAGAGAAGGGTCCAAGGGTCTGCTCCAGACAGTCGAAGACTGACCCATCCAAAGACCAATCCCCGCTATCAACGATCCCGCCCCTGGATGCAAAGTCCGCCGCAATATTGAACTTTCCCGGGATGTGCTCGGCCTGAATAGAGAGGTTCCTAGACATGGCCCAAGACCAGATGTCTTGAGCCACCGCCGTAAGGTCCGGAGACCGAGGACTCCCGAGGTGGTTAATCGCAGTGACCGCTGAAGTGTTGTCCAAGCGGATCTTAACAATCCCGTCTTTAAGGTCTGCGGCGAGGGCTTTGATGGCCCAGAAAGCAGCCAAGAGCTCTAACACATTAATGTGTTTGCCTAGTAAAAAGGAGGGCCACTTGCCTCCCACCGAAACCGAGTCACAACTTGCCCCCCAACCGGAGTCAATACTGACCAGTACCACCTTGGGTAAGAGGGATCTGCCTTGGCAAGAGTCCAGATTAGACACCCACCAGGATAGCTCGTTTCTGGACTCCGTGTCCAGAATGCAGACCGAGTCAAAAGAACCCGAACGTAAGAGGCCCGTTTTCAGCACCTGCAGACCCCTATAATGTAGTGGGGCGGAGGAAATGGCTAGAGAAGTTGCATTAAGCTTACCTACCACCGAAGCCAAAAACCGGATGTCGACCACCCCCGAGCCTGAAAGCAAAGTCCTAACGGAGCTCTTAATGTCCGAAATTCTGTTCGGCGGAAGGCTAACTCTCATAGCCTCAGTGTCGATAAGAAAACCGAGGAAGGTTCTGTGTTAAAATGGAGAAATTAGACAATTCCTAAATTAGCACATTTATTTTCACTGTTGTATAATTACAAGTGCATTGGTCTTGGTTGTCACAGCAACCCAGTTGTCATAGTTTTTAAGTTTTTGTCGTTACATTTCTGTACGCCTTGCAAGTTGTTGTTGTTGTCGTTCACGTTAACGAAAACGTTCTCTTTAATTCCTCTCACAGTTTACTGGTAAATTAAAAAATATATAAACCGGTTTACATCCTCTCATCACACCGTTGCCGTCAATCGGTCTTCACAAGACCGAGTCGAACTCATCGCGTGCACGGTGTGTTCCGCACTCAGACCTGCATCTCCGTAACACACAGTCGGCCAACACTTCACCATGCAGGACGGTTTTATTTCTTTTGCCACACACAGCAGTATAGCCACACACGGTGCTAATGACACCATCAGCGATGGTAATCGAGTCTACAAACACACATGGTTACTGAATACGTTCACACCACACATGACCACAACACTATGCATGCAGATACACGTCGCACACGCTGATGAGTCATGTTGAATTATCGTGCGACGCCGCTTGATGATTTGCCTGCGCCTAGCGTTTTACTCATAAGTCAAAGATTAAGAATATTCTTGCCGGGACCAGACAAAAATTATGGCTACGTTGGGGTAAGAGATGTGACTGATAAATTAAAGAAACGACAACAGAAACAGAAGATGGCAAATGACAAACATGCAGCTTGATTACCACCATTTATAATGGGATAGCGAATCTTAATGCAAAAGAAAAATAAGACTTGGGTGCCTGGGAATGTTGTAAAACTAGCTGAACAACCACGATCACACTGGGTTGAAGTATTCCGACGCAATCAACGACATTTGCGACCAGCGCGTAGATCACTGAATTTTGATAGTAGGAAGGCTGAACCAATATAGGAGCCAGTGGAAAAAATTCACGAGTCGATTGAAGAAGTAGAAAAGGGATATCATTGCCTGATGAGCAAATTAAACTGCCAAAGGAAAATCAGGAGTTTGGGCAAGTGGCGGTAACAGTATTAAAGGAAACAACTCATTCCAGTGTAGAACCAGAACAAGTTGAAGGAACAGATGTTGAACTACAACCGATTAAAACAAGATACGGACGAAAATGTGTTAAACCAATTAGATTTTGTTACATTGAATGTATTGAATTTGTAGAAACTTTTATTTGTATAATTTTAATTTAAAAAGAAACATGTTATGTACGGAGTATTAATTATTATTATGAATTACCAATAGGTTATTCTGTTAACTAGGTCATTGTTGTGTATGCGGGTGCACCATATTGTGGAGTTTTCGGGTTTTGACGGGCGATAACGATCGCCAGGGGGCGGGCGGGCATACAAGAATATGTCCGATAGACGTTTTGGGGGTAACTAGCCAATTGGGGGCTGTTCTTTGGGGTCAGCCAATCAGAGCTGGCCAATGCGATACATAAAGAGGAATTGTTTTGTAATAAAATCACTTGAAGTTAACTAGAGCTTGTAGTCGTGTCTTGGTAATTTCGGGTCAGCTAGTCTCAGCTTTGGGATAGTTTACAATATGTATTTTGTAATTGATAACAATAGCTTGCTGTAAAACAAACAACGATCTTGCACTGAAGTTGCTAGGAGTTTTTACTGCCTAGCAACTTTCCAAAACATGAATAAACAGTTTGTAATGCAAATTTGAGCGTGTCAACGACGTTTATTTCGACCAACAGTTTAGCCCTAAATAAGCCCTAGTTCAGCTGCAATATGAAGAAGACCAAGCAACAGCCTTTCTGATGAGTAGTACTTGATAGAATACTACATTTGATAGAATACTACAGTCATGTGACCTAATTAATAGAACTTTTGAAAATTACATAAATAGCCTCGCACCAGTTTTAATACACACTGACCACATACTGTATTAGTAGTCTGTGTCTACAAACAACAGTTATCTAGATAGGTCATATTGTAAACTTATTTTTTATTTATTAAATTGCTGATATGACCATGTAATAAGTCTACTAGCATATCTAACAAAAGACAAAACACACATGCCTAGTGCAAGCCCAAAACTGTTGCCGATATCGGAAAGTAAGGCAGTGAATGTGTAATTCCTGACTTCATATATATGTTCCGCTATATTAGTAGTCATAGCAATATCGGTCAGTAAATTGTTTCCATCGTAGGCCAAGTACTCGGTTAATGATACTTCCAATTGCCCGAGCGAATAGAACATAACTAAATCGGTTGGAGCAATTTTATACGTGTGCAACAATGTCGTGTACGTAAGTCGATTACAAGTTCTTGTGCATTTGCACTTGGTTTGAACTTTAGGTATTAGAATTGTAGACAATGCTTTAAAGTAACTGGTTTCAGCCATTGTTTTATTGCTCGATTGGCAAGGTGGAAGGTCGATACTCGAATCGAAAAATGGCAACCTATTTGCATGTGGTTTATTGAATTTCTCATTAATTTTTATATTAATTTATGTTTGAGTTTTCTTACCTGCATTTTGATTGCTCATCAATTCTTCTGTTTACGCAATTTTTGTAACACCTCATAAATTCTGCATCGTTGACGCAAGGAGTTTTCCGAGTATTGCCAAAATTATACTACATTTTAAGGAAGACAAACATATAGCGTAGTTATATAACATCGATAAATGAACAAAAACGGTAGTAATAATTTACTTTTCTAAAGACGATTTTCACGTCCACTGCGAAACCGCTTGTAAAAAAATTAATCCATGCAAAGTCAATTTGATCGTTTACCGCTCCCTGTAAGAAAATTGCAAACACTTAGCTAATAATGCTAATTGTAAAAGAAATTTATTACAATTAACATTGTTGCATTGTTGCATAATTTTTGATTTCGAATGCTGACTTTTATGTTGAATTGTAATTTGTTTCCTCGCAACGTATCTATTGAATTAAGTTGTACATCAAAAGCTATTGAAAATAAAGTGACTTTTTAATACTCAACCATTCACGTAAATTTTGGAACATTGTCCGATCATTTCTGTAGACAGTGATATTTTTAATTCATCCAGGGAAACATTCTATTAATAAAATACTAGTTTAGTAATCTTGATGCGAGAATTCGAAAGCTAAAAAATTCCACCTCTTACGCTTACATTTAGTACTTCTACTTTGTCTAGGACGATTGATTCGTTGCTAAAGTGCCACAATTTAGAGTAGTCCACGTTATTCTTCTCCCATACTTTTAGAAACGGAGCTGCACAGGCGAGGATGTCAGATTTTTCTTCTTTCAATAATTCAATCATATATTCACTTTGAAACGAGCACATTACTATGGGTGGAGACTTTAGTGGTTGCAATTTGCCTAAGTAAATATCAACTGCCAGTGGTTCGTCCAAATAATAATTGATTCGGTCCGTTGTTTGATACGAAGTTATTATTAGACAGCACAACACAATGCAAGCCCATAACACGCGGAAATAATTGGAACGAGATGAATCAATCAAATCTGCGTATTCATCTGGCATTTGGTGATTGGAATAACGTGAAAAACATTTGACAGTTTTATAAATTGTGCGGCGAAGTTTTTTATGAATCCAAACAAATGGCATTTTGTGAGTGTGGTTAAATGTGATAAAATGTGGTTGATTTATCAGTTTGGAAAAAAATATAAACCTCTATCTCGTCAATGTTGAATGGCCGTAGGTGAAGCGGTGAAGCGAAATGGTTTGCTCGTTTCAAATGATCTCCACTATTGGAACTTTTGTTTGAAAGCTTGTGGTAATTTTCTTTTAGTGTTATTAATTTCCGTAATTGCTTTTGCATATTTTTATTCTGTATTTTTATTACTATTTTACTGCTACTGCGTGATGGAGTTTGTTTAATTTATGCAAATGACTTTCTATTGCACGCAAATAAATGTTTGTACAAAATGACATTAGTAAAGTACAGATCCTGAATTGCTACATTGGTGATATTAAAAGTCAAGTGCACTGAGTGGAATTGTTACATTTTCTAAAAGCCCGTATTAAAAAACCAATAATCATCGAGAAAAAAAATTAAATTGTTTTAGTAATTATTTCATAATAACAATCTAAAAACGTAGTTAACAAAAAGCAATGCATGATGGTCGAGGTAAATAAAACAAGTGATCTTTGTTGGGATCGCCACACAGTGGGTGGTCAGTACAAATGACATCATGCTGGGGATGACAAAGTGTAACTCAACATATAGCTTTCTACTTAATGCTAGGGATTATCATCCTATTGGGTGAAGGATGCTGCACGCATCATGATGTGAGCACCATTATTTCGACTGGTGGCGCGTGAACAAAGTTTTTCGCTCATTGGCTCCAACACACGCTGTTTTCACTTTGTAGCGCCGCCATACTGTTGTGGCATCACCTTTACATAAAGTCAATTAGTCATATTCAATTTTTTTTAAATATTCTCTTGATATTGTTACATGTATTTTGGGGTTTTAAACGGTTTAACACGCAACGTATGTTATGCCTAGTGATAGGAGTATGAGTGAGTGTTTTTGCATAAAATGGAGTCAGAGTTTTATTTCAGTTTCAAATGGGTTTTATTAACCGGACAAACAAAGTGTTTGTTCGATTCCTTTATCAGTTTACATTTAATTTAAACAATACAAATGGTCTATTCATTGTCACATTATCATTAATCGAGTTTGAATAAATTGGCATTCACATTTTCAATTATTACAAATAAATCTCAACACTTACCATGTTTACATGTACTCACTTATCCAGATAAGTGAAAATGCGAATATTACTTTTGTGGAAAACTGCATGCGTTTACAAAGAATCAGTTTTCTAACAAAGGTGACGTCATAAGACGTTTTTAACTCTGTTAAACTTGCGCATTAGTCTTCCACAATGCACTGCGCAGAAACAACATGTCACAGCATTGTTGTGACGTCAGCTTTTCTAGATAAGTAATGAGTGGGTGTTTACATTGCAAATGGCAATGCGCAAAACACCCAAAATCTACCTCAAACAAGTGGATTTTAGTTTTCCAGATAAGTTTGACTTTTCTGGAAAACTGATTTGTTTACATGATCAGTTTTCCAGAAAAGTAAATTTCGCATTTTCACTTATCTGGATAAGTGAGTACATGTAAACATGGTAAATGTCTAACACCTTTCAAATCAACAATCAAATCAAACAAAAATAGAATCGTCAGCCGTACTCGAGCGACATCAGAGAAGAGAGAGCTCTGTCGAAAAGCGGGCGGTTTTATAGCAAATCTGCCATAACCCCCATTCTCAAATTAATCGGTCCAGTGACATGGCGGTGACGAATAACGTTCGTCAGCGCCATTTATGGCCGAAATTTAGCAACGTTTAATGATAATAATGCCTAATCGAGCGCTACGGATCGGCCGTCGATCGGGACGATCCGTGCGCGTGACAATATGTTGAAATTTTAATAGCAGTATTTCTATTTTTAGAATGTTGATGTCCGTGCCATTTTCAGATAACATGTGAGCCTGAAATAATGGATCGTTCATGGTAGGTGAGTGACTGATATCATTAACAAAGAAGCATTTTGTATGGATAGAATTACAGCGTACAACAATATAGTAAATAAAATGATTGCACAAACATAGGTTATATGTTCTAATAATTGTAGGTTCACACAGGATGGATATGGATTGACCAATCCGATGCACCAATCAGATGTGAGAGAACTAATCAAGATGGTGACCAAGAATCAAATGGTGTTCTATCAATTACTTAAAGGCACACCAACTCAGTCAAATCCCTTGATTCGGTGCAGTGCACGATATTAAGTAGGTAAGTTATACCGTAGACTTAATTTTTTTTATTAAAGTGCTTATAGGACCATGCAATAAGCCTACTAGCACATCTAACAAAAGACAAAACGCACATGCCTAGTGCAAGCCCAAAACTGTTGCCGATATCAGAAAGTAAGGCACCGTATGTGTAATTCCTGACTTCATATATATGTTCTGCTATATTAGCAGTCATAGCAAGTTGAATACCAAAAGGTAGATTATTGTCTTGATCCATTGTGTAGGAATTTAGCATATAAGTCGTTTCCTCGCACAGGCGAATACATGGACATGATTTAGTTAAATTCGCTGAAATTTTTATGAACGTCTGAAGACTTGTTTTAGCCATTGCTTTTGAGTCACACGGTAAAAGATCGTTAATCGTATTGTTTAAAAAAGGTAATCTAGAAAAAATGTTTTTAATTACATAAATTTTGATTTTGGTCTGGTGCTTTTCTTACTCGCATAAATTGGCATTTCGAATCTGCTCAAGAAGACAAGTTGTTCGATGTTTTCTACAATCTGATTTTTCAATACAGGGATTTGTCGAAATCAACAGTCGATGAAACTGAACAAAATAAAAAAAATCGTTCTTATATTAATTTTTATTAGGCGCATTCAAAGTTTCGGTTTTGACGGTTTCTATAAATGGAATGGACACGAAAACAGTCAAAACTATCACCAAAAATCGCAAAACCGAAAATTACGACTCTGGAGTGGTTTATGAATCGGTTTATGCTGGGTTATGGTTTCAAAATGGCCGCCTCGAAAGTTAGAGCGACGAATCAGATTTCCAAGTGTCGTAAACACTTTCAGGAGAACCGTCTACCTCTCAACATGTGAGTAAATGCAAAATTATTCTTAAATAAGGGATCCACACTTCCGATTGGTTGGTTAAATGAAAGAAAAGGCCTTTTTATACACAATGTACTCGCACGATCGTGATGCAAAAATGATACAACAAACGGGCCTAAAAACGTACACATTCACGGTCAAGCACATTTTTGTGTTCTATTTTGGCCGTTTTTATAAATGGCATGAACGGTATAAACCGAAACTCAATAGGTGGAGTCACCTTCCTTACTTTTGATTACTTAAAGAAGGTAATTATATTTTTTAAATGATAAAATAATAATAATTTCTATGATGGGAGAATTAATAACTTAAGTGTGAAAGAATGGATATCACGTCCGTGTGATCAATTAATTAAGGTCCACCGGAGTAACTTATTCTGGGTGAGTTTGAAAAGGTGAGTGAAGTTTCTTACAAAATACATCCGAATATCAATCGATGTTGTTGCATGCACTGGTACGTGGGTGGTCGACAACAAATCGAACGCTTCAAAATGAGTAGAATCAGGATCGCTAACAAATCCCTAAACCAATTTGGAAATTAAAATTCGTAAAACTGTTGATTTCAGTATTTGTAATTGTAAAAGACGATTTCTTTTTCATACTTGGAAGATTGCATTTGGACATCTGTAGATTGGTAATTCCTCATTCGCAAAAATGGGAATGAGAAACGATGAAAATATGCCAGCATATTCCGCTTCAGCTGAAACGAAATCTACTTTAGTTATGTTAGTTATGTTAGGCTCATGACAAACTCTTAACCAAATTTGCTTTTGGAATCGATTTTCGTCCTTTGTACCCAATATGGATTGAAAAAATATTTTACAATATTGCATTGTCCGGGCTACAGAGCGTACACTGCATTAAATATTGCATTCTACAAAACGTATTATCATTCGATGCAAAACTGTATTACAATATGCATTGTAAAATAATTTCAATGTAGTTTTTGAACCATATGAATAGATATTAAATGACCTCAATAATTTCTTAGGTTACGAAGTTTTGTTACTCACGGAATTTATAGTGTTTGCAATTTCCAAACGGTGTTGCTATAACTGTTTCATTTGCTATTGTTGCGAGCGTTAAGTGAAGTAATGTCTGAAAATAGAATTTTTACTGAATTTACTCCAACCTTAGTGAGATCGTACATACTGTACCTCTAAATACTTCATCGCATTTCCCATCGTTTGCAATTTCGTTAAATCCCATAGGTTTTGCAACGTGTACTTTGGTGTTGTCAAATATAAATCTAATAATTGCACATCGCACCAACTGCTATAATTTAAAGTTGAGCCACTTTGATTGAAGAATTTTTCCTTATGAAATGACGGTTTTCGATCATCTCCACACAAAGTAAGGGATGGAAATGTTACTTTACTTAGGGATTCCACTTCTACCACATTTCGAGTAGTAAGCTTGAAGTAATACGATGCACGTTCTTGAATCATAAATGTATACATATAGCAGTTGCAAGACATGCGAGCAACGTTACAAACCACAACCAGCTGCGGCCATCATTTTTCTTTGCTCTCGTTTATGCACTTGGTGTAATTTTTAAACACGACTGCTTCCATTTGAGAAAATGACTTAATGTTTTCTTTTTTATGTATCCACAATATGACCTGTTGTAGGATGTTGATAATTGACACCAATGATAAACCCATAAATAAACTCAAACTGCCACCAATATCGGTCAGTAGATTGTTTTCATCGTAGGCCAAGCGCTCGGTTAATGATACTTCCAATTGCCCGAGCGAATAGGACATAACTACATCGCCTGGACCAATTTTATACGTTTTTATCAATGACGTGTACGTAAGTCGATTACACGTTCTGGTGCATTTACAGTTGGTTTCAACTTTAGGTATTAGAAGTGTAAACAAAGCTTTAAAGAAACTGGTTTCAGCGATTGTTTTATTTCTCGATTGGCAAGGTGGAAGGTCGATACTCGAATCGAAAAATGGCAATCTATTTGAATGTACAACCCAGTTGCAAAAATATACAATCACTCCACCTTTTCAAATAAAGTGCTTTTTCTTTCAATCACTGTGTAGTTATGAAATAGAAAAATTATCTGAAACCAACTAAACTAGGTTAATTAAACTCTCCTCTTTCAGTGGAAAAAAAGTTTTTAACAATATTCAAAACACATCAAAAGTTATCTTTATTTTTGTAACTGTACCACATTTCAAAATAATCCAATCAGCTCATTCGAGTTTCAAAAATATACAATCAGTACTGTGTATTTCCTCCTTTAGCTTTACAAACAGCTTTCATACGGTCAGGCATGGATAATACAAGTTTAGAACATTGCACAGGTGTAATCTTGTTCCATTCGTCTTGTAAAACACTACACAACTCAGCTTTGGTTGTTGCTTTACGCAGTCAAAACCACTTCAAAACCACTTGGAAGACCAAAAATTACTAGTAAAAGGGATGATAAAGCATTAAATCGAGTGCTAAAAGGAAAGAGACATGCCACTACACCTTAAATTACCGTTGAATGGGAAAAAATTATCGGCAAAAGGTTTCTGATACCACAACACGACGACGACTCAGAGGCCTGGATTATGGTTTTTACCATGCAAAAGAAATACCTCTCCTTACAAAGTTGCACATTATTAAGCGAAGAAAATGGGTTAATGAGCACAAGGATTGGACAATAGATGAATGGAACAACATCATTTGGAGTGATGAATCCAGATTTTGTGTTAGGCATCTGAGTCGTCGTCGTGTTATGGTATCAGAAACCTTTTTGCCGATAATTTTTTCCCATTCAACGGTAATTTAAGGTGTAGTGGCATGTCTCTCTCCTTTTAGCACTCGATTTAATGCTTTATCATCCCTTTTACTAGTAATTTTTGGTCTTCCAAGTGGTTTTGAAGTGGTTTTGATTGCGTAAAGCAACAACCAAAGCTGAGTTGTGTAGTGTTTTACAAGACGAATGGAACAAGATTACACCTGTACAATGTTCTAAACTTGTATTATCCATGCCTGACCGTATGAAAGCTGTTTGTAAAGCTAAAGGAGGAAATACACAGTACTGATTGTATATTTTTGAAACTCGAATGAGCTGATTGGATTATTTTGAAATGTAGTACAGTTACAAAAATAAAGATAACTTTTGATGTGTTTTGAATATTGTTAAAAACTTTTTTTCCACTGAAAGAGGAGAGTTTAATTAACCTAGTTTAGTTGGTTTCAGATAATTTTTCTATTTCATAACTACACAGTGATTGAAAGAAAAAGCACTTTATTTGAAAAGATGGAGTGATTGTATATTTTTGCAACTGGGTTGTAGTTGATTGAGTTTCTTACGGTATTATTAATTTATGTTGGATTTTTCTTACCTGCATTTTCAGTCTTCATTAATTCTCTGGTTTATGCAGTTTTTGTAACACCTCTTGAATTCTGCATCGCTGACGCAAGGGGTTTTCCGAGTATTGCCAAAATTATACTACATTTTAGGAAGACAAACATATAGCGTAGTTATACTGTATAACATCGATGAATGAACAAGAACGGTAGTAATAGTTTACTTTTCTAAAGAAGATTTCTCCGTCAAATGCGTAACCGCTTGGAACAAGAGTAATCCATGCAAAGTCAATTTGTTCGTTTATCGATCCCTGTAAGAAAATTTGCAAACATTTAGCTAATAATGCTAATTGTAAAAGAAAATTATTACAATTAACATTGTTGCATTGCATAATTTCGGTTTTCGAATGCTGACTTTTAGGTTGGATTGTAATTTGTTTCCTCGCAACGTATCTATTGAATTAAGTTGTACATCAAACGCTATTGAAAATAACGTGACTTTTTAATACTCAACCATTCACGTAAATTGTGGAACATTGTCCCAACATTTCTGTAGACAGTGATATTCGTAATTCATCCAGGGAAACATTCTGTTAATAAAATACTAGTTTAGTAATCTTGATGCGAGAATGCGAAAGCAAAAAAATTCCATCTCGTATGCTTACATTTAGTACTTCTACTTTGTCTAGGACGATTGATTCGTTGCTAAAATGCCACAATTTAGAGTAGTCGACGTTATTCTTCTCCCAAACTTTTAGAAATGGAGCCATACAGGTGAGGAAGTCTGCTTTTGCTTCTTCTTTCATTAAGTCGATTATATATTCACTTTGAAACGAGCACATTACTATGGGTGGAAACTTTAGTGGCTGCAATTTGCCGACGTAAATGTCAACTGCAAGTGGTTCGTCCGAATAATAATTGATTCGGTCCGTTATTTGATACGAATTTATTATTAGACAGCACAATACTACGCACGCCCATAACACGCGGAAATGAATGGAACGAGATGAATCAATCAAATCTGCGTATTCATCTGGCATTTGGTGATTGGAATAACGTGAAAAACATTTGACAGTTTTATAAATTGTGCGGCAAAGTTTTTTGTGAATCAAAACCAATGGCATTTTGTGAGAGTGGTTAAAAGTGATAAAATGTGGTTGATTTAACAGTTTGGAAAATTTAAACCTCTACCTCGTCAAAGATGAATGGCGACTGGACGGTGGAGCGAAATGGTTTGCTTGTTTCAAATGATCTGCACTGATGGTAATTTTGTTTGAAAGGTTGTTAAATTGTTAATTTTCTTTTCGTGTAATTATTTGCCGTAATTGCTTTCTACACGTGTGCAAAAAAAAAATTTTATGTTCTCTTGCTGTGTTATTAGTTAATTTATTGAGTTTTCGTGCAACTTTATGTGACACGAACACGTTAAGTAATAAAAGATAAGTAATAAAATTATCAATTTTGTCGTTTAGTGGTAAATTTAAAAAAATAAAACTCGGTTTGCTGGTAATTTTTCAAATAAAGTTCAAAATGTTTTGGGATTATTTCTACACATGCTTCAGCTGCATTAGCAAATCTATAAGGTCTCTTGTAGATGGGCACAGTAGACAGGATCTTATTACGCGTTTTGTGTAATAATGTTTTACAAATTTTTTGTTGGTACTTTTATTACTATTTTACTGCTATTACTTGATGGAGTTTAATTAATTGTTTTTCGATGAATGACATTTCTTTGCACGCAAATACTGTGTGTGTTTGTGCAAAATGAGAATGCTCTACACCGGCCAGCACCAAATATGCGCGACCCAAATTTGCGCCGTCTTTATTTTGGCTCAAATTTGCGCCGACCCAAATTTGCGGGATTCAAATTTGCGCCGGCCCAAATTTGCGCCGGCCCAAATTTGCGCCGGTCCAAATTTGCGCAACATACGTCACGACTGACCGCCAGGCGCGCCTTGGGATACCCTCAACCCCCTTTGCAGGGTTTCTTCATTTCGTCGCCCTCCATTTAGTTGCCCCTTATTTAATTTCCGACCATTACTCAATGGAAGGAGAATTTCTTTAAAAAAGTGGTAAGGTTAGGTTCGCGGGGGGTCAAGGGGGGGCGCTAGCCCCCCCTTGTTAGGCATTCTTAGGAATACGAGAGGCGGACTCAGCCTAAAAGCGGCGGCGACAAAATGTACTGCGCATGCGTCGCGCTAATTTGACCACGCGCAAATTTGGGTCGGCGCAAATTTGGGTCGGTGCAAATTTGAATCGCGCAAATTTGGTTGGCGCAAATTTGGGTCGCGCAAATTTGAATCGCGCAAATACGGGTCGCGCAAATTTGATTTGCGCTAATCTGAACCCTGAATTGCTACATTTGATGATATTAACACAAAATGGGGGTTCAATGATACAGTAGTCGGTTTTAACCTTGGAATACAATGTAGAAATTTATGAAACTTGATTTTAGCGTGACAAATTATATCAAATGTATACATTATACGTATAATTTAGTTTTGGAGTGATGGATAAGTGCAGTTTAATTACTGAATTGTACGCGATTACAATCAAAACTCGATAGGTTTTGAGAAGTTTTGTTTGATCTCGTTTATTAAAAAGTTCCACTTTCGAGTACAGCTGCAGCCAGTTTTTTCGGCTTAAACTTTTGTTTTGGTTTTCCACTGTCATGGGTCGACACGCCGTCCATTGTTAGGAGTTCTAGAACAATCTTGATTCACACTCATTTCTTTCACTTTGCTAAACTCATTTTGTAGAAATGATTGCACCACCCGATGTGTGTGGACAAATTATCACAGTTAGTGCTGTTGGCTTTCATCATTTTGTTCCGATGCTACCGAGTAAGTTACAACCATGTTGCCGTCCTTCGGTGCTTCGCTGCTAAACAGTGGTTTCGGCGACCGTCTAGAAATGAGATAATTATACTATTCAATCACTACCATTACAAACCTGTAAATTCTAACTAACGTTCTCATGTAAAGCAGTGCAACACCAATGAAGACGAGTAGTAAAATTCCCGAGCCAACTCCTATTGCAATTCCTAAATAAAAACAACATAACTCATAGGATTATGTCACACAAGTGTCTGCTGACCCATTTGTATACCTGTGCTTCTTGCTGCAGAAATTTCATCATCACTGTGAGCTGATGCTAAAAAAATTGATCAATTGTTTGGTTTGTTAGTTCGGTTTATTTATACGGTGTATACTGCATACCTGAATTGCTGAAAATGGAATTATTATCCATATCCACTAGAATTAATTTAAATAAATATAATTATTAGCAAGAGCCATTAGAGAAAGTAGCATTTAGTGGCTTACGTTGACATGTGGGATCTGTTGCATTCCAAAGTCCATTATCTTGGCAAATGCGGCGACTAGAACCGACTAATCTGTAGCCGGGGAAACAGTGATATTCCACTACGTGGTTGTACGTTGTTGCTTGATCAACTAGGTATGATCTGCCATTCTCTATAGGTGATGGCCGGTCACAATCTACCCCTAAATCCAGTTGTTGAAAAGTATATTAATAATGGTCCGACATGGTTTACGAAATATATTTACATTGGCATTCCGGAGCACTGCCACTCCATTGACTCGTGGTTAAACAAATTCTAGTTCCATTTCCAGTAAGCTTTTGACCTGTGCTACATTTGTATATGGCTACACTGCCAGCCACGTGATGGCCAACTTCTATAGAGTCAATACTGGGAGTTCTGTCGGGAGGTCCACACAAAATCTCTGTAAAAATAAGTTGTTTGACAGTGATTCCATTAAGATGCGATATTTTATTTATTACCTAGACACGCGGGAGGTTCTCCACTCCAGTGACCAGTTTGTAAGCAAGTGTGCTCATTCTCTCCAACTAATTTAAAATTGTCCTCGCATTTGTAAATAACAGTACTCTCGTAATAAGTAGCATTGGCGGGCAGTGTGAAGGTGCCTCGACTAATGGGTTTTGGAAACAAACAGTCGATATCTGTGACAGAAACTGCAATTAGTTGAGTAGAATTTTATGGTTATACTCAAAACCACCACAACGTTGACCTGTTCCAGCCGGTTTACGCCTAACTGTGAACTGTGTTCTACTACGTGGAAAAGTAGTTATATTCCTTTGACAATGAAACACTTTTGTTGATCGATCACAATGTCTGAAGTTCTTTACAAATATGGTGTTATGAGCTACTTTTTTGTGCCACTACACCAGTGATACGGCTCGAACAATAGGTCAACGTTGTGGTGGTTTTGAGTATAGTAATGTGATTAAATTGAAACAAACGTACATTGGCATTTCGGTTCGGGAGCATTCCATTCACCACTCGATTGGCAAGTGTGTAACGCTTCTCCTTTTAATTTGAATCCATCTTTACATCTGTATTGGATAGTGGAAGCTATTTTAAAAGAATCTTTGGTTCCTGCTCGATCGTTGCCGCTGACAGATACTATTGAATTCACAGGCCGGGTAGGCTCAGGACAACGAATTTCTAGAGATTAAAATCGCTAATAATTAGTCATTCGCTCGTGTTGTTTTCATTTTCTCATTTACCTTTGCAACTTGGCGTTGCTCCATCCCACTTTTTATCTTCCTGACATGTTCGTAACATTGTACCCACTAATTTGTAGCCCGACGTGCAGGAATAAGACACCGAACTGCCGAAATAAGTAGTTTCGTTGATATATTCCAAGACAGCGTAGGGTATTGGTTGTACACGTCCGCAATCAATGTCTAGAATGTGAATTGTTTGTTTTAATAAATGTTTGGTGAAATGTGTTTGGTTTTACATTTGCATTTCGGTGCTTGGCCTGACCAGTTTCCTGTTGGTAGACACGTCCTGTTCATTTCGCCTTCCATTATGTAACCTGGATCGCAAAAATATTCAACCGGTGATCCAACCGTAAACTCGTAGCCCACCACGTAGGAACCAACGTAAACATCCGGTTCCCCACAGGAAATGACTAAATAAATCGTTGATTAACGTTAGTTTGAATATTTTATTCAACTTAACTGACTCACTTTCACACGACGGCTCTTCCGCAGTCCATTGGCCGTTACTTAAACACCTTCTCTCAACAACACCTCGCAACACATGATTTTCAGCACACCGATATGTCACGCGGCTGTTGTAAGTTGTGGCATTGTCAGGAAGAAAAAAAGTTCCACTTTGCAGGGGAATTGGCAGTCCACAATCAACATCTGCATAATTCAGAATTAGTAGAATATATGAAATGTCCTGTAAAGGTGGAAACACAAGGGAGCGGGTAAAATTCCAAAGCTTGCTAGTACAAGTTTCAAGAGGGAGTCATTTACAAGCTTCCTTGACCCGCTTTTGGCTTACCAGCTTAACTGGCAAACTCAGGCTACTGTAGCTAGCTATTCGTAGGTAGCTATACTCAAAACCACCACAACGTTGATCTATTTCAGCCTGTTTACGCCTAACTGTGTACTGTGTTCTACTACGTGGAAAAGTAGTTCTATTCCTTTGACAATGAAACAACTGTTGTTAATCGATCACAATGTCTGGAGTTCGAGTACAATTCTGGTGTTGTGAGCTACTTTTTTGTGTCCCTACACCAATGAAATAGATTAACGTTGTGGTGGTTTTGAGTATAGCTAGAAATTCCCGCCAAAATTTCCTCCAAGAATTTTCTCAAGATTGTGATTGGCTGTCAAAGTCACATGACCAAACTACCAGCAAGCTTGAAGCTGGTAAATCAAACTCAGTTGGATCGGAGCGGGTGAGTACAAGCTCGCTTCAAAGCAAAGCTTTGAATAAAAACGCAAGCTTGTGTTTGCTCAAGCGGGCGAGTTTTTAGCCGCTTTTTCAAGTAAAAGCAAGCTTTTAAATTTTACCCGCTCCCTTGTGTTTCCACCTTTAGTTATTATAAAATGTGATTATTCACTACTTACATTTACAAAAGGGTGTTCTACTCGACCACTGACCACCAAGCAAACATGTAAGAGTGCTTTCCCCTATGATTTCGTGTCCAGCGTGACACGTGTACGTTGCATTGCTGCCGACTTGAGTTCCGACTACACGAAGTGTCCCGTTTAAAATTTGAACAGGATCTGCGCATTTATTTACTGAAAGTAGAAAATGTTGTTACAAATATCTACATGTTTTGCTTCAAATTGTACGAGGAATTTTATTTTACTCATGCATTTTGGCTCTTCTCCTTCCCATTCACTTTTTTCCCCACACATTCGCACGCTTGATCCAGATAGAGTATAGTTTTCTGCACAGCTGTAAATTGCTCTCGCACCAAACGTAGTTCTATTGTCAGCTAACAGCATTTGTCCGTGATCCAAAAAATTCGGAAGTCCGCATTGCACATCTATGAGATTGAATTTAATGTGTTAAACGTTGGAAAGTTTGCAAACAGATTTTGCTTTACATTCACAGGTTGGAGGTGAACCACTCCAAAATCCGGTTTCGAGGCATTTTTGTGTAGCTCCACCTACTATTCGACTATCTTGTGGGCATCGATACTTAACTACACCTCCAATTTTCGTGTCTACAGATTCAATCGTTGTGTTCATATTGGCTGCTGGACTTCCGCAAGATGGAGGACCTGGTAAATTAGCATTTTAATATTTTTCAACACGATGGAATAGGATTTCTCAACGTTTTTACTCACCATATTGACAAATCCACAATAAATAGTCGAGGTTACACCCTACATCGTTCCACAGCCAATTTCGCCCACCGTCGTAGACGGCGCAGTTCTGCTCTCCGTTGTAGTTATTTGGTTGATCATCGCCCCATAATGGCGAAGCTACTTGCTGCCCCGTGACCCATCGCCATGTGCGCACTTTAGTGCCAGGAACTTTAGTCATTCCCAACCAAAGAAGAACTTGGCTCATTCGTGAGCGCAGTCGCTCCATTTCCGTCGCGAGGAAATTCTGAAACGAGTTGCTTTACCACTTTTTCATTGCAGATTAAGTGGGATTAAACCGTCGTACCTGTGTTACGTTTGTTATGTGATGTGTTAAGTCTCCCCCACGGTTTTTGCAGTATTGTCGAGCAGAATTGAAATTCCCACCTTTGTTTAGCTGGAATTCGTAACATAGTTGATCAAATGTTGCTACGTGCATGGGGTCGCTTTCATTCGAACATCGTTCTCTTGGAAATTCTGATTTAAAATGATTTATAATATCTCCAGCTGTTTGCAGCGATAAAGATAAATTTTACCTTGAGTGGTGAATACTTGAACTTCACACAAACTGAGTGCGCCTTCAACGCCCACGAGTTGAATGAAAACATAACGCCCTTTTTCAGGTCTAGCGCATTGAAAATCTTTGGTAGAACCTGCGTCTATAAATTACAAAAGAAATGACAGTTGCTTTCATTTATTTGCGTTATAAATCATGACCAGTAGTTTTGACCAGGGCCGGATTTACTCATACTCAAAATAAGCAGTGGGGGCCCCGGAAAAAATCCCATAATGTATTTAAATCGGATATATAATATATATTTTCAACTTTGTAAGTAATTTTTTTCTCTGTTGCATATACGGTATATTTTTTTTTTTTTTTTCAAGAGATAATAAAAGTGTAGTTTTTAGATTTTTCAAGATTAAACTTTAAAATTTTGTGCTTAGGGGCCCTGGTTTTGACAACTCTGATTTCTTCAATTCAGGTCAGTTTTAACTTTCAATTAAACACATACAAGTGTTGTTTGTAAAATATTTGCGGGCTCTAGTTACTGGTAATGTGCAGAGGTGCCTGCTTCCTGTGTAAGTGAGAATTATTGTAATTGTTCTACATGTGTAACTTTGCTTGGAGGGTGAGGAAGTACAAACACGGCACTGCATTTAAGGTTAAGAAAACTGAATACTCACTAGTGTCAATGATGATTCAGTACTTTTCATTGAATGATAAAAAATGTAACAGGAAAGGTTAGTGGCAGCATTGCAGAGGTGTAAGACCTGGTAATAACCTAATACCGTTTATAGCAAATCTGTCAAGCGTTCAGTGAAAATTGGTTTAAGTGAATATCGTTAAATCAACCTTTGCGGAGATAGATTTAAAAATATCTTTTGTATACCTAGCTTTTCAAATGAGCTTACTCCACCCTCAATTCATGCAATTCATGCATCTTTTAACTTATTTGAGTCATTCAAGGACAACAAACAACTGTAATCACTTAATAGTTCAATTAAACAAGTTGAAAAGAAGGAAATCAAGCACAATCTCTTTTTTTTTTTTAGTGTTTTAAGCTGTTATTATTATTGCATGGTTTTACTGCAATTACATTGTGACATTTGCATTTATTCTGGGTTATTATGAAATGCTTGACCTTGTGCTTATCACAAATAGCCCCAATACAAGTTAGCACATTGAATTGATTAATTTTGAATGTCCCTGATTCGAATTGGGACATTGCGATCTATCATACGTAATTATTGATGAGAGTTGGTAGATAAAAAGAGTGTTGACTACGGACTGAGAATCTTGGAAATCCCTGTCAAACTTTAAGGATTATTTATTTTTTAAGTAGTTTTTTATTTCTCAAGAAAGAAGGAATTCTACATCTTAAAGGTTAAACATTTAAAGTCTGCTCAAAGTAAATTGCTATTTAAGGATTTAAGATTTTTTAAATGTCTGAGCAGAACCTTAAATACTCGTTTTCACATGATTTAATGGGTTAATGAGATGTATAAAGTAACATCAACTTACCCATGACTCCGGGATGCCATGCACAGAGCCGGTTTTTTTGCACACTGGTGCTGTTGCCTATTCGTATTTCCATGTCTTGGAGTTTGACATTGCCACAACATTTCCGAGCTAATATTCTCACTATTTTCACTTCGTATGGCCTTAGTAGGTCCACTCGCCACCATGGCGAAATTTCTTTTCTAGTTTCGGTGCAATATTTATTGTCGTGTAGAGTCGTCAAGTCTCCGTCATTGGCGTGGGATGGATCTCCACCTCGGGCTGATGTGGATTGATTAACTGGCTTTCGATAAGCCACATTTATTGCTGAGTAAAAATCCAGTCGAGTTAATAATTGTGGTGCGAAAGGTGCCCATATGGTTCAAAAATATATTTTACAATATATTGCTTTTCACTTAATGCATTCCAAAATGTACAGTCGTGGACAAAAAACTTCCCTTCAGTTTATCTATCAGGTGGCATAAAAATCCATTGAGATTTAATGCATCAATCTTGACTCGGTCTCTCGTCTTACCCTAACAACAGTATTAAAAGATAGACCGGGCAAATAATGATAGATAAACTTAAAACAGCGACACAAAAGGGAAGTTTTTTTGTCCACAACTGTACATAAGTATATTTGTACATTAAATAATGCATTTTATAATATAATTGAAAAAATGCAATCATATTTGACTAAAAATAGTATTGTAAGACATTTTGCAAAATGTATTATCATTTGCAAACCTATAGCATGCACAAATGTATTTCAAAATGCGTTCTCGCAAAACCAATGCATTCCAAAATAGATTGCAATATAATTTCAGTAGCTGCATTATAAAACTAAAATATTTTGTATTTTACTTCAATTTTAAACCAAAAATGACATCATTTCCTGTTTAAACCCATGTTTAAACTTAAAATACACTCAAACTAAAATTTTTATTTTTATTTTTGAATGCAGCTAGTGTATTTTTGAATTGTATAGGTAAATTTTAGGATTAGTTACCACAGAATGGTGAAGTGTTTGACCAGCTCTCGTCTTCAGAACAGTTAATTGAAGTTGGCCTGTGGTTTGACAAGAAAAGTGACTTTTAATACAATACAATATGCGATGTTAGTTTCATCCCATTTGATGACTTTGTCTGTTTTGGTATACAAAACATTGAATTTTTACCCAAATAAATAGTATCCATCGTCACATGTAAACGTGACTTTGGTCCCAGTGACCAATGCTTCGTCACTGATGGTCACTCTAGCGTTAAGGGGCACGGCAGGAGGTGGACACCGGGCTACATAAATAGAAAAAGAAAAAAGGTTATCCAAATGACCTCGTTTGCACGCACCACAGATCGGAGTTTACTTTTTAAATTATGATTTATTTGGAATCTGAATGCAAACTTGAGCTGAGATTAAACTTAAAAGCTCAAAACTCTGTCTGTTTATTTGCACAAACTACCGCTTCCTTCGTCGCCTCAGGGTCAAGGCACGGCAGTTTGCAGTGCCCAAGCTGTCTACTGTACATCAAAAAAGAAATATCTAGGATTGACCTAGTTATACAAACTCGCTCGCTTCCACGCAGATTTGTGCAATTTTTTTCAAAATTCAAAATTAATCACCAAAAATGAGAAATTTTGATTGACCCGAGTCATTTTCTCATATTAATTTAATAAGAATTTAAAATTCTGTGTTAAAAAAGCGACATTTTAAAATTAAAGTTTAGTAATCCAGAAATAAAAACACTTTTTTGAAATTTATATTCAAATTGAAGGTCGTGGGAGCAAGAAAAACGTGACATTTAGAGTCATAGCAAAAGTAGGACACAACTTTCAACACTCACACATCCAATTTACATTTTTATTATTAAAAATACTACGTTATGCTGTTGTTAGAGTTAGATAAGTGTATGTAACAACTGCCATTATAACCTGTGTGGTAAATTACTTATTATTAAATTTCAGGATACTAATTAGCACTATTTTGTTCAGAAACATGGAAACGTTTGGTGAAACAGCCGGATTCTTCTACGAGTGAAACGCACATTATTATTTCTATGAATTTCTCAGCTGTGTGCATCTAATTTTAAAGTGTCCACCGTAGTGGCCTAAATTTCCCATAAAGAGAGTAACGATCAACAACGGCCTCCAACCCTGCTCAAGGGCAAGAATTGGGTTTGATGAAGGAAATAACAAGAATTTGCAAACAATTGTGAACTGAATATTTATCTGGCAATGTGCCGGTATACTTGTAAAATCACTTACCTTTTAGATAAATGGGAAGAGAAGAAAATAGGAGCAGAAAAAGCAAAGCGGCCATCGAGGCCTGTCTGAAACGAGTTGCCAGACCTGTTGTGTCACGTGATTCTGCATCATGTATTGCCTGAAGGCATACGGGGGAGACTTGCTGATGCAGGTAGAGCTTCATAATAGGAAATACAACTTCATTCAGGAAGTGGAAATTAAATTTAGACAAAAAAAGAGGCTTAAGGGCAAGGCATTATTGGTATAAAAACATTCAGTATAGAATTAACTCGCAATTAATTTATTTCCCAATTTGCGTGTAATTTTATTGTCAAAATGGCTATTAATGTGGTTTTTGTTGCAAATATTAATGTTTTCAACCAGTTCAAGGAAAAGGATTTTTTTTAATGTTTTATATGTGAATCTAGATTCTTTTTAGAAGCTGTTTAAGTTGAAACGAATAGAAAAACAGTAACAGGTAATAAAAGGTTCTGAATGGCACTGTAGGAGTAGGTCAATTGAGTAATGGTGGGAATATTGATCTGACTGTTGACCGCAGGATCGAATTTTGATTGACGAATGAGTTTTATCCAAATCAAAGCATAAATTAGTTAAGAACCACATGAGAATTGGGATTAGCAATTTAGCATTCGGTTGGATGCAGGATGCTGCACGTCGGCAGATGTATCACAATACTGCCGCCCTCTGTGTGATTATTGGGGTGAAATGCGTTTAGTGTGCATTTTCACGATTTTCGCGATTTTCACAGGACCCTAATTAAAATTTTTTTTTAAACAAAAGACTGCTTTTGAATATCTTTTTAAAGAAGGGTCCTGAAAATAGTTGCAAGGAGAGCCCCCTCAGACCAAAATTTTGCTTCTGAGGCCCTAAAATCACATTCAATAATCCGCATCTAGCGAAACACCGACAATATTCTAGTCTTATGGCGGACGGACGACGTCCCTCTAATGTGGCGCCCTTGTGCAATGCACAACTTTAGTGCTGGACTGGTCCGGCGGGCTATCGGGAAATTCCCGGTGGCCGGTAACCCGGTGGCCCGTGGTGGCAATCAACGATGCCTGTGAAGACCTGGGATGAGTTTGAGATAGCTTTCCAAACCCGTTTCGCGCCTTCAGATAGTCAGCTGCTTGCCAAAGTGGTAACTATTAAGCAGGCGAAGGATGTAACAGCGCTACACATCTAGACAGATTTGGACGCACTGTTTAATCAAATGCAGGTACCTACAGCTGATGAATATAAAATAAATTATGCTTGTCACCTGTCCCTGTGGCTCGACCCATCCAGATTTCCTGGTACTAAATTTGTACCCAGTCCAGCTCTGCACAACTTGCACATACGGTTGTGTCAGCCTTGGTGCCAGGGGAAAAACTAAGAACAGGAAAAGTCAGGGGGTATGACATTCAACCGAATCTCTGACATGGGCTTTCGAATCCCGTTCCGAATCCCCGAATCTTTACATTTTATAAAAATTTTGAATTTTTTGTTGAAAATTAGACAAAAGTTAAAATAATCATCTAAATCTTTCCGAATCCCAACCGAATTCCATTCGAATTTCTGATTGTCGTACCCCCTGGGAAAAGTCTTACACTGAGGGAAAACATAGCGATCTGGCAATAGACATTTTGAACCAGGTTTCTCCGAGTGTTTCTCTGTCAAAAGACTGCCTTAAAATGTACACATGGTGCAATTTTACTAACTGGGATGCCATCTATTGTGAATCGTAGTAATCTCCGGAAGTTAATAAGGAGTCTCCAGAGATGGCGCTAGTGCTTTGGGTAGAATATTTAAATAAATTTATAGTATGGGAATGATGTCACACGTATCAACATGAAACGACAGAAACGAGTCGTTTTGGACTTTTTGAATGCAGCTACTGATTTTTTTAGTGCATGACGTAGTGATTTGGAAGATTTAAACGATTTGTAATTTTAATCATCGAGTATACAGCGATTTACAGGAATGTCGTCGTCTCGGCGCAAATGTAACGCATGGTGTTGGAAGATAGAATTAAATACAGTTGGAAAACAGTCAGTGGTTGGAATGGAAGTAAGCACAGAAGCGTTTTGGTGGAGACTCGAGGAAACTTATTAATCTAGATTTCAGGCAGGTGATATCAAGGGGCGGAAAATTGGAGGAATTTAAACACATTTGTTTTTTCGTGGCATTAAATACAGATTTCACTAAAATTATGCATTTGAAAAATAAGTTTTGTTAAGTTCTATTATAAAATATTTTGTATTAGATGATTTATTCTATGTATAGTTTTTATGTATGTTATGTGATCATGTGATAGGTCACATGACTGTTTTTGACTTCCAAGATGAATTGTGCAGGCTCAAGCATGTTTACTTAAATAATTGCTTTGTGATTTATTAATTTTTTTGAGGGGGTCTAAAAATCCAAAAATTAGCGTTACGTAATTTATGGACGGCCGCTAATGTGAATCCTCTGTGAATAAACGAGTCGTTTATGTTTATAATAACTCGTGTGCCATCATTTGGACTGCTGTGCCACTCTCTACATCTAACAAAAACAACGTACGAGCCGGCCCTGGGAGCAGAGCCGCTCTTGCGGCTGCGGAACCACCGAGAAAGAAAAAGATGATCAATTAGTTATCGAATTGTTGTCTCGGTAGTGCTGGTTTCAAAAGAAGAGCTCTTTATGGTTGGGAGATCCTCGTCTCTCTCTATTTCGGTTTTACCTACTTTGATTTCTGTCTTTCCTTATTGCTCATTAAGAGTTTTGTTTCATTGGGCATGAAAACGGTTTTGTTTTGTGTGAAACCTTCCATCTATATATAATATGTGCAAAATATTAAGCACTGGGTATTAACATTTTTGAGTGTATTTGTTTTTGCATTTTAAATTGACCCAATATCCAGCAAGTGGCCTTAAACTAAATTGACAAAATTTTCAATGATGTGGGTGTGGTATGAATGGCGCCAGATATCTGTAAAATAATACATGTTATTTGCATTATTCGTAATAATGCGAGCGAATTCAATAAACAGTCTGATTAAACAATAAAATACATTTTAGTAATTGCTATTCAATGATAGGTTTTGCATGAAAATCTATCAAACAGTTCTGCTTAAACAGCACGGTTATAATGGAGCTTGGTGACACATTTCGTAGATCATGCGATGGCTAATATAAATTCACGCCATTTAGGCATGGATAAATGAACAAGGAGTTTAATCCGTCAACTTTTTTTTTAACCTAAACCTAAGGCAAAACAAGAATTGCATATAAAACAAACAAAAAAAAATTCCAGACGAATAAATTTTGTTTTCACTTTGTCGTCTAGCATGATAATTGACCTTAGAATGAAACTTGAACGGAGCTTCGTTAATAATAATCCCAACAAAATGATTACTCTGTGGATTACGTCTTTCTTTATTGCGCTTAATCTATTTGAAGTGAACGCAATGGGTTTTTAAGATGTGTAAAGTGTGTTAATGTTACCAGAAGTAATAAATAAACCTATTTAACTTGTGCTCTCCCGAGGTTTGGTTTCTCGTTCATGCAGCACGCTGAATTTATTTAGACTGAGCATTTTTCAATTACAATTTCTGTTATGATGTTTCCAGATATTGGCGTCACGTGGCCTGTATCCAATTTAAAAAATTAACAGCATGAAGCTGGGCATGGGTGATGATGCGCAGAATAATTAGTGAGAACTGTTAAGTTAGGTGTTTACACATGAGTAGTAACAATTTCGATCCAAATCCAAACAGATTTATTCTATTTGGTGTAATTAATTTATTTTTTTACAAAAAAAACCTACAATTCAAGTCCATGTTGGTGTTTTTGGTTGTAATTTAGTTCACACTTCTCTTATTTGATTTGATATTGCCTAATAATTCTATTGAAAGCTGTATTTGTCTTATTTCTTTGTTTTGTTGCTTTCCCCTACATTTGAAGTTATCTGGACACACGTCCTTGTGTTTTTAATGTTTCGACAACCAAACCATGACAAAAACAACAGCCTACGACAAATAAAAAACACATTGAAAGCAACAAAACTTTCCTGTAGTTGCATTGAAGCGTAAGAAAAAGAACCAAAACGATTTTTCACGTAAAAACCATTAGAAAATATAATTGAAGAGAATAAAATCTGATCCCCTACACCACGAGAACAATTAATTGATGGAATACCAGCGAGTATTCCCATTGCAAAATTGCTAATTTTATTCCTTCGCTTTTATTATGCCGAGTGCAATGCTGTAGCCGTGTGGCAGCCTTTCAATTTCAAGGTGAAGTGGACTGCAGTGGCGCGGTCAACGATTCATGTCACTTTTCATAAGGTGTGGAAATTCTCCGAACCAAATGCTGTCTCCACCCCTCAGGCTCCAAGCCAGACCAGATTTCAAGGGCAACTGTCACCCCCTTATTACAAGAGGGTAACCGAGTACACATGATAGGGGGCTCCGAACCAGCTTAAAAGGGGTCAGAATTTCGCCTTGACATTCACCAACTTGATCTAACGGTACCCGTAGGCAATCTAATGGTTCACCTATGAAGAATTTATGATTTTCTTTTGTTCGCAGCTCGCAACTCGTTAGTTAAAACGTGCAATTAATTGCATTTTCGAGCAAAAAATCGGCGCAAAAATTGCATTTCAGTGGAAAAACTCGCAAAATATCTAATCTGCGATGCATTAAATTGAGCTGTACGTCGGATAACGGTTATGAGAATAGTAAAATTATAAAATTAGTCCATAATTTAATGTCTATCATAGGTGTGTGGGGCGAGGGAATCACGATTTTTGCCTCGGGGCACGGGCGAAAAAGATTCATAAGCAAGAACCCATCCTGGCTCACTCCACCCCCGCAGTTGACCGAAACTAGGTAAGTTGGTTCGGCGTAATTTCGCGCGAAAGTGAAATCGAATTTGGTGCTCGGTCGACGACGAGCAGCGCTCATTCGATGCTCCATTTCCTTTCGATTTTTCCGCGCAATTTACTTGTTAGTCGATTTGTTTTTTGACGGATTTCAATGAAACACTCAATTCATTTTCACGCGGGGCTTCATCCGTGTGTGACATTGTTGGTTGGTAGTGTGAGGCTCACGTGACATAAATTAACTTGTTTTTTCTCTCTCTGTCGCTCACTCTTCATGCCTGGCAGCTGTTTTTCCTTTTGCTAAGAATCTAGGGCAACGGGTTGGCTGAACACACGGAGAAAGTTGTCTTGCGCACATAACACACATCGCACACCAACACAACAGCCATACCTTTAACAAATCCGAACGTCTTCATGTAAGTACGTTTACTTTCACTTAGAAATTCGCGTGCAATTGGTGGAAATTGACACATTGCGTATGTTTTTTGGGATAAAACATCGGAGTAAGGATTTAAGCGTGCGTTTTTAGTTTAATGTTTAAATGCAGGGACGTGATTTGACTTTGAAACTGTTTTTTAAAGATGACACGGTTAAATCCTTGATAGTCGATCACAGATTGTGCTGGGTGTTTGGTTTTAGTGTTTGAGGTCAGTTTTTCAGGTATTTGGAATGGGTGAAATGTTTTTTTTTGTACTAATTTTCGCCTTGGTATGACAGAAGGCGTGAATTCGTTAAGTTTTATTATTGCATTTCGATTGAGTGGCGATAAAATGCGAATTGTTCTTGCAGGATGTTGAACTCGTTTAAGTTTCAGTCGTGAACTGCTATGAATTGACCACGTGATATTGCTCGGCCTTGACAATTACGGGACAGAAAAATCGAAGCCAGTTATTTTGGGTGGGATGTAGGTAAACGGGAAGTAAAATTTTATTTTAACACGTGACACGAATATTCGGTCTAGGAAATGCTGCTTGACTAATGATACGCGGAATCGTGAAAAAATATTATTTTTTTTTATAAATGATTAAAACTACTTTCAATTATAAATATAAAACTATAAAGAATAACATGGAAGAGTGGTTACTTCTTCATCCCACTTGAAATATTGAGGGTAAATAATTTCTATTCGTAAATAAACGGATTTGAATGAAAAGTAAATGAAGTGCCAAATATTTTTGGCGAAATGCAAATGGCGAGTGAAAGCGGCGCCATTGTTTACGACACAATGGCGGGTGGTTACCGAGTTCGGCTTGGGTGGTGTGGGATGGCCATCCAGCTGAATCCACGTGCTTCATGCCCTACTTGGATTCCTCCTTATATTTGGGTCAACTCGGAACCCGGTTCGCTGACCAACTCGCGCAAATCGCGACTGCAACTTCAACTTCGAGGCCGCCATGATTTTTATCAAACAAAACAATTGATTTCTGCCTTGCAACGGGACTACTCAATTTGTGACATACATTAGATTAATCAACGACTAATTTGAACAAATGTGACTCAAGATTTTTTTGTTGCCCCTTTTTGGTTTTGCTCGATCGATTTGAATTTTTTCTCTTTCCCTGGATTCGATACTACATGGCATTTCGGGAATGAAACAGGTACGCAACAATATTTTATTCATTATACAATATCCGTATGTCGGAATTATATTCTTTTATATTCCCACAAAAGGTCTTGACCTTATGTTTTACTGACCTTTAAGATACAAGTATAAGCGAGGCCATTATGGGTGTGCAGTGTTTTGTTTTGGGTGCTTTGAGCACCTTTTAATTGGGAAAATTGGATTTTTTTTAGAATTTGTGGTTGGTGATGTCATTAAGGTGAGTTTTAGATTTTTTTTGGGTTTCAGGAAATAAGTAATTATTCATGCATATGTAAAGATGTTAGAAGGTTTCTCTCTTACTAGGTTGCACGTCAAATGGAATTATAAGCATGTTGTTTAATGGATTTGGATGAAAAAGAAATATTTAGATCAAGATTACTGTTAGACCTGGCTTATGGTGCCATGGTGAACTCAGTCACAAATATTTTTTTGTTTGGTTTAGAAGAAAATGAGCAATTCATCAAACCTTTTATAAGCTATAAGCCACCGTAGCTGTAGATAACAGAATGAATGCATTGAGAAAAGCTCTAGTTTACGATCTTGATCCATTTGTCAAAAGCTTATCGGGATAATCTTGTGTGGTGCAAGTAGGAAGTGCAAATAAATGTTCATTGTTGTTATAGATTTCTTATTATTTGTGGTGACCAACATATTATCTGAATGCCTATCTAAGTCGTGGATCTTCACGATTTGCCACACAGATATATGGAATCAATTGACCCGTAAATCTAGTTTCATTTTAATCATAGTTTTTATTTAGAATTATTTTCTTTTTTTTAATTTGAGTTCACGAAAACTGCTGTTTGGTGTGTTTTTCATCCCTACAGCATAAAATTAGCAATAAAAACGGGTGCAGTTTAGCTGAAATCTGATCGAGATTGAAGATTAGGCGAGCTACTCTTTGTATTTCTTTACGTACGATGGTTTATCGCCTATAATGTGTGTTATTTCATTTCAATAGAGTGAATTTTTGTTAAATTATTCGAGCTGGAATTAATTACGTGTTACTAAGTCGTTTTTGAATCTCTTAATTAAGTCAGTAGAACGTAAATGCAATTCAATAAGCTGTTATGGAAATCAAGGACTCTTAATTCATTCAGTGGCTAGAATTAATGGCGGCATTTGCAAGTTGCGCATGAACTTTGTTACAGAAAAGGTTAAAACTGACCATGAGGAGGTGTACCTGTGCGTGCAGAATTATTCCAACTTCTTGTTAGGCATATAAATAATTAAATAGCCTAATTAAAACTTTTGATTTTGTCTTTTGGCTTTTGGTTTTCGGGAAGTAAAATTAAAATGAAGCATTTTCTAAGCATTTTTTGAATTTGGTTTTTTAATCTGGTCTAAACTTTATTTATTGTCAACGTTTGTGATTGAATTGGTACTGGGTAACGGTAGTCTTCAAGGTTATTCCATTAAATCACCTTGATTAATACAATTTTTTTGTCTGTTTTTAAATGAAGGCCACCCATAATTTGCAAGCAACGGTAACCAAGGCAATACTGCAGTCATGTTTTTACGCCATGTGAACATCGTAATAATTTCCATCATTTTTGGATTATGCTGTGGTTTCCCTTCAGATCAGGTTAATCTGGCTTTATTCTTTTATATTTTCTGTATTGTATGTTGTTTTCAAATAGTGCATTGTTTGATTGGAATTCTTATTTCTTTTTTGTTTGGTTTTTTTTATTTTTTTGTAGATGCGCACAAAATTGACACTTGAACGCTTAAACAAAATATTTAATTGGAATAATGATGGTGAGTAACCTCGTTATATGAATGTTTTGCAAATTGTGCTAGGGTAGTTTAAACATGCAACGAGATTTGTGTTAGATTGGAGATAAGAAATGCAAACAATTGTGCAAATTTTAATCCGAAAATTTGCTCAAGGGATTAAAATATTTACTTTTTATTATTTTTTTTTATTCTTTTATTGTCGTTTTATAATTTTCTTGTTTACTGTTGGGATTTTGGGCGAGGGTTAGGTGATGAAATGCAGCCAAATTAGTATTCCGTATCCAAGAAACCGATTTTTTAGCCAAAAACTAATAATAGTTGTTTGTAAACCTCTGTGTGTAGTTTGTTTTTATTACCATACACCTGAAGTAGGAAATAAACTGAGCAGAACATTGGATGAATAAGAAAATAACATAAAAATTGATGTTTTTTTGACTGGAAATAAATTTTAGTGTAAAGTCAGAAGTTCAAATCCATTTGCAGTGACTGCTTTGGTTTGTGGTGGTGTATGTAAACAATTGTGACCAATCCATGGGTCAGCAGGTGGTCACTGATAATGTGGCAGAACAAATGTGATAAACACGATCCATGGGAGGTCTTCGATCGATCGAAGCAGGAAGGAAACTAACTCCGTGATTCAACTTTTAATTTTTTTTTTAAATTTCTTTCAGTACCTGAATACGAAATCATTCAAATACGGTCGAGAACAAAACGTGAAACAGACAGCGATGTGGATAAAGTGATACACGTTTCGGCTTTTGGACAAAATTATAAGTTACGATTGAGGAAAAATGAACATTTAGTGAAGAATTCTCGACACTTGAAAGTATTGTTAGCCGACGTCAAAGATGGCCGCTTAGAATTGAAGGAAGATTCAACTTCGCCGGTAAGAAATCAAATCGTAGAACACTAATTTTTTCGTCAAGAAACATTGATTTATTGAGCTCGATTTGCACACAATAGAACAAGATAAACGAACAAATTATGAGATGAATTAAAATATCGTTGATGATTTATTGAGAGCTTGATTTGGCCGTGTGCTAATTATTCACTTTTATGTGAGTAAAATTGGTTTCCTAAAATGGTTGTATAAACCATAGAAAAGTAAGGAAATTCCATTTTAAGTCCATACGTGCGATTTACTCTTCCTCTTCCGTGTTATTTTATATTTTATTTATATTTTATTGGTACTTAGACATGTAAATTATTTACCGTCTGAGCAATTGTGCAGTTGTGGTTTGTAGTAGACCACCTTGAGTTCGTCTGATTATTTGTATTATTAAAAGACTTGATACGGAAAGGAAAGTTTAATTTACCATTTTTTATTGGGCACTTTTTTGTATCAAAGTGTGAAATTAGGTCTGGAGTGGAATGGAATGCCACCTTGTTGTGTGGTTTATGATTAGAAAACGAGAAATCTTCCGCAAGTGGGAAAACTTGATTGAGGTCAGGGGGTTTGCGTATACGAGTGGAATTTCAATTGGGTCGTAAATGGAAATAAATATAATAGTAAACATTTGTTTTTGTTTTTTTACTAAATGAAATTGATTATTATTATTTTTTTTGTAGAATTCGACTGAAGCTGAAGATGTTGGAGACGCTTATCATGATCTGTTGAACGAAGCTGCCATCACTTTACATCACGACAACAGCGGTGCACTTTATGTGGTGAGGAATTAATTGAGTAATTAAAATTAAACAGTTTCGTTTTTCAGGTTGCCGACACTAAAATCTTTAATATTTTTTTCTTTTGAAGTAAAAATTTTAACGTTTTTGTTTGGCGGCATTGAGGGCATTAACCAGAAAAGAATTTTTCAATTTAAATGTCTTTTTTTCTTCCACGATTGATGTGCGTTGCCCTGTGAAGTTGTAAACATTTTGCTTTGTGAAATTCACAGTTTAGTGAATTGAGATTAAAACGTTGTAGATTATTTAATAATATCACGTTGTGTAAATAGGATTGCTTTAATCGACTGTAATTAGCAAAAATAATTAAGATATTTGAAAACGAATTAGTACGACCACTTAAGTGTTTAAGATTATCAACAACTTTTTTAAACAAAAAAGAATTATGTAACTAAAGATGATTTGGTTTGTGTGTCGTTTGTCATCGAGCATTGGTCATTCAACGCACGTTTTGCCCCGTGACACAATTCCGAAAGCTCAGTGTTTCTTTCGCAAGATCATCTTGCATTTTCACTCAGTGAATTAAATATTAATGAATTTTGGATTAGTTGGGATGAAATTTAGTCGAATGGGCGTTATTTTAATTTATTTTTACGATGACCTGTTTAGAAATTTTCCTTTCAATCGACCAAAATGAGAGTATAAGATTGCGAAGAATAAAACTTAACACATGGTCTGTTTTTGCTTTGTTTCTGTATACAGGAAGGAACAATAGGGCAAAATCTAGTCATCAAACCGATTCGTGTTCCACTTTTAAATGATATCACAAGTAATGAAGAAAGCAGTTTGGATGATGAAATGTTTTTGGACGACGATGAACTGGGAGAAACAGCATCGAATGACACCGATTCTTCATCCATTCACGTTGTATATAAACGGAAACAAGCAGAAATTACTGGCGCCAGTGATTACCGTAAGTCATTAGCACGAGCAAATTAAATAAGACGCAAAGAAAAAACAACAACACAAAACAGCTTTTTTTATTTGAAGAAAATGTGTTTTGACTTTTGACTGCCTATTTAGCGTGCATTAAGCGATGCAAGGGAGCGTGTTATTACAATTCCATTCCAGATACGCAACACGCAGTCAAGTGCATCGAAACTGCACCCACCATTACTCAAACTCTTATTCTTTACTAATAAAATAATTCTTCGTGTTTAAAAGCAACATAATTATCTATATTGTTACAGTTTTGATGGAGCCGGATCAAACACCTACAAGTAAACCATCAACCCGCTCAAAGCGCGAAGCACCCGACACGATTTGGCCGGAAGTTCTCGTCATAGCTGATTACGACACGTATAACATGCACGGGGCAAATAGCATCAACATCAAGCGTTATTTTGTCAGTTTTTGGAATGGGGTTTGTTGTTGCATCAAATCTAACTATTTAAAAAATAAAAAAAATACATTTTTCTTTTTGTTTTCAGGTAGATCTTAGGTACAAACTCTTAACCGGCCCGCGTGTGCGCATCAGTTTAGCAGGAATTATAATTTCTAAAGTAATTTTATGCAGGAAATTTTTATTTTTATTTTTTTAAATTATATTTTTGTGTGAATTTAGGGTCGAGATGCTACGCCGTATTTGGAGAAGAATCGCGTGAAAGGCGACGCTGTGGACTCTGCAGCGGCACTTACCGACATGGGAAAATACTTGTTCCGCGAAAGGCGGTTACCTACGTACGATTTGGCGGTGGTTGTCACTAAGTGAGTAGCTGGTGTGGTGCATTTGCATTCTGTTTTCTTGGTTGGGTATCTGTCGTTTTGTCTGACCGGCTTTGGGCTTCCTGTGTGCAGACTGGACGTTTGCCGCCGCCAGAAGACCGGTTCGTGCAGTAAAGGAACTGCAGGTAATAACTACGTTTTCTTTTTTCACTTTTCACTTGTGGGTTCGTTTCATTTCCTTCGCAGAGAGCCGCTGTGTTTGATCGATGGATCTAGAGGAGCTAAACTCTCGACAAAGTGTTGAAATAATGGCATGTTTCCTTTTCTTGTTTTAGGCTAGATTTGTGTCGCAAACAATTTCGTTCTGGTAATTGCAACACGGGCACTGCAGGTAACATTCTAGATAGGATATTTAAAAAAAAAAAAAAAGATGGCCGTTTTTCAGTTTCCGGTTTCTCTTTTGGAGCTTGTTTCTTGTTTTTCTTGTTTTTCAGAACTCCTCAACTTTCGGACCTTTGTGTATCTGATTTCTTTAGCATATTGTTTTTCTAAATGTGAATAATTAATGATTTTGTCTACGAATTGTTTTAGGTTTTGCTTATGTTGGTGGTGCTTGCGTGGTCAATTCGCGTTTAGAGAAGGTGAACTCTGTCGCGATAGTTGAAGACACCGGTGGATTCAGTGGTATAATCGTCGCCGCGCACGAAGTTGGACATTTGTAAGGAAATAAACTTAAAATAAAATATGGCAAAATAGAAATTGTTTTTCTTTGTACAGACTAGGTGCAGTGCACGACGGTTCTCCGGCTCCTAATTATCTGGGAGGCCCCGGTGCTGAGCACTGTCGATGGGAGGATGGTTACATAATGAGTGACTTGCGCCATACAGAACGTGGATTTCAGTGGTCCATTTGCAGCATTCAGCAGTTTCAACACTTTTTAAAGTATTATTTTTCTCATTTGACAAAAAACGACCCGTTTTTTCATTAACGTTTAGCATGGTTTATGTAGCAGCGACACGGCAACGTGTTTACATAACATGCCGCACGAAGATGAAGAACTGCCAAGGATTTTGCCAGGACGAATGCTCAGTTTGGATGCACAGTGTCGGAAAGACAGGGGCACCAGTGCCTGTTTTGTAAGATTTAAATTATTTAGACAAAAATTTATTAATAAATGCATGTTTTTTTCAATTTTCAGAAAGATGATCGAGTGTGTGCCCAACTGTTTTGCTTTGACAGTAAATCTGGTTACTGCGTTTCGTATCGGCCTGCCGCTGAAGGGTCTCCGTGCGGAGATGGACAGTTTTGCATCAACGGGCGCTGTCTTTACGAACACGATAATTACATACCTGATTTTACGAAAATTAGCGAGACTGTTGTGTACGAACCGGAAACTGCCGCAACGCATTCGAAAGCCGTGTTTAGTAAATCGGGCGTCACGGTAAAGAGTGACGATAAAAATGAGGCGACAGAAGCGCCAATTTTACACAGAAGTGCACGTACAACGGCTCAGGTATTGCGCAATGATTGGCCCCGGGAGAAGAACGGTGAGCTCATTACTGCGAGAGAAGTTCTAAAGGCTATTTTCAATATTTCTTCTTCGTTTATCAAATACTGGGCTCATGCTTCATCTCCGGTTTCTTCACTTTTGATTAACACATTTCAGAAGGCTTCGATTTGAATTCGAATAGCTTTTTCTACTCTTCTGAGGGTGTTAATTGATCGAAAGACTTTTTTAACTACTTGGAAATTAAATGTAAGCGTGGACTGATTTGTTTTTGTTTTTATTTCAGGAGGGTCTTGTGTAGATGTCCTGGCCACTTTGACCAATGGATTAAGTTGTAGCCAATTTCTTAGGAGTTTTGGACACCGATACTGCTCTCATTCCTACATTGTTAATAATTGCTGTGCATCGCGGAGAGGACTTTGTGTCTAACACGAAATCATGTTTATAAGTTAAGAATTTCGTGATTTTCCTTCTTTTTTTAGAAAAAAAAAATTCAGAAGTGTTAATAATTTAATTTTAAGAAGCAAATCTCAGCGATTTTGTTTAGTTTATGTGCAAACAAGCATTTGAAAATTAGACTCATCTAAAATGCGTGTTTTGTTTACCACGTTTTAGTCGATGAATCTTGTGTTTCTGATGTGTTGGTGTTTTGTCCGCAGAAACGTGAAACTGTTGAGGAGAATATGTGCTTTTGTGTTATTATCTTGTTTTGTTCTGTTTTGTTTGTTTTTTAAAAATAAACCACGACCACGATTTTCTGATGTATAAAGTTTTATTGAATAAACAAAAATAGCCAAACATTATAAACGGATCACGCACACACACTAAGTACTAAGAAACCGAAATTTTGGTGTTTTATATTCGCAGAAAAATACTAACTTAAATGAGATGGTCACTGTTAAATAATGACAACTTTTTAACGATGAAAAAGAACATCTTTTATTTCTGTTTAATCAGGGATCGATTTTTATATCGGCGCAACCACGGAATGTTTCTTGTGGACCGCAACCAGTTGCATGACCTCCATTCTCACATTTTCCCCAATTGTTTCCTATCAAATACGTTTATATTTATAGTTCATTCATCAACAAACACATCCTTCATACGTACCTGAATTATAATGCCATTGTACAACACAGTGGTCGCAAACAACGTCGTGAGGCAACCTAAATTCAAGTTTGTAATTTTTTTGAGCAGTCACTCTGACTCGACCGCTAGATCCATCAGCTTGCTCCAAAACATGCTTATCGAAGCAATCTTGGGTTGCATCTGTTTTATTCGATGACAGCGGACATAATCGCAATTCAAACCAACCTTTATGAGCAGTCGTCAACTCGACCCAAGTTTTTATTAACTAGGGAGAAAACATGACTGAGAAATGCTCCTAAAACAAAAATTACTAAATAAATATACCTGTCCTTTGTTGTACGTTCTCGTGATAACTCCTTTGCCGTATTTCCCGCCTAATTCGTGGGGACGGGGCTCTGGGCTGTGCCAGGGATCGCCACAGATGCCACATTTACCTCCATTTCTTAACCACTGGGTCTAATATGCAATGAGTTATATTAGCGAAATCAGGACGGATTTTTGCCTCGTTTTTTACCGTGAAACCACCACAAAACAATTCATTGTCGTTGTAGTTAACGGGTGTTTTAAATCCGTCTCTCCATGCCGAGGCTCTTGATGGTGGATCTCTGAGTCTTCCGTGACCTAAAACAACGCAGAAAAATACGCTCCATAATATGGCGATACGAATCATTTTGAATGAAAGAAGTTCCGAACAGATGTCATTTAATTTATACTAGTTTTGGATGATGTTTTATCAGTTTGACTCATCATATATTTAGTAGAAGAGGTGATTAACTGTTGTCAAATGTTTTATGTGCGTAATATTCTCATGTAATCTATTTCTTAATTGAAGTTGATGTTTGCTTTTGATAGTACCGGTATTTATTACCCTGAAATGTTTTTTTTTTTTGCTTTTTATCATTAATTGGAATTTTTTTGTTTCAACAGCAGAGGGGCCCCCTGTTTAGGTTTTTTCAACAGATCGATGTTTTCAAAACAGAAAATGAGTTGATTGAAGTATCAATTGCGAAAATCTGTGTGTTCTCAATTTGTAGTTGAAGCCCTGAATTCATTTCTATTTTTTTAAAACAAATTTTTGGAAAGATAGGGAAAAGGAAAAACACTTTTTGTAGCATGTGTTTGTTAATTGAATTACTTTTCTCTCAAATTTGTATTTCTATTACCGGTAGAGTTGTAGGATTAAGTTTATTCAATTAAACACTTTTCAGTTTTATGTTTTATTTGAGAATAAGAATATCGAATACAATGCGATACCGGTATCTGGTAACAGCACGTCGTTTTGTAAGAATGAGAAAATTGAGAAAATAAACAAGAGGGATTACTGATTAAACTAATTTTCGATTTTGTTTTATAGACATTAGGAAAACCTTCACGATGCACGTTTAGTGTGGAATGGAAACTGCGTGAGCATGAATGGAAATGAGGCGTTTTATAAAAATTTGCCAATCAGTGAAACACAGTTTAGACACATGACGAGATACAGGTTCGAGTTTAATGTTTTTATGTGTTTTTAACTGTATTAATTAAGAACTGCAATTACAGGTGAAGCATTGAATGGTCGGTCACAATTTTCGCTTGTAGACGGTGTCATCTTATTCCAGGAAAAACCGTTGGTTCCGTTTCATCAAAGTTTTGTCTTCATATTGTGACTGGTATGGTCTCGCCAATGTAACTAGGGGACTAATAACACTGGGTAGGGACGCATACATCACGTAATAATAACGAGACTCCCACAATATTGGTTGGTTGGCCTTTATTGTCGTTGTCTAGGGGTATGGGGAATCCCGCTACCCGTTGCAGGGGTGCTCGAAGGCACGCCGCACCGGCAACCGGCCCGTCACACACTGGGCATGAGTCCAATGTGTGACGTGGTCGGTTCAACATTACATTCATGCTGTACTTACCTACAGCCCGCAGTGACCACTCATGGAGGCTGTATTGGGTGGAGAACCCAGATACTGAGCATCGCTGTGGTGAATGGGAAGGAGATGCAGAGTCCTCACAGCCGGGACAGACTTGTCCCCTCAATGACCACCACTGGAACTCTTACCACACGACCGTCCTGGTCGGTGTCCGCACTCTCTCTACATCTCCTCCCACACCACTCCGCTCCCTCCTTCCCCCGGGCTAGATCACTTTCCCCAATCAGGGGGTGATCTTGGGGCCGCACGGTGGTGTGTGGCAGTGACGTGGGTCACCCCAGGTGGCCAGACGGTCACAATATTTTGGGGGATGCAGACTACGTAAGGCGGCCTGCTCTTTGACGCCGTCTCGAGTTAAAAATTAGTAACTAATTGTGTAACGGTGCTGTTGATAAAGGCGCTGCATCTTCTCGAGTGTCTCGCTTCGCTTCGCGCTGTATGATTGCGAATTGCGATGGTAAATAACGCAATCCGATGGCTTTGACTGCAGTTCAAGTTAGTTAATATGTAAAATTGTAGAAAACGTGCAAGTTAGGCGTAATTTGAATATTATATGTTGAAAATTTGAAGAAGGCAAGACGCCACCTTGATTTTCTTCATTGTCGTGCCTATCGCCATCTTGAAATTTTCATCTCCGTGTTGAAGAACCGTACGAATTATTACGGTTACCAACCGTACTCTTTTTGATATGGGAAAAAAAAGATGTACCGTACTCTTTTCTTTTTGGTTTTTGAGGCCAAACGTGTACTCTCTTGGAAATTTAACCTCCCTCTATGCCTGGCAGCAAAAACTCCCATTAGTTTTGCATTCAAAATTGCTAAGAGAAATGTAAATGGTTTGCCAGAAAGCTAAAAAAAAATAGTTTAAAATGGATTTTTATTCGATATTTAATCGATTTTTAACCGATTCTGTGTACTCATTTATACGTCGTGGAATTGTAAAATATACTTTTTCTATTTTTGATTTTCAGAAAGAAGTTGAAACCAGACACCGAACTTAGCTAGGGCCAACACCTGCGCTTGCGGCCTAGCGAAAAAGTAAACATAATACAACTTAATCTTTTTAATTTAAATAACTTTGGTCTGCAATTTTTCTTTGACTTAGGAAGAACGGAAGAAGTTTCTGGTTTTCTCTAACGACGGCTTTATCCACATGGTCGTCGTCTTTGGTGAAACCGTGCAACGAGGTTTTCTTCCCTGATTATTAGCATCGATGACAAGAAAAATATGAACGATGGTGGTTGCATTAACGATTTATTAGTTTTGGAGCACGTTCAGTATTTGAGGCAAGAAGACGCCATTCGACATCGCACGAAGACTGAGAAAAAGGTGAACAATGCGATTGCATCAAAGATCGATTTCTGACAATTGGGGAGCACGTCCAGTATTTGAGGCAATAACATGCCATCCGACATCGCACGAAGAAGCAGCTGCTGGCAAGAAAAAGATGAACAACGTGACTGTATCAACAATTTATCACTTTTTGGAGCACGTCCGGTATTTGAGGCAATAACACACCATTCGACATGCACGAAAACGAAGCGTGCGTGAAATGATCCGGTTGTGAGGAGTGTTTCACGGCTAGGAACTACAAGGGCGATTTAATGAAGGGGCGCAACGGGTGCCTGTCAATGCGCAGACCAGAAGTGCAAACTAATCCTCCGTGAATACGGGCTCTACGTGGGATGAGAAGTGACATTTATGTTGCTGAATCTGCAACACAACACAACTCGTTGTTCATTGAGCGATACTTGCGACCACGTTCTTCGGATTCACTGGACAATCGAGACTGGTTAGGAAAACTGTTCGATCACCAATTTTGTGACAGAAAAAATATGACGGAAGTTTGAGGTTAAAAAGAAAAAGAAGCGGAGTGAAGGTTCGGAAAACCGGGATTTCTAAATACTGAAGTCATTTCACGAATTGAGCGCTCATTGTCGCAAATAACTCTTGGATTGTACTCGGTAGTCTACCGGACTCTGTGTGCAATTTTTCACCGATGAATAGAAGTAATAAAATAGTTTAGACGACGGTTTTATTGTTTTGGAGCGGTGAGCAGAAAATGGGAGGACCGCGAAGGAACAGATCAGAAGTACGAACAGGTTTATTGCTAATTATTTCCTTGGTTTTAACGGGCGGGGATTGCCGGTTGGTTGGTTGGTTTGGTTGGTTCATTACTAATTTCTGTGTACTTATGATTGAGTTTTTCAAAATAGGAATAATGTTAACATTAATGTTTAAAGAGGATTTTATTTTCTATGTTTACAAAAAATAACTCCTATCTAATATGAAAATTGTTAATCTTTAACAAATTTTCTTCTGTGTATTTTAGAAATATAAAGCAAATTAAAGAGTTTAGTCGCAGGTATTTATTGTCTGTTGTAAAGATACGGGAAAATTTGGAATGATAAAGACGGTCTGATCTGCACTTCACAATTGGAACTACCATACATAAGGCACCATCCTGTTGCTAGTCACTGTTTCATATTTTGGGAATTCTGCTATTAGGTTCCGTCCTGTTCCTAGTCAACTTTCTGTCCATTGGAACGTTCTGATTAGGTTCCGTCCTGTTGCTAGTCAACTTTCTGTCCATTGGAACGTTCTGATTAGGTTCCGTCCTGTTGCTAGTCAACTTTCTGCCCATTGGAACGTTCTGATTAGGTTCCGTCCTGTTGCTAGTCAACTTTCTGTGCATTGGAACGTTCTCATTAAGTTCCGTCCTATTGCTAGTCAATATAATTTCCATTGGTACTCTACTATTAGGTATCGTCCTGTCGCTAGTTGTACATGATGGTGTAAAGAACAATAACTAGCGACAGGACGATACCTAATAGCAGAGTTTCAATGCACAGAAAGTTGACTAGCAACAGGACGGAACCTAATGAAAACGTTCCAATGCACAGAAAGTTGACTAGCAACAGGACGGAACCTAATAAGAACGTTCCAATGCACAGAAAGTTGACTAGCAACAGGACGGAACCTAATGAGAAAGTTCTAATGGACGTTATATTGACTAGCGACAGGACAGTACCTAATGGTAGAGTTCCCATGCACAGCATATTGACTAGCGACAGGACAGTACCTAATGGTAGAGTTCCCACGCACAGCATATTGACTAGCAAAAGGACGATACCTCTTCATGGTACAGAACATGGTGCATGATACTTATTCGTACAGCACACACGGACAAACAAGGAAAGGACAAACATCTCATGGCCACATTGAGAAGGAACAAACAAGTGTAATGGTACCGAACAGAAAGAAACAATGATGGTATAGTATATTCGAGAAAAAATGCGGTAGTACATTTAGGATTAGCATTACTTTCCCTTCCCCGCACCAAGTAACCCAGAGAAAGAACAATTACCTTTGATGTCAATCCATACTGACCTAAAATAAAAAACAATTCCAAAGTAGAAATCTACCCACACTAAGCTTATGCCAGTACTATAAAGTTGAGTTTGCAATCACTTTAATGTTAAAACATACACAATGAGTTCAGGATGTTACATTAAAATCAATTTCTAGCTACTGGGTACATTGCAACCAATACAAGCTAAAAAAAAAGAAAATACCAAATTATTGACTTTTAGCCCAGTGATAAAAGAAATTTATCTTTTGTATGATATGCCTTTGTATTAATATTATATAATCCACACCCAATTCGTAAAGGATTATTCCAAGTGTGATTTCTTTGCCACGATTGCTTGGTGCTAATTTACATCTCATAAAACATTCCTTTTAAGTTCTAAAGAAACACCTTGGAAGAACTAAAAACTGGAGAATACTTGATTGCATGGTTAGCAACACTGCTCATTAATAAGCAAAAAACACATCTTTAATCTAATGTTTTGTCCATTCATGTAACAACAAGTTATCTGACTAATCACTAAACTTGAGCAACGTGCAGTTGACAGAATTTCCTTTTAATTTAACCGTCTTTCGTTCTGCCAGTACCATACCAGCTGTTTGTTTGTCTAACGTTCTATAATCGTTTCACAATAAAATCCTCTTTCACTTACGCAAAATATCACTATACTCAAACTCACCATAAGAGACACACCACTAACAACAGTTCCTATTGGCCGAGCCCACCGGAAACTGTGGCCGAGCCTATTTACTCCTTACTGCTGCCTGTATTATTCTACCAGGAAAAGTAGGTTTCTTGTGATTTTTATTACTTTGTTTATTTTCGGTATTTGAAATGATGTAAATTGACTTATATGTAGTAATAAAATATTGTAAAAAGTCTGAAAGCAATGTGTTATGTTTTAACTTCTTCAAATTACATGATTGTTTAGTTCGTTAAATTTATCGGTTGCTTTCTCCAGCTGGTTTTCAAATGTAAGATTGATTGTTATGTCTGGACACAAAATGGCTTCTCGTAACTCAAGCGTTTGTATTTTGGCCTACTTTTATGTAGCCCTACACCAGTGAATAGGCGGCCAATAGGAACTGTTGTTAGTGGTGTGTCTCTTATGGTGAGTTTGAGTATACAAACTATTTCTAATTTGATCAAAACTGAAACAAACGCAATTAACTATACTCTTTCCACACTCAAGAGTGACCCTGGAAGCTGGGCTCCCATTGGCCGAGCTATATAACTTGTGTAGCAGTAGTTGCATTGCAGTTCTAAGTAGGCCAATGGGAGCCCAGCTTCCAGGGTCACTCTTGAGTATGGAAAGAGTACCTATACTAATTGAATTGCTCTTACTTTTCTCGGAATTAATACTTCTCACCTGATTGGTAAGTTTCAGACTATTTTACACAGGTTACTGCGTTTAATTTTTAAAAAAAAAACCAATTCCTAAGTGGTTAATTAATATTCACACTTATTAATCATCTTCTTGGATGATGGTGAGTGGTGATGGTGAGTGTTAGGCTTCTCCGCAACACCATCTTCGTGATGAGGAGAATATAACTTTATAAGTAAATTGATAGACAATGTCCACCGTCGTACTGCGTGTGACACAAACAACGACACCTATCACATTTCTAATCATTGCATGAACAAGAATTTTTAATTTAAAAAAAAAATCAATAAACTTTTAAAATCAAATTGTACAAAATCGTCCCCTTAATGCCTAATCCGGTATTTTTGCCTGTAAAAACTCATTGCGTCACACTTGCTGGTAGAAAATCTCATTCGCGGTGGTGGACTGATGGTGGTCCTTTTCATTTTCGCTTCAGTTTTCGTGCGGCCCGCTCGCCGACGTCACTCCACTAGGTCGTAGAACCTGCAAAGAAATGTTTACAAATCTAACTTTTTACATTTCTTATTTTGTGTCGGAAGTCTAACTACTTTAAAAAACATGTTAAACTTTGGTTTGGACTCCAATAAATACAAAAAAGAAGGGTTTTTCCCCCTTCTGTTTTTTGTATTTAGGAAAAAAAGTAGTTCCATTTTTGGATTTGATGGATTCGAATTCGAAATTCCATCTAAAACTAGCAGCTAAAATTAGCAGCAAATAATAGCTACAATGCTGAAAAACCGCTAATGATTTTTTAAAACATTTTTATAAAATACAAACCGTAAACCGTAAAAATCGGCCGGCGTGACGTTGCTGACGTGTTCAAACAATAGCCGCCATTAGTGACGCCTTCCCACAATGCAATGACGAAGCGGATGATTTCACGATGGCTCGTGCGACACGACTTTCAAAAAGTGTGATCTGTCGCGTGGTCATCCGCCCGTTAAAAATGAAAAAGCTAAAACAGTACAATTTTTCGTAACATCTAAACGATAAAATTGGAGTAAGAATTTTACTGTAAAATTTGTTTGTCAAGTTGACAGATTTTTCGGGATTTTCTATCGGAATGACCACTTTTTCAAACTGCGCGCATTTCGTTAGAAAGTCATTTGGTGAATAACAAGATGGCTGACTTGGTAAGGCACCGCGCACCGCATCATGTCTTTTGCTACAACTGCGCCAACTAGCGACAAATTAAGACATCAGTGCCTGTTGTGATTCGGTTAATAATAATCATTAATCCTAATAACATGTAAATGATCACGACAACTCTTCAAAAGGATAAATGGAAAGTTTTTACGGATTATTTTCGGTTTTCAACAAACAGTCACATAAAAGTATTTTAATATTTTATACGGAGTAATGTTTATTACAAAATGTAAACTCTATGTCTGATATAAAAGTGTTAAATCATCTCAATTTTGTGTTTATTTACTTTAATAAGTTAATGCGACCCGCTTTTGTCGGATTTAAACGTCAAAATTTTTATTTTTGTAGGGAGTCATCTGTTGCAATTTTCACTTCTTATAATTTCTAATGCCAATGCTGACCTCCTTTTCTTAAACTATGGCCAGGACACGTGAGCATTCGCACACTATTCCACTATTCCACTATTCTCACACACTTAACATCCCATGTATTACATTTTAAAATTTTGGTCATAATTTGCATTTCTTTACTCTTGGAGGATTATTTATCACTTATCAGAAATCAAACTGGATCTGCGTGCTTTACTAGTTAGACATGTCGATAGCATCGCTGGAAAAATGGACATGACTGACACAAAATTATTGTTGTGGGCAAGTTTCCTTTTTATTGCAGACATTTCTCCTGTGGCATTACTACAAAGGCGGGGCACGGATTAGGAAATTGATAAACAAGTTGCCAGGACCTTTCGCATGGCCACTCATTGAAAATGCTTTGGAACTAACTCTATGTGGATCACGCAGGTTTGTTTGATTATTCATACAGCAAGTTTGTGCCAGTTTATTGCTTTTTGTACTTTATTTGCATAAATTGGGTTTATTATTTTCCCAATGCTAATTTATTTTTCATTTCTTTTGTGATACTACCGTAGTATGGCAGATGTGAAAAATAAGCAACACTTAAGTAAGTGTCCATCCGAGCTTTATGTCACCTCTGACAGTTCAACATTTCAATAGCCAATTCCTACAGCACATGCTGACCGACCTAAGGTGATGAGCATAAACTGGAAAAAGGGATGGAAAAAGAATCTTTCACGACTTAGAATGAATTAACGTATTCAGACAAGCAAGTGTGTGAGCTGCCCTTGGTCGTTCTTGCAGAGCATTGATTGGAAATATTTTATCTCGTAGAGTTAAATCGCGTCTTTGTTAATTGATGAGTATGATTTGGTCATTCGAATTTCCAGAAGAAGTTGACACTTTCTTGTTCGAAGGTCTTGATAGCCGCTGCCGTCACGAAGAAATCGGTTTGGTATTTATCTTGCTGCTAATTTTCTTTACTAAGGTGATAATCACACGAAACAAGTGTGTTACAAAGATATAAAGGAAGGGAAACATTTAGAATGATGTCGTAAAAGTGAATAAATAACAATTATTTTGAATAATAATTTCCGTTTTGTTTATATCTTAGGCATCACTGCGACTTTTTCCATCAGTGCCAATATTTGCACGGTACTTACAGGAAAACCTAATTATTGGTATTGAAATTGCTTTTTATATTATAGTTGCAATTCGTGATCATTTTGTTCAATTTCAGACGATTATACCATTCCTGCTAGAATTACATTCAATGTTTTATCCCATATGTTGCACAGACATGAAATAATTTTTCCGGATCCGGAAATGTTTGATCCAGGTAGATTTGTAAAGAAAAATGTGCAGGAAAAAAACCCCAAAAGCGTATGTGCCCTTCTGGACCAAGAAATTATATCGGTCAGTCCAAATTTCTCGAGATAAATCACTAAAAACTGTTTTAGTGATGTTCTTCAATTGATGTCAGGTCACAAGTTTGTGTGTATGGAAGAAAAAGTGGTTTTGATTCACATTCTGAGGTCATTTCTTAACGAATCAATATAAACACTGCAGAACTGATTATAAGGCGGAGAAATGGGATTAAATTGCGCTTGAAACCGAGAGAAATTCCATGTATTAATTGATTAAAATAAAGTGATTTGAAATGAAAGTAAAAATGCCAAAATGTTTATAATTTTAATTTTAAAAAAATAATTTTTTTTCATCTTATTGCAGAACAAATATACCAGAATTGAAAATTGGCGCAAATCTGATTAGTTTGGGAAGAAAAAAACAAACTTACTCTTTAGTGTGATCTTCTCTAGCGAAAAAAGCAGGATTTCACTTATAAAGAAACACGCACGCGTACTTCTCGTCTTCTCGCCATTTATTCAACTGATAACAGCAGTGTATTGCCTAGCAACCACTACATCCTATAGAGCGTCGTTGTATGTTAATTTTGTGCCTTAGGTTGCAATTTTTATCACTAGATGACAACTCGCACAAAGCTGACGTCTTTTCGAAAAATTTCTGGAATTTTTGATTGGTTATTCAAATAAGATGATGCAGCATTTTTATTTTGCATTTTTATTTTTACCGAGATTTTCACTCGTTTTTGCAGCTTGAAGGCGAAGCATGCAACGGTCTCGTGGTGAGTTTTTATTTTCTTTTACTTCTTACTTGTTAGCTTCTTTCAGTTATTAGCAGAAATTTAGTTTTGTATTTGTTGCTTTTCAAGCACAGTTAGTGCGAGAGATTATGTTTAATTTCTTTTTTTAGTTTTATTTCATATTTTATGAAAATTTTCTCTATTTTTATTTCCGAATGGAAATTACGATAAGTTATTAATATTTTGTCAATTTATTTATTTATAATAGAAGTTATTTATATTGCATTTTCTTAAGTTGCTAATTTTGCGTTTTTTAAAAATAGATTTGCCGACGCACGAATCGAATGACGCGGACGACAACTTTGACATCGAAGGAATGAATAAGAAAAGAATCCTCGAACAGCGTAAACCAATTCCCCGACAGCTTTTAAATTGATTTTCAGATTCTATTTAACTCCTCCTTATTTTAATTTTATTATAATTATTACATCATTTCTACTGTCGTTTCTGTATCATTTCAATTTTGTATCATTTCAATTTTGTATCATTTCAATTTTGTATCATTTCAATTTTGTATCATTTCAATTTTGTATCATTTCAATTTTGTATCATTTCAATTTTGTATCATTTCAATTTTGTATCATTTCAATTTTGTATCATTTCAATTTTGTATCATTTCAATTTTGTATCATTTCAATTTTGTATCATTTCAATTTTGTATCATTTCAATTTTGTATCATTTCAATTTTGTATCATTTCAATTTTGTATCATTTCATTTCCATTTACAATTTTGTATACTGTAATTTTTATTTTCATTTTCATTTTCATTTTAGTGTAATTATGTACATTTTTTTCAGGTTAACAATTATCAACATCTTGAAGACATCGTGGGACACTTTTGGGGGCCCAGAGCGTGGCACACTCTGGGTCCCAGTGTGGGTAAAACGGTGGAGTCTCAAGGGGGATGGTTACCCGAGATAATCCTTTAAATGGTCCGTTATAACCCGGTTGAATGTTTTGTTTGCCATTTATTTTCCTTTTAAGGAAAAATTTCTAAAATTTCTATCTAAGTGTATATTTTTAATAAAGTTTTATTTTTATAAGCTATGTCATTTCTTCGTAAAATTATTCTAAGTCCAAAAATCAAAAGGCGAATCTATGCCAAATTTTTATAGGTTTGGACTTAGAATAAAAAGGGATGGTGGGTATACATATTCCCCATTTTATGTTTTAATATTTAAATAATAAAAAGTAGAGAAGTTTAAAACAACAAATTTTATTCAAGAAATAATGTATAAATTATTAATTGTGTAATTTTTTATCTCAAAACTACACAATTAAGAATTATACACAAAATGAAACAATTTTTAATTATACAAAAATTTTAAAACTAGTTACAAAAATATTTCAACTTATTAAGTTTTAAATAAAAATAATAAATATACACTGAAGTCCATTCGTGTTGATCCAGTAGCCGTCCGTCCGTTAATGTAGAAATTCACCCATTCAACCTAAAATTGAAAAGAAATTCAAAATTAACTCTAAAAAAATGTATAAACTTAAATTAAATTAAAAAGTGAAAAATATTCATTACTTGTTTAAACATTTCTAAAGTTAAAACGGTAAACGTTAAAAATGCATATCGGTATTACTAAATAACACTGCCTGTAAAGCTGACGGGAAGTGAAATAATAATTTAAAACTAAACGTTCCAGAATTCTTAACAAAATTAAACTTCTTCGATACAAAGGACAGAAAACCAAACGTTAAGCACTATTAAAAAAGCCTAAATACAAATTAAAGTGTGACAAAGAGACCACAAACTCACCTCGATTCGATGCGTCTTTCCACCTCCGAGTCGAGGACACAACTGAGCCAAACCAAGTGAAAAGTGAAAAATGCAAAATAGAAAAAGAAACGTTGATTCATTTGCATATCCAATCAACTAATAACATGGAAACTTCTAGAAAATATGGACGGGAAATACGTCATCTTACTGCTGGCACAGACCCTATTGGAGGAATAAAATTTTAACAAAAATAATAATAATTAATGATGTGACTGTGAAAATTTACTGGGAAAAAATAATAAAAAAAATTAATATAAGGAATATCTATTACTGGTGTGTTTACTTAAAAAAAAAATCAAATTAAAACGTAATTGATTAAATTACTATGAGAAACGATACGGAAACGATTATAGACTGCGTGAAATAACTAATACGTCACTTTCATCCGAAATTATACCGTTTATGAATCTCAATAAAAATAAATAAAAACAATATTATAAAAAGAAAACTTATTTTAATTTTCATATTTTTATACATCGTACGATTACAAACCAAAATCAAATCGCATCAACGCAAACTGCATTTACTTTTTGATATACCGGTAGTTTAAATCTCGGATTGCCTGTTATGATTCGGTTAATAATAATCATTAATCCTAATAAACTTGTAAATGATTGCATATTTTTATTGTGACTCGTGTGAAAACTGAAATAATATTATACAATGTATTGTCAACTAACAATATATGCAAAAATGTAAAAAGACAATATTGATAGAACACGAGCAATTCTATAAAAGAACATTAAGAAGAGATATGATGAAAATATGGTGAAAAGCGAAATTATTATCGTACGACTTGTAAATTTGACCTCGTCCAAGCTTTGACTAACGCCTGGAATTAAAAGCAACATTTATCTATTGAAATCAATTCGTGTGTCATTACTGGAGATCTGACAGTGCCAACAACTAAAACATATGTCAGAGGATTCAAGTAGCCTTGCAAGTAGCCTTGATTCCGTCGATTCCGACGATTCCAACGTCCGTATATTAACCCCAAAAGGGCTTGAATTCAGCTTGGATCTTTACCGGGTAAAATGACAACCCACGAAGAGTGTGTAAAACCCAAATGTAAATCTACTAATTCTCTTTTGTTTTACTTTTTCAGCAAAGTGTAGCTGGAAATGTTGAAAATTTATTTTTCAGTCCACTCAGCATTAGTGTGGCGCTAGCTATGACTTTAGCTGGCGCCAAAGAAAACACTGCAAAACAGATTAAAGATGTCCTCAAGTTGGAATCATTCACCACCGATTCAGCCATTCACGAAGCATTCCATGAAATTATTGATTCTCTTCTGGGCTCACAGGATTCTGCCATAAAAGTACACATTGCTAATCGCATGTACGTCCACAACGATGCAAACATTTTGGCAGACTTCAGAGGCGTATTGGAAGAACATTACAATACTTCATCGACTGTCGTTGATTTCGATTCAGACGTTGAAAAAATTCGATTAGAGATTAATAAGTGGGTGGAAGAACAAACCCAAACGAAAATCAAAGATTTGGTTTCACCAGGGATACTAGATGATCTTACACGTTTGGTTTTGGTGAACGCGATCTACTTTAAAGGCAATTGGCACCAGCCATTTGAACCTGATAGCACGAATGCTCATAATTTCTACCTAGATGTTAACAAGGCAGTAATGACGGATTTCATGCACATAACGGCTTACTTTAAATACTGGGAAGTCGATACTCTACACTGTAGAATAATCGAATTACCATATGTGGGAGAAACCTTTAGCATGTTTGTTATCCTTCCATATGCCATTAATGGGTTAAAGGCATTGGAAGAAATGATTACCGTTAAAGATTTGAAAAATTTAAAGAGTTATATGGACTATACCAAAGTAATTTTGACATTACCGAAATTTAAAATAGAATCCTCATTATCTCTCAATGATATTTTGAGTAGTATGGGTATAAGTGATCTATTCAATGAAAACAAGGCGAATTTATCGGGAATTACGGGCAAGAAAAATTTGTCCGTTTCTGCCGTTTTGCACAAAGCTTTTCTTGAAGTGAACGAGGAAGGAAGCGAGGCGGCCGCAACAACAGCTGTAAGGTATGGGTGCCAATGCGGATATGATGAGGATTCTGAATTTAGAGCAGACCATCCTTTCCTCCTATGCATCAAAGATAATCAAAGTGGCGCTATCATTTTCTGGGGACGGCTGATTAATCCCAACCCGGGCGCTGCTGTGCAAGAAGTGCAAGAAGTGGAAGAAGTGCATGCCTACAGCTTAAACATGGCAGAGGATTCCGACGATTTCGAAGATTACCGGTACAACTATTCCGAGGATTCCGAGGATTTCGAGGATTACCGCTACAACTATTCTGAGGATTCCAACGTCCGTATATTAACCCAAAGAGGGCTTGAATTCACCTGGGATCTTTACCGGGTAAAATGACAACCCACGAAGGGTGTGTAAAACCCAAAAGTAAATCTACTAATTCTCTTGTTTTACTTTTTCAGCAAAGTGTAGCTGGAAATGTTGACAATTTATTTATCAGTCCACTCAGCATTAGTGTGGCGCTAGCTATGACTCTAGCTGGCGCCAAAGAAAACACTGCAAAACAGATGAAAGATGTCCTCAAGTTGGGTTCATTCACCACCGATTCAGCCATTCACGAAGCATTCCATGAAATTATTGATTGTCTTAAGGGCTCACAGGATTCTGCCATAAAATTACACATTGCTAATCGCATGTACGTCCACAACAATGCAAACATTTTGGCAGGCTTCAGAGGCGTATTGGAAGAAAATTACGATACTTCATCGACTGTCGTTGATTTCGGTTCATACGCTGAAGAAATTCGATTAGAGATTAATGAGTGGGTGGAAGAACAAACCCAAACGAAAATCAAAGATTTGATTTCACCAGGAATACTGGATGGTCTTACACGTTTGGTTTTGGTAAACGCGATCTACTTTAAAGGCAATTGGCACCAGCAATTTGAACGTGATCGCACGGAAGCTGATAATTTCTACGTGGATGTTAACACGGCAGTAATGACGGATTTCATGCACATAACGTCTTACTTTAGATACAACAAGGACGATAATCTAAACTGTAGAATGATCGAATTACCATATGTGGGAGAAACCTTTAGCATGTTTGTTATTCTTCCATATGACATTAATGGGTTAAAGGCAATGGAAGAAACGCTTACCGTTTCAGATTTGGAAAGTTTAATGAATTATATGGACCGAACAAAAGTAATTTTGACATTACCGAAATTTAAAATAGAATCCTCATTTTATCTCAATGATATTTTGAGTAGTATGGGTATGAGTGATCTATTCAATAAAAACAAGGCGAATTTATCGGGAATTACGGGCAAGAAAGATTTGTTTGTTTCTGCCGTTTTGCACAAAGCTTTTCTTGAAGTGAACGAGAAAGGAATGAAGAGAGAAAGCGAGCCGGCCGCATCAACAGCTGGAATGTTTACGTTAGATTGCGGATGCGATGAGGAGCCTGAATTTAGAGCAGACCATCCTTTCCTCCTATTCCTCAAAGATACTCGAAGTGGCGCTATCGTGTGCTGGGGACGGCTGATTAATCCCAACCCGGGCGCTGCTGTGCAAGATGTGAATTATTTTATTTAATTTACAATGTTATTTGTATTAGTTATTAACCATTTATGACAAAATTATACTAGAAAAAGTATAAAATTCAATTAGCTTGTAATCTTTGTTGTTTTGCGTTTCTTTTCTCCCAATTATCCACTTCGATGGAAAGTTGGTACACACAGTATAAACAGAAACTTTGATAAAAGAAATAATCAATTAGTACCGTACTGAAATAAAATTTTAAAAAAATATTAAAAAATAAACAAATATTCATACATTGAGTTGTCAAATAATCACCGTTAATAATCATTCTGTCAATCATAATATCTGTCGCTTCGTGACCAACTATGAGTAATAAAATGGACAAGTTGTTGGTTTGACTGTCCAAACAAGACTAACTTTATTTCACATTCGCATAAAAACAGGACAAATCCAGATAAAAATAGAACAAATCAAGATAAAAATAGAACAAATCAGGGAATGGTCAAGACTGACCGCTAGGAGGAGCGCCAAGCTCACACCAACTAAAAAATAAAAATTTAAAACACAACCTAAGTAGAGCAAAGGCACTGCAAATAACCCGTGAAAACGTCGATACCACGTTGGACTTATCCACCATCCCTGTAACGAATAATTAAATTATGTAAATATTATAAAAAAATTCAATCGAGACTTTGGCACATATATACAAGCAAACACTTATGCAAATATACAAATACCACAATATTACGAATTCAAAATTAAGTTCTTATTGCTGGGTTTAATGTTGCAATCTGAAAAAACTGCATCATAAAAGTCTACTTTCAAGTCTTCTGATTAATTTTTTAATTCATTATTTTCCAAATTCCAAATAAACCGAAAGTTGAAACACACAAACAAACAAACAAACGTTCAAATCAAGTTAAATAAAAGCCTTTAAAAAAATCGGGCTACAACTGTGAAGAAAATAGATTTACCCATTAAACCATTTAAAACTTGTAGAATGTTTTATGAAGATAATTCGAGTGGTGATTCTGCGTGTGGAGAAAATGGTATTTATTTTAGTAACCCTTACCGAGTAGACTATTATTATGATTCGATTCACTCGATAGCTAAAAGCTCAATATGTTGTCCTCGTGAATAAAATGATTTCTCTTATTTCTTGTTTGATTATTACTTTGTATTTCTGGCAATTAGCTTGATCGTGATCCCTCAGACTGAATTAGGTCATGCAAGCCACGATCCGTGAGAGTCTTTAAGGACCCAGGTGGCGAGAACTGCCTATTTAAGATTTGTGGTCGCACGGTTTTCGGTTCTCCTAGAAATTCTACACCTTCCTGACTTTTATCTGGAACCACAGTCATTCTTCTGAAGTAGACAGAAATTCAATTAGTTCGACACAGTATTGAAATCTTTAAATTAATCGTTACTTTACTTTATTAATTGTTTCTACGCATAGGCTTCGCCATTTCGAGATAACTAACCGCGATCTATGTTTGTTTCCGAGCGTCGCCTGCTCACTTTTCATTATGCTTTCCTTAAAAAGTAAAAATTCTGTAATTCAATTCATCATTCACAGAGAAATTGTTAACACTTACATACTGTCCATGGAAAAACTGTCCTTTGAAGAACAAAATCGAGCTGGACGAAATGGTGTAACCGAGTCCACCCAAAAGTGTCCGGACTAGAAGGGTGCCCTGAAATTTGAAAGATTACTGAACTTATGATTATTAAAAGTGTGTGTAAATTTATGCAGTCATAGCAATAGATAGTTTTTTTTTGTCTTTTATATATGTGTAATCTCGGTGTTCTGGATGCGATCCAAGTCCAAAGAAGTCAGCATAGTAATGTAAATTTAAACCCTGATGTAAACAGAGTTTTTTTTACGTTATAGTCGTAATATATTTTTTCATTATCTTTATTGTAAAATGAAACTGAGTTTTGTTATAGAAAGCTTTTAGAAATTGTGATACTCACTGTGCAGTAATGATACTCTATACTTTTTATAATTAATACTCATTAATATGTTATTACCAGGATGTATAAAACTATAAATTCAGCAGAAATTAAGGCAAGCTTCTACTCAAGAATTTATGTAGAAGCAATCAAAATGTTTTCCTCAATTGCTTGTAAGTACAAGCAATTGATGAAAACATTTTGATTGCCTCTACATAAATTCTTAGCAATAACTACAATTCATTTTTCAAGTAAGAAATTATTATTTCATCCAATAATCAATGTGGGCATGCGAAAAAACTGGAGAAATCCTCTGTCAATAAGTTAATTTTTAATTATCATTTGATATCAATTTCAATTGAATAAACCAATAATTCACATACCGGTATTCTTCTGAATACATTAAGTTGCAATGTAACTGGATTAACAAAATAAATTGTTTATCTTAAGTGGATAAGAAATTTACACTTTTGATATTATTGATTCAGTTGGTGTTATATTACTCAACTTGCAGTTTTTGTACAATCTACAAAATTCATTCATTGTTTAGGTTGCGGAAAGGACAATACGCCTGTAGCCAGAATTTCTCCCGGTGTCGATGCATTTCCAAATGAATTTCCATGGCTTGCTGCGATCCGGGTTTTTATCCACTTAATTTCTAATAAATTAAGCAGAAACCGCAGGTGAATGCTATAAAAGACTTACAATCGGCGGCCTTAAATTATCTAGGGGTTAAGTTTAAGGAAAAGAAATAAAAAGACAGTTTTATTAATAAAAATCACAAATATGTATTTATTCGTTTAAATTACAATGACTAGTTAAAAATATCACAATGGCGACAAGTCGCGAAATGAAATGAGCGGGAACAATGGAAGGGCTTGCAACGACTGTTGCAAGCTACAAAGCGCTAAAATGGCGCTTAAACAACACACAGTTGTTAGGCGAAGGCGAATTGTCTTCGTTTGCTGAACTCACGAACGATGGTCGAAGACGATGGTTCTCGTGGGCTCCTTCTACGGCTCGTGCGACGGCTCGGCGGCGGTGGTTGACGGCTGTAGGCGTCCGGCTCTCGTACGATGGCGGTGGCTGTCGTTCGCGCGGCAGCGACGGCGATGGTTCACGATCGTCGGGAAACTTCTTCTTCTCGTTTGCTGGAATTAGCTACGGCTAATTCAAGCAGAATTGCTGGCTTTGTGCTTTGGGTGGCACAAAGATAGCAGGTGAAACTGAGTTACAACGGTCCTCTATCAATACGTATTGTCGGAGCAGATATCGCAGTGATGTTGAGGTTGTTGTTGTATTTTTCAGAGTCCCGATTTGAGCCAAGGCGTGAGCCCAGCACGCTTCAATATTGCGCAGAAAACCTGCGCACTTAGCTCAAATGGGTGCAACTAGTGGTTATTACACCATATTGCACCATAACGGCTAATAACCGTTTTCACCCCGGACAACCTGGGGTGATATGTGCCTAGAGAGGATTTCTCCCCTCGGTCACATGATCTGACTTGGCGTGTGCCACAGTCAAATTAATTAGAAGACAATTAATTTTATCTTCTAAGTTGGTGAATATTTTGAGATCACCACACATCCCCCCATTTAAGACGAATCTTACATGGAGAGAAAATGAACGAACCAATTTATGATTCGTCCATGTTCTGAGTTCGCTCAGGCGTCAACGGGCGCATCATGTCCGTGGCGTCGTCCCTCGGATTGGACCGCTCGTTAACCGTACACAGGTCGCGACCTGCGTTTGGTCCGGAGACCATTCCAGGGTTGACATGAAGCCAAACCTGGATGATTCTTGCCGAATTCGCTCGGTTGAAAAATCCCAGCGCCGCAAACTCTATCGGATCCTCTGGCGCTAATCGGGCTCTCAGGAGTCGATCATGGAGCACCGATGGTGGGCTTAACACCCGAATGTGGTCTTCGAGCCACATAAACACCTGCCTCGACAACTTGTGGTTGTTGCTAAGCAGTGTTCGCGTATCCGGCGTCAAATAGAAGTGCGGATACAGGCGCATCAGGGTCTTGAAAGCCGACTCTTTCTTCAGCGGCTTGACCTTCGTCTCCGGCTTGGCTGGCGGCGGCGGCGGCGGACGTGAGTCTTCCGTCGTGGCATCGTCGAAATGGCTCGGCGAGCCCAAGAAAACCAACGCGGGTGCGGAGGTTGACGAGGGTGTGACGCCTCGTCCCTGCGCTCGACCAACTCCGGTGAGCTTACGGGGTTCGACTGCCCGTTGAACTCCGGCTGGAGTTTGAGAACTTCCGGCGTTCTCCGGCCAAAACGAACATCCAGCGCCCTCTTGGGCCGACTGGAAAACAGCTAGTGACGCAGCTGCTGTGGCGCTCGTAACTGGAAGCGGTGTTCTTCCGGCCATTTGCGCCGTGGCCTTCGCAAAGGACCACTCGGTTCGCAACCGAACGGCGGCCTCTTCTTCGGTCTCGCCGTTTGCTACGACTTGCTTAATTAGCTCGGCCAAGATCGTAGGCGGATCGAGCCGGAGGTGGTACCACAGCTCGACTTTCTTCTCCGACAGGCCCATCGGCGCGGTCCAAAGGTACGTAATGGCCGCTAACGCCTGTCCTGGCGAAGGAAGAACACCAGGGTACAACACCCTAGTCATCCCCGGAATTAGCTGACGCTGAAAATCCATCAGGCGGGGATCATCAATGGTCTTGATGTCTGAGAGCTCTAGCCTTTCAGCCAATCTCTGCCAGTCCTTCTGCGACTCGGCGATCTGGGCGCTTTGATACGCGTCCAGCTTTTGGAGCACTTCCTGCTGCGCTCTAATGGGTTGCTGCTCGTAGCAGGTCCATTGTGGTCCGAATGACTCACTGAAAAATGGCCGGAGCTGCAGGTTGCTAACTCCAGCCGGCAAGCGGGAAACATATCCATGTTCGGGCAAGCGGCTAGCGTGTCCAGGTACAGGCACGCTACAGTCGGGAGAGATATCACCGACAACACGTCTCATGGCGTATGGAGTAGCCGGGTTGTCCACTTTGAACGTGGAGGCGGTTCGGCTACTTCGAGCGGACTGGATTGTGGAGTCCGATTCGAAACTCAGCGAGGACGACGAGCCAAACGTCTCTGGTGTCCGTCCTCGTCGCGACTGCGGGCGTAGTGGCTGTGCTTCAGTCGAGTATGGGCGCGATCGCCTTTGTCGCTCCTCTCGATCGCGGCTCGATTCGCGGAACATCGGTCGGATTGGAACCGGCGGAGGGAGTTGCCCCACCCTCAAATCCTCGTCTTGCGGCGGAGGATTGATGGCCGCTGGGGCCGGAATTTCATCTTCTTGATAAAAAGGGAGAGCGCAGCGCGCTTGCTCCTCTGCCTCCTGTTCTTGAGCCAGTTGTCGATTTTCGTCGACGCGAAGCTGCACTGCGGCAGCTCGGAGTGCTTTCGACGGGAAGAATCCCGGAAAATCGTTGAAACACCCGGCGAGCGCCAACTGATGGAGCTCGGTTTGTGTGACGGGAAATTGCGGGTTCCCGTCACGAACGGACTTGCGGTACCGTCGCACGACTTCGCGTTGTGTCGTTTTGAGGTTCTTCCTCAATTGGGTGAGAGCACCGTAATTAATTCCGGTACTCTTTAGCGCTCTTCTGCGCTCGTGACGCTCTCGTGGCGTCACTGGCCACTGGTTGTGTAGCAGCTCGGCAGCTAGTGGTCCTGGGGGGCTCTCGTCGAGCGTCCACTCGATTTCGTCGACACCGTCCACGTGAAGGCGCTCGATGAATCGACCTCTTGCTCCGAATCCTTGCAGAGCCGATCTGCTGAAGTCGTGGCGCAGCTTCCACCACGTGTTGTTCGCCGTCTTCAGTCTTCTGATTTTTTCGGGCAATGCCGCTCGAAAAATCAGCGGGTGCTGGGTCGGCACATGATCGGGGAGCGCAAACGGCGTCTCTCGATCCCTCTCGATCTATATTCGAAAAAATAAATAAATAAATTAGTTTATTTAAAAATAAACAAATAATTTCTTATTTGAAATATTTTTTTAAGCTTAGCGCTTGTGGCCGTGAGCCACTAAGGGATGTTGGTTGTCATGGCAACTCCCTTTGCACATGCTGGAAGCACGTGACTTTTATAGCCGCCATTTTTATTTTTTAGCGGCTTGTGTTTGAAGTCAAGAAAAGTGAAATTACTCAATTTTTCTGACTGAAACACCAAGTGAAAATTATTTTAATAATTTACCCTCTGTTGTAACGATAATTGGACATCGTTACCGGCTCCTTCCATCGGCGTTTCCTCGTCCGCATGGAGGTTGACTTCGTCGTCTGCCATTCGTTTTCTTTTTCGCGTCGAAAAAGAAATTCTTTCGGCTAGAAAGAATTAATAAACTATATTAAATATATTTATCGAATTTTTCTTTCAGAAAAATAACTTACAGTTTGCTGAATCAATAAAAACTGTCGTGTGGTATCGGAGTCGATGCATCCACTTCGAAACTTATCGGAAAAGTGGCTAAGTTCGTTGATTGGAGAAACGAACTTGTTTCGGTGACACCGAATGACGTCACAAATTATAACGCATTGTGAACGTTGTCATTCGAGTGTGGACTACGAATGACGTCACGAGATTGCCCTCTCGGATCTTTTGGGTAAACCCAAAAGGTGAAAGTCAACGCTATGTCTTGACTCGCGGAACGCGAGATCTCAAGTTGTACTTTGACTTTCGCGAAGAACAATCCAACTTGTTTAGATTGTCATCAGCATCGTCTCCAATGTCAGATGAGTTATCTTCTTCATTGTTTGAAATTTTCTCTTTTTCTAAAAACATTTCCTTTTCTAGATTTTCATCAAGAGAAACATTTTCAAGTCGCTGGTTTATTTCATCGACTTCGTTATTTTTGAGTTTCGATTTTTCACTCGATTCCGTGTTTTCGACAGGAATTTTGGATAATTCAACATCATCCAAGGTATTAACAATATTTTTTGTTTTTTGACCCACTTCCTCCCCTTCCAGCCAAATTTCTTGGTTGAAAACGGGAAAGTACGGCATTAATTCAGTGCCGTGAACAGCTGGATAAATTTTATTATCGCTCAGCCGTCGAAGTTGAAAGGCGCCTCCTTGTAACCTTTTGACAATTACATAAGGCCCATTCCTTTTCGGTGAAATGCCTGCTGCTATTCCTTTAGCGGCATTTGAGAGAATATGAGACTCTCGCCAGACTAAATCATTTTGTCTGAAGTTATCGAATTTTTTGTCTGATTTTTCAGCTTCGACACGGCGTCTTAAATCTAAGACGTGAGACATCATATGCTGATACGTCTCTGCAATTATTGTTTCTAATTTCTGAACATATAAATGCGGATTTTTTGGGTCAATGACTAAAATTCCTTCCGGAATTCTTGGATCCCAAGGAATTCTTAATTCTCGGAAAAAATTTAAGAAAGCTGGAGAATAATCTCTGCCTCTTGTTACAGTTGTTCTTAAACTGAATGCAAATTCGCGTAGATACTCGTCCCATTGGTCGTGAATATCTAAATAAATCGAAACTAAATATTTAATATCTCGATTGGTTCTCTCCACAGGATTGCTTTGTGGATGATAAATCGATGTCGGTGTTCGCGACATGTCGAATTTTTTGCAAAATTCTTTATAGACCTGTGATCGAAATTGAGGTCCATTATCACTTATGATTTGTCTCGGAAATCCGAAAGTCATTGATAAGTGATAAATTGTATTGGCAACTTTTATTGCCGTTGGATTACACATTGGAAATAATTCTGGCCAATGCGTAGCGACATCTACGATGACGCAAATGTGGGTATTGTTTCTTCTGGTTCTTGGTTTAGGACCAGACAAATCCACACTGAGGCAGTCAAATGGTCCAAATGGTCCAATTTGAGCGCCTTCAATTTCGGTCTTTGATCTCGGCTTACATGCCTGACATCCTTGACAATGCTGAATAAAACGTGTAATATCACGTTTCATACCTTTCCAGGTATAAACTCTTCGAGTTCTGTACATTGTCCTCGCAATGCCTGGGTGGCCGGACAGTGGATGTCCGTGCATCAACCAAATGATTTTATAAATCAATTTTCTTGGCACAACAACTTTAAGTGCCCTACCATCCTCTCCTAGTTCATCGGTAGAGGTAGGATGATAATGGAGTAACATATCTTCTTCAATGAGATAGGTACTCGCGTGTCTTTCAAAATTTCTTCTTTGAAGACGAGTTACTATGTAACTTGGATATTGCTTATTTAATAAGTAATTGCGAATATATTGGCAAAATTCGTCTGCTTTTTGCTCTGCAATAATGTCATCTCTCGTTGGAGGATCACATTCCAATTGTTTAGCAATTTTAGCTGCAAATGCTTTAATTAAAACATTTGTTGTTGGCAGCTCGAATTTTTTAGCCATCATAGCTCTTAATTCGACGTCAGGGGTTCCTGACGGATCATGCATATTAATACAAAAATTGATTAATGCTTGATCATCTTCATTGACTATTATTGACTTGGGTAATTCGTTCAATTTTCCCATTTGCCAACTTCGGCAAGGAGATGGACAATATGATAATAAATCATCATTATCGCCATCGTCTTCTGGTTCGTCAGGTGCGCTGACAGGTGCACGAGACAATGCGTCTGCTATTACATTTAGCGGACCTTTGACGTACTGTATTTCGAACGAATACGCCATCAGCTCCATTTGCCAACGAGCTAATCTGCCCGACGGGTCAGATAACGACATCAACCACTTAAGTGCTTGGTGATCCGTTTGTACAGTGAATGTAGTGTACTCTAAGTATGGGCGAAATTTGCGCAATCCCCATACTACTGCGAGACATTCCAATTCTGTCACAGTATAATTCTTTTCAGCGGGTTGCAAGCTTCTGCTTGCATACACGCATGGCATTTCGACTTCTTGGCCATCCACATTTTTCTTTTGTGTAAGGGCTGCACCCAACCCTTGTCTACTGGCGTCAGTATGAACAATAAATGGCATGTACAAGTCAGGCATCTTCATTGTTTCAGCATTCGTAAGCAGGTCTTTTATTGCGTCAAATGCTGCTTGATGATGCAGTTCCCAATCGAACTCCGCATCTTTCTTCAAGAGAGGCCTTAGTGGTTCTGCCACTGTGGCCAAATTCTTGATTAGGCGGTGAAAGAAATTCACCATGCCTAGAAATCTTTGTAATTCCTTAAGATTGGTAGGAGCCGGAAATTGCGTAATTGCAGCGACTTTTTTAGGGTCTACTGCAAGTCCTTCTACTCCTACTTTGTAGCCTAGAAAAATTAATTCCTTTCTACAGAGATGCGTCTTGCCAGGATGCGCATGTAAATTAGCTTCTGCCAATTTTTTAAACACTATATCTAAATGTTTAATGTGTTCTTCGAACGATTTGGATACAACAATTATGTCATCCAAATATGCCCATGCAAATTTTCTGTAAACGTCACCCAAAACTTTTTCCATCAATTCTTGGAAGGTAGTTGGTGCGTTTACTAATCCGAAAGGCATGACTAAAAACATTAGTCTTCCCATTGGGCTCCAGAAGGCAGTTTTTTCTCTGTCTTCAGGTCGCAATTCTATCTGCCAATATCCCTTGGTCAGATCTATAGTACTGACCCACTCGAATTCTCCGATTTCTCGCAGAATTTCCTCAATTGTTGGCATTTGAGGTGGGTTGTACTTAGTATGTGTATTGATGGGGCGAAAATCAATGCACAAGCGTGGGTCGTTTCCTGGTCGCATGACTAGGACTGGCCGCATTCCGTAATCGCCTTCTGCTTTGACGACCACGCCTTTGTCAATCATGTCTTGACAAAGTTGTCTGATTATTTCCCTTTTTTGAGGGTTTATGCTCTTAAAGGGGACACGGATGGGTTTCTCCGTGTCAAGCTCAATTTTGTGCTTAACCAGGTGTGTTTTACCTGGATCTTTAGAAATAATCCTTTTATGTTTGGATAACATTTTTTCTAATAATTTGGATTGATCCAAATTTAAGTTAGCTTCTTCGACTAACTTCTGGATGAAATTCTCTTCATCAATTTTGCCTTGAGTTACACTTGCAGCGTAAGCTTTTGCGAAAGTCACAAATGAGGAATCGGGTTCCTCTATCTTTTCCAAATACCGTTCCAACAATGCTTGTGGAATGTATGGCAAATCTGCATCAACAGGTTGCGTAAAATTCCAAGACATCGTCTGTGGATTAGGTTGGATTTTTAATTTATTCATAAAATCGCAACCCAATAGTACCATTGGATACTTATTTGGTATTACGATGAACGGATGACGTAACGTGCCATGTGTCCATCGAAATGAAAGATGGATGGTTCCATCTGGAGTGACTTCTTCACTTGCCGTCGTAACTCTGACACCAGGTCCGATAGGTCGTAGATATTTTTCTAGACCTAATTGATTAATAACTGAAGTGGCTAGGAAGCTTTTATTTGCTCCTGAGTCCAACATTCCAGTTATTACACCTTTTAACGTTTCTAACTTTAACGTCGGAAGGTCTTGGCTGTTTGGTATTCCAGCCAGTTTGCACTCAAACTTGCGCAATTTATGATGAACTGTAATTGGAGGCTCCAAAGGCAATTCATCTAATAACTCATTGGTATCAAGAGTTGTAGCTGCAAATAACTTAATGCACTCCTCAATTCCAGGTGTCTCTGGAACTGAGCTTGGTCTATCGTCTTTAACTTCGACTTTATCTTTAATATTGGAAGTGTCTTCTTCAGTCGGAGTTTCGCCGACAATCTCCTTTTTTAACTCAAGAGATTCTTTTTCTTTTAGTTCTGTTTGACGAATTAATTCATCAATAACTTCTCCAACATCTTCCATTATCTTCAGATTTTCATTCTCTGATTCCGATTTCGGAGGTGACGCAGCGTCCACTAGACCTGATGGATCTGCGTCTACAAGTTTTTTCGAAACATGTCAGTTATGATCTTGACTGCTTTTTCAAACTCAGCTGTTGACACTGGTTTGTCCTTTTTAGAGGAAGGGCAGTCTTTTTGCCAATGCCCTAATTTTTTGCATAAATTGCATGGATCAGTGGCAGGCGATTTCTTTTTTGTTGCTGCTGGTGAGGCAGAACGAGAACGAGCGTCATACCGGCGCTCAGGCGACACCGCAGGTGACTTTGAATTCCTTTCGGTATTCACCTTTGATGCGTCAAAAGAAACATTTTTTGGTTTCATTTTTGGCTTCCATTTGCCTGCAACGGGGTTATTTTTTGCTAACAACGCCGCTGCTTTGGCCAATAAAGCCAACGTCTCATCTCCTGCTTCCTCCTCCTCTTCAGCTTCTTCAGCTTCAGATGGCGGAGTTTCAGCTCCAGTTATATTGGCGTGTAACTTAGGGACTGAATGAGGATTTTTGACGTCCTTTTTGGAAGATTCTTTTTTCGAACTCTTCCCTTCCACTTCGTCTAGAAAGTCTTCGTAACTAGGTGGCTGCAACAATTTCAAACCATTAAAGGTTTCATTGTTTTGCTCAGCGAGTCTTTTCTCTCGCTTTAAGTACGCTGACCTTTCGCTATCTGTAAGGTAAGCTTTGTACTTTTCGTCAATGCGCAATTGATTGACCTCCATGAACTCGTTTAACTCGGAGAATTTCCCCGGGTCGGGAGCGTCCGACATCATCAGAATATTTTTACTATATTCTGTGAGACCAGCTCTAAACTGATCGTCTGCTGTTGCGTCAGTAACGGCATGTGGCATTCTGCCAAGCAGATTCTCTGCTCTTAGCATGTACGAATGTAAGCTTTCGCCTTTTCGTTGCTTAAGACATCTCCAGAGCGTCTTGATGTCTTCGCTCGATTCACCAAATTTAAACATAAATTGTTTAACGAAGTCATCCCACTTCGTGAAGTCTTTCCTGCGAAACCACTCCTTGACATCGCCAACCAGTATTCTTGGTACTAGATGGGCCAATGCACCTTCACAGCCAAAACTGTGAACCTTGCCTAGTTCAAATATTTCCAGCAAGAGGTTTGACCCTGCTTGCCAATTTCCATTATAGGCATGTGGGATAACTCGATCCCATCTAATGAACTTTTCATCTGTTGTTTGATGAGTCCATTTATCAGAAGTAAATTCATTTATTTTTTGCAAAATAATTTTATCCCTTCTGCTTTTTCGCTGTTGTTGAGCATTTTGCCTCAACAACTGGTCAATCTCATCTTTCGTGTAAAAATCGGGTCTTTGAGTTCTACTACGTGTTCTGTGACGAGATCGCCCTCTCACACTGGGATGTGAGGAATCTGTATCTGACGCAGATTCATGATTCGGATTTGGCGGCGGATCAGGGTCCGGAGGATCGTCGCCATCTGGCGGACGACGGTCTCCATTTGGTGGTCCCCTTCCATTTCGATTGCCATTCGAATTGTGGTCACGTGAGTGGCCACCTCCATGTCCATCTGAACTGTCTCCACCTGGTGGGTCACCACCTGGCGGATTTCCACGGTATCTCGGCCCATCACGGATGTCGTTATGACAATCTCGTTTCGGTGAGCCTTCTCGCGGATTATCGTGTGACCGTCCACGATCGTGTGGTTTCTCACGTTCTTTATTCTTTTTCGCCAGCAATCCAATTAATTGGTCACTATTGCTAAAGAATCTATCCGAATTTTGCGGAACTTTTGGGGAATGATATTCGGTCGGGTCGGGTTGTCGCTTTCTCTTTTTGCGACTGTGATGACTATTACGGCTTCCACGACTACTGTGTGAGTCATCACTGTCAGTCCAACTTGATTGCCGACTGACTTTTGGTTTAGCTGATGTTAAATCAATCAACTCAGGTGATTTGGAAGCACCTTTTTGCAAAACTGGGGCTGGCTTTGCAAAATTATCTTCGCCACAAACGTCTTGTACTTTTTGTACGACTACTGCAAAGTTCTCTTGTACCGTCAATAGATCTGCGCGAAGAATTTCGTTTTCACGAGCTTGCGCAGCTAAGTCGGCACGTAATAACTGCTCTGCAGTACTTTGACTTTTGGCGGCTTGACCAGCATCAATTACGGACTGCTGTCGAGCGAGAAATACTTCATTTTCTCGTTGTGCTAATCGCTTAGCTCTTGCTGCTTGCTCTGCAGCATAATTCTCGTAATTTCGAGAAGTGGAGGGAATTACTTCCCTCGCTCGAACTGGGGCGGTTAGTTCGGCTGTCATTAAATTTGTGTTGGCTTCTCGCAAATTTGCGTTGGCCAATCTCAAATTTTCATTAGCAATTTCTAAATCTTTTTGTGCTTGATTTAGTTGCTCGAGCCTTTGTTGTTGCTCTTCGTCAGTAATTAGCCAGGAAGCTTTTTCCTGCTCTAATTGTAACAACTTAACATGGTCATTCGCACGTTGTTGTTTTAGTTCGGCATTTTGCTGCTGCATTTCTGCATGCATTCGCTCGAACTCTGCTTGCAAGCTTGTTCTGACGATTTCAACGTCTTTTTGGCTTTGTTTGCGAACCATAGCTTTGTGGATTTGTTCCACAGTCATTTCGCTAGTGACTTTTACTCCCTCGAGCCTAGCTTGCTCACGGAGTGCGTCCATCATGGTAACACGCACGGGAGAATAAGAAACTTCCATATTGGAGTTCTCAGAATCTTGCTGTGCTGCACCTTGAACCGGTGATGAATTCAGCGAGTGCTCTGCACTTGACGATTGAATTCGTAAATTCAAATCATCGTTTTGCGTCTTGGAACGGCCACTTCCAGTTGGATTGTTTAAGTCCAACTGGCCGCTGGGCGGGGATGGCTGTTGTCGCTCCAACGCTTGCGTGAATTCATTCACGATTAACTGTGCCGAGTTACAGTTAGCTGTTTGATCCATGGCTTCAAACAGTTCTTGTGACTCAGTCACTTCTTGATCCACGGCTGGTAGATCGATCGCCACTCGTCTCTTCGCCGGCCTTCCTCTCGGTCTCTTCTCTGAAGGAGTCGCCATTTTTCAATGAGGATAAAGAAAGGATAGAGAAGAAAGATAAGCAAGATAAAAATGGCGGGTAAATTTTAACTAACAAAGTTATACAATGACTATCCCGGACGGGCCCCCACGTGCTGCGATCCGGGTTTTTATCCACTTAATTTCTAATAAATTAAGCAGAAACCGCAGGTGAATGCTATAAAAGACTTACAATCGGCGGCCTTAAATTATCTAGGGGTTAAGTTTAAGGAAAAGAAATAAAAAGACAGTTTTATTAATAAAAATCACAAATATGTATTTATTCGTTTAAATTACAATGACTAGTTAAAAATATCACAATGGCGACAAGTCGCGAAATGAAATGAGCGGGAACAATGGAAGGGCTTGCAACGACTGTTGCAAGCTACAAAGCGCTAAAATGGCGCTTAAACAACACACAGTTGTTAGGCGAAGGCGAATTGTCTTCGTTTGCTGAACTCACGAACGATGGTCGAAGACGATGGTTCTCGTGGGCTCCTTCTACGGCTCGTGCGACGGCTCGGCGGCGGTGGTTGACGGCTGTAGGCGTCCGGCTCTCGTACGATGGCGGTGGCTGTCGTTCGCGCGGCAGCGACGGCGATGGTTCACGATCGTCGGGAAACTTCTTCTTCTCGTTTGCTGGAATTAGCTACGGCTAATTCAAGCAGAATTGCTGGCTTTGTGCTTTGGGTGGCACAAAGATAGCAGGTGAAACTGAGTTACAACGGTCCTCTATCAATACGTATTGTCGGAGCAGATATCGCAGTGATGTTGAGGTTGTTGTTGTATTTTTCAGAGTCCCGATTTGAGCCAAGGCGTGAGCCCAGCACGCTTCAATATTGCGCAGAAAACCTGCGCACTTAGCTCAAATGGGTGCAACTAGTGGTTATTACACCATATTGCACCATAACGGCTAATAACCGTTTTCACCCCGGACAACCTGGGGTGATATGTGCCTAGAGAGGATTTCTCCCCTCGGTCACATGATCTGACTTGGCGTGTGCCACAGTCAAATTAATTAGAAGACAATTAATTTTATCTTCTAAGTTGGTGAATATTTTGAGATCACCACAGGCTCGTGAGTCCAAAAACAAATGTCTGTCTAACTAGAAAAATATTAGCATATTTATATTACAAGTGGCATTAACAACTGGCTACAGATTACAATATTGTGGTGGAACATTAATAAGCAATCGTAAAAGCATAAAATAATTAGGGAAATCAGAAAAAAATAATTATTTTTTAATTTTTGCACCGATTCGCCCAAACCACCAAAATTCTAGCAAGTAGCAACCGGTTAGCGTAAAACATTGCAAACCGGCTGAATCCCATCAAGTTCTAGTTGTAGGTTGCAGCACAGTTGATACTGTGCCCTTAGAATTTTCAAGTCTGCTCTTTTCTTACAAGTTAGTATGTCCAAAACACAAGCTTCCCAAAAAAATCATCACATTTTCCTGTGTTCCTTCATCTCTGAATGAGAAGTTCATGTTTTAGCCACAGACCTCCAGGACAGGACTACGAGGGTGGAAAGTTAACCTTTGCAGGATGGGGTTCCTCTGACCAAGGTAATGTTAAAAAAAAATGCGTCCAAAACGAAAATATAAAATTTGTTTAAAAAGGTTATACTGAAACAGTGAAGAAAATAGAATTGACCATTCTTTTACTTGCAATTTGTATAAATGTTTATGACATAAATGTTTATGTTTATCTATAGCTTCAATAACACCATTCCCAACGTGATGATTATCAACAACAAATATTATGTTTCCTAAGAAAAAAAATTGTCTTTTTCTTTTGTAAGTGCAGGAAGCCCGACCAGTGGGCTCGACGTTCAGAATTTCGATGTTTAGTGTTAAAAATCTCGTAGGATGGTCATCGGATGGTGATGACATTCATTATTGCGAGTTTAGATGAGCAGACGAAAAAGTCAATAACATATACCAAATGTACCATCTAACATTGCAAAAACGAAAAATTACAATTTTATTTTAAATTTTCAATTGGGATTTCAGAAGAAAGAACCACTCCGTTATTGGCCACAATTAGGCATAATTTTTCAAACCAAAAATTTGCATTAAATGGAATAAAAACCGACTGAGAATTTAGAAATAGAGAAGTTTAATGAATATAATTTTTATCTGTGGCTGATCTGACATTGTGTTAATAAATTACTGAAAGAAGTGTATAATTAAAAGTGAAACGTGTCTCCTCTTAGAGTCAATGCCACAGCAGGATTTGTTTCCTTTATTCCACAAATTTTGCAATCAGGAAAAGTATAGGGAATTGCACATTCAAAGGTTTAAAAGAGCTAATGTTTTGAATATTCCTGAAATGTTGTCATATTTTATTGACAATCAAGGAACTATTTGAATAAAATAGATTGAATTAATGTCCTCGCGCTATTGTCAGAATTGGCTTTAAATAGCTGACAGAATTAGTACAATTCAAACCATTTCTCAACTATTCTACAAAAATAAAGCTAGTTCTGATTTTACTTTTAGCATTTGTTGTTGTCGTCGCTGCACAACGAGAAAATAACGAAAAAAAAAAATCCTTACGCCAAGCACCATATGTTCCTATTTTTCTTAGCTAAAAGGACTGAAAACAATACTTACACAACTAAGCATGAAAAACATAGCTCGACAACTACCACTAAGGGCAAGTTTTATTAAAATAGCCATTAAGCATTTTGATTAATTATAAACGTTTCTTTGTTTTTGTTTAGTGCCTGTTGCAGCAACCTAAGCTATGAAATATAAAATTCTGTTCATTCCATTTGAAATAAACAATTTTTGTTCACTTGATTTGAAATAAACAATTCTGTGTATTTGATAAAATTCATTTTTTTCCATAAAAAGTCACATTTTAAGTAAAACCTTATTTAAAATAAAAAATATAACAAAATAAAATAAAAACAAGGAGTTAAAAATCAACTCGAGTTTGTCCTTCAATAATTGAAAAATTATTTTAAAAATGAAAATACTTTTAAACACATTTTTAACTAGAAATTAAAAAACAAAAAATAAATTAAAAATTCTTACATTCTAACTGTGCTTTAAAATTTATTTTTTATCACTAAAATTAATTCAAATTAGCAATTTAAAAAAAAAATTCCAATTCAGATTACGGTAACAATTTGATTCAAATAAATTTGAATTTCCCTTCTTAAAACTGGAAATTGTCAATTGAAAGACAATGCAACTCAATTTCCTGCCCCCTTCTCGAACTTTATTGAAGGAAATAAACCGAACAAACCCCCCTTTGTCCGACCGAAGGATATTGATGACCCCCAACTGGAGGTGGTTGTAAAGAAGGGAAATTCATCCAGGATTACTTGGGGTATATAAACACCCAACTTGTTGAAGGGACCATTGCACACTTTGCACACTCACAGTTCACATCAGCAACACAGCTTCCTTTAACCATGAATTTCCATTTTCGTTTGGCTTTAGTTCTCGCCATTGCAACGTTTTGCGCGGCAGATGACGACACCACCCGCATAGCAGAATGCAGATCCCAATGCTTAGACAAGGTAAAGAAAAAAATAATAATAATTATAATTGAATTCTAATTTTATTTTACTCTAATCTAGTTTTTAAAATCAAACGATATTTCATTTGACACCGAATGTAAAACCATATCCAACTGCTTAATGGTAAGTAATTGCCTAAATTCACATTTTAAATTATTTTTACTAATTTTTCTTTTCTAGTGTTGGGAGAGTTGCCGAATGTTACAAGAGAGTTTCCTCGTTTGGGGCCCAATGTGCACAAGTACTCAAATATGCGTAAGTACTAAATTACTATAAATTTAAATAAATAATTAATTAATTTTGATGTTTACAGTTTCCCGGATGCCAACAAGCTTGTGCATTTCATTTCGGAACCAGTGGGCGAGGTGAAAGAGGTTCATATAATAATATAAAAATATATAAAAATAAGCACATTATAAACAAAATCAATTTTTCAAACCATAGCTGCTGTAGATAAAAAGATCGAAATAGCTGGTCGATTTCCACAACCCCTGCACGTCAAACCCGTGGGTAAAGACTCTATAGTGCTTAACTGGACACCACCACAAAATCAAACATCAACACCGTCAACTGCTGCAATAAAATTTGTTTACGTCGTTTTAAGACGAACAAGAAAAGACAGCGAGTGGACAGAAATAACACAAGTAAATATACGCTTAAAACTAATTAAATTAAATTAAAAAATATATTAATTTCTAACTAATTTCCAGACTAGCGACTTAATGGTGGTCGTAGACGGAATCACACCGGGCAAGAAACTCGACTTTAAAGTTATGGCTATCATCAGCAGCGGTGTTTTTGCAACGGCAGAAACAACTTATTTTTCCAACTTTGATGCGACACAAGATGACAATGAAACTGCATCGAATGTTAGTTTGCTCATTATTTCGCCCCAATCCTCATTGATACAACTATTTGGTCCATTTTGCAGAAAGTTATAAAGACCTGGGATGTAAGTGTATCGTTACAAAGCAACAAGGAAACGGACAGTGTTGATGCAACGGTGTCGTGGACGCCTCCTCAACCGGGTGAATTCATGATAGTTTGGAAAATTGTCGATAACAATTTTGCTGTAAAAGGGCACATGTATACTGACACTGCAACAGCGACAATTACCCTGGAAAAAGCTAGCATTTATCACATTTATGTAAAGAAATCGCATAGAAATCCATGGAAAATACATTTCTAATTTAAAAAATTATTATTTTCAGGTACAAATGGTGTCAACTAGTATAAAAAGCGAAACAATTGAAGTGGACACAAGTCGAAGACACCTCGACTCACCTCAAGTGAGCGCATTAACATCAGGTACGTGATAAAATAAATTTTTTTTTTAAATATTTTTTTCTAAGTTGATTTTATTTTTTAAATAGATTGCATGTTCAAGGACATTTTGCTGAGCATCTCTAGCGTCACATTAGGGCTCTTTGTGATGTTTGTCGTAATTTTTTTCTGCTTGATTCGGATGTGGAAATCTGGAAATTATTTTCCAACACACAAAAGAAACAGCGTGGCGCCGTTACAACTCAAAGGTTTTTATTTTTGTATTTTAAATCTTTACTGTTTTTCAATAACAAGTAGTTTCTTCTTTATCAGATGTTGAATATGCTAACAATTCTCTTTCAAGTGACACCATGCCACCAAGTGTTGGAATTATAGTGGAAAGTTTGGAAAAATTAGGTCAATCACTGAGCCCCGGGTTCACCGAATATGATTCCGAGGGTAAACGATTGACTCCTCCAGCGTACGAAGTACACGACTCGAATCCGGCAACTCCTCAAATGAACAACTGCTGTCAGAGTGCCAAAAGAACGACTAAAAACCATGTTTTTAAATTTTGATAAATTTAATATAATATTTTTTTTAAAAATGTACAGTATTCCCCATGTATTCATCCTTTTGTATTGTAATTATATGTAATTAAAAATTTTCTTTAAAATTATTTTTGTCTCTGTGGAGTTTAAAACCCAATTTCCGCTTTGGATTAATATATCCTTCGCACCCCAACTAACTCCCCCTTGACGCTTCACTGCACAGCAGAAGTAGAATTGCTTTGTTGTTGGCTAACAATTCTTTTCCTAACAGATTGGACTGATCCAATAAAAACTCAAAACTAAAGTGAAAATATTTGAGTGAATGGACACCAAAAACAGCCATAAACCATCATTAAAAACTGCAAAAACAGAAACCCCAACTACGGTAGTAGTTTTTGAAGAGTATTGCGTCTACAGTTCACGCCCGGCATCTTGATGCTAAATTCGTACTGCGTAACCATTCTGCGCAGACGATTTTCTAATTCCGGTTGTTATTTAGCAGTATAAACCTATTATTAGGCCTAATAATGTTTAATAAAGTAAATTTTACTTATGGTGTAACAAATCCTTTGTTGCGCCAGATTACACTAATTGCGCAGATTTCGAAGTGTGCCAGGCTCGCGCCCGCGCTTCGAACTGGATTCTTGAATCAACAACCAAACTAGAAACACACCGTGTCATTGCTCCGTGGATAAAACCCGAGTACTGATAGTGTTAGTTTGCCTTGATTCGAGACATCTTGTTTTCTTTGTGCAAATTGCACAAGGACAGCTTTCCATTGCGTTTACGCGTGAATTTAGCCGTTGCTAATTCGCGCACCCTCATCCTGTGTGGAGAAGTTCCCGCCGACGTAAACCACCGCCATCGCGCCGATCTTCATCGTCGCCATCGAAATTATCAGCATTCGTGCGATCAGGTTCAAATGGCTGGTGCCAATTGCCTTTAAAGTAGATCGCGTTCACCAATACCAAACGTGTAACATCATCCAGTATTGGTGGAATCAGTGGTGGAACCAAATCTTTGATTTTCGTTTGGGTTTGTTCTTCCACCCACTTATTAATCTCTAATCGAATTTTTTCAGCGTCTGAACCGAAATCAACGACAGTCGATGAAGTATTGTTCATCTGTTTTGCAGTGTTTTCTTTGGCGCCAGCTAGAGTAATAGCTAGCGCCACACTAATGCTGAGTGGACTGATAAATAAATTTTCATCATTTCCAGCTACACTTAGCTAAAAAAGTAAAACAAAAGAGAATTAGTAGATTTACTTTTGGGTTTTTCACACTTTTCGAGGGTTGTCATTTTACCAGGTAAAGATCCCAGGTGAATTCCAGCCCTCTTGGGGTTAATATACGGACGTTGGAATCGTCGGAATCGCCGGAATCCTCTGCCATGTTTGAGGTTTTGGCACTGTCAGATCTCCAATAATGACGCACGAATTGATTTCAATAGATAAAAGTTGCTTTTAATCTCCAGGCGTTAGTCAAAGTTACAACTTGTACGATAATCATTTAGCTTTTCACCAAATGTTCATCATGTCTCTTCTAAGTCTTCTTAATGTTCTTTTTGAATTGCTCTTGTTCTATCAATATTTTCTTTTTACATTTTTGCATATATTGTTAGTTGTCAATACATTGTATAATATTATTTCAGTTTTCACACGAGACACAATAAAAATATGCGATCATTTACATGTTTATTAGGATTAATGATTATTATTAACCGAATCATAACAAGCATTGATGTCAGTTGGTGCAGTTGTTGCAATTATATTGCAAAACACATGGCGCGCTTTCTAATGCGAGATTTATTTTATTTTTATCTTAAGAATTTTTATTTGAGGAAGCTAAAGTTTTTTCAGATTGCAACATTAAACCCAGCAATAAGAACTAAATTTTGGATTCGTAAAATTGTGGTATTTGTATATTTGTATGTGTTTGCTTGTATACTATACTGTATGCGCCAAAGTCTCGATTGAATTATTTTATAATATTTACATAATTTAATTATTCGTTACAGGGACGGTGGATAAGTCCAACCTGGTCTCGACGTTTTGCAGTACCTTTGCTCTACGTAGGTTGTGTTTCAAATTTTGATTTTTTAGTTGGTCACGAAGCGACATATATTATGATTGACAGCATTAATCCTAATAAACAAGTACATGATCGCATATTTTTATTGTTACTCGTGTGAAAACTGAAATAATATGAACAATGTATTGACAACTAACAAAATGATAGAACACGAGCAATTCAAAAAGAACATTAAGAAGAGTCATGATAAACATTTGGTAAAAAGCTAAATTATTATCGTACGAGTTGTAACTTTGACTAACGCTTGGAGATTAAAAGCAACATTTATCAATTCGTGTGTCACTACTGCAGATCTGACAGTGCCAACACCTCAAACATGGCAGAGGATTCAAGTAGCCTTGCAAGTAGCCTTGATTCCGTCGATTCCGACGATTCCAACGTCCGGATATTAACCCCAAAAGGGCTTGAATTCACCTGGGATCTTTACCGGGTAAAATGACAACCCACGAAGAGTGTGTTAAACCCAAAAGTAAATCTACTAATTCTCTTTTGTTTTACTTTTTCAGCAAAGTGTAGCTGGAAATGTTGACAATTTATTTTTCAGTCCATTCAGCATTAGTGTGGCGCTAGCTATGACTCTAGCTGGCGCCAAAGAAAATACTGCAAAACAGATGAAAGATGTCCTCAAGTTGGGATCATTCACCACCGATTCAGCCATTCACGAAGCATTCCATGAAATTATTGATTCTCTTCTGGGCTCACAGGATTCTGTCATAAAAGTACACATTGCTAATCGCATGTACGTCCACAATGATGCAAACATTTTGGCAGACTTCAGAGGCGTATTGGAAGAACATTACAATACTTCATCGACTGTCATTGATTTCGGTTCAGACGCTGAAAAAATTCGATTAGAGATTAATAAGTGGGTGGAAGAAAAAACCCAAACTAAAATCAAAGATTTGATTTCACCAGGGATACTGGATGATCTTACACGTTTGGTTTTGGTGAACGCGATCTACTTTAAAGGCAATTGGCTCCAGCCATTTGAACCTGATCGCACAAATGCTCATAATTTCTACCTAGACGTTAACAAGGCAGTAATGACGGATTTCATGCACATAACGGCTTACTTTAAATACTGGGAAGTCGATACTGTACACTGTAGAATAATCGAATTACCATATGTGGGAGAAACCTTTAGCATGTTTCTTATCCTTCCATACGCCATTAATGGGTTAAAGGCATTGGAAGAAACGCTTACCGTTAAAGATTTGAAAAATTTAATGAATTATACGGATTATACCAAAGTAATTTTGACATTACCGAAATTTAAAATAGAATCCTCATTATCTCTCAAAGATATTTTGAGTAGTATGGGTATGAGTGATCTATTCAATGAAAACGAGGCGAATTTATCAGGAATTACGGGCGAGAAAGATTTGTTTGTTTCTGCCGTTTTGCACAAAGCTTTTCTTGAAGTGAACGAGGAAGGAAGCGAGGCGGCCGCAGCAACAGCTGTAAGGGTTGGGTTCCTTTGCGGATGGGATGAGGAGCCTGAATTTAGAGCAGACCATCCTTTCCTCCTATGCATCAAAGATAATCGAAGTAGCGCTATCATGTTCTGGGGACGGCTGATTAATCCCAACCCGGGCGCTGCTGTGCAAGAAGTGCAAGAAGTGCAAGAAGTGCATGCCTACACCTCAAACATGGCAGTGTATTCCGACGATTTCGAGGATTACAACAATTCCCAGGATTCCAACGTCCGTATATTAACCCAAAGAGGGCTGGAATTTACCTGGGATCTTTACCGGGTAAAGTGACAAACCACGAAGAGTGTGTAAAACCCAAAAGTAAAAATACTAATTCGCTTTTGTTTTACTTTTTCAGCAAAGTGTTGCTGGAAATGTTGACAATTTATTTTTTAGTCCACTCAGCATTAGTGTGGCGCTAGCTATGACTCTAGTTGGCGCCAAAGAAAACACTGCAAAACAGATGAAAGATGTCCTCAAGTTGGGATCATTCACCACCGATTCAGCCATTCACGAAGCATTCCATAAAATTATGATGTCTCTTTGGGGCCATGATTATGCCATAAAATTACACACTGCTAATCGCTTGTACGTCCACAACAATGCAAACATTTTGGCAGACTTTAAAGGCATATTGGAAGAACATTACCGGTACCTTACTTCATTGACTGTCGTTGATTTCGGTTCAGACGCTGAAGAAATTCGATTAGAGATTAATCAGTGGGTGGAAGAAGAAACCCAAACTAAAATCCAAGATTTGATTCCACCAGGAATACTGGATGATCTTACACGTTTGGTTTTGGTGAACGCGATCTACTTTAAAGGCCATTGGGACGAGCAATTTGAAGGTGATCGCACGAATGCTCATAATTTCTACCTAGATGTTAACAAGGCAGTAATGACGGATTTCATGCACATAACGTCTTACTTTAGATACAAGAAGGACGATAATCTAAACTGTAGAATAATCGAATTACCATATGTGGGAGAAACCTTTAGCATGTTTGTTATCCTTCCATATGACATTAATGGGTTAAAGGCATTGGAAGAAACGCTTACCGTTTCAGATTTGGAAAGTTTAATGAATTATATGGACCGAACCAAAGTAATTTTGACATTTCCGAAATTTAAAATAGAATCCTCATTCAGTCTCAATGATATTTTGAGTAGTATGGGTATGAGTGATCTATTCAATAAAAACAACGCGAATTTATCGGGAATTACGGGCAAGAAAGATTTGTTTGTTTCTGCCGTTTTGCACAAAGCTTTTCTTGAAGTGAACGAGAAAGGAATGAAGAGAGAAAGCGAGGCGGCCGCATCAACAGCTGGAATGTTTACGTTAGATTGCGGATGCCATGAGGAGCCTGAATTTAGAGCAGATCATCCTTTCCTCTTATTCCTGAAAGATACTCAAATTGGCGCTATCGTGTGCTGGGGACGGCTGATTAATCCCAACCCGGGCGCTGCTGTGCAAGAAGTGAATTATTTTATGTAATTTTCAATGTTATTTGTACTTTATTAACCATTTATGACAAAATTATACTAGAAAAAGTATAAAATTCAATTAGCTTGTATTCTTTGTTGTTTTGCGTTTTCTTTTTTCTCAATTATCCACTTCGATCGAAACTTAGCACATATAGTATAAACAGAAACTTTGATAAAAGAAATAATCAATTTGGTACTAAAATAAACTTTAAAAAAAAATTAAAAAATAAACAAATATTCATACATTAAGTTGTCAAATAATCACCGTTAATAATCAATCTGTCAATCATAATATCTGTCGCGTCGTGACCAACTAAAAAACAAAAATTTGAAACAGAACCAAAGTAGAGCAAAGGCACTGCAAATAAGCCGTGAAAACGTCGAGACCATGTTGGACTTATCCACCGTCCCTGTAACGAATAATTAAATTATGTAAATATTATAAATGATTTCAATCGAGACTTTGGCACATATAGTGTACAAGCAAACACTTATACAAATATACAAATACCACAATATTACGAATTCAAAATTTAGTTCTTATTGCTGGGTTTAATGTTGCAATCTGAAAAAACTGCATCGTATAAGTCTACTTTCCAACCTTCTGATTAATTTTTCAATTCATTATTTTCCAAATTCCAAATAAACCAAAAGTTGAAACACACAAACAAACAAACAAACGTTCAAATCAAGTTAAATAAAAGCCTTTAAAAAGGTCCGGCTACAATTGTGATAAGAAAATAGATTTACCCATTAAACCATTTAAAACTTGTAGAATGTTTTATGAAGATAATTCGAGTGGTGATTCTGCGTATGGAGAAAATGATACTTATTTTAGTAACCCTTACCGAGTAGACTATTATTATGATTCGATTCACTCGATAGCTAAAAACTCAATATGTTGTCCTCGTGAATAAAATGATTTCTCTTATTTCTTGTTTGATTATTACTTTGTATTTCATGCAATTAGCTTGATCTGATCCCTCAGACCGAATTAGGTCAAGCAAGCCACGATCCGTGAGAGTCTTTAAGGACCCAGGTGGCGAAAACTACCTATTTAAGATTTGTGGTCGCACGTTTTTCGGTTCTCCTAGAAATTCTACACCTTCCTGACTTTTATCTGGAACCACAGTCATTCTTCTGAAGTAGACAGAAATTCAATTAGTTCGACACAGTATTGAAATCTTTAAATTAATCGTTACTTTACTTTATTAATTGTTTCTACGCATAGGCTTCGCCATTTCGAGATAACTAACCGCGATCTATGTTTGTTTCCGAGCGTCGTCTGCTTTCTTTTCATTATGCTTTCCTTAAAAAATAGAAATTCTGTGATTCAATTCATCATTCACAGAGAAATTGTTAACACTTACATACTGTCCATGGAAAAACAGTCCTTTGAAGAACAAAATCGAGCTGGACGAAATGGCTGTTTTCCCTTCAGACCGGGCGTAGCCGAGTCCACCCAAAAGTGTCCGGACTAGAAGGATGCCCTGAAATTTGAAATATTACTGAACTTATAATTTATTAAAAGTGTGTGTAAATTTATGCAGTCATAGCAACAGATAGTTTTTTTTGTCTTTTCTATATGTGTAATCTCGGTGTTCTGGATGCGATCCAAGTCCAAAGAACTCAACACAGTAATGTATTTAAATCCTGACGTAAACAGAGTTTTTTTTTTGTTATAGTCGTAATATATTTTTTAATTATCTTTATTGTAAAATGAAACTGAGTTTTGTTATAGAAAGCTTTTAGAAATTGTGACACTCACCGTGCAGTAATGATACTCTATACTTTTTATAATTAATACTCATTAATATTTTATTACCAGGATGTATAAAACTATAAATTCAGCAGAAATTAAGGCAAGCCTGTTGATTGCTTCTACTTAAGAATTTATGTAGAAGCAATCAAAATGTTTTCCTCAATGTACTTGTATGTACTCCTTGTACTTACAAGCAATTGAAGAAAACATTTTGACTGCCTCTACATAAATTCTTAGCAATAACTACAATTCATTTTTCAAGTAAGAAATTATTATTTCATCCAATAATCAACGTGGGTTTGGGACAAAACTGGAGAAGTCCTTGTCAATAAGTTAATTTTTAATTATCAATTGAATGAATAATAATTTATATACCGGTATTCTTCTGAAGACATTTAGTTGCAATGTAACTGGATTAACAAAATAAATTGTTTATCTTAAGTGGATAAGAAATTTACACTTTTGATTATTGATTCAGTTGGTGTTATATTGCTCAACTCACAGTTTTTGTACCAGGATCCTCAAAAACTTGCAGTAAGCTTCCCTTAATTTCCTGTTTTGACAATCTACAAAATTCATTCATTGTTTAGGTTGCGGAAAGGACAATACGCCTGTAGCCAGAATTTCTCACGGAGTCGATGCATTTCCAAATGAATTTCCATGGCTCGTGAGTCCAAAAACAAATGTCTGTCTAACTATAAAAATATTAGCATATATATTACAGGTTGCATTAACAACTGGCCACAGATTACAATATTGTGGTGGAACGTTAATAAGCAGTCGTAAAAGGATAGATCGATTGGGGGAATCAGAAAAAAATAATTATTTCTTATTTTTTGCACCGGTTCGCATCCATATTATTTAACTAAAGGACCTGAAAATTGTTCCTAAACGCGGAAGACCTTATACCAAAACAGCATATTTGACCCTTACACATCCAAGGATTAAACCTTTTTTAAAAAAATTTTAGTAGTAAAATAAAGTGATTCTTTTACGATGCTTTTATAAGTTTTAACAATCACCGTGCAGTAATGATATTCTGCACTTTTTGTATGTAATCCTGGTAATAAAATGTTATTACATACACAACATGACTGTCAAACATGACTGTCAAATTTATAAAAGCGTTGTATCCTGGTAATAAAATATGCGTAAAGGTATAAATATATCTGACTTTTTCCATCACAATTTAAGGACAAAATGTTCTCATCAAAGGCAGGTATTATATTTGCCATAACTACGATTCATTTTTCAAGTAAGTAATTATTTCTTCCCAATAACACATACAGGCATGGAAAAAAAGTGGAAATTTGTCTAGTCTAAAAGGCTGTCCGGATAGGAATGGTCATTTAACAGTATAAATTGGGTCCCAACAAACCAGTCCATAATGTATCTCTCGCACAATCTATAGTGTAATTGTTAATTGTCAATTGATATTAATAGTTCATTATTCTTGTCAAGATTATAGCATTAGAAACACATTTTGTAGCCTTTCTGCACTTTGCGCTGATAATTTCTTCTTGAATGCAAGCAGAAATATCAGCACAAGGTGCAGAAAAGATATTATTGGTGTTATATTACTCAATTTACAGTTATCGTACCAGCACCCGAAGAAACTTGTAGTAAGCTTGTTGTAATTGGATGTTTAGATACGTAATCTACAAACAACATTCATTTTTTAGTTTGTGGAAAGGACAATAAACATAAAAATAAAATTGCTTACGGAAAAGAAGTATTTCCGAATGAATTTCCATGGCTCGTGAGTCTAAAATCAAACGTCTATCTAGCTAAATGTTAAAATATTTCTCTTTTTATATTGCAGGTGGTGGTAGAAACACCAAATCATTGTTGTGGAACACTAATAACAGATCGTAAAAGGATAGATCAATAGGGGGAATCAGAAAAGCACAAAAACTAGCTTAAGAACGGATAGATTTGTGAGAACATTCATGGTTTGCCATCTGTGAATGTTTGATTAAAAAACAAAAGAAACTACTTGGACTCTGAGGAGTTCTGATCCTGAACCTGAGCCGGGAATCAAACACAAATCCCAAAAAGAATCACGAACCATAACACACACTGTTCTCAACCAAAGCAGGACCTTTCAGCTATTTGCTTTAAAAAAATCTTTGTAATGTTTAGGGTGGATAGAATAGGCCACGACTTAAGTACTTGCATCAGAGCGGATGTGTGAATCTGTCGATCGAATGTAAATCCGTCCGCGTATTAATTTACTTCTGCTCTTTAGTGGTATTTGTTACTATGCGGTGTGTCGAACACAAATAAGCAAATAAGCACTGAGCATGTTGAAATGACATTCCTATGTTTAAGCAAATAAAAGTACAGTAAACCACTTTCTCATTTTCTGATTCCCCTCTTTAGTTTTTAAATAGTTACATGATTTTTTTTTCATTTAGAACATGTCCTTACGGCGGCACATTGTCTATACGGGTGAGTAAGATAGGAAACCCAAAAAAATTATCAATTGAGCCATATATTTTGCTGCATCGGCACTTCCCATTGGTTAAGAAGTGCCAAATGACATTGTGTTACTAGATAGCCCAGGACTAGCTAGTGCATCCACCCCCCCCCCTCCCTGAACCACAGCCCTGTTTATAAATCTAGAATGGGAAGCTTTTTTTCCTGTATTGCACATTGCACCCCCAATCCTGCTAAAAAAAATATAGCTACTATTTAACCTCACTTGTCGCACTGAAGGCACAAGGTGTTTGTTGACCAACTTTATAATGTCCCCTAAAAATGTAAATGCGAGATGGCAGTTGTCCACCATTTGCCGGCCAGATTAATTGTCAAGTTAAACATAGACATCCCTTGGCCCTTTTTACATCCATAATAAGTTTTAAGATTCATATTTATCACTTGTGACAGGAAAACACTAGAAGCCATTCGCGTTCGCATTGGCGTCCATAATAGAATAACCAAAAGAGGATTGGTACGAAATGCCAGCGATAAAATTATTCACCATAAATACAAACCAAATTTAAGCAATTATGATATTGGGATAATCAAAATGAGTAAAAAGGTCGAGTTAAGTACCACTTTGTATACTCCATGCTTCCCCATCTCCATACCAGAAGAGAACTACCACAGTGGCAAGGCAACCATTGCAGGATGGGGTACCACCGAGACAGGTAATGTTAAGAAAATATATTACTCAGTACTTAAAAAATTAAAGTATAAAATTTGTATTTTTAATTAAAAAGGGCATTCTGAAACACCAAATAAAATAGAATTGGATATTAAACCATATCAAAAGTGTACAACTCTTTTACAGCATTTGCATTCAGCGATAATTTGTTTAGAATCGACCATACAAGGAGGAGAACCATGTAAAGTGAGAATAATTTTACTTCTTGATTATAATTAGAAATATAAAACACGTAACCAACTTTGTTTGATTTTGTAGGGCGACTCAGGATCGCCTTACATGATTAAGGACCATGGACGATGGAATATAATCGGAGTACATTCGGGTCGTCCTAATAAAAATGCGACATGTGGAAAAGGTTTTAAAAGGGAACTATTCGGTGCACGTGTTGACCTTTACTACAAGTGGATTACTAAGAAAACTGGAAAATCTGTATTTGTCCTCGTGATTAAAATCGTTTTTCTTATTTCTTGTTTGTTTACTGTTGTGTCTTTACTGAATAAGAGTCCACTTTAAATGCTTCTAGCTTTAACTGATGAGGGAACACAGGTTAAGGTGGGTTCACACTTGTGTTCACACTAGACGCAACGCAAGAAAACTGACGCAACGCAAGCTGCTTGCGTCCAAAAATTCTTGACCTTGACGCCAATTCCTGCTTCAACTCCGAGTTGAACTAAGCGACGCAACGCAAGGAAAGGTCTTGCGGCCAACCAATCACGATCGACTTCAACTCTCGTCGATTCACGTTTGGTTGGTGAGACTTTACCACATGGAAATTGTTTTTAAAAATGGCGGCGGTTCAAATCAGCATGGCTAGCGGTGAATTTAATCGAATTTAATCGAGTTAGTTCGTGCCAGACCAATAATCTGGCAAACAAATTTGGCTGCTAGCGTGGTTAATTCTTGCAAACAGGCCGCCATTTTCGGATTCTGGAACTAGTTCTAGAACTAGATCCAATTCCAGGTTTCATTGAAACCATTCGATTGGCCAGACGCAGCATCAATTGTTGCAGCTCTGTTCACACGTGCCCTACAGTGTGAACAGACTCTGCGTTGCGTTTGATTACTTTTTCCTTGCGTTGCGTTGCATCGCCCCTAGTGTGAACACAAGTGTGAACCCACCTTTACACTTCGGAATGATCATACATAAGTGAGTGATGACTTTGTCATCTTAAGGTTACATACTACATTACTCAATTTACAGTTATCGTACAAGAAAAAAACGAAAAATGTAGTAAGCTTCTTTTAATTGCATGTTTTGATACGTAATCTACAAAAATCATTCATTTTTTAGTTTGTGGAAAGGACAATAAACCTAAACTTACAATTGCTCATGGAGAAAATGTATCTCCGCATGAATTTCCATGGCTCGTAAGTCTAAAATCAAACGTCTATCTAACTAAATGTTGAAAAATTTCTCTTTTTATATCGCAGGTGATGGTAGAAGCACCACACCCTTGTAGTGGAACACTAATAACAAATCGTAAGGATAGATCAATAGGGGGAATCAGAAAAGCACAAAAACTAGTTTAAAGGTGGATAGATTTGTGAGAACATTCATGGTCTTTACTGCCATCTCTGAATGTTTGGTTAAAAAACAAAGGTACTACTTGGACTCTGAGGAGTCCTGATCCTGAGCCGGGAATCAAACCCAAATCCCAAAAAGAATCAGGAACCATAACACACACTGTTTTCAACCAAACCGACATATTATATAAAACAGAATTTTTTCAAAGCAGGACCTTTCAGCTATCTGCTTTAAAAAAATCTTTGTAATATTTAGGGTGGATAGAATATGCCACGATTTAAGTACTTGCATCAGAGCGGATATGTGAATCTGTGGATCGAATATAAATCCGTCTGCGCATTAATTTACTTCTGCTCTTTAGTGGTATTTGTTACTATTCGGTGTGTCGAATTCAAATAAGCAAATAAGCACTGAGCATGTTGAAATGACATTCCCATGTTTAAGCCAATAAAAGTACAGTAAACCACTTTCTCATTTACTGATTCCCTTCTTTAGTTTTTAAATAGTTACATGATTCTGTTTCCTTTTCATTTAGAACATGTCCTTACTGCTACACATTGTTTACACGAGTAAGTCAGGCTGGATATTCACAAATTCCCAGACTCGATTATGACGCCACCTTTGCACCTGTAATCCGCATAGAGATGCTGAGAATGTTGTTGAGCAAGGCACTGGGGCAGCCAAGCAAAATCGACCCGTAAATCAGCATGATGTGAAGGCAGCCTACCTACACGCCAAATTAAAGGAAGAGGTATACATGATCCAACCGGAGGGGTACGAGGAAGGAAAAGGCCAAAAGATGGTGTGCAAACTAGACAAAAGTATATATGGTCTCAAGCAATCAGGAAGATGCTGGTACGAGAAGATGAAAAGCGTACTGGAAAACATTGAATTCAGACAGTCACCCGACGATCCATGTTTATTCATTTTGAAGCGAAAGATTGAATACATGTTTATGGGAATCTACAATTATATAGACGACGACATAACACTTTCCTCATCCGACAAATTCGAAGAAGGGAAAATTGAGTTGATAAAAGTGGAGATTGAGCTCGTCCTAATTGGACCATTGGAGTACATCCTAGGGATTCAAGTCGAATGGGAGAATGGAAAAATAATGATTCACCAGCAAAAATACATTGAGGAGACATTAAATCGATTTGGATTACAAGACTGCGATGCTGTGAAGACCCCAATGGATCCCAACCAGAAATTTGACAATTGTGAGGACAGTAAGGAAGTAGATCCAACACACTACCAAGAAATGATTGGAAAACTGATGTACATTGCCACATGTACGCGCCCAGACCTCAGCTACGGACTGAGCTTTTTAATTGCAAACCTCGTGAAGTCCATCTGGCAGCCCTGAAACGAATGATGAGATATCTGCAGGAAACCAAGGACTATCGATTGATTTATCAGAAGGAAGAGAGGAACTTGCATGGATTTCATCAAAGATAATCGAAGTGGCGCTATCATGTTCTGTGGACGGCTGATTAATCCCAACCCGGGCGCTGCTGTGAAAGAAGTGAATTATTTTATGTAATTTATAAAGTTATTTGTACTAGTTATTAACCATTTATAACAAAATTATACAAGAAAAAGTATAAAATTCAATTACCGTATTTTACCGAATAAGAGTCGCCCTCGAATTGTAGCCGCCCTCGAATAGTAGCCGCGACCAAGATAGGCGACTTGATATAGGAGCCGCCCTCGAATAGTAGCCGCGGCTATATACGTTCAATGAACGTAATAGTACGATATTGACCACTTTTTAAAATAAGAGCCGCCCCCGAATTGGAGCCGCCCCCGAATTAAAGCCGCAGCTCAAAGTGGCAGTTTTCAATAAGAGCCGCGGCTCTTATTTGGTAAAATACGGTAGCTTGTATTCTTTGTTGTTTTGCGTTTTCTTTTCTCTCAATTATCCACTTCAATAGGAACTTGGCACATACAGTATAAACAGAAACTTTGACAAAAGAAATAATCAATTGGTACTGAAATAATATAATTTAAATAAATATTTAAATATTTAAAAATTACGACTATAACATAAAAAAAATCTGTTTACATCAGGATTTAAATTTACATTACTATGCTGAGTTCTTTGGACTTGGATCGCATCCAGAACACCGAGATTACACATATATAAAAGACAAAAAAAAACTATCTGTTGCTATGACTGCATAAATTTACACACACTTTTAATAATTATAAGTTCAGTAATCTTTCAAATTTCAGGGCACCCTTCTAGTCCGGACACTTTTGGGTGGACTCGGCTACGCCCGGACTGAAGGGAAAGCAGCCATTTCGTCCAGCTCGATTTTGTTCTTCAAAGGACAGTTTTTCCAGGGACAGTATGTAAGTGTTAACAATTTCTCTGTGAATGATGAATTGAATCACAGAATTGTTACTTTTTAAGGAAAGCATAATGAAAAGTGAGCAGACGACGCACGGAAACAAACATAGATCGCGGTTAGTTAACTCGAAATAGCGAAGCCTATGCGTAGAAACAATTAATACTAGTAAAGTAAAGTAACGATTAATTTAAAGATTTCAATACTGTGTCGAACTAATTGAATTTCTGTCAATTTCAGAAGAATGACTGTGCTTCCAGATAAAAGTCAGAAAGGTGAAGAATTTCTAGGACCTTTTTAAAGGCTTTTATTTAACTTGACTTGAACGTTTGTTTGTTTGTTTGTTTGTTTGTATGTTTCAACTTTCGGTTTATTTCGAATTTGGAAAATAATGAATTAAAAAATTAATCAGAAGATTGGAAAGTAGACTTTTATGATGCAGTTTTTTTAGATTGCAACATTAAACCTAGCAATAAGAACTAAATTTTGAATTCGTAATATTGTGGTATTTGTATATTTGTATAAGTGTTTGCTTGTATACTACTAGTATATGTGCCAAAGTCTCGATTGAATTCTTTTATAATATTTACATAATTTAATTATTCGTTACAGGGAGAGTGGATAAGTCCAACATGGTCTTGACGTTTTCACGGGTTATTTGCAGTGCCTTTGCTTTACTTAGGTTGTGTTTTAAATTTTTATTTTTTAGTTGGTCACGAAGCGACAGATATTATGATTGACAGGTTGATTATTAACGGTGATTATTTGACAACTCAATGTATGAATATTTTTTTATTTTTTTAATTTTTTTTTTAAATTTTATTTCAGTACCAATTGATTATTTCTTTTGTCAAAGTTTCTGTTTATACTGTATGTGCCAAGTTCCTATCGAAGAGGATAATTGAGAGAAAAGAAAACGCAAAACAACAAAGAATACAAGCTAATTGAATTTTATACTTTTTCTTGTATAATTGTGTCATTAATGGTTAATATTAACTAGTACAAATAACATTGTAAATTACATAAATTTATTAAAACTTGTCAAATACCTTTATAAATATTACGGGTAAATTTTTGTTCACTGACAACAAAATAGAATTCCGTTTGAGCAAGAATACCAAAAATGAGAAAGGTACTCTGTTGCCACAGCAACGAGCTCGGTTTTAGGTGATCTAAAGTTTTGAAATTGTGTTAATATAAAAGAAAATTTTTAGGTTGCTTGAAATTTAATTTTTTTATTCAATAATTTATACAATCTGTGACTAGCTTCAATAGGTTTTACTTTTTTATCTACAATATTTTTCAACTATTTAATTATTCATTATAGTTTCAACATGTGGCAACTTAATATTTACAATTAGGCATGCACTTCTTGCACAGCAGCGCCCGGGTTGGGATTAATCAGTCGTCCGCAGAACAGGATAGCGCCACTTCGATTATCTTTGATGAATAGGAGGAAAGGATGGTCTGCTCTAAATTCACCGCGGCAAAACGTGATCATTGGTTCGGACGCCTCGCTTCCTCCCTCGCTCACTTCAACAAAAGCTTTGTGAAAAACGGCAGAAACGAACAAATCTTTCTTGCCCGTAATTCCCGATAAATTCGCCTTGTTTTCATTGCATAGATCACTCATACCCATACTACTCAAAATATCTTTGAGAGATAATGAGGATTCTATTTTAAATTTCGGTAACGACAAAATTACTATAGTGGGGTACACATACCGGTAAGTCATTAAACGTTCCAATTCTGAAACGGTAAGCGTTTCTTCCAATGCCTTTAACCCATTAATGTCATATGGAAGGATAACAAACATGCTAAAGTTTCCTCCCACATATGGTAATTCGATTATTCTACAGTTTAGATTATCGACCTCCACGTATCTAAAGACAGACGTTATGTGCATGAAATCCGTCATTACTGCCTTGTTATCATCTAAGTAGAAATTATCAGCATTCGTGCGATCAGGTTCAAATGGCTGGTGCCAATTGCCTTTAAAGTAGATTGCGTTCACTAAAACCAAACGTGTAAGATCATCTAGTATCCCTGGTGGAATCAAATCTTTGATTTTCGTTTGGGTTTGTTCTTCCACCCACTTATTAATCTCTAATCGAATTTTTTCAGCGTCTGAACCGAAATCAACGACAGTCGATGAAGTATTGTAATGTTCTTCCAATACGCCTCTGAAGTCTGCCAAAATGTTTGTATTGTTGTGGACGTACATTCGATTAGCAATGTGTAATTTTATGGCAGAATCCTGTGGGCCTAGAATAGAATCAATAATTTCATGGAATGCTTCGTTAATAGATGTATCGGTGGTGAATGATGATCCCAACTTGAGGACATCTTTCATCTGTTTTGCAGTGTCTTTTTTGGCGCCAGCTAGAGTCATAGCTAGCGCCACACTAATGCTGAGTGGACTGATAAATAAATTGTCAACATTTCCAGCTACACTTTGCTGAAAAAGTAAATCAAAAGAGAATTAGTAGATTTACTTTTGAGTTTTACACACTCTTAGTGTATTGTCATTTTACCCGGTAAAGATCCCAGGTGAATTCCAGGCCTTTTGTGGTTAATATATCTTGCACTTCTTGCACTTCTTGCACAGCACCGCCCGGGTTGGGATTAATCAGCCGTCCCCAGAACATGATAGCGCCACTTCGATTATTTATGATGAATAGGAGGAAAGGATGGTCTGCTCTAAATTCAGGCTCTAAGCAATCTTGCGTAGCCATTCCAGCTGTTGATGCGGCCGCCTCGCTTCCTTCCTCGTTCACTTCAAGAAAAGCTTTGTGCAAAACGGCAGAAACGAACAAATCTTTCTTGCCCGTAATTCCCGATAAATTCGCCTTGTTTTCATTGAATAGATCACTCATACCCATACTACTCAAAATATCTTTGAGAGATAATGCGGATTCTATTTTAAATTTCGGTAATATCAAATTTACTTCGGTTCGGTCCGTATAATTCATTAAACGCTCCAAATCTGAAACGGTAAGCATTTCTTCCAATGCCTTTAACCCATTAATGTCATATGGAAGGATAGCAAACATGCTAAAGATTTCTCCCACATATGGTAATTCGATTATTCTACAGTTTAGATTATCGTCCTCCCTGTATCTAAAGTAAGCCGTTATGTCCATGAAATCCGTCATTACTGCCTTGTTAATATCTAAGTAGAAATTATCAGCATTCGTGCGATCAGGTTCAAATGGCTGGTGCCAATTGCCTTTAAAGTAGATCGCATTCACCAAAACCAAACGTGTAAGATTATCCAGTATTGGTGGAATCAGTGGTGGAATCAAATCTTTGATTTTCGTTTGGGTTTCTTCTTCCACCCACTTATTAATCTCTAATCGAATTTTTTCAGCGTCTGAACAGAAATCAACGACAGTCGATGAAGTATTGTAATGTTCTTTCAATACGCCTCTGAAGTCTGGCAAAATGTTTGCATTGTTGTGGACGTACATGCGATTAGCAATGTGTAATTTTATGGCAGAATCCTGTGAGCCCCAAAGAGAATCAATAATTCCATGGAATGCTTCGTGAATGGCCGAATCGGTGGTGAATGATCCCAACTTGAGGACATCTTTCATCTGTTCTGCAGTGTTTTCTTTGGCGCCAGCTAGAGTCATAGCTAGCGCCACACTAATGCTGAGTGGACTAAAAAATAAATTTTCAACATTTCCAGCTACACTTTGCTGAAAAAGTAAAACAAAAGAGAATTAGTAGATTTACTTTTGGGTTTTACACACTCTTCGTGGGTTGTCATTTTACCCGGTAAAGATCCCAGGTGAATTCCAGCCCTTTTGGGGTTAATATACGGACGTTGGAATCCACGGAACCGTTGGAATCCACGGAATCGTTGGAATCGTCGGAATCCTCTGCCATGTTTGAGGTGTAGGCACTGTCAGATCTCCAGTAATGACACACTAATTGATTTCAATAGATAAATGTTGATTTTAATCTCCAGGCGTTAGTCAAAGTTACAACTCATACGATAAAACTTTAGCTTTTCACCAAATGTTCATCATGTCTCTTCTTAATGTTCTTTTTGAATTGCTCGTGTTCTATCAATATTGTCTTTTACATTTTTGCATATATTGTTAGGTGTCAATACATTGTATAATATTATTTCAGTTTTCACATGAGTCACAATAAAAATATGTGATCATTTACATGTTTATTAGGATTAATGATTATTATTAACCGAATCATAACAGGCAGTGATGTCATAATTTGTCGCTAGTTGGTGCAGTTGTTGCAATTATATTGCAAAACACATGGCGCGGTTTCTAATGCGAGATTTATTTTATTTTTATCTTAAGAATTTTTATTTGTGGAAGCTAAAGTTTTTTCAGATTTCAACATCTATTCGCATTCCGATAAGTGAGACGACTGATTCCATTAACTAAAGAAAATTAAATTAAGGCTTCCTAACACCGTATACTGTAAAGATTCAAACATGAACATTCAAATTAGTTTATTTAAAATATTATAATTTTGGTTAAAACGATAACAAAGTGAATGTAAACAACGTAAAAATAAGAATACCAGCTCATTGCAATAACAAAGAAGACGACGAATATATATGTATGTATGTATATATATATATATATCGATATAAGAAAAATAGAACATCATGTACAAACAAATTTATCGTAATGTAAAGAAAACTGTAACTAATTTGCAAGAAGAATAAACCTGGCTCCCGTACCAGATGTAAAAATTGGTTGATTACTTTTCATCGGCCGATTCAACACATACAATTACAAAGAAATTAAGAAATTTATTTCAAAGTAATAGCAAATGCATCTTTAACACTAACACCATTTCGATTTAACTGAAATTTATAATAATCAGGATCATCGTTGTCACTTCCATATGTGTAATGAACAACATCAAAAATAGATACATCAATTACACTTTTATCGTTTGCCATAACCACAAAAAACTCTATGTCACAACATACAAAATTCACTCTTTTCCAACGTCGTTCGAGCAAACCCTTCATAACTTCGAACATTGTTGGTAAAATACTCTCCGTGTCTGAATCGCGATTCACGCCCACCCGTCTATTAAAAATAATGTCTATGCATTGCAACTTCATTTTACCTCCAACAGGCCAGTTATCGTTCATTATTTTGAACACATTCAATATTTCAAAACTATCATGAATGTAAACGAATTTTTCAATTTCAAGTTTCATTAGTCCTTCCACTAAATATTCAGGGTTTTGGAATAGTTTAGAACTAATTTCTAAAATTCGAAGATTTTTACAATTGGATAAAAAACTAAACACAAGTTCTACGTTTGTACGTCTACGTGACTCTTCTACAATCTTTATATATTTAATCGAATTTACCGGTAAATTAAAATTAAAATTAAAATTCAATAAGAAGAATTCACTCACGTCACAAATCCTACAAAGCAAGTTTGTAGGCTCAATATTATACAACGTATCTCTCAAAATGCCATCAATTGACAGGATGTTAACGCAATTTCTGTTAATCAACGGTTGACTACAAATCACGTTGCAATTTTTAAACTCCAGGTACTCGTATCTCTTAGTTCCGCCTTTCGTAAGGTCACTTAAATCTATTACAGTACATTTTTTTTCACATCTAGTATCAAATGCAAAATGAAGTAAACAGCTAGAATTAGCAATAGCATTTAACAAGTCAGTAAGGTCCAGCTCTTCCGATCCTAAATAGACCTTCAAAATTTGAATTTTTGGCAATAATGTTATAATAAATTGTGTCTGAATCGGTGTTCTGATTTCGAGTGTCAACGAATATAGATTAATTTCACACATCTCTTCGAAGGGAACATAAATTTGATTACTCGTGAAAGCTTCATCGAAATGCAATTTTACAGAACACCTCGCCGATTTATAAGGCTCGATAGTGGATGCAATTTTTATTAGGTTTGCTCTGCTTGGTTCCATTGTAGGTATTGTAATATGCAGTTCATCTATATTGTTTGCGAGATGTGCAAAAATGTCGTGCAAATCTTCAATCCCGTCTAAAATGACCTTTACACATGGAGCATGGAAAGTTTTAAGAGACGGTGTTCGAAAAAAATTGCTACCGTGAACACACTTAATTTTCCCACATTTGATTCCATATTCGATCAACTTTTCAAACGATTCTACGAGAAGCATCGGACCAACAAACGTTGTTTTTAGAACCAACTGTACTGGAAGAAAATGGGTCATAACGGGGAATACTTCTTTATAAACATCAGCTGACGGACATTCTTTCATTAGCTGCTCAATATAACTAGGATTCGAAGCAAAGAAACAAGAAAATGAGCGCATCCCGTCAAATATGTCGCGCGAGTGCTCTTGAAACAAACCGATCATAAAACCCAGAACGAGAGATGTTCCTCGACTTGTGAAGTAATGTTGCACCAAGGCCTTCAAAATCTTTTCCATAAATTCATCAGACTCGTTGGATTTGTATTCCCTCCACACGTAATAGGCAGCGGAGAATTCTAAAATCGACAAATGAAACACCTCGTAATATTGGTTCGATTTAAAACGAATCACTTGTTTGTGGTTGCACAGGAATCCAACTTTGTAAATCTGTTCGGTTAAACGGTCACTTTTAAACTGCAAATTGTTTTCAAGGATGTGTTGGAGAGACAATTTTCCAAACTCTTTTATCACCTCGCGTAAATCGTTTGATGATGATTCGCAATCAAAGAGATCAAAACAATCTTTGATTGGTATTTGATTCCTTAAGCAACTGTGCTTGATTATGCAATTAAAAAGTTTCTTATAAAGTTCAGTTGCTGTTGATAAAGTCTCCCCGTTTTCTTCTTCAGTATTCACGATAAACGCCAACAGAATTAAAAACAAAGGACAATCGAATAATTGAGCGCCACTGACTCTTGATTTTAGATTGGCAACTACATTATGCTTGACACTTTCGTCCACCATAATGAACTTTTCTAAAAATTCCATCTTCTTTTCATCATTTTTAATTCCGAATATGGATATTTTCTTATTGTAAAAGCTGGACTGCCTGTTCATTCCTTGAAACAGATGTTTGTGCTCATCTTTAGTCAATGTGAATAGTCCAGTTCGGCACGTTATTAACATTGTCACTTCAATATATTTTTGTTTGTATAGTAGTTTAAGAATGGGTGTTCTGTCTTCCACCGACAGCTCGTCCAATCCATCAAATATGAAAAGAACATGTTGTTCGTTGCGCGAAACTATTTCATCGATTTTGTCACTGTCTTTGAAGCCACAAATGCCGCCAATTGATTTAATCGCATCATCAACACTTTGCTGCTGTAATTCTCTGAGAGGAAGTAGAAAAACGAGTTCAAATTGATCGACATACCCGTGTGCATTTGCCCAATCGTAAACTATTCTCGTTGCTAACGATGTTTTGCCAGAACCAGGTTGACCCTCCATCAGAATTCTAGTTGGCCGCTGTAGTTCCACCGGATTAAAGATGTCTTCTTTTGTAATTGTTGCGCCAGATTCTCTAAGTTTGAGCTCAATAAAATACTCGTCGATATTTAAATCTTCTTCCTCGTCTAACCATACCATACGTGGCAAGGTTAATTCTTTGTAAAATTCCCGAAGTTTATTTTTGAAATCAGTGACATCTAAAATTAAAAATAAAACAATACAATTGTATGATTATTTTTGAAATTATCGTAACTAATCAAAATACCTTCGATTGTAATTAACGATTCATTTAATGCTGCAGGGATCACTGCATTTCCAGCGTGAAGTGCTGCAAATTAAATTGATTGACGTAGATAATTAAAAAAAAATTTTCTTTATTGATAACTAACCTCCAACTCCTTGAATTCGTATATTGTACATAGGCCCTAAATGTGTTTCCCAAAACTCAAGTATGAAATACGTAATACAGTCTACGGTAAACTCATTTTATAAACATACCTTGAGCACCATAATTTCTGTTGGAAATTTCTCTCTGGTCGGTTCCCTCGTCATTTACCGAAACACATTCAAGATTACTCATCGTTGAGAGGTATAAAATTATGTAATGTAACACTCCCTTGCTGTGTCGTTAAATAAGTCTACAAATGTTGCAAGTATCGTAGATAAATCGAAATCTTTTCACATCAAACGAGTACTCTGTTGTCAATCAGATTTATAAATTCGTTAATCGTACAATACCTGGTACTCGGATTGCTGACGATCTTGTTACACATATTCGTACATCACTAATTCGGTTGGACTGTTACAACTCCAGTATGTAGGGAGCTACGCCCAACATTTTCGTCAAAGCGAGAGCACTCGAAACCAAAATTAAGACAAAGATTATTGCCGCCTGCCGTTATCTGTAGGAGCGGCACATCACATCCTGTGGCGGAAATTAGTTGACGACGCTCAACTTAATCTTTAGTTGTGATAACCATTAGCGGGCAATGTTCAAACCGAGTTTCACAACGTAAAGTGCTAAAAATTAAATTGATTTTTAAATAATTATATTTTTTTTTTTATTGATAACTATCTGACCTTCACATCCATAACGTTGTATGTGGTATACTGGCCCTGAGAATATTTTTCAGTATGACCTGTATGATATACTCCAAATAATAAATACATTTGTAAACATATCTTGAGCAGCATTGTCCCTTCCTTGACCCTTCCTTTCTGTTCGGTTTCTCATCACTTACAAGTTAGCGGAACACATTCAAGATGACTCATCTTTGAGATGTACAAAATGTTGCCAATCAGATTTATAAATTCGTTACCGGTATTTATTCAGTGAATGATAAAACTGCCAAACGTTAAACGTTAAACACTCAGCCTGTTGTCGTCAGTGTATAGGAGCGCCACATCTCAGTCCTGTGGCGAAATTTAGTTGACGACGCACCACCTAATCATTAGCGCGCAATATTCAAACCTAATTTACTAACAAGTGAAACGGTGAAGACACCAAAACAGCATATTTGATCCTTATACATCCAAGGATTGAACCTTTTTTAAAAATTTTTTAGTAGTAAAATTCTTTTACGATGCTTTTATAAGTTTTAACAATCACCGTGCAGTAATGATATTCTGCACTTTTTGTATGTAATCCTGCTAATAAAATGTTATTACATACACAACATGACTGTCAAACATGACTGTCAAATTTATAAAAGCGTTATATCCTGGTAATAAAATATGCGTAAAGGTATAAATATATCTGACTTTTTCCATCACAATTTAAGGACAAAATGTTCTCATCAAAGGCTTGTATTATATTTGCCATAACTACGATTCATTTTTCAAGTAAGTACCGATAATTATTTCTTCCCAATAACAAATACAGGCATGGAAAAAAACTGGAAATTTGTCTAGTCTAAAAGGCTGTCCGGATAGGAATGGGCATTTAACAGTATAAATTGGGTCCCAACAAACCAGTCCGTAATGTCTCTCCCGCACAATCATAGTGTAATTGTTAATTGTCAATTGATATCAATTTCAATTGAGTAATTAATAGTTCATTATTTTTGTCAAGATTATAGCATTAGAAACACATTTTGTAGCCTTTCTGCACTTTGCGCTGATAATTTCTTCTTGAATGCAAGCAGAAATATCAGCACAAGGTGCAGAAAAGATATTATTGATGTTACATTACTCAATTTACAGTTATCGTAGCAGAACTCAACAAAAAATGTAGTAAGCTTCTTTTAATTGCATGTTTTGATACGTAATCTACAAACATCATTCATTTTTTAGTTTGTGGAACGGACTATAAACCTAAACTTAGAATTGCTCATGGAACGGAAGCATCTCCGAATGAATTTCCATGGCTCGTGAGTCTAAAATCAAACGTCTATCTAACTAAATGTTAAAATATTTCTCTTTTTATATCGCAGGTGAGGATAGAAACACCACGTCATTGTGCTGGAACACTAATAACAGATCGTAAAAGGATAGATCAATAAGGGGAATCAGAAAAGCACAAAAACTAGCTTAAGGACGGATAGATTTGTGAGAACATTCATAGTCTTTACTGCCATCTCTGAATGTTTGGTTAAAAAACAAAAGAAACTACTTGGACTATGAGGAGTCCTGATCCTTAGCCGGGAATCAAACCCAAATCCCAAAAGGAATCACGAACCGTAACACACACTGTTCTCAATCAAACCGACATATTTTATTATAAAGAATTTTTTCAAAGCAGGACCTTTCAGCTATCTGCTTTAAAAAAATCTTTGTTATATTTAGGGTGGATAGAATATGCCACGACTTAAGTACTTGCATCAGAGCGGATGTGTGAATCTGTCGATCGAATGAAAATCCATCTGCGCATTAATTTACTTCTGCTCTTTAGTGGTATTTGTTACTATTCGGTGTGTCGAACACAAATAAGCAAATAAGCACTGAGCATGTTGAAATGACATTTCCATGTTCAAGCCAATAAAAGTACAGTAAACCACTTTCTCATTTTTCTGATTCCCCTCTTTAGTTTTTAAATAGTTACATGATTCTGTTTCTTATTCATTTAGAACATGTTCTTACTGCTGCACATTGTATCAAAGGGTGAGTCAGGCTGGAGACCCAAATCATTTATCAATTGAGCCATACATTTCGCTGCATCGGCACTTCCCATTGGTTAAGAAGTGCCAAAAGACATTGTGTTACTAGATAGCCCAGTGACTATTAAGTGCATACACCCCTCTCCCTTTACCACAGCCCTGTCTATAAATCTAGAATGGGAAGCTTTTTTTCCTGTATTGCACATTGCACAATCCTGCTAAAAAATGTAGCTACTATTTAACCTCACTTGTCGCACTGAATGCACAAGGTGTTTGTTGACCAACTTTATAATGACCCCTAAAAATGTAAATGCCAGGTGGCAGTTGTCCACCATTTGCCAGCCAGATTAAGTGTCAAGTTAAACATAGACATCCCTTGGCCCTTTTTACCTCCATAATAAGTTTTAAGATTCATATTTATCACTTGTGACAGGAAAGACCCAGAGAACATTAAGTTGCACCTTGGTATCCATAAAAAAACCGACAAAGGATTGGAACGAAAAGCCATCGCTATTTTTACTCACAAAGAATACATTTTACATGTTGGCAATGATATTGGGATAATCAAAATGAATAAACGTATCGAGTTCAGTACCACTATGTGTCCTCCATGCTTCCCCAAACCAGGAGAGAAATACGAGGGGAAAAAAGTAACCATTGCAGGATGGGGTGCCACCGACAAACGTAATGCTAAGAAAATATATTGCTCCGTACTTAAATTAAAGTATAAAATTTGTATTTTTAATTAAAAAGCAAACAAGCCTGCTCAGACAGTGCGGAAAATAGAATTGAGCATTTTAGCATATCAAAAATGTACAAATATTTATAAGAAGTTGGATAAAAACATACCGGTAATATGCTTAGAATCAACCGTTGAAGGAGGAGAACCATGTGGAGTGAGAATAATTTTACTTCTTAATTATAATTAGAAACATAAAAAAGTAACCAACTTTATTTGATTTTGTAGGGCGACTCAGGATTGGCTTACATGATTAAGGATCACGCACAATGGAATATAATTGGAGTACATTCGAGTGGTCCTCCAAATAAGACATGTGGAACAGGTAGTAAGAGGGAACTATACGGTGCACGCATTGACCATTACTACGGTTGGATTAATTATTTTGTCTTCGTGATTAAAATCGTTTTTCTTATTTCTTGTTTGTTTACTGTTGTGTCTTTACTTAAAAAGAGTCCACATTAAATGCTTCTAGCTTTTACTGATGAGGGAACACACGTTACACTTCGGAATGATCATACATAAGTGAGTGATGACTTTGTCATCTTAAGGTGACAGACTAACTCGTTTTCAATGTTTATCCCTAAAGACCGTTAATATCATTACATCATCATGTGTCTTAACACTACTACATCACATTTACTACTTTGAATTTCTGACATTTAAAATGGTCGTGATTTCTTAGATTGAATGTCCGTTCAGGGTAATAGGCCATGCAAGCTGCCAGTGGCATAGCAATCGGGATTGCAACTCGTGCGGTTGACAATCCTAGCGGACCTGACGAAAAAATACACCAAGTACTAAAAATTCCTACCTACGGCTCTGCTAAAAGGCTCATTATTAACCCAGCTTACACACGGATTCATTGACTTCATGTTACACCAATGCAAGCTGCAATCCATGACGACATTTTTTCAGAAAGTAAAAGCCTAATAATTCAGTTCTTGTACATAGCAGTTAGGTAGTTAGCTCACAAGTCAGTGTTATTGGCCCGATGTACCATTAAGTTAAAGAAGCTGCAGCATGAGAGCCCCATGATTAAAAAGCTCCCCAAAGTCCTGTGCACATTATTTGCGATAGTCGTTTGTAGGAGTACTCATTAAGACGAATATTTAATTCTAATCTTGCTAAAAGAAAAAAATAAGAATATAATGTATTTTAAAAACACTTGATGAATATAAGGGGCCGCACATCTACCGCGACTCAATTTTCCGCGAACTCGCTTTACCGCGAAAAAAAATAATTCGCGCTCGAACATCGGTTTACCGCGAATCGATTTACCGCGAATCGATGTACCGCGAATGAGAAATACCGCGAAATACCGCGAATATAACATTAAGCCCGTAAGAAAAAATGAATTTCTTTTGAAATTTTAATATTCAATCAGCGTATAAATAATTCATTCTCATTTAATTTAAGAAGGAATTTATGCCAATTATATTGTCACTTATTGCCCTTATTACATTTTTGCGGTTTGCAGGCTCCGTAGCTTTAAGATTTTCAACGCGACTTTGTAAATCATTACAAGCATTTTTATAATTATAACAATTCTCGTAACGTATCATTTTAGCTGTAAAATAAATCAATCAATAAATATGATGTAAACTCTGTAAAAAGTGGTTACAAGTAAGCATCAGCTGGACATTGGAGACACGCTTAATTAAAGCAGGTAACAGTTTATACGGTAAGTCACAAACACTGGTCACTTTAGCACAGCTTTCTGTGACTTTAGATCCCACGGCATAATTGAATGACTTATTGACTGTGATTTGTAAAACCTTTGGGTTTCCCCAAATTTGGATTTTACCCTTTTTTTATAGCGACAAGGTTGTGTTAAGATGAATCAATATTTTAAAATTCTTTCTTTAAAAAACTTGATATTTTAATCAATCTTAATTTATTTCATTATGGACCCCCCTTTGGGTCCGTGATTTCACCATTCAGGTGTGAATAATTAATTTTGTAAAACTTACTTACACAAGAATGCGCTGTTTGAATTTAGCATCGAGATACTGGGCGCCAAACTGTAGGTTTTTTTGTCGCTCTACTGGTCGCGCTTTTGCTGTTTCGCGGTTCCATCTGGCCGCACTAACAGCAGTGTCGCTTCCAAGCCTGTCGCGCTTTGGCTTTGTCGCCGATACGCCACTGCTGTTGTCGCTTTTTCATGCCAAGTTTCGATCGAAGTGGATAATTGGGAGAAAAGAAAACGCGAAACAACAAAGAATACAAGCTAATTGAATTTTCTACTTTTTCTAGCATAATTTTGTCATAAATGGTTAATAACTAGTACAAATAACATTGTAAATTACATAAAACAATTTTTATATAAATTTATTAAAACTTGTCAAATACCTTTATAAATGTAAATTTTTGTTAGCTGACAACAAAATAGAATTCCATTTGAGCAAGAATACCAAAAATGAGAAAGGTAGTCTGTTGCCACAGCAACGAGCTCGGTTTTAGGTGATCTAAAGTTTTGAAATTGTGTCAATATAAAACAAAAATTTTAGTTTGCTTGAAATTTAATTTTTTTATTCAATAATTTATACAATCTGTGACTAGCTTCAATAGGTTTTATTTTTTTATCTACAATATTTTTCAACTATTTAATTTTTCAGTATAGTTTCAACAAGTGGCAACATAATATTTACAATTAAGCATGTACTTCTTGCACATCAGCGCCCAGGTTGGGATTAATCAGCCGTCCGCAGAACATAATAGCGCCACTTCGATTATCTTTGACAAATAGGAGGAAAGGATGGTCTGCTCTAAATTCACCGCGGCAAAACGTGATCATTGGTTCGGACGCCTCGCTTCCTCCCTCGCTCACTTCAAGAAAAGCTTTGTGCAAAAAGGCAGAAAGGAACAAATCTTTCTTGCCCGTAATTCCCGATAAATTCGCCTTGTTTTCATTAAATAGATCACTCATACCCATACTACTCAAAATATCTTTGAGAGATAATGAGGATTCTATTTTAAATTTCGGTAACGACAAAATTACTATGGTGGGGTACACATACCGGTAAGTCATTAAACGTTCCAATTCTGAAACGGTAAGTGTTTCTTCCAATGCCTTTAACCCATTAATGTCATGTGGTAGGATAACAAACATGCTAAAGTTTCCTCCCACATATGGTAATTCGATTATTTTACAGTGTAGTGTATCGACCTCCACGTATCTAAAGACAGACGTTATGTGCATGAAATCCGTCATTACTGCCTTGTTAACATCTAGGTAGAAATTATGAGCATTTGTGCGATCAGGTTCAAATGGCTGGTGCCAATTGCCTTTAAAGTAGATCGCGTTCACCAAAACCAAACGTGTAAGACCATTTAGTATCCCTGGTGGAATCAAATCTTTGATTTTCGTTTGGGTTTGTTCTTCTACCCACTTATTAATCTCTAATCGAATTTTTTCAGCGTCTGAACCAAAATCAACGACAGTCGATGAAGTATTGTAATGTTCTTCCAATACGCCTCTGAAATCTGCCAAAATGTTTGTATTGTTGTGGACGTACATTCGATTAGCAATGTGTAATTTTATGGCAGAATCCTGTGGGCCTAGAATAGAATCAATAATTTCATGGAATGCTTCGTTAATGGATGTATCGGTGGTGAATGATGATCCCAACTTGAGGACATCTTTCATCTGTTTTGCAGTGTCTTCTTTGGCGCCAGCTAGAGTCATAGCTAGCGCCACACTAATGCTGAGTGGACTGAAAAATAAATTTTCAACGTTTCCAGCTACACTTTGCTGAAAAAGTAAATCAAAAGAGAATTAGTAGATTTACTTTTGGGTTTTACACACTCTTCGCGGGTTGTCATTTTACCCGGTAAAGATCCCAGGTGAATTCAAGGCCTTTTGTGATTAATATACCGACGTTGGAATCCTCGGAATCGTCGGAATCTTCTGCCACTTCTTGCACAGCAGCGCCCGGGTTGGGATTAATCAGCCGCCCCCAGAACATGATAGCGCCACTTCGATTATCTTTGATGAATAGGAGGAAAGGATGGTTTGCTCTAAATTCAGGCTCTTCGCAATCTAACGTAGGCATTCCAGCTGTTGATGCGGCCGCCTCGCTTCCTTCTTCGTTCACTTCAAGAAAAGCTTTGTGCAAAACGGCAGAAACAAACAAATCTTTCTTGCCCGTAATTCCCGATAAATTCGCCTTATTTTCATTAAATAGATCACTCATACCCATACTACTCAAAATATCTTTGAGAGATAATGAGGATTCTATTTTAAATTTGGGTAATGTCAAAATTACTTTGGTTCGGTTCAAATAATTCATTAAACGTTCCAATTCTGAAACGGTAAGCGTTTCTTCCAATGCCTTTAACCCATTAATGTCATACGGAAGGATAGCAAACATGCTAAAGGTATCTCCCACATATGGTAATTCGATTATTCTACAGTCTAGATTATCGTCCTCCCTGTATCTAAAGTAAGCCGTTATGTCCATGAAATCCGTCATTACTGTTTTGTTATCATCTAGGTAGAACTTACGAGCATGCGTGCGATCAGGTTCAAATGGCTGGTGCCAATTGCCTTTAAAGTAGATCGCGTTCACCAAAACCAAACGTGTAAGATCATCCAGTATTGGTGGAATCAGTGGTGGAATCAAATCTTTGATTTTCGTTTGGGTTTGTTCTTCCACCCACTTATTAATCTCTAATCGAATGTTTTCAGCGTCTGAACCGAAATCAACGACAGTCGATGAAGTATTGTAATGTTCTGCCAATACGCCTCTGAAGTCTGGCAAAATGTTTGCATTGTTGTGGACGTACATGCGATTAGCAATGTGTAATTTTATGGCAGAATCCTGTGAGCCCCGAAGAGAACCAATAATTTCATGGAATGCTTCGTGAATGGCTGAATCGGTGGTGAATGATCCCAACTTGAGGACATCTTTCATCTGTTCTGCAGTGTTTTCTTTGGCGCCAGCTAGAGTCATAGCTAACGCCACACTAATGCTGAGTGGACTAAAGAATAAATTTTCAACATTTCCAGCTACACTTTGCTGAAAAAGTAAAACAACAGAGAATTAGTAGATTTACTTTTGGGTTTTACACACTCTTCGTGGGTTGTCACTTTACCCGGTAAAGATCCCAAGTGAATTCCAGCCCTTTTAGGGCTAATATACGAACGTTGGAATCGTCGGAATCTTCTGCCATGTTTGAGGTGTTGGCACTGTCAGATCTCCAGTAATGACACACGAATTGATTTCAACAGATAAATGTTGCTTTTAATCTCCAGGCGTTAGTCAAAGTTACAACTCGTACGATAATCATTTAGCTTTTCACCAAATGTTCATCATGTCTCTTCTTAATGTTCTTTTAGAATTGCTCGTGTTCTATCATTATTGTCTTTTTACATTTTTGCGCATATTGTTAGTTGTCAATACATTGTATAATTTTATTTCAGTTTTCACACGAGTCACAATAAAAATATGCGATCATTTACATGTTTATTAGAATTAATGATTATTATTAATCGAATCATAACAGGCACTGATGTCATAATTTGTCGCTAGTTGGCGCAGTTGTACCAATTATATAGAATTATATTGCAAAACACATGGCGCCGTTTCTAATGCGAGATTATTTTATTTTTATCTTAAAAACTTTTATTTATATGAGCTAAAGTTTTTTCAGATTGCAACATTAAACCCAGCAATAAAAACTAAATTTTGAATTCGTTATATTGTGGTATTTGTATATTTGTATAAGTGTTTGCCTATATACTATATGTGCCATAGTCTCGGTTGAATTCTTTGAAAAAATTTACTTAATTTAATTATTCGTTACAGGGACGGTGGATAAGTTATAGCAGAGTCTATTGACTCTAGTTGTAGTGTATAGAAGCGCCACATCTTAGTCCTGTGGCGAAATTTAGTTAATGACGCACCATCTAATCATTAGCGCGCAACATTCAAACCTAATTTACGAAGTAATTTCCAAGATTTGTCTAGCTTTAAAAGAATGATTTTAATTTCATTCCGCATAAAGAGGATATCCATTGTATATTAAAGTAAAAAAAATTTAAAAATTATTATGATGCGGTTTGTCATTTTAGATACCGTAATAAAAAAAAATCATTTTTTAAAACAATAAAACAACTTCGTTTATTAAAGTAGACACAAAGCATTTCTTTTCTGACAAAATGAATAGGTAGAAATTTAAAACAATCAATAAATTTTCCAACTTTCATAAAAGTACATATTTTCAATGATACATTCATTTTAATTTTTTATAAAATATTTTTAAGATGACAATACACGATTTTTGTGACAATTTATTTATGAAATCAGTTTAAATGAAAACAACATTAGCCGTAGGAACCACCACCAATGGAGCCCTTGTGGTGTCCACCACCACCCTTTCCATATCCACCACCTCCATAATCACTACCACCTCCTTTGCCATATCCACCGCCTCCAATGCTTCCACCTCCTTTGCCGTATCTACCACCACTGGAGTGGCCACCTCCATAGTGACCACCACCTCCTTTGCCATATCCACCACCACTGGAGTGGCCACCTCCTTTGCCGTATCCACCACCACTGGAATGACCACCTCCATAGTGACCACCACCTCCTTTGCCATATCCACCACCTCCTTTGCCATATCCACCGCCTCCAATGCTTCCTCCGCCACCATAACCAGTAGCCACTACATAAGTTATGGCTACAAATAACACAGTGTAAAGTAGAAGCTGAAAAATTATTTTATCAGTAATTTCCGTGTTTAAAAATTATTAATGGTCTTACCTGTCGTGCAGACATTGTGAAAATAGATGTTTTCTCACTGCATGTGCACTATACAAGCTGCTTTTATACCCTGAAACTGCTGATGTCATAGAGCCTTCACCTTTATTCCCAATTATGAGTTATGACATTCATTTTCGCCGGTATTCATTAGCACTTTTTTCCAGATAAAAGTTCAAATAAATCAAGGATTTTTTTCTACAAATACTAGTTGTGTAATTTTAAATGCGAGAAAAAAGTCGAGATTTAAATATTTAACCGATAAAACTGTTTTATAAACTGAATAAAATACATATGAATATACAGATTAACAGCACACGAATAACAAGTCGAGAAATTCATGTTTTTTTTATTTTCTACCGTAACCGAAATTATCGTTTCCATGGTCGCCGCCGCCGCCGCCGCCGCCGCCATGTCCTTTGTCTAAAATGATGGGGATGGGTTCCTGTTCGTAATCTCCTCCTCCACCGCCACCTCCACCGCCATTTCCACCGCCACCTCCACCACCACCACCTCCAACAACTCTTCCTTTTTCATGAATAGTGTGTTTGTATTCTATTTCTCCTCCTCCTCCTCCTCCTCCACCTCCTCCGTGTCCTTTCTCATCAATGGTGTGTACGTGCTCTAATTCTCCACCTCCGCCTCCTCCGCCTCCTCCACCGACTTCAACGTTAACGTATCCACCTTTAGGTGGTAATTTGTATCCGTAAGAAGATGCTTCGGTGTATAAGACAATTGTCAAGAGAAGAAGAGCAATAGATGCCTAACACAGAAATTTATTTTAATACACATAAAAAAAATGCTATGTTGGGTTTGGTATTCCACGAATATTGACAATTGCAATAAAATATCAAATATTGTGGGAAAATCCAACAAATTGTGCAATAAAAAAATAAGAAAAAGCTGTACTTACTTTCGTGTTCATGGTCAATTGAGTTGAATTTAAAAACTTGTTTTCCAGGATTTACTTGCTTTTATACACAGCTTCGAACCGAGTTAATGATATATTAGTGTCTCGTAATGCTACATGTACGACTAATACGTGACCAGATGCGCATTATTTACACTAAAATCATATTTTGCAATAATTTATACAAACATTTCTAAATTTTTTTTTAATAATTTTTCATTTTTTTTTAATCTAATTTGTGTAGTTTAAAGCTCGTTTTTCTTTTCTTTTCACGGTCACGTTTGTGGAACTTTGCAATCATCATCAAGGCTTGTTACTTTTTTAAACTCGTGTTAATTTATTAAACTTTCAAGGTTAATATTTTTTTTAGACAAAAAAAAAGTGTTCTAAGTGCTGCAATATTTTTACAACGTTTTCAAAAGAAAATAGAAATAAATCTATCTTCTTTGCTTGATAAGTATTGGAACAGCAATATTGTTTGTTTCTACGAAACTAATAAAACAATAAATTTCTCCTTTTTGAACACTTGGTTCAAGGTCTTGATCACTTTTTCTTTTCATATCACGTATTTGAGGTTAAAAGTGCTGGCTGCTCTAGGCGAAATGCATAGCGAATGATGTAATTTAATGAGACAACGAAACAGTGATATGCATTTAATCAAACATTTATTTCAATAAGAAACTCATCGATTTTATTAAATTCCATAATCAACCTGAAAAACTCATTAAAGTTCTGTCTTCAAATAGAAATCTTCCTTTAACGACGTTTGTTTAATTCTTTTCCTACTGAAGGTCGAGTCAAAGGATGTAATTAGTGAAAACAATACAAGGGTGAGAGAGTGAAATATGACTTGCCCGGCAGATTACCAGAGCATGTATGGGTGCAATAACTTTCGGTCGTAATTATACGACAAAATTCATTTTGAAATCACTTACACACACTTCCTGAGACATCAAACATACAGTAGCTGACCTTGTAGTGGACACTGACACTTTCACCAGGTAAGTTGCACACGGAATAAATCATAAATAATCCTTTTAATTAATGCTAAGCTATAAACAACTTCTCATTAGGTTAACAAAATGAAATTCTTCTTTTTCCACTTTATCGTATCACTTTTACCATCAATGACGCTTCAATACCTAGTGTGGCCATCCTCGAAAGATACATCAACTGCAAAACCCTCTGCTTTGCCACTTGTAATGCCCACACCCAATAAACCATTACCCCGACCTTCGCCCATAGTTTACAATCAACAAAATCCTCCAAGTCCTGCACCAATTTTAAGGGCAAACGACGCAGCTAGTAGTCATAATTATGCTGTGACTGCTGGTGGTTATGGTGGAGGTTACGGGGGTGTTCATGGTGGTGGAGACTATGGTGGTGGAGAAATGTATGGTGGAATAAGTGGATATGGCGGTTATAACAGCGGTGGATATGGTGGATATGGTGGAATGGATCAGTATATTGATGGATTATCAACTTATGCACCTAGGTTAAGTACAACCATAATGGCTTTGGGATTTTTGGCTTTTGGCGCTCAAGTTATCAGTTTAATTGTGATGGCTATTAATAACAACAATAACAACAATAATGGAAATGGTAACACTGGGAATGAGGGCACTTTAGGCGAAAGATTTACGAGAGATGTTTTGTCTTTGGATGATAATATTATACGTGATGGTAATGAAAGTTTAATTTGCCAATTAAAAAGTGAATGTGAAAGGTATTAAGTTCAGACATTTACTGTGTGTATAAAATAATACTGATTTTATTATGTTTTAGACACATTTATTACGGTCCTGTGCAACAACTTCTATTAAATCTCATGAGTAAAATTTGCCAGCTTCCGTTTCCTGCGTGCAATAATCGCAACATGTCGCAAGAATAGCAACTGGAGCGCCGCAAAAATAATCAAAAATCAAAACTTGACGTGAAACTGCTTTTTTGCCATTAGTTAATTGATAATGACGGTTTATTATGTAATTAATATTAAATATACATAAAAACATGTTGTGTACTTTAATATTTTTAGTCATAAAAATGATGTAACTTACAGAATGGAAGTTAGAATATAAATCCAGCATTAAAGATTAGCGCAGACACTGAAGTTCCTTTGCAATTTTTTTTTCTTTCGGACTCTACGTAGCGGGTATTTAAATATAATTGCAATTAATTTCGCTCTTACATAACTGACGGGTCATTATGGGATTAAGTAAGCCAAGCATGCCACGTGAATAGCATATAAACAAGCTGCGAGAGAGCAACACGATGATTAATGACTTGGTCTTGTCACTTGTTACAAGCAATGCGCTGGAATTTGTTTTATATCATTTCAGGTTTATTTTTTATTTTTTCTCCATGTGTGGTGAAATCGTTCTTTGCACCAAAGAAATCCTTAATGAAAAGTGCAAATGCTCTTCGATGGCTCAGAAGACACGGTAAAGTGATGTACTTAATTGAATTTTAATTTTAATTTTAATATTGTTTTTTTTTTTTCAAACTTACGTTCAGAGTTGGATGAGTCTTCTTCCACTGCTTCACCTTCCGATTCCACCAATTCTGTTGATCGTTTGACTCTAATGGCTTTTGGAGTATCATTACTGCAAATAATGCTGCATGCTTTGAATGAAAAGACAAACAAAGAAGCACAATTCGAACCGACGACGACTACGTTAGTTCCAGTGGAGGCTGATCAGTCAGATTATGTGAATAACGTGGTGGAAATGATTTCGAATGCAACGAAGTTTACAGAGAAAATGACAATGAATAATCATGTTTGTAGTCAGCGAGCAAAGTGCGACATGGAACGAAAATGGCGACAGTTAACATCAAGTGTGCGGTCAGTTGTGGAGAGATCTTTTAGGTAATTGAAGGGAATGACAAAATCTAAGCTATACGTAAGTAAAAATAAGTAAAATTGTTATTTTTCCTTTAAGGAATACGTCTTATTTGGATAAACCCATTTGGAAATTATCAATTCGTCCTCATAAAGATGTATGCGCACTTCTATATCCAGAATGTCCAATTTCAAAATATTCATCTTATTTAATGAGTAATTATTTAACGAGTGCTGCTAAATTAGGATAGTTTAGGAGGAATATTTATTTAATTTATTTTTTGTAATAATTTTTTTTTCAATAAAAGTGTTGGTTTTCATTTTCTAAGAAATGATTTTTTTTTTTTAGTGTATCATGACCAAAACATTAAAAATTGAATTGAAAATTAATCTTTACGCTCAATGGATACAGTAATAAGCGTAATTACATTTTTCTTCTTTTTTTTTTTTACACATGGCTGAACTTGATAAAAAAAATTGCTTGCTTTTGTTACCAAGCTGTTTTATGCGAACAAAAACACATATTTTGTCAATGTTTTTGTATAAAACTCAGCCAGTAAAGCTACTCATCATAAGACCATGCTGCCCCTCAGCTTTCCTGCATTGCTCAAGTGATAACGGCAAAAAGTTCTATATTAAAAAAATAATAAATTTTATTTTCTTGCTTTGGTTCAATTAAACTGCGATAGTGAAAAAAAAATTTAACAAACTTTATTTTACACTCTTACAATTTCCACTAACCATGCACACAAAAATATTAATTTTCAATCAATAGTTGAAAATTATGTTTTTCAATCGTTTTTCTTTTGTGACTTGTTTTTCTTTTGTGACTTGTTTTTACATTACACCACATCTTGAATTATAGTTTGGTACAACTTGTACATTGCATCGTAATCCAGTTTAATCGCCTTTTTGTAAAGAAATTGAGCTTTTTTAATATTTTGCTCCACTCCACGTCCGAGTTGGTAACAACGACCCAAATAGAACGCTGCAAGGGCCAAACCTTTACGATCAGATTGGTTTTTAATCGCTTGCTCTTCCACCTGAAACAGTCGATCGGACGTAACACTACAAATACAAATACAAAATTATTCTAAATTTCTAAATTTAATATTTAATAACATTTACCGGTTAGCTGCTTGAGCCGCCAAATTGAACATTTTCCGATAGTAATAAAAAGCAACTAAATGTCCGGCCGCAAATATGTTATTTTGTACCAATGCAGCATCTTTTAAATTTTGTAACGCTTTGATTATTAGCTTTTCTTTTCCCAGCCCATATATACACATTACAGCACGCGAAGCTGCAAATATTAAAATTAACAATTAATTTGCACTTTCTTTTTTAATATCTGTTAACCCTTTGATCCAGGACTTTTATTATTGTCCGCCATTATATGCCATCCAGCCGATCTGTCGACATCAAAATGCCACGGGTCCGAATAATACAAGCCCAATGCTGTTTGAGCTAAGATGCTGCCGGTCGGTTTACCTTCGTTGGCAGCTTCGAGCCACCACCTACAAATGCAATTAATTTATTGAACACGTACGAATTTGTGTAATCCTTACTTAATCGCTTCGTCCTCGTTCGTTATTACTCCAAACCCTGCGTAATATGAATATCCAACAAAATATTGAGCTGATCGAATCAAAGCTTCGGGGACGTACGATTTTTCAACGGGTGCAGTTGCAACTTTTTTCATATGCTTCACTGCACGTTTCTATATTTAAATAAATAAATAAATAAATAAAGTGAACAAAAATGAAAATCATCATTTACCATATCTCTTTTGATTTCCAAGCCATCGAAATAAATAATTCCAATTCGATAGTGAGCTTCTAAATCCCACGGTGGGCAATTTCTTAGAACTGTTAAAGCCTTATAAAAATTTTGCTGTTCAGAGAACGAAAAAGAAAATAAAATAAACTGTAAAAATTTAGAATGCTATTATATCAATTTTACATACGTCTGCAAAATAAAATCGACCTAGTGCAGATAACGCTCTCATACTGCCCGCCTCCGTCATTTTCAGCAATTGTTTTTCCAAATTCATGCTGGAGATTGGATTTGGATTGTTTATACCTCCAGCCGATAACCGTTCTACGCCCAAATCGTTTCTTAAAAGTTCTCTTTTCGTGGGTCCTGTTGTTTGCTCGAAGCAAAAGGAACTTGGGTCGATGGTTTCAATTTCAATGCCATTTTCTTTCTCAGTTTGAGGGTAATTGGTTGAGCTTTGAAGACTCGCTTTCTCGGTGTTGGGGTTGGACTTTGAAGAATTCTGTTGCTTGGAATACTTTGGATTTTCTTGCGCGGATATGGAGCCATTACGATGACTCGGGTGATCCAGTTTAAGTTCTATTTATGTATGTTGTATGTAACAAAGAAAAGTGTTTTTAGAAATACGAACAGACTGTGGAAAGTTTCCGGGAATAAACAAACTCTTCTTACTAGGTATTAATAAAAAAGAATTGTCCCGAATTGTCTCGGGAATTGAAATATATTCGGAGAATTTTCAGTTAACTATTGATTGTTAAACTTGTTTCTATGGAAATAATCTCGTCTCGTGACTGGCATAGATTATTATTTGCATCACGCGGTTAGATCAATAATAAAAGAATTTCAGTATTGGGTTATTGTGGGTTAAAGAAATAATACATTTTTTTGTTGAAACAGAGAGAAAGGAGGCAGCAAAGCCACTTGAATTTCATTTTCTGTGCAAAATGGCAAGGTGAATATTCGTTTTAATTAATGTAGGATTTGTGGGGATATTCGGGATGTACCTTGTCGAAGTACTGTAAATGTACGGTGCAAATGGTGATGATGGAAATGTAGTGAGGACGACGAATCATGCACACAAACCAGTTTGTTGTCAATCAATCGTCAGTACTGGAGTAATGATTCCTGAAATTAAAAAAGTAAAAAAAAATTACAAAAATTGAAAATTGAAAATACTACTAATAATAATTACATATAAAATTCAAATTAAGTTATAATTTATAATTTTTGAGCCTGTTTTAGCTCGAATATACCTAAAATAATAGAACAAAACAAAAAATACAAATTCTAATTCATAAAAAAATCCATGCGATAAAAGTTGTATATTTTTTTAAAATAAAAATGCAGAATCAAAAAATTGTAATCAAAATTTATATTTTTTTAATCTTATAAAATTTTCTTGTTCGGTTTTCTTATGAGTTTCAGTTTGTCCTCTCCGAAATCTGATCACCAATGACATTATATTGTATGTAGTAGGATAGTAACCCTCTATTGACTCGTAATATATATAAAAAAAAAAACACCAAAACAATTTAACGGAAACGTGATTTAAATTTATTAATTTTTTGTTAAAAATTCTAGAATTTAAAAAAGTGTTAATAAATGCATTGTAAGTGGTGTTGAGGTTTACAATAAAAAAAAATCATTAATCATCATCATCATCATCAGTCCTATTCAATTTTTTTGTAACGTATAAATCTTCCGTTCGTTGAAGTTCCGTCAACATGTTTTCGCATTCCTCTTGAAGAAGCACATGTTGCGATTTCGCTTTTTCCGTCTCGTCAATTATCGCTTCAACTTTGTTCACTGCAGATTCCACATCCTGAAAATAACGGACATCTTAATCCAACTCATCCACGAATCCTCCAAGTGTTAAAAAGTGAAAACAAAAAAATAAAAATAAAATAAAAAAGTCAAGTCGTAAATTAATTAGAAAAATATTTATTTTTCACTTGGAAATAAAAATAGCGAGGAAAACAAAAAGCATGAAAAAGAGCAACGAGAAGAAGAAAATAACCTTGAGAAGAGCAACGAGTTGGCATTCCAAATTAACAATCTGTGACGTCATTTTGTCAAGTCGATCGGTTGCACTACCATTACCTTGTTGCAGATTGTTTACATTGCATTGGAGGTTGCCCACTTCCGCCTGGGCTGTTGACATGTCGCCTTTTACAGTCGCCAAGTTGTTCATGAGATCAGACATGCGGTGATTAATGTACCGAATCATGGAATTCATGTGTTTGTCGTCTTGAACCGCATCCGGCGGCTCCATTGCACAAACATGGTGGTCAACGGGCGCCCTCTCGTCTCTGCACCAGGGGAGTTCGGAATTAGTCAACTGCTATTGTAAAATAAAAAATATTTATTATTATTTCGAAAACGATTGCGAATTTAATAAACCAGGATAGCAGTAGCGACAGAAGGTTATTGCACAAGCAAAAAGTGAAATTATCATCGTTTATTACCATTAATATTATATAAAATTGTTTCCATCGCTTTGCTAGGATTTGATCACTAAAGTATTACACAAAGGTCCTCCTGCGGCAGCTTCGTCGGTGGTGGTGGAGCTCGTTTGCCATTTGCGTTTCCTCCAGACCTAAGGTTCTGCACGTTATGTTCCATCACGTTTTCCTTGAGGGATTCGTGGATTAAGCTTTCTTCGCTAGAACTGTAGTGGTAGACAAAATCTTGCCGGCTACTTCTTCCACTTTCATCGCTACATGGTTCGATGTCCATAGAGTTAGGCATATCGGAATTATCTGAAAGACTGGTTACAACAATTTGGTTTATAGCGTATCAGAGGCTCAAAAATGGTCTTTTTGTTTGAAAAAATGCCATTTCAAACTGCAAAAATTAAATTTCAGCAGCAAAAATTAAATTTCAGCAGCAAAAATTAAATTTCAGCAGCAAAAATTAAATTTCAGCAGCAAAAATTAAATTTCAGCAGCAAAAATTAAATTTCAGCAGCAAAAATTAAATTTCAGCAGCAAAAATGCAATTTTAGCTGCAAAAATGCAATTTTAGCTGCAAAAATGCAATTTTAGCTACAAAAATAAAATTTTAGCTGCAAAAATGCAATTTTAGCTACAAAAAAGCCATTTTAGCTGCAAAAATGCAATTTCAGCTGCAAAAATGCAATCTTAGCTACAAAAATGCAACTTTCGCTGCAAAAATGCAATTTTAGCTACAAAAATGCAATTTTAGCTACAAAAATGCAATTTTAGCTGCAAAAATGACATTTTTAGCTGCAAAAATGACATTTTTAGATGCGAAATAACATTTTTATTTTTGTTTAAATCATGGTTGCAAATATCCTTGCAAATAATTAAAACGTGTAATACCAATCATCTCTGTTGATTGAAGTTTCGAGTACTGATAAACTATTGGCACGTAAATCTCGAGGTCTTAGAAATTGACAATCTGTTTCGTCTAAGTATGTAATCCGCGACTGCAAATAAATTTTTTAAAAAAATTGTAAAATGTTTCTAAATATAATAAAATCCTAATTCTTACCCTGGGAAAGAAGTATCTTCTTTTCGGCAGCCGTCGACCTTTTGGTCCGCGTGGTCTGTATTTAGTGAGGTTATAAAGTTGAGCGGTTTCGGGGACCTCCATAGCGATTTGCTGCTTTATTAATTCTTCCTGAATAAGTTTTACGTTGTAAAATAATATCAAATTAAAATAATAATAATAGAAATAATCAAATTACATTTATCTTCACGGCTTTTGGTTTCACTGGTTCCGCAAATCCGCTTTCATCATTCTCCGCTTTCGCACGACTTCTCGCTAGAGATTTCTGAATATTCATAATCCAATCATTCATATCCATTAACGTGTCAGCAGAGAATAAATATTTCCCCTAAAAACAAATCTTTTATTAATTTAATCCAAAAAAATAATAATTCATGTAACAAGTTACGAAAAAAAAACAAATAAATCAAATAAAAACTGTTTGAAATGCTTATACCAAATTAATACCGAATCAAACAGAGATTTATCAGATACTCCTCCTATAATAAAAACATTGGGCGCTTTCTTGCTGTCTTTTCCCGTCGCCTCTTTGCAAATATTGTTGCACTGCAGATTAATCACGCCACACGTTTTCTCCGTTCCTGTACTATCCTGCAAAGACAAGTATTTAATTTTATTAATCCATAATAATTCGCACGTATTGATCAAACCTCTCTATCATAATAATATAAATTCGTGTCTTTTAGGACACAGAATTTTCTTTTCCATGATCCAGGGTAGAGAAATCCTTTTCCACTTAGTTTCAATAAATAACCAATCTTCTCAGGGTTTTGCAAGGCATTGGCAGCTGGTATGGCCTGAAATAAATTGAAAAAGAAACATATTTATCCAAAATATTAATAAATTTTACTACCTGAGAATAATTAGAAAAAAATAGAGATTTTCTAGCCATGTTTGAAAACCAACTAATGGATTTTTATTGATTGAAAAGGATGTCTAATAATTTATTCTGGTGAAATTTAACTCATTTCCTATGCTCCCTTTTATTTTAAGGAGAAAAAACTTTGAAATTTCCTCTCAACACACTAAATTCCAGGAATTCAAAGCATATAAAAATAAGAATTTCTGCTTCTGTCGTTAAACCAACATATTTACGATGTTTTCTGACGTCATGGGCGTGTACAGTATTTATAGATACAACTACGAACATCCCGTTGGTATTTAAAGAAATAGAAATGAATCATTCCAGACGTTTTAGATTTGGAAAACAGAATATTCCTCGTGATTTAAAGCTATAGTTTGTGCTTAGTACAATGCACTCCTAAATTGAACGTTTCTTACCATTTTTCATGGGGACTTCCTTGTAAAAATATTTATAAAACAAAATAAATAGATAGATAAATTTTAAAAAATGGGACCTATTTCATTCATTCATTCATTCATTCGAATGGAAAACATTATTTCCCTTTGATCTTAGCTATTGAATAAATAAAACATGTCTGGCAGATTGAAAGCATCACAGCAAAGAAGACAGTTATTAGTTCTCATCACAACACTGCCCGCTCCAAAGGCTAAAGAGCGTATTTTATTGAAGGTTGTGTTGATTGGATAAAATTTAAATGCGGCAATTTCAAAATCTCAATTTGATCAATGGGGGAACACGCTATTCTGACGGTCGTCCGACTGTTTTGGTTTATCTTCAAAAATAATGAATTTTTTTATTTGAGCGCGTTTAATTTAAAATTTAAAATTTTAATTTAATCGGAAAAATAATTTCGTGACTGATTTGGTTTTCTAACAAGAATATCCTTGCTTTTAAAACGATCGTGAGCATGCGCATCGTGAGTATTACCGCAATGAGAGTCCCGCATGATTTAGACAATTTTTTGTTGTGTCATGGCCGCCCGCTTACACATTGGAGACATCGGCGCCACCAATCCCAGCTCTCCTTCCATTCAGCCAATCATGTCGCTCCATCTATTTTCACAACCAGATGGCGCGAAATTCAATTTTGCCATTTGTTGTGCAAGTTTTTTTTATCGCTGTTCTGATTGAATACGACTATTCAAGGAAAGATCCAGTTTTGGATTACATTTTTAATTTTTGTATTACATTTTCGATTTCTAGATTGATTATTTCTTTTATCAAAGTTTCTGTTTACACTGTATGTGCCAAGTTCCGATCCAAGTGGATAATTGGGAGAAAAGAAAACGCAAATAACAAATAACAAATAACATTGTAAATTACATAAAACAATTTTTATATAAATTTATTAAAACTTGTCAAATACCTTTATAAATATTACGGGTAAATTTTTGTTAGTTGACAACAAAATAGAATTCCCTTTGAGCAAGAATACCAAAAATGAGAAAAGTAGTCTGTTGCCACAGCAACGAGCTCCGTTTTAGGTGATCTAAAGTTTTGAAATTGTGTTAATATTACAAAACAAAAATTTTAGTTTGCTTGAAATTTAATTTTTTTAGTCAATAATTTATACAATTTGTGACTAGCTTCAATAGGTTTTATTTTTTTATCTACAACATTTTCAACTATTTAATTTTTCATTATAGTTTCAACAAGTGGAAACATAATATTTACAATTAGGCATGCACTTCTTGCACAGCAGCGCCTGGGTTGGGATTAATCAGCCGTCCCCAGAACATGATAGCGCCACTTCGATTATCTTTGACGAATAGGAGGAAAGGATGGTCTGCTCTAAATTCAGGCTCCTCATCGCATCCGCAATTTAACGTAAACATTCCAGCTGTTGATGCTTCCGCCTCGTATCCTTCCTCGTTCACTTCAAGAAAAGCTTTGTGCAAAACGGCAGAAACGAACAAATCTTTCTCGCCCGTAATTCCAGATAAATTCGCCTTGTTTTCTTTGAATAGATCACTCATACCCATACTACTCAAAATATCTTTGAGAGATAATGAAGATTCTATTTTAAATTTCGGTAATGTCAAAATTACTTTGGTTCGGTCCATATAATTCATTAAACTTTCCAATTCTGAAACGGTAAGCGTTTCTTCCAATGCCTTTAACCCATGAATGTCAAATGGAAGGATAACAAACATGCTAAAAGTTTCTGTCAAATATGGTAATTCGATTATTCTACAGTTTAGATTATCGTCATCTCTGTATCTAAAGTAAGACGTTATGTGCATGAAATCCGTCTTTACTGCCTTGTTAACATCTAGGTAGAAATTATGAGCATTCGTGCGATCAGGTTCAAATTGCTCTTCCCAATAGCCTTTAAAGTAGATCGCGTTCACCAAAACCAAACGTGTAAGACCATCCAGTATCCCTGGTGGAATCAAATCTTGGATTGTCGTTTGGGTTTCTTCATCCACCCACTTATTAATCTCTAATCGAATTTTTTCAGCGTCTGAACCAAAATCAACGACAGTCAATGAAGCATTGTAGTGGTAATGTTTTTCCAATATGCCTCTGAAGTCTGCCAAAATGTTTGCATTGTTGTGGACGTACATGCGATTAGCAGTATATAATTTTGTGGCATAATTACGGCACCAAAAAGACATAATAATTTCACGGAGTGCTTCGTGAATGGCTGAATCGGTGGTGAATGATGATCCCAATTTGAGGACATCTTTCATCTGTTTTGCAGTGTCTTCTTTGGCGCCAGCTAGAGTCATAGCTAGCGCCACACTAATGCTGAGTGGACTGAAAAATAAATTGTCAACATTTCCAGCTACACTTTGCTGAAAAAGTAAAACAAAAGAGAATTAGTAGATTTACTTTTGGGCTTTACACACTCTTCGTGGGTTGTCATTTTACTCGGTAAAGATCCAAGGTGAATTCAAGCCCTTTTTGGGTTAATATACGGACGTTGGAATCCACTGAATCGTTGGAATCGTCGGAATCCTCTGTCATGTTTGAGGTGTAGTCATGCACTTCTTGCACAGCAGCACCCGGGTTGGGATTAATCAGCCGTCCCCAGAACATGATAGCGCCACTTCGAGTATTTTTGATGAATAGCAGGAAAGGATGGTCTGCTCTAAATTCAGGCTCGTCAGCGCCTCCGCAATCGTACGAATATCTTACAGCTGTTGCTGCGGCCGCCTCGCTTCCTTCCTCGTTCACTTCAAGAAAAGCTTTGTGCAAAATGGCAGAAACGAACAAATCTTTCTTGCCCGTAATTCCCGATAAATTCGCCTTGTTTTAATTGAATAGATCACTCATACCCATACTACTCAAAATATCTTTGAGAGATAATGAGGATTCTATTTTAAATTTTGGTAATGTCAAAATTACTTTGGTTCGGTCCATATAATTCATTAAACTTTCCAATTCTGAAACGGTAAGCGTTTCTTCCAATGCCTTTAACCCATTAATGTTATATGGAAGGATAAGAAACATGCTAAAGGTTTCTCCCACATATGGTAATTCGATTATTCTACAGTTTAGATTATCGTCCTTCGTGTATCTAAAGTAATCCGTTATGTGCATGAAATCCGTCTTTACTGCCTTGTTAACATCTAGGTAGAACTTATGAGCATACGTGCGATCAGATTCAAATTGCTCGAGCCAATTGCCTTTAAAGTAGATCGCGTTCACCAAAACCAAACATGTACAACAATCCAGTATCCCTGGTGGAATCAATACTTTGATTTTCGTTTGGGTTTGTCCTTCCACCCACTTATTAATCTCTAATCGAATTTTTTCAACGTCTGAACCGAAATCAACGACAGTCGATGAAGTATTGTAATGTTCTTCCAATACGCCTTTAAATTCTGCCAAAATGTTTGCATTGTTGTGGACGTACATGCGATTAGCAATGTGTAATTTAATGGCAGAATCCTGTGAGCCCCGAAGAGAATCAATAATTCCATGGAAGGCTTCGTGAATGGCTGAATCGGTGGTGAATGATCCCAACTTGAGGACATCTTTCATCTGTTCTGCAGTGTTTTCTTTGGCGCCAGCTAGAGTCATAGCTAGCGCCACACTAATGCTGAGTGGACTGATAAATAAATTTTCATCCTTTCCAGCTACACTTTGCTGATAAAGTAAAACAAAAGAGAATTAATATATTTACTTTTGGGTTTTTTACACTTTTCGTGGGTTGTCGTTTTACCCGGTAAAGATGCAAGGTGAATTCAAGCCCTTTTGAGGTTATTATACGGACGTTGGAATCGTCGGAATCCTCTGCCATATTTGAGGTGTTGGCACTGTCAGATCTCCAGTAATGACATACGAATTGGTTTCAATAGATAAATGTTGCTTTTAATTTCCAAGGCGTTAGTCAAAGTTACAACTCGTACGATAATCATTTAGCTTTTCTCCAAATGTTCGACATATCTCTCCTTTATGTTCTTTTTGAATTGCTCGTGTCTTTTACATTTTTGCATATATTGTTAGTTGTTAATACATTGTATAATATTATTTCAGTTTTCACACTAATCACAATAAAAATATGCGATCATTTACATGTTTATTAGGATTAATGATTATTATTAACCGAATCATAATAGGCACCGATGTCATAATTTGTCGCTAGTTGGTGCAGTTGTAGCAATTATATTGCAAAACACATGGCGCGGTTTCTAATGCTAGTTTTATGTAACCAAAAAATGGAAAATGGAATCAAAAAATGGAAAATGGAATCAAAAAATGGAAAATGGAATCAAAAAATGGAAAATGGAATCAAAAAATCGAAAATGTAATCAAAAAATCGAAAATGTAACTCAATAATCGAAAATGTAATCCAAAATTGGATCTTTCTTTGAATAGTCGTATTCAATCAGAACGGCGAAAAAAAAAACTTGCAAAACAAATGGCAAAATTGAATTTTGCGCCTGCTGATGGTGAAAATAGATGGAGCGACAGGATTGGCCGAATGGAAGGAGAGCGGGGATTGGTGGCGCCGATGTCTCCCATGTGTAAAACTCGAGGTAAAACTCGTGGTAAAACTACCGGTACTTAAAATTAATGAAATACGTTGTACGAAATGTGTAAAATCTATCGGATAATTTGTATCTGAAGCAGATGAAGAAAATTCGATTGTATATCGTATTAATTTCAGTTAGTGTTATCTTGTTGTTGTTAGAAATTGTGCTTTTAACATTGCTTTTACGTGCCAAGGTAAAAATTTATTCTCATCATTTATTACGAATCAACTTTTTAAACCTTTAAAATATTTATACAGACATCACCAAAAAAATCCTCAGCGCCATTGACATTTTCACATTCCATTAGCCTTGTACGTATCATGGGTCAGTATTTTATACAACAAAATACACAGTTTTGCTTGAATACTAATTATTTAACCAAAAATTGTATACAGAAAAATCTACAAACATTCGCCAAACTCGCAGAAGAAAATCATATTCCTTTAACAGTCATAGACAAGGCGCTGTTAAAGAGTATTCACAATGGATCAACCATGGAAGATGGGAAAATTATCACGTTGGCAACTTTCAGCGAATTTGTCAACTCAAAAATCCATTTTATGGAAACAATAAAATCACTAGGATTTCAAGTGGTGCCTTTAACTGGCCCTAATCGACGTCTACTTCAACATGGATACCATGTAACCATCCCTTTGCATCATCTTTTTATTCGATGGGGCCACGCTTTGCATTTAGTTGTGATTTATGAACGTGAAATGAATTATTGGTGGTTTGGCGCAATTACGTTGAATAACTCGTTGAAAAATCAACTTGTCAAATTAGGTCTGCAATTAAATTGGGAACTTGATGAAACAGCGTTGGATAAGTAAAGATAAATCATTAAATAAAAACGTAAATAATTTTAATGATTTTTTTTTCTTATTATTTGTTTAGGTTCGAAATTTATCCACTGCAAATTTTTAATACTCGTTTACACATACCGAAAAATATACCAAATTTCTTGAACCAAATGCAAACATCACGATTTATAGAGTGTAATTTCACGCAGGCTGAAATGTATCGACAAGCGCACGGCCGCGAAGAAAGTGCGGAGGCATTAGAATTTAAATCAGACGCTTGGAGACTTCTCGCCAAGGCTAAATCTTTATTGGATACGCTCGATGTTCCATTTTGGTTGTCAAGTGGCACTTGTTTAGGTGATTATTTAAGTGCCGAACTAAATAATTCATTTATAATTGATTTGCGTTTTTAGGATATTATCGTCAGTGCGATATCATTCCTCATAGTCGAGATGTTGATTTGGGAATTTGGATTAAGGATTATGATTCGCGCTTGATTTCAACGTTTTCTAGTCATGGGTTACCTCTGAAACATCAATTTGGAAGAGTATTTTCAATGCTGGTTAGTGTTTTTATTTTAGTGATTTTGATAAGGGTTTTTTTTTTAGATTAACGACAGTTTTGAATTGTCTTTTCAATTCGGTGATGTCAAGTTGGACATTTTCTTTTTCTACATAGAGAGGGATTATGTGTGGAATGGCGGCACGCAAGCAAGAACCGGAAAGAAATTCAAGTTGTCGTTTATTTTATTCAAATTGTTTATTAAAATTAAAATTTTAATTTATTTTAGGTATATTTTTCCGCCGTTTTCTCTGTGCTGGACTGAGTTTTTAGAACTCAAACTACGAATTCCGTGCCAAACAGAATCGTACATTCTAGCAAATTATGGACCGCTTTGGATGACACCGATTAAGACTTGGGATTGGAAGAAAAGTCCTTCAAATGTCCACGAAAATGGCCAATGGCCGGAAGAGGAGTGGCCATTGGTTATAAGACAGTTTCAAATTGCTAACTCGTGATGTGCACGTTGCCATTTTATTATTTATTTATTTATTTATTTATTTATTTATTTATTTAATTTAAAAAAAAAATCTATTGCCTTTTTTGGTAGTTTTATTTTCTTTGACATTACAAAATAAAGATAATTAAAAGAGATTTTTTTTTTAAATTTTTAAATTAAATAAATAAAGCTATAAATATCAAGGTTCTTGTCCAAATTCGTTCTTCAACCATGGGTAGTATTGGGGACATTCGGCGCAAGTGTGCAAGTATCTGTCACCCGGTATTTGCCCGTTGCGTAATTTGCACACTTTGGCCACATTACAAGCCCGATCTTCTTGCGATATTTGTTGGTCACATTTCCACGTTTCTAGCGAATTTATTCTATCTAGCGGTGTAGGATTCCTAATCCATTCTATCGCTTGATGGTTGGTTACAAAATAGACTTCTGACCGCTCCAGCATCTCGTCCACGAAACGCTGTCAAAAATATATAAAATTTTAATTTTTAAGTTTTTAATCTTTAATCGAAATTTCTCACCAGAAATCCTTTGAGGTTGTGTATTTCATTGAACCAATTTGTATGGAAATACAATCCCAAAGGCGCTCTATTCGTGTTAAAGTGACGATCAAAGTTGGTTTTAAAGAATTCGTAAACCTCGTCGTCACTAGAAAGTCCTGGGCAACTGTCAACCATTGCGCACGAGTAACCCTAAACAAAAATCGAGTTTAAAATTCCCCGAAAAAGATCATTTTCTTCAATATTTTACATCCACATTTAGTTGGTTCATAACCATCTCCCAAACTCCAGGATAAGACTGACTCGGACATTTTTGCCGAGAGCCGACACACGCGTGCGGCATCCTGTAATCCAACGTGTAGGGCCACAAGGGCGGGTCCACAGCCGGTGCCACCATAGTCGAATCGTAGACGAAACCAAACTCCTTCATCATGTTGAATTGACGGTTCCAACCGACCCGTAAAAAGGGAACTCGCATTCCCCTCAAATCGTCCATCGCCACTCCCGCGAATCGATTGATTATGTTCGCTTGACCCACCATTTCATCAAACCAATCGTCCAAAGTGGCATTTTGGGTCCACCAAATTTCAGGTTGACGATGCCTAATAATAACAATTAATATTTTTGTTTTTAATTTAATAGAACAAATCATTGAACATACGTTATGGAATGCACAGCAATTTCGTGCCCCTTGTTCCACAGTTTCTGAACATATTGATAGTTTGTGTATTCGTGGGAAAGATAAAAGGTTGCGTGAATTGGGCATTGGTTGGGGTTGCTTCTATTGGCGGAAAAGAGATCCGTATACAAATCCCAGTTCTGGAAGTTGACGGCGTCGTCGAATGTCAATAATATCATTTGCGGAACCTGGATAAAGCGACGAGAAAAATATTTAATTCGAGAAAAAATTATTTGGATTAAATAATGCATACTTGTTGGGGTTCAATGGCTCCCGGAATAAGGGTGCCATCAGTGCTGCAAAAACAATCGGGTAATATGCATTTTGAAAGGTCGCATTTTTTTGCTGCATTTGGATCGTGTTCCACATCTATTGAAAAATGTTTAAAAGAATTTAATTTAGGAGAAGTGTTTATTGCTCGCTCGTTATTACCGCATTCCCCTTCGTCCGATCCATCCGGGCAATCGATTTCATCGTCGCAGAAATTGTCACGGGGTAGGCACGTTTTATCACCGCACGCTAATTCTCCTTCCCCGCAAATTGGTTCGTCCGTGACTAAAAGTGGTCTTGGAGTGGTCGCTTCTGTTATTTAATTTAATTTAATTTATTTTAATTTGGTCAGTTGAAATTGAAATACCTGTTGTTGTTGCGCAGTTGTCGACGTTGAATTTGAAATCACAGATTTGTCTTTGAACGTCGAAAAGCAGTCCGGAACTGCATTTGAATTCGAACACTTGTCCTCCCATGCAGAGGTAATATTTAGCGCAGTTGAGAACGGGGTCACCAGCCTTTTTTTCAGGATCGCGGTAATATTGTCCATTATTCAGGCATGGGATGTATGACACTGCCCGACGTCGAGTGCGGGTTAATATTTCAGTACCTGGAATTTTTTGTTTAAAAAATATGAGGAAAAATGTTGAGCTTTAATCTAGTTGTGTGCAGTGAAGCCGAATGACAAAAGCAACCCAAATAATCAAATATCGTAAATATTTATAAAGTTTAATTTATACACTTGGGTGGATCATTTTACATGTTATGACGTTTATTTGGGGACTCAGAAAGGTTGTTTTACATGTGAATTTAAAAATGCACTTTCACATTGAAAAATTCAATTTTCATGTAAAAAACAAGAACTGGAGCGAAGAATAAGTTAAAATTGTCCGTTCCAAACTATGATTGATCGTGCCATATAACAAAACGTAATTTTAGGTCACTGTACCTTTTTAAAAAAATATTTTTCAATAATAATATTTTTTTTTAAAATATTTAAAGAAAAGTTAAAAAAGTGCAAAGGAATAAAGATGTTCTTACCTGATGTTTGTGAGTAAAGTATTGAAGCTACAGTGGTAAAAACGAGGAACCTTAAAGTGTCCATGTAGCTGAATAACGCTCTACTGCCCTTAAGTCGGTCCTTTTATAATTTTCCCTCCTCCAATGTTAGCCACTACCTCAGGGCATCACGCTTCACTGCCCACTTCCGTTTCTCATGTTCTGGCTGTCAAAATGTTGGCTGAGTGGAAAATTTAACGTGATAACGATAGGAAGAAGGTCAGAGTGACTCGGGTAATTTACATGATTCCTTTTGTAATTTGGTTACAAGAGCACGTTTGTTTAGCCAGGGTCACAAGGGCAGTGTGTGTAGTAATTTGTGTGCAGAAGACCGCAAAGGACGCTTCTACTTCCGGGTTATTCGTGACCAAATTGATCTAGTTCTTGAAAATGTCATTTAAATCATTTTTTTTTTTATTATTGAATGTCAAGATCATGCACTAATTCAACAGCATAATGATCAATTAATTTCACAGAATTTATCAGCTCGTATATTTCAGTTTTAATTATTTTGTATTTTTTTATTTGGTTGTAAATTAATTTCAATTGTTGAAAATGACAAATTTCCTGTTTTTATTTTTATTTTTATTATTTTTATTGTATATTATGCCATTGAATATATACTTGTTTTATTGCCTTTAGTCACTATAGTGTTTCTGTCGATTTCTCGGTCCTTAACCCGCCTGCTCGGTCGTTTGACATTGATTGTGTCGTTTTCTTATTCATAACTTCTTGCGAGGTTGATCTTATTGCGGTATAAAATTGTACTTTTACTATGCTTTAGTGATGACAAATGGGAGCTCTGGTGACCATTTTGTTTTATGTTTTTTTTTTAAAAAAATGAATGTGCACACTCGATTAAACGAAAGTTTCTATATTAAAACGATACAGAAATATAAATGTGCATTCACGATGCAGTAATAAAAACACATTTGGCAGAGAGTTTGATACTTGACAATTTGCGTCACGGCAAATGACATTATGATGGATAGGAGAAATTAAAGAAAAGAATATCAAAATTATAATCCATTGGTTTTATTTATACACAGGTGTGATATGGGGCGAATTTGAAAAGAAAAATTTAGCATAAAAAATAAAATTAATTTCTGAGGTTTCAGTGGGAATTCACGTAAGATTAAAAAGTCAACAGATTTTTACGAAAAAATAAATTTTAGTATGTTGTAAACATAACTATATAAATGTGAAATATTTTTATAGTATTGGAATGTATCATTTACAGCAGTGTAGTATTTAATGAGAGTCTACTGAAAAGTAATGAAAACAAAATTACAAAATCGGTTCATAGTGAGTATATTATGTAAAATTTCAATCATACTTGAGTTATTGTTGGTTATCCAGTATAAAATAATTATATTTATGAAATTTATTACTATTTTTTGGGCTTGGTATTGTGGTACCTGTTGATAGAGCAATTATATCCACTAAACAAGTTTTCTAATATAAAATTGTGTTAGGCACAATCTAGTGGCAAACTGTAACACATTCGAACATGATCAGTGTTAATCATAAAATTTTAAAAGGTGTAAACATTTATTTCATAGACTATAGAACTAATTGAATGCAATGAAATAAATCCTCCTATTTTGCTAATATCATAATAAAAAATAATAAGTTAAACATGGCAATCAATCTTTTGAGTAGTAGCTTTTGGTTTGTGTGCATTTTTCACCGAGAAAATGCAGTAACTTGGCTCGAGACACCTTCGAAGTACCGCTTAATTTAAGCCAAACGTTGAAAAGCAGCGAGCAAAATTGAAACAAGTAAAACGGATAACTGTAAGGCCATGGCGGAACAGCCGCAAGTAGTTTTCTCAAACGCCTTGTCTAAGTATTTTATATCCATGTCCTTGCAGTGTTTGGGAGTTGCTTGGCTTGTTTTACATTCTTTCAAGTTATTTCTTGTGCTCCTGGAAGGAAAATAAATTATGTTTAACGCGCCATTCTGGACGTAATTGACGATAATGATCACTTGCCCGCAGAGTGTCTCCTTTTCTTCTACACTAGCAGTTGAGGCTTTATTCCTCACGTCCCCGAATGGAGCTTTACATGACTGCAATTCTGACCAGCAATCCGGGTGTTTTTTGAAATCTAAAATGAGTAAATGTTAGAAATTGTTAAATATATTTTTCATTAGGTAGTTGACATTAGGTTGGGCACAAAAAATGGTTTTATTACGTTTGTGTTACGACTTTTCTTTATTTTCATTTTTTTAAGTGTGTGATGGTGTGGATCATTATTCAGTTTTATTCCTTCAATAAACGCCGCAGTTGAGTACGTAATCGAGGGTTCACGACACAGCTTTTGTATATTGATTGCTTATATGCTGTTTCATAACTGTATTTTTAGAAAGGGTTGGTTTGGTTCCAACCAATACCATTAAACTGCACAGCAATGAAGCTAATGCACGCTCACGATAAGTATTTATGCATGAGTCATTCATTTCATTATTTGAGGATTGATATTGATATTGAAATGTTACTCATTGACCCTCATAATTATAACGTAGTTTGAATGTGGCTGTAATAATACTTATTTTAATCTGGAATTTTGCCAGTTCAAGTTTCAGAACAATTATTGCTTTAGTAGTTTCTGAATAAATAAACAGCTTTAAACTCGACTTTTTGCTTTTTGTGCTCGGATAATTGCTATTGATTCATGAAATATTCCTTTTATTCTATGTATTTTAGTGTGTGCATTAAGTAACTCCCACTGCAAACGTGAGTGCTCAGTGGTGACAAATGTAAATTAAATCAAAACTTAATTTCGTGTCATAATTACAACATTTCATTTGCTTTAGTTATAGCTTTTATTTGTTATTCAGATTTTATCTGGTGCTGTTAATCTGGCAAGTAACAGGTTATTATACAAAATGATTTTTTAAGGAGACAGTACAGGGTTCAACAAACCGTGTTTCACCTGCATTGTTGCGATCGATTTTAGTGGGGAGCCATTATGTCATTACTCCCGGGAGCTTATCCTGTGAAAGTTGAAACACAAGTGATTTTTGTGGTTGGTTGAGTGGTCAAAGTTAAGTAATGGAGAAAGTTGACGTCGTTTTTCCATCTGATAGAGGGAAATGATTACATAAATTGCTGTGGTCACTCTGACCTTTTAGTTCTGAGAAAAAGTTGGTTTTATTTTTATAAATTGCTTCTATTTTCTCAATTCGGTCTAATTGGTTGAAATTGTCCGTGTTGGCAATGTGAGAAAATTTAATTAGATACAACGATTTAACTTGCATTTGGGGAATTTAAAATTCTATCTTGGATTGTGGCACAATTTGCCTCACTGTGGGAGTCTTGCTTCACGTGTAAAATGGTATAAAAATGGTCTAAACATATTAACATGTAATTGCTATATAGAAATGGTGGGCTAGTGAGTTGTTGGCCTTGAACGAAGGGGGCTTGATATGTTCCTTCTAAAACAATCATTTATTGTTTGGTTTTAGGCCTATCAATATTTTAATTTAATTTAATTGCAAACTACGTTGTTTGACCCAATTACCTAATTTTTTTCCCGAGTCAAATTTAATTGCTAGTATTTTGTGTATGTCAAAAAGAAGGTTGAACTTTGAATTTGATTGGATTCCTGAACAGAAATTAATTCAAATTAATACAAAGATGTTTTTGAGTTTAATTCTGTCTTAGATCTTATGTTTTATATTCCATGCTAATATTATACGGACAGTGACAAATCAAGGTTGAATTTAATAACTACTATAGTTCCTTTGTCAAACATTTTAAATCCCTAGGCATACCTTTGGGGCCTAGAAAATGATAAATATATAAATGTATTGAGAAAATTTCATTTCTTTGCATCATATAACCAATTTGATATCCAGAGTAGATTTACAGATAGAAATTCAACGTTTAGGCAATTTGATAGCTGTATGATTAATTGTTTTATTTTGTAATTTTTCTATCGGCTCTGTACTCGATTGTACTGCAACGAAAACCAATCTTTTCGATTTGCAATTTCTGTTTATTTGTTTTTAATTGCTGCTTGTTGGTACTGTCAAAGTGTGTGAATGTAAATCAATATTTAAACGTTTACCTTCGGCCAAGTCTGGGTTTTCACAAATGACTTCATTAGCAAGCATCGCATTTTGCATCTGTTGGGCGGCTTGAACTTGAGTGTGACAATCAGCCAACATACCGTAGATACATTTTGCTAGATCGTCGTCTCTGCGAAAAATAAAAATAAACAATTTAGAAAATAGTGCCATTAATTTTGCGCAATCAATAGCGGATTAATGTTGTCAGACAAGAGCGGAAAGCCGCTCATGCCAATTAAATGTAATCATTAAACTCATATTTCAATATCACGATTTCCTACCTGGGATTTTCTTTGCATTCTGGTACTTTTTGTACAAATCCTGGACATCTACTGTTTACTACACAATCTTGACCGTCTGAATAGCCTAAAGAGGGAAAAAATATACAAATAATATATTTTTTTGTGTCTGTAACGTTTGTTTATCTTTTATACGGTATTGTAAACACGTGTGGGCGATTAATGAATTGTTTGACCTTTCTGAAATGCCAAATGCTGGTTATATTTGGTTTTTATTAATTGCGCAGCATGAATATCAGAAATGAGCATCAGGAAATGCGAAAGTCTTTAAATATTGATTGTTAAAACGCTTAAGAATTTGAGTTGTCTTTTTAAATTCATTTAACATGTCAAACAGTCAAATAAAACTGAATTTTGAAATAAATTTTGCTTGACGGTTCACTAAATCTAATAAAGATTGACCAATGTGCAGTCACATCGAAGAATATTCTGGATTCAGATAAAATGATTGATATGGAAATGCAGGGAAGCTCAAATGGCAAAAGATACATAATATTGACTAAAGTTTATTTGTCTAGGTTTCTTGGCAATGTTAGCTAACAATCTGAACCAAAGTCAAGGTCAGCATGCATCTTCACACGGAAACAATATTGAGGTAATTACCTCACACGTTTAGTTAAAACTAAAAGTGATAAAAATTGATTTATGCTGGCACGATATAATAAGGTATAGATTTATTTTTGGTTCAAAAATATTTTATTTTTTTTACATTATTATTCTAACATTCCACTGGTTAAAACTGTGCGACAAATTAACACTGAAATAAAACTAAGAGTCAGCAACTTGACGTTGTCCAATTATTTTTACTTAGAAAAAAAATTTATGAGATCATAATCACATTTGTGAGTCATTTAATTCTCGACAACGAATTACAAATTCAAATACTTAAACTAGTGGTTCGTGTTTGCAGCTAGTATTTTTAAATTCATTTGAAAATCGATATAAACACAATTTTTTTTCTTCTAGAGTAATAAAAACGAAAGAATTAAAAAATAAAATCATAACTCGTAAAAAATAAATAAAATCGCGGTAATGTTGCTATTCATTCTATTATCATAAAAATTACACATGAAATTATTTTCCTTGTTGTAATACGACTCCCAAGAGCGCGCACATATTAGCCAGAATGCGCCATTTTGGACCCCGCCTGTGTTGCATAGCAACGGGCACAAATCTTCACCTAGTTTCGTAGCAACGGTTATTGCAAGTGATGCCACATTGCGAGAAGTGCTCGCTTACCAGAATTAAAGCAAACTTAATGGCTTTTTATTGATTAAATAGTGATTTGTACTTGAATAGCAACGTTACGTGACCTGATGCAATCGATTTAAGTAACAAGGGCTGATTTTATGTTTCGCCTATTCTCTTAGTCCAAGGACACGCACATCTCGTGGCGTTTCCGCCATGTTTGCATTGTACTTTGTTATTACCGGTATTTGAAAATGTATTTTAAATTGAATAAAACGGGATTGAAATATTGGAAATATTGCATCCACGCGATTAAAAGCACAAAAGAATGGCGGGAGATTTTTGTTCAGATGATTATCTTTGTCAATCAATTTTTGGGAGTGAACATGATGTGGAATGAATCACTGTAAAATGAATATTGGTGGAAAAAATGATAAATGAGTGAATTACTAGAAGGTTGATGCATGATTTTTCAATATAATGTAAACTTTAAAAAAAAAATTGTTTTAGTGAATGGTAAATTGGAAAGGTGTGATTTTTAAGTCACCTTGTTGTGGTGTTCAGATATTATAGTCTCCACTTACCTGTTAGTAACGCAAGGAGAAAGATAACACACGATATCATACTGACGCTGTTTCAAACAAATATTCAGTTTAAGCAGCTCACTTTTCTAGCAGGTCGTGACATCACTGTGATGTCATCGAGCGAGTACAGCGCATGCGTTTGATTTTATTGACTTAAATATTAAGGTGAAGACAAAAACCTTACCAAACTTAAACTGTCAATTGGATTTAATTTTTTTACAATTAATTATAAATTGCTTTCTGAAAACTGAAACTTGAAAATTGCAGTTAATAATATTTTGGCGTAATTTTTAGTTTATATATTTTTGCTTTATTAAGGTTAATGCTGCAAGCAATTTGTGTTGAGTATCATAGGAACAATTCTTCAATTATCATTGAGTCCAATTTGCATTAGCGCTTGGTTTTGTTATGAATTATTTAATGGATATTATGTTATGGTAATTTGCTGTAACCAGTAGGTAGTTTTAATAAACATTTATGTTACATAAATAAATATTTATGTTGCATTAATCAACATTAATTACGATATAGAACAACAAAAGTTGCCACTATAATAATTTCTAATGGATGATAGTTGCATCTGGGTTTTATAATTTCACTTTTAAATTATAATACAATGCTTTCTTTGTTAGTTTCTTACAAAATAAATAAGATTACTGTACCGTACTTAATTTATAGCCAAAAGAAAATAAAGCTCTGGTGTGCTGCCTTAAAAGTAAGAAATAATTAGTTAAATAGTTGTACCTATTTCGACTAATAAGTGTCTTGAGGAACTTCAAACCTGTTAATTACGAATGTTTTTAGCAAGTTTTGTTTTAGTTTTAGTGGTTGCATGCCTAGATTTCTTTGCATTTGTCTTGGGGAACAGGAAAAAGTTCCTTTGTTTCTCTCCCTTCATCTTCTCCTCTCCATCAATGCTTGAAATTTCTGCCAGTGCTGACACCTAACTACACCAACTTGTGATTTTGTGATGTCACTTGGCAGGCTGCTGGAAAACCTGTGAGATGCAATGATAAATTTGTCACATAGATTGGTGGCGCCATCTTTTAACGTATTCACTAACCAAAGGTTGTTATAGAATAGCAGAAGTACTTCCAAATCACAGAAACAAATACTGTTTGGTCGTTTGATTTTTACTCGTGATTTATATGCTTTTGAAATGGCACCCAAATTGATCATGGAAAACTTATGGCAAAGAAAAACTTAATGTTTTCTTTTACTTTTAATTATCCCTGATTACATGTTGGAATTTTCTCTCTAAAGTTTAAGTTTTTATTTAATAAAATATAATCAAACATGAATAACAATTGTAAATATCTGTACATGGGTTCCTGACAAATGATTAGACAATCCAACACGTTCTATTCATTTGAACGAGAAATGAAATGAAACAATATCTAAATTTTCATCAGGAACTTTAAAATAATAAAATACTGACCATACACGACTACTCAACGTGTACAGCTGATCGCGTGGACAGATAATCGCGCGGTCAGGTAATCGCGTGCAAAGTAATCGCGTGCAAATTGCGTGGCCGATTCATCGGGGCGATCGTCAAGTAATCGCGCGATTCATCGCGTAAATCATCGCATTTCAAAATTCTAAATGATTTTGTATTTTTAAGATGTTTTAGGTGTGTTGCAACGTACAACACGATGAATTACACGATGAATTGCGCGATTACTCGACGACTGCGCGATGATTAGTGTTATTTCTGCATGAATCAACTTGTCATTTAAATTTGAAATAAAAAAATAAAATAAAATAAAAATAATTTATTTATTTTAAAAAAAAAAAAATTATAAAAATTAAATGAAGAAAACAAATCTAATAAAAACTTAGAAATTGTATTACGGGTTCACCATATTATACTAAAGTATATAAAAAAAAACTTTTAACACATATCTTGAAAGAACACCAATAAATTTATATTGCACCGTCATAAATGTGAGAAAAATTAGGATGACGCATGCGCATTTCCTTTTGCACCTGCCCACACATGCGAGGGAAATTTAAAGATTGTAGGATGCAGTTTTCAGTTCGACGGGCGCGTTTCGTCTTGCTTTTTCGAGTGACCTTGCGTCCGGAGGTTCTGTAATCGCAGGTTTTGAGTGCAGTAGGAGCAGGTGCAAGTTGAGAGATAGCATTAAGAACAAAGAAAGCAATGTGTTTAGCACAGCAGCTACGTTCCAGTGCAAACAGCAAAAAAATACACCTCCTCTTGTAAAGGATAAGGGGGCAGAAATACAACAGGTGAGACACAGGTGAGAAATATTGGTTTAAAAACTTAGTTTCACACCTGCTCTAAACTTGACACCCGCTGTGATTTAAAGCACGCCTTTTAGTACGGATTTTTCCAAGGGGTTTACGACTAAATGTGCGAGCAACAAGTAGGCTAGATTAATGGGTGTAATGTTTGAGTAATTTGTATTTGGTGTTGAAAAAGGTTTGCTTTTATTTAAGTCTTTTGCTTTGAATGTATGAAAGTTGAAAAATTTGTGCGAATTTTAATTTTGTTGAGCTTTATGAAATTAGTTTGTGAATGTGCGAGTTTTACAGTTTCTGTTCAGCCATAATGTCATAATTTTTTTATTTTTTAAATTTAATTTAAAAAAGAAAAGTCTTGTGGACAGTTTGGTGGTGCTGCACTGGACACTGACTTGAGGGATGACAAGAGAGCTTACATGTGTTAATTTGCTTAATTTTGTATATTTTTACTTGAAATTTAATGTGTCTGATGTTGATAACTTAGTAATTCATTTTTATTTGTTTCGAAATTTATCATTAATAAAAATTAAGTTTACGGTGCTGTTTAATGTGATGTCACGGTCCGGTGTTCACGCGTACGAGTAGTACGCATTGTTTCCCCCGTGTTGTGTTTCTAATAAACCCTAATTGTGTTCTTACCTTGTATTGTTTCCATTTTGTCTTATGTTTAGCCGAATTCTCCTCATTTTCCCTCATTTCTTCCTTTCTTATCTCTTACTCACTCCTAACTCTCTTCTCTTTCTCTCACTTCTCTCTTATTTCTTCCTAGTTTTTCTATTTCTGTTTATTGTTTTGATGCGAACTCATTTGCATTTCTATTCTGGTCAGTACGCGTCGACGTTAGTCATACACTTAGTATGCACCGACTGTACTGATTGGCTCTTGACTCTTCCGTGATTGGTTGAGCTTGGATGAGTCCAAGTTTACCTTTCACCCTATTTTTCCCTTTTTTCCTCAGTTAAGCTCTGTATCCCGAACGCGTAGGTGCTCTTTGGAGCCAGTGCTCATGGCAGAGTCTTAGCTCACTTTCAAAGCTCACTCGCTGCTTTGTTTTCACCTAGTAGTTCTGAGACATGACTCTAGGTTTTCATCTCATCTTTATTAGTGTTAACTCACGGTTTTATCCATTTGAACCTGTTGTTTTTCCGCTTCCTTTCGTATTGTTTTAAGCGCCGTGACGCGTCGCTATTTAGGCAGGATAAGTTTGTTTGGCTTTCAAACTGAAATCTTTGTGTCTATTTATTTGATGCATTCGGCGCGTAGCTTAGTTTCGCCGCTCACCACGAGCTTTAGCTTAATTAAGCATTAGTTTGAGGTTTAGTTTAGATTTGAGTGACCGTGCAGGCCAGTTACGCACGCGTTAGCACGCATTTCACGCTTCACTTCGACAGCGAGGCGGACGCTTGTGAGTCGGGACGTTACGTGTTTCGTTTAACTTCGTGTGATCTTAAGATCTGCACGATACGTTGCGGGACGCGCGTTGGGTCTTGACTCTGGTGACCGCTAAGCAAATTCTGTCCCCCCATTTTAGTAGCTCGGAATACTCGGCCAAAATAAATATTCGTGTAAAGATCGGGATCTGGAGTGTGTGCTACCGACATAAGGCGCGCACTCACGGCTGGGCAGGTCTCGAGGACCAGGCTCCCAAGATTTTCTGTATCGCGGCGTCTTTCAAACGCGTCCCAAACCGCTCGGGAAACGCGATCCATTACACGTGGTGCCGAAACCCGGGAGTATTCCGAGTTTTTCTAATTGCTGCCCATATAAACTGCTTTTGCAGTGGGGTTTGGCAATTGTTTTTGGAAAAACTAAGGTTTAAGTGGCGTTGTTATTCGCTACTTTTTAAGCAGTAAGATCATTCATTTGAGTCACTGCTATAGTTGCTGTCTATCATGGCGGAAGGACGTCATCTTGGTGATGACTCTACAAGTCTGTGGCCCGACTGGTTGCGTCGGGCGGGGGAGCGGCTTTACGAACGTACGCCGCGCCCGTCTGACTCGCAGCCAAGGCCCAAGTCCGTGCATGGCGTTCCCTTGGCGGGGGATGGTCGGCCGCCATCCTACTCGCAAATACACGAGGGTGCTGCAATTGCAGAGATGGGGGCCTCCACGACAGATGGCTCCTATCGCCCCGACACCTCCTCGTCTGTGCATGAGTCTCGAGTGGATTTTTCAGCGTCAGCGGTGTTGACTCCCCCGGTGCGAAGAAACCCCACCGCTCCTCCGAGATCTAGTCCGGAGGATAATGTTGCTAGGGAGGAAGTCCAACGTGAACCAGATTGGTTGCGTTATTTACAGCGAGCCGAGCTGGCGTTGAACGAACGCGTTGTTCGAACAATGGAACAATTTGGTCATAATATTGACTGCAGATTGGTACATTGGAGGAATGAGACTCTAGGGGGGATGAGGGATGTAGTTAGGGAGGAAATTGTGGCTTTAACCGTGCAGCCCGTGGAGGGGGTTATTCCACTTGTTCAGCAGAGACCTCATGACACTCTGCCTGGCGACGGGCCTCCTCCTGGGCAGGATCAGGGGCCGAGACCGGTCCGCTCACGAATCCTGACGCCGAGTGAATTTGACAGACAAGGTTTAGCAGGAGAAGGGGGAGCGCCGGAGAATATAAACCCTCCGCTACCCCCGCGAGAGAGGCCATCGAACGTGACAGCCCAAGCGGGCTCGCAAAGATACGCTCCGTCGGAGTATGCCAACAGCGAGGTTATGAGGGACATAATTCGTTCCAAATCCTCGGCTGTCAGCCTTCCTTCGACGGCAAGTGTTGACCGGGCAGCTGCTGCGCGCGGAAATTCGGTCAATTCGCGTCTCCGGCAGCGGACTTATCCGCCCATACCGGCCCCACAGCCGCAATATGACTTGTCGCATGTGAAATCGGAGAGTGTGCCGAAGTTTGATGAGACGGACCTATCTTATAATGCTGTTGAGCGATTCCTGGCAAAATTGCGTGCACATTTTGTTATGTCACGCGTATCGGAGGAGGCGTATATCGACTTGTTCATTCCTTTGGCCTTGGGTGGGAAACCACTAAATTGGTTCCTGCGCTTGCGTCATAAACCTAAAACATGGAGTGAATTTGTCGAGCGCTTCCGCAGGGTGTATTCCCTATCCGAGGCTGACGCGGCGGTCTTTTTACAAGATGCGTGTCAGGAAGTTGGAGAGGATACGGCAGAGTTTCTGTGTGAAATGAGTCGTTACCTTGAATTGACGGGTGTGCTAGGGGATCGGCAGCAGTGGAACTTGGCTCAGCATTGGCTGCAGCCGCAGATCACCGATACGATGGTCCGCTATGGCGTACATTCCATGTCGCGGGCGATAGATCTGGGTCAGGCGGCGGATCGTGAGTTGAAGATGCGTGCCCTTCAACACCGTAGATTTGACGAAAAAGGGGTTCGAAAGGGCCCGGTACCCGCTCCCGTACCCAAACCTAGGAAAGTTAGGCTTGGGGAGTCCAAAAAGATGGAACCGGCTAAGACAGAGAAGCCTCCACCGCGCCTCCAATTTGATAAGCGAAAATTGGTCGCGTTGGCCGAGGTTTTGGGCTATCCGATGGCGGATGGTGACGCGCAGAGTGTCGTCGGGCAGTCCCTGAGGAGTGAACCCCCGGCGCCGATACGGGTAATCAGTGCCCCTGCGAAGGCTCCGGAAGCAAAGGTTCCCCCCGGTATCGCGATGGCAATGTGTGGCCATTCCGCTCATTCCTTTGCCAATACGGCAAGCCCTCCCAATTTAGTGTTACCACCCGGAGCTGAGTGGGTGCGAAATCGCAAGGATCGTTGGTATATGCGTGATATCGAAAAACGCATTGCTTTGTGTCCACATTGTTTCAAACCCTGGCAGTTTCCGGGAAACGACCTGGGTCCGTCGACCAACCCGTCCGAGAAGGCGGCGGACCCGAAACGCAAGTAAATCGGTCGTTGGCTGCTTCTACAAGTGGCCCAGGTGATTGGGTGGAGCCGCCCAAACCAGCAGAAGTTGACTCTACTGTTGTGGCGGGTGCCCCTCCGAAAATGACAAATTTTATTATGCTGTCACCACCCGAGTTCTTAGCTTCTAAAGAACCGAAGCTGATAATCGGGTTGCAGGACCGTTGTCGCCGCGATGCGCCCTTCGTTAAGATAGCTTGGGTGAACATCGAGTTTATAGCCCTAATGGATAGCGGAGCACAGACATGTATAATGACGATGCCGCTGTTCAAAAGGCTTTCCAAGGAAATTGGAGTGGAGATGGTTCCAATGGACGAGACAATTCGGACCGCGTCAAATCAAATTGAACGCGTCTTAGGTTGTGTGCAGATTGCCGTCCGAGCCCCCTTGGCGGTAGTTTGCTTCACTTGTCTCATCATTGCGCAGGGGTCGCAGGAACTCCTCCTGGGGCTGGACTTCTGTAAGGCCGTTGGTTTATGCGTAGATCACGGCAATAACTATTGGTTCCTCCTGGGAGATGGAACGCGTCACCCCTTCCTGAATGAGGAGCAGGCTCGAGCCTCGGATCCAGTGATCCTTTTCCCTCTGACCAAGGAACAACCCTCGTTGCCGGAGGGTGTTTGCGTCCGAGGCCCGCCTCTGTACAACTTGCCGGGGATGAGGAATCCGCCGGTAAAATTACCAGAAAACCCAGCGGAACCCATTAGCTCGGTTAAGCAGGAGGTAAAGCCGGACGAGGACACTCCTCCAGTTGAGAAAGAGGAGCCTGTGGTTACTAAGCCGCCGATTGGTGAAGCGAATTGCGTTTTCCTGAGCAAGCGTGAATTTGAAGAGGAGTTGTTTGAGCCTCCGTATTCGGACAATCCCCACATTGTGAAGGTTGTTTTGGCTCGAAGGAACCCCGACTCTCAACAATGGACATTCATTTGGTCCCCCAGGAGGCGTGAAAAGGCACGCAAGAGTATCGTGCGAATAACGCGTAAACCTGGAAAACGGACCATGTGTTTGAGCCAACTGCGTCGGGCAGTTAAATTGCGCAAGGCGAGGGTGAAGATGGCTTCTCGAAGCCCTTCGGTGGCCCTTACGGCTTCTCCCGTGGTGGGGGGCGGCGTGGGCGACGTGGAGACTCCTCCTACTTTCCCTATAACAGAAGGTGTTGAGAGTACTCCTAAGCAGCATGATATTAATTTTGTGCAATATATCCCGAATAGGGACCCGACCAAGCTCACTTGGGTCTACGACCAATTGTGTAATCAGTTGGAGCCAAAACGCATAACTCATCTAATGGATGCGTTGAAACCAGTTGCTCACATCTTTCGTGAGGAGCTGGGGCTCTGCAATAATACGCAATTTGAGGTGAATTTGAAGCCCGACTTTAGGCCGATTCATGTTCCGGTTCGTCCGGTGAATCCGGCAAAAAAGGACATTATCGACGCTTATATAGACCAAAAAATGGCACAAGGAGTAATAAGACGCTCCAAAAGTGACTGCGCTGTAGCGCCGGTTGTGGTCCCGAAGAAGGACGGGCGCTGGCGCTGCGCTATGGACTTTAGGCCGATAAATGCCCAAACTTTGCCTGACGTCTATCCTCTCCCAGATATCGACAACATCTTTGCGTATCTTGGTGGAGCAAAATGGTTTTCCATAATCGACGGAAGGGAAGCGTTCCATCAAATAGGAGTCCGACCTGGAGATGAACGATATCTCGCGTTTGTCACCCACAGGGGACTCTACGAATATACGCGTATGCCCTTCGGTCCTATCAACGGGCCGGCCACCCTGCAACGCGCCATGAATCTTACATTGGCTGAACACCTCTACAAATTCGTCTTTGTCTATATTGACGATATTATTGTCTTTAGTAAGACCTTCGAGGAGCATGTTGTTCACCTGCAAAAGGTGCTCTCGCTCCTCGACAACGCCGGTTTTACCATGAACGCCGGGAAGACTGAATTGTGTAAGAGGAGCCTTGAGGTTCTTGGCCATATCGTTGAAGAGGGAATTATCCGACCCAACCCGAAGAAAACTGACGCTATCCAAAAATACCCGGTGCCGACTAACCTCAAAGAGCTGCAACGCTTCAAGGGGATGGTCGGGTATTATGCGTCGTTCTTTCCCGGTTATTCTAAGACTTGCGAGGTATTTCGTGTTCTGATGCGAAAGAATGCGCCTTGGGTGTGGAAGCCCGAGCACCAGGCGGCCTTTGAGTATTTGAAAAACCAGATTTCGTTGTCTACACTTCATAGGAATTTCCCCGATTGGACGAAACCCTATATTCTCCAAACGGACGCCAGTTATTCGGGGCTTGGTGCCGTCTTGATGCAAATCAACAATGACGGTGTACGCGTTCCCATTGCCTTCGCGTCGAGAGCCCTAAACAAGGCGGAGAAGAATTATATGACAACTGAAATTGAATGCTTGGCCGCTGTGTGGGCTGTGAAGCGCTTCAGGGCGTATCTCGAGCTAATGGACTTTTACCTCGAGAGTGACCATAAGTCCTTGATGTGGCTCTTCACCCAACGAGAGCCCAAGGGTCGATTGGCGCGCTGGATTCTTTCTTTGTCGGAGTATCGTTTTACGTTCCTACACTGCAGTGGAACAAAGAATCGAGTTGCTGACGCGTTGAGCCGCGCCCCTGTCGACCCACCAATCGAGTTGGATGATGAGGATTGCCCAGCTTTGGACGACACATGTTATTGTGCGTTCTTTGACGATTACAGGGATTGGCCTGTGCCAAAGATGGAGGAGTTAGAAGATCTAATGCATTTCAAGCCATCAAATGCTAAAATTGTTCGAGCTGTCACAATGCGTCGCCAAAAACGCATTTTGCTCGCCAGGTTGGCTGGGGCGGCTCTGGGGTCGGTGGATATTAGTCCGGTGGACAACAACCCTCCAAAAAGGAAGAGGGGACGTCCACGAAAGCACCCGATCGCCGGAGGACCGACACCAGTTGGGGCTACTCCGGTGAAAAGGAAAAGAGGTCGACCAAGGAAGCATCCGGTCGTCCGGAACCCAATGATTGATGGGCTCGTTTCCGATGATGAGGAGTCCGTGGCAATTTCTCTTCCTGCTGGGGATCCCCCCGCGAAGAGGAAAAGGGGCCGACCAAGGAAGCACCCAATCATTGAGGACCCGGTGGAGCAACCTATCTCTGAGGATGAAGAGTCTTCAGCGGTTTCCCTGCCCGGGGATGTCCCTGTGAAAAGGAAGAGGGGGCGACCGAAGAGGGTTGTGGAGAAGAGACCTGTTGGCAGGCCCAAAAAGGCTCCCATAATCTTCGACCGTGCTTCCGACTCCGAAGGCAGTGAAATGTCCCTTTTAAGTGGGGAGCCGCCAGGTGACACGGATTCTGACGAGTTCCGGATTCCGGACTTGCCACTGGATTTGGGGCCTGCGACGCAGACTCGGCGACAATTGGCCTCTCCAACACCCTCCGTCGACCCGGAGTTGTCCCAACTCTCCGACCACTCCTCCGATGGCAGTTTTTACTCACTTCCTGCGGATCACCCGACAATTGAGATACTTCCAACGCAGAAAGCCATTAAAGAAGCCCAAAACGCCGATGAATGGTCAAAAGGACTAATTTCGTATCTCAGTTCGAAAAGTCTTCCGCCGGATGAAGAAGAGGCTGAAAAGGTCAAGAAACAAGCAATTGACATGGCTTTATACAGGGGCTTGCTTTGCAAGTTCCCACCAACCAAAATTGGTCAGCGGGCTCCTACGCGTCGGATATATCTTCCACAGCCGCTACGCTACAAGTATTTCCACTGTCTACATTTTCCGCCTACCTCCGGCCATTTAGGCATCGAAAAGACCATGATGCGTTTAAAAACACGCGTGTTCTGGCCGGGGATGAAAAAAGATGTGACGGAATGGATCAAGGTGTGCGAGTCCTGTCAAAGGGCCAAGGTGGAACGAAGACTTCCGTACGGCGAGATGGAGACTGCGAAGCCAAGGAGGTTATTTCGAACTATTTACATCGATTATTTTGGAAAGAAGCTGAAGTCGACTGGCGGCCACTGTTACGCGTTTGTCATGGTTGACGCCGCCAGTCGTTGGGTGGATGTACGCCTAACAGAAAGGGCTGATGTCCCCACCACAATCAAACAGCTTAGGAAGTTCACTAATCGATGGGCATATCCAAAAACCGTCATTAGTGACAACGCCCCCACTTTCCGCTCCGCCAAATTTCAGGCGCGGTGTGCGGAAATGGGAATGGTCAATAAGTATTTGTCTGTGTACCATCCGCAGGGGAACTTGGCGGAAAGACTCAACCAATCGCTCAAAACATGCATCCTTGCGTATATTGATGAACATACGCGTTGGGATCGACATATTGGTTCATTTATTCTCGCCATTAACTCTGCATACCAGACATCACTTAAATTTTCACCATATATGATGGTTACGGGACAGGAAGCACGGTTTCCAGGCGACGTGGACTCGGATACGGACGACGGAGAACCACTACCACCAGACGAGGCTCAATTTCTCCATCGATATTTGCTACGCGTTCGAGAAGAAGCTAAGAAGAACTTGGAGGCCGCCAACTTGCGCCACAAGAAGTGGTATGACCGGAAACGGCGGCCACACGCGTTCAAACCTGGAGATTGGGTCACCGTCAAAAATCGGACTTTGTCGTCGACCGACAAACAGGTAAGTTCGGGTTTTCAACACCGAACCGAGGGCGTTTACCTGCTACATCGTCTTCTTGGACCGAATACCGTGCTTTTAATGGACGAGAACGGGAACATTTCACAGCCAATTCACGTGGCGGATCTCCGCCACTGGTATCAGGCGCCAGAACCAGAACCGGAAGTTCCTGACGTCGCCAGTGACCCTGAAGACGAGGAATCTGGACTGGAAATGGAGGATTTGTCTCCAGCAGACCAAGACGACATCTCCGCTCGTGTTGCCCAATTTCAAACAGAAATTCGGTCTATTTGCATCAACTTTGCAGAGGAACGATGTTCACGCATCAAAACATCGGAAAACACGGCGGAAGTCGCCTCCTAATTGTGTCAAAGTGTTATTTTTGTTTCTTTATTGTATTCGGAAATTATTCCTAATTTTTACTTGTTTTATTTGTTAATCTTAAGTTTTTGTACTTTTTCCGTGTCTTTGCCCGTTTGTCGGGGCTCAAGTTCGCTATTCAGAAGAATCGGTAAGCAATTTCCCCGTGGGGCGGCGCTGAGTGTTTATTGGTCAGATGACCAATCACGTGCTTTTCACACTTGTGCTCGGCCGCCATTTTCCCCCACTTGTTGGACGCGTATACCTCGTGCGATTTCAGCTGAGTTCGGCAACACGTAGAATAGCGGATTTGAGTGTTCGACAGGGCGAGAAATATTGGATTTTAGTGTACTTGTAACCGTGAGTGTGTTTATTTTTCATTTCATGGACAATTTTGTATTTTTACTCGTGAGTTAGAGTGGCGAACGCCGTTGCTCGCGCCGTCCCGACAAAGCCTTATTTTTTCACACCTTATTGTTAGAATTGTCAAGTTATTCAATTGTTTAACTTCGTTTAGTTTGTTTTTACGCGTTGTTGGTTTTGTTTTGACATTTTTACGGCTCGGGCTTGGTATTTTCGTCACACTCACTTTTTGAAAACAACATGGCCGAATTTGCACTTCGTTGAGGAATTTTGTTGGGGTCACGTGACTGAGTCCTAGCCTCAATCCGGGCTCTGGCGTCCATCTTTGTTGGACTTAGAATATTTTTCTTCGCGTTTGTCTTTCGACATTTAGCCACGCGCTTGTGCTCATATTTATTTAAAATGCCTATGCATTTACAGGACGCGTACTTTGTACTCTTTACGTTCTTGTTTGTATTCTACTTGGAAGAGCTTTGTTATTGCTTATTTGTTTGCACTTTAGACATTTTGATCTTTATTTTCAATTTATTCATGTAATGCGAACCCATTTTTTGAGCGAATACCTTTGGCTATTTTATGTTATGTACTGGGCGTTCTGCACTTTAGTTGAAGCTGTATATTGGGAGTGTGCAATTACATTTTATATTAATTTGTACCTCTTCTTCGAAATTATCAAACTGTCGATTACAGCGCTTGTATTCACTTTGTGGGTTATTGCGAGTGTCTTGGAATCTGGTGCTTGCCAGCGGCCTGGATAGCTGCTTTTCAACCATGCTAGTTAGTGCTGAGGCCTATGCATTTTTTGTTTTGATTATGTTCATTTATGCGTTGCACACTTATGTAAATTTTCTCATTAGAACCAGCGTCATAATTTTGAGCACGGTGTATTTTCTGTTTGTTCGCCATGTTTATTTACGTTGAATTTTGAATTTTTGTCCATGAATTTGAACCGTTTTGCAATTTATTGTTTGTTCATTTGTTTACATTCTTTCTGTAATCTAGAGTAGTGTGTTGTCATGTCGGACTCGGACAGTGACAACGAGAGTCTTGATGACGTTTCCACTGATGAAGGGCTTTGGGACGACGAGGGAGCGCCAGGAGCGGAACAATGTCCGGATCCGCGTCCACGTTCTTCAACGCGTCGGGGGACCTACAAGCCGCCCTACCCAGTTCCGGATTTGTATGCCGGCGGACCGATTTTGATTCCGCCGTGGCACCCCGACCATCCAAAAGAGGGAGGATTCCCTAATTTCGAGATATGTCCCTACTGTTCGGGCTGGGGGCACATCGAGAGGGGGACCAAGGAATGCCCGGCGTGCAAAGGAAAGGGCGCCCTCCGCCGTGGCCCCTTCAAGATCTGGATGCGTCGGCTCCAGGCAATGGCTCTCCGTAAGCCTTTTTGGGACAGACGAGACCTTTCTCAGTTTAAGTGGCCTGAGGAGTTCCAAGTGATCCGAGGTGACGCGTACGCCACAACGCGTTTTGTCCGGCGCCACGAGACGTTTTGGAGGAACACCGTGTCGGAGGCCACGGCGGCCGGGATTAGACCTAGAAATTGGCAGTATCCGCCGATGAACTCGGTTGTTCCGGTGGAGGGAGCTTGTGCACCCCCGTTACCAGTGATGTTGCGCGGATTACCGGACGGCACGAGCTCGATAAATGTCATCCGGCATTCCAACCAGGACGAGATGCCGACCATTACTCGGCCCCTCCACTCCAGGGAACTGCAGAGAAGAGAGGATCCCGAAACAGTGACCAGATGGGGAGCCACGCCCGAGGAGGAGGAGCAGGAACGCGTACGCTGTATTGAGGAGCGTAACGAACATTTGATTGAGGAGATCGCCCAACTTCGTCGGCTCCATCTCCAGGCGGCCGCCCGCCTCCGTCGAGCCATTCCGCCGGATTCCACTGTAGAGATTCGGGATGTGACCGAGGCGGCGGGAGGACTTCCGGCAATTGAGGCGTCGCAGCCCATTTGTGAGGTGGAAGAGTTGGCTTTGGTCCCGGTGAGGGGGGCCGCGGGGGCGCCTACGGTCATCCAGGGGGCACCCAAGGCTGCAGGAGAAACTCCCGAACAGTTTTTGGCTCGGAACTGCAGTGGATTTTCGCGTCATCAACAATCAGCGCGTACTCGTTTGGAGCGACGAGCCCTCGCCAAGATTGCGGAGGGGCATATCCGGGGCGTTTCTGGGGGAAGAGTGGCTGGGGGCGCGCCCGCCCCGTGTAAGCGAAAGGCCATCATGCCTGCTCCTGAGCCGGACGTCATCCCCGAGCAGGCGACGCGTAGATTTGAGCGCCAGGCCCGCGGAGATTCGAGTCCCAGTTGCAACCCCCTTGCGGTTTCCAGTATGAACTTTAGGGACTTGAGTGCTGCAGTCCAGCGAGCAATTTTCCACCAGCAAAGCAATAGCGACTGGATGCGCTATACGCGTGTGAGTGAGTTCCCCACGACTGTGTGGGCACGCACCGGATTCGACGAGCTTTTCCCTTTCGGGGCCCTCGATTGGCAACGCCCTTCTCTTCGCGACCCGACCACCTTCCTACAGGCGGACCCGGACTTGTGGCGGCAGTATTTTTATGCCGTCGCGAGGGCAGAACATGGGTGGCCGGAGAACCAAGCCATGGCGCTCTTCGAGCTGGACGACACTCAGATCGGGGCTCTGGAGCAGCTCATCGCGTCCAACCTTACGCGTTATCGCCCCCGAAACGAGGACCAACTTGGAGATGTGATTGCGTGTCGTGTGGTGCTCCTGGTCGAGGAGATTCTCCGCGTTGTGTTTCCGGGAGACAGTGACTGAGTGTGTTTAAAGTGACTTGAACCTGAGCGGACTTACTGAACGTGACTTTTTGTTTTTTCGCATTTTTTGGTTTGGGTGGGTAAGTCCCCATTCAAACGCGTGTTCATTTTATATTTTTATATTTTGTTTTCCAAGTTGTGATAACTGAATGTGATATTTTTAACTGATTGTGATATTTATTTCTTTTTGTTTATTTTCTAGTGTTCTCCGCGCCCCCTGTGACCACCTGCACGGCCGAAGGATGTTCATTCCTCCTCCGGCAATCACGTACCGGATGGAGATGACCCTTAAATTTTCTTCCTCTGGCTGTGCGGCTGGCCGCGGTGGGCGTTGGTTTTCCCAACAATCGAGGATTGTATGGTGACTTTTTGTTAGTTTTAGAGTTTATCTTAGTGCCAAATGCATTCTTGTTGGTGTTTAGTTTATTATTTAACGCGTCTGACGCGAATGTTTGATTTAGTCATTCTCTTTTGTTATCGCATCATTCTTAAGTTTAAGTCCGCTAAGGTTGCGGCGAATATTTTGATTGCCTTTTGATTTTAATTATGTTTCTGATTGGTTTATCTTGTTTTGTATCGTTTCATTGCCATTTTAACCGGAGCAATAAAACTCTGGTGGTTGGGGCGTGTCACGGTCCGGTGTTCACGCGTACGAGTAGTACGCATTGTTTCCCCCGTGTTGTGTTTCTAATAAACCCTAATTGTGTTCTTACCTTGTATTGTTTCCATTTTGTCTTATGTTTAGCCGAATTCTCCTCATTTTCCCTCATTTCTTCCTTTCTTATCTCTTACTCACTCCTAACTCTCTTCTCTTTCTCTCACTTCTCTCTTATTTCTTCCTAGTTTTTCTATTTCTGTTTATTGTTTTGATGCGAACTCATTTGCATTTCTATTCTGGTCAGTACGCGTCGACGTTAGTCATACACTTAGTATGCACCGACTGTACTGATTGGCTCTTGACTCTTCCGTGATTGGTTGAGCTTGGATGAGTCCAAGTTTACCTTTCACCCTATTTTTCCCTTTTTTCCTCAGTTAAGCTCTGTATCCCGAACGCGTAGGTGCTCTTTGGAGCCAGTGCTCATGGCAGAGTCTTAGCTCACTTTCAAAGCTCACTCGCTGCTTTGTTTTCACCTAGTAGTTCTGAGACATGACTCTAGGTTTTCATCTCATCTTTATTAGTGTTAACTCACGGTTTTATCCATTTGAACCTGTTGTTTTTCCGCTTCCTTTCGTATTGTTTTAAGCGCCGTGACGCGTCGCTATTTAGGCAGGATAAGTTTGTTTGGCTTTCAAACTGAAATCTTTGTGTCTATTTATTTGATGCATTCGGCGCGTAGCTTAGTTTCGCCGCTCACCACGAGCTTTAGCTTAATTAAGCATTAGTTTGAGGTTTAGTTTAGATTTGAGTGACCGTGCAGGCCAGTTACGCACGCGTTAGCACGCATTTCACGCTTCACTTCGACAGCGAGGCGGACGCTTGTGAGTCGGGACGTTACGTGTTTCGTTTAACTTCGTGTGATCTTAAGATCTGCACGATACGTTGCGGGACGCGCGTTGGGTCTTGACTCTGGTGACCGCTAAGCAAATTCTGTCCCCCCATTTTAGTAGCTCGGAATACCCGGCCAAAATAAATATTCGTGTAAAGATCGGGATCTGGAGTGTGTGCTACCGACATAAGGCGCGCACTCACGGCTGGGCAGGTCTCGAGGACCAGGCTCCCAAGATTTTCTGTATCGCGGCGTCTTTCAAACGCGTCCCAAACCGCTCGGGAAACGCGATCCATTACAGTGATTTAATACAACTATTTCTTAATTTTATTTAATTTTAATTCAATTGTTTTTGTTTTTATCAACTATATAAACTTCTCTCTGAAATTCATTCATTTTTTCATTGAGAAAAATAAGAATTGGAGGCTAGAACAGTATTTAATTACAGAAGATATTTGTTGGTAGAGAAATAGCGAACTCACCATGTCCTAAGCCTAAATCCCCTTTAACTTTGAGTAGAAAGAACTACACCGCTCTTGGACATACAAAAGGCTAACTTAAGAGGAAAAATGTTGTGCACTATTTACTTATCGGAGATGAAATAGTGAATAATTACAGCGTCAACGATACACGTTGGTGAACTGTCACACCGATACGAGACTTTGAAAACGAGACACAGTGGGCCAGGGATAATTAAAAGCGCCTCAGTGACTTTTGAATGGAGTTTGGCGATAGAGGGAGAAACTTGTTAAACTTGTCTCATAACAAGATGGAACTGAAGTAGAATTTTTATTTTTTTTATTTCTAGATATTCAGATCTTGATCATAAGTTTTACTATTCAATTTTTTTTTAATGAGACGTCGAAATGGCACTTTTTATTAATATTTACTTTTCTATTGTTTGATGTGTTTTTCAAGAGCAAATATCGAATGGATAAATGAAAAGAAATTGTAATTTAACTAGTCGGGCGGAGGCTGACCCCATCTGCTGATTGTGGACCTGAGAGTTGGGTTTTTAGTTGAGGGGAGGAGGGTATTGGAGAATTCTATTGATATTTAAATTCGGAGGAGGCCATTGAGCAATTGACACTAAAATTCTTTTGTGACAAATAGAACAGATTGTCCGCTCAACTCGACTTGTGTCAACAAGCAAAACTATTGGCAAATGAAATTTACACAATAGAAACATTTTTTTCTTCTTTTTATACATTTCGATTCATGCCATTAAACTGTTCAAACATAATTTTCTGCATATAAATATTGAAATTACAAATATAAATTTTTTTTTAAATAATTTTTTTTTTTTTAATATTAATGGTTTGGTCTTTTGTTATTTGTTCTGTTTTTTTGTTGTTTTTAATTTACGCAGTCCAGGTTTTTCATCTTAAGCTTTTCCTTTGGGAAAATGGTGTCTGCTTGTCACCTGGTGATCAATGTAGCTCGTGTGTCTGATAAAAGCGTAATCAATTCATGACATGATCCATTGAAAGGTTGATAAAGTGGGCTCGAGTTCGATTTTCTTTTTAGAAATCGATGTAGTGAATTAATGTTAAACAAATCGCCTTCACAGACTTGCACATCCAAAAATATTTGTGCCAACTTTTAGATGTTGAGTTGAGAATTTATAAAATAAATAATAATAATAGTCCGTAAATAAATTTAAAAAGAAAAAAAGTCAATTTATTTATAACAGAAATTTTATATGTACAGAAAAATTGCAGATTATAATTATTAAAAGTAAAATTTCCAATTAAAAAAAAAAAAGTCTTATGACTAGAATGGATTTATTTAGTAAGGAAAACATAATTGATGAGCAGATTAATAACAAATTATTGATAATTGAGCAACGTAACATACAATATAGATTATAAATTATACTAATAATAATAAAATTTAAATAAATCTTTAAATAATGATAATTTTCCTTTAAAAAAATGGGTAAATTTATTTATTTACCCTAAATAAAACGTGAAAATTTGATTCATCAACTTGTACTCACTCCATAGTCTGAAACGTTTAAAAGTAGATAAAACTCCCCCTGAAACGGCTTTTCTGCAATGCAGTCTTTTTAATCTCGTGAAAACAGACCCCCGTCAGGGATCGACTGTACAGCCGTTAGGTCGTCCTTGACGGGGGTCCTCGGGTGTCCACACCTTGGCCACCATCGTGTTACCTGATGGTGATATTTGCTTTTCGTTAGTCCAAGACAGCGAGTGACCCGCAAGTGGTGTTAAACCATTCGTACCAGGAGGGTCTTTTAGCACTGACGATGGATCTGTATTGATAGAACATAGGGCACGGTTTGAAAAAAAAAACATTTTCAATTTTTGCAGTATTTTACAAAAACAAAAAAATTCGATTTAATATCATTTCCACGGAAATTACTTTTTATCTCAGCCGCAGTGCGCGAACTAAATGCGGCCAAGGATAAATCAGATTTCCGTAAAACAATTTTATTAGTTTTTAAAATCATTTTCAATCATTTCTTGACGATTTGCTTTTTTTAAAATTTATTTAGATGTTTAGACTCGTCTAATTCGATACATTAATGCAGAATCAAACCACACATGGCGTGCGTGTAATGACACGATTGAAATATAAATCTGATGCATTAATTATGTACCACACACGGAAATTTTATGCTTATAACATGCTGCCGGAAACATTATTTCTGTCTTTGATTTTTAGTTTAATTTAAACTTACACTATCGACACAGAATTACGGATTACAATTCGATACAGAGAATGACGAAGGAGAGGAACAAATAAAGCGAGTAATCGTATAACTTACCTCTGTGGCATTGTATGATGATTTTCTTGGGTTGTTCGTGGTGCGGAGGTTGCAGTGTCTGTGTGGGATTTTTGTCCGTGCTGGCCAGTTGCGTAAGAAAACCAATGTACCCGATGGCTAGGCGAAGTGTGTCCACTTTGCTTAGCCGTTTCTCGTACGGTAGTGTGGGAATATGTGCACGAAGACCTTCGAATGCATCGTTGATTGATTGCATTCTTTTACGTTCCCGCAGATTTGCTGCTTGTCGTTGCTGCACCTGCAAGAAATTCTCAGTTAACGATTTGTAATGGTCGAGAAAAGCGCACAATTAGAATATAAATTTACACGTTTCTTCGTGAAGATGTAATGAAATGAGTGCAACAAAAGCAAATAACAATAAACAATAGGTAGTAGTGTTAGTTTTAATTCTCGACAGCCATTTTTGAGCACCTTTTGTGGGCTATTTGAATCGCTTATTGCGTTTTAAATTTTAAAATGTGATTTTTTAAATGCGTAATTATACGATTTCTTAACTTCCAATTTATGTAAGAAATGGAATCGCTTTTTAAATTTGTATTTAGTGAATAAAATCTCCATTTACTTTGATTTTTTACGTTTTATTGATTTTTTCAAGAAAACTTCAATTTTCTCGCAAAAAAATTAAATATGTATCAAAATAATCGAGACATATTGAAAGCGCAATTATGTTTTCTTCCCGCTTGTTACCTGTTGTTGAGGGCACCTTTTCTTCTTCCTCCGCTGCCTCAAAACATTTTCCTGATCCGCATGTCGAGATGAATAAGGAGAAGAACAAGTACTGGAGTCATACGAGGCTGGTTCCAATTCGAGTTGAGACTCAAGAAACTGTCTATTAATGGCATCCAAATCGATGTTCTCCATGTTAGTGCTACGTAGGTCCACCTGAGTGCGGAGCGTGCGCTCAACGTATTGCCACTTCCACTTCACTCTTAAGCATCCTCGGCCTCACCAACCAATCGAAGTTGGGGGCGGTGCCACGTGCCGTCCACACGTCCTCCAATAAACGACACGTGCCGCTTATCATCGCTCTTCGCCCCTCTAACCAAACACACGCATTCCGCTGTACCATAACAATCTGCACACCTGTAAGCATACAATGTTTACTTTACTAATTACTATTCCACTGATATTATTCTTTCCTTGAATTTTATCATTTTCAAAGCACAAAAACAAATTAAATCATTACAAATCATTACAAAATCGCTGCTGCTTTCCAATTAATTTCTAATGATCAAGGTGTCAAAAGGTGGACATGTGTTTGGCTGGTTTCACGGACAGTCTGTTCAGGGATCACAATTCTGTCTGCTTTTTTGTTCGGTGTAGTGAAGAAAATGTGCATTCGCACGTGTGGAATTTTCAATTCTCTTTAATGAGATGTTAATTCAATGGATGGGTTTACCACATTTCAATTTCGATCTTTTAGAGCGCGTCTTTATTTTTTAATCTTCTTCTTTTTTTAATCTTCTAATTTAAAATGCAAGGCTCCGGACAATGATGCGTGATCACTGACAGATTGGCCCAAGAGGGAGCAGAGTTTGTGTCCTCTCAATCTGCATCTGCGGTTTGTTGTGATAGTGATGGGATCAGGATATACTGGAGTTTTTAAGAGGAAGAGGATACGTGATTTTGATTGACAAATGAGGATCTGTTAGGGAGTTTGGCTTACAATTGGAGCGTCATTGGTTTACGCTTGTTTGGAGTGGGTGAGGAAGAAACATGTGTCGCACGCTTGCCTCGTCACGTGTGGTTGAGTGTTATGAGTGGCGATGAATAGAATAGACTGGACATTTGGTGGTAAATTATAGTAATCAAATGTTGGACTTGTAGGGGTAAGGGTAAATGAGGTGTTGGATGAAGAGCGCGACGATTTTCGTCCGTTTTTTGATGATATTCGAGCGACAAAAGTGTTTGACGGTTTATGGATTTTAGAAATTGAGTTGTTGATGGTTTATCCCACTTCCTGTTGATGGGGTGGAAAAAAGAGCAAGGAAAAGTGACAGCTGCGGGTTGAAATAGCTAATTTGAGCACAAATTCAAACACAAATTTACTTCATGGATCGCTTGTATAGTTGACGTAAATAGGGGTGTAAAGAATTGGAAGTTGATGAAGAGGAAAGTGGGTGTTGTTGATACGTGCAGCGCGACCACATTAACGCCTATACGGTTCGAATGAATGGGTGAAATGAATGGTTTAATTCGGAAAGAAAATCGATAAATGATTAAATAATATATGTGTTTTTTTTTTTTCCTTTCTATTTTCTCCCCTTAGGTTACGGTATATTTGAGTATCTTCTCCAGGATTTTCTCGAATAAGAGGCTGTCGTTTAACACCTGTCTGAGTTCCCATGGACCATGGAAGATAGTCGATAAGCGGGTGTTCATGGAACATGTTTATGATTAGCATTTTCTTACAACCAGACGTTGGTTTCATTTTTTTTCGTTTGATGGACTTAGGTTTCTAAAAAAAAATTAAATAAATATGAAATAAATATAAAACGTAATTTTTTTTCAAATTGTACAAGATTTTCGGTACATTTAATGATGAAAAAAACCGTTAACATTACATGGCGTGTGTTGTTTTTCACCGTATTACAGCTATTACACATTCAAATCAAAACATAGTATGGATTTTTTAAAATGTTAATGAGACATTAGGGATGTAGTACAAACAGCTGCATTGTTGAGACAAAGATGGTCGCAGAGAATAAACACAGTTGCGCATGACTGGGTGCCACATGTATTCGCTACAATAATATTAGCAATAGGTTATGCTTCGTAATTCGTCACGCTTTTAGTCTTTCACGTCCCTTTAGGACCAATTCAACGGATGGGTTAGAAGGGATAGGGACTTTTGAAAGAAAACTTGATTATTTTTTTAAAGGGGATGAATCATCTGTTGTTAGAACTACCAACAGGAGTTCTTGTTTATAATAGGGACTCAAAGGATTTACAAGACTACTGGTTGGTGACTTTTGAACTCCATGAATTATCTGTTTGAAAAAAATTCGTGAATGCATATTTATTTTTTGGTAGATTTATGGTGAAGAGGAGGTTGGAGATTTGAAAAATTCATCAATTTTCATTATTACTCCCATCAATTTTATTTTGAATGATGTAGCATTTTTATTTGTTTATTATTTATTTATTTATTTATTTATTATTTTTTTACTAATAATTAGATTTTTAATCTGTGGTATGACGTCAGAATTGCTAAAATTATGGTGCTGCCATCTAGTATGGGATAACTAACTCAAGCTGGTACTTGCAAAATACTATTGAGTTTAATTCTTTATTTATTGTCAAATAAAATTGAATAAAGTTAAACTTATCTGTTCTCTTGGCAACGATTTGATGTCAATTTTGTTGTTACAAAATAAATGTGAGTTTCTCCTCTTTATTATTGGGTACGGTGCTGGCGTTAGAGCTGAGAATTAATGCCGCATTTGTTTTCATAAATGAAATAATGTTCGATCCATATCCTTAAGAATAAACTTGATGATAACCATCATCAGAAAAATCCAAAGCGTCTGGTGAGCCCACACTACAACTTATTCATCAATAATCTAAGATCCACCTCATCGCAAAACCTTTAATATTGCAAATTTACTGCGGAGTGAATGATGACGTAAAGCACGAGAATTAAATCCCTGCGTTGTGTGTTGGCAGTTTTTCTTCGAAGGCTTTCTGAATTAAATGTTAGATAGTTTCCCTAAACCTAAGGTCTGTATTTGAATTTTAACACTACACTAATAATACAAAAAACCATTTACGCGACTTTATAAGGGATTTTCCTTTTAAAGTCCCAAATTTCAACCAACTTCGTCCATTTATTTTTAGACGATTCTTCCTTGCTTTAAATGTCGTTGACCTGGTTTCTTGTGTTATTATAACAACTTATAATAATTTCAGATAGTAAAAGGTGACGTATTTATTTACAAATTGGTAAATATTAATTGTGGTATATTTCTCTTTGAATACAGAATGGCAAGAGGTCAGCAAAAACTGCAATCTCAACAGAAAAATGCGAAAAAACAAGCTGAATTGAAGAAACAATCGAGCCATGACCAGAAAGCTGCGGCACAGAAGGCTCTAACTTTTGTCTGCGTAATATGCAAGGTGTTAATCCAATCAATTTCCATCATTTAACAAATCAAATCGAAGCTGTGCATTTGAATTTCACTGTTATTACATTACGTTGGGTGGATTTGGGCTACACAAAGCATTTTATTGAATAGTCTGTTATTTTTAATATTTGTATAAGTGATGATCTTGAATTGGGTCGGTTCTGGGTAAAGGGAAATATGGAACCAGCTGTGTTTTGCTGGAGGGCATCAGTGACCTTCAAATGCACTAGTTTAGATTTTTGAAGAAGAAATAATAACTGATAAATGATATGTCTAAACAACGTGTGAGGAATAATTGTAAATGTAAAAAATTGGGATTCTGTTTACAGTTTTAATGATTTCTTGTTTGATTTTTCATGTTTTTTTTAGTCTCAGATGCCAGATCCAAAGACTTACAAGCAACATTTTGAAAACAAGCACTCAAAATCACCTTTGCCTGCGGAATTGGAAGGGGTCGTTTGAAGTAAATAATTAACGTGATTTATGACTGGAATTAGAATGTTTAATTAAAGTTTTTCTGCCTTTTTAAACTTTTTTTTGTAGGTATTTATAATGAAAATCCAGCGAAAGCAATGACGAATCATTTTTCAAAATAGGAATTTTGGTTTTGGGTTTTTCAACTTTTATAGTATTATGGCTATTATTTTTTTCTGTTTAATTGTCTTAAATATTTTATTACTCGAAACACGTTCATAATCACTCAACCTTTTTTTTTTTTACAAACGAAGTGGTTTTACTTCTTGACTGGATAGTTTAACCATACAATGTCGTTAATTATTGGCTAAATAATCTTAAATAAAGTTGTACAAACATTTGATTTTTTTAATGAAAACTTATTGGAATTTGAAATTTTTTCAACTGTCTGGCGATTAAATTTTATTAAATGTAAATAAATAAGATGCTGGAGATGATGCTTAAATAGTTAATGTATATTGATATTAAGTAGCAATGAATCATACAAACAAATGAAGGTCTTTGGAAAAGAAGCATGGAATAATTGCGAAATGATACCGGGAAACGGATAACTTTGAAGAGAACAACTTAATTTTAAATAGCACGTGGAATGAAAGTGAATTTTCAAATATTTATTGCTTCGTTTTTTATTTTAACGACGCCATTTATAGAGCAGTTCCAATTCTGCTACAGTAGTGAATACACAAGTATACTGGAATATGGAGTATCCATGTTTTGATTTTATTCCAACATTCATTCTTTCTATTACTTAATTGTTAAAACAAATAATGAAATATTTTTGTTTTGTGGAATTACCAACAAAAAATAGTTAGTATTGTGTTATTGTGTTAGAAACAAAGTATCAATAACACTTGTCTCCAATTGCTATCACCAGTTGGCGCCTAGCAGAACGTGGTGTTCTAGATTTAGCAGGGACGGTAATGGGTCTTGTGCCCATTTGTATTTCAGGTATTAAACTAATATTCATATCAAATGAGATTTTATACTAAACTACTTATTTTATTAAGGAATTTGGCAAGAAACTGTAGACGACTTTGAATTATGCTCATTCCTAGCATGTCGAATGTGGGACGGAATCTTGGCCTATGTCGGCAGTTTTTCTTTTCGTAATTAAAAAGTAATCCACAAAATCAATTTTTTGGTATTAACTCATATTTATTTTGTTTCAGTTCGAAGATCATAATCCGCAGCAGTCAATACTCTCCAAAATACATTGATCCAACGTTCAACAAAGGCGAATTAGAAAAACTAGAAGAAGATGGAACCACCAAAGTTCGAGCATTTGTGCCCATCAAAGCTGCGAGGAACTTCGAGCATTGCTCGCTGTTTTACGACCCATTATTTGTGTACGGAGGAATTTTATTTGTGAATTACTGTATTTGTGTTAATCTCGGTTATTTTATGTCGTAGAAAATTCATGCACGTCATTATGAAAGAAGGAAGGCGAGACATAGCCAGACAACTTCTCGAAAATACGTTTGAAAATATCAAAAGAATCCAACTAGAAAAATACAACAAAGCATCCGAAGATGAAAGATTGAAAATTGACTGCAATCCGTTTAGAATTCTGCATAAAGCCGTAGAAAATTGTAAACCTGCGATGCAATTAATTCCTATTAAGAAAGGGGGTTCGGTTTATAAAGTAAAAGATCAAAGTTTGAGTTAATTTAGCTGTGGTTTAATTTGTGTTGTGCTTTTATAGGTGCCAATGGAAGTTCCTGAAAGTACTGCGCGGTTTCGTGCAATGAAATGGATTCTCAGAGCTGCGGATGAGAGAGATAAAAAGAAAGTTCGACTTCCTGAACAACTGGCTTGGGAATTACTCGCTGCAGCTAGTTATGAAGTAATTTGTAGATTTTTTTTGGTGTTTAATTTTGTTGATTTTATTTATTTTGTTGATTAGGGAAAGGCCGTAAAGTGGAAACAAGATTTGTATCAACAGTGTGAAGCTAATAGAGCGTATGCTCATTACAGATGGTAGTTTTTGTTTAGAGTTTTTTGGATTTTCAACATTAAATTATTGATAAATTTGTAAAATCGTTGGTACGAAAGTATTAAATTTTAATTTAGATAAATATTTGAAATTTTTTGTATACATTGCGGTTTTTCACAGAAATAAATTCAAATGAATACTAAAAAATATTTAAATTTGAATCGTTAGATGCAACAACTCGCGCGAGATTACGGAAGATGATGATAAAAATAAATATTTTCAGTTTAATTTTTTTTAATGCACTACCTCGCGCGAGATTACGGAAGGAGTAAAACTTGTTTTTGTTATTTCGTTTAATAACACTAAAGAAATGTATTTATTCTTCAGAGAAATAAATCAAAACATAATAATAAAAATAAATAATGGAAATTTAAAAGGTCTAAAAACTTTTGTTTACAGAATTCAAAGTATAAAAAAATCCTACCTGGTTATCTAAATATTGTCTCATACTTCATTCACAACTGTACTAGAATTAAAAATTTCTAGCCAAGTTGAGCCTAGTTTTAGCAGACTTTGGTTTCAGTTTGTAGACTATCATCGACCGAAGTCGTCACGGCCGATCGGCACTCATCAAAAGAACAATAAACTTCACAAGAAGTAAGGAAAAGTGCATTCATGAAACATTTTACTTAAGTCTAATATATTTTCCAAACTTTACCTCAAAATTTGAAAGTTTAGACATTTTGATGGGTCGAGGCGGTAAGCCAAAATTTAATTTCCGCCAAGGTGGCTAAACCGATTCAGATTCATGTTTTATCAGTCGTCTGCTGCACTGATGTTACGGCCGGTCGGCTATCGCCGAAAAAACACAAAAATATACAAAAAAAACACAATTACACTGCACTATTTGTAGTTAAATATGTAATTTATTGCATCTGTCTAATTTTGGCTTAATTTCAGCCTGAAACAGTAAGTTTAAAAAAAGTTACAATCATTTTTGTTCGTTGGCGGATAATCTTTTTTTTTTTTGGAGGGGAGGGGGAGATTTTTAGTTAAGTACAGGAAAAATTTAAGATTCACTTCGTCGGCGCAAATACAATGGTTAGAAACGAAATAAGCGCATTCATCTCATTTAGAAACATAGGATCGGAAAAGATTGTTATTAGAAATAAGGTTTAAATTGAGAGAAAATTAAAAAATGCCACTGCGCATTCAGTGCATGCACTGAATGTGAAAGCTCATTTATCGGCTTCGGCTTAATATATTTCCTCATTGCGCATGCGCTAAATATGAAATTTCAAAATTAACGGCAAAATTGAATCAGTCGTCTGCTACGCTAGCCTCTGACGTCACGGCCGGTCGGCTGTCGCCAAAAAATCCATAAAAAATACGAAAAAAACACAATTATCTCGTGCTAATTGTGGTTAAATATGCACTTTATTGCATTGATCTTATTTTGGGAAAGTTTCAGCTTGAAACAGAAAGTTTTAAAAAAGTTACATCGATTTTTGTTCATTGGTGAGTAACTTGTAATTTTTAGTTTTAGGCCTAGTTTTCATTATGTTTTTGGTACTTAAGTTCGGGAAAGAATTACGATTCACTTCATCGGCGGAAATACAATAGATGCAAACGAAATTTAGAATTAAGTAGGTTCGGAAAAGAAATAACGAGTTGAGAAAATATTATACGACTACGCATGCGCTGAATTTCGCGCCGATGTAATCGCCTTTCCGATGAATCGAAATTGCTTCAAATTGACAAAAATATACAATTAACTTTACTAATTGTGGTTAAATATGCATTTATATGGCATTGATTATCCTTTGGGTGAATTTCAGAGGAAAAGAAAAGGTTTAAAAGAAGTTCTATAATAAATGTTTTTTGACAAGTTGCGCTTGCTGAGTATGTTTGGCAGGTAAACGGTATAATAATAATTTTTGTTTTTGTTTATATTTTCAGTTTTATTTACGTGAGGAAAGAAAAAGATATCGAACAAAGGAACTAAAAATCATTCTTATTTTGCTTCTCTCCGATCGGAATGTAGCCATCAAATATTGTTGGTAAGTTATACTTTTCTCTTTGATAATAATCACCAGATACAACTTCTTGACAACCAAATGTTCCCGGTATTTGTAAATTACGTTTGATTAGTCACGAAGAAAATTACTTAGAAGTTTTTGAGCAATTTGGATTTTTTGGCTGCTGATAATAATAATAATCCTTTAGAATACCACTCGTTCTCTACTCCACAAATTGAAAATTGATAGAAATTAAAATCTGATTTTAAATTTTCATCCAACAACAGATTAACCGCATCAATCAAACACCACTGCGGTTGTTTTATGTTTTTTCAGATTTTTGGGGTCGGGGCTACTGTTTATTTAGAACATTAAAAATTATTTTATTTTTTCTAGATTCTATAATTGGGACAACGGATCAAGATTTGATGCGACGAATAAGAAGCCATTTGCAGGACAACAATTGCGCGTATATTAAAGTGGAAAGCTGGTGTAATTACAAAGTTCAAATTTGATATCTGGTTCAATTGCCGTAGTTTATTTTATCTTTCGGTCCTTAGTCACTTTTTGGTTCTTCCTTTGGTTTATTTTTTGGTTCTTAATTTGGTTTATTTTTTGGTTCTTCCTTTGGTTTATTTTTTGGTTCTTCCTTTGGTTTATTTTTTGATTCTTAATTTGGTTTATTTTTTGGTTCTTAATTTGGTTTATTTGTTTGTAGATATTTAGATTGGTTTATTTTTTGGTCTTTAGTTTAGCTTATTTTTTGGTTCTTGGTTTGGCTTATTATAATTTTTGGTTTTTGGTTTGGATGAATTTCAAATGGTCGAATCGCAAGGTGAAATTGCTTCACAGTTGTGACCATTTATGGTCATTCGGTTTTTCTGGTTTTCTTTTTATTTGGGTGTCACTATTTATGATGGTCATTCGGTTTTCGTTTTGTTTTTTTATGCATGTTTGGTTTTGTATTTTTTGCTTGATAGTGTGTGGGATGGTTTTTGTTTACTGGTGTGTGTAATTTTATTTTTATTTGCAGTAAGCTACCGGTATGTAAAAGTCAAATTTATTAGTGAAATTTAAATGGTTCTTTTTGATTACATCAGCTTTCCTAGGTTATACTATTAGAAAATACAGTTTTTAATGCTGTATTCTCTAATATTTATAATGGTATGTATAGTTTATTGCACATCACCGCTTTAATTTTTCGTTTAGTTTTTAATTTTAGATTTTAAAATGCATGAAGAAAAATTATTGTTGATTAAATTGCACCTAAAATGATTTTGCTCCATTTGCTTGTGAAGCCAACACTGAATGGAAACTTGTACACGGAAGATTCAGTATTTTTTGAAATTTTTTTTTTTAATTTTAATTTATTTATTTTACATTTAGGTTTTTAAATATGTAAATTGTTTGGAGATTTTATTCAAGATTTGAGAACTACAACTTCTTCAAAGATGACTTTGAGAATTATAAATTAATTCACCATCAGGCAATTCATTGGAGTTTACGAATATGTTAGTTTTGTGTTATATGTAAAGTACTGTAATATGTTAATTTTTGTTTATTTTTAACAGCTAGACAGAGCCAACTATATTCAATATGGACGTGTAAACATTTATAAGTTTGGCCTTTCTTATTGACAGATAGTCAATTTCTTTATTAATACCTATCTTTGATTTGTATTATTTTTGATTTTAATTAACGAGTGAGTCGCGGACAGATGTACAATGCCCTGGCAGACATGTGGGTCACCTTGCAGGTTGTGAAGATCGGCCATCGGAACGGTAGGATTCTAGGGAAAAATTCATGGCGCATCTTTCTTCTTCTGGGAGGTGTCCCCCCCTCCTTCGGGGAGGCGTTTCTCCTCCCCACCTCGGATGTGCCATGAATCGGGTTGGGGGAATCTCTTTCAGCGCTGGCAACCTGCGAAGCCACCTAGACACCAATGAATATGCTAGAGGAAGAAGACAGCAAACGGACGGACTGAGCAAGCAGTGGATGGACGGACGGCGCTGGCAGACGAATGGACAGAGCGGGCAGCTGATTGACAAATGGACCAAGCGGGCAACTGGTTCACAGATGGACAGTGGGCATTGGACAAACGGACGGACTGAGCAAGCAGTGGACGGATGGACTCAGCAAGCAGTGGACGGACTGTGCAAGAAGACGGTGGACATCTGCACACTAAATCACATATGGAGGACGTAAATGGACAATGCTGGGAAGCCAATTCGGATGGCAGATTCAGTCTTTGGATAGCCGTTAGCAGGTTGTGAAGATCGGCCATCGGAACGGTAGGATTCTGGGGAGAAATTCATGGCAGATCTTTCTTCTTCTGGGAGGTGTCCCCCCTCCTTCGGGGAGGCGTTTCTCCTCCCCACCTCGGATGTGCCATGAATCGGGTTGGGGGAATTTGTTTCAGCTGGCAACCTGTGAAGCCACCTAGACACCAATGAATATGCTAGAGGAAGAAGACAGCGGACAGATGGATGGACTGAGCAAGCAGTGGACGGACGGAGCAAGAAACCATCAGCACACTACATCACATCTGGAAGACGCAGACGAACTTTGCTGGGAAGCCAATTCGGAGGAGTTTTTCCTCCCCACCTCGGATGTGCCACGAAATGGGTTGGAGGGATTGATTTCAGTGCTGGCAACCAGTGAGGAGTGGACATGAAGATATAAAGGAGAGACAATTGGGACATCAAATAAGTTTGCATCAGATCAACATCGGTATGTTAGAAACATTTGAAAAAATTCATATACCTTAAATTTTGATTGATTATTTTATATTTACAGTCGATTATGGGTGTATGAGTTGCAGTTGATTAAGCTTCAAATCTGCTTTCCTGACAATTGGAAGAGGTGTGTAAATTTTTTAGCTCAATACAACATGGACATTTGTTTATATTGAAAAAAAAAATGTTCAGACTTTAGATATTTTTTGAACAGACCGAGCGAGCAGACAGACAGATGGACCGAGCTGACGCAGGTAGAGCTTTTGGGAATACTTCTCAGCGCACTTTTGGGATGGAAAAGCGGGGAGCTAACTGCCGGACGAACCGAGCAAGCAGTGGATAGATGGAGGTGTCCTTCAGGGAGGCGTTTCTCTTCCCCACCTCACACAAAGTATTCACGTGACATGGCAACCCCCACCGTCGGATAGCACAATGGAATTTTGCGGGGTTTTAAAATATTCTATAAACCAATCAAGGAATGGTATGGTAAGTAAATAACATATTAGATTTTTTTGTCACTCCATTATTTTCATATTTTTGCTCGTTGCAGACGACGCAACTATTCAGAAGAAAACCACCATTCAGAAAATAACGCTTCAAGATTTGGAAAAATTTACTAATTACAGTTTGCAAGTTCAAGCGTACACCAAAATGGGGGATGGAGTTTCCAGTTCTCTAATATATTGCCGGGCTTTAGATGATGGTAAGTGAATTGACAAAATGTTAGTTTTAACAGTAATCTATCACTTTGTTCGTGGAACGTTAAGTGCCAAATCCACCTGCTGACATTAAAGCCATTCCAAGTTCTGTGAACTTTATTGTGGTTGGCTGGCTGCCACCAAGTCGTCCTAACGGTTTGGTTAAACAGTATACACTTCATCGTAAAATACCTGGCCAAAGATTTGAGGTAAATAAACAGTATTTAAAAAAAAACAATTGGTTTGTACATAATTATAAGAAAATCATTTTAGAATGCAGTAAAATATGTAATACCAGCATCGTCCATATCTTACGAAGTAACAAGTTTAAAGAAAACTCAGAGGTATGAATTTTGGGTGACCGCATCTACATCGGCGGGAGAAGGACCAGGATCAGCTGTTGTTACGCAGATACCCAATGGATCGATAGGTTTACGTCTAAGAAATAAAATAATATTGATATTTTAACGTTAATTGCGATTTTTTAATGTTCAATTAGTTCCTGCCAGAGCATTGTCTTACAGTGAGCCGGTTTTAACAGCTTGGAAGAATAATGTGAAGTTGTTGTGCGAGGCAGTAGGATCACCAACTCCGAATAAGAAATGGATTATAAAGTATGGAAATGATTATGTTGATTAACGTAAATAATGAAAAATCTTGCTTGTATCATTTAGTGGCGATCATGTTCAAAAAAATGAGATTTTAATTTTTGCATTTTTTTTTAGCGACTCCACGATTTTTACCACGTGCATATGGCAGTAAAAAACACTCTTCTAGTCATGGTCATTCTGGTCATCAACATAAAAAGAAACCTGTCATTCAAAAACCGCCTAGAAAAGGCACAGTTAAAAAGAGTACGATAATTCACTCGTGTGACTAATTCATTAGTTTATTAATTGTTTATTTTTTTTCAAGTTACGGTATGCAAGATTACGAATTCAGAAATGTAACCCCGAGGCCACCTGCTCCTGACTACGATCCGCCTCCAATTGTAAAAATTGAGCAAAAGTTAAAGAAAAGTAAATTTTACAACCGAATTTCTGTTTTTTTTAAAAAAAATTTTAGCCTGGTTCCGAAGATGGATACAACCGAAATCGAGTTCAGTTGTTGCATCCAGTGCAAGGACCATCAGCAGGTATAATGGAATCATTACTAATTAATTTATTTATAAAAAAGAAATTAAAAATATTATTTTGTAAATTTTGTGTTTTAGGTTGTTCGAGTCCAAGTTTCCTTCGGGGTTTACGCGTCCTTCATCCAATGGCCATTCCCACCGCTCCTCCAATGTCTGAAACATCATCTTTTGAGTACGAACCACAAGGTTGTCGCGAACCATCACCCGGTTTTCCACGACATTCTGGTGCTGCGCGCGGTCAACAAGTGTCTAGAAGATCCAGCCATGGGTAATGATATACTCCGTATATTTTTTTTAAATTCTTCTGTATTAAGTAGTTGAGCAAGTGCTTCTGCTGGCTGTTCGTGTGCAAGATGAATGAGAGAGTTAATTTTTTTGTTCACAGTGTGAAGAAACAACATTTGTTTTTCCGACGTCATTTCAAGATGACTATTCGCAAGTTGTTGATGCTAAGAGGGATCGTAAGTAAGTGGAAAAAGCATTTCGATTTAAAAAAAATAATAATAATTGCAATACAGTATAAATCTTAGAACGTGTGCGCTTATTGAACGAATACATAGCCAGCAGAAATGCGGACATTTTGAATTGTACACATAAAGCTTTGCTGCACTGCGCAAACGATTTTAAATGTCCACATTGTCTGGCGATGGCCAGCCAGCTGTCGAGCACAGACCATTGATTATTGTTTGTTTTAAAACGTGTGATTGTCCTAGGATGAGGCCCAGGTTTTGAGAAACGTCACATTCCACGAATCGGGTTGGGAGTATGGATGGACCGAGCGGACAAACAACTGATGAACGGAACGAGTGAGCAGCGGACAGACGGACGGCACTGGCGGGCAGACGGACCAAACTGACTGAAGGACGGATGAAGGAGCTAGAAGGTAGCGGATGGACGAAAGAGCAAGCAGACAGTGGGCGCAGCAAAAGGACAAATGCACAGCAAATGAAGAACACACACTTGGAACATCAAATAGGAATGAGTGATTTTGTTTGCATTAGATTGTTGTGTTGTTTTTTAATAGCAAGACGGAGCCCACTGCGTCAGATATGGAGTACACAGACGGATATTGCTGGGAAGCCAATTCGGAAGCCTGCTTCATCTTTTGGATCACCTAGCAGGTTGTGAAGATCGGCCATCGGAACGGTAGGATTTTTGGGAAAAATTCTTGGCGCATCTTTCTTCTTCTGGGAGGTGTCCCCCCTCCTTTGGGGAGGCGTTTCTCTTCCCCACCTCGGATGTGCCATGAATCGGGTTGGGGGAATCTCTTTCAGCGCTGGCAACCTGTGAAGCCACCTAGACACCAATGAATATGCTAGAGGAAGAAGACAGCAAACGGACGAACTGAGCAAGCAGTGGATGGACGGACAGACAGACTGAGCAAGCAGTGAATGGACGGACGGACAGACTGAGCAAGCAGTGGATGGACAGACGGACAGACTGAGCAAGCAGTGAATGGACGGACGGACAGACTGAGCAAGCAGTGAATGGACGGACGGACAAACTGAGCAAGCAGTGAATGGACGGACGGACAGACTGAGCAAGCAGTGGATGGACAGACGGACAGACTGAGCAAGCAGTGGATGGACAGACGGACAGACTGAGCAAGCAGTGGATGGACGGACGGACAGACTGAGCAAGCAGTGGACAGACTGAGCAAGAAGACAGCGAACGGACAGATTAACCGCATCAAACACCACAGCGGTTTTATGTTTTTTTCAGATTTTGGGGGTGGGGGCTACTGTTTATTTAGAACATTAAGGAAAATTATTTTATTTTTTCTAGATTCTATAATTGGGACAACGGATCAAGATTGGATGCGAGGAATAAAGAAGCCATTTCCAGAACAACAATTACGCGTATATTAAAGTGGAAAGCTGGTGTAATTACAAAGTTCAAATTTGAGATCTGGTTCAATTGCCGTAGTTTATTTTATCTTTCGGTCCTTAGTCCCTTTTTGGTTCTTCCTTTGGTTTATTTTTTGGTTCTTAATTTGCTTTATTTTTTGGTTCTTAATTTGGTTTATTTTTTGGTTCTTAATTAGGTTTATTTTTTAGTTCTTAATTTGCTTTATTTTTTGGTTCTTAATTTGCTTTATTTTTTGGTTCTTAATTAGGTTTATTTTTTGGTTCTTCCTTTGGTTTATTTTTTGGTTCTTCCTTTGGTTTATTTTTTGCTTCTTAATTTGGTTTATATTGTGGTTCTTAATTTGGTTTATTTGTTTGTACATATTTAGATTGGTTTATTTGTTTGTACATATTTAGATTGGTTTATTTGTTTGTACATATTTAGATTGGTTTATTTTTTGGTCTTTAGTTTAGCTTATTTTTTGGTTCTTGGTTTGGCTTATTATAATTATTGGTTTTTGGTTTGGATGAATTTCAAATGGTCGAATCGCAAGGTGAAATTGCTTCACAGTTGTGACCATTTATGGTCATTCGGTTTCTGTAGTTTTCTTTTAATTTGGGTGTCACTATTTATGGTCATTTGGTTTTCGTTTTGTTTTTTACGCAGGTTTGGTTTTGTATTTTTTGCTTGATAGTGTGGGTAATGGTTTTTGTTTACTGGTGTCTCTAATTTTATTTTTATTTGCAGTATGCTACCGGTATGTAAAAGTCAATTTTAATTATTAGTGAAATTTAAATGGTTCTTTTTAATTACATTAGCTTTCCCCGGTGATACTATTAGAAAATACAGTTTTTAATGCTGTATACTCTAATATTTATAATGGTACATAGTTTATTGCACCTCTCCGCTTTAATCTTTTCTTTAGTTTTTAATTGTAGATTTTAAAATGCATGAAGAAAAATTATTGTTAATTAAATTGCACCTAAAATTATTTTGCTCCATTTGCTTGTGAGGCCAACACTGAATGGAGAAGATTCACGGAAGATTCAGTAGTAGTATTTGATTTTTTTTTGAATTTTAATGTATTTATTTTACATTTAGGTTTTTAAATATGTAAATTGTTCAGACTTTAGAAATTTTTTGAACAGACCGAGCGAGCAGACAGACAGATGGACCGAGCTGACGCAGGTAGAACTTTTGGGAATACTTCTCAGCGCACTTTTGGGGTGGAAAAGCTGGCAGCTAACTTCCGGACGAACCGCGCAAGCAGTGGATGTATGGAGGTGTCCTTTGGGGAGGCGTTTCTCTTCCCCACCTCACACAAAGTATTCACGTGATATGGCAACCCCCACCGTCTGATAGCACGAATGGAAATTTGCGGGGTTTTAAAATATTCTATAAACCAATCAAGGAATGGTATGATAAGTAAATAACATATTAGATTTTTTTGTCACTCCATTATTTTCATATTTTTGCTCGTTGCAGACGACGCAACTATTCAGAAGAAAACCACCATTCAGAAAATAACGCTTCAAGATTTGGAAAAATTCGCTAATTACAGTTTGCAAGTTCAAGCGTACACCAAAATGGGGGATGGAGTTTCCAGTTCTCTAATATATTGCCGGGCTTTAGATGATGGTAAGTGAATTGACAAAATGTTAGTTTTAACAGTAATCTATCACTTTGTTCATGGAACGTTAAGTGCCAAATCCACCTGCTGACATTAAAGCCATTCCAAGTTCTGTGAACTCTATTGTGGTTGGCTGGCTGCCACCAAGTCGTCCTAACGGTATGGTTAAACAGTATACTCTTTATCGTAAAATACCTGGCCAAAGATTTGAGGTAAATAAACAGTATTTAAAAAAAAAATTGATTTGTACATAATTATAAGAAAATCATTTTAGAATGCAGTAAAATATGTAATACCAGCATCGTCCATATCTTACATCGGCGGGAGAAGGACCAGGATCAGCTGTTGTTACGCAGATACCCAATGGATCGATAGGTTTACGTCTAAGAAATAAAATAATATTGATATTTTAACGTTAATTGCGATTTTTTAATGTTCAATTAGTTCCTGTCAGAGCGTTGTCTTACAGTGAGCTGGTTTTAACAGCTTGGAGGAATAATGTGAAGTTGTTGTGCGAGGCAGTAGGATCACCAACTCCGGATAAGAAATGGATTATAAAGTATGGAAATGATTATGTTGATTAACGTAAATAATGGAAAATCTTGCTTGTATCATTTAGTGGCGATCATGTTCAACAAAATGAGAGAATTCACATATTGAAAGATGGCAGTTTACAATTTGAGAATGTTCCATCCATAGAAAGCGTAATTGAACCTGGAGTCACTTCAGTCACGCTCAACCTTTACGCATGGAAAAATAAAGAATGTCCGATCCAATATTTCGTTGTGGTGTACAAACTCCAAATGTCCAGCGACTGGAGTTTCGTTTCTAACAATATCAACCCGGAGCAAAGAAAACTTGTCATTCCCGGCCTAATCCCGGCCATGCGTTACGATCTGCGCATGACGGTTCACAACACTGCCGGGTCCAGTGTCGCCGCTTATAAATTTGCAACTCTCAAAGTGGACGGAGGAACCGTGGAGCCAGAGATTGAGAAAATCGATCACAGTTCCAGTTTATTGTTTTTCTTCGATATTTGTATTGTCATTCCCATCTGCATCTCGGTTACTGCTATATGTGTCATTTTAATTGTCATTTGTCTTTGCATGAGGCGAAGGAAAGGAACGAGCAGGCGAAGAGTTAAAGGTGAGAAAAAGCTTTAGGTGACATTCGATTTTAATTTTTGCATTTTATTTTTAGCGATTCCACGATTTTTACCACGTGCATATGGCAGTAAAAAACACTCTTCTAGTCATGGTCATTCTGGTCATCAACATAAAAAGAAACCTGCCATTCAAAAACCGCTTAGAAAAGGCCCAGTTAAAAAGAGTAAGTTGATTCACTCGTGTGACTAATTCGTTAATTTATTAATTGTTTATTTTTTTTCAAGTTATGCGAGATGACGAATTCAGAAATGTAACCCCGAGGACACTTGCTCCTGACTACGATCCGCCTCCAATTGTAAAAATTGAGCAAAAGTTAAAGAAAAGTAAATTTTACAACCGAATTTCTGTTTTTTTTTTTATAAATTTTTTAGCCTGGTTCCGAAGATGGATACAACCGAAATCGAATTCAGATGTTGCATCCAGTGCATGGACCATCAGCAGGTATAATGGAATCATTACTAATTAATTTATTTATAAAAAAGAAATTAAAATTAAATTTTGTGTTTTAGGTTGTTCGAGTTCAAGTTTCCTTCGGGGTTTACGCGTCGTTCATCCAATGGCCATTCCCACCGCTCTTCCAATGTCTGAAACATCATCTCTTGCGTACGAACCACAAGGTTGTCGCGAACCATCACCCGGTTTTCCACGACATTCTGGTGCTGCACGCGGTCAACAAGTGTCTAGAAGATCCAGCCATGGGTAATGATATATATTTTTTTTTAATTCGTCTTTATTAAGTAGTTGAGCAAGTGCTTCTGCTGGCTGTCCGTGTGAAAGATGAATGAGAGAGTTAATTTTTTTGTTCACAGTGTGACTGGTGAAGAAACAACATTTGTTTTTCCGACGTCATTTCAAGGTGACTATTCGGAAGTTGTTGATGCTAAGAGGGATTGGAAGTAAGTGGAAAAAGCATTTCGATTTAAAGAAAAAAATAATAATTGCAATATAAATCTTCGAACGTGTGCGCTTATTGAACGAATACATAGCCAGCAGAAATGCGGACATTTTGAATTTTGCACATAAAGCTTTGCTGCATTGCACAAAGGATTTTAAATGTCCACATTGTCTGGCGATGGCCAGCCAGCTGTCGAGCACAGACCATTGATTATTGTTTGTTTTAAAACGTGTGATTGTCCTAGGATGAGGCCCAGGTTTTGAGAAACGTCACATTCCACGAATCGGGTTGGGAGTATGGATGGACCGAGCGGGCAAACAACTGATGAACGGAACGAGTGAGCAGCGGACAGACGGACGGCACTGGCGGACAGACGGACGGCACTGGCGGACAGACGGACGGCACTGGCGGACAGACGGACGGCACTGGCGGACAGACGGACGGCACTGGCGGACAGGCGGACGGCACTGGCGGACAGACGGACGGCACTGGCGGACAGGCGGACGGCACTGGCGGACAGACGGACGGCACTGGCGGACAGACGGACGGCACTGGCGGACAGACGGACGGCACTGGCGGACAGACGGACGGCACTGGCGGACAGACGGACGGCACTGGCGGACAGACGGACGGCACTGGCGGACAGACGGACGGCACTGGCGGACAGACGGACGGCACTGGCGGACAGACGGACGGCACTGGCGGACAGACGGACGGCACTGGCGGACAGACGGACGGCACTGGCGGACAGACGGACGGCACTGGCGGACAGACGGACGGCACTGGCGGACAGACGGACGGACGGACGGCACTGGCGGACAGACGGACCAAACTGACTGAAGGACGGATGCGAGGGATAAAGAAGCCATTTGCAGAAAAGATCTATACCGTACTGCCTCGATTTAACGCCGGGGCGTTTATTTACTTTTCCAAGTCGACCCCTCCGGCGATTATTCAAAGCCCGGCGATTATTCGCGCCGGGCGTCTAACGAAAAAAAAAGGTTTTTTTACTGCCGCCACCCAATCATTTACGTTAAATTACCGTATATTCGTCTAAAAAACGTTTAAAACCGGCGTTTAAACAAACCCGGCGTTTATTTAAGGCCGGCGTTTATTGCCTTTTCGTTCTGAGTTTGCCCGGCGTTTAATCAGGAGCCGGCGTTTAGATACGACCGGCGTTAAATCAAGGCAGTACGGTATGTCAGGACAACAATTGCGCGTATATTGAAGTGGAAAGCTGGTGTAATTACAAAGTTCAAATTTGAGATCTGGTTCAATTGCCGTAGTTTATTTTATTTTTTCGGTCCTTAGTCCCTTTTAGGTTCTTCCTTTGGTTTATTTTTTGGTTCTTAATTTGGTTTATTTGTTTGTACATACTTAGATTGGTTTATTTCTTGGTGTTTAGTTTAGCTTATATTTTGGTTCTTGGTTTGGCTTATTTTAATTTTTGGTCCTTGGTTTGGATGATTGTCAAATGGTCGAATTGCAAGGTGAAATTGCTTCATGGTTGTGACCATTTATAGTCATTCGGTTTTTGTAGTTTTCCTTTTATTTGGGTGTCACTATTTATGGTCATTCGGTTTTCGTATTGTTTTTCGTGCATATTTGGTTTTGAATTTTTTGCTTGATAGTGTGTGGAATGGTTTTTGTTTACTGGTGTGTAAATAACCGGTATGTAACAGTCAATCTTGATTATTAGTGAAATTTAAATGGTTCTTTTTAATTATATCAGCTTTCCCTGGTGATACTATTAGAAAATACAGTTTTTAATGCTGTATTCGCTAATACTATAATGGTACTTAGTTTATTGCACCTCTCCACTTTAATTTTTTGTTTAGTTTTTAATTGTAGATTTTAAAATGCATGAAGAAAAATTATTGTTGATTAAATTGCACCTAAAATGATTTTGCTCCATTTGCTTGTGAAGCCAACACCGAATGGAGACTTGTACACGGAAGTTCAGTATTTTTTTTAATTTTTTTCTTTAATTTTAATTAATCTATTATATATTTAGGTTTTTAAATATGTAAATTGTTTAGATATTTTATTGAAGATTTAAGGACTACTAGTACAACTTCTTCAAAGATGACTTCGAGAAATATAAATTAATTCACCATCAGGCATCCTTGGAGTTTACGAATATGTTAGTTTTGTGTTGTATGTAAAGTACTGTAATATGTTAATTTTTGTTAATTTTTAACAGCTAGACAGAGCCAACTATATTCAGTGTGGATGTGTAAACATTTGACAGATATTCAATTTCTTTATTAATACCTTTGATTTGTATTATTTTTGATTTTAATTATTTACATCAATACAGCGGACAGTGAACAGACCGAGCGAGCAGACAGACAGATGGACCGAGCTGACGGCGGTAGAGTTTTTGGGAATACTTCTCAGCGCACTTTTGGGATGGAAAAGCGGGCAGCTAACTGCCGGACGAACCGAGCAAGCAGTGGATAGATGGAGGTGTCCTTCGGGAGGCGTTTCTCTTCCCCACCTCACAAAAAGTATTCACGTGACGTGGCAACCCCCACCATCGGATAGCACGAATGGAATTTTGCGGGGTTTTAAAATATTCTACTAGTATAAACCAATCAAGGAATGGTGTGGTAAGTAAATAACAAATTAGATTTTTTTGTCACTCCATTATTTTCATATTTTTGCTCGTTGCAGACGACGCCACTATTCAGAAGAAAACCACCACTCAGAAAAGAACGCTTCAAGATTTGGAAAAATTCACTAATTACAGTTTGCAAGTTCTAGCGTACACCAAAATGGGGGATGGAGTTTCCAGTTCTCCAATATATTGCCGGACTTTAGATGATGGTAAGTGAATTGACAAAATGTTAGTTTTAACAGTAATCTATCACTTTGTTCATGGAACGTTAAGTGCCAAATTCACCTGCTGACATTAAAGCCATTCCAAATTCTGTGAACTCTATTGTGGTTGGCTGGCTGCCACCAAGTCGTCCTAATGGTTTGGTTAAACAGTATACTCTTTATCGTAAAATACCTGGCCAAAGATTTGAGGTAAATAAACAGTATTTAAAATAAAAATTGGTTTGTACATAATTTTAAGAAAATCATTTTAGAATGCAGTAAAATATGTAATACCAGCATCGTCCATATCTTATGAAGTAACAAGGTTAAAGAAAACGCAGAGGTATGAATTTTGGGTGACCGCATCTACATCGGCGGGAGAAGGACCAGGATCAGCTGTTTACGCAGATACCCAATGGACCGATAGGTTTATGTCTAAGAAATAAAATAATATTGATATTTTAATGTTAATTTCGATTTTTTAATGTTCAATTAGTTCCCGCCAGAGCGTTGTCTTTCAGCGAGCCGGTTTTAATAGCTTGGAAGAATAAAGTGAAGTTGTTGTGCGAGGCAGTAGGATCACCAACTCAGGATAAGAAATGGATTATGGATTATGGAAATGGAAATGATTATGTTGATTAACGTAAAACGCAAAACGATAACGAGTGTTACATGGACGAGGAGGATATGTTTACATCTGTCGGTGATAAACTTAATAAATTTCCGTCTGGTCAAACATCGACGTCTAAATCCGACTCGGATGACAGCTTCATTAGTCGTCCAATTAGAAAAGGAAATACATCAGGACGGTTGGAAGACAGCCCGAATGATAGCCACACTAGTTGTCCGAATAGAATAGGAAATATGTCACGACTGTTGGAAGGCAGCTTCAACGAAAAGGGCACAAAAAATAGTTTTGAAACGTTCAGTATGAATCAAAGATTGAGTCCTCCAAGAACTCCAGAGTTGATGCAAATGACAATTCATTGCTCGAGCGATCACCGCCGCGAAGCGAGACCAAACAGGTTGGACAACGAACGAGGACCAGAAGAGGCTTGGCTAATATTTCAAATTTATTTGAAGACCAATTAATTGTACCCATGTGTATGGAGTTTGGAATAAATGAACGTCCTTTCGTCCTGTTTGGAGGAGGGTCCCCACAGGGCGGCACGAAAAGTAAAACTAGAGGAAATGTGGATGAATTTGTGGCGGAGCAAGCGGATTCGTTGAGCGGGGATATGATTTTACCTACGCCAGATTCTAAAACAAAAGTTGGGAGGAGTTTCACCAGTGTAGTGGAATTAGACGAAGGCGAGGCCGATGGAAGACAGAAAATGGTGGACGATTCTGGATATGGGTCGACGAAGAAGGGTGTTTCGGCTAAAAGAAGTTTGAGTAATTTGCTCGAGCAAGAGAAAGTAAAAGTAGCAGAGGTGGAAGAGGAGTTTGCTTTAGTTGATGAAGAGAATGTCAACGAATGTTCTGTCGTGAGCCGTGAAAAGGAAATGGAACAGTTGCGAAGGAAACATCAGAGTTTTCTGGAGAGCCCCGAAGAAAGTAATCGAGTGGAATGCGAGGTGGAAAAAAACATGCAGCGTAGGTTTATTTTTTTTTTTTATAATTAGGTTTTTTTTTATTTTTATTTATTTAAATTTAAAGGTACACCAATTGGGAAGATAGGTACACAAACTGAGAAGAGGGCTACACCGAAAATGGTAGGTTTTTAGAACAGTATAGATAGTAAGTAAAATAAATGTATAATTTTAATTCTTCTCTTTTCAGGATGGGTATGAAGTAACTGACAGCGAATTGTTAGATTTAGATCTGGATTTCTACGGTAGTGATGAAGATCGTACGTTTCGTTTTTTAAAAATACTTTTTATTAATGCGTTGCTAAAATCAAAAAATAGTTATTTTAGATGAAAGAGAAGAGGAAGAAATGACAACAAATTATTCACCGAGAAAAATAGATAATTTGGTAAGCTGAAACGATCAACAGTTTTGTTCTTTATTTTTCATTTATTTTTTTCTGCATTTTTCAGACTGGAAATCAAAGTATCGGCGAATTATCAATGACTCAAGCGATGGTTAAACCTTCCACACCTGTTCAAATCGTACCAGAGGCTTCGACCAGTGGCACAAGGAATGGAATGGAGAGGAGGTCTAGTAACATCCTAAAGGATAGAGTTGCAGCACCGCCGAAAGAAGTTAACATAAATAATTCTCGACAACGGGAAAATGTGATAGAAGAACCAGAAGAAGAAGAGAGAAGCTTGTGTTTTATTGCGTCTGGTTTAACTTCGTCAGTAATGTGAAAAAAGATTTTTTAGACTTTAGAAATTTTTTGCGTATTGCTGAGAAGCCTAATTGGAACAGACTGCTGTTGCATGTAGATAGACATCATCATCAACGCAGATGGCAGCAAGTGGACATTAACGCGGATGGCAGCAAGTGGACGTTAGACCAAAGACACGGCACGATTATAAAAACATTACATTTTGTGAAGGAAGATTGAGTGCAAAAATATTTTTTGTGTTATTTTAACAAGTGTTTAAATAATTAAGGACTGTACTGTATTTTGATTTAGGCACATATACCCAATTCTGTTTTTATACGGTTTTGATTTAACATGGTGTAAAATAGTAATTCAATTTCATTTTTACACAACAGCTGCATTTAAAAGTCGTTTAACATCACAAAACAAAAACATCTACAACACCTTTTATGACAAAACAAAAACACAAACACCTGCAATAATTATTGCAACACGATTTTTTGATTGCAGCTAGTTTCTATGTTTATGGTTTATTTTACACTTTTTTTCTGGAACGTATCTACCGTGTAAGAACAAAAGTGGGTGTATTTATAATTTATACTTACAATTTTTTTAAAGTTTGAAATATGTGCATTTATTGTAAAGTGTCGCGTAAAGCTGTTTTTGCTGCATAGCGTAGCATGATACCACCGCCCATTCAATACCGCCAAGGTTTTTACTGCCAACCCATCACCGCCAAAATAATACATCAAATTCTAAAACCGCCAAACCATTACTTTCAATTTTTTTTTGGTATTTGCTGTTCTTTTCTATTTTTTTGGTAGTTTTTGATGATTTTATGTTATATTCGGGAATTTGTTGTTACTTTTGGTTATTTTGGTAATTTTTGGCTATTTTCAATTTTTGTGAATTTTTGGTTATTTGCTGGTATTTTTTGTTCTTTCCTGTGGTTTTCTATTTTTCTGGTAATTTTCGATTATTTTCTGGTAGTGGTGTCGAAAATTTTTCTGGTAATTTTCGATTATTTTCTTGTATTGTCGGAAATTTTTCTCTTGTTATTTGCTGTTCTTCTTGGTTATTTTGGTAATTTTCGGTTATTTTTGGTTATTTGCTGTTACTTTCGGTTATCTTCGGTTATTTTGGGATATTTGCAGTATTGGCTTTGCTGTAAAAAATTGGCGTTTTTGGGATTAGCTGTATTATTTTGGCGGTATATGGGTTGGCGGTAAAAACCTTGTTTTGAATTGGCGGTGATGTCGTAGAACCGATGCAAAGTTGCGATTTTTTTCATAGTTTATCAACATTTTGTTTTTTAAAATTATTTAAATTAGAGATTTGAGGAATAGATGTATTTTTTGGTTTTTATAATTTGTTCGAATTTGTTCGAACTGGAAACACTGTAAAAGTACTTATCGCCTTTGCGAATAAGCTAAACTTTTTTTTCCTTGGAAAATTGCGTTCGTCATTAAAACACTTGCAGTGTGTGGCAGGAAAATCATAAAACTCACATGTTAATCTCACATTACCCACTGCCACAGCTGAAGTTGCTCTTGGTTTGTGTATCACTAGTGCAAGTTCTGTGGAAATAATTTAATATTTTGAAATTTAATAGTAATGAAACTGTAATTGACATTATTTGTACTACCTCCAAAGTGGCCACCCTTAATAGCAAGAGGAATAAAGTTGAATTATAGTAATTTGGGGGGGGGTTGTAATAGTTTGTATCGTATCTCTCCAATCATGGCTATTTGAACTGCATCGTCTTCTACGAAATACATTCCATTAGTTGCATGACCCTAACCTTAATAGTTAGTTGATACTGATAGTTACCGGTAATAGTAAATTAAATGGAGATTCCTTTAATATCTTTGGAACGAGTGGATCAGCTAAATTCATTCTTTCATACGGCTAAAACGAATACATATTTTAATGGTGTATTTTAAAAATTGAAGAAAAAATGTATTGCAACACGCAATGTTTTTCTTATGGGAACAGCTAAAAGGATGTCATACATTCTCCTTTTTTTAAAGGCATTTTTAAGACGAATTCGACAAAATGTCGGACGATCCTATCACAAAATTGCATTTAACATTAAATTTAAATGGTTGATCACATGAATGCATACATTACCTTGTTGTTAGTGGTCATTGTTGTTTTAGGCGTAGCAAATTCCTCTTTTTAGGAAATTTAAAATTGTTGCAACGAGCAATGAATATTGCGCTTCATATCAGAAATATTTTAATAAATATCAGATATCACCAGTTCCTGTATTTTTCTCACTATATTTTACTTTTTTATCATAGCCCCCAGAGAGCCCAGGAGTTTATGCTTTAATTGTTGCTGCTCGTGGAATGCCGTAAATAAGAACTAATTCACCAAAACTTAAGACAGCAATCCACGACACGCACGGCGCTATTAAAGAATGTTTACTTTAATTTTCAGTTATTTAAATTCCTATTTTAGTTTTAGACCAAAATTTAAAAAAGATAAAGTTTTGCTCATTCAGTTTAACCTGAATTTTATTACAAATCAAATAGCATAAAATAGTAGATAATTTCAAACTTTATTTACATATTTTTTTTAAACAAATTAAGGCATTTCTACAGCTTATTTGTTATTATATCATTAATCAATTAATATTTGTGATCATATCCACCACCGCCATAACTTTGGCCATGTTCCTTAAGATAGTAGTCGAATCCGTAGGGCTTCTTCTTCATGTACACTTCAGCTTTTCCATCGTAATGTTTGTGGCCATGCCCATAACCTCCTCCGCCTCCGCCTCCGCTTTTACCGTAACCACCTTTGCCGTGGTATCCACCATCTTTGCCGTAACCACCGTGACCATAGTCGTCACAAATGGCAAGAGCAAACAAACAGCACAGAGCGAAGACGATGATCTGCGATAAAATTAGAGATATTTTTGTAAATTAATATTTTTTATCGAAATAATTGTGAATTAAATTGTTTGGCTTAATTAGGGATAAAAATTCTAAGAGAAATTACTTTTTAACTTCAGAAAAATTAATTTCTTTACGGATTTTCCATTATAAAATTTTTTTGGTGGGTTTTTGGTTTTTAAAATTAATATTTTGATGTAAAAAATATTTTTCAAACATAAGATAACACTTACCAGTTTGTTCATTGTAGTGGTTGTATAGCCTTGTAGGTTAGTACTATTCTTTCGAATGTAAACTTGCTTTATATACTCGACAATCTGACCCAGTTAATCAACAAATTCGGTAGAGTGGCAGAGCATAAGGTGGATCAAAATTTAGGAATTTCATTGTGCTTTTAGCATATCATATGACTCTAGATTTTATTTTCTAAATTAAAAATAATTAAATTAAACTGTTTCTGAATTTTAATGTGAATTTTAAGATAAAAATTGTATTGCGTTTCCAAAATGAAATTCGAGGTAATTTTTTGTTTTTGCTACTTGAATTGTTGTTTAATGTTGACTCATATCTGACCATTTATTTATTCAAGACAATTAACGATGTGTAATTGCATGCAATATTTTTATGCATTGTGTTTATGCATCAATTAATTGCTATTTTATTGTCTTTTTCAGTACGGTGTCATAATTTCTCGCAACGCGGTCAAACTGATAATTTACATCCAAATTACCAACAGAGTAGAGTACTTTTTTTGGCAATTAAATTTAAAACAAAATTAATTAATTCTTGTAGTTACTTGGGTTTAACATTTTTTGAAATTTCCGGGTAATATGGTGCTGCTAACTGGTGTAAAAACAGCTTACTAAACATCTTGGCCTCGCCATACGCATGTGCAGTTGACAAAATGGCGAGTCTAGGAATGAGGTTTCTAAAGTACGGCAAAAAATTCCGTGTTTTGAGTTGCAACAGTTCCCTTCGAACGATGCCGATTGTTGCCTGTGCAGAAACAGTTGCTAAGGTGATGTCTAGATGTTCTTTTTTATTCGGAATTGAAAAGCAAAAAACTAGACGTCTTTTTGTAGAGTACAGTAACTTGAATCATCCTCATGCAGGTGTATTTACTACACTAAAATATTATTTATTGCTTTTAAAATTTAAACTAACACTAGAAACAAATAAAAATATCGATATTTCTGCGACACCGTGTTTATTTTAATTAAACAATTCAAATGTTAGGGGACAAATTTTACAACTCGTTCGGGAAATCCTGATGAAGTGGCGAGAGCTCAAACTGGACAATTTGTACCAGGTGCGAAAACTATTTTTGATAAAATACTAGACAAAACTATTCCTGCTGAAATCATTTACGACGATGACAAAGTGAGTTAAAAGTTTTTGTTTTTTTTTCTTGAAATTTCTAATTTTATTTGTTTGTTTTCAGTGCATCGCTTTCATGGATGTTAATCCACAAGCTCCAGTTCACTTTTTAGTGATCCCTAGACGAAACATACCAATGTTATCACTCGCTGAAGACGGCGATAAAGATGTACAAATATTTTAAATTGAATTTGTACACGAGTTGGGATTGATGGATTTGTTTTTGTTATCTTAATGTGTACTTGCAGTTGTTGGGTCATTTGATGTTGGTTGCTCGAAAGGTAGCAAAGGATCAAAAGTTGGATCAGGGTTATCGAATAGGTACATGATTTTTTAATAATTTCATTTTCTGATGTGAAAAATTAATTTGGAAATATTTGCTCAGCTATCAATAACGGTGTCCATGGTAGCCAGTCTGTTTACCATCTCCATATTCACGTTCTGGGAGGCCGGCAATTGGGATGGCCACCTGGTTGATTTCTGTGTTGACAAATCAGTTTACTAATTTGTAATTTTTATAGCAGTAAACTGGTATTTTTTTAATTTTCCGTTAAGTGGTTGTAAATTATTTTTACATGAATTTACAGCGCTAATGGCAATCGAATACCCCGTCTTAAAAATGTGTTGTCACATCTACAGTACAGTTTGTGCGTGGACGATAAATTCGGATGAGTATTTTAGGTATTCAGAGCAGTTTCAGCTTGTGTTTGTGCGTGGGCGATCAATTTGGATGACTTTTTAAGGTTTTCAATGCAGTTTCAGCATGTATTTCTGCGGATATATTTTGTGGGTTTTTCATTGGGGTTTCCACATGTTTTGTACGGTGCACCATAAATCCGGATACATTTTGTGGATTTGAAGTGAAGTTTCAACAAGTTTTGCAGGGTGGGCGATCAATTCGGATGCTTTTTTCGATTTATTGTACGGATTGAACCTAGTTTTGATCGTGTGCAAAAAAATTCGCATGCATTTTTTGTTTTGCTGTGTAGTTTCAACAAGTTTTACACGATGTGCGATAAATTAGGATTTTTATTTGGATGCTTTATTGTACGGGTTGAAGCTAGTTTTGGTCGTGTGCGATAAATTCGGATACGTTTATTGAATCTTCAGTAGAGTTTTAGATAGTTTTGTACAGTGTGCGAGTTTTTCAGTGGAATTTCAACATGTTTTACATGGTGTGCGATAAATACGGATACATTTTGTGGATTTGCATTGTAGTTTCAACAAGTATTGCATGGTGGGCGATAAATTCGGATGCGTTTATTGTTTTTTTTAGTGGAATTTCAACATGTTTAGTAAACTGGGCGATAAATTGATACATTTTGTGATTTGCGGTGGAGTTTGAACAAGTTTAGCACACCGGGCGATGAGTTCGGATACATTTTGTGAATTTGCATAGAGTTTCAACAAGTTTTATTATTAATACCGGTATATTGTTTATTTCCAAGGAGGAGGGGTGCCCCTCAACAGCCGAAGCCTACAAGGAGGGACACCCCGGGGAAGTGATAAATTCGGATACGTTTATTGAATCTACAGTGGAATCTCAACTCAACACTCAAACCTCAAATCGTATACGTTATTTTAATCTACAGTTCAGACTAAACAGGTTTGGCACGTGTTCGATAAATCGAGGACGAAATAAACGTTTTCAAAGCGCACCCGAATGTAACTGGGCTAAAAAGTACCGGTACCGGTACGGTAATTGTAAGAGGAGTTCGTGGGGACTTGCAGGTTTATTCAGGTAATTAGTGTTAATTATTGTTTTATTTCTTGGTTATTAATTATTTTTTCTTTCTTTCCTGACAGCAATTGAATGGAATCTGCATGAATGGGGGAACTCCGAATTTAAGGCTAGGAATAGTTACTGGCAAAAGCAAGGAATAATCCTTTTTCTCAATTCGCATGTGGTTTAAACTGGCAGGCAGGTCCTGACAAGAAGGCACCTTCCGTTTTCATTCGGCCCGGGTAAAAGTGATCACACAATACAAGTCATCGGCATTTGATTGAGAGGTCCTATCAGCGTACTTCTGATATCAGTAGCCAACCGCTGAGTGATTTTCATGAATTGGCGCTTGCATAGCTTGGGAACCCTGTCCTCTGCTATCATTTGACCAATGGGCAAAGTGGTTAAAAAAAAGGTGACAATCATGCATAGGTTATGAAGCCCAGATTGGTCATTTTGCTGAGGAAGGAAAAAGGATTACCGGTATATTGATTTGTCAGTGCGCTGCGGATTTATCAAGGCTCTTAGGAAGTGGACATGTTTCATCTGGTCTCTGTTCATGTTTACGGGGAGTCATGGTTAGGGTAGTGCGGCTCTTTTAGCAGTGTTCGAGTTGAAGGCTCGGCACAGTGCTACAGGGTGCTTTGTACGCGATGTATCCTTTGGTTCGTTCTACTGCTGGAGAGTTTGTACAGCTTTGTTGCGTTGCGCAGCAAAGTTGGTGGCGAATTGTGGTTACCAGTTGACATCAAGTATCCTGAGATTCGACAGGTTGTTTTTTATTTTTTATTTTATAATGTTTGATTGGTTGCTGATGTTTTTTTTTTCTTTTCAATATAGCATTCAAGTTAAAATGGTCGTCATTGAACAGCAGGAATATTGTTCGTCAATGAAGCATTTGCTATTTGTTTATTTTACCTAATTTCATTGTGTAATTTTTGTTTTAAACTTGTTTTGATGTTTAATGTGGCAAGAAAATGTGCTCCCAACCTCAGCTGGATTTTCTGCGGTTTTCCCAGTTAGTAATGTGAATGCATGGTTGGCTTCTCGAGAAAATTGTATCACAGATTGCAAAAAAAAGAGGTAATATGATCCTAAGAAACTAAGAACAAAAACAACAAAAGGAATAACAAGGAATAACAACAGCATAAAAAAAAATAAAAATAAAAACAATCGAAGAAGAAAAAAATTAAAAGGATAAATAAAATAAAGAATTAAAACAAAAGAAGAATAACAGAAGAAAAAAGAATAAAAACAAAAAACCGGTAAGCGTCGTTTTTTGGTTAAAATAACTTTCATCCCTTGTTAACTGAACTTCAACATGGAGGATTTGGCTGTCCTGCAGTGCTGCTATCGCTACGGCAGGGAGAAATGTGAGGAGCGTCGTATGTAATTTATTCTCAACAAACCCAACTGGCACTGCATGAAATACGTTGGTTTGTAAACATCAGGTTTATAAAAATCAGGTGAAACGAAATAGCAAAGACTAATTTACAGAGACGATGGAAGTTGATCAGGAACCCGATGTAATCGACGGTTCTGGCGTTCTTCCCCAATTCAAAACAAAATCGAGGGAAACGATGTGAACAGTTTTCGACTTGTATAATCATATAAATTAAAACCATTTATTTTATCCAGTCAGCGCAGACTCGATTTTGAAAGAGTGTGATGTAACATTGAAGAACTTGGCGCTCGGATTTACCCGGACATGCCGACGAGGTGGAATATATGTAGTGGAATTTGTGTTTTTATTTATTAAATTGTGTGCGGTTGATTGGAGTTCAGACGGACAAAGGGTAATGAATGGTAGCAGGAATAAGTTATAAAAATATTTTTATTAAGGATAGTATTTGTTATAAATTTATTTTTTAAGTGGAGAAAATAATTGTCGATTTGTAAAGGTAATTTTTGCAATAACAACAAGCGGGAACACGATCGTTGAGTGTTAACGGAAGAAAACAAGACTCCATAGTAAAAATCAATGAATTATATATTTTTCATACAGAAAATAAATTGTAAAAAATTTCAAATGTTTATCGAAATACAAACAGTCTGAGGGATACATCATCCGTGGTTTTTATTTTTTATACTTTGACTACCGAACGAAGATAATCCGTGTTATAAGCGATGTGGTCGGTATTCAATACGGTATTGTTTCATTCAGTCGTCTCTAGATGGCAGCAGTGACTAGAGACAGTTTGCTAGTGGAAAACAGTGGCGCCATCTATATTTCTAAATTGTAATGAATCAGGAGTTAAAATTCCTCTGATATGTGAGTGGTGATTATGCTTTGGAAAAAGCCCGATTTATCGCCCATGGAAGGAATGCAATACGATATTGTTATATTTACACACAGTTCCGTTTCAACAGGTTTGGCACGCCTGCGATACATTCGAATACGTTTTTTAGATTTATTGTGCAGATTGAAGCCAGTTTTGATCATGTGCCTGGGAGATAAATTTCGGATGCGTTTTTGCTTATTCAGTGCAGTTTTAGCTTATATTTGTGCGGGGGCGATGAATTCGGATGACTTTTTTTAGGTATTCAGTCGAGTTTCAGCTTGTATTTGTGCGTGGGCGATGCATTCAGATGACTATTTACAGAGCAGTTTCAGCTTGTATTTGTGCGTGGGCGATGAATTCGGATGACTTTTTAAGGTATTCAGTGCAGTTTCAGCTTGTATTTGTGAGTTACCTTAGGTTAGGTTAGTGTTAGGTTAGTGTTAGGTTAGTGTTAGGTTAGTGTTAGGTTAGTGTTAGGTTAGTGTTAGGTTAAGGTTAGGTTAGGGTTAGGTTTAGATTTAGGTTTAGGTTAGCTTAAGTTAAGGAGGCTTTATTTGGTAAGTAACCAAATTTTGGGCCTACGGTATTCTGAAGCGGCCATATTCTAAAGTAAACCCACTTGGGGGTTTTACACGATGTGCGATAAATTAGGATTTTTATTTGGACGCTTTATTGTATGGGTTGAAGCTAGTTTTGGTCGTGTGCGATAAATTCGGATACGTTTATTGAATCTACAAGTACTGTAGAGTTTTAGATAGTTTTGTACGGTGTGCGAGTTTTTCAGTGGAATTTAACATGTTTTACATGGTGTGAATAAATTCGGATATATTTTGTGGGTTTTCAATGGAATTTCGACATGTTTTGCATGGTGTGCGATAAATTCGGATACATTTTGTGGTTTTGCTGTGTAGTTTCAACAAGTATTGCATGGTGGGCGATAAATTCAGTGGAATCTCAACTCAACACTCAAACCTTAAATCGTATACGTTATTTTAATCTACAGTTCAGACTAAACAAGTTTCGCACGTGGGCGATAAATCGAAAACGAAATAAACGTTTTCAAAGCGCACCCGAATGTAACTGGGTAAAAAGTATCGGTACCGGTATGATAATTGTAAGCGATACTACATAGTATACCCGTACAGTTTACGGCTTTTGCATCGTAATAGATTTAGTGTCGTGCTGTATTCGTTTCGCATCGTAAACAATTTGTGGTCGACTGCTCGTAACTCGTGATCGTGAGTAATCGTTTCATTTTTGTTGTGTTGTACCGTAATCATTTTGCAATAGTAAATCATAGTCGTTTCTTATCGTAATTTAATCAATTACAGACTGCTTACATTTTACTTTATAGCAGTTAACGTAAGTTAAGTTACTCGTTTAAATTGAATGCGCGTCGCTGCATGTATTCCAATGCACAGAAGTCGATCACTAACATTTGCACAAAATTAGATATACTAGTAATGCCAACTACACTTTTTTTCAGAACTAATATAATGTAACATGAACAGACTAAGAGGAAATTGATGCTGATTCAGAACTGAATTCTGATTTTGATTACTTCTAGGATTCGGATTTTGAATCGGAATTTCTCTGCTCGAACTCCGAATGAAATAAGTGATGAAAAATGGGAGAGAAAAAGGTTTTTACGATATTACTTGTGTGCGGCAATCCACCTTGTCTAAGATTTAAACTATATCCAAAAACTAAATGCAGTTTGCGTTGATGCGATTTGATTTCAGTGGTTTATAATCGTACGATGTATAAAAATATGAAAATTAAAAAAGCTTTTCTTTTTATAATATTGTTTTTATTTATTTTTATTGAAATTCATAAAAAAAAACTGTACAATTTCGGATAAGTGGTGTATTAGTTATTTCACGCGGTCTATTTAATAGTTTCCCGTATCGTTTCTCATAAGCTTATTAATTTAATCAATTACAGTATGTTTTAATTTTTTTTAAAGTAAACATACCAGTATAAATGGATATATTCCTTACATTAATTTTTTTTATTTTTTGTCCAAATAAATTTTCACAGTCACGTCATTAATTATTATTATTTTTGTTAAAATTGTATTCCTCCAATAGGGTCTGTGCCAGCAGGAAGATGACGTATTTCCCGTCCATATTTTCTAGAAGTTTCCACGTTATTAGTTGATTGGATATGCAAATGAATCAACGTTTCTTTTTCTATTTTGCATTTTTCACTTTTCACTTGGTTTAGCTCACAAGTCAGTTGTTTCCTCGACGCAGAGGTGGAAAGACTCATCGAAATGAGGTGAGTGTGTGGTCTCTTTGTCACACTTTAATTTGTATTTAGGCTTTTTTTTATAGTCCTTAGCGTTTTGTTTTCCGTTTATTGTTTCTTAGAAGTTTAATTTAGCTAAGTATTACGGAACGTTTAGATTTAAATTATGATTTACCACTTCAACTATTTAGGTTATTTAGTAGTACGGTACGTATTTTAGTTTAGTAGTTGTTTTAGTTGTCTAGTTAGCGATTTAATTTAAAGCGTTTTAACTTTAATAATATTTAAAAAACTAACGAATAATTTTCAGTTTAAATGTATAATTTTCTTTTTTAGTGTTTATTTATTTTGAACTTTTTTCATTTTAGGTTCAGTGAATGAATTTCTACATCAACGGACGGCTACAGGGACAACACGAATATACTTTAGTGTGGTTATTTAATATTTGTGATTTTTATTTTCAAAATTAGGTTGTACAGCTGAGCATATTTTTGAAATTCGTTTTTATTTTTTGTACAATAAATTTTTGTAGTGTTGTGTATAATTATTAATTTTGTGCAATTTTGAGATAAAAATTTCACAAAATTAATAATTTATACATTATTTCTTGAATAAAATTTGTTTTTTAAACGTTTCTATTTTTTATTATTTAAATATTAAAACATAAAATGGGGAATCTGTATACCCACCCACCATCCCCTTTTTTATTCTAAGTCCAAACCTATAAAAATTTGGCATAGATTCGCCTTTTTGATATTTGGACTTAGAATAATTTTGCGAAGAAATGACATAGCTTATAGAAAATAAAACTTTATTAAAAGTATACACTTTACATAAAAATTATTCAAATTTTTCCTTAAAAGGAAAATAAATGGCAAACAAAACATTCAACCGGGTTATAACGGACCATTTAAAGGATTATCTCGGGTAACCATCCCCCTTGAGACTCCACCGTTTTACCCACAATGGGACCCAGAGTGTGCCACGCTCTGGGCCCCCAAAAATGATGTCCCACGATGTTTTGCCGACGTTGATGTTAGAATTTATTTTTATTAACCTAAAGGGAATAAAAAAATTATGAAATAAAAATAACCAAAGTACATAAAAAGTAGAAAAAATAAAAATAATTGTACAAAAACAATTACTAAAATGTAGAAACACAAATTTTGGAACTAAAATGTTGGAAATTCGTATCTACCGCTCGTTGAAATTATTCGTATCTACCGCTCGTTGAAATTACTCGTATCTACCGCTCGTTGAAATTACTCGTATCTACCGCTCGTTGAAATTACTCGTATCTACCGCTCGTTGAAATTACTCGTATCTACCGCTCGTTGAAATTACTCGTGTCTACCGTTCGTTGAAATTCCTCTACTCCCTCTGGAATTCGTTTGTTTCTGAAATGCAAAATAACGATAAAACGTTAAACTAAATTAATAAATTACCGTAAAATAAGAATAAAATTTTTTTAATTATCAGAAAATATTAAATTAAACTAAGGAAAACTAACTAAATAAGACTAAGGAAAATAAATGAAATAAGACTAAAGAAAACTAATGAAATATGCTCTCGCCTTAGCGACACAAAACACTATCCAAAAATATAATTAACTGTACAAATAACTAAAATATAGAAGGGCAAAACGTCTAATAATTAATTCCATGAAAAACGAATTTAAAAACCGCTAAATTAAAGCTAAAAAGTAAAATTTCAAATACACTCACCTGAAAATGCCGTGCGCTTCGCCTCCAAGCCGGGATAAAAACTGGTAAAAATATAAGCGAAAAATAAAGATGCAAAATAGCAAACGCCTCGTAACCTCATCTGAATAACCAATCAAAAATCACAGAAAATTCAAGAAAAAACCTCAAATTTGTGCGTGCTGTCACCTGATGATAAAAATCATTAACAAAGCAATCTCAAAAGAGTTGCTAAGCAACGTAACTTTAGAGTGCATTTTAAAATGCGTAATAAACTGACGGAAGCCTCAATATGATTTAAAATCCAAATCACAAATTGACACAGTGCAATCCACTCGATTAAGTACAATTTCACGGGATATTTATTTTCGAACACACGATACTGTGTAGCTCACTGAACTGCTAATGCAACTACAAGAGATGCGCTGCAGTTATCAGCTTGTTCTTGATATTCGTTTTAGTTTTAGACAGTCTTGTATTCGTCCAATTTGCACATATTAAAACTAAATATTCAAAATTAGTCAATTGAATTGACTCGCAATGAAAGATGTGGCAAAATTAGTGAGCAAAACAAATGAAAATTAAAACTATATTTACAGTTAATGCTGTAAAAATGATTTGTTCATCGAAACTCGCTTTATGGCCCATTGGTGAGAGCGTGTGCCATCTGAACTCGATGGAATTTTGAAAAAGACTCGTTGAGTGGCGCCACCGATGAAAGATGATTTGAAACGCGATTCCCTTTATCGCTCATCGGTGGAACCTCGGTGTTGTATCGGTACTGGTAAATAATTCGGTATCATGTGCCGGTATCAGAAATACCTCCTCCGCCTTTGGTGACACCTTCATTCTTAAAAGTAAAGTAAAACTATAAAAGATCACAGAATTGTGGTGGCGCGTTAGAATATTTAATAATCAAATTTTAAAAAATACAAATAAATAAAATTCTGTGTTCAAGAAAAAGATCAGTCGGTAGTTTTAAATATAAAACAAATTGAGCATCCGGGCACCATTTCTAGTAAATTAATGGAACTAAAAAAACTAAAAGTACTAATAAAAACACACTTGCTCTCAATTCAATGCGTTTATCCTCCTCCAGGTCGAGAAAACTACTTACAAAAATCTCGGCGAAAATCATAAAATACAAAGCAGCCACAAAACCTCTCCAATTGGGTAGAGTACGAGGAACCATCCAGTGATGATTAAGAGCACATTTAAACATGAATAACTGCATGAAATCAATGCAGAAATAGTTAAAAACTAAATAAATAATCTAAAATTTTAATTTGTTTCATTATGCGGAAGAAAAATACTGTGAAAATAGTTCACCATCTAATTTCTTTACTTATTTAGACAAAATTTATATTTATCCCGTATTGCACTATATTTGGAAATATTTCAATTACGATGCAATAGAGTGGGCATTTAAAATATAAAGCAACGAAAATACTAAAATGTAACGAGATTTGTTCCTGAAAAACTTCTAGAAGCATGTGAACTGATTCAATTTGAGTTTATCAATACAATCTGTTGCAATAAATATAGAATAAGTGTTAAAAAGTAAACGAAATATACCTTACAACAACGTATTTTCCTGCAAATACGATGCCATTGTTTCTGCCCTGCTTCGTCGCATTCCAATTGTTTGTTGCATTAACTTCCGATCAATTCCAATTTGCACAGTTGTCTGATCGAGTAAATAACAGCAAATTATCGTCGAGTGTGTGACATTGATACACTCGCCTCACGACGAGAAATCACAGCAGACGTGCAGCGAAGCCAACACTCGTTTCGGGCGGTGCTTTAACATGAAATTTAAACGTCACCACTTCCAATTACAAAAATCGATTCCAACTTTCTCCCCAATCCTAACACCAATTGATACTTCCTAACAACCAATTAAAACCGCTACATCCATCATTCTATCATTGCAAACCCATTCTCCCGACAAAAAAAAAATTTCAATCATGTGACACCATCGATCGACCAATCGCAAACGACAGCCACAACTTATGCGCACGTCTTCGACCCACGTTCGCACGCTCAAACCGCTCCACTCGACCGCCTCGCAGGTAGGAGGAGGACCACACCCCTTTCGGCTTTAGCCCCGCCCTTATCTTCCTCCGTTTTCGCAGTGTCGGAATCACTTGGCGCTCGTGTCCGTTGATGCAATGGCTCGTGGCACGCACACAAAACGTTAATCACCTGAAAAACTGGCTTCGAGTTGCGTTCTCGCTTGGGCCAGGGAGGAATCGTCCCCCGAAAACGAGGTCCACGACGCAACGGTGCCCGTTCCTGCTACCACAGCATCCAATCTCATTCTGGCGAGAAGATATTTCCAATTACGAGTGTCTCAAGGTAAATTGAACATTTTTTTAAATATTTAAATATTGTCCGGAGGAAAAAAGGTGAGCTTACTTAAATGTGGCCATAAATGACGTCATGTAAGTTATAAATTAATCCCCCAAGGGATGGAACCCCTCATTACTGCGGAGGAAATTATTTCTCCTAAACTGGATTATTTAGGGATGCGAGATGACATCATTGTAGTTTTCCCTCTTGACAATATGTCATACACGTGTCGTCATTTCACGCAAACTAACCCCCGTGCGCCATTGTGGACCTGCACCCTCTACCAATCTGTGTCCACACCTAACAATTACAGCTCCATTTGGACTGCTGACTTTGCACCGTGGCCTTGTGGTGTTTAATTCGCAATTTAATTACGTGTGTGGAAAGAGGTTGCTCTTGTTCTTGTAATGGGTTTGTGGTGAAGGGAGTTTAAGACGGCGACCAGGAGTCGAGGAAGTGTGCCAAAGAGATGGGATTAAACTTTGCCGATTAGTGGACGTTGGGAGTGCAGTATATCCGAGAATTTTAAAGGTAGAGATTCATTCATTTGATGCAAAATAATCGTTCGGTAAGTGGAAACCCGAACTGTCAGTAGTTTTTTCTTTCTTTTTTTAGGATAAAAATGTTTTATTCTAAAAAAAAAACGAAAAAACGAATGCAAAATTTACATCTGCAGTTTCGATAATTTCACAAAAAAATGTCTAGAAAAACATACAGAAAACGTTAGTGGCCACTTCTACTGACAAGTGAGAAAGAAGAATGTGGCAATTCTTGTGGGAATTGACCAACTAAACTATTTTCTTAGAATATCTTGGGTTCTGAGCATGCGATTGCCATTAATAACACTCAATTTAACATCATTCTTTGTGAAACTCAAAAGAAATCACATTCAGTTGAATAACTAGCATAGAAATTGTACTCCGTGCACTAGGCGCATTCATAAATTTAGATTTTGACTGGTTTAAAAAATATAAACAAGTTTAAATGACTTAATAAATACATTGAATCCGTTTAGTAAAATTCGATTTGTTTTCGATCGCAGGCCCTTTAGGTACAGATCTTTGCTCACCTGGCAACTGTGCCGAAACCACTTCTCCTAATATGACTGTCGATCAGGAGCCAAGTGACCGCGAAAACGACCCAGGGACCCACAACAAAGATTCGGTTAGACGACGCGACAAGGAATCCGCGGGCACATTGACACGTGAGGAAAGACGACGCCGAAGACGGGCCACTCAGAAATACCGCACGGCGCACGCCACCCGTGAACGGATCCGCGTCGAAGCATTCAACGTGGCGTTTGCGCAATTGCGTAAACTTCTTCCCACCTTACCGCCGGATAAAAAATTAAGTAAAATTGAAATTTTACGTTTGGCAATATGTTACATATCGTATTTGAATCACGTACTTGATGTATAAAAATGAGAAGAAGAAAAGAAAAGCAAAAAAAAGGAAAAGCAATTAAAATGGAGAAAGTTTTCTGTTTTTATTTCAATTTATTTGGCCATGCCGCGAATCGCTGCTAAGACGGGGGATTTAAGATAGCGACCACCTGAGCCCCCAGACTCAGCTGGCGAGTGACGGATCTAATCAACGATACGGCGTTCGAGCTCCAAACGCCATATGTGGTCTCGAAAGAGAAGCAGAATTTAAGAAAATAATTAAATGGACACAAAACATTATATATATGTGCATGTAATAAATATTGTGTTGAACTATGTCGATATGTTTTGGGATTAGTGATGTGTAAAGAGTGTATGTTTGCACCATGCTTATTGATAAATTCATGGTAGTAATTGAGTGTAGGGCGATGGAAATGGTATACCAGTGCTAGGGAGAGGATAAAGTCATGCACCATCTGCGCTTCGTTGCTCATGCAGCCAACAAGAAAAGGATTGGAGATAATTGATGGGTAACTTGTAAATGATCAAATATGCATTTTTTATGAATAGAGGGATCAGTTTTTGTAAAAATCAATTTTTGTTTGCAAATTCTTTTTGGATGAAAAAAAGGACCGACATTTTCGTTGTTGTAATGGTTTAAACTTGATCTGTAGATGGAGAATTTCAGATTTAAATTGTAAATTTATATTATAATACACAACGAACAAGCTCATTCTCTTTGGTTGTCAATTGTCAGCACAAATACGATATGATAACGGTTTAATTGTGTAAAAAGAAAATGTACAAATAAAAAGAACACTTTACAAGTCACAAAATGTGTACAAATTTAATGTTAGTGCAGTCAATTAGCACATGATTAGCACGCTAAAAAGCAAATATTTACAATGAACTCCCACAAGACAGGGCAGTCATGCAGACTCATTCAAAGGGACGTAAATCCCATCAAGATTTGTTCTCTCATCCGGTCAGACCTGAGTACTTATAATGGTCCCAAATCCATTTGAAGCGCCCTGGAATCCGAAAAAAAAAGCGTAACATTCAATTAAAAATTAAAATAGAAATAAAAAAAAATAAAAACATTGCTCAAATTTATACCACTCAGTAAAAACAATTTTAAAAAAATGTCAGCCAATCTACAACGGGTCAGTTCCGCGAAAAAGCTATCGAACCTACCATATTGCTAGTTAATTTAATAACAACTCCCTCTAGACAGCGTTTGCTAACCGTGTTCAGGCACTTTCCTAGACCACCTAATGCTCGTTCTTCAGGTATTACACTCTATACGAGTAAGGCGATAAAAAGAACACCATACACATAAAAAGAAAAGCAAAACAACGATAAAAACACCAAAAATCGAGAACGAAGAAACGTTAAATTACAAATAATATTGCCATGTACGTTTTGCATTGCGTTGGATCATAATTTTCACCTAAAGTTAGAAGAATTTTGATTTATTGTGGCATCAATGCATCATAAAATTGTTTTTGCAAAATATTTTCATGTGTAAAAGTAAATCTTTTATTCTTGAGATAAAAAAAAAATCATTTCACAATTAAATATACATCTATAGACAAGAGTTTCCTTTACAGTAGCCGTATATTGCTGTTTATCGACCTGTTAGTGCACAATAACTGGGGTTTTTCTGAGCAAGGCAATCATTTTTTCTTCACGAGCCTACGACCCAGCAAAACTAGGTTGATTTGATGCCACTGATTTCGACTGTGTAAATGATTAGCCAAACGGCAGGTGCAGCTCCCCATTTAGGGTGCAAATAAAGTATCAGCGGACCTTTCAACCACTGATACAAGCTAAGCCCTTAACCCTTTAACTAGGCTGAAAAGACCAGAAGGTAGCACTAATCCGCAAAATAATTGTAAAACACGTTCAGAATTTTGTTATTTTATGAGTTTTTTAATTATAATCTAGACTGGTGTTTGTACTGTAGCTTCGTACAGCGAAATAAAAAGGAGTTTGCGTTAACTTTTCATGATAGTCTCGTGGAGGGAGTATAATGGAATCACCTGGTCGGAGCGGTGGAGAAAAAGAGAGCAGGTGGGCGGTGGACAAGCAGCCAAATCCTCCAATTAATTGGCGTAGCGCGCCCATTGGTCGCGCTCCCCCATATTAATGGACGATCGATGGCGCATCTTGCTTCTCGAGGGAGTTCAATGGGGATAAGTCCATCTGGCAGTTAAGTTCCCCTTCTCGGTCGCTTAAATTGAATTTGTGATCTGATGAAGTAAAGCAATTGAATGGGAGATGAAATGAGTTTGATTTAAAATATTGAAGACGAAAAAAGAAATCAAATCCCGCTGAAAAACACGCCAGCTCTTTGATCGAGCATTTAAGTCGAGACGATCCGTGAACCGGATTTTCCTCGTAACTTATCTCTCAAGCGACACAATACGTGCCCATTCTATCTCCCCTAAAAGAGGGAAACTCTCGCAGTATTCCATCAATGTCAAACATTTGAATAATGAATGAAGTCAGTAACACAAACACAGTTAACTTTCACTTAACAAATTCCAACGTGTTCTAGTCGTATCAAAAACACATTACCGCTTGATACTTAAGAAATTACCTAGATGCTTAATTTCCTTTGCAAATTTAAATTCAAATTGTATTGTATTTATTCCCCAATCGAGCCCGTTCGAACTAAAATAACATTATACAACTGATCTACACTCACTAATAAATGAACTAATTACTAGAGTTCTCTTTCCGCGCGCTGTTAAACACGAAATAATACTCAAAGTGTTCCCAGGGGTGGCCTTGGTACGGCAGAAAGCTGGATTTGACAGTCCCATCAAAGTTTAAATCAGACAAGCAATCGGTACGAGGATGAAGCGAAATCAAACATGATTTTTATCCAACAAGAAATCGATCGTATCAGTAATATTTTACTTATATCAACAAAACTAAACGAAATCACTTTTTTGTATGGCATTAAATGTCTCAATTTTCAATTGTATTGATTGTCTACTAAAAACCGTATTATACAATTTTAAATTTCAACAAACTACTAATCGCTTTCTACAAAATCAGATGATGAGTAGTGATCAAATGATTGGCACAGATGTGGATTTTGTTCAATCCATTGTCTTAATGTACGTCTTGTGAGCCCAGATGAGAAAATCTCTTCAATGGCTTGTAAATCTTGTTCTTTAGACTGAAAGAAAGAAAAATTGAACAACACATAAACAAACACCGCAAATACATAAAAAAGATATTTCGAGTGTTGTACTTTAAGGGTGCGTTGAAGGGATCGCAAAAGAAGCAACAATTGGCTTCGTCGTTTATCAGAATGAGGCTTTAGCATGGTGTTGTTGCGCCTTATACCCACATGCGTACCATCAATAGTTAATTCAGCCGTGTGCAAAGTGTGCAAAAGTCGAATCAAATCATCATCTTTTGTTAAACATAAATAATTTGTCATGCAAAATTCAGGTGAGAAGTGAGTGCGCGGAAAAGTGGTGGTTTAAAAGAGAAAAATAATTAGTATAGTGTTAAAAATAAATAAGTGAATTAATTCAAAGAAATTCAACATTTACTCATCGAGCGCCATTACCATTCTCAGTTTGCGTGGCTTGCGAAGTGGTTGCGATTGAAATATTACTCCCTCTAGTCAAAGTCCCATCAAACCAATTCTTGTCGAGTGAATTCATGCCCGGCGAGCGCCGATTTTTCCCAATCATCGACACCCCCATGGTCGGTTTACGCGGCGATCTGGTCGATTCGGTCGATTCGTCGCTCGAAGTATCGGTCCCTCGGCCAATGTGTACCGTCATTTCGGTCCTAAAATGGCGTCCGCCTTGTTTGTCGGCCGCCACGTACTCCCAAGTGGTTTGATTCGACGCAACCGATGCCTTTCTAGCGTCCGGCGCAGCTGCTTTGGTGCATTCATCAATATTTGATACTTCATTATTACTCCAAGAGGACAGTGTTTTAGCAAAATGTTGTAAATTATTAAACGTAGACAAATCGGTTTGGCAGGCCGAAGAGACCAGTCTCTGTTCGCTGCACTCGGCGGCGATTTCTTCGGACGACACCGTGCTGCTGGAGCCCAAATCCACGTCTTGATCGAACCATTTTGTTCGTCTTTGCATCTTCTTTTCGTTCCTGGGACTCAGTCCGAGTTTGGCTAAAATGTTCGACGTTTTCGGCTGCTGCAATCGAAGCATCTCCGACACCGACGACTTGATGATGTCTTCCGGCGGCGGGGATGAATCCAAACTCATCTCAAACGCCGGCGACAACACGGCCGTGCGTAATATCTTGTCGCTCGAAGGTTCTCTCTTGTGAATTCTCCTCTCGAATGAAACCCAACCTCTTTTCCCGACGTGCACCCTTTTGCTCAACTGCTTCGCGGAACCTTCGGCGTGATTTTGTAGTGTTTGGGTGAATATATCCGGCGAGGAAGACTCCAGGGACTTCACTTTAACACTCTGGAGACTAATGCTGGAAATGTTGGCCGATTTTGGATGATTTGTGTCGTCGGGAGCCGACAGTTTTCTGTGACCGAGCGACCGGTACGACCAAGAGTGGAAATCAACAGACCGGTTCCTTTTCTCGCGTATGTTTGTGTCAGAACTGCTTCCTGACCGCCCCTTCACGGTTGATTTCCAATTTATTTTTGGCAAAGTGTTACTAAACGGAACCGGCTTCCTGTTTTCGGCCGTATCTTCGGAAGCGATCGATTTTGCGCTACATTATATTTATCACCTTTTATTTCTTATGCTAATTAGGGTAAAGTTAAATTACATACTCTGCTTCGGTTATGGTGTCGGCCGTGAGGGAACTGGACCCATCTTCGCTGTCGTATTCAGTCTCGCTGTAATATAAGTCTGTAAAATATTGAGAATTTTGTTATCAAACTCGGCGTCACAAATAAGGATTAATTAATAATTTACTTTCTACTCCCACTGAATCTTCCGGCCTGACAAATCCACTCGTGGTAACTGCTTGCGAAGCGTCGTACGCGATAGCTGCTAAACCCATCTTATTCATCCATCTGTTTTCAATTAAAATAAATATTTTTAAAATTTCAAAAGCGCATAATGGCCGTTCTCGACTGCGGCTACAATTCAAGAGGGGTTCTTATTTGAACTTGTGGCCGTTTTCGTTCGTTTTACGTTCATTTTGCATTTGGAACAACTCAAAACGACTTAAAACGAACTCAAAACGACTAAAAACGAACTCAAAACGATTTAAAACGACTCAAAACGAACGAAGAAGAAATGTTCTACTCTCATTTTGTTTCATTTTCCGTTTTAATCGCCCTAGAATAATAGACGCGGCTACTATTCAAGGGTGGCTCTTATTTCACAGTATTCGAGGGCGATTACAATTCAAATGCGGCTTTTAATTGCGTCAATACGGTAATTTGTTTATATACGAAATGCTTACTTAGACATGTCTTGCTGCGAATCACTAGCGTAATAAAATGATGTCCCACTGTGGTAAACTTTGAATGAACTGCAGCAAAGATTTAAGAGAAATAATATAAAATATGTTTTGCATCATCCGACTGTCTCCTTACTGCTTTTTTGTTTTAATTTCGGTCGCAGGGCTCACATTGAATCCGGGTAAATATATAAGACTCTCAGCCTTTAAATCCTAAATAAATAAATAAACAAATTTTTAAGTGTAGAAATTTCAATTTACCGCTTATCCTTACATCTTTTACGATGAAACAATAGAAATTGTGATTCTTCAGCACGCACCAACGCTTGATCCAGCGATGCCCGCTGAATATTCCCCGCATTTCCTTTCTTTTATAAAGCCAGCCTTGACAATCTCCCATTCCCAAATCCTTACACGACACCCGACGATTTGCTATTAACAATTACGAGACTTAATGACACAAAACAAACAAAAAATCATCATTTTTTAACGTGTACCGAATTCCCACGTTCTGCCCTTGCGTCTTAACACAGGACTCTAAAAAATGTCAACAAAATAATTGAAAAACACAACAATTTATTCGTTATTTCATAAACAACGTTACTTCGTTCGGCGACGATCCTTCTTTACTCGGAGGAGCCTTATGAGGCACACCGCCAGCAATTATAACTTGGTAACTGCAAAAATTATCAAAAATAAATAAAACCTTTGGATTGAATATTTCGAAAAACTTCCGTCCACCTTTGTGATGATTCCGTAAACAAGTTTGGATTGCTCACAGTTTCATATTTTGGACTCGACGTTTTCGCTGAAGGTAAAGAACGCGGCAAACTAGCAGCTTTGGTAAATTTTTCTTGTCCCTGGTTACTATTATCACATACGGGTGTCTGGCACTCTAATTTTCCATCCTCTAAAACACAAAAATTTATTTATTTAAATCATTAATATTATTTTTTACTCATTTCTAAGCCTCGTTCTAACCTATTTTATCCGCTATTGTCTGTTTATTTAAAACCTTCTCATCTTTTACTTCGATTGCATTATTATTTTCCATTTTTTTGGCAGTTAAATTTTGGCACAATTCTGCATTGCCCTTAATTTTAGCTTCGGTGGCTGGATCTGCCCCTAGACAAGTGTTTGGCCGCGGCGATATTTTCTGTACAGAATCGCCTTTACCTACACCCGGCCCGTTATTTAATTCAACATTCCTCAATTGGTTCTGCGTAACATTCATTTCGGGGCTTAATTTTCCAGGATCGTGAGACATCGAGCGCAAAACGAGATCTTTCTGCACTTGCAGCCACAGCTGATTCAAAAATAATCAAAAAACATTAAAAAATGTGTATTATTTTTAGGCGCACATCTTCAAACCTCATCAAAACTAATGGGCGCTCTCAGAGCATTTGGCGAAATTCCAGTAACAGTGGCACGCCGCTGGATGGTGGCACGTGGTCGAGGAACAAATAAATTTGCTATGCTTTCGTCCGTTGTGCATTCCTGCACAAACCCCGTGCTTTGATCCTCCTCTTCCTCCACCTCAAGCAGATCTCTGCGCAATAATTTAATTTCATTGCATTTTCGATCCAAATTCTCGTGTTTTCCTTACTTGGGGCTGTCTTCCGGTTGAGAATACGGCGTTTGGTTGTAATCAGTCGTTGGCGACACGCGTAACTCTCTCTGCCATTCAAATCGAGGAACATAAGTATCAGCTGATTTCTTGGAATGGAAGAAGGACCTAGCAAATATCTACAAACGGAATCGATTTAGTAAAAACATAAAATCAAATAAATAGGAAATAAATGTCGAACAAATTTTGAATAAATACCTGCTGTTATTTTCCTCGAAAGCATTACGAGAAATGAGCAAAGTAAATATTAAGAATGGTCATACTCATAAACATGACAGGAAATACAAAAAAGGAAATGTGTCCGTTTAGGAAGTGCGACAGGAACAGAGTGCAGAGGGCAATAAATTGCGAAGGAAAACAAAAGCGTATAGTAATAAAGGATGTGATTTTCACCTGACTCAGCATGTTGGAATGATGGGGCCTCTTTTTTAAGGTTAAAACAATTTCCGTCGGGTTTTCCTTCATTATAAGTACCAGTTTTTTTAGCTGCCAACCGACCTTGTGTTACAAAATATCCTATTAACCTTTTTTTTCCCCCGTTATTGCTCATTCTTACCACATTTTGGTAATTAACTTGAACTACCTCATCACCCACATCAATTCTTCCACATAATTGAGCCGGACTCTGAAAAAAAAATTAATTTATTAATATTGTTATTGTTATTATTATAAAAAAAATCTTTTTAAAATAAAATAAAATACCTTTGACTTGACTTCACCTATTATATGGATGCCAGAATACGACGAATGTATGTACAAACCCTTTAATTTTTATTTAAAAATTAGAAAACTAAAAACACTTTGATATTTTATGTCGGTGCTGCGAAATACCAATTCATCTTCCGGTTTCTTTTTGACCGTGGCCACATCAATTGACGCTGGTTGTATGATAAGTGGATCTTGTGATTCTTGTATGATCTTGTCACATATGTCCGATACCCGTAAACACTTAAAACAGAAGAAATCAAATTTATACAGCACTAGACAACCCTAAAAATAAATCTCTGCAATTTTTATTATTAAATCTATTAATAAAACTTACACAGTTCTTAATAACATCAATCGGTTTCTCTGCAAATCTGTCTCTGACCGCATTAGTCGCTAATTCAATACTCAAATGAAGCAGTAAATTTTTAATGGCCGCGTATTGTTTCTGACCGAGAAACGGATTACGGTCTAGCCAAGAAACGAGGCATTTAACGGATACCAAAATATTTGCCACTGTTGATAAAATAGGCGTAGTAACTCGCTCTTGTTTGCCATCATGTTTGAGATCATTGTACAAACTCCGCGCTTTGCAGCTGAGTTTTAATGATAAACTTTGCAGGTTTTCAGTATCCAGGCTGTAATGCTGTAAACAAACAATTTTTCGCTGTAATTTCATGAATAACTCGAATGTTTTCAACCCGGTTGCGATCGCATCAGTAAATTTAAACCGACAGATTGCAGCCAGAATGTATTTTAATTTTTACAAAATGTCTGAGGAGATCCACTGCTTCCACAATGAGGTCTTGGTGCCCTAATTTGGTAATGTTCAGGTGGGGTAAGTCATCAGCGGACAGCATGAGCAGGTGATGGCCGGTGACAGCATTGTTGAGGAAAAAATGGACGTATGGTAAAATCGCATCATCCAAACCTGGAATATTATTTTTTTTTTTTTAAAAATTTAGTTTTTATTTTTTGATGCTGAAAATAAAGATTTTAAATGTAAAAAAAAAATAGAATTCAAAAATTTCATTCGTTTGTTTACATTTATGAGTCACACACAGGAAATTGCAACCTGGAAAAGTGACTGAGATTTGCCCACATAATCCAGGGCCAACCATTTATTTATAGTTGGGAATTTTTTTTAAAGAAAAACATACCTAAAAAAATGTAAATAAAAAAGTGTATGGAGATTTATGGCTCCATTACATCTAACTTTTAAAGCAATCCGACGATGATCAACACTTTTCGGTCGAATCGTTATCTGCAGCGCTAGTATGTTGTTTAAAAAATAAATAACAATCTTTATCGTACCTCTTAGCCATTCTGCAACTTGTTCAGGACCCCATTCCGATATATTCACGCTCGCCATAGTCGGCCATGTTACTTGCATTTGTATTGAGAGAAAAACTTTTGTTTCAGATGTAGTTACATCAGATTTATGTTCTCAAGCCGGTGCCGACATCTGGCGACAAAATGCGATATTACTAATGGAGGAAGAGGCAGGCATTCCTGCAAATCACTGTGCAAATTAGTGCAAATTCATCGCATTTATTTCCTGAATGTCAGCACCTCCATGAACAGATGGGCGTTTGATTGAAGCTGCATTGGTTTGCAGCGCCAATTCACGCAACGGTGACAAACAAGTGTCATTGTTACTCCCCCCTCGACCCCCTCCCGGATCCCCTCACACACAAACTTGATATTTGCCCCCTTTGGTTTGCCTTTGTCACAATTATATACAAAAAAATTGCAATTCTACGTCACACCGCCACGTCTCCCGTTTGCACCTGGAATCCTGATGAATGTGACATGAGAACAGTGCATTCCTTTCTCCCCTACACACTGTAAACACAGAAAATCGTACATTCTTTCAACGACTTCAACATTAGGTAATAAATATCATGTAACAAGCTGTTTTTGGCATCTGTTGACTGTTTCCGTGTGTGTGTAGAAATGGAATGCGCTATTTGTATTAAAAATCAAAATTCCTGATGCAAACTGCGTCCTACATTGAGAAAATTTCTTCAAAATAAACAAGAAAAACGAAAAGATAATTATTTATATCTGTTGTTTGATTGTTTCTAGATTCCCATGACATCTGGTGTTAAACTACAGCAATATAAATATTTAACCTGTTGCTAGAATCAACTGTGCATGAACTCAATTAGTTAATAACATCAATCACTGATGCGACAATACCAAATCAATTTTTGTTCACTCACAAGGAATTGAAAATAAATTATTGATTATAATTACAAATAGACAAAATGTACATATATTTTTTTTTGTTTCATTTCGATTTCGAGTAAGCAAAAAACAATACAAAATGTATATTACACAGTTTCAATATCAATTCTCAAGTCGATTCATCAGAGGAGAGGAATCAGATTGTAAGTAAGTTCCAAAGCATTCTGCATGAGGTCCATTGTGGTTGCTAATTTCTGAGCCATACCTCTTTCCTCCTTCGACGCCAATTCTCCCACAGCCCGAATTCCAAAAACAACAGCTTTAGCCAAAGCACTGCTAACAGCTCTAGCCTAAAATTAAAAAAAAAAACCAAACCAACTTGCAATTACACTCGCAGAAATCTCCAGTCTAAAAACACGAATTTATTACTGTAATTTTAAATTCTTCAACAGTGTTTAGAATTTTTCCCTTAACCAAACTGAAACAAATTTTTGCCGCAACTTCGAAATCCACAATTGTCGACGAACTCATAGTTAACGCACTTTTCGATATCTCGGCCATAAGGATGAGAAACGAGTCGTAGGCCCTTTGTAAAGTCATAATCCAAGCTGATGCTAGTTCAGAATTTATAGGGGCATTCAAAAGAAGGCCTAACTCTTCTCCCTTGGACACACCACCAATTGACAGAAATAATAACGCCGTCAACACAACGTACAACAACACGTTTGTCGATCGATTAGTTTTCAATTCCATATCAAATCCGATAAATTTAGGAACAAAAATGGCCGCATCGAAATGCACTACGTACAACCAGCAAATGATTACAACAATCGGCGTGCAATTACAACAACAGGACAACTTCCTTGCTGTATTTACTCACTATTCGTGCTGTTTTTAATAGGTAGCTCGACTAATGGCGAGTTTGATGCGTGTCATCAATTGTAACGGAAATAAATGCTCATTTGATTGACCTTGAGATGCACAATGAAGGGTTGTAACCTACTGGTCTATTGATCTGTATTTCATTAAAAACAATATGCATTATTGATAAACTTGAGACTTAAACTGGAATAAATCACAAACAAAGGCGCGTTACCTATTATAGCATGCCCTATTGGTTTGTAGATAAAAATAATAAACAATAATACCAAATTTAACACTAAAAATTGATATTACATTTTGACTATTTTTTTTTTGTCGTAAAATCATCAACTTGCATCAACTGGTCCATCAAGTCGTACAAGGAACCGCAAGGTTAATGATTGATTGATAAAGTTTACTGACATAATCATTTATTCTAATTTAAAAAAAAAAATGGATGCTCACCTACTTGAAAAGCAATGTTTTTGAAAGTCCTTGAATGCTGAGTTTAAATTCATTACTTTACTTGCTGATTGCATGCTGACCTTTACCATAGATGGTAAATTGGTAGAATAAGTCAACATGTGACCCAACACTTAATAAATTAATTTCCTGTGAGTAAATAGAGCAATTTGTGAGGTAAATAACAAGTTTGCACGCCAAATACAGACTTTCATTCTGTTAGCAGTGCTTATTTCCTATATTTCACCTTTTAAATTCATTTTGGTTCACTTATTTATTATTTCCCCCCTACGTATGCATTCTTCCTTGCTTGTATTCAATTGTATTCAATGCTTGTCCACTTTTTTTTATCTTTAAAGTTTACAAAACCATTGAACTCCACATTTCCTAGGTCACTTCACTTCCATAACTCAAATATTTACACAACACACATTATTTTTCGCACATTAAAATATCTCTTTAAATAAGCGTTTTTCTTTGGTTTATATTAGGATTTTTTTTTTTATAAGTTAACAGTTATGTGTGAAATTCAGGTAATTTATGTCCATTAGATTCGCAACAATTTTTTAAAATTATTTCCTTAATTGTATCAGGCCTTTCAACCCTCACAAAGAAACTAATTCGATTAAGCTGCACTGCACAACATTTGGCATTTTCCAAATTCATTAATAAATCTTGGGCCGTTTTTTTGCTCAATTTTTTAGCAATTAATTAATTTTTTCCTGTCACAAATTACTTGAGCATTGACGTCAACTTTCCTTTCACATTTCTTCACATCTGCTGTGCAGTGAATACGAAATAGAATTTTTTATGTAACCGGAATTCAGCCATTTTAGTTTAATAGGTCTCGGATCAGATAAATGAACAACATTAAATTGTCACATGAATTCCACAACTGTAAAAATAAATAAAGAAATAAAGAAGAAAAAAATCGGTTTTAATGAATAGTATCAGGTACTGGAAAGTGGAGCAGTCAGTGAAGCTTAAAATGGAACAAAACTGCGGGACTTTTTCGTGCCTAAATAAATTTAAATTATTTCAAAACTTTCTTCATTTTTAGCACCAACATTTTATTTCTATCTTTCTGATTATTATTACTGTGTTTTGTTTTATTTTTTTTATAAAAATAAATAAATTCGGATTTTTTTTTATATAGCTTTGTACATTCCAGTGAAAGTTTGCAAATTTTAATTCCCTGGAGAAATCCCCCAAGTAGCTTTTTTTTTCCTTACTGATTGTGTGAAAAACTACAATATAATTAAAGAAGATGATCCACATTTCCCTCTCAATTTATTTCAGATGAGTTTTAAAATTATGAACTTGTGGTAGCGTGTTATAAAATTAAATAACAGCAATAAGAAATAATGGAAATTCCTCTACGAAGGAAATGAGGACTAGTCTTGAAAAAAATGTAAAAACTACCTTTAAAAATTTGTAGAGTCGCTATTAAACGACTATTATGTCTGCAAAAACGAGTGACTTCATTAATTATAATTATGTTTTAATTAATTCACACTCTTCTTTTGTTATAACTCAAAAACTTACGCCTGAAATGGGTTAATTACCATCTTCAAACGAAAAACCGTCTTGTACAAATATTGCCGTTCATAGTTGGTTGAGCAATTTGTCTTGTTAATTCCGAGAACGCACGAGTAGATTCCAGCCCTGTAATGATAAATAAAATTTTTATTACTAATTTATCTGAAATTAGAAAACAAAAAAAAAATTATTTATTAAAATAAAGTTCTAGATTTGGTAAATAAACTGTTACCTAACACACCAAACTCGTAAAACCTTGGCTATCCACTGATTATTACCTTTTAAACATGTTTTAACTTAAAAAAAAAAATAAAAATAAAAAAAACAATCATTATACAGTACATGTAAAAATTTTACCCCAAAAAAAATCCAAAAAAAAAGAAAACCTAACCTATGACACAGAAAACCGAAGCAAATGGATTCCAAATGACCAAAACAAAAAAGGAAACAAATGAATTAAAAATTCAATTTCAATAGTCCTTGTATTTATTTCTGAAATCCTTTGTCCACAAATCCGGAAACAATTTTACTCAATTTCCTTTTTTTTTTTACCTTTACTCATTCATTCCAAGGGCGTGTCTAGTGGAACCTTGGCTCCAAGCCATAGTCACGGTGTGTTCGGACTAAACAACAACAACTTAACATCCAGTGTCCTCAAAGTCATATTACAAACTACTCATTTCCATTCAACAAGGCCATTTACACCTTTTTACACCCTTCAAACAAAAAACAAAAAACAAAAACAAAAATCACTTATCCAATCAAAAAATCCTCCTATCCATAAAATGTCAATAAACTGACATAACATCCAACCAATAAAGGGTTATCGACATTTAAAAATCTTCCTTTACCAGTATTACCACCCAAAAAAAATAATATTCCCATTTAAATAAAAGTGAAACTCGGTCTTTCTTTTCCACCTACGTGGATTTAACAAAATTCAAGTTTGTATCCGCGTAGACATGCGCAGAAGGATAAAAAATCACGTCATAAATGGATAAGGTGCCCTCAATCTAAAGTGACCTGCCTCACTATGCTATTGACCTACATGAAAAACTCCTGGACAAGTGGAAACAGACGTTACTGAACCACTGCACACAAGATCCTGGTGCGTTACGGTGCGTGCTGCTCTCTCTCGCTGCTCATGAGACTACGATGGCGATTTCCGGCCTTGGATGCCGTGTGTTGTTATTATTTTACCTCTCAGTCGATTGCATCTCGATCGACGGACAAGTGAACAAAGTTGCGGGCGGAGCCGGCACAGACACCGCGCCAAAAACACAAAACAACGTCGCTTTAATCAACGACATCGTCGTCGGGAATGACTTAAAGGTAGGACAGATTTACAACTCTCCTCTTCCTCGATACCACACGAACGAGACAAACTCGTGGAAACGATTATCGGGTCAAAGCGGGAGTTGGAACGAGGGTAAACGTGATGCAGGAAGTGAGAATAAACACGAATTCTCCGACTCGACGGTGAAAAAACGTGCTAGGAAGCCGGAGAACGCGTCCGAGCGGATTAGAAGGAAGGAGGATGTTTCCGAGACGAAATCAAGGTCAAGTGGAGGCGGAAAAGCACTCTCTCCGCATGACGAACAAGCTTGGAGAGATGCTGAGGTCACTGAGTTTATCGCAGAGAACCATGAAAGGAAGGGGATCGAAACCGTGTCCAAAACTTGTGCGCGTAAACAATGTGATAAAGAGACGTGTGGGAGTTGTAACGAAAGTAAGCGGACAAAGGTGGACTTAATTGGAGGCCAAAGGGGTAAAAGAGACATAAATCTCGGTGACAGCAGCAACGAGGACAAGATTTCCGATCGAGTTTCGTTGCCCACTGGTATAACTGTGATTCATCCGGGGCGGGGCGGAATTGTGCCGGTGTTCGCGCCCGAGCTTCAGCACGAACAGTTTTCCGGCCAGGACGAAATGAGCAACGAGAATAGGAAGCAAGATATGTTCATGAGTTTTCATCCCATCGTGTTTCAGCCCGTGTTCCCGACGAACGTCGAAATGCGCCCTCAAATGCACAAACAAAGACCGTTATTGCACCACCAAAGACCGTTGTTTAACCAACACGAACACCAGCAAACTAGGTTTCGGTTTCCGCAGCAGGCTTTCCGAACACCCCATCTGGTCAACGACGGAAATGTCCAAATGATCAACACTCACAGACCCCAAATTGTACACGAGTTTAGACCGAGACCGCAACACCACACCTTCTTCTCCGGTCTGCATTTTAATCCATTTAACCACTCGCACGCCAATAATAATAATAATAAGTTTGTTTCTCGGCCGTGGGGGTTTGCGGAAGAAAGACCGGTTCGACCGAACCACCAGCTGGAAGATTTAGAACCCGGATCTGTGGTGTTCGAGCCCCCTCCTGAACCACATTTCCAAAGACCCAGATTGGAAGCAACTCAATCGCAAAGACCGCCGATGAATGAGGGACAGAGCGGTTGGAATGCTTTTATGCAATTAATACAAAAGAATGCTAAAAGGCCGAGGTTTCCTTCCACGCCGGACCAATTGGAGAATAATTTCAATCGGTTTCCTCACACCACTCAAACCCCACGTCATATATTCCATCCGGCAACCGGTCAGCAAATAATTACCCGATTGCCCATCCAAAATGCACATTTTCAACCGGATATGACGACCAATGCTCACTCCAGACCCGCCACTACTCCCAGGCCGCACAATCACCACCAGATGGACATCGAAGAATTTTTTATTCCGTCTACCGATTCTTCCGTGATTCCGTTTGATTTTCCAAGCAGATTCACCGAACCCGACGAACAATTAGACGAGCAAAAGTTCAACCGTCATTCTTCACCACGTCCCGACCATTTCAGGCCGCAAAACCAAGACAACAGACCGTTTCATCATCACCATCAGATTGAAGATGATAATCAAAACTTCGGACCCGTGGAGGCGGACGACTTCGGGCCGAATCGACACGAGAATGTAAACGGTTTCAGACCAACCGACAGACCCAAATTAACAACTCCGCAAAGGCCGAAACACTTGCACAAACCAGTTCCGATCGAAAGGCCCGTCACGCAGCGGCCCACCCCGCGCCCAGTCTTAACCAGGCCCGCGCACGTTACAAATCGACCCATTTTCACGACCCCTTCGCATCACACCACCAACAACGACCACAGTCGCTTCACGACCCCTTCTCATCACACCACCAACAACGAGCACAGTCGCTTCACGACCCCGACTCACCACACCACCAGCAACGACCACAGTCGCTTCACGCACTCCTTCGGGCCTTCATCGACCCCCAACTCGGTCCATTTTACGCACGAAGATTCAACCGAAAGACCCGATCGTGTCGTCCATCCACCATTTTTATCCGACAATAATAATAATTTCCACGATGGTTTCACCAGGAAACCAGACCCGGCCATCATTCCGCCCAGGCCGCCCTTTTTACCGAAAAACCGCGCACCGATGTACTTCATTCCGCCGTTGAAAATAAACAGAACGTCGCAGAGACTCGACTCGACGACACTGAGTCCGAACGACTTCAATTTGAAGACGTCGCACGCGACGGATTTTCCATTTCGAAACACTTTCACTAATCAACAAACGAGTGTGGAGTTGACCACTTCGCAGGACCTCCAACACTCGACCGCGAGTCAAATCCCTCTGCATCATCACAGCCAACAATTCGACCACTTCACCAAACCGGAACTGATAGAAGAGACCACGTGGCAGTCGAGACCCATAAACTTTCCCACGCAAACCACGACACAAACCACATTCCCGCGCCAGCAAATATTGCGCAAACCGTCAAACAACGGCGGATTATCGGCGAATAAATTCCTGACTCCGTTCGTCAAGTTCAGGGATCAGGAAGTGACATCGCAGAAATCCTTCATTCCAAACTCGGCGGTCAAAGTGACCCCCAAAGCAGTGGCAACGCCGGAATTCAGTCCGTCGTTGAAACCTGCATCACAAGGCCACTTCACAGTGTCAACTACTGAACATAACTTCCGAGACGACAGTACAACGGGCGAAGAATTTGATTCTTTAATGACCCCGGCCAGACCCGAGGACTTCGGCCGTAATGAATTTGTGCTTACGACGAGCCAAGAGCCCCCGTCGACATTTTTTGAGGATCCGTCGCAGGGGATTGAAGACGACGACTCGTTTCGTGCGGACGATAATGCAAATTTTAATACACAAACTGAAAACTCCATTTCGTGGCACCCCACGTTCACCACACCGTTCGGACCAGAAACGAATGCCATCACGACGACCGGTCAAACCACACAGTTCCATCCCATCAAAGGATCTGGTTTGAGGTTCCCCGTGCACATTCAGACGTCGACCAGAAGACCTTTGGTACCGATGTCCACTTTTCGACCAACAACATTCCGGCCTCCTCTGAATGTGGACCAGTTCACTCAGTTCGACCACGGAAGGTAAGTTCCTCGTTAGCATTAAATATAAAAAACCAGAAAACTAGTTCCGGTCGTTAAGAGATTAATGTGCACCGATATTCGTTAGTGCGACTTGCATATTCGTGCGTAAGAATGTCGCGCATATTACGGATCCCCGATTCAATTAACACTTGGAATTTAAATACTTAAAGCCATCCTTCACCAACCGTGACTCCTAGTTGAAATAAATTACACAATTGACTGCCATTTAACTGTTTATGACTTCCTTGAAAACTAGTCTCGTAAACAACAAGTACAGTGACTGTGTCAGCAACTGTCAGGTCACTGAAACTTATTTTCTCGTCTCTAGTTCAATTGCATCGAGGTGTGTCAAATGCATTCAGGATAAATTCGATCAAAACTTTTTCATTTACCATTTTTTTTTGCACCCAATCTGTCAAAACAAGAAAAGTTTACTAACCACAAAAGATCTTTCGCATTCAATGAATACAAATCTTATTCTCATCATCACCTCTTTTTAGCTTCCCTGCAAGTGACATCAGCAGTCCTCTTGTTGGAAGTGCAGCTTCGCCTTGCAATGCAGATGTATGTCGGCTGCCCAATTGTTTCTGCGGCAGCAACACCGTAATTCCAGGTACCCTAAACATAAATAATCAAGGGCGGATCTACATTTTTCGGATCACTCCTTATTAGCGACGCCCATTTTAGCGAATTTTAATTTTATAAGCCCATTTGAGCGATCTCATTTTAGCGAAAATGAGATTAAATCACCCTTTATGTGCTTTATTAAAATAATTCAAATGACGATTTAAAAATACGCTAGTTTTTCCAAAGGCCTTTTGGGTGTTTCCAGCCATCTTCAGTGGTTTACAAACCTTATTTTTATTGGTTTTTCTTTTCCTGTAACCTTTAAGCTTCATTAGTTTCAACGTAGATCCGCCCGTGTGTGTGAAGCAAAATATTAATTATATAAATAGGCAATAAATGTTGTTATTCGTTGAAGGTGATTTAAGTGCCAACGAAGTTCCGCAGTTAGTTCTGTTGACGTTTGACGACGATGTCAACGAAGTGAACTGGAATACCTACAAAAAGATTCTGTATACCGGAAGACAGAATCCAAATGGATGTCCAGTGCAGGCAACGTTTTATGTGTCGCACGAGTGGACGGATTATAGCAAAGTGAATACGTTGTACTTGGATGGCCATGAAATTGCTTCCCATTCTATCAGGTAAGCATTTGTTTTTGGAGGGGATAAAGCGATAAACACCTGGAAAAAGTTGTGAGAAAGCATCGGGGATTTAATTAGTATAGACAATTCGTGAGAAGGTGTTATACAGAATCATATCATCTTGAGATGTTTCTCAAGACAACAAAAGTGAAACAAGACATTTTCATAGAATTAGGGCAATGAACTTGCAATGTTATTAAATCTTGTGCATCTTATCATCAAGACTATAAATTTAAAAAACAGGAATCATTGTTTGAAATATGAGGAGAAAGAAAGAAGAAAAAAATCCCTGTAATGTTCAAAAAGATAGGCAGTGATTTGCAGAGGTGATTAAGTCAAGGTTTTAAAATTTATGATGTGACATCATGCCAATGTTTATATTTATAATTTACATTTTTAACTTCTATAAAAACTGCTGTATAAAGGTTAAAATGGAATATTTAATTTAATTTTACCTTTAATTATATGGCAATATGTATATATTTAAATTTAGACAAAAAAATGTTTTCAAAGATCTTGTCCTTGTGCCCAAGCTGGGTCATTTTTTATTCCAAGATGTTATCTACTGCTCATGTATACAAACCAGTGACATATTTTTGCCCATTAATTAAATTTGGATCAATATTGCTGCACCAGTAGAACTAGGATAATGAACAGAGATTAATATTAGAATTGAAATAAACTGCCAAAATTAAAAGAACAAATCCCTGTCAAAAAGAGTCCTAAATCATAAATGGAAATAACATTTTTTAATAAGAAAAATCAAAATTATATTAACTTAAATGGTCATAGCAATCACAAAAATAAATAAAAATCAAAACTACTTCTCCTAGTGGTAGTATACAGTCTGGATTTAGTAGTAATGAGGCTCGACCGATGGGATTTAGGACTCTTTTTGACTCGAACAAGAGTATAGCAGGGTGTCACTTAACCATTTATATATTAAACATTTTTCTGAAGTGGCCTCGCAGTCCGAGAAAACTTAACTATTTACAAATAAAAGTTTAGACCAGCATTACTAGATCTGTAAATCACTAAAAACCTGTTTCACCTTATAGGTAATTGTAATTGTTACAAAAAGTCAGACAACCATTAGCAGTACACAGGTCACTCACCTCAATTCAAACCCCAAATCATTTCCTCATTAAAACATCATTTAACCATCTTTATATTCCTCCTAAGCTTAATAAACAAATCAATTTCCACAGTCATCCAGATGGAGCCAGCTACACGAAACAGCAGTGGAAAGATGAAATCCAGGGCCAAAGAGAAATCCTCAGTTTCATGGGTGGAGTGCCCATCCAACAAATCCAGGGCATGCGTGCTCCCTTTTTAGCGGTCGGCGGAAACAAGATGTTTGGAATGTTGTACGAATCCAATTTCACCTACGACTCATCCCTACCAGTTCCAATCCACGACCCACCCATGTGGCCATACACGTTGGACTACGCGTTGGGCCACGACTGCATGATCCCGCCGTGCCCCCGAAAATCCTTCCCCGGAGTGTGGGAAATACCGATGATCATGTGGGTGGACTTAAAGGGAGGACGCTGCAGCATGGCGGACGCGTGCTCTTGGCCGGACACTAAGGAAAAGGTGTTCGAGCAACTGGTCAAGAACTTCCAACGACATTACAAATCTAACAGGGCGCCGTTCAATTTGTTCTTCCATTCGGCGTGGTTCGACAAGCCGCAAAACATGGATGGGTTTTTGCTGTTTATGGACAGGGTGCTCACGTTGCCCGATGTTTACTTCGTTACGAGCATGCAGGCGATCGAGTGGGTGCGCCAGCCAACTTCGTTGAGAGAGATTCATAGTTTTGTACCGTTTAGTTGTCACCTTCGAAGTTCGCGCGGTCAGAAATGCAAGAAACCGAAGCAGTGCCAATTGCGGTTTCGCTCGGAAACTCGTTACGTACAGTCATGCCAAGAATGTCCGGCTGTTTTCCCGTGGATTAAGAATCCTTTTGGGAAAAATTTGTAATGAATGAATGGCACTAGGCGCATTCGTAAAGTCGTGTTTAATTTGCAGTTAAACGTGTTTTGTTTGTTTAGATATGTCGTGCGTGTGAAAACGGACTAAATCGGCCGCCATTTTTGAAGCTGGATCGAATCATCGAAATAAGCAGTTTAAAATGTTGCTTAGTCTAAATTACTTTATGAATGCGCCTAATATTTTGCATTTTTTGCAATTTTTTATTTTTAAATATGAAAAAATTAACATTACCTATTTTTGTTTTTGCTATTTTTATAATTAATGTGTCACACTTGAGTGTCTGTTACTTCTGATTTGATCAGAAGGGACGTTGTCTCACTGGTTTTTCTGCATCGTTTTGAGTTGTCATTAAAATTCTGCAAATAGATATGAAAATGGTTAAGTGTTTGTGCATTACTACAGATGTCGACAAACAAAGACAAAGTTTTCATGTTTTTCTTTGGTTGTTGTATTTTTACTTGAATGACATCACCAGTTTTTTATGTTGATAATAGAAATCATTTTGCGATATTACATTTTAAAATTTGAATGTTTGGTTATAATTTGCACATCATTTGTTCTTACCTCGCTGTCGCTTGCGTTTTGTTTCGCGCGGCGTGGTCCATCGAGTACCGCTAAATGGCGAAATTGAAACCGTATTTTATATTTTTAAAAAATCGAAAACCAAAAATTAAAATAAAATAAACTAAATGAAATCGTTAGTCAATTGTCAATCAACATTATACACTTGAATAAATAAATTTTGAGATAAATTTCAGATTATTCTCTCTCGTTTTTCCGTTTTTTTTAAATTTTCTCCTTTTACATTACCCCGTGTTGATGTAACTTCTAAAATCCATCAAAAAAATAAATAAATAAATAAAAATCAATTTTTTTTCCAACCATTCTTGCTATTTTTATTAACATTTTACTTATAAACTCTTTTTTCATATCTTATTGAAACATTGTCATACAATTTTAAAAAAAACTCGACATTTACACCTTTATGAAAACAAAAAAAGAAAAAAGTCACTAAACTCGATTATATTTAACTTGCAACCCAGTGATCGGATTACGCACAATTGACCAACTATTCACACACGAACTAAACCTCTGATCCTTCGAGTTGTCTCGGTTTCTCGTATCCTCAAACACGCTCGACTTCCAATGGTGGTGATTGTATTGCAAACTACGAATTTGTTTATTCATCAATTTCTGCTTACTCCCGTCTTCCAACTTCCTATTGTGGATGCCGTGATCCTCGTAGAAATTGTACGCTATTTGCATATTTGGATGCCAAAACACATCGGAGTCATCGACAATACTAAATTGACTCGAATTCTGTCTTTGTCTCGCCTTGCCCGTCACGTTAGTCGCGGACAAATTATTCCCTTCAGGTTTCCCGTCATTTTGCTCTTTCTCTTGTTCCCAACTCTTGTGAGCCAGCAACGACTTTATTCTCGAACTATCCAAGCTGTGAACGTCCCTCCTTGCAGGTGGAGCCGCAAAAGTGACTTCTTTTACCGAATCAGGATTCAAACAGCTTTGAGCTTGTCGGCTGTTAAATTCTTCTTTAAATCTGTTTTTTGTCGCTGAAGGAGGCGATTGATAGGTCGAATTTCGTAAGAGTGGAACTGCAGCGACTGAATCGTGTGACTGCATCATTCGGAGTTGAACTTTTGGTACTTTTTGTTTCGACTCACCAACAATGGTGGATGATTTCACGTAGTCTGGTTTTCTAGGCATTTTGTTCTGTTCGTTCGGGGAATTTGGACTTTGTGATTGATTGTGAATGTTTTCGTTTGATTTTTACTCTTTAAAATTTTGCTGCCATGTTTTCCAAAAAAATAATTTAAAAATGCTGTTTCCAATAGTTTCAATGTTTGCGTTTAACGCTATTGTTTGACTGTGCTATGCTAGTTTGATATTGTTTTAATTTTTCTGTTACAATTACAACCCAAACCAAGTTGGAACAAACGGTCTGTCCTTGTGTTTGTATTGCTGGCGCGCGTATTCATTTTGCGCCTCTTCTAATTGCTTCATGTCTTTTTTCAATTCCTCTTGCTTTGATTCGGGATTTATGTCCGGGAAAGTGAATGTTTCGCCCTCCAACTGTAATAACAAATATTAATATAAATATTTTTTAGAATATTTTTTTTTTATATTATTTACCAATTTAATATAAGCTACTCTGTAGTCGTCGTCCTTGATGATGTATCCTTTTTCTCTTTGCTTAGATATTTTTCCTTTATAAACAATTTATTTTAATATTATTTAAAACATTATTTAACATTATTAAAATTTGAACCTTCTGCGATTTCAGTACGAACTTCAGCGCAAGAAACATTGTATATTTTTTCTAAGTAATTTTTGATGTCGTATTTAGTCATCCTGAAGCAAAACACATTTTAAAAAATACGATTTGAGGTTTATTTACGTACTCGTTTGAGCAGATGAATTTAACGTGGTTCGTTGGTAGGTCATAATTTTCTTCCTTAACCAATTTCATCCAAAAGTTCGGCAGAAAAACACGTAATCGAGGAGTCCCTTTAATGTAACGTGGATACCTAAATTAATATAGAAGGACATTGGATTTAAAACCGTCTAAATAATCAACGAAATGTTATTTCTTACAAACGGGTAGACATGTTGGTTTATTTTCTGTGCCAGTTATCAGCGACATCTAGTATGTTCACGGCGAAACATCCGAATGGCGGCAGTTCAAAAATAATCGAACAAAACGACATTTATATTTCCGCAGAGTGCAGAACGATTTGCAATTCATTTCTATTCTAAGAAAACCAAAAAAAAACAGCTTCTGTTTTAAAATAAATACGGAGTAACATGTCTGGTGACCGAGTTTAAATTTACCACAAAAACAAAGATGGCTACCCAAATAAAATGTGCACACACGTATTTTATTTACGAAATTTGAATAAATTATCATACCATTTATATAATTGTAACCCTGAAACATCTTCTACGACTTAATGAGTCATCGTAAAGTCTGAAGGCATCCATTAATGGACTTAGCACTTGTCCGTGAGACACACGACCTTGAGTGAAGCCTAAACAGTAGCTAATATATTCGCGATAAAAACCTTAACCCAAATCAAATGGTGCAAAAAATTACTCGCGATTCGCTCATGGTTCAAATTTAAAAAATAAAAATAAATAAATAAACAAACAAAATAGTAATTAAGCGTGTAAAATTGATTTATTCGCAATAAAATAGACATTACTGTATTTGAAAATATCATCAATTCATCATCAGATTAAATGAACCTAACAAAACATCCAAAACGTTCACAATTAATTATATTAGTGTAACAGTAAAAAATCTTCCAACATGGCAGGTATTTCGTTGCGATAATTTATATTATTTCTCATCACTTGCCGAGCTGCCAAGCACTTCAACGTGACGTAGCGCAGCACGTTCACGTTGCACTCGGGAATGGCCGACATCTGCGTGAGCGCCAACTCGCCGCACTTGTTACGCTGATCGATATGTGCACCGGATTTGAGCAACGTGTCAACAACGGCCGAATTGTAATTCGCATTGTCCACCGCCACGTGCAGCGGCGTCGAGCCAACGTGGTTGGTCCAACTCACCAGAGCGCCGCACTCGAGCAGCAACTCGGCGACCGCCGCGCACGGAAAAATCGTGTGGGGGTCCTCGAAGAACGTATTCGTCTTTAAAGTGTTTGTTTGCGACACAACCATGTGCAGGAGCGTGTCGCCGGACGAATTGCGCGGATTCACGTGCAGGATCTCGTTGAACAACATCTTCATGTCCAGAGTCTCACTTTCCGACTTGGGGATGGCGCCGACAATGTAGAACAAGTGCGTCACCACTTTGAGGATTTTGTCGAACGTGTCGTGTTGGCGCTTAAACACCGGTCTGATTTGCAACAACGTCATCACCTCTTTGAAATGTCTGGCCAGCAAACAGATGTTCTGCGTCAGATCCGAATACTGGACTTGTTCGTGCAATTGTCCGGCGTTAAACTTCTCCAACAGATCCAGGTACAGTCGAACCAGCGCCTGCGCCGTGAAACACGACTCGGTGTGCAACAAGCCGTCCTTCTCGATGCGCAACTCCAACGCGTACAGCCACAAATCGCTGCAGCGTTGGTATTGCATGCTGTCCGCATACGCCGCGCCCCTGTACATCAATCGAAACACCATGTCTTTGTGATATGCGCCCAGAATTCGCTCCGACACGAGCAGCGATTGCACGCGCATCGAATCCAAGTCGAGAGCCAACGATTCCAGTTCCTGAAGGTTGCGGAACTCCTCCGCCTCCATGTAAGCGCTTTTCGGGGCAATATTCGACGGTTTCGGCAAATTCTTCGCTTCGCGGATCTGCAGCGCCGTACGCCAGTGCTCCAACGTCGTCTGTAAGTCGTGGTGTTCGTCCAGAAACGTCGATCCGATGAGTTCGTGCGCTTCCGCCACACGCTCGTCCGTGTAGCGAACGTTTTCGATTAAGTAGTTGAATATGAGCTTGGCGCCTTTGAGGCAAGCCGTTTGTAACGCGTCGTCGCCGCACTTGCTTTTGATGTACGGATTGGCCGCGTTGTCTAACAACAGCTTGGTGGTCTCGAACCGGTGCTCTTGAATGGCGTAATGCAAGGCCGTTTTGTATTGGATGTCCTGAGCGTTGACTTCGGCGCCGAATTTGATGAGGTGCTCGCAAAGCGGGACACTCTGCACCGAGTTGATCAAACACGTTCCGCCGTTGTAGTTCGGTTTTATTATGTCGGCGTTGTGTTCCATCAGGTATTTGACCACGTCCAAATGAGTCATGTAACAAGCCGAACGGACGGGCGTCGAGCCCGTGTCGGAGACGGCGTTCACCTCGGCACCGTGTTCCACCAAACATTTGACGACCGCGAGCTTGCCGGCCACGGCTGCACACCACAATGGCGTCACGTCGTGTATGGATTTGTCATCCGGGACTTCGTAGAGTCCTCGTTGCTCCAAGTCCGCATCGCACTGCGTGATTAAATACTCGACGATTTCGACGTTACCTTTCTTGCTGGCGATAAACAAGGGCGCGGTGCCGTCTCTAGTTTTGCACACAATTTCGCGCCGTTCTTTTCGGTCCATTCGTTCTAAACGACATCGTAAAGCGAAAGGTAAACGAGCCGATGGTGCAGCTTGGCGACACTCCGTGTATAGATCGGTGAAAAGCATTTCTCGCTGGATGGAATTGTCACTTTTAGTTAGCCACATTTTCATAACCTATATGTTGGGGAAGAATTATGTGGATAAAACGGTGTATGGAATTAGTACAGGGTTATATCGAACCTCTCTGGTCGCGGAGAAAGCAGCTGTCGGATCCATGGTTTATGTTAACTAGTTTCTTATTTGTACGCTTAAATCACGTGATGGCATTGGGCCAATCGGAGGTTGCTTCACTGTACTCAAGGACGCACATCCGGATCGAAGCGGATTATTAAACACCATAAAGAATCGCGATTTATTAAAGCCTTTTTAGCTTACAAAAATAATCCCTAATTCTCATTTGTTTTTTAATTAATATTTTTTTTTTTTAAATTCATGTTTTAAAATGTTTTAAAAAATGTCGTTCATCGCTGCGAATTATCTCGATTGATTGATAATTCCGTCACGAGTGTGTATTGAACTACATCCTAATTCCGCACAAGTTATTGACTTATTGAAGTTTAAAAATGTTAAAAAAATTGTAAACTTGGAGTCAATGAAAAAATGATGTTCGTACGTGATCATTTCTCATGCACTGAACTCATTACAATCAAGTGTGTCATCGGAACACCGATAGTAATTGCGAGGTTATATTTGTCACTCGCTGATTTAAAGATTTGATTAAAATTCCTTTCAAAATTCGAAATGACAACTGGAAATATTTGAAAAAAAAAATTTATTTCGCAACATATCACTCACAGAAAAAAAAATTATTATTATACATAATGACATAATTAGTTAATTTAACATTTTTGACATATACGGTCCATCCAACTCGTAACCCAGCTTTCTATAATAATTCCTCGTCCCCACACCGGATATTACGGCTATTTTATTCGCTCCGTGTTCGTCCCGAGCTATTCTCTCCGCTTCCTCCATCAACAGCACTCCGAACCCTTGATGTTGGAATTTCGTGGGGTCTCGAGTACTCACAGGCACCACGCTTCCATATCTAAACAAAAAACATCAAAATTAACCACAAATTATATTTGATTTCTTTCCAAAATAACACTTACACGTGAAGTTCTCTCACACAAGACACCCCACCCTTCATTGGCTCCATGAACACATCTTCCGTACACTTTCTCAACCTAAGTAGCCCGATAAGAATGTCCTGCTCCGGATCTTCGTACGATAAAAACGTTTCCCATCCTCCATTCGCGACGTAATCCCTTCGAACGAGTTCGATTTCGTACGGCCGTATGCGGTTGTGAATTTCTTGAATTCCAACTTCCCTCGTTCGCACGTCCCTGCATTGCGTGCCCAAATCTTTCATGCGAGCCAGCGCTAATTCTCTCAAATTTCCGTGCTCGACGCCAGAACTAACAAGCGGCATTGGTATGTCCCTTAAATTAAACGATGAACCAATTAAATCAAAATGTCGGTTATTTCCAATTAATATTCACCTTTGGACCCTGTACACCCGCGTCCAAGGCGGAACGAGAGCGAGAATCCTAGCAGTGAGATCGATTAAGGTATTGGGAGGATAGCTTTTGTATCTTCCCGTTTTCCAGAGCTCGTACAGCCCGGTACCGCGAATGACGAGAGTCGGGTAGAGTTTCAACCCGTCCGGACGAAACGCGGGGTTTTCAAAAAATTCCTTTAAAATTAAAAATAATTAAAATTTTGAAAAAAATATATAAATTTTTTTTTTTTTTTACTATGAATTGTTCAATGTCTCTTTCCAAGTCGACATTTGGTAAATTGGGCATCATGTGAGTGACAACTTTGAATCCAGCGTCTTTTGCCAGTTGGAACGATTCGCACGTCGCTTTGACCGTGTGACCGCGGTTTGTGTCGCGAGCTACATCTTCGTACACGCTCTGGACACCGATTTCCAAACGGGTACAGCCGTAATTTAACATGTCACTTAGATGCTTTTTCTGGCAGTAATCCGGTCTCGTTTCAATCGTAATCCCGATACATTTCGATTTACTTTTCTCCGAAAACCTGTCCACAAAATAAGCGCAAATCAATAAACAAAATCGACACGTTTTCTCGATAATTTACTTGACGGATTCAGCCACGTTGTTGCTAACGTGTCCCGACAAAGCATCGTGTAGATTTCTAATGAAATAATCTTTGTAATCTTCCGGTAACGCCATAAATGTCCCGCCCATGATAATAAACTCGACTTTGTCGACGTTGTGGCCTAATTGTTTAAGCTAAATTGTAAAAAAAAAATATAAATGAAGATTTTTTACCACCTTTAACAGTTTAGGATTGTTTTTTAATACCTGATCCATTCGACTCCGTGTTTGTAAAAAGGGATTATAACGCGCTCTAATTGCACGCATAGAAGTCGGTTCGTAACCGGTGTAGGATTGCGTGGAATATTCAAAATCAGAATCAGGGCCACCGGGACAATACCTAGAAATTAATCAAAATATTAGAAACATATTTTATGTTATTTTTCGTTTACATTTTATACTAACACGCAGATATTTCCAGTCATGTTAATGTGCGGACAACGATGTGGTTTGCACATAACTGCAACTACGGCTATCTGTGGTGGACAAAACATTTTAAATTAATGTTAAAATTGGATTTTATTAAGGAATACTTACACCACTAGCTGTACGTATAGGTTTGGCTTTAAGTTTTGGTATTAGCATTTTCTTGTGCTCTGAAGGAACGGCGGCAATTATGTCCACCAATTTGGGAGATGTGTCTAGTCCATATTTTGAAGCGATTCGAGTCTTCATACTGATTTTAAAATGTATAATTTGATTAGGGTTTTACTAATGAACTCGGTCAATAATATTTACCTGTTTAGGTTGATCGTTTTTGATTCGTTGTCCGCTTTAATTAATTCGTTGATGATTTCTCCTATGGTGCGCACCATTGCTTCTTCTTTGGTCAACAAACCTAGAAAACAAAACATCGATTATAGTTATTTGTAATTTAATAATTTATTTTTAGATACCTAATTTGTTTTTCCTCCCCATTGCGGACTGTGAAATGACAACAAAAACTACGTGATAAATATTGAATAACCAACGTAAAGCGGCGTATTGCACACGTATTGCAATGCACACCACCTTTTAGTGATTCCCCACCCACTGCTATATTCTCGATCACAAGTTTAATTTAATTCAAATTCAAATTTGTTTTTTGTTTTATTTTTATTTTTAAAATATTTTATTTAATTTTTAGGTTATATAGTTAATGGAATCTATTTGAAAAAGATAAAAGATAAAAATCTGAGATTTGGCATTGGGGTTGAGAGTCCGGGGTGAACTCATTTGCTATTAAATATGGCGGCCGTTGGTGTCTGTGTAATCTCGTTTCCACCCATTTTCGGCGTAATTATGGCGGAGTGAACCTTCTTACAAAAGTTTTACACCTCCGAAGATTTTCAGCATGTACTGCTTACAGTGGCTTATACCTGTCCTTTTAATTCCGAAACCGATTAATCCGGTTCTCCTGCACAACCACGTAATGTTTATGGTGCTATATTTGACTGGTTTTTTCCTTGAAAGGAAACCGTGTACCATTTGCAGTCTGGTATTCGTGGCAACTGTGTTTCTACTGTGTTATAGTGGAATGGGAAACTGCATATTCAAACTGACAACCTGCGATTCAATGCCGTGTGAGAATGCAACATAACATCATCTGAAACTGAAAGAAAATGGAGGAAATGAGACTTTGATTCTAATTTTTCGTTTTGTATTGTCAATATCATACTTTTTTGTGAATTAATTCACTGGAATTTGTTCTAGAAACCTAAAGATTATTTGTTTTTTTTCGTGTGTTATGACTGGAAATCAATGATGTAATGAGAGTCAAAAAGAAATTTGAACCAAACTGAAATGATTAAATCAATTAAACATTAAAACCGCTCATTTATTATTGTAAATAATTGATATTTACACTTAAAAATGAATTAAAATGGAATAAATTACAAGAAATATATATATATATATATATATTTATAGATTAAAAACATCTAATTGGGGGGGAAAGTTTATATCAAAGGGGGAACGGAAGGGTCATCGACGAAGTCAGGACTTTCGAATTGCATACTTGAAATTTCATACGGTGGACTCAACTCTTCGCTGGTTCTGTCTGGAACGATGGAACAGATACTGATGCAACTCATTAAGCCCTTTTCTGGAATATCGCAACCTTGTGGACTGATTTTTTAGATAAAATACGATTAAAATGTTGGCACAATTGATAAATTTTACTATTGTTTACCGAGGATTCTGTTCCTTTATCTCTTTCGATTGTCTTTTCATCGCCAGCACTGGCATTTCTTTAACCTGGTAAAAATAATAAAGTAATAAAGTAAAATAATAAAATAATAAAGCTACTAAATAAATAATTAATTTTTTAATCACTTTGGGTAAAGCAACAACTAAATGTCCAGTCGTTTCTGATCTTTTGGCGGTGGAACTATCTGGTTTGACTTCTTGGTTCAGTGTGATCTGGAACGCCTAAATGGATCATTTAAATTTAAATTTTTTAATAAAAATTATATCGTTTTAAATTTTTTTTTTTTTACTTTTCCCTTCACAAATGCACGCACGTACAACGGTTGGACATCAATATCCACTAGAGATGTATCCAAGAATCTGTTTAAACCGTTTGTTTATTTATTTATTTATTCAATATTTCAAATTGCGTATACCTGGGGATCGCCAAATCAAGCAAAATTTGATTACGGTCTTCGTCATCGATGATTGAGAAATCGATTCTGGGATATAAATTGTTATATTTATATTTTATTTATTTACATTTTTGTTTGTTCTTGTGCGTGTACTTTGCTTCATTCACGTTTAGGATTCTTCCATCGTTTGTGACTAATTTTACCTCCTTTTTGGGAGCTTTCTCCTTCCTGAAATGCACAAACACGTAATAAAACTTATTAATTTCGAATTTAATCTAATACCACAGATTTTTAAGACGCCAACACACTTGTTATCACTCTTTTTACTCTTTTCAATTCGTTTCTGAATCGCGATTCGAGTCTCGGGGGTGTGAGAGCTCGTTGCTTTCCAAAACCTGCACCCAAAGACATAATTATTATTTCGAGAAATATTCCACTTTCGTCATCATTTCTTTTATTTTACTTCTCATCGTCGAGTCGGTCGATTTCTTCGACCCCATCAACAAGACAATCTTTTCTTTTCCTCTAGAATTTTTAATTTTTCATAAAAATTTGTATTCTAAACGAAACGGCGCATGCGCGTACCTCTTTTTCTTCATATACGTTTTGCTGGCGAATTATTTCGGGTTTGACGTAATTATAATTCTAAAATCATAATGACAACATTCGTTAGATTTAATGATGTGAGTTTTTAATTACGTAATTGATACTTGGATAGCTCTAAGCCTTTCTGATTTATCGATCTTTTCTCCGTCTAAATACTGCAAATTTTGATTTTTTTTAATTACAAATTAAATTGGAATTAAATTTAGCGAAATAATCTAACTTTTAATTGAGGAAGGGTTGCTAAAACATATTCTCTGTATCCAATAAAATCAGTGCATGGATTGCCACTTAAATATCTATAAATAAACAATTCAAGAAAAATCATCAGTGGTGGCCGGGATCAAATATGACGTCATTCTATTGGGGAAAAAAATCTCTTTTGACGTCATTCGGGTCTCTTTGAGGGAATTACAATGATTCAAGTTGTTCGTTTTCTTTCAGCGAGTCGACTGATGTGAGTTTTCCTACGAAATTAATCGTTAGGTCCAATTTATTCAGAGATTCGCAACCTGAAATCAGATTTTTTTTTTTTAATTAGAAAAATTATTTTTTATATTAAAATTAATTTTTTTTTTGTTTTTTTACCTTGAAGATTTTCAATTGTGGTGATATTGTTCAATGCAAGATTTAAATATTCTAGTTTTTTGAGTTTGCCAAGATTTTCTGCAAAGAATTTCCACGTTTATAGCAATTTTACACGAATTTCATGCTTTGTTTGTGTGGTTAAACCTAATTTTGGTATCAAATTGCTTTGCAGTAAGAGTATTTTTAGTTCTCGACTCCATTTGTCCAGATTTTCAATTCTGAAATAGAAATAAAATCGCTAAAAAAGAATCAAATAAAATCGATTTCCATTTGTTTACTTCTCGATGTCCTCTTGATGCAATGCAATCTCCTCCAAAGAAAAAATTATCCCTTCGTTATGCTCCGATCGTTTGCGAACCAACTCCTCTGTAACTGGAAAAACATGTCAGTTGGATGCGACACAGTTAATTGATAATTAATTGCCTTACTTTTCACCATTCCGAATTTTTAGTAATTCTTTTCAGCTAGGCTTCGCCGCAGAGATGCACAAAAATAGCTTTGCGCTCGCGCTCTGATGGCAGAAAGTGCAATTTATTTTAAGAAACCTGTAGCGCAATTTTTATTACATTTTTTGGCTAGTTGGTTTAGTGAAAAAAATTAATTAAATAAATTAGATAAAGTAATCATTCTTACCAACAAACATTAAAAAACAAAAAAAAACTCTAAAGATAACGTTCCCACCGAGTGTGACGTAATCGGTTAGGGTTTATAGTTACTGCTAGGACTGCATACTCTCAGCTGATGATTTGAGGCTCTTTTATTGCGTTTTTATATTATTATTTGACTCTTGTTTCAATTTATCATGGCATTTTATGAATTATTTCCTGAAAAGGTGTGCCAATCTCGTTATATTTGCATTCCGTCTTATGAAACTATTGAAAATGTCACGGTAAGAAGTGAAAAAGTGAAAAAAATGTATAAAATTTCTAAAAAAAATTAATTTTTTCCATAGAAATATCGTATATTAGTAACAATTGGAAAATACCACTGGACTGTCAGCCGTAGATACAGCGACTTCTTCGATTTAAACGAAAAAGTGCGTAAGCCTAATTGAAAAAATTGAACAAGATTTTATTAAAATTTTTTTCCGTTAACAGTTGTTGTCGTCCAAGACTATCGATCGTTCGCTTCTACCCCCGAAAAAACTATTTGGAAATCAAACGGAGAGTTTTATCAAGCAAAGAAAAACGGACTTAGAAAAATATTTAAAAGCCCTGTTCATATTGGATCCATTTCCCCAATGTGTCGTTACATTTTTAGAGTTTGACAAATACGTAAGATGTGTGAACCAAATGGGAAGAAAAAAAATTGATTTTGAAATTTTTTTTATATTTTAGGAAATTCGTTTTATCATGGAAACATTAGCAGCTACCATATGGGAAAATGGAGACAGTTTGCTTTCATCCGGTGATGTGTTCCATATGGCGCCGTTGCAATGTCATGCCCTCACCGAGATTCTCAAATTACCCAAAACAAGCGGATTGAAAAACCCTAAAACTGATATCGGCCACATTCTTGATTTTTTATCCAAACACGACAAATTACTCATCTGCGGCAGTCTAAAACCTGTAGAGAATAGCAATATTATACCAAATCAACTGCCGTTCAGTATGCTATCGTTCAAATCCCTCCAGAGTTTAAAGGTAAAGAGTTAAATTAATACGTAATTCCCATAAAATAATAAATATTCTTGTTTTAGTTGGTGGGATGTAATCCACAAATGCTGAACGACTTGGCAAACGTACGGAAGACACTCAGGAAACTACAAATTCAAGATAGTTTGAAAAATTTAAAGGTATATTTTAAGATAAATCACTTATTAATTAAGCTAATCATTTTTAATAAAATTAAATGTAGGATTTTTTGTTGAATGACACATTACATTGGGATCCGGATAATATTTTCAATGATTTTTATTGGGTGGCAGTAAAAAAAGCTGATTTTAGTTACAATCAACTGACAAATATCGACAATTCTATTGTAAGATTTGAGTTAAGATTAGATTGAATTTATTTATCGAATTTGATTTTTAATTCCAGTTTGTATTACCACACGTTGAAGTACTCGATCTGAGTCATAATCAAATATCAACGATTGAGCATTTGGAACGATCGAGTTACTTAACTATTTTGGATTTGAGTTTCAATCGTTTTTCCAACATTTCTGACGATTTGCACACGAAACTCGGGAATATCGTCTCGCTGAGATTGACCGACAATAGCATCGAGTCCCTCAAAGGTTGAAAAAAGAAAAAATTAATTATATTGAAATAAATTTTGTACGAATTTGAAATTTATTTTTATTTTTAGGATTCAGTAAATTGTATTCACTGGTTGAGTTGAACCTAAAGAACAACCGTGTTTCGACCATCACCGAAATCGGCCATTTGATCAAACTTCCGTGTCTGGAGAAATTAAATTTAATAGGAAATCCCATCACGAATACCGTAGATTATCGGACTCGGGTGCTGGAACAATTCAATTCCAAAGTTTCAGAAGTGAATTCATATTTGATTAAGCTAGATTCAAAATTATTAACTTAAAATAAAAATTATTTTAGATTTATCTTGATAATAATTTGCCAACTCCAAAAGAACTCGACACGATTAACATCCTTCAAGCGCTTCGAAGAGCCAGAGAGACGGCCGCTGCTAAAGCACAATCTGAAGCTGATGCGGTAAACATATATAGAATTCGCTAGATAGTTTTGTTTTACAGTTATAATAATTAATACTTTATTATTTTTTAAATTATTTTACCTAGGACAGTTAACGTCAAAACGGGTTATTCCAGATCTAGAAGAATTTCGTCGAGAAGTCCTTGCCATGAAAAATCAGGGTGGAACTGGATGGCTACGCTTGTGGAACCAGAGACAGGCGACTTTGGTAAAAGGTTAATTTATACACCTAAAGAAAAATTCATTTCCCCCATTAAAAATGCAGGAATTCATTTAAATCGACCATGCTTGCGCATTTTAAGTCTTGAAATGAACATTTTTGCACATAAATAGTCTTAAAATGAACATTTTTGCACATAAATAGTCTTAAAATGAACATTTTTGCATATAGTCTTAAAATGAACATTTTTGCACATAAATAGTCTTAAAATGAAAATTTTTGCACATAAATAGTCTTAAAATGAACATTTTTGCACAGAAATAGTCTTAAAATGAACATTTTTGCACATAAATAGTCTTAAAATGAACATTTTTGCACATAAATAGTCTTAAAATGAACATTTTTGCACATAAATAGTCTTAAAATGAACATTTTTGCACATAAATAGTCTTAAAATGAACATTTTTGCACATAAATAGTCTTAAAATGAACATTTTTGCACATAAATAGTCTTAAAATGAACATTTTTGCACATAAATAGTCTTAAAATGAACATTTTTGCACATAAATAGTCTTAAAATGTACATTTTTGCACATAAAATGTATTAAAATTGCATTTTTGGTCTAGGAAGTTTCACGTTCAGCGTAAAAATAAATTTTTTTGTATAAACAATTTTATTAATAATTCCTTTAAAAATTAATTTCAGCCACAGCACGGACTTATGCAGCCAAAACCACAAATTAGCGAAGTTTCTTCGGACTCTGCAGCTGAAAACGCAGTCGAGTCATTCAGGTATATATCATTTAATCCAATTAAATTGAGTTTTTACGATAAATTGATTTTAATTTATCTTTCCTAGCGTACCCTCAATTGACACCGAAAATATCCACGAACTAATTCTTCCAGATTGGCTTCCCGATTCAAGCAATACAGAATTCCTAGCATCCCTCAACGCACAACTAATCGAAGTGATGAACCGCACGCCAAATACCGATCAACTTTGCCGCTCGCAATCGATCGACATGAAAAATTATTTTTGGGTCGTAATTCTCTGGTGTCCGTCACGCATCCGCTGTTTTAAATTCCCGGCATGCTTTGTCATTTTACAATCGTGCATCGTCATCTTTTTATTGAGCGATCTTGGCAGCAACAGCCAACTCGTGTTGTTGCCATTTCGCTGCATCAATGCAAAATGTTTGTCTTCGATCAATCTTGGATTTCATTCCCACTTCTTACGATTGGAAGAACAAAGTGTCAGCGACGTAAACGACTACGCGCTGCTGTTTTCGAGTGCCCGGGACTGTAAGGCGTGCGCGGCTTCGCTCGCCCACGTTACGGCGCTTAAAATCGAGATGGGAATTGCAAATGTGACAAATTCGGCGTTTTACAGCAGTCCGCAGTTTTACAGTTGGGTCGCGGTCGATTCGGAATCGCACCGTAAAGACGAAGGAACTATAACGTGTTTGGCCTTAAACGGAGCGCAGATTGGTTTGGTCGAAGAACGGATCTGTAATTTGGTTCTCGCAGCATCCGGCGAGGCGATCGAAGTTGTTAGGACTTGGGACGCGAAAAATGATCTGATTAATTTGAGGATTCACGGCAATCAAGAGGTCGATCCGAACAAAATGACCGTCGCTGTCCAAGGCGGTAGCGCGATATCACCCGCTTTTAGTGTGTCGGATAAAGTGAAGAAATTGCTCACGAAAATGGGGTTTGCGGTTACGATTTGGTTCTCCGAACGACGCGTTTTGTCCGTTCGTTTCGCCAGTCGTGAAACGAGAGACTGTTTTCTCGATGCCTTAACTTTTGCTCGAACGTGATTTGAAAGTATTTTTTAAAATGAATAAGAAGAAATACATATTTTTACTCTCGTTTTAATCTAATTGTATAAGAATTAATTTCGGTGTGTACGATTGATTTACTTTTTCGTGTAATATCGGTGTGCCACGAACGGCATTTTGGACACTTGAGCCTGTATCTTTTTATTTCTTATATCGAACATGACTTCTGTACCGATCTGCAACATATTTTAAGGATTGTAAATAAATTTTGTGTTTTTAAAAAATGATAAATTAACTCACTTTTGTGTAATTCGACGCGACGTAACCCATTGAAATGTTGTGCTTGAGTGACGGCGATGGACAACCACTGGTGACCGAGCCAATCACGTCACCGTTCGGGCTAAGAATTTTAGCACCGGCTGTATGAAATTAAAATTAAATTATTTAATTAATTTTGCAATTTATTTTGGCACCTCTTGCTGGCGGACCGTGCGATGTAAAGCCAACTCGTTTAGTTTGAGGTTTTGACTTGAGTTGATTGAGGATTTTTTCCGCGCCTGGGAAATCGGCCGTTTCACGCCTGGGTTTACCAATCAACCAAGAAAGAGAAGCTTCGACTGGTGTCACAGTTTCGTCCATGTCGTTGCCATAAAGACACAATCCCGCCTCCAAACGAAGACTATCTCTCGCACCCAGTCCGGCCAGTTTAACATTGTCCGATTTATTTTCAAGAATTTGTCGGGTGACGGAAACTGCATGTTCGTTTGGAATGGATAACTGGTGTTAAAATAAAAAATGTATAAATAATTTGACACCATTTTAGTCGTCGCAGATGCGGCTGGCGGGATAAAAGAGGGGAAACCGTTGTGCGCGAGGGGAGAAAAATGGCGGGGATTTTAAAATTTAAAATTTAAATTTAAAATTTATAATTTTAATATACATACTTCGAACCCATCTTCGCCAGTGTAACCACATCTAGTTACGCGGCACTCAACATCAGCGATATTAAAAATTCGACTTTCCATAAATGATAAATTACTTATATCACATGTTGTTAATGACTGCAAAACTCGAGCAGAACCAGGGCCTACTTAAACAAGAATTAACGTTCTAAAGTACAGAATGAGCCAGATATTTATAAAATAAAAAACCACCTTGAACAGCGATCAGACTTAAATCATCACGTATTTGGAGATCAACATCATTATTCTGAAAATTCTCCTGTTTAAATTGCGATATTTTATCTCGGAGGTGTGCAAGGTCCTTATCCCTGCATCCAGCATTAGACACCACATACAAATAATCATCACCGGCCTTGGTGATTATTAGGTCGTCAATGATCCCACCTTGGCTCGTTGTCATAACAGTGAGCGCTCCACGGTTTTCTCCAAGCCCTGTTCGCATTAAAAATTATATTTGTCGGAACAAATCCAACTTAAATATATAAAGAAAACCTTTAAGATCAAGAACAGTGATGGATTCCATGAATTTGATTTTATCCTTTCCACTGATTCGGGTTTGCAACATGTGAGAAACATCGAATATGCTGACATGAGTGCGGGTGTGGATGTGAGAAGAAGATATAGTGGTGTCTGCGTAATTTACAGGCATCAAGTAGCCAGCAAATGGCACCATTTTAGCACCATGTTGAACGTGGAAATCATGTAGAGTCGTTTGCTTTATTTTCTGAAATTAAAATTTTTTGAATTTTATATTTCACATCCAAAACAGTAGGTGAATACGTTTGTTTAAAATTTTAATCAAAATTGGCAGTTTTAAAATCTAATTTTTTAAAAATAAAATTCAAATTTCGCGCCACTCAACCTTTGAATTTTCATACGCGGATTGCGCCTGCGCAAACGTCACTACCGGGACTTGTGCAAAAGCCGTTTACTGTTTATTTATTTTCTTCTGATCAAATCAAACATTTATATAACACTTTATCAACTCGATTAACACTTGTACAATCTGGAATAAAACAACTAATTATTTAGGAAATTTCAGTGCCATTATAAACGATAAATAAATAATAAAATATAAGATTTCTATTTTCTATTACTACAACGTGGGACGTGTACCTGATGTTGCGTTTGGGTGGAATTAATTGTGCTTTTGAATCGTGCAATTCCTAAGCCGAAGCACTGCAAAGGTTTGCGTGAAACTTGTGCCAACATGACTGAATAAATCGAGGGATTTTAGTTGCGAAAACAAGACAAAACCTGTTGCTAATTAAATAATAAACTGATGTCTATACTTGGGCAAGAGTCGCAGTATGAAATGATCAGCAAACAATAGCCTTTTCGCGGTAAAACAAGCAAAACTGATCAAGAAAACAAAATAAATTGGACATTGTTTTCGTTTATCGATTTCCATGTCACTTGTGGCTGAACACGGTAAATCTTATTCGATTAAATCACGTCATTTTAACTGTTATTAACTGTTGTTGAAAAATATAATATGCGTTTTTAAGTTTTCCCGCAATTTTCTCATATTGTCTTTTGAATTGAAAGCTTTATTATTTTTTTTGTTCGTAAACGGTCAACAAAAATATACTGGAAAGCAAACCATCCATTATCCGGATCCCCCGTTCAATTTAGACCCGACTTAGTAGAGGACTCCCAACGCTCGACTCTGATTGGTCGGATCCTGCGTAGCCGGAAGTGTGGCTGAGAATCCGTATTGTATATATATAAGGCAGGCAAACGGGTCAACTTATCATTCAGCTTTGCAGCTTCAACGCTGTGTACTCATTCGTCTCTTTTTTTGTGCTACCCAAACCCTTCACAACATGTCTGGCCGTGGAAAAGGTGGAAAAGTTAAGGGAAAGAGCAAGACCCGTTCCAGTCGTGCAGGACTTCAATTTCCAGGTAATTACAACTTTTAAACATTTTATTATATTTTCAATTTATTTACGCATGATTTAAAACATTAACAGTCGGTCGTATCCATCGTTTGTTGCGCAAGGGAAACTATGCCGAACGTGTTGGTGCCGGCGCCCCGGTCTATTTGGCTGCAGTCATGGAGTACTTGGCCGCTGAGGTCCTTGAGTTGGCTGGTAACGCTGCCCGAGACAACAAGAAAACCAGAATCATCCCCCGACATTTGCAACTCGCCATCCGCAACGACGAGGAGTTAAACAAATTATTATCTGGTGTGACGATCGCACAAGGTGGTGTGCTACCCAATATCCAAGCCGTTCTCTTACCCAAGAAAACCGAGAAGAAATGAACAATTATTATCACAAACTTAAACTTTCATATTTTCTATCATTTTATTTATCATTTTAAATGTATACAATACAATCATTAAAAAAAAGTCATTGTACAGTGAATTTGTTGTTTCCTGACTGATCCTTATTTCCGACCGATTCATGGTTGCTTTCGCAGCGCTTTAGTATTGGTTATAAAATTTGAAATATCCGATTAATGCGGATCTCTTTAAGTAATAAAATTAAGTACAATATAATTTTGGTTGTTTTTATTAATAGTTAGGATTGAAATGGTCTGAAATAGTATCGCTAAACGAAAACATTGATCGGTCATTTTATGAATACGGAAACGTCGTCGGGAAGTACTGTAGTCTAGAACAGACAGTTTTGTTTATAAGTCGTTTTTAGATGTATAAATAGACAGGTATATCAAAAATTGATTGCAGTAATCTTTTATTTAAGCTTTCAAGTGTTTTAACTTTTTGAGAACACCATGTTTTTACGGATGTTGGTTTTATTGTTTCTTTTCGACAATGTAAGTCTTTATAAGATGCTCTGTCTGCTGCCTGGTGGTGGTAAGAGTCACGAGCATATTTTAATACCCGTAGTCGATCACGGAGTAACTTGCGTTTGGTCTGGCGAATTTCCAAAGAAAATTGATAATCCGAATTTAAAAATAATCGCGATGAGTGGATTTACTACCGTAGCATGCAAAATGTTTTCAAATTGCCGTCGACGACTCCGCTAGCATTTTTGGCTAATTTTACAGACTTTAGTTTGATTCCGTGCGAAACTTTTTTTTAAAGCAAACATGTGCAACTTTTGAAAGATCATGGCGTGCAATTCGACCTCGTTCTGGCCGCAGGTTTCATGAACAAATGTGCTTTGACCATTTCCCACTTAATGGCTAATCACACTGTTAAGCCCCAACATTATTTTGCCTTGGACACCGGTCACTTGTCTGCGGCCGCCATCTTTTGTGCCGCGCATGATGTTGTCACACACGGATAAAATAACTTTATTTTCAAAGAATCTACATGTAATTTCTTTTATTTCTCAGCTGTTAGAGCTATTCAAGAGTTTAATGTGGTGCCGATGGTTGAAAATATCGCTTATAAATAAGTCCCTGAAGCCAGTTCTGTCAATGAAGCCATTGATAGAATTTCGCTCACATTAACCGATACTGATCCAGTTACTGTAAATCCAAGACCAAAAATGCCGAATGTTTTGAGTGTGGGATGCATACACTGTCAGAAGGCGTGCCTGTGCCGAAAGAATTTGAAGATTTTATCGACGGGTCGGGAGATGAAAGATTTATTTAGTTTAGTTTCGGGTCGAATGCGCAGACTAAATACGTTCCAGAGAAAATTAAATTCCGATTTATTCAAGCCTTAAACAGCGGATTATTTGGAAATATGAAACGGGCGAAACGGATCATTTTGCGAGGAATATTGAAGCGGTTAAATGGATGCCGCAGCAAGATCTTTCAGGTAAGAATGTTGTAAATTGATTTTTTGTTTGTGTATTAATTATTATTTTTTTTCATCAGGTCATCCAAAAATTCGTCTTTTTATTACGCACGGAGGGTTATTGAGTTTTCAACAGGCAGTTTTCCATGGAATTCCAGTGAATGATATTCCGTTATTCGCGGATCAAGGAGTTAATATGGCAAGAGTGGAACAACTACAAATTGGTTACAGATTGGATTTTAATAATATTACTGCGGAGAACTTGCATTATGCCATAAATGAAATTATGCATGATGAAAAGTAAAATGCCACGATTTTATAATTGTTTTATTTATTTTTTTAAATTTAATCTTTGCATTTTTCAGGTACACAGCGAATATGAAGAAATATTCAAACATTCTGAAAGAACAAATGGATGAGCCGGCTAAAAAGGCTGTTTATTGGCTCGAATATATAATTCGTCATTCCGCGGCAAAACATCTAAATAGTCATGCAGAGGAGGTAAATTGGTTGCAATATTTTTTAATCGATTTGCTCTTGTTTATGGTTATACTGTTTTAAGATCATGATGAAACTTATCGTATAAAATGGCGGTTTCGGTTGCTGCTTGAATGAAAAATTGACATTTTAATTGAAAATCTTGTGATACATGATTAATTAAATTCGAGTGAGGAATCTACTGATGAATCATTGGCATTTTTAACAACTCCGACCATCGGCGCGAATAAAATCGTCGCAGCAGACAAGGCGCAGCATCCTTCGCCGTACGAACAACAACCAGATTCACAGGAGCTTGGTTCACAACTATTCTTCTGACTGCACACTAAATTCTCTCTGCATGGACTGTAAACTGAATCCATTATAAAAAAAAAATATTAAAACTCAAATTTTAAAAAAGGAATTAAAATTCTTTACCTGGACAACATTTTCCCTGAATTTTACAACATGCGTGGCTCACAAGACCGTTGCAAAATTCACAGAGATTAAAAAGAACAAATTTATTTAAATCTTTGTTGGTTTGTGCCTTTGTTATGGCAAAAAGCAGTCCGAGAAGTATTATAACTTTCATTTTGATCTTAGGCAATATAATTCTACAAGTTTTTGTATTATTTTTGTTAAATTTTATATCTGAATAATTTCAAATGTCCACCTTACCTGACACTGTTGTAACTTGAGACGAATGCTGTATCTGTTCGAGTAAGCTTGGGTAGAGGGGTTGATGTAGTTGTCGGAAAAGTCACGTGAGGCATGACCCCTAAAAGTTATGGTCACCTTTGACCTTATTTGTTGTCAAAGGGGCAGAATCAGGGAGGGGTACCTTAATTACTAGGAACCCCAAGGAAAAACATGACCTATTACAGAATATTTGGTACTCATGTGGAAAAGAAATGAATTTATTCTCCAATAACACGAAAAACAACAATAAATCTTTTATTTAAATGCTAAACAAAAATGTCTAAGGACGAGTTACTTACATAATGAGTTACTGAAGTATATAATTTTTTATAAATCAAATAATATTTAAGCAGTTACGACACGTATGTTACAATATAATAAGATGAATTTAATATTTATGTCGTTATCAATTAAGAAAAGTAAATGCATTTTTTAAAATATATGTACAAAATGTATATAAAGTAAATGCCAACTCAAAAAATCAAAAAAATTAATATTATTGTTGTACTTTTTTAAAAATATTATTATAACGGACTTGGCCTCAAAATCCCTTCCACAAGATCGGTGTAATAAGAGCAAGTGGCTATGTAAAGGTAAAGCTAAAAATAAATAATACAAATAAACAAAAATAATTTCTGATTGAAAAAAAACAACAACTTACCATACAAACAACATAAAGTAAGCCTAAAAAGACCCAGTAATCAGTCTGTAAAATAAAAAAAAAGAAATTTTAATAACGGTTATCTTTTGGTTCGGAAGATGGCGCCAGTCAAGATGGCGGCAGGAAAGCTTGCAGGGAAGGAATGTAAACGATAACCTTGGTATTCTTTGTTATGTGCGTGAGAGTAAATTAATCCCGAGTGGGTTACCATGGCCTTGTATGGATAAGAGAGGCCAACTTACCGTTAATATGGCCGTCACTACTATCAGACATGGAAGTAGAATAATCTCAATGCCTGTCCATATAAGCCAGATGAGCACCAAACGTGAACGGTTCTACGAATAGAAAAAATGAAGAAAATAAATTAAAAATGCAAAAAAAATTAAACGCGACCTGTTGCATAGAGCTAATGAACTCCCATTTATGCTATGCATGAGTTATTATTTTGGTACTTTGCCATAGAAGATTCAAAAACAAAAATTTGGTCCTTTAATCACTCAACTTAATCTTTCACCACTTGATAAAATACTCAAATCCACTTTACACCGCCTCACAGTCAATCTTAAGGACAGCTGACGGTTTTACGACTCGGTGTAGCTAAAAGGGAGTCGTGGTAACTGTTTGAAACCAATTTGGATCTAAAATACACGATGAATGTTTTATTTAAAATAGATGACTTCCCCAGTAGCAGCCAAGTGCATTGCTGACCCTGCGTGTCAGGAAGTAACGTTGTTATTTTATGGTGAATTCAGGGTAAAAATAGTTTGCACATGAATTTCATTAGCATAGTGTTATGAAGTGGATTTTTTGAGAAATATTACTCGAGAAACTCAGTTGATTAAATGTATTAGTGAGTAGCTGGCAACGGAATTAGATCAGACAACCCAAAATAACATTTATTCGGCCATGATATGAGTGCTCTTTGTGCTGGGGGTTAAGAAGACTCGAGGAAATTGTATGTTTTTCAGATTTTCGTGATTTAAGATCTCGAGGTGCATATTTCTTTTGGAAGTATGACTCAGAGTTTGAATAAAGAGTTTATTCTTGTTTGTTATGATGAAAATATTTGGTTAATGCATCCCCCAAACGTGTATCTAAAGAATCTAATTAACATTTGGATTGAAAACAGGGTGTAACCTCAATTTAAAAGTAATGGCCTAAATGCCAACATAATTTCATTCATCGCAATTCGCCACTTGCAATTATTTTAAGGAGTCTTCCTCTCGTTAGACTAATTTGCTTATGTGTACTAATAGTCGGATATGATTTTTTATTATGAATAAAGAAATATGACTTGCACTTGCTCGTCAAATATACGTTCATGACCCAATTCGGATTCACGCTTTCGTTTAAAATGAGATTTGGTGCCGTGGAGTCAGTATTCAAGCTTAAAGCTTGTTATGTTTATGTATGACACGGGCCAGGTGCATAGTTAGGCTTAAACTACACATGCGCAATTGGTTAAACGTTTAAATGTCATCTGTCGCTGAGGAAAGTTTACTGGCGATAAATAAGACATTTCTGATTGCGTGGATTAACTATTAACTCTTTGTATAAATAAAAATAACTTACTTTATGAATTCCCACGCAAAATAATATGAGAGAAATCAGTTTGAACAGTGTGACCAGTAAAAACACGCATCCGACGACTTTCAAAACTACACAAGAAAAAAAATTAAATTAAAATAACTAAAAAAAAAATAAATAAAAAATGCATCGTTACATACTGAACACAGCATCTTTTCCATCAGGTTTTTCCTTGGTGTATTGATAAGGGAATTTTTCGTAGTAATAAGCCATATAAATCGTGCAGCCTCCATAGCCAAACATGCTAAGAAGGCCGAGCTAAAAATAAATAAAAACGACTTTTTCAAGCATAATAAAAGTTTTGAGTAATTGCATTTCATTATGTAATTTATGTTTCTCGAGACATTTCACCGAGTTGGGATGTACTTACAGCTGTGTGTACAGCAGCGGCGATGGCCCCTGACCTTAGGGAAAAACGAAAACAAAAGGTTTTAAGGCGACACATTATGAATGGATTCTATTGCGCTGCTGTCTCAAGTGTAACGTGTCTCGTCCTAATTTTGGAAAATACTTGTGCAGGTTGTGTTGGATGCCATCCAAGAAAACAAACACCAACACCCCTTGTTTGAAAATAAATCGGTCTAACCTAGAGTGTGTTGCGTCATTGTACCATTGCACTTGTTTGGCCAAATAAGGTGATGTTATGTTTATGTTGGACGTTTTGAGACTTTGTGCGGAATTAAGTTGTTCGCATTTATTGTTTTGGTGGACAATGGGAACTGTGTTAGATCTGTTGTGCGAAAATTCAGTGTGGTGTCATGTTGTCATAAATTAGTTTGGGGGAGAAGTGAAGCCAACTTTTCATTATTTTGTTCAAAAAATAAATTTTATTTTCCGGAAGTGTTGTTATTTAAGGTTTTTTAATGTCACAGATGTAACATTTGATAAAATTCAACATTTTTATAACAAAATATTTAGGTTTATTTCACTTATCTACACATTTGAAAAGATTTGTTGAAATATTATTTTGTTTTGTAACATAAAACTTCGTTAGTTGTCTAATTAAATGCTGCATAATGTTGGTTTAAGTGAAGGCCAAAAGTTTAAACAGTTGGTTGAGTATTACAAACACATAGCTGAGAGCAGTTGGATATTTTTGATACTATGTAATCTATTTTATCTTCAATTTCATTCAGTTGAAGATGTGTCCAACTGCTGCACACAGACACAGCAAACACTGCACACAATAGACAATCTATGAATAGAAACCATTAGAGATTGGAAAATTGTGATAAAATAATGAACTTACAGAAGTATAAATCAATTTTCATCTTGTCCTTAGACGAGCGAGCAAACTCAACCTGTTTGTTCGAAATATCCAGTAACATTCTAATGAGGAAATGAATTAAATGAATGAAATTGATTCGAGGAAATTACACAATATACTTCCACTTATCAAATACACTACGTAGTACATCGCAATTTATATTGATGACAAAGTAACAATATTTATTGAGCATTTACATCATTTTTTTTAGTAATCAAAATATTCTATTAACGGTAATTAGCTTAGAACTGTCGATGTTGCTTTTGTGGCTGTATTTTTACTACTGCTGCTTACTGCTGCAGTTGTGTTGTCAATCTTTCTGTCAAGCCTCGGTACTACTATTTTATTTTCTTCCATTTGTACATTTTTGGGTAATCTTCTTGCTGTCGTTGATTTAGCAACTTCGATCTCGTTGCTTTTGTTTTTGAGGTCGTCATTCGCTTGCAAGTAGTACGAAAGCAGAACGGCCCAAATGTAACACTAAAATATTGAAAAATTAGAAATAAATGTAATTATAAAAGTGAATTGAATTAAATTCTTGTTTACCATGAAACTACAAAACATAAAATCGTATATAATACTTTCAAATTGTTCCACAGTGGGACCGTCGATTGGTGACACCTGTAATATGAATAATTAAATAAACAGTAATATTTGTACAGGGTTTGAGATTTGTATAACTCTAGAGAGTAATCCAATTTTTTGCACTATGTGAAATAGGTTGGTTACAATAGCAAAGAAAAGCAGTAGTAAAGCTGGAATGATTAAACCGTAATAGTGCTAAAATATGAAATAAATTATGAGTTTTGATAATTTATTATTATTATTATTATTATTTACTTTAATAACGGCGAATAAAAGCATTATTTCCACAAATACGTTAACTCCAGAAAATGAAAAAGCAACTATAGCTGTAAAATGGCAAGCTAATAAAAACTAAAATAAATAAAATGAAAAAAGTATCTGAATTAATGTTTAATTACGTTACAGTTTAGCATGTCGGATTTTTCTTTCTCTTTTTGCCATTCTGCCATCCAGATTAACCAAAAACCCATCATGAGGACAAACAGTACATAATACAACTGAAAAATATATTAATTTTTATGAATTTTATGCATTCAACAAATATTTCTTACTCCTATGAAGATAATGGCAGTCACTGCACCAGATCTGAGTGAATAATGAAAGCAAAATGTTTCTAATCTTCGCAGAGAGTGCCTTGAACTAAATTCATAGAAATAATTAGAGGACAAGTACTAAGTAATTGTAAATAAACTACACCTCATGTTTTAATTTAACTGTTCCAGCGCTCGGTATGGATAGTATGGAACACGATAAACAATGCTTTTTGAAGTGGTTGTTGTCGTTTGTCAGCCATTTTGTTTCTATTATGTCATTAGTCGTTACGACTTCTGTGTATATTTGTTGCTGATGACTGACGTTTCAATGATGCAAATTCACGAGTATTGCTTACACTTTTGAATAAATTTTCTTTTCGCGATCAATTGCAAAATTACTAATCAATTTAATGCTTTTACTTTTATTTTTATTTTACTGAAAGTGTAACTTAGAATGTAGCTTTTGTGAAAACTTAAAGACAAAAACAAAATTTATTTTATCGAATGCACATAATTGTTTATAACGATAACGAATCAAGTGAACAGAAATTACCATCATCAATTTGTTATCTTGATAGATTTAAATGCTGCATTGCGTAAGTTATTTCGCAAAGTTTTCAAAACGGAAAATTGCTAAAAGAAAATGTGTGCTTTTATCGAAAGAAATGAAGCCAAAACAATCGAAAAATAGCTGCTATGACCCTGACACAGCATTCTATGTAAAATAAAATTAGGATAAATTTTATTTAATACGGAATTTTATACAAATTCATAACGACTGTTACAACTTGCAATTTGTCTTTAAAATGATTGTATTGTATAAATGTAATTTTTTTATTGGTTGGGTTATCAGTGGTCAGTTTTGAATATGTTTAAAATTCTATCGCGGAAGTATTTGATTGGTTCCGCCACAAAGATCCCAAGCGTTGCTGTTTACTTCCTAATTCCAAGGTTCCGCCACAATGGTTCCCAAGCGTTGCTGTTTACTTCCTAATGCCTATAATCTGCTTGCTGACACCTGAGTGCAGCATCCAGAAAGATGATGTAGACTTTCATCACCACGATTGAATACGCCCAGACGTTTGTAATAAGGATTATGAACGAGCAAATATAGAGCACCATTGACAAAATCAAAATTGGTTTTGTCAAGCGTTTTTTTGGTTAAAATACTGAATTTTGCTGTTAATAATTGGACAAGCATCGTGTAATTTGTGCTTTTATCAAAACAACCATTAAACGTACTTGACACACCATGTTAAATCAAATTAGATCTAATTTAATTGAATATGGAATTAATACAAATCCATAAGTCATGTTAAAACTTGCTATTTACATCATTGTTCATGTTTTTTAGTTTTGAATCTCTTTGACATTACATTCTGTAAGCGTTCGAATGGTTTCACCACAACAAGGTTGACAATCTCTCTTATTAGCTTTCCAATTCCAGATTTAACTCGAGTGCAACATCCATCGCCAACTTGTGCAGATTCAGTCGGGCAACATCTTTCCGTTATCAAACCTTGGCTTGTATTACTATGGATGTGACAAGAGTGATTGCGAAGTGAAAATATCGACGTTACATTTGGCAATTCTAGAATTAAAAAAGTGTTAGAATTTTAGTTGATTCTTTTGCCTTCAAGTTTTAGCACAATTAAACTCATAATTGTCTGTGATATAATGTTGGTATAAATATAGTATAAATAATTTTAAGTACATTTACCAAAAAGGGGATCTCGCTTTGTATTTGTATATTTTCCATTACCAGAAAGAAAAAGTCCAACAAAAAACGAAAGCATACACAGCCCCGTTAGCAGTAATTGCATACATATACGAATAGACGACATGAGTATTTTATAACAAATTTTGAAGATGATGTGCACTTATAAGGTATTTACTCCATAATTTAATGTACGACTTAACGGACAAGTAGAAGATCAAAATAATCAAAATGATCAAAATGATCAAATGAAAGAAAAATTGCGGTTTTAGTCGTAGCAAGTGCCTGACATAAAACCTCTTTGTCAACCATCTTAAACCCAACATACAATAGAGCTCGCCATCTAGCGGTTTTTTCTTTAAATTAATAATATCATCATCATCATCGACGCCATCATTTATTTGTTGGTGTCATACTGACTACCGTAACAGACTCAATAAGCTACACAAAGAAAGAAACGTCTTGAAGTTAATCATACTAGTAATTGCCATTATTGTACAAGGTCAGTTTTGAATGTTTAAAATCCAATTACAGAAGTGTTTGAATTCTTTCGGCACAAGGTTTCCAAGCATTGATGTTTGTTTACTAATTTCAATTTTTTTTGCTATAGTGCAGCATCCATCGACGTCATGTTGTGCGGGTGCGGATTTAATTGCGCAGCACGTTTCATTTATCAAACATTGGCGTCTGCTACTACCGATCTGACAAGACCGATTACGAAATGCAAATAGCTCACAAGACCGATTACGAAATGCAAATAGCTCACAAGACGTTATATTTGGACATTCTGAAATTGAAAAATGTTAAGTTCTGAGTTGACTCTATTGTTTAATTACGCCAGAAGTTGAAGCAATAAAGTCAATAATATAAATAATTGTAAATAAATTTACCAAAAAGATGGTGCTCTACTTTATCACCAATACCAAGCTGATCATCTAGCATTTCTGACAGTGGTTGAACACAACAGACCGTAATCAACATGGAAAAAATAATGAACGACAAGGTTTTGCAGAACAACCATTTTATACTTCTACTTGACAAGAATAACAAACATTAAAAACAAAGTGAACTTTTTGAACAATTTGAAGGGTCGCTAATCCAACGGCGAAATGACTAACATTAAATTTAAGCTAGGATTTCACCATTGGCAATAACGCCATAAAATATCTGACCGAGTTTCGTCTGTAAAAATTTCTTGTTCTGTCGGGGGCATCAATCGGATGATCATACAAAAGGCCAAGTACTTCCACACAAGCAGGAAAATGAGCCCGACCATTAAATAAAGATAAACTGTATCAATAACATTCTCAAAACTCGACATTCTCAAAACGATTTTAGTCGCAAAGTTTTTACAGTTATTCTTCTAATTACACAACTTAGAAAAAACAAGAGTAAAAAAATGCCTGCTGGAAATAAATTGAAATGACTGAGGTAACGAAACCTCTTTGTCAAAGGACGACTACTCCAAGACTACTCCTCTCGGAGTAGTCGTCCTTGTTGTCATCAACCATGCTAAACCCAATATAATAATAATAATAAGCCTCATGTAAAAATCGCCACCTAGCGGCTTTTTATTTGAATTTTGCTACTAATAATTTCACAAGCCCTAACTTAGATCATTTATTTGTTGAAATTTCACAATCGAATTATGCAACTAGGTTTTTTGCAAAATTACCCAGCAGTAAAGCTTACAAACTGACTGTACCCACGTGATTAGTGAGATTAAATTAATTTATTATACGCTGCTCAGAAGATACAAGAAGACCCAGCATTAAATAAATATTTGAACCATTACGTTAATTAACACACAAATTGTATTTAAGGTGCAGAATTTAAAGCAGCTAATGTTGTATAGCAATTCTGTTCGTTATTTAAAGTTGATCCGAACAATCATAACAAGAAAATTATTTTAATCCATTTTATTCAAATAGTGAGATTGGAATTATCAATTTCCTCAAGTCCCAATGACTATAAATTGTGACAGGTTTAAAAAATATTAAAGAATTAGCTATTTTAATTCTCCGAATTGAGCAGCTACAACAGCAAATAATAAAACAGAACTAGATTCATCTTTATCGAATAGTTGAGAAATGATGTGTTGAATACTAATTCTGCTAGCTATTTAAAGCTGATCCACACGATCATGCGAAGAAATTATTTTAATGTATTTTGTTCAAATAATTAAATTGTAATTATCAAGTGATAAATGTATCACAATAAATTATGAAAGTCTTCAGGAATATTCAAAGCATTTAGTTAATGTAAAGCATACTTTTTCTTTATTTCTTATTGCAAAATCTCTGCGACCATAGAACGTAAATTTTCCATAATGGTTTTAAATTCCGCATTGCATAACTTTACATTGTATGTAAAATAATCGTCCCAGCCAAGCTGAAGCTCACCTGCATTCACCAGGTAGTGCAAGAGCTCATTGATATGTTGTGACTAATTGACATTTAAATGATGTCACACAATCATCTAAACCCATGATGTGACGATGACTGACATCATTTAAATGTCAATTTGTCACAACATATCAGTGAGTTTTTGCACTAGCTGGTGGATACAGCCAAAAACGCTCATTCTACAGGAGAGCTTCAAGCTGGACTGGGACGACTTTTATGACCACGACTGTACAGTTTAGAAAGTTTAAATTATACCGCATCAATGTTTAATGGTTCCACTTGGGGGATTCTGTATAGAAAAGTGTTAAGTTCTGAGTTGATTCTATAGCTTCATGTTGTAGCGCAATTAAACTCGATTGCCTAAGAAATAACACTGGGAGATATGACAAATAGCATTAATAATTAATTATTAAATAATAAATTTACCAGCTTGGTGATCTAACTTCTCCATTACTTTAACGAGTAAATTCACCCAGACGTTTGTATGAAGGAACAAGCAAGTAGTGACCACCATTGACGGCTTCCAACTTTGATTTGTGAAGCGATCGAAATGAGCAAAATGTCTTATTCTAGGGTATTTAGCCCATAATTTGAAGTATAGGCATATACCCAAGTAATCAGTTAAATCGTGCATAATACACTTAATGATAAAATAACAGAAAAATTCATACTTGAACAGTAAAAGAGAGGGTCGAATCATAGTTATTATTTCTTCATCTTCTGGAGAAATTAAACTTAATTAAACTCAATAATATCTATCAATAATTGTAAGTAAATTTACCCAATAAATAATGCGCTACTTCATCACCAACACGATTTAGCTCGTTTGGCTGTGGACGACGAAAAAATAAAAAAAGCTCCAAGAAAATAACAACAAAAAACGAAAAGCAAATGCAGCCCAGAAACACTTTGATATTTCTACTTTGACAAGAATAACAAACGTTGAAAACAATGTAAACTTTGGTAATAGCGCCATAAAGTATCTGACCGAATTTTGCCGTTGAGAATTTCGTTGATTGTAGGAGACGCCAATCTGATGTACATAAGATTGGCCAGGTTCGTCATAAGAAGACCAAAAAGGATCCCAATGATCGAATGGCAAGTAAATGAAAGTAGTAACATTGTCGAATTTAGTCGCTGATGTGTATAAACAATCATACAATATAAAGTTGCTAGGTTGCCTAGCAACCCCTATTAGCTCGCTCAATACCGCGCGCAATATCATTCGTCCCACATTAAAATCCACATCCGTGTCAATTGTTCATTTTGATCCAACAAACCAGACTAACTTGTAGTAAAGAACACTAAAGTCGCAAAAATAAAAACAGTTATTCTTCTAATTAAACAACAGAAAAAAAACAAGAGTAAAAAAATGCCTGCTGGAAATAAATTGTAACGAAGCCTCTTCGTCGTCAGTCATACTGTAGTAATAATAATAATAAGCCTCAAGTGTTGAAATATTACAATCGAATTACGCAACTATCATTTCCTATGTTTTTTGAAAATGACCCAGCAGTAAATCTTACAAACAGACTGTACCCACGTGATAGTGAGATTAAATTAATTTATTATACTCCACTGAGTTTCAACAAGAAGATACAGCATTAAATAAATACTTAAACATTACGTTAATTGACACACAAATTGTATTTAAGGTGCAGAATTTGTAGCAGCTACAGCAATTCTGTTCGCAATTTAAAGTTGATCCGGACAATCATAACCACAAAATCAATTTAATCCATTTTATTCACAATCATGCGAAGTAATTATTTTAATAATTCAAATAATTATATTGTAATTATCAAGTGCCCAATTTATCACAATAAATTGTGAGTGTGAGGAATATTCAAAGCATTTAGTTAATTTAACTTCCCCAGTAAACGAGTAAATTCAGCCAGAAGTTTGTAGCAAAGAACAAGCAAGTAGTGACCACCATTGACGACTTCCAACTTTGATTTGTGAAGCGAGTTAAATAATGGCAAAAATGTCTTCTTCTAGGGTATTTACCCCACAATTTGAATAATACGCACACAATCAAGTACATAGTTAAATCGTGCATAATACACGCAATGATAAAATAACAGTAAAATTCATACTTGAACAGAAAAAAATAGAGTCCAGTCGTAATTATTATTACTGGGTCTTCTGGCGAAATTAAACGTAATTAAACTCAATTATATCAGTAATTGTAAGTAAATTTACCAAAAAAATGATGCGTTACTTTATCAGCAACATCACCCTGATGATTTATCCTCTTTACCGGTGGAAGAAAGCAAAGATAGTAAAGAAGCATCAACAACGTAACAACAATAAACGATATGCAAATGCAGCCCAGGAACACTTTGATATTTCTACTTGACAAGAAAAACAAACATTGAAAACAATTTTAACTTTGGTGATAGCGCCATAAAGTAGCTGACCGAATTTCGCCGGTGAAAACTTCGTCCATTGTAGGGTTCGTGAATATGAGGTACATAAGCAGGGCCATGTTCGTCATAATAAGGCCTAAAGAGATTCCAGCGAGCGAATGCATAGTTATTAACGGTATAAACATTGTCGAATTTAGTAACTGATGTGTATTAAACTTATAGCTAAAACTGGTACAAACAATCATACATTATAAAGTTGCTAGGTTGCCTAGCAACCCCTATTGCTCGCTCAATGTATCATTCGTCCACATTACAATCCAAATCCGTGTCAGTTGTTCATTCCCATCCAACAAACCAGGTTGACTTGTAGTAGAGAACACTACAGTCGCAAAAATGAAAAAATTATTCTTCTAATTAAACAACATAGAAAAAACAAGAGTAAAAAGATGCCTGCTGGAAATAATGACTGAGATAACGAAGCCTCTTTGTCATCAGCCATGCTAAATCCAATATATGGTAATAATAATAATAATAGGCCTCAAGTAAAACCCGCCACCTCGCGGTTTTTTCCTTTGAATTTTGCTACTGATAATTGTACAAGCCGAGGTACAAGCCCTAATTTAGATCATTTACAGATTATTTGTTGATATTTTACGATCGAATTACGCAACTACCATTTTCTATGTTTTTTGAAAATTACCCAGCAGCATTAAATAAATACTTGAACCATTACGTTAATTAACACACAAATTGTATTTAAGGTGCAGATTTGGAAGCAGCTAATGTTATGTAGCAATTCTGTGCGCTATTTAAAGTTGATCCGGACAATCATAGCCAAAAAATTATTTCAATCTATTTTATTCAAATAGTAAGATTAGAATTATCAATTTCATCAAGTCCCAACGACTATAAATTGTGACAAGTTTCAAAAATATTAAAAAATTAGCTATTTTAAAGCTCCGAATTGAGCAGCTACAGCAAATTGAGCAGCGACATCAGCAAATATTAAAAACAGAACTAGATCCATCTTTGTCGAATAGTTGAGAAATGGTGTGTGGAATTATTTTAATCTATTTTGTTCAAGTAATTAAATTGTAATTATCAAGTGCCAAATTTATCACAATAAATTGTGAGTGTTTTCAGGAATATTCAATGCATTTAGTTAATTTAAAACATACTTTTCCTTATATTTAATTGCAAAATCTTTGCGATCATAGAACCTAAATTTTCCCTAATGGTTTTAAATTCCGCATTACATAACTTTACATTGTATGTACTGTACAGTTTTGAATGTTTAAATAAGTGTTTAATGGTTCCTCTTGGGGCATTTCAATGGTTCCACTTGAGGGATTCTGTAATAGAAAAGTGTTAAATTCTGAGTTGATTCTATAGCTTCATGCTGCAGCGCAATTACACTCAATTGCCTTAAGAAATAACATTGCTAGATACAGCAAATATCATCAATAATTGTTAATTAAATAGTAAATTTACCAGATAGGTGATGTGTACTTGTTGAGCTATCTTCTCCAGTAATTTAACGAGTACATTCATCCAGACGTTTGTAAGAAGGAACAAGCAAGTAGTGACCACCATTGACGTCTTCCATCTTTGACTTGTGAAGCAAGTGCAATAATCAGTAAAATATGTTCTTCTAAGGTATACAACCCGCAATTTGAAGAAAAACCGTACGATCAAGTACATAATTAAATCGTGCATAATACACACAATGATAAAATAACATAAAGTTCATACTTGAACAGTAAAAAAGAGAGTTCAGTCATAGTTATTATTACTTCATCTTCTGGCGAAATTAAACGTAATTAAGCTGAATAATATCAATAATTGTAAATAAATTTACCAAAAAAATGATGCGCTACTTCATCACCAACGTCAACCTGAGGATTTATACTCTTTGACTGTGGAAGAAGAGCAAAGAAAAGAAGTGCCAACTGTTGAAATATGTTGAGGGTAGATCATGTCACAGTTATTTAACAACACGTGTTTATGGTTTAGTGTGTATTTTATGCATAGCATTATCTGTGTTGAGTAGTTTATTTTCCCCATTCCTGTTTAAAGTGTTCCCTGATAGTGGGGTATGCATTATTCGCATGTAATGTTAATTATGCATTGTTATTGTGTTTTGGATTAGGAAAGTCCATACAGTTAGTATGACTTCATTTTTGGTTACAAGGTGTGATCAAACTTATTCCTGAGCATTGTGGAGTGCTTTACACTCCATTTCTTTCTGTTGTTAATTTGTGACGCGCGAGAGCGCGCGTTGCGCCATCTATGTTTCTTATGCAAATAAACATTCATGCAAATTTCCCTACAACAACTGCCTCGTGTCTGACTCCATACTCCAATCCTACTGTAATCCAACACCATCCAAGTGCATCCAGCTTCCATCGGTGCAATCAAGTTCTACAAACACTCCACATTGTGTCTTCTGTTTATTTGATTGTAGTTACTTAAGTTAAATTACATGTTAAATTACATTAAGATTTATTCTATGTATTGTAAACACTCTGGTGTCATGTGTTTTAGTTTTTTATCTCGAACCCAGGTGGTTCACAGTTGTTTTTGATTTTCCATCAATAAAACATGGCTGCCTGATTTTGGGAATTTCTCAGCAGACTAGAAATGTGTTTTATCTACTTTCACTCACCAAATTGGATCCAATTTTCAACATCCACAACATAACAACAATAAACGATAAGCAAATGCTGCCCAGGAACACTTTCATATTTCTACTTGACAAGAATAACAAACATTGTGAACAATGTAAACTTTGGTAATAGCGCCATAAAGTATCTGACCGAATTTCGCCGTTGATAAAGTCGTTGTATGTAGGGTTCGTCAATTTGATGTACATAAGCACGGCCAAGATTGACATATGAAGGCTTAAAAGGATCCCAAAAATAAGACTGAAAGCGATCCCAGTGATCGAATGCAAAGTTATTAGCGATAATAACATTGTCGAATGTAGTCGCTGATGTGTATTAAACTTATAGCTAAAACTGGTATAAACAATCATACATTATAAAGTTGTTAGGTTGCCTAGCAACCGCTAATGCTCGCTCAACATATCATTCGTCCACATTAAAATCCACATCCGTGCCAGTTGTTCATTTTGATCCAACAAACCGGGTTGACTTATAGTAGAGAACACTACTGACGCAAAAACGAAAACGGTTATTCTTCCAATTAAACAAAATAGAAAACACAATAGTAAAAAAATGTCTGCTGGAAATTAATTGCAAATGACTGCATGTACCACTTCCTATGATTTTTGAAAATTCCCTAGCAGTAAAGCTCACAAACAGACTGTATGCATGTGAGTAGTGAGATTAAATCAATTTATTATACGGTATTCATGTATAAACTAAACGATACAACAATAAGTAAATACGTAAAAGGTTACGCAAATTTACATTTAAATTTTATTTAATACGCAGGAGTTGAAGCGGCCAATGTTGTCGACGGTTCGCTCGTAGTTGTGGGTGGTCTTTTAACAACACAACATTTCCTATCTGTAATATTGTGGGACTGGAGTAAAATTGGTGTGAGTAGGTACGGTACGGAGCAGCAAACAAACTGTCCTTTTCTGCAGTCTGAATCCGAAGTGCAGTTGGTGCAGGAGATGGTCACGATATCGAGACTTTGGGCGCATTCTATTAATTAATAAAATAGATTAGAAGACTTGTACTAGCAACAGAATGATTCATTGCTTAGGATCTTCTTGACCGGTCTTCTCAATTGCTCGAGGCTGAGTGGTTGTTGTGGTTTGATTTCTTTGTGTAGTTCGCTTCAGTTTCTGAGGTTATCAAACCTTGGCTTGTATTGCTATGGATGTGACAAGAACGATTACGAAATGCAAATAGCTCACAAGACGTTATATTTCGTCATTCTGTAATTGAAAAGTGTTAAGTTCTGAGTTAACTCTAATGCTTCATGTTCTGACGCAATTAAACATAATTAAAGTCAATAATAGAAATAATTGTAAATAAATCTACCAAAAAGATGCTGCTCTACTTTATCGCCAATATCAACCTGATGATTTAGCGTTTTTAACGGTGGATGAGCAACACAAATCATCAACGTGAAAAAAATAATCGACGACAAGGCAATGCGGTTTCACAATTTCATATTTCTACTTGACAAGAATAACAAACATTAAAAACAATGTGACCTTTTTGAACAATTTGAAATGTTTAATGGTTCCACTTGTGGCATTCTGTAATAGAAAAGTGAAGTTCTGACAAGTGAGATGATTCTATAGCTTCATGTTATAGCGCAATTAAACTATATTGCCTAAGAAATAACACTGGTAGATATAACAAATAGCATCAATAATTGTTCATTAAATAGTAAATTTACCAGATAGATGATGTGAACTCTCATCACCAACATCAACTTGGTGATCTAGCTTAACCGGTAAACGATTAAATTCACCCAGACGTTTGTAAAAAGGAGCAAGCAAGCAGTCATCACCATTGACAACTTCCATTTTTGATTTGTGAAGCGAGTGACCCAATGCATAAAATGTCTTCTTCTAGGGTATATAGCCCACAATTTGAATAGTACGCATACAGTCAAGTACATAACTAAATCGTGCATAATACACGCAATGATAAAATAACAGTAAAATTCATACTTGAAAAAAAAAACTCCAGTCGTAAATAATATCACTGTATCTTCTGGCAAAATTAAACGTAATTAAACTAAATAATATGAATAATTGCAAGTAAATTTACCAAAAAAATGATGCGCTACTTCATCACCAACATCAGCCTGATGATTTTCTTTCTTTGCCTGTAGAACAACAGCAAAGCAAAGAAGCACCAACAACATAACAACAATAAACGAAAAGCAAATGCAGCCCAGGAACACTTTCATATTTCTACTTGACAAGAATAACAAACATTAATGAAAACAATGTAAACTTTGATAATAGCGCCATAAAGAATCTGACCGAATTTCGCCGTTGAGAATTTCGTTGATTGTAGGGGACGTCAATTTGATGTACATGGCCATGGCCAACATCGACATAATAAGGCCTAAAAGAATCCCAAGGATCGAATACAAAATCAATATTAACATTGCCGAATGTTGTCGCTGATGTGTATTCAACTTAGCTAAAACTTGTTGCCTAGCAACCCCTATTGCTCGGTTAATATACCATTCGTCCACATCCGTGTCAGTTTTTACAGTTATTCTTCTAATTAAACAACATAGAAAACACAAGAGTAAAAAATGCCTACTGGAAATAAATTGCAAATGACTGAGGTAACGAAGCCTCTTTGTAATCAGCCATGTTAACCCAATATAATAATAATAATAGGCCTCAAGTAAACCTCGCCACCTAGCGGCTTTTTCTATAGAATTTTGCTACTAATAATTGTACAAACCCTAATTCAGATCATTTACAGAATATTTGTTGATATTTTACAATCGAAGTACGCAACTACCATTTCCTATCCGTTTTTTGAAAATTACCCAGCAGTAAGGGTCACAAACAGACTGTACCCACGTGATTAGTGAGATACGCTGCTGAGTTTCAACAAGAAAATAAGCACTAAATAAATACTTGAACCATTAAGTTAATTAACACACTAATTGTATTTAAGGGGCAGAATATGAAGCAGCTAATGCTGTATACTTGTAGCAATTCTGTTTGTTATTTAAAGTTGATCCGGACAATCATAACCAGAAAATTATTTCAATTCATTTTATTCAAATAGTAAGATTGGAATTATTAATTTCCTCAAGTCCCAATGACTATAAATTATGTCAAGTTTCAAAAATATTAAAAAATTAGCTATTTTATAGCTCCGAATTGAGCAGCGGCAACAAATTGAACAGCGACAACAGCAAATAATAAAAACAGAACTAGATTCATCTTTGTCGAAGAGTTGAGAAATGGTGTGTGGAATATAAATCCTGCTAGCTATTTGAAGCTGATCCATACGATCATGCGAGGAAATTATTTTAATCTATTTTGTTCAAATAAATAGATTGTAATTATCAAGTGCCAAATTTGTCCCATTAAATTGTGACAGTTTTCAGGAATATTCAAAGCATTTAGTTAATGTAAAGCATACTTTTTCTTTATTTCTTATTGAAAAATCTTTGCGATCATAGAACATAAATTTATCCTAATGGTTTTAAATTCCGCATTACATAACTTTGCATTGTATGTACAGTCGTGGTCATAAAAATCGTCCCAGTCCAGCTTGAAGCTCACCTGTATTCATCAGGTACAGGTTCCACTTGGGGCATTCAGTAATAGAAAACTGTTAAGTTCTGAGTTGATTCTATAGCTTCATGTTGTAGCGCAATTAAACTCAATTGCTTAAGAAATAACACCGGTAGATACAGCAAATAGCATCAATAATTGTTAAGTAAATAGTAAATTACCAGATAGATGATGTGAACTTTCATCAACAACATCAACTTGTTGATCTAACTTCTCCAGTAAACGAGTAAATGCACCCAGACGTTTGTAATAAGGAACAAGTAAGCTGTGACCACCATTGACAACTTCCAATTTTGCTTTGTGAAGCATGTGAAATAATAAACACACTCTATTCTTCCAGCAGGTTTACCCCACAATTTGAAGTGTATGCATCCACTCATGTACGTAACTAAATCGTGAATAACACACGCAGTGAAAAATAAACCGTAAAATTCATACTTGAAGAGTGAAGAAGAGGCTTCAGACATAGTTATTATTGCTTCATCTTCTGGCGAAATTAAACATAATTAAACTCAATAATATCAATAATTGTAAATAAATTTACCAACAAAATGATGCGCTACTTTATCAGCAACGTCAACCTGATGATTTTGCTTCTTTGCCCGTGGAAAAAAAGCAGAGAAAAGAAGCACCAACAACATAAAAACAATCAACGAAAAGCAAATGCAGCCCAGGAACAATTTCTTTTTTCTACTTGACAAGAATAACAAACATTGCAAACAATGTTAACTTTGGTAATAGCGCCATAAAGTATCTGACCGAATTTCGCGTCTGAAAATTAGGATTTTTGTACGGGACGTCAATTTGAGATACACGAACATGGCCACGTCCATCGTAAAAATGCCTAAAACCACCCCAATGGTCCAATAGTCAAGTAATGTTAACATTACCGAATGTAGTCGCTGATGTGTATTCAACTTAGTTAAGACTTGTATAAACAATCATACATTATAAAGTTGATAGGTTGCCTAGCAACCCCTATTGCTCGCTCAATATATCATTCCTTCACATTAAAATCCATATCCGTGTCAGTTGTTCATTTCCATCCAACAAACCAGGTTGACTTGTAGTAGAGAACACTATAGTCGCAAAAATAAAAACAGTTTTTCTTCTAATTTAACAACATAGAAAAAAACAAGAGTAAAAAAATTCCTGCTGGAAATAAATTGCAAATGACTGAGGTAACGAAGCCTCTTTGTCATCAACCATGCTAAACCCAATATAATAATAATAATAAGCCTAAAGTAAAACTCACCATCTAGCGATTTTTTCTTTTGAATTTTGCTACTAATAATTGCGCCAAGCAATAACTTATTTATTTGTTGAAATTTTACAATCGAATTGCGCAACTATCATTTCCTAGGTTTTTTGAAAATTATCCAGCAGTAAAGCTCACAGACAGACTATACCCACGTGATTAGTGAGATTAAATTAATTTATTATACGCTGCTCAGAAGATACAAGAAGATACAGCATTAAATAAATACTTGAAACATTACGTTAATTAACAAAGATTGTAAATAAATACTTAAACGATTACATAAATTAACGTATACATTTTATTTAATACGCAGGAGTTGAAGCGGCTAATGTTGTCGACGGTTCGCTCGAAGTTGTGGGTGGTCTTTTAATATAACACAACATTTCCTATCTGCAATATTGTTGGACTGGAGTAAAATTGGTGTGAGTAGGTACGGTACGGAGCAGCACACGACATCGAGACGTTGGGCGCATTCTATTAAATAATAAAATAAATTAGAAGACTTGTACTAGCAACAGAATGATTCATTGCTTACGATCTTCCTGACCGGCCTTCTCAATTGCTCGAGGTTGAGTGGTTGTTGTGGTCTGAATTCTTGGTGTAGCTGGCCTCAGTTTCTGTCGTTATCAAACCTTGGCTTATATTACTATGGAAGTGACAAGAGTGATTGCGAAGTGAAAATCGCTCACAAGACGACGTTATATTTGGCAATTCTAGAATTAAAAAAGTGTTACAATTTTAGTTGATTCTATTGCCGTCAAGTTTTAGCACAATTAAACTCATAATTGTCTGTGATATGATATAATGTTGGTATAAATATAGTATCAATTATTTTAAGTATATTTACCAAAAAAGGGATTTCGCTTTGCCTTTGTATATTTACCACGACCAGCAACAAAAAATCCAACATAAAAGGAAAGCAGACAGCCCCGTTAGCAGAAATTTCACACGTATAGTTGACATGAGTATTTTATAACACATATTGAAAATGATGTGCACTTATAAGGTATTTAGCCCATAATTTAACGTACGAGTTAACGGACAAGTAGAAAATCAAAATAATCAAAATGATCAAAATGATCAAATAATAGAAAAATTGCGGTTTTAGTCGTAGCAAATGCCTGACATAAAGCTTCTTTGTCAACCATCTTAAACCCAACATACAATTAAGCTCGCCATCTAGCGGTTTTTTCTTTAAAGTAATAATATCATCATCATCATCGACGCCATCATTTATTTGTTGATGTCATATTGACTACCGTAACAGACTCAATAAGCTACACAAAGAAAGAAACGTCTATAATCATTATTGCCATTATTGTACAAGGTCAGTTTTGAATGTTTAAAATCCAATTACAGAAGTGTTTGAATTCTTTTGGCACAAGGTTTCTAAGCATTGATGTTTGTTTCCTAATTCCAAAAAAATTGTGCTTCAGTGCAGCATCCATCGTCGCCATGTTGTGCGGGTGCGGATCTAATTGCGCAGCATGTTTCATTTATCAAACATTGGCGCCTGCTACTACCGATCTGACAAGACCGATTACGAAATGCAAGTAGCTCACAAGACGTTATATTTGGACATTCTGAAATTGAAAAATGTTAAGTTCTGAGTTAACTCTGTTGTTTAATTTCGCCAGAAGTTGAAGCAATAAAGTCAATAATATAAATAATTATAAATAAATTTACCAAAAAGATGATGCTCTATTTTATCACCAATATCAACCTGATTATCTAACGTTTTTGACAGTGGAAAAACAAAAACAAACGTCATCAACATGTTAAAAATAATCAAGGACAAGGCAATGCGGCCCAACAATTTTATAGATCTACTTGAGAAGAATAACAAACATTAAAAACAAATTGAACTTTTTGAACAATTTGAAGGGTCGCTATTCCAACGGCGAAATGACTAACATTAAATTTTGCAATCGCAATGCCACTGCTGCTGTGGTCACGTCTCGTACGTGACCCTTGTGTGAGTACTGATTTTTGCCATTGGTAACTATTAAGCTAGGATTTCACCACTGGTAACTATATTAAGCTAGGATTTCACCATTGGCAATAACGCCATAAAATATCTGACCGAATTTTGTCTTTAAAAATTTCCTTTTCTGCAGGGGACAGCAATTGGATTTTCCTACAAAACGCCAAGTTCTTCATCAAAACCCAAAAAAGGAGCCCAATGCATAGATAAAGAAAAAATGTCTCAGCTGACATTCTCAAAGCGATTTTAGTCGCAAAAGGTTTTACAGTTAAGCCTCAAGTAAAACTCGCCACCTAGCGGCCTTTTTTTAATTTTGCTACTAATAATTGCACAAGCCCTAACTTAGATCATTTATTTGATGACATTTTGCAATCGAATTACGCAACTATCATTTCCTAGGTTTTTTTGAAAATTATCCAGCAGTAAAGCTCACAGACAGACTGTAACCACGTGATTAGTGAGATTAAATTGATTTATTACACGCTGCTCAGAAGATACAAGAAGATACAGCATTAAATAAATACTTGAAACATTACGTTAATTAACACACAAATTGTATTTAAGGTGCAGAATTTGAAGCACCTAATGTTGTATAGCAATTCTGTTTGTTATTTTAACGGACAATCATAACCAGAAAATTATTTTAATTCATTTTATTCAAATAGTGAGATTGGAATTATCAATTTCCTCAAGTCCCAAAGACTATAAATTGTGGCAGGTCTAAAAATATTAAAAAATTAGCTATTTTAAAGCTCCGAATTGAGCAGCGACAACAGCAAATAATAAAAACAGAACTAGATTCATCTTTATCGAATAGTTGAGAAATGGTATGTGGAATACAAACTTTGCTAGCTATTTAAAGCCGATCCACACGATCATGCGAGGAAATTTTTTAACTAGCCATTTTTACCTCATACATATATTATGTAATCAGTAGTGATGGGCCGAATATTCGGTATTCGGCAAAACAGTGTAATCATATTGTATGGGGAAATAACCGACTATTTCCCCACACCGTACGTAATCAGATTGTGTGGGGAAATAAGGTACATGTTATTTCCCCACACGTGTGGGGAAACAGCCTCAGCCATTATTTTAATCTATTTTGATCAAATAATTAAATTGTAATTATCAAGTGCCAAATTTATCACAATAGATTGTGACAGTTTTCAGGAATATTTAATGCATTTAGTTAATTTAAAGCATACTTTTTCCTTATTTTTTATTGCAAAATCTGTACGAAAATCTGTAAAATCTGTAAAATCTGTAAAATTTTCCTTAACGGTTTTAAATTCCGCATTGCATAACTTTACATTGTCAGTGTTAAATGGTTCGACTTGGGGGATTCTGTAATAGAAAAATATTAAGTTCTGAGTTGATTCTATAGCTTCATGTTGTAGCTCAATTAAACTCAATTGCTTAAGAAATAACACTGGTAGATATAGCAAATAGCATCAATAATTGTTTATTAAATAGTAAATTTACCAGATAGATGATGTGTACTTTCATCGACAACATCAACTTGGTGATCTAACTACTCCAGTAAACGAGTAAATTCTGCCAGAAGTTTGTAGCAAGGAACAAGCAAGTAGTGACCACCATTGACGACTTCCAATTTTGCTTTGTGAAGCATGTGAAATAATGAACATAATGTATTCTTCCAAGGTATTTACCCCACAATTTGGGGTGTACGCACGCATTCAAGTACATAACAAAATCGTGTATACTACACGCAATGAAAAAAAAAAGTAAAATCGAGGCTTGAACATTAAAGAAGAGGCTTCAGTCGTAGTAGTTATTATTGATTCATCTTCTGGCAAAATTAAACGTAATTAAACTCAATAATATGAATAATTGTAAGTAAATTTACCAAAAAAATGATGCGTTACTTCATCACCAACATCAACCTTATTATTTTGCTTCTTTGTCTGTGGAAGAAGTCGAAGAATAGCCAAGAAAAGAAGCATCAACAACATAACAACAATAAACGAAAAGCAAATGCAGCCCAGGAACAACTTCTTTTTTCTACTTGACAAGAATAACAAACATTGCAAACAATGTTAACTTTGGTAATAACGCCATAAAGTATCTCACCGAATTTCGCCTTTGAGAATTAGGCTGTTTGTACGGGACGTCCATCTGAGGTACAAACCCATGGTCATGTGCATCGTAACAAAGCTTAAAGCGATCCCAATGATCGAATAATCAATTAATTTTAACATCGTCGAATGTAGTCGCTGATGTGTATTCACTTTAGTTAAGACTTGTATAAACAATCATACATTATAAAGTTGCTAGGTTGTCTAGCAAACCCTATTGCTCGCTCAATACATCATTCGTCCATATTAAAATCCACATCCGTGTCAGTTGTTCATTTTGATCCAACAAACCAGGTTGACATGTAGTAGAGAACACTACAGTTGCAAAAATAAAAACAGTTATTCTTCTAATTAAACAACATGGAAAAAACAATAGTAAAAAATACGTGCTGGAAATAAATTGCAAATGACTGAGGTAACGAAGCCTTTTTGTCATCAACCATGCTAAACCCAATATATTAATAATAATAAGCCTCAAGTAAAACTCGCCACCTAGCGGCTTTTTCTTTTGAATTTTGCTACTAATAATTGCACAAGCCCTTTAGATCATTTACTTGTTGAAATTTTACAATCGAATTGCGCAACTATCATTTCATTGGTTTTTTTGACAATTATTCAGCATTAAATATATACTTGACACATTTCGTTAATTAACACACAAATTGTATTTAAGGTGCAGAATTTGAAGTAGCTAATGTTGTATAGCAATTCTGTGCGCAATTTAAAGTTGACCCGGACAATCATAACCAGAAAATTATTTCAATCCATTTTATTCAAATAGTAAGATTGGAATTATCAATTTCCTCAAATCCCTATGACTATAAATTGTGACAAGTTTCAAAAATATTAAAAAATTAGCTATTTTAAAGCTCCGAATTGAGGAGCGACAACAAATTAAGCAGCGACATCAGCAAATAATAAAAACAGAACTAGATTCATTTCTTTCAAATAGTTGAAAAATGGTGTGTGGAATTATTTTAATCTATTTTGTTCAAATAATTAAATTGTAATTATCAAGTGTAAAATTTATCACAATAAATTTTGACAGTTTTCAGGAATATTCAAAGCATTTAGTTAATTTAAAGCATACTTTTTCCTTGTTTCTTATTGCAAAATCTTTGCGATCATAGAACCTAAATTTTTCCTAATGATTTTAAATTCCGCATTACATAACTTTACATTGTATGTACAGTCGTGGTCATAAAAATCGTCCCAGTCCAGCTTGAAGCTCACCTGTATTCACCAGGTAGTGCAAAAACTCATTGATATGTTGTGACTAATTGACATTTAAATGATGTCACACAATCATCTAAACCCATGATGTGACGATGACTGACATCATTTAAATGTCAATTTGTCACAACGTATCAGTGAGTTTTTGCACTAGCTGGTGGATACAGCCAAAAACGCTCATTCTACAGGTGAGCTTCAAGCTGGACTGGGACGATTTTTATGACCACGTCTGTACAGTTTTGAACGTTTAAATTATATTGCAATCAGTGTTTAATGGTTCCACTTGGGGCATTTTAATGATTCCACTTAAGGGATCCTGTAATAGAAAAGTGTTAAGTTCTGAGTTGATTCTATAGCTTCATGTTGTAGCGCAATTACACTCAATTGCCTTAAGAAATAACACTGCTAGATACAGCAAATAGCATCAATAATTGTTAATAAAATAGTAAATTTACCAGATAGATGATGTGTACTTCGTGAGCTAACTTCTCCAGTAATTTAACGAGTACATTCGCCCAGACGTTTGTAAGAAGGAACAAGCAAGTAGTGACCACCATTGACGACTTCCACCTTTGATTTGTGAAGCAAGTGAAATAATCACTAAAATATGTTCTTCCCGGGTATACAGCCCACAATTTGAAGAACAAGCGTACAATCAAGTACCAAATTAAATCGTGCATAATACACACAATGATAAAATAACAGTAAAATTCATACATGAACAGTAAAGAAAAAGCTTCAGTCATAGTTATTATTGGTTCATCTTCTGGCGAAATTAAACGTAATTAAACTGAATAATATCAATAATTGTAAATAAATTTACCAAAAAAATTATGCGCTACTTCATCACCAACGTCAACCTGAGGATTTATCTTCTTTAACTGTGGAAGAAGAGCAAAGAATTAAAGTGCCATCTGTTGAAATATGTTGAGGGTCGATCATGTTAGTTATTTAACAACACGTGTTTATTGTTTAGTGTGTATTTTATGCATAGCATTATCTGTGTTGAGTAGTTTATTTTCCCCACTCCTGTTTAAACTGTTCCCTGATAGTGGGGTATGCATTATTCGCATGTTGTGACTGCTATGGTCTCGCCAGTGTAGTCAGGGGACTGATAACACTGGGTAGGGACGCATACTTCACGTAAATAACTAATATTCCCACAATATTGGTTGGTTGGCCTTTATTGCGTTGTCTAGGGGTATGGGAAATCCCGTTACCCGTTGCAGGGGTGCCACGAAGGCACGCCGCACCGGCAACCGACCCGTCACACACTGGGCGTGAGCCCAATGGTCGGTTCAACATTACATTCATGCTGTACTTACCTACAGCTTGCAGTGGCCACTCATGGAGGCTGCATCGTGGGGGTAAACCCAGACACTGAGCGTCGCTGCGGTGAATGGGAAGGAGTGCAGAGTCCTCTCAGCCGGGACACGTCTTGTCCCCTCGTCTACTACAACACCCTGGAACTCTGTCAACACACGACCGTCCTGGTCGGTGTCCGCACTCCCTCTCTCTGCAACTCCTCCCCACACCACTCAGCTCCCTCCTTTCCCCGGGCTAGATCACCCTGCCCAATCAGGGGGTGATCTTGGGGCCTTATGGTGGTGTGTGGCAGTGACGTAGGTCACCCCAGGTGGCCTGACGGTCACAATGTAATGTTAATTATGCATTGTTATTGTGTTTTGGATTAGGAAAGTCCATAAAGTTAATATGACTTCATTTATTCTATGTATTTGTTTTGGACACCTGTGTCAAATATTGTAAACACTCTGGTGTCATTTGTTTTAGTTTTTTTTTATCTCGAACCCAGGGGATTCACAATTGTTCTTGATTTTCCATCAATAAAACATGGCTGCCTGATTTTGGGAATTTCTCAGCACACTAGAAATGTGTTTTATCTACTTTCACTCACCCAACTGGATCCAGTTTTCAACATCCACAACATAAGAACAATAAACGATAAGCAAATGGAGCCCAAGAACACTTTCATATTTCTACTTGACAAGAATAACAAACATTGTGAACAATGTAAACTTGGTAATAGCGCCATAAAGTATCTGACCGAATTTCGCCGGTGAGAATTTCGATAATTGTAGGGGACGTCAATATGAGGTACATAAGCATGGCCAGGGTCGTCATATTAAGGCTGAAAACGATCCCAGTGATCGAATGCAAAGTTATAAGCGGTATTAACATTGTAGAATTTAGTCGCTGATGTGTATTAAACTTTTAGCTAAAACTGGTATAAACAATCGTACATTATAAAGTTGTTAGGTTTCCTAGCAACCCCTAATGCTCGCTCAATATATCATTCGTCCACATTAAAATCCACATCCGTGTCAGTTGTTCATTTTGATCCAACACTTGTATTAGAGAATACTAGAGTCGCAAAAACGAAAACAGTTATTCTTCTAATTAAACAACATAGAAAAAACAATAGTAAAAAAATGTCTGCTGGAAATAAATTGCAAATGACTGCATGTACCACTTCCTATGATTTTGGAAAATTCCTTAGCAGTAAAGCTCACAAACAGACTGTATACATGTGATTAGTGAGATTAAATCAATTTATTATACGGTATTCATGTATAAACTAAACGATACAACAATAAATAAATAAATACGTAAAAGGTTACGTAAATTTACATTTAAATTTTATTTAATACGCAGGAGTTGAAGCGGGCAATGTTGTCGACGGTTCGCTAGCGGTAGTGGGTGGTCGTTTAATAACACAACATTTCCTATCTGCAATATTGTTGGACTGGAGTAAAATTGGTGTGAGTAGGTACGGTACGGAGCAGCACACAAACTGTCCTTTTCTGCAGTCTGAATCCGAAGTGCAGTTGGTGCAGTAGAAGATGGACACGATATCGATACGTTGGGCGAATTCTATTAATTAATAAAATAGATTAGAAGACTTGTACTGGCAATAGAATGATTCATTGCTTACGATCTTCCTGACTGGCCTTCTCAATTGCTCGAGGTTGAGTGGTTGTTGTGGTCTGAATTCTTTGTGTAGTTGGCCTCAGTTTCTGTCGTTATCAAACCTTGGCTTGTATTACTATCGAAGTGACAAGAGTGATTGCGAAGTGAAAATCGCTCACAAGACGACGTTATATTTGGCAATTCTAGAATTAATAAAGTGTTACAATTTTAGTTAGCAGTAATCTCATGCGTATATTTGACATGAGTATTTTATAACAAATATTGAAAACGATGTGCATTTATAAGGTATTAAATCCATAATTTAATGTACGAGTTAAGGGACAATTAGAAAATCAAAATAAAAAATAAAACAAAAATTGCGGTTTTAGTCGTAGCAAGTGCTTGACATAAAGCCTCTTTGTCAACCATCTTAAACCCAATGTATGGTACAATAGGGCTCACCACCTAGCAGTTTTTTCTTTAAATTAATAATGTCATCATCTTCATCATTTATTTGTTGGTGTCATACTGACAACCGTAACAGACTCAATCAGCTACACAAAGAAATAAACGTTTATAATTATAATTGCTATTATTGTACAAGTTCAGTTTTGAATGTTTAAAATCCAATTACAGAAGTGTATGAATTCTATCGGCACGAGATTTCCAAGCATTGCTGTTTCTTTCCTAATTCCAAAAAAATTTGCTCGAGTGCAGCTTCATCCATCGTCGCCATGTTGCGCGGATTTAATTGCGCAGCATCTTTCATTTATCAAACATTGGCGTCTGCTACTACCGGTCTGACAAGAGCGATTCCGAAATGCAAATAGCTCACAAGACGTTACATTTGGACATTCTGTAATTGAAAAGTGTTAAATTCTGAGTGGACTATTATAAAGTCAATAATATAAATAATTGTAAATAAATTTACCAAAAAGATGATGCTCTACTTTATCACTAATATCAACCTGATCATTTAGCGTTTTTAACAGTGGTTTGGTTGAACACAACCGACCGTAATCAACATGGAAAAAATAATCAACGACAAGGTAATGTGGCTCAGCAATTTTGTATTTCTACTTGACAAGAATAACAAACATTAAAAACAAATTGAAGTTTTTGAACAATTTGAAGGGTCGCTATTCCAACGGCGAAATGAGTAACATTAAATTTCGCAGTTGCAATGCCACTGCTGCTATGGTCACGTAACGAACGTGACCCTTGGCGAAAATCAAAAGTTCTGATTTTCGCCATTGGTAACTATTAAGCTATGATTTCACCATTGGCAATAACGCCATAAAATATCTGACCGAATTTCGTCTTTAAAAATGTCCTTTTCTGTAGGGGAAAACAATTGGATCAACCTGGAAAAAGGTCAAGAACTTCATCACAACCCGGAAAAGAAGTACAACGAATAAATAAAAAAACAATTTATCAACTGACATTCCCAAAACCATAGTCGCAAAGTTTTTACAGTTATTCTTCTAATTACACAACTTAGAAAAAACAAGAGTAAAAAAATGCCTGCTTGAAATAAATTGCAAATGACTGAGGTAACGAAACCTCTTTGTCATCAACCATGCTAAACCCAATATAATAATAATAAGCCTCAAGTAAAATTCGCCACCTAGCGGCTTTTTCTTTCGAATTTTGCTACTAATAATTACACAAGCCCTTTAGATCATTTACTTGTTGAAATTTTACAATCGAATTGCGCAACTATCATTTGCTAGGTTTTTTTAAAATTATTCAGCATTAAATAAATTACCCAGCAGTAAAGCTCCCAAACAGACCGTACACATGTGAGTAGTGAGATTAAATCAATTTATTATACGATGTTCAAGTATAAACTAAACGATACAACAATAAATAAATACTTAAAAAGTTACGTAAATTAACATATACATTTTATTTAATATGCAGGAGTTAAAGCGACTAATGTTGTTATTGTAAAATGATAATCTCTGATGACAGTTCTGTAAGAGCGCCACCTGGTGCTCAGCGTCTTTAACGTTTAAAATAAATTGTAACGGGACTTCCGTAGGTTACACGGTATGGTTGAGTTCTTCATGTCTCTCCTCATCAATATTCCCAATCCTCTTAAAACACTTCAGTTGTCGATGGTTCGCTCATAGTTGTGGATGTTCTTTTAATAACACAACATTTCCTATCTGCAATATTGTTGGATTGGAGTAAAATAGGAGTAAGTAGGTACGGTACGGAGCAGCACACAAACTGTCTTTTCTGCTGTCTGAATTTGAAGTGCAGTTGGTGCAGGAGAAGATATGGACACGATATCGAAACGTTGGGCGCATTCTATTAATTAATAAAATAGATTAGAAGACTTGAACTAGCAACAGAATGATTCATTGCTTACGATCTTCTTGACTGGCCTTCTCAATTGCTCGAGGTTGAGTGGTTGTTGTGGTCTGAATTCTTTGTGTAGTTGGCCTCAGTTTCTGTCGTTATCAAACCTTGGCTTGTATTACTATGGAAGTGACAAGAGTGATTGCGAAGTGAAAATCGCTCACAAGACGACGTTATATTTGGCAATTCTAGAATTAAAAAAGTGTCACAATTTTAGTTGATTCTATTGCCTTCAAGTTTTAGCACAATTAAACTTATAGTTGTCTAAGAAATAATGTTGGTATAAATATACTTGCAGTATCAATAATTTTATGTATATTTACCAAAAAGGGAATCTCGCTTTTCCTTTGTATATTTACCACAACCAGCAACAAAAATCCAACATAAAAGGAAAGCAGACAGCCCCGTTAGCAGTAATTTCACACGTATAGTTGACATGAATATTTTATAACACACGTATAGTTGACATGAATATTTTATAACACACATAGAAAATGATGTGCACTTATAAGGTCTTTACGCTATAATTTAACGTACGGACAAGTAGAAAAGTAGAAAATCAAAATAATCAAAATGATCAAAATGATCAAATAAAAGAAAAATTGCGGTTTTAGTCGTAGCAAATGCCTGAAATAAAGCGTCTTTGTCAACCATCTTAAACCCAACATATAATAGGTCTCGCCATCTAGCGGTTTTTTTTTTTAAATTAATAATATCATCATCATCATCGACGCCATCATTTATTTGGAAGTGTCATATTGACTACCGTAACAGACTCAATAAGCTACACAAAGAATGAAACGTCTATGATCAATATTGCCATTATTGTACAAGGTCAGTTTTGAATGTTTAAAATCCTATTAGAGAAGTGTTTGAATTCTTTTGGCACAAGGTTTCCAAGCATTGCTGTTTGTTTCCTAATTCCAAAAAAATTTTGTTTGAGTGCAGCATCCATCGTCGCCATGTTGTGCGGGTGCAGATTTAATTGGGCAGCATCTTTCATTTATCAAACATTGGCGTCTGCTACTACCGATCTGACAAAACCGATTACGAAATGCAAATAACTCACAAGACGTTATATTTGGACATTCTGAAATTGAAAAATGTTAAGTTCTGAGTTGACTCTGTTGTTTAATTACGCTAGAAGTTGAAGCAATAAAGTCAATAATATAAATAATTGTAAATAAATTTACCAAAAAGATGATGCTCTATTTTATCACCCATATCAACCTGATGATCTGGCGTTTTTGGCAGTGGAAAAACAACACCCAACATCATCAACATCCAAAAAATAATCAAGGACAAGGCAATGCGGCCCAATAATTTGATATGCCTACTTGACAAGAATAACAAACATTAAAAACAAATTGAACTTTTTGAACAATTTGAAGGGTCGCTATTCCAACGGCGAAATGACTAACATTAAATTTCGCAATTGCAATGTCACTGCTGCTATGGTCACGTATCGAACGTGACCCTTGGCGAAAATCAATAGTTTTGATTTTCGCCATTGGTAACTATATTAAGCTAGGATTTCACCATTGGCAATAACGCCATAAAATATCTGACCGAATTTCGTCTTTAAAATTTTCCTTTTCTGTGGGGGACAGCAATTGGATGAACCTACAAAAGGCCAAGTACCTCATCACAACCACGAAAATGAGCCCGACCATAAAATAAAGATAAAATGTCTCAGCTGACATTTTCAAAGCGATTTTAGATCATTTGTTTGTTGAGATTTTACAATCGAATTACGCAACTATCATTTCCTTTGTTTTTTTAAAATTACCCAGCAGTAAAGCTTACAGACAGACTGTATCCACGTGATTAGTGATATTAAATTAATTTATTAAACGCTGCTGAGTTTCAACAAGAAGATACAGCATTAAATAAATACTTGAAACATTATGTTAATTAACAGTAACACACAAATTGTATTTTAGGTGCAGAATTTGAAGCAGCTAATGTTGTATAGCAATTCTGTTCGCTATTTAAAGTTGATCCAGACAATCACAACCAGAAAATTGTTTTAATCCATTTTATTCAAATAGTGAGATTGGAATTATCAATTTCCTCAAGTCCCAATGATCTTTCGTGTAGCTAGCACGGAAATCAAAAACTCTGAAATGCAACAACGCTGAAAACATAAAACGCTGAATTTCAAAAATGCGGAAAACAAAAACTCTGAAATCAAAAACGCTGAAATCAAAAATGCTAAAAACTTGGAATATTTAGGTTTTGTAATTTCATTTGCGCCAAATTCAAACGGTCGCCGCTCGAAAACCAAGAGGCGTAGAGTGTTCTGCCTTTTAGGGTTTGTAGAGGAGAAGGTCCTCTATATCGTTTGGTTTTTAAAATAAAAAAATCCATGGTCAGGTTGTTGAGATATTGGGGTTTGAAGTTGTGGCACCAGATTTGGAAATTTAGTACAAGTCTTTTTTGTGCCATATTCATTCAAATGCTTGCTGTTCTAGTTCAGCCATTTGCCATCATTACTATTTCCAAGTTAATTTAAAAGGAGTAAATAACAAGTGAAATAAAATTTGTCACCTCCTACATCATTAGAAATACTGGTAGTAGTTGGGGTTGTTGTGTTGTTGATGGAAAGTACCGGTTCCGGTACCAAGAAAAGCTTACGGTACTAGTACCGGCCCTCAGTACCGACAGAAAAAAACCTCGGTGCCAAGACTGGTACTGAATCCCGGTACCAATAGCAGTACTGGAACCGATACTGAAACCGGTACTGCAATCCCTACCAGCAATGTCAATATCAATATTAAAATTCAAGTTGTTTCTAGCAATGATTTTTCAAGTTAACATTACCTGAGTATTCGATCATTGGGGTGATTTTAGGCATTCTTACGATGCACATGACCGTGTTCTTGTATCTCAGCTGGACGTCCCGTGCAAAAATACTAATTCTCAAAGGCGAACAACTTGAGAACAACTTGAAAAATCATTGCTAGAAACAACTTGAATTTTAATATTGATATTAAGCAGCGACAAAAAATTAAGCAGCGATAACAGCAAATAATATTCAAAGCATTTAGTTAATTTAAAGCATAATTTTTCCTTATTACTTATTACAAAATCTGTGCGATCATAGAACATAAATTTTTCCTAATGGTTTTAAATTCCGCATTACATTGTATGTACATAAAAATGAACACGACTGTACAGTTTTGAACGTTTAAATTATATTGCATCAGTGTTTAATGGTTCCACTTGGGGCATTTTAATGGCTCCACTTGGGGCATTTTAATGGTTCAACTTGGGGCATTTTAATGGTTCCACTTGAGGTATTCTGTAATAGAAAAGTTTTAAGTTCTGAGTTGATTCTATAGCTTCACGTTGAAGCAAAATAAAAATCAATTGCTTAAGAAATAACACTGGTAGATATAGCAAATAGCATCAATAATTGTTAATTAAATAGTAAATTTACCAGATAGATGATGTGAACTTTCATCAACAACATCAACTTGGTGATCTAACTTCTCCAGTAAACGACTAAATTCACCCAGACGTTTGTAATAAGGAACAAGCAAGCAGTGACCACCATAGACGACTTCCAATTTTGCTTTGTGAAGCAAGTGAAATAATGAACATAATGTCTTCCTCTAGGTCGAATACCCCACAAAGTCAAGTAAATAGTTAAATCGTGCATAATACACACAATGAAAAAAAAACAGTAAAATTCATACGTGAACAGTAAAGAAAAGGTTTCAGTCGTAGTTATTATTGATTCATCTTCTGGCGAAATTAAACGTAATTACACTCACAAGGGGAGGGCACCAATAAGCTATCACAGATTGTTGTAATATTAAACAAGAAGGATTGTTATATCATGCTGAATGAGACCCTAAAATAATTTCATTCCATAAACAGCCAACAATGCAAACAATGAGCTGAAAGTTGGCACTATTTTGTCTGTGTATACATCAAATCTGAGCAATCAGGCCTAGTGTATGAATACTGTAAACAACAGTTGCTAGGTAAAAAATAGTTCCAAGTTCTAAGTTCAATTTTATCATTTGAGATTCAATGATGTCATTTCCTCTTTTGATATCACATGACATATGACATCAGAACTTTGTTCAACAACATGACTGTCTTCATGAAGACAATAATAGTTTGTAGTGGTGGTCCAGTGGTTAAAGCAATGGACTAGGTATCTTTCCACACAGGTTCAAATCCTGTTGAGTGTGAAAATTTTTACATTTATTTTTGTTAAATTTTAGCAGTTATTTTAATGTTTGTAATTTTATATTTGTTTTCAGAAAATTTTAATTTGATTAATTTTAATTTTTTAACAAATATAAAATTACAAACATTAAAATAACTGCTAAAATTTAACAAAAAATGAATGTAAAAATTTTCACACACAACAGGATTTGAACCTGTGTGGAAAGATAGCTAGTCCATTGCCTTAACCACTGGACCACCACTACAAACTATTATTGTCTTCATGAAGACAGTCATGTTGTTGAACAAAGTTCTGATGTCATATGTCATGTGATATCAAAAGAGGAAATGACATCATTGAATCTCAAATGATAAAATTGAACTTAGATCTTGGAACTATTTTTTACCTAGCAACTGTTGTTTACAGTATTCATACACTAGGCCTGATTGCTCAGATTTGATGTATACACAGACAAAATAGTGCCAACTTTCAGCTCATTGTTTGCATTGTTGGCTGTTTATGGAATGAAATTATTTTAGGGTCTCATTCAGCATGATATAACAATCCTTCTTGTTTAATATTACAACAATCTGTGATAGCTTATTGGTGCCCTCCCCTTGTTAGTTAAGACTTGTATAAACAATCATACATTATAAAGTTGCTAGGTTGCCTAGCAACCCCTATTGCTCGCTCAATATATCATTCGTCCACATTACAATCCACATCCGTGTCAGTTGTTCATTTTGATGCAACAAACAAGGTTGACATGTAGTAGAGAACACTACATAAATTTTCCCTAATGGTTTTAAATTCTGCATTACATGTAGAGTCGTGGTCTTAAAAATCGCTTTCCAGTTCAGCTTGAAGCTCACCTATATTCACCAGGTAGTGCAAAAACTCAATTGATATGTTGTGACGCTAAATGATGTCACATTATCATCTAAAGCCATGATGTGAAGATGATTGACTGACAACATTTAAATGTCAATTTGTCACAACATATCAGTGAGTTTTTGCACTAGCTGGTGAATACAGCCAAAAACGTTTATTCTACAGGCGAGCTTCAAGCTGGACTGGGACGATTTTTATGACCACGACTGGAAAGTTTTGAAAGTTTAAATTATACCGCATTAGTGTTTAATGGTGCCACTTGGGGGATTCTGTAATAGAAAAGTGTTAAGTTCCGAGTTGATTCTATAGCTTCAAGATGTAGCGCAATTAAACTCACTTGCTGAAGATATAACACTGGTAGATATAGCAAATAGCTTCAATAATTCTTAATGAAATAGTAAATTTACCAGATAGATGATGTGAACTTTCATCAACAACATCAACTTGGTGATCTAACTTTCCCAGTAAACGAGTAAATTCACCCAGACGTTTGTAATAAGGAACAAGCAAGCAGTGACCACGATTGACGACTTCCAATTTTGCTTTGTGAAGCAAGTAAATAACAATCAAACTGGATTCTTCCAAGGCGTATGTATCCAGTCAAGTACGTAACTAAATCGTGCATAATACACGTAATGATAAAAAAACAGTAAAATTCATACTTGAACAGTAAAGAAGCGGCTCCAGTCGTAGTTATTTTTGCTTCATCTTCTGGCGAAATTAAACGTAATTAAACTCAATAATATCAATAATTGTAAATCACAAACATCAACTTGGTGATCTACAAGTAACTTCCCCAATAAGCGAGTATATTCAGCCAGACACTTGTAATAAGGAACAAGCAAGTAGTGAACACCATTGACGACTTCCAACCTTGATTTGTGAAGCGAAACCAATAATGAGCACGATGTCTTCTTCTAGGGTATATAGCCCACAATTTGAAGTATAGGCATACAATCAAGTACATCGGTATATCATGCAGAATACACGCAATGATAAAATAACAGTAAAAAAAAGGCTCCAGACGTAATTATTATTACTCCATCTTCTGGCGAAATTACACGTAATTAAATTCAATAATATATATCAATAATTGTAGTCAAATTTACCAAAAAAATGATGCGCTAATTCATCACCAACATCAACCTGATGATTTTGCTTCTTTGCCCGTGGAAAAAGAGCAAAGAAAAGAAGCAGAATCAACATAACAACAATAAACGAAAAGCAAATGCAGCCCAGGAACACTTTGATATTTCTACTTGACAAGAATAACAAACATTGAAAACAATGTGGATTTTGGTAATATCGCAATAAAGTATCTGACCGAATTTCGCCGTTGAGAATTTCGTTGTATGTAGGAGGGTGCGTCAATGTGGAGAACTGGTATATAACCAAGGCCATGTACATCATAAAAAGGCCTAAATAGATCGCAGCGAATGAATGCACTGCATATAATGTTAATGTTAACATTGCCAAATGTAGTGGCTCATGTGTATTCAACTTCGCTATATAAAGTTGCTAGGTCCTATTTCTCGCTTAATATATCATTCTTTCACATTAAAATCCATATCCATGTCAGTTGTTCATTTCCATCCAACAAACCAGGTTGACTTGTAGTTGTAGTAGAGAACACTACTGTCGCAAAAATGAAAACAGTTATTCTTCTACAGTAATTAAACAACTTAGAAAAAAGAAGAGTAAAAAAATGCCCACTGGAACTAAATTGCAAATGACTGGGGTAACGAAGCCTCTTTGTCATCAACCATGCTAAATCCAATAATAATAATAATAAGCCTCAAGTAAAACTCGCCACCTAGCGGATTTTGCTTTTGAATTTTGCTACTAATAATTGCACAAGCCCTAAATTAGATCATTTATTTGTTGATATTTTACAATCGAATTACTCAACTACCATTTCTTATGTTTTTTAAAAATTACCCAGCAGTAAAGCTCATCGAATTGCGCAACTATCATTTCCTAAATTTTTTTGAAAATTATTCAGCATTAAATAAATACTTGAAACATTACGTTAATTAACACACAATTGTGTTTACGGTGCAGAATTTAAAGCAGCTAAAGTTGTATAGCAATTCTGTTCGTTATTTAAAGTTGATCCGGACAATCATAACCACAAAATCATTTTAATCCATTTAGTAAATTATTTTAATCCAAATAGTGAGTCCCAATGACTATTAATTGAGACAGGTTTCAAAAATATTAAAAGATTAGCTGTTTTACAGCTTCGGCAACAAATTGAGCAGCGACATCAGCTATTTAAAAATGATCCACACGATAATGAAAGGAAATTATTTGAATCTGTGTTTAATGGTTCCATTCCACTTGGGGGATTCTGTAATAGAAAAGTGTTAAGTTCTGAGTTGATTCTATAGCTTCACGTTGTAGCGCAATTAAACTCAATTGCTTAAGAAATAACACCGGTAGATACAGCAAATAGCATCAATAATTGTTAAGTAAATAGTAAATTACCAGATAGATGATGTGAACTTTCATCAACAACATCAACTTGTTGATCTAACTTCTCCAGTAAACGACTAAATTCACCCAGACGATTGTAATAAGGAACAAGCAAGCAGTGACCTCCATTGACGATTTCCAATTTTGCTTTGTGAAGCAAGTGAAATAAGGAACATACTGTTTTCTTCTACGGTATATGTATCCAGTCAAGTACGTAAATAAATCGTGCACAATACACGTAATCATAAAATAACAGTAAAATTCATACTTGAACAGTAAAGAAGAGGCTCCAGTCGTAGTTATTTTTGCTTCATCTTCTGGCGAAATTAAACGTAATTAAATTCAATAATATATATCAATAATTGTTAGTAAATTTACCAAAAAGATGATGCGCTACTTCATCACCAATATCAACCTGATGATTTTGCTTCTTTACCTGTGGAAGAAGAGCAGATACAAACAGCGAAACCAACATAACTACAATAAACGACAAGCAAATGCAGTTCAGGAACACTTTCTTTTTTCTACTTGACAAGAATAACAAACATTGCAAACAATGTTAACTTTGGTAATAGCGCCATAAAATATCTGACCGAATTTTGAGAACTAGCACGTATGTGTTTGGTGACGTCTATCCGAGATACATGCACAAGGCCATGGTCATCGTAAATTGGCCTAAAACCATCCCAATGAGCCAATACTGCCAATACGACATTGCCGAATGTCGTCGCTAAGACTTGTATAAACAATCCTACAATATAAAGTTGCTAGGTTGCCTAGCAACCCCTATTGCTCGCTCAATGTATCCACATTACAATCCACATCCGTGTCAGTTGTTCATTTTGATGCAACAAACCAGGTTGACATGTAGTAGAGAACACTACAGTTCCAAAAATAAAAACAGTTATTCTTCTAATTTAACAACATAGAAAAAACAAGAGTAAAAAGATGTCTGCTGGAAATAAATTGTAAATGACTGAAATAACGAAACCTCTTTGTCATCAACCATGCTAAACCCAATATAATAATAATAAGCCTCAAGTAAAACTCTCCACCTAGCGGTTTTTTCTTTTGAATTTTGCTACTAACAGTTGCACAAGCAATAACTTAGATCATTTATTTGTTGAAATTTTACAATCGAATTGCGCAACTATCATTCCCTAGGTTTTTTGAAAATTATCCAGCAGTAAAGCTCACAAATAGACTGTACCCACGTGATTAGTGAGATTAAATTGATTTAAGCTAACTTCTCTAGTAACGAGTAAATTCACCCAGACGTTTGTAAGAAGCAACAAGCAAGTAGTGACCACCATTGACGACTTATAACTTTGACTTTTGAAGCAAGTGAAATAATGAGTACAATGTGTTCTTCTAGGCCATCTAGGGTATTTAGCCCACAATTTGAAGTGTCGGCATAGAAGTAAGTACATAATTAAAGCCTTTGCCTTTGCCCCCTTTTTTACAGAAAATTCCCCCCAAACTTAATTTCATATGAACGTCACGTATACATCATCGCGATAGCTTTCGTTTTCTTCTTCGCCACCACCAGCTGATTGACCGTCGGCGCCGACGCCATCGCCTGGTTTGTAACCACGTGCAGCTGCACGGGCGACGGGTCTCACGAGTTCTGCGCGATGCACGGATGTAGCAAATTGTTGTCAAAGTCCGCGTAGCTCGGCAGCGACACGACCCCCGGAAGCCCCAGCGGTACCATCATCGTCTCCAGCGACGTCACCAGGGCTGGACTGGGAACAAATTTATTGCCGGGAAATCTGAGTGTCCAGGCCACAATTAATGAAGTCGGGACAGGCCACAGCGGCCACGGACCGCCGGGAAACTTACGGTAGCCCACCGGGCCAGTCCAGCACTGGACGTCACTGCGTTCATCTCATTCATGCTGAACACGACTGAACACCAAGGGCACCTAATAAACTTGTGTGTAGGTCGGTGCAGGAACTGGCTCGGGCGGAGCCAGTTCCTGCGGTTCGGGCAGCAAAAGTCGTCTCTGGCGACTCCTCCACGGGAACCTGAACCACCAACTCGCGCACAACTTCCGCCTTTTCCACCTCGTTGTCGTCGAGCAATTTCCTCGCTTTGCGACAATTTGTCTTCTCGTCCGACGGCAACTTGCGCTTCCCGGGGGTCGGCGAGAACGACTCGTCCTCGCTCGATGTCGTCTCCTCCTCAAAATTGCACGTGGCCATGTGCCGCTGACAGCTCTCCATCGTCCTGTACAAACACTTGCACTTGGCGCACTTGAACGGCTCGGTCTCCTCGCTACGAGCGTCCGCGTCCACTCGTTGCCCCGAATCGTTGGGCAAAAAAAGTTTTTTTTGGGGAAAAAAGAGTTTTTTCAGTTTATTTTATTTCGGGGGGAATTTAAGTTGTGGGGGGGGGATTCAGTCTTTATAGGGGGCTAATAAATCAAGCTCCATTTAAATGTCAATTTGTCACAACATATCAGTGAGTTTTTGCACTGGCTGGTGGATACAGCCAAAAACGCTCATTCTACATTCTACATTCAAGCTGGACTGGGACGATTTTTATGACCACGACTGTACAGTTTTGAATGTTTAAATTATACCGCGTCAGTGTTTATTGGTTCCACTTGGGGCAATCTGTAATAGAAAAGTGTTAAGTTCTGACAAGTGAGTTGATTCTACAGCTTCATGTTGTAGCGCAATTAAACTCAATTGCTTAAGAAATAACACTGGTAGCAAATAGCTTCAATAATTGTTAATTAAACAGTAAATTTACCAGATAGATGATGTGTACTTTTATCACCAACATCAACTTAGCGATCTAGCTTAACGATTAAATCCACCCAGACGTTTGTAATAAGAAACAAGAAAGTAGTGACCACCATTAACGACTTCCAACCTTGATTTGTGAAGCGAGTGGCAAAGTGCATAAAATGTCTTCTTCTAGGGTATTTAGCCCACAATTTGAATATTACGCATACAGTCAAGTACATAACTAAATCCTGCATAATACACGCAATGATAAAATAACAGTAAAATTCATACTGGAACAGTAAAGAATAGGCTGCAGTCGTAGTTATTATTGCTTCATCTTCTGGCAAAATTAAACGAAATTAAACTCAATAATATCAATAATTGTATGTAAATTTACCAAGAAAATGATGCGCTACTTTATCACCAACATGATTTACCTTCTTTCGATGTTGAAGAAAAGCAAAGAAAAGATGCTCAAACGACATAGTAACAATAAACGAAAAGCAATTGCAGCACAGGAACACTTTTATATTTCTACTGAACAAGAATAACAAACATTGAAAACAAATGTGAACTTTGGTAATAGCGGCAAAAAGTATCTGACCGAATTTGACCGTTGAAAATTTCGTTGATTGTAGGGGATGTCAATTTGATGTACATGAACATGGCCAAGATCGACATAAAAAGGCTTAAAAGGATCCCAAGGATCGAAAGCAAAGTTAATATAAACATTGCCGAATGTAGTCGCTGATGTGTATTCAACTTACAAGGGGAGGGCACCAATAAGCTATCACAGATTGTTGTAATATTAAACAAGAAGGATTGTTATATCATGCTGAATGAGACCCTAAAATAATTTCATTCCATAAACAGCCAACAATGCAAACAATGAGCTGAAAGTTGGCACTATTTTGTCTGTGTATACATCAAATCTGAGCAATCAGGCCTAGTGTATGAATACTGTAAACAACAGTTGCTAGGTAAAAAATAGTTCCAAGTTCTAAGTTCAATTTTATCATTTGAGATTCAATGATGTCATTTCCTCTTTTGATATCACATGACATATGACATCAGAACTTTGTTCAACAACATGACTGTCTTCATGAAGACAATAATAGTTTGTAGTGGTGGTCCAGTGGTTAAAGCAATGGACTAGGTATCTTTCCACACAGGTTCAAATCCTGTTGAGTGTGAAAATTTTTACATTTATTTTTGTTAAATTTTAGCAGTTATTTTAATGTTTGTAATTTTATATTTGTTTTCAGAAAATTTTAATTTGATTAATTTTAATTTTTTAACAAATATAAAATTACAAACATTAAAATAACTGCTAAAATTTAACAAAAAATGAATGTAAAAATTTTCACACACAACAGGATTTGAACCTGTGTGGAAAGATAGCTAGTCCATTGCCTTAACCACTGGACCACCACTACAAACTATTATTGTCTTCATGAAGACAGTCATGTTGTTGAACAAAGTTCTGATGTCATATGTCATGTGATATCAAAAGAGGAAATGACATCATTGAATCTCAAATGATAAAATTGAACTTAGATCTTGGAACTATTTTTTACCTAGCAACTGTTGTTTACAGTATTCATACACTAGGCCTGATTGCTCAGATTTGATGTATACACAGACAAAATAGTGCCAACTTTCAGCTCATTGTTTGCATTGTTGGCTGTTTATGGAATGAAATTATTTTAGGGTCTCATTCAGCATGATATAACAATCCTTCTTGTTTAATATTACAACAATCTGTGATAGCTTATTGGTGCCCTCCCCTTGTAAGTCTGTTAGCTATTTAAAGCTGATTCACACGATCATGCGAGGAAATTATTTTAATCTATTTTGTTCAAATAATTAGATTGTAATTATCAAGTGCTAAATTTACTGCAAAAGATTGTGACAGTTTTCAGGATTATTCAAAGCAATAAGTTAATTTAAAGTATACTTTTTCCTCATTTCTTATTGTAAAATTTGTACGATCATAGAACATAAATTTTCTCTAAGGGTTTTAAATTCCGCATTACATAACTTTACATTGTATATACGTACAGTTTTGAACGTTTAAATTATATTGCAGCAGTGTTTAATGGTTCCACTTGGGGCATTCTGTAATAGAAAAGTGTTAAGTTCTGAGTTGATTCTATAGCTTCATGTTGCAGCGCAATTAAACTCAATTGCTTAAGAAATAACACTGCTAGATATAGCAAATAGCATCAATAATTGTTTAGTAAATAGTAAATTACCAGATAGATGATGTGAACTTTCATCAACAACATCAACTTGGTGATCTAACTTCCCCAGTAAACGAGTAAATTCACCCAGACGTTTGTAACAAGGAACAAGCAAGCAGTGACCACTATTGACGACTTCCAATTTTGCTTTGTTATTGTGAAGCAAGTGAAATAATAAACGAACTCGAGTCTTCCACGGTATATGCATACAGTCAAGTACACAAGTAAATCGTGCATAATACACGAAATGATAAAACAACAGTAAAATTCATAGTTGAACAGTAAAGAAGCGGCTCCAGTCATAAATAATATTACTTCATCTTCTGGCAAAATTAAAAGTAATTAAACTCAATAATATCAATAATTATAAATAAATTTACCAAAAAAATGATGCGCTACTTCATCACCAACATCAACCTTATGATTTTGTTTCTTTGCCCGTGGAAAAAAAGCAGAGAAAAGAAGCGCCAACAACATAACAACAATAAACGAGGAGCAAATGCAGCCCAAGAACACTTTCTTTTTTCTACTTGACAGGAATAACAAACATTGTAAACAATGTTAACTTTGGTAATAGCGCCATAAAGTATCTGACCGAATTTCGCTTTTGAGAATTAGCTTGTATTTTGTACGGGACGTCAATCTGATATACGTGAACATGGTGATGTACATCGTAAGAATGCCTAACATCATCCCAATGCTCCAATACTCAGTTAATGTTGTCATTGCCGAATGTAGTCGCTGATGTGTATTCAACTTAGTTAAGACTTGTATAAACAATCGTACATTATAAAGTTGCTAGGTTGCCTAGCAACCCCTATTGCTCGCTCAATATATCATTCGTCCACATTACAATCCACATCCGTGTCAGTTGTTCATTTTGATGCAACAAACCAGGTTGACAATCTTGACATGTAGTAGAGAACACTACAGTTACAAAAATAAAAACAGTTATTCTTCTAATTAAACAACATAGAAAAAACAAGAGTTAAAAAATGCCTGTAGTCACTTACAATTATGATTGCTGCTGCACAATTCGGATAAGTTGTGATGTCATTTCACCACAATTGAAATCTGACAGCTAAAACTACCAACAGGTGGCGCTTATTTCAAAATGACTGCCGCTGCTTCAAATGCACGATACGGAAATTGTTAAGCACGCGGAAAGAATAAAGGTTTGGAATTATAACGAACAAATAATTAATATTTTTTTTGGATTTATTCGTGTTTTTGCAGGGGACGAGTCGGCCGGCGCATTATCACGTGTTATGGGATGGCATTGATTTCAGTGCGCACGATTTGCACCAGTTGAACCAGTTGACGTACGAATTCCCATAGTAAATCCCCACAAATATCTGTAATTTCCTGAGAAAATTTCTGTAACTTCCAGAGAATTTGTGCAGAAATTACAGATATTTCTACAGAAATATCTGTAATTTTCGCAAAAATTTCTGTTATTTCTGAGGAACTTATAGATATTTCTCCACAAAATTTCTGGCAACATCTTAATTTCCATAGAAATTATTTAAAAAGGTACGTACTGATAATCGTTTTCTGAGTTTTAATATCATTTATCATTGTACCATTTTCTTAATTTAATTTTTTTAATTCCAGGATGCGTTTAAATCGAATTTTTTTCGGTTACGGTACTTGAAAATCATTTGCGGATCAACGGTGAAGATTTAGGTAAAACTAAAATTTTTGAATTCTAACAAACATAAAATGTTATCCCAAAATGAATACCGTATTTTATCGATTAAGAGCCGCGGCTCATATTCTAAACTGCCATTTTTTTCAGCAGTTACAATTTTGGTTTTTCTAGAACCAATACCGTATTTGCCGGGAGCTGCTAAAATTCGAGGGCGACTTCGGAGTTACTTTAGAATATGGCCCGCTTCGGAATGAGCCAAAAATTTGGTTACATACCAAACAAACCCCCCCCCCCCCCAAGTCCGAAAATGACACTTAAAAATGTCGGAAATGAACCTAACCTTAACCTAACTTAACCTGGCCTAGCCTATCCTTAACCTAACCTAACCTAACCTAACCTAACAATACCATTAAGATTACGTTAGGTTAAGGATAGGCTAGTCTAGGTTAAGTTAGGTTAAGTGTCATTTTCTGACTCAGGAGGCTTTATTTGGTAAGTAACCAAATTTTGGGCCTATTCTGAAGCGGGCCATATTCTAAAGTAAACCCGCGACTTCTAATCGGTAAAATACAGTAGATGCATTCAAAAACTCTAAAACGCCTCCCATTGGGTTAAAGGTCATGGGAAGAGAAATGAAAAATTTCTCCCAAGTGTTTGAAATAGCCTAAAAAAGGGTTATGTACCCACTTTAGTTGACAAACTTACGTGGTATTGTTTAAAACTGCTGTTTAAATTCGAACCGAGCAGTAATTGTTCCGCCATTACGATTTTCCAAAGTTTATACATACCGCCACTAGGTGGCATTATTTTTACGTCATCGACGACAAACAAGCATGGGATTTCCAGCACCGATTCGCGATTTCAGCATGTTTTTTAGTGAAAATTACCAGAAAAATAGAAAATCACAGCAAATAACCAAAAATACCAGCAAACAAAAATTTTAAAAAAATTTAAAAAAATAAAAATAGCCAAAAATTACCAAAATAACCAAAAATTACCAAAATAACCAAAAGTAACACCAAATAACAACAAAAAATTACCAAAGATAACAGAAAATCATCAAAAATTACCAAAAAAAAATTGCAAAGAACAGCAAATAACAAAAAAAAATTGATAGTTTTAGGATTTAGTGTATTATTTTGGCGGTGATGGGTTGGCAGTAAAAACCTTAGCGGTTTGGAATGGGTGATGGTGTTGTGTTGATGTTAAACGATTTTTAAATGCAGCTGTTGTGTACTTTTTAAAAATCTTCATAAAAACCATGTTAAATCAAAATAAATTAGGCGCATTCAATTCCAAATTACCAAAATCCGATTTCCAAAACTTGATTACAGAATCGGTTTTTAACTTTGAAGGAGTTAAAAACCGATTCTATATATATTCTATATATTCAAGTTTTTGATTATCTATTTAAATTATTATTTAAAATAAATTTATTTAAGACCTGAGAATCGACCAAACACCGCCCGCATTTGTGCGATCGAATGCGGCGGGTGTTTGGCCGCATTCAATCGCGCAAATGCAGCCAAACACCCGCCGCATTTGCGCGATCGAAAGCAGCCAAACACCCGCCGCATTTGCGCGATCGAAAGCAGCCAAACACTCGCCGCTTTCGATCGCACAAATACGGCTGTATTCGATCGCGCAAATGCGGCAGGTGTAAAAATCGATCGGTACTGTTTTACACCAAAAAATTTTCGGAGGTTGAAACCTCTAACAGCCATGTTTTTTTGTCAAAATATGCTGTTACCAGTTATTTTTTAAAATTTCCCGGGGGTCGAAACTTCTAAAATCAATGTTTTTTGGCCTAAAATTGGCTGGTAACACTACTTCGAATGTGTGCGTGGTGTTGTTGTTTGTCGCCGATGACGTAGCAATCCCACAATGCATTGCACAAAATGGTTCCTTTTTTGAAATGGTGATAACAAGATTTGATCATCTAAAACAACAAATTCTTTATTATTTTGTAAGTTATTCATTTAAAATGGGTACGTAACCTTTTTTAAGGTTATTTCAAAGCTATTAGAGAAATTTTTCATTTCTCTTCCCATGACCTTTAAAATATTATTGCACTTTTTCATTTTGGGATTTTGTGTTTTATTCAAAATGGCTGTTATATTGTTACATTGGCGTTGGATATGGGTTTGGTGTGGTTGTGTTGTTGTGTTTGTGTTTGTGTTTGGGTTTGGGTTTGGGTTGCATTATTGGCCGGATTGGCGTTGGGTTTTTGTTGGGTTTTGGATTTGATAATGGCTGGATTAGCGTTATTAGGTTTGATTGAGGTTGGATTTGGTTGGTTTGGGTTTGGGTTGCATTATGAGTTTGGATTAAATTTATGCAAAAATGTATTTTTATATTTGTTTGATCTATGGCAGGGGTCGGCAAGTAATTTTGAGTGGGGTCCGGATACTAGTGAAAATTTTTTTTGAGGTCTAGAAAAAAAAAAAAAAATAAAACAAAAAGAACACAAAAAACACCAAAAACACCAAAAAAAAACCAAAAAATCACAAAAACACCAAAAAAACAACAAAAATACCAAAAAAATATACAATAAAAAATATCTGGTGGTCCAAGTTTCGACCTTCCGCGGGCCGCCAGTTGCCGACCGCTGATCTATGGTTTTGATTGATCTATGGCTTTGCGGGTGAACAGCTAGTCAACCATGCTAAACCCAATATAATAATAATAAGTCTCAAGTAAAACTCGCCACCTAGCGGTTTTTTTATTTTGAATTTTGCTACTAATCATTGCACAAGTGTGAAATACTAATTTTGCTAGCTATTTAAATCCATACGATCATGCGAGGAAATTGTTTAATCTATTTTATTCAAATAATTAATTTGTAATTATCAAGTGCCAAGTTTATCACAATAAATTGTGAGTGTTTTCAGGAATATTCAAAGCATTTAGTTAATTTAAAGCTTACTTTTTCTTTATTTCTTATTACATAATCTGTGTGATCATAGAACATAAATCAACTTGGTAATCTACTTGTAACTTCCCCAGGAAACAATTAAATTAACCCAGATGTTTGTAATAACTAATAAGGAACAAGCAAGTAGTGCCCACCATTGACGACTTCCAACTTTGATTTGTGAAGCGAAACAAATAATGAAAACAATCTCTTCTTCTAGGGTATGTAGCCCACAATTTGAAGTATACGCATACAAAACAAATAATGAAAACAATCTCTTCTTCTAGGGTATGTAGCCCACAATTTGAAGTATACGCAAACAACCAAGTACAAAGTTAAATCGTGCATAATACACACAATGATAAAACAACAGTAAAATTCATACTTGAACAGTAAAGAATAGGCTGCAGTCGTAGATATTAATGCATCATTTCCTGGCGAAATTAAATGTAATTAAACTCAATAATATATATCAATAATTGTAAGTAAATTTACTAAAAAAATGTAGCGCTACTTCATCACCAGCATGATTTAGCTTCTTTGGCTGTGGAAGAAGAGCAAAGAAAAGAATCTCAAACGACATAATAACAATAAACGAAAAGCAAATGCAGCCCAGGAACCCTTTTATATTTCTACTTCACAAGAATAAAAAACATTGAAAAGAATGTAAACTTTGGTAATAGCACCATAAAATATCTGACCGAATTTCGCCGTTGAGAATTTCTTTGATTGTAGGGGACGTCAATTCGAGGTACATAAGTATGGCCAGGTTCGTCATAAGAACGCTGAACATGATCGCAGTGATCGAAAACTCAGTTAATGTTGACATTGTCGAGTGTAGTCGCTGATGTATATTCAACTTAGCAAAAACTTGTATACATTATAAAGTTGTTAGGTTGCCTAGCAACCGCTATTGCTCGCTCAATACATCATTCGTCCACATTAAAATCCACTTCCGTGTCAGTTGTTCATTTCAATCCAACAAACAGTGCCAACACCTCAAACATGGCAGAGGATTCCAACGTCCGTATATTAACCCAAAAAGGGCTTGAATTCACCTGGGATCTTTACCGGGTAAAATGACAACCCACGAAGAGTGTGTATAACCCAAAAGTAAATCTACTAATTCTCTTTTGATTTACTTTTTCAGCAAAGTGTAGCTTGAAATGTTGAAAATTTAATTATCAGTCCACTGTGCATTAGTGTGGCGCTAGCTATGACTCTAGCTGGCGCCAAAGAAAACACTGCAAAACAGATGAAAGATGTCCTCAAGTTGGAATCATCATTCAGCCATTCACGAAGCATTCCATGAAATTATTGATTCTCTTCTGGCTCAAAGAATTTTACCATAGAATTACACATTGCTAATCGCATGTACGTCCACAACAATGCAAACATTTTGGCAGACTTCAGAGGAGTATTGGAAGAACATTACAATACTTCATCGACTGTTGTTGATTTCGGTTCAGATGCTGAAAAAATTGGAATAGAGATTAGTAAGTGGGTGGAAGAAGAAACCCAAACGAAAATCAAAGATTTGATTCCACCAGGGATACTGGGTGGTCTTACACGTTTGGTTTTGGTGAACGCGATCTACTTTAAAGGCAATTGGCACTACCAATTTGAACCTGATCGCACGAATGCTCATAATTTCTACCTAGATGTTAACAAGGCAGTAATGACGGATTTCATGCACATAACGTCTTACTTTAGATGCAAGAAGGACGATAATCTAAACTGTAGAATAATAGAATTACCGTATGTCGGTTTAGCATGTTTGTTATCCTTCCATATGCCATTAATGGGTTAAAGGCATTGGAAGAAACGTTTACCGTTTCAGATTTGGTAAGTTTAATGAATTTTATGCACCAAACCGAAGTAATTTTGACATTATCGAAATTTAAAATAGAATCCTCATTATTAAAGGGCTATGGTGAGGTGAAAGCAGCTAGAAAAGACTTGTAATTCATTTCAAATGGTGCGGATATATCACATAGAAAAACAAGAGTAAAAAATGCCTGCTGGAAAGAAATTGCAAATGACTGAGGTAACGAAGCCTCTTAGTCATCAGCCATGCTAAACCCAATATACAGTAATAATAATAATAAGCCTCAAGTAAAATTCGCCATCTAGCGGTTTTTTCTTTTGAATTTTGCTACCAATAATGGCACAAGCCCTAACTTAGATCATTTATTTGTTGATATTTTACAATCGAATAACGCAACTATAATTTCCTATGTTTTTTTAAAAATTACCCAGCAGTAAAAGCTCACAAACAGACTGTATCCACGAGATTAGTGAGATTAAATTAATTTATTATACGCTGCTGAGTTTCAACAAGAAGATACAGCATTAAATAAATACTTGAAACATTAAGTTAATTATCAAGTACCAAATTTATTACAATAAATTGTGACAGTTTTCAGGAATATTCAAAGCATTTAGTTAATTGAAAGCATACTTTTTCTTTATTTCTTATTGCAAAATCTTTGCGATCATAGAACATAAATTTCGCATTACATAACTTTACATTGTATGTAAAAAATCGTCCCAGTCTAACTTGAAGCTCATCTGTATTCACAAGGTAGTGCAAAAACTCATTGATGTGTTGTGACTAATTGACATTTAAATGATGTTACAAAATCACGATGTGAAGATGATTGACATCATTTAAATGTCAATTTGTCACAACATATCAGTGAGTTTTTGCACTATCTGGTGAATACAGCCAAAAACGCTCATTCTACGGGTAAGCTTCAAGCTGGACTGGGACCATGTTTATGAAAAGAACTGTAAAGTTTTGAATGTTTAAATTATATCGCGTCAGTGTTTAATGGTTCCACTTGGGGCATTCAGTAAAAGAAAAGTGTTAAGTTCTGACAAGTGAGTTGATTCTATAGCTTCATGTTATAGCGCAATTCCTGTACCGTAACTCAGTTGCCTAAGAAATAACACTGGTAGATATATCAAATAGCATCAATAATTGTTAACTAAATAGTAAATTTACCAGATAGTTGGTGATCTATCTTCTCCATTGATTTAACGAGTAAATTCACCCAGACGTTTATAGTAAGGAAAAAGCAAGTTGTGACCACCATTGACAACTTCCAACATTGATTTGAGATTGTGAAGCAAGTGAAATAATAACCACAATGTGTTCTTCTAGGGTATATAGCCCACAATTTGAAGCATAGGCATATAATCAAGTACTTAGTTAAATCGTGCATAATACACGAAATGATAAAATAACAGAAAAATTCATACTTGAATATTAAACGAGGTCCAATCGCAGTTATTATTTCTTCATTTTCTGGTTAAAGTTAAACGTAATAAAACTCAATAATATCAATAATTCTAAGTAAATTTACCCAATAAATAATGTGCTACTTTATCACCAACATCAACCTGATGATTTAGCTTCTTTGGCTGTGGAAGATGAAAAAAGCAATAAAATTCCAACAAAATAACAACAATAAACGTAAAGCAAATGCAGCCCAGGAACACTTTGATATTTCTGCTTGACAAGAATAACAAACATTGAAAAGAATGTAAACTTTGGTAATAGCGCCATAAAGTATCTCACCGAATTTCGCCGTTGAGAATTTCGTTGTGTGTAGCGGATGTCAATTTGAAGTACATAAGATTGGCCACGGTCGTCATAAAAAAACCAAAAAGAATCCCACCGATCGAAAACTCAGTTAAAAATTTTATCAACATTGTCGAATTTAGTCGCTCATGTGCATAAACAATCATACAATATATAAAGTTGCTAGGTTGCATAGCAACCCCGATTGCACGCTCAATATATCATTCGTCCCACAATAAAATTCACATCTGTGTCAGTTGTTCACTTTGATCCAACAAACCAGGTTGACTTGTATTAGAGAACACTACAGTTGCAATAATAATAATAAGCCTCAAGTGTTGAAATTTTACAATCGAATTACGCAACTATCATTTCTTAGGTTTTTTGAAACTACCCAGCAGTAAAGCTCAGAAACAGACTATGCCCACGTGATTAGTGAGATTAAATTAATTTACTATACGCTGCTGAGTTTCAACAAGAAGATACAGCATTAAATAAATACTTGAACTATTACGTTGTGACTGGTATGGTCTTCCTTCGCCAAGCTAACCTGGGGAACTGGTTAACCTGGTTTGGGACGCATACTCACGAATAAATGACACGGACTCTCTATTATTGGTTTGTTGGCCTTTAATAATGTTGTCTATGATTATGGGGAATCCCGTCATTCATTGCGGGGGTGCCACAAAGGCACACCGCACCGGCAACCGACCCGTCACACACAGGGCGTGAGCTCCATGGGTGATGTGGTCGGATCAACATAGCATTCATGTCGTACTCACCTACGACCCACTCGACCACTCATGGAGGGTGCACTATGGAAACCGCTATAGTACTGAGCTTCTTTGTGGTGAATGGCGAGAAGTGCAGAGTTCACAACCCGGGACACGTTTTGTCCCTTCGATGGCTACAGTTCCTCAGCTCTCTCCCGGTCAGAGAGATACTACTCGTCTCTCTCACAGCCAGTAACAGACTGACCCTCACTTCTTTCCTCAGTCCCTCCTCCACCAGGCTAGATCAGTTCACCCAATGAGGGGTTGACCTTGGGGCCGTACGGTGGTGTGTGGCAGTGACGCAGATCACCTGGGTGGCCAAGCGGTCACAACGTTAATTAACACACAAATTGAATTTAAGGTGCAGAATTTAAAGCAGCTAATGTTGTATAGCAATTCTGTTCGCTATTTAAAGTTGATCCGAACAATCATAACCAGAAAATTATTTTAATGCATTTTATTCAAATAGTGAAATTGGAATTATCAATTTCCTCAAATCCCAAAGACTATAAATTGTGACAGGTTTCAAAATTATTAAAAAATCAGCTATTTTATAGCTCCGAATTGAGCAGCGACAACAAATTGAGTAGCGACATCAGCAAATAATAAAAACAGAACTAGATTCATCTTTGTCGAATAGTTGAGAAATGGTGTGTGCAATACAAATTCTGCTAGCTATTTGAAGCTGATCCACTTCGATCATGCGAGGAAATTATTTTAATCTATTTTGTTCAAATAAATAAATTGTAATAATCAAGTGCCAAATTTGTCCCAATAAATTGTGACAGTTTTCAGGAATATTCAAAGCATTTAGTTAATTTAAAGCATACTTTATCCTTATTTCTTATTTCAAAATATGTGCGATCATAGAACATAAATTTTCCCTAATGGTTTTAAATTCCGCATTACATTGTGTGTACAGTCGTGGTCATAAAAATTGTCCCAGTCCAGCTAGAGGCTTGTCTGTATTCACCAGGTAGTGCAAAAACTCATTGATATGTTGTGACTAATTGACATTTAAATGACAGCCAAAAAACGCTCATTCTGCACGCGAGCGTCAAGCTGGATTGGGACGATGTTTATAACCACGACTGTACAGTTTTGAATGTCTAAATTATACCGCGTCAGTGTTTAATGGTTCCACTTGGGGCATTCAGTTATATAAAAGTGTTAAGTTCTGAGTTGATTCTATAGCTTCATGTTGTAGCGCAATTCCTGTAACTCAATTGCCTAAGAAATAACACTGGTAGCATCAATAATTGTTAATTAAATACGGAGTAGTAAATTTACCAGATAGATGATGTCCCCAGAAAACGAGTATATTCACCCACATGTATGTAGTAAAGAACAAGCAAATAGTGACCACCATTGATGACTTCCAACGTTGATTTGTGAAGCGACCGAAATAATGAGCTGGATGTCTTCTTCTAGGGTATTTAGCCCACAATTTCAAGTATCCGCATATAGCCATGTACGTAACTAAATCGTGCATAATACACGCAATGATAAAATAACAGTAAAATTCATACTTGAACAGTATAAAAGAGGCTCCAGTCGTAAAAAATATTACTTCATCTTTTGGCGAAATTAAACGTGATTAAAACTCAATAATATCAATAATTGTGAGTAAATTTACCAAAAAAATGATGCGTTACTTCATCAGGAACATCAACTTGATGATTTATCTTCTTTAACGGTGGGAAAAGAGCAAAGACAAGAATCAACAACGACAAAACACCAATAAACGAAATGCAATTGCAGCCCAGGAACACTTTCATATTTCTACTTGTCAAGAAAACAAATGTGAACTTTCGTAATAGCGCCATAAAATATCTCACCGAATTTCGCCGTTGAGAATTTCGTTGTATGTAGGGGACGTCAATTCGAAGTACATAATCATGGCCAGGCTCGACATAAAAAAACCTACAAGGATCCCAAGGATCGAATACCAAGTTAATCCATACATTGTCGAATGTATAATAGTCGCTAATGTGCATTCAACTTAGCTAAAACTTGTGTAAACAATCATACATTATAAAGTTGCTAGGTTGCCTAGCAACCCCTATTACTCGCTCAATGTATCATTCGTCCACATTTAAATCCACATCAGTTGTTTATTTTGATCCAACAAACCAGGTTGATTTGTATAGTAGAGAACACTACAGTCGCAAAAATGAAAACAGTTATTCTCCTAATAAAACAACTTAGAAAAAACAAGAGTAAAAAAATGCTTGCTGGAAATAAATTGCAAATGACTAGGTGCATTCAATAAGTCTAAAACGTATGCAAAACTCGTTTCGTGTTTGCACGTGACGTCATTCCCATTGAATAACATGCTATTCAATGGGAATGGGAATGACGTCACGTGCAAACACGAAACGAGTTTTGCATACGTTTTAGACTTATTGAATGCACCTACTGAGATAACGAAGCCTCTTTGTCATCAACCATGCTAAATCCAATATAATAATAATAATAAGCCTCATGTAAAACTCGCTACCTAACGATTTTTTCTTTTGAATTTGGCTACTAATAATTGCACAAGCCCTAACTTAGATCATTTATTTGTTGTTTTTTTACAATCGAATTACGCAACTACCATTTCCTATGTTTTTTGGAATTTACTCAGCAGTAAAGCTCACAAACTGACTGTACCCACGTGATTAGTGAGATTAAATTAATTTATTTTACGCTACTGAGTTTCAACAAGAAGATACAGCATTAAATAAATACTTGAAACATTACGTTAATTAACACACAAATTGTATTTAAGGTGCAGATTTTGAAGCAGCTTATGTTGTGTAGCAATTCTCTTCGCTATTATAAGTTGATCCAAACAATCATAACCAGAAAATATTTTAATCCATTTTATTCAAATAGTGAGAAGTCCAAAAGACTACAAATTCTGACAAGTTTCAAAAATATTAAAAAATTAGCTATTTTAAAGCTCCGAATTGAGCAGCGACAACAAATTGAGCAGCAACAACAGCAAATAATAAAACAGGACTTGATTCATTTTTGTCGAATAGTTGAGAAATGGTGCTAGCTATCTAAAGCTGCACCATAAGATCTGCGAGGAAATTATTTTAATCAATTTGGTTCAAATAATTAAATTGTAATTGTAATTGTGTCAAATTTATCACAATAAATTGTGACAGTTTTCAGGAATATTAAAGCATTTAGTTAATTCCTTATTTCTTATTGCAAAGTCTGTGCGATTAGAGACAATAAATTTTCCCTAATGGTTTTAAATTCCGCATTACATAACTTTACATTGTATGTACAGTCGTGATCATAAAAATCATTTCAGTCCAGCTTGAAGCTCACCTGTATTCACCAGGTAGTGCAACAACTGTGTTGTGACTAATTGACATTTAAATGATGTCACACAATCATCTAAACCCACAATGTGAAAATGAATGACTGACATCATTTAAAAGCCAATTTGTCACAACCTATCGGTGAGTTTTTGCACTAGCTGGTGGATACAGCAAAAAATGCTCATTCTACATGTGAGCTTCAAGTTGGACTGGGACGATTTTTGTAACTACTACTGTGCTGGTACAGTTTTAATTGTTTAAATTACATCGCGTCAGTGTTTAATGGTTCCACTTAGCGTATTCTGTAATAGAAAAGTATTAAGTTCGGAGTTGATTCTGCAGCGCAATTCCCGTAACTGAATTCAATTGCCTAAGAAATAACACTGGTAGATACTGTATAGCAAATAGCATCAATAATTGTTAATTAAATAGTCAATTTACCGGACAGATGTTATGATTTTTCCAAGTAAACGAATGCATTCACCCAGGCGATTGTAATAAGGAACAAGCAAGTAGTGACCACCATTGACGACTTCCAGCTTTGATTTGTGAAGCGAACCAAATAATGAAAACAATGTCTTCTTCTAGGGTATTTAGCCCACAATTTGAATATTACGCATACAGCCAAGTACGCAACTAAATCGTGCATAATACACGCAATGATAAAAAAACAGTAAAATTCATACTTGAACAGTAAAAAATAGGCTCCAGTCGTAGCTATTATTGCTTCATCTTCTGGCAAAATTAAACGTAATTAAATTCAATAATATCAATAATTATTAAGTACATTTACCAAAAACATTATTCGTGACTTCATTACCAACATCTTCCTGATGTTTTAGCTTCTTTCCCCATAGAAGAAAAGCAAAGGAAAGAAGCACCACCAACATCATAACAATAAAGGAAAAGAAAATGTAGCCGAAGAACCCTTTCATATTTCTACTTGACAAGTATAACAAACATTAAAAACAATGTGAACTTTGGTAATAGCGCCATAAAGTATCTGACCGAAATTCGCCGTTGAAAATTTCGTCGTCTGTAGCGTGCGTCAATTTGAGGTACATAAGCAGGGCCAGGTCCACCATCAGAAGGCCTAATATAATCGCAAGGAACGAATGCAATGCAAACGTTGTTAATGTGAACATTGTCGAATGTAGTCGCTCATGTGCATTCAAGTTAGCACAAACTTGTATAAACAAACATACATTATAAAGTTGCTATGTTGCCTATTGCTCGCTCGATACATCATTCGTGTACATTTAAATCCACATCTGTGTCAGTTGTTCATTTTGATCCAACCACCTAGGTTGACTTGTATAGTAGAGAACATTACAGTCGCAAACGTTTTTACAGTTATTCTTCTAAATTACACAACTTAGAAAAAACATGAGTAAAAAATGCCTGCTGGAAATAAATTGCAAGTGACTGAGGTAACGAAGCCTCTTTGTCATCAACCATGCTAAACCCAATATAATAATAATAAGCCTCAAGTAAAACTCGCCACCTAGCGGTTTTTTCTTTTGAATTTTGCTACTAATAATTGCACAAGCCTTTTAGATCAGTTATTTGTTGAAATTTTACAATCGAATTACGCAACTATCATTTCCTTGGTTTTTTAAAAATTATCCAGCGGTAAAGCTCACAGACAGACTGTACCCACGTGATTAATGAGATTAAATTAATTTATTTTACGCTGCTCAGAAGATACAAGAAGATACAGCATTAAATAAATACTTGAAACACACAAATTAAATTTAAGGTGCAGAATTTGAAGCAGCTAATGTTGTATAGCAACTCTGTTCGCAATTTAAAGTTGATCCGGACAATCATAACCACAAAATCATTTTAATCCATTAATCCACTATAAATTGTGACAAGTTTCAAAAATATTAAAAAATCAGCTATTTTAAAGCTCCGAATTGAGCAGCGACAACAAATTGAGCAGCGACATCAGCAAATAATAAAACAGAACTAGATTCATCTTTGTCGAATAGTTGAGAAATGATGTGTGCAATACTAATTCTGTTAGCTATTTAAAACTGATCCACACGATCATGCGAGGAAATTATTTTAATCTATTTTGTTCAAATAATTAGATTGTAATTATCAAGTGCCAAATTTACTACAATAGATTGTGACAGTTTTCAGGAATATTTAAAGCATTTAGTCAATTTAAACCATACATTTTCTTTATTTTTTATCGCAAAATCTCTGCGATCATAGAACATAAATTTTCCTTAGGTAAGGGTTTTAAATTCCACATTACATAACTTTACATTGTATGTACAGTCGTGGTTATAAAAATCGTCTCAGTCCAGCTTGAAGCTCACCTGTATTCACCAGGTAATGCAAAAACTCATTGATATGTTATGAACTAATTGACATTTAGATGATGTCACACAAATCATCTAAACCCATGATGTGAAGGTGATTGACTGACATCATTTAAATGTCAATTTGTCACAACGTATCGGTGAGTTTTTGCGCTGTCTGGTGGATACAGCCAAAAACGCTCATTATACTGGTGTTCTTCAAGCCAGACTGGGACGATTTTTATGACCACGACTGTACAGTTTTGAATGTTTAAATTATACGGCATCGTGTTTAATGGTTCCACTTGGGGGATTCTGTAATAGAAAAGTGTTAAGTTCTGAGTTGATTCTATAGCTTCATGTTGTAGCGCAATTACACTCAATTGTCTTAAGAAATAACACTGCTAGATACAGCAAATAGCATCAATAATTGTTAATTAAATAGTAAATTTACCAGATAGATGATGTGTACTTTCATCATCAACATCAACTTGATGAGCTAACTTCTCCAGTAATTTAACGACTACATTCACCCAGACGTTTGTAAGAAGGAACAAGCAAGTAGTGACCACCATTGACGACTTCCAACTTTGACTTGTGAAGCAAGCGAAATACTGAGGACAATGTGTTCTTCTAGGGTATATAGCCCACAATTTGAAGTATAGGTGTACAATCAAGTACATAGTTAAATCGTGCATAATACACACAATGATAAAATAACAGTAAAATTCATACTTGAACAGTAAAAAAGAGAGTCCAGTCGTAAAAAATATTACTTCATCTTTTGGCGAAATTAAACGTAATTAAAACTCAATAATATCAATAATTGTAAGTAAATTTACCAAAAAAATGATGCGCTACTTCATCACCAACGTCAACCTGATGATTTACCGGTATCTTCTTTAACTGTGGAAGAAAAGCAAAGAAAAGAAGTGCCAACTGTTGAAATATGTTGAGGGTCGATCATGTCAGTTATTTAACAACACGTGTTTATTGTTTAGTGTGTATTTTATGCATAACATTATCTGTGTTGAGTAGTGTATTTTCCCCACTCCTGTTTAAAGTGTATGCATTATCCGCATGCAATGTTAATTATGCATTGTTATTGTGTTTGGGATTAGGGAAGTCTATACAGTTAGTACAGTATGACTTTATTTTTGCTTACAAGGTGTGATCAAACTTATAATTCCCGAGCATTGGGTATTCTGTTTATTTGATTGTAGTTACTTTCGTTAAATTAAATGTTAAATTACATTAAGATTTATTCTATGCATTTGTTTTAGACACCTGTGTCAAATATTGTAAACACTGGTGTCATGTGTTTTAGTTTTTTATCTCGAACCCAGGTGGTTCACAGTTGTTTTTGATTTTCCATCAATAAAACATGGCTGCCTGATTTTGGGAATTTCCCAGCAGACTAGAAATGTGTTTTATCTACTTTCACTCACCCAACTGGATCCAATTTTCAACATCCACAACAGAACAACAATAAACGAAAAGCAAATGCAGCCCAGGAACACTTTCATATTTCTATTTGGCAAGAATAACAAACATTGAAATCAATGTAAACTTTGGTAATAACGCCATAAAGTATCTGACCGAATTTTGCCGTTGAAAATTTCGTTGTTTGTATGGGATGAAAATCTGAGGTACATATAGTTGGTCAGGTTCGTCATAAGAAGCCCCAAAAGGATCCCAACGATCGAATGCGACGTTAATAATTCTATTAACATTATTATCGAATTTAGTCGCTGATGTGTGTAAACAATCATACAATATAAAGTTGCTAGGTTGCCTAGCAACCCCTATTGCTCGCTCAACACGCGCTCAAAATATCATTCTTCCACATTAAAATCCACATCCGTGTCAATTGTTCATTTTGATCCAACAAACCAGGTTGACTTGTAGATAACACTACAGTCGAAAAAATAAAACGTCTCTCTTCTAATTAAACAACATAGAAAAAACAAGAGTAAAAAAAATGCCTGCTGGAAATAAATTGCAAATGACTGCAACTACCACTTCCTATGATTTTTGAAAATTAGCCGTAAAGCTCACAAACAGATTGTACACGTGATTAGTGAGATTAAATCAATTTATTATACGGTGTTCAAGTATAAACTAGACGATACAACAATAAATAAATACTTAAAAGGTTACGTAAATTAACATAAACATTTTATTTAATACGCAAGAGTTGAAGCGGCTAATGTTGTCGACGGTTCGCTCGTAGTTGTGGGTGGTCTTTTAATAACACAACATTTCCTATCTGCAATATTGTTGGATTGGAGTAAAATAGGTGTAAGTAGGTACGGTGCGGTATGGTTCCAGCGACGTCACCGCGTTCATCTCATTCATGCTGAACACGACGGGGGTCTCCATGGGCACCTAATAAACTTGTGTGTATGTCGGTGCAGGAACTTGCTCGGGCGGAGCCGGTTCCTGCGCTTTGGGCAGCAAAAGTCGTCTCTGGCGACTCCTCCGCGAGAACCTGAACCACCAACTCGAACACTCGCGCACAACTTCCGCCTTTTCCACCTCGTTGGTGTCGAACAATTTCCTCGCTTTGCGACAATTCGTCTCTTCGTCCGACTGCAACTTGCGCTTCCCGGGGGTCGGCGAGAGCGACTCGTCCTCGCTCGATGTCGTATCCTCCTCAAAATTGCACTTGGCCATGTGCCGCTGACAGCTCTCCATCGTCCTGTACAAACACTTGCACTTGGCGCACCTGAACGACCCGGTCTCCGAACTGCGAGCGTCCGCATCCACTCGTTGCCCCGAATCGTTGGGCAAAAGAAGTTTTTTTGGGGAAAAAAGGGGTTTTTTCGGTTTATTTTTTTTCGGGGGAAATTTTAGTTGTTCGGGAGGCAAAAGAAGTTTTTCCAGTTTAGTTTTCTTCGGGGGGAAATTCATTTTTTTTTTGGGTGGGGGAATCAAGTCTTTATGGGAGGCTAATAAATCAAGGTGAGCTTCAAGCTGGACTGGGACGATATTTATGACCACGACTGTACAGTTTTGAATGTTTAAATTATACCGCGTCAGTGTTTAATGGTTCCACTTGGGGATTCAGTAATAGAAAAGTGTTAAGTTCTGAGTTGATTCTATAGCTTCACGTTGTAGCGCAATTAAACCCAATTGCATAAGAAATAACACTGGTAGATATAAAAAATAGCTTCAATAATTGATAACTAAATAGTAAATTTACCAGATAGATGATGTTTACTTTCATCACCAACATCTACTTGGTGATCTAACTTCCCCAGTAAACGAGTATATTCACTCAGACGTTTGTAGCAAGGAACAAGCAAGTAGTGACCACCATTGACGACTTCCAACGTTGATTTGTGAAGCGAAACCAATAATGAGCACCATGTCTTCTTCTAGGGTATTTAGCCCACAATTTGAAGTAAACGCATACAAACAAGTACATAGTTAAATCGTGCATAGTACACGCAATGATAAAATAGCAGTAAAATTCATACTTGAACAGTAAAAAAGAGGCTCCAGTAATAAATAATATTACTTCATCTTCTGGCAAAATTAAACGTAATTAAATTCAATAACATCAATAATTGTTAAGTAAATTTACCAAAAACATTATGCGTGACTTCATTACCAACATCATCCTGATGATTTAGCTTCTTTCCCCATAGAAGAAAAGCACAGAAAAGAAGCTTCAACAACGTAACAACAATAAACGATAAGAAATTGCAGCCCAGGAACACTTTCATATTTCTACTTGACAAGAATAACAGACATTGAAAACAATGTGAACTTTGGTAATAGCGCCGTAAAGTATCTCACCGAATTTCGCCGTTGAAAATTTCGTTCATTGTAGGGTTCGTCAATTCGCTGTACATAACCAAGGCCATCATCGACATAAGAAGGCCTAAAACGATTCCATTCATCGAATACAAAGTTAATGCTAACATTGTCGAATGTAGTCGCTGATGTGTATTCAACTTAGCTAAAACTTGTATAAGCAATCATACATTATCAAGTTGCTAGGTTGCCTAGCAACCCCTATTGTTCGCTCAATGTATCATTCGTCCACATTAAAATCCACATCGTTTCAGTTGTTCATTTTGATCCAACAAACCAGGTGGATTTGTATAGTAGAGAACACTGTAGTTATTCTTCTAATTAAACAAAATAGAAAAAAAATGCCTGCTAGAAATAAATTGCAAATGACTGAGGTAACGAAGCCTCTTTGTCATCAGCCATGCTAAAACCATTATAATAATAATAATAATAGACCTCAAGTAAAACTCAAAATGATCAAAATGATCAAATAATAGAAAAATAGCGGTTTTAGTCGTAGCAAATGCCTGACATAAAGCTTCTTTGTCAACCATCTTAAACCCAATGTACAATGGGGCTCGCCATCTAGCGGCTTTTTCTTTAAAGTAGACAAAATTTTCGTAATAACATCATCATCATTATCATTATTATTTATTTGTTAGTGTCATACTGACTACCGTAACAGACTCAATAAGCTACACAAAGAATGAAACGTCTATAATCATAATTGTCATTATTGTACAAGGTCAGTTTTGAATGTTTAAACTCTTATTACAGAAGTGTTTGAATTCTTTCGTCACAAGGTTTCTAAGGATTGCTATTTGTTTCCTAATTCCAAATTTTTTTTGCTTGAATGTAAGGTTGTCAGGACGTTCTCCTCTGACAACCATCACACGATAAAATCAACAGTCGACTTAAAAACTCTTCTTCGTCACTTCTCGGGCCTGAGTTCCTTTTTTGACTCGGGCCCAACCCAACAGCAAACTTTATTGTTAATGTAAAGACATATTATATAGCAATTCTGATCCGCTAGTTCGGACAATCATAACCAGAAAATTGTTTTCATCCATTTTATTTAAATAGTGAAATTGGAATTATTAATTTCCTTTAAGTCCCAATGACTATAAATTGAGACAGGTTTCAAAAATATTAAAAAATTAGCTATTTCAAAGCTCCGAATTGAGCAGCGACAACAAATTGAGCAGCGACAACAGCAAATAATATTCAAAACATTTAGTTAATTTAAAGCATAATTTTTCCTTATTTCTTATTGCAAAATCTGTGCGATCAAAGAACATAAATTTTTCCTAATGGGTTTAAATTCTGCATTACGTACAGTTTTGAATGTTTAAATTTTACCGCGTCAGTGTTAAATGGTTCCACTTGGGGCATTCTGTAATAGAAAAGTGTTAAGTTCTGACAAGTGAGTTGATTCTATAGCTTCATGATGTAGCGCAATTAAACTCACTTGCCGAAGATATAACACTGGTAGATATAGCAAATAGCATCGACAATTGTTCATTAAATAGTAAATTTACCAGATAGATGATGTGGACTTTCATCACCAACATAAACTTGGTGATCTAACTTTCCCAGTAAACAATTAAATTAACCCAGATGTTTGTCATAAGGAACAAGCAAGTAGTGACCACCATTGACGCCTTCCAACCTTGATTTGTGAAGCGTAACAAATAATGAGCAAAATGTCTTCTTCTAGGGTATTTAGCCCACAATTTGTAAAATACGCATACAAACAAGTACATAGTTAAATCGTGCATAATACACGTAATGATAAAATAACAGTAAAATTCATACTTGAACAGTAAAAAATAGAATCCAGTCGCAATTATTTTTACAGCATCTTCTGGCGAAATTAAACGTAATTAAACTCAATAATATCAATAATTGTAAGTAAATTTACCAAAAAGATGACGTGCTACTTCATCACCAACATCAACCTGATGATTTAGCTCCCTTGCCGGTGGATCAATAAGAGCATCGAAAAGAAGCAACACCAACGTACAAACAAACGAAAAGAAAATGCAGCCCAGGAACCCTTTCCAACTTCTACTTGACAAGAATAACAAACATTGAAAACAATGAAAATTTTGGTAATGGCGCCATAAAGTATCTGACCCAAATTCGACGATGACATATTCGTTGTTTCTAGAAGCTATAAAGTTGAGGTATATAACCAAGGCCAAGGTCGTCATAAAAAGGCCTAAAAAAATTCCTTTGATCGCATACAAAGTTAATATTAACATTGTCGAATTTAGTCGCTGTTGTCTATTAAACTTATAGCTAAAACTGGTATAAACAATCATACATTATAAAGTTGCTAGGTTGCTTAGCAACCCCTATTGCTCGCTCAATACATCATTTGTCCACATTAAAATCCACATCCGTGTCAGTTGTTCATTTTGATCCAACACATCAGATAGAATTGTAGTAGAGAACACTACAGTCGCAGAAATGAAAACAGTTATTCTTCTAATTAAACAACATAGAAAAAACAAGAGTAAAAAAAATGCCTGCTGGAAATAAATTGCAAATGACTGAAATAACGAAACCTCTTTGTCATCAACCATGCTAAACCCAATATAATAATAAAAAGCTTCAAGTAAAACTCGCCACCTATATAGCGGTTTTTTCTTTTGAATTTTGCTACTAATAATTGCACAAGCCCTAACATAGATCATTTACAATCGAAATACCCAACTACCATTTGCTATGTTTTTCGAAAATTATCTAGCAGTAAAGCTCACAAACAGACTGTGATTAGTGAGATTAAATTAATTTATTATACGCTGCTGAGTTTCAACAAGAAGATACAGCATTAAATAAATACTTGAACCATTACGTTAATTAAGACACAAATTGTATTTAAGGTGCAGAATTTGAAGCAGCGAATGTTGTATAGCAATTTTGTTCGCTATTTAAAGTTGTTCCGGACAATCATAACCAGAAAATAATTTTAATCCATTTTATTCAAATAGTGAAATTGGAATTATCAATTTCCTCAAGTCCCAATGACTATAAATTGTAACAGATTTTAAAAATATTAAAAAATCAGCTATTTTAAAGCTTGGAATTGAGCAGCGACAACAGCAAATAATAAAACAGAACTAGATTCATCTTTGTAGAATAGTTGAGAAATGGTGTGTGCAATACTAATTCTGCTAGCTATTTAAAGCTGAACCACAAGATCTGCGAGGAAATTATTTTAATCTGTGTTTAATGGTCCCACTTGGGGTTTTCTGTAATAGAAAAGTGTTAAGTTCTGAGTTGATTCTATAACTTCATGTTATAGCGCAATTCCTGAAACTCAATTGCCTAAGAAATAACACTGGTAGGGACCGCAAATAGCATTCATAATTAATTAATTACTTAATTAATTACTTAATTACTTAATTAATTAATGTTAATTAAATAGTAAATTTACCAGATAGATGATATGTTCTTTCCCAGTAAATGAATAAATTCACCCAGACGTTTGTAAAAAGGAACAAGCAAGTAGTGACCACCACTGACGACTTCCAACTGTGATTTGTGAAGCGAAAGAAATAATGAAAACAATGTCTTCTTCTACGGGGTATAGCCCACAATTTGAAGTATAGGCATATAATCAAGTACATAGTTAAATCGTGCGTAATACACACAATGATAAAAAAAAAGTAAAATTCAGACTTGAACAGTAAATAAAAGGCTCCAGTCGTGATTATTATTACTGGATCTTTTGGCGAAATTAAACGTACCTAATTAAACTCAATAATATGAATAATTGTAAGTAAATTTACCAAAAAAATGATGCGCTACTTCATCACCAACATCATCCTGATGATTTAGGTTCATTAGGTTTGGAAGATAAGCATAGAAAAAAGGCACCATCAAAACAAAAATAAACCAAAAGCAAATGCAGGCCAGATACAATTTCATATTTCTACTTGACAAGAATAACAAACATTGAAAACAATGTAAACTTAGGTAATAGCGCCATAAAGTATCTAAACGAATTTCGCCGTTGAGAATTTCGTTGTCTGTAGGGGATGCCAATCTAATGTACTGAAGATTGGCCAGGGTCGTCATACAAAGACCGAAAAAGATCGCGGTGATTGCGGGGAACGAATAAAAAGTAAATATACTGGTAAACATTGTCGAATGTAGTCCCTGATGTGTATTCAACTTACAAGTTAGCTAAAATTTGTATAAACAAGCGTACTTCATAATGTTGCTAGGTTGCCTAGCAACTCCTATTGCTCGCTCAATATATCATTCGTCCACATTAAAATCCACATCCGTGTCAGTTGTTCATTTTGATGCAACAAACCAGGTTGACTTGTAGTAGATAACACTACAGTCGCAAAAATAAAAACAGTTATTCTTCTAATTAAACAACAGAAAAAAACAAGAGTAAAAAATGCTTGCTCGAAATAAATTGCAAATAAACTGCAACTACCACTTCCTATAATTTTTGGAAATTTTTGAGCAGTAAAGCTCACAAACAGACTGTACACATGTGAGTAGTGAAATTAAATCAATTTATTATACGGTATTCAAGTATAAACTAGACGATACAACAATAAATAAATACTTAAAAGGTTACGTAAATTAACATATACATTTTATTTAATACGCAGGAGTTGAAGCGGCTGATGTTGTCGACGGTTCGCTCGTAGTTGTGGGCGGTCTTTTAATAACACAACATTTCCTATCTGCAATATTGTTGGACTGGAGTAAAATTGGTGTGAGTAGGTACGGTACGGAGCAGCACACAAACTGTCCTTTTCTGCAGTCTGAATCCGAAGTGCAGTTGGTGCAGGAGAAGATGGACACGATATCGAGACGTTGGGCGCATTCTATTAATTAATAATATAGATTAGAAGACTTGTACTAGCAACAGAATGATTCATTGCTTACGATCTTCCTGACTGGCCTTCTCAATTGCTCGAGGTTGAGTGGTTGTTGTGGTCTGGATTCTTGGCGTAGTTCGCTTCAGTTTCATTCTTTTAGTTGGTTGTGGGATCGGTGCGGCTGGCGCTTGAGTGATGGAAGGCAGAGTAACAATCTCCGGTTGCGGTTGCGGTTGTTCTTCGATCTCATCATCCATTTCTAGTACCTGTGCTCCGGTATCACCATATTCTTGGCCAACGACCAACAAAAACAAGCCTAAGAGATATATAAATGCTACGCTTCCTTTCATAATGTTTGCAACAAGTGCACTGACGAAAGTTTAATCAAAATATTCACTTTTTATATATATGCATCCTCCGGTTAATATTGTGACCTGCCTGGGTCATCTTTGACATCGTCGGCATGGCAATGCGGCTCCACAATTTCATGATAAGTATACTTGACAAGAATAACAAACATTAAACACAATGTGAACTTTTTGAACAACGGCGAAATGACAAGACTAACATTAAATTTCGCAATTGCAATGCCACTGCCGCTATGTCAGGTAGTTCTCATTTTCGCCATTGGTAACTATTAAGCTAAGATTTTACCATTAGCATTAACGCCATAAAATATCTGACCGAATTTCGTCTTTAAAATTTTCTTTTTCTGTAGGGGATATCAATTGGATGAACATACACGAGGCCAAGTACTTCATCACAACCAGGAAAAGGTGCCCAACGTATAAATGAAGAAAAAATGTATCAGTTGACATTCTCAAAGCGATTTTAGTCGGAATAGTTTTTACAGTTACAGTATTCTTCTAATTACAGAAATAGAAAAAACAAGAGTAAAAAAATGTCCGCTGGAACTAAATTGCAAATGACTGTGGTAACGAAGCCTCTTTGTCATCAGCCATGTTACCCAATATAATAACAATAATAAACCTCAAGTAAAACTCGCCACCTAGCGGTTTTTTCTTTTGAATTTTGCTACTAATAATTGCACAAGCCCTAACTTAGATCATTTAGTTGTTGATATTTTACAATCCATTTCCTATGTTTGTTGAAAATTTCCCAGCAGTAGAGGCTCACAAACAGACTGTACCCACGTGATTAGTGGAGTGTTCGTTCTCCATCCCTTTTATCATGTCACTATGATAATTTGTGACACTGCCTGTGCGCAGCGCCACCTATGTACTTTCACGTAAATAAGCAAATAAGCTCACCTAGCATGCCTCGTGTCTGACTTCAATCCTAATGAATCTTCACCCATCAAGATCAAGGAACACAATAATTAGTGAGATTAAATTAATTTATTATACGCTGCTAAGTTTCAACAAGAAGATACAGCATTAAATAAATACTGGTACTTGAAACATTATGTTAATTAACAAGCAAATTGCATTTAAGATGCGAACAGAATTGCCATACAACATTAGTCGTATAGCAATTCTGTTCGCTATTTAAAGTTGATCCGGACAATCATAACCAGAAAATTATTCTAATCTATTTTGCTCAAATAATTAGATTGTAATTATCAAGTGCCAAATTTATCACCATAAATTGTGACAGTTTTCAGGAATATTCAAAGTATTTAGTGTTAATTTAAAGCATACTTTTTCTTTATTTCTTATTGTAATATCTGTACGATAATAGAACATCAATTTTTCCTAATGGTTTTAAATTCCGCATTACATAACTTTACATTGTATGTACGAGTCGTGGTCTTAAAAATCGTCCCAGTCCAGCTTGAAGCTCACCTGTATTCACCAGGTAGTGCAAATCCTCATTGATATGTTGTGACTAATTGACATTTAGATGATGTCAAACAATCATCTAAACCCATGATGTGAAGATGATTGAATGACATCATTTAAATGTCAATTTGTCTCAACATATCAGTGAGTTTTTACACTAGCTGGTGGATACAGCCAAAAATGCTCATTCTACAGCAGAGCTTCAAGCTGGACTGGGACGATGTTTATGACCACGACTGTACAGTTTTGAATGTTGAATGTGTTTAAATTATACCGCGTCTGTGTTTAATGGTTCCACTTGGGGCATTCTGTAATAGAAAAGTGTTAAGTTCTCAGTTGATTATATAGCTTCATGTTGTAGCGAAATTCCTGTAACTCAATTGCCTGAGAAATAACACTGGTAGATATCGCAAATAGCATCAGTAATTGTTAACTAATAGTAAATTTACCAGATAGATGATGTGTACTTTCATCACCAACATCAACTTGGTGATCTAACTTCCCCAGTAAATGAATAAATTCACCCAGACGTTTGTAAAAAGGAACAAGCAAGTAGTGACCATCATTGACGCCTTCCAACTGTGATTTGTGAAGCGAAAGGAATAATGAAGCCAATTTCTTCTTCTAGGGTATATAGCCCACAATTTGAAGTATAGGCATATAATCAAGTACATAGTTAAATCGTGCATAATACACACAATGATAAAATAACAGTAAAATTCATACTTGAACAGTAACAAAAAGGCTCCAGTCGTAATTATTATTACTGGATCTTTTGGCGAAATTAAACGTACCTAATTAAACTCAATAATATGAATAATTGTAAGTAAATTTACCAAAAAAATGATGCGCTACTTCATCACCAACATCACCCTGATGATTTAGCTTTATTGGGCTTGGAAGAAAAGCATAGATAAGAGGCACCATCAAAATAAAAATAAACGAAAAGCAAATGCAGGCCAGGTACAATTTCATATTTCTACTTGACAAGAATAACAAACATTGAAAAGAATGTAAACTTTGGTAATAGCGCCGTAAAGTATCTGACCGAATTTCGCCATTGATAAAGTCGTTGTGTGTAGGGGATGCCAATCTGATGTACCGAAGATTGGCCAGGATCGTCATACAAATGCCGAAAACGATCCCTAAGAACAAATGAAAAGTTAATATAAACATTGTCGAATGTACTCGCTGATGTGTATTCAACAAACTTGTATAAACAATCATACATTATAAAGTTGCTAGGTTGCCTAGCAACTCCTATTGCTCGCTCAATATATCATTCGTCCTACATTAAAATTCACATCCGTGTCAGTTGTTCATTTTGATCCAACAAACCAGGTTGACTTGCAGTAGAGAACACTACAGTCACAAAAATAAAAACAGTTATTCTTCTAATTAAACAACAGAAAAAACAAGAGTAAAAAAATCCTTGCTGGAAATAAATTGCACATAAACTGCAACTACCACTTCCTATGATTTTTGAAAATTTTTGAGCAGTAAAGTTCACAAACAGACTGTACACACGTGAGTAGTGAGATTAAATCAATTTATTATACGGTATTCAAGTATAAACTAGACGATACAACAATAAATAAATATTTAAAAGGTTACGTAAATTAACATATACATTTTATTTAATACGCAGGAGTTGAAGCGGCTGATGTTGTCGACGGTTCGCTCGTAGTTGTGGGTGGTCTTTTAATAACACAACATTTCCTATCTGCAATATTGTTAGACTGGAGTAAAATTGGTGTGAGTAGGTACGGTACGGAGCAGCACACAAACTGTCCTTTTCTGCAGTCTGAATCCGAAGTGCAGTTGGTGCAGGAGAAGATGGACACGATATCGAGACGTTGGGCGCATTCTATTAATTAATAATATAGATTAGAAGACTTGTACTAGCAACAGAATGATTCATTGCTTACGATCTTCCTGACTGGCCTTCTCAATTGCTCGAGGTTGAGTGGTTGTTGTGGTCTGGATTCTTGGCGTAGTTCGCTTCAGTTTCATTCTTTTAGTTGGTTGTGGGATCGGTGCGGCTGGCGCTTGAGTGATGGGAGGCAGAGTAACAATCTCCGGTTGCGGTTGCGGTTGTTCTTCGATCTCATCATCCATTTCTAGTACCTGTGCTCCGGTATCGCCATATTCTTGGCCAACGACCAACAAAAACAAGCCTAAGAGATATATAAATGCTACGCTTCCTTTCATAATGTTTGCAACAAGTGCACTGACGAAAGTTTAATCAAAACATTCACTTTTTATATATGCATCCTCCTCGTAATATTGTGACCTGCCTGGGTCATCTCGTTATCATATTAACTAGTTTCAGGTGCGTTTGCTGAAGGTCACGCTTGTAAGTGAGGTCGAGTCGTGAAAATATGATTATGTCTGGAAAAAAATGTCCTGGAGGTTATTTTTTTTTATTAAAAAAAAGTATTTTTACTTAATTTGTTTTTGTTTGTAAATTTTTGCTATTGAAATTGTCAAATTGATAAATCGAGTTTCAATTAAACTTTTGCTAAAACATGGATGAAATTGTTTGTTAAAATTGTAAATAATTTTTTCTCCAAATGAGTTGAAAATTGAAGAAAAAAATATTTTTTTTTAGGTTATAAAGTTTTGAACACGTGATTCTGAGATGTTTAACTACCAGTGCATCCATCTTTTTAACCAAATTTCTTCCGTCATAAGGCCATTCCTCTTTTTAGATACTTGTGGGCAGTCTGGGTCAGGTCTGAAGGTCATGCCCGATTAGTTATAGACGAAATTTGTTGTTAATAAAAATTGTGTTGCTATGGGAACACTTAATGATCATCTCTTCCTGTCAATAACGTGTTTATTGAAGAGCATACAAGCACTAGTGCAAAATACACAAACAACAAGTTTCATTCAGCTTGGTAATGGGCAATGGAATTTTTTTCCCTTTTCGTCAATTATTTTTCTTCTCTTTTACTCATTTTTGAATTTCATTCTTTTTATCGGGTTCGTCTTCGCTCGCCAAATTCTCCTCCGTACTCAACTGTTTAGCCGTGAGTCGTTCAAACACCGAATTGTCACAAAGCAAACTGAAAAATAACCAAAATTTAATTTTTTAAATCTGAAATTAAATTTTTTTTTTTAAAAAAAATTCTTACGCATTCATTTGAGTATAAAGCGGGACAAGCACGAGTGTATCTATTAGAGCCAACTCTTTCATAGTGTTAGTGAAAGGACGACGCCGCCATTGAGCAGGATCGGCTTTCAATTCACGTTGCAAAATCTCCGTCACGGAATTTTTCAACACTCCATACTCAGCGCATATGTCATCCAGAGATATATCGTCCACTTGATCGTTCCGTTGCCCGTCGCGTTGAGATTTGATCACCGAATCAGCCACTTGGGTGTCAAATACATTAACTAAACGCAAATTGAATTGCATTTCCAAGTGGGTATTTGCTTCGCGACACCCATGAATCACCTAAAGTGTTCAATAACACACAGTGAAAAGATGTAAACTCGCAATCTTAAACTTTGAATTACCTTAATGATTTCTGTGGAGGTTAAAAGAGCAGAAACGTGATGAATCCCTCTCATTTTTACCGCATCAAAAATGTGAACAACACCTCTTCCTTTTTCATTATCCCATGCACCGATCTATGAATATAAACTTATTTTTCCATTTTTTTTACACCCCCCGTGTTTTTTCTTACCAATACGATGCTCACACGTGAGTTGAAGGTTCGTATGCCCAAACCCACGATGTTATTGCAATTTGATGTAATTTCCTCCACAGTTTTTTCCACCGTTTTTGCATCGTCAACAACATTGTAATTCCATCTGGATTGGACTGCGGCATTCATCTGGCAGTATAAAGTAACAGTCAGTCAGGTTACAAAATGCACAAGGTAAAGAATTGTTTAAAGAAAGATAATACGCTACATTTTCATTCAGTTTGGTTTAACTTGCAGCTGAGGTGTTGACTGACCAACTGTTGCAGGGTTGTGCAGCGATCAATAAATGGTTTGTTTGTTTCATCGTATGGTTTCCTGCGTCGGTTAATGCCACAAGAAGTGCACCTATAACATCACTTGTGACATTAAATCAATAATTTCTAATGGCAAATATATCAAGTAAGTAAGTAACAGCTGAAAATATGAGTGGATTATTATTAAAAATCGGTAAGCAATCGATCAAAGTCAACAACAAGCTTTGCAGGCAGTATTTTCTAATATTTTACTTAATTTGATAACACTTTTTCTTGATTTTATTATTTGTTTTTGAGATTTTAACAAGATGAAAGATCATACATTTGGTGTAAATTCAAATTGAAATGTTATTTTTTTGTATTTATTGGCTTTAGTTTTAATTAAACTTAAGTAGTTAGGATTTATTTACTTATTTAAAACTCCCGCCATCTTGAATTTACAATATCACCGCTAGGTTTAAATGACGTCATAAAAATGGCAACTCTCAGCAACAGCCATGAGAACCCGAGTTCTACCGAAATTCCAGGCAAACCTCAAGAATTTACTTCTGTACCGCCAACACCATCGCCAGAATCGAATACGCAGCAGACGCCAACGACTTTCGGTTACCATTTATTCCCGGAGAGAACAGGCGAGAAATACAAACCCACATGGATGAGCAAAATATTCAAAGGCGAAGGAAAAGAAGAAATCGAGAGAATAAAATGCGAGCAAAAAGTTGTCGAATGTACTCGAAAAAGTAATGTCTAATAATGGGGCAACAGACGTAACAAAAGCAACAATTAAAACAAAAATTTCATCCTTTAAAGGTCCATTGGTTAAATTAATGATGAGCGCCTTAGCGAGTTGCGATTGGTAAGAATATTAATATTAAAAGTTTGTCGGGAAAAAAGTTTAATTAAATAAAAATTATTTTTTCCTAGCGCGATAAAACTCGACAGACACGTGGCGTGCGAAGTTTGCAGTCCGACTGTAAGCGGTGGATACGATCCTGAGAAAAATCAAGTATTGAATTGATTAATTTATTGGATTGAATTAATTTTTATTGAATATTTGTTTCGGTTATTTCAGATTGTAGTGTGCCAAAATGTCACCAGGCATTACGACGCAGTCCAAGGTGTTTTGGCGCATGAATTAGTTCATATGTTTGATTATTGTCGAGCCAAGCTTGATTTTCAAAACATTCATCACTTAGCATGCTCTGAGGCATGATTTAGTTGATTTAGTTCGATGAGATTTTGTTGTTTAATCCGTTTGTAAATGATTTTTAGATCCGTGCGGCTAATTTGGTTCACTGTTCGTATCTGAGTGCGGTTGCGGATGGGACTGCGTCGCCTTTTAATATCGCTAAACAGCACAGGGTGGGTTTTGAATCTTAGAAATTTCAAGAAAGAAAAATTGAAAGAAAAAATATATTTTTTTTTAGGAATGTGTCAAACATAAGGCAATTTTGTCTGTGTTAGCAGTTCGTTCTGTGTCGAAGGAAGAAGCTACACAAGCGGTGGAAAGTGTGTTTGAGAAGTGTTATAACGACTTGGAACCAATTGGGAGACGAATAAGGAGAAATTCGAACGATATGGAAAGAGCGTATCAGGAACGTTATCATTATGGATATGGAGATTAAATTATTTATTAAACTAGTTTTGTAATGTTGCGCAATTTGTTTTGCAAGTGTAACGATTTATTGCGAGTCGATACGGGTATTAAAAGACACCCTGCCGAAACGTAAATTATAAACTACGTTTCTTTTTTTTAATGTTGTGATGATGATGACGTGATAATTTCACGGAATTGCTCAGGGAATTGCTACTTGGCGAACAAGCGCACGTCTAGAGTTTGTCACGCTTCTGACATGTTGGTTTTGGCGATTGCACACGAAGTCGGACAATAATTAGTTAAACTGGAGTTAAAATGAAGAAATTAATTGACGAGGGCAATGGAGAAACTATTTTTGAATTGGTGCGGGAGAATGTAAGTGATTAATTGTAGAATAGAAGTACTAAACATTTGCTAATTGACATTTATAATTACAGATAGTTCGAAAAATGGACTTCAGTCTGATGAAATCGAAGCGTCAGTTGCTACGTTACGGAGCCGCAAGAATGACAGGAATAATTGCCGAGTTTTTAGTGCGAAAAGAAGCTGACGAAAACGATTTTATGGAAATTATGTGCAAATTTGAATTAATACTGTAAATACTCGAATAGAATGTGGGTGTTCTGTTGATAAAACCTTAATTTCCTCTACATTTGTTTAAAATTAATTTAGACATTTATTTTAATCGTTTTGATCAATTTAGACATAGAATTTCGTGATTTTGGTTAATTTAGACATTAAATTCAGTTGTTTTGGTTCATTGGAATGGATATTCCTCGTTTTATTAGAGCAAATTTTTTGTAGTTGCATTAGCAGCTCAGTGAGCTACGCAGCATCATGTGTTCGAAAATAAATATCCCGTGAAATTGTATTTAATCAAGTGGATTGACTGAGTCAATTTGTGTTTTGGGTTTTAAATCATATTGAGGCTTCCGTCAGTTTATTACGCATTTTAAAGATGCACTCTAAAGTTGCGTTGCTTAGCAACTCTTGAGATTTCTTTGTTTATGATTTTTATCATCAGGTGACAGCACGCACAAATTTGAGGTTTATTCTTGAAGTTTCTGTGATTTTTGATTGGTTATTCAGATGAGGTTACGAGGCGTTTGCTATTTTGCATCTTTCATCTTTATTTTTTCGCTTAGATTTTTATCAGTTTTTATTCCGGCTTGGAGGCGAAGCTCACGACATTTTGAGGTGAGTGTATTTGAAATTTTACTTTTTAGCTTTAATTTAGCGGTTTTTAAATTCGTTTTTCTTGGGGAATTAATTATTAGACGTTTTGCCCTTCTATATTTTAGTTATTTGTACGGTTAATTATATTTTTGGATAGTGTTTTATATCGCTAAGGCGAGAGCATATTTCATTAGTTTTCTTTAGTCTTATTTCATTAATTTTCCTTAGTCTTATTTTATTAATTTTCCTTAGTCTTATTTAATTAGTTTTCCTTAGTCTTATTTAATTAGTTTTCCTTAGTCTTATTTAATTAGTTTTCCTTAGTTTAATTTAATATTTTCTGATAATATAATAAAATTTTATTCTCATTTTACGGTAATTTATTAATACTTTTTATCGTTATTTTGCATTTCAGAAACAAACGAATTCCAGAAGGAGTAGAGGAATTTCAATGAGCGGTAGACACGAATTTCTACATTTTACTAATTACTCCGTACTATTTTTGTATAATTATTTTTATTTTTGCAATTTTTATGTATTTTGGTTATTTTTATTTGATAATTTTTTACTTCCTTTAGGTTAATAAATTCTAACATCATCGTGGGGCATTTTTGGGGGCCCAGAGCGTGGCACACTCTGGGTCCCCGTGTGGGTAAAACGGTGGAGTCTCAAGGGGGATGGTTACCCGAGATAATCCTTTAAATGGTCCGTTATAACCCGGTTGAATGTTTTGTTTGCCATTTATTTTCCTTTTAAGGAAAAATTTGAATAATTTTTATGTAAAGTGTATATTTTTAATAAAGTTTTATTTTCTATAAGCTATGTCATTTCTTCAAAAAATTTACTAAGTCCAAATATCAAAAAGGCGAATCTATGCCAAATTTTTATAGGTTTGGACTTAGAATAAAAAAGGGGATGGTGGGTGGGTATACAGATTCCCCATTTTATGTTTTAATATTTAAATAATAAAAAATAGAAACGTTTAAAAAACAAATTTTATTCAAGAAATAATGTATAAATTATTAATTTTGTGAAATTTTTATCTCAAAATTGCACAAAATTAATAATTATACACAACACTACAAAAATTTATTGTACAAAAAATAAAAACGAATTTCAAAAATATGCTCAGCTGTACAACCTAATTTTGAAAATAAAAATCACAAATATTAAATAACCACACTAAAGTATATTCGTGTTGTCCCTGTAGCCGTCCGTTGATGTAGAAATTCATTCACTGAACCTAAAATGAAAAAAGTTCAAAATAAATAAACACTAAAAAAAAAAAATTATAAATTTAAACTGAAAATTATTCGTTAGTTTCTTAAATATTATTAAAGTTAAAACGCTTTAAATTAAATCGCTAACTAGACAACTAAAACAACTACTAAACGAAAAGTACTACTAAATAACATTGCCTAAATAGTTGAAGTGAAATCATAATTTAAATCTAAACGTTCAGTAATACTTAGCTAAATTAAACTTCTAAGAAACAATAGACAGAAAACAAAACGCTAAGAACTATAAAAAAGCCTAAATACAAATAAAAGTGTGACAAAGAGACCACACACTCACCTCATTTCGATGCGTCTTTCCACCTCTGAGTCGAGGACACAACTGAGCCAAACCAGTGAAAAGTGAAAAATGCAAAATAGAAAAAGAAACGTTGATTCATTTGCATATCCAATCAACTAATAACATGGAAACTTCTAGAAAATATGGACGGGAAATACGTCATCTTCCTGCTGGCACAGACCCTATTGGAGGAATAAAATTTTAACAAAAATAATACGGAGTAATAATTAATGACGTGACTGTGAAAATTTATTTGGACAAAAAATAAAAAAAATCAATGTAAGGAATATATCCATTTATACTGGTATGTTTACTTTAAAAAAAAAAAAAAATTAAAACATAATTGATTAAATTAATAAGCTTATGAGAAACGATACGGGAAACGATTAAATAGACTGCGTGAAATAACTAATACACCACTTATCCGAAATTGTACAGTTTTTTTTATGAATTTCAATAAGAATAAATAAAAACAATATTATAAAAAGAAAAGCTTTTTTAATTTTCATATTTTTATACATCGTACGATTATAAACCACTGAAATCAAATCGCATCAACGCAAACTGCATTTAGTTTTTGGATATAGTTTAAATAAGGCGGTTTGCCGCACACAAGTAATATCGTAAAAACCTTTTTCTCTCCCATTTTTCATCACATATTTCATTCGGAGTCCGAGCAGAGAAATTCCGATTCAAAATCCGAATCCTAGAAGTCATCAAAATCAGAATTCAGTTCTGAATCAGCATCAATTTCATTTTCCTCTGCTCATGTTACATTATATTAGTTCTGAAAAAAGTGTAGTTGACATTACTAGTACCTATATCAAATTCTGTGCAAATGTTAGTGATCGACTTCTGTGCATTGGAATACATGCAGCGAAGCGCATTCAATTTAAACGAATAACTTAATTACTTAACTTACGTTATGTTATGTCCAAACCAACATCTATTCACATTCGAAGATTATCAAATGTCGGCAAATGCATTGAATTTCCATCCTGTAAATAAAACTATTTTGAGAAATCTTTTCAATTTGAAAAGAAGTAAATTACCGTAGAACTTCTGAAACTCACATTTTGTCAACTCAGGTTATAAAAAAATTGTGCACGGAAAATAGGTAGGTTAACTGCTATAAAGTAAAATTTAAGCAGTCTGTAATTGATTAAATTAAAATAAGAAACGACTACGATTTACTATTGCAAAATGATTACAACACAACAAAAATGAAACGATTACTCACGATCACGACCAGTCGATCACAAATTGTTTACGATACAGCACGACACTAAACCTATTACGATGCAAAAGCCGTAAACTGTAAGGGTGTACTATATGTAGTATCGCTTACAATTACCGTACCGGTACCGGTACTTTTTAGCCCAGTTACATTCGGGTGCGCTTTGAAAACGTTTATTTCGTCCTCGATTTATCGCCCACGTGCGAAACCTGTTTAGTCTGAACTGTAGATTAAAATAACGTATACGATTTGAAGTTTGAGTGCTGAGTTGAGATTTCACTGTAGATTCAATAAACGTATCCGAAATTATCGCTCCCCCGGGGTGTCCCTCCTTGTAGGCTTCGGCTGTTGAGGGGCACCCCTCCTTCTTGGAAATAAACAATATATTAATAATAAAACTAGTTGAAACTATGCAAATTCACAAAATGCATCCGAACTCATCGCCCTGTGTGCGAAACTTGTTCAAACTACACTGCAAATCTACAAAATGTATCCGAATTTATCGCACACCATGTAAAACATGTTGAAATTCCACTGAAAAACTCACAAAATGTATCCGAATTTATCGCACACCATGCGAAACATGTTGAAATTTCACTGAAAAACCAATAAACGAATCCGAATTTATCGCCCACCATGCAATACTTTTGAAACTACACTGCAAATCTACAAAATGTATCCGAATTTATCGCACACCGTGCAAAACATGTCTAAATTCCACTGAAAAACCCACAAAATGAATCCGAATTTATTGCACACTATGTAAAACATGTTGAAATTCCACTGAAAAACTCGCACACCGTACAAAACTATCTAAACCTCTACTGCACTTGTAGATTTAATAAATGTATCCGAATTCATCGCACACGACCAAAACTAGCTTCAACCCGTACAATAAAGCATCCAAATAAAAATCCTAATTTATCGCAAATCGTGTAAAACTTGTTGAAACTTGTATCCGCAGAAATACATGCTGAAACTGCACTGAATACCTTAAAATGTCATCCGAATTCATCGCCCGCGCACAAACACAAGCTGAAACTGCTCCGTAAAACGCATCCGAATTCATCGCTCGAGCACAAATACAAGCTGAAACTGCTCCGTAAATAGTCATCTGAATTCATCGCCCACGCACAAATACAAGCTGACACTGGTCTGTGAGATTTAAAAACTCATCCGAATTCATCGCCCGCGCACAAACACAAGCTGAAACTGCTCCGTAAAACGCATCCGAATTCATCGCTCGAGCACAAATACAAGCTGAAACTGCTCCGTAAATAGTCATCTGAATTCATCGCCCACGCACAAATACAAGCTGACACTGGTCTGTGAGATTTAAAAACTCATCCGGAATTATCGCCAACGCACAAATACAAGCTGAAACTGGTCTGTGAGATTTAAAAACTCATCCGGAATTATCGCCAACGCACAAATACAAGCTAATATTGCATTGTATATGTAAAAACTCATCCGAATTTATCGCCCACGAACAAATACAAGCTGAAACTGCTCTGTAGACGTGAAAACTCATCCGAATTTATTGCCCATGCACAAAACATGTTGAAACTGACCTGCGAGTCAAATAAACGTACCGGTATCCGAATTTATAACCCACTGTGCAAAGCTTGTTGAAACTAAACTGTAAAATATATCGCACATGATCAAAACTGGCTTTAATCTGCACAATAAATCTAAAAAACGTATTCGAACGTATCGCAAGCGTGCCAAACCTGTTGAAACTGAACTGTGTGTAAATATAACAATACCGTATTGCATTCCTTCCATGGGCGACAAATCGGGCTTTTCCAAAGCATAATCACCACTCACTTATCAGAGGAATTTTAACTCCTGATTCATTACAACTTAGAAACATAGATGGCGCCACTGTTTTTCATTCACAAACTGTCTCTGGTCACTGCTGCCATCTATAGACGACTGAATGAAACAATACCGTATTGAATGTCTGCTTCGATGAATCCGAATTTATCGCCTACACACAAAACTTGTTTGAAACTGACATGTGAGTCAAATAAACGTGCATGAAACAATACTGTATTGCATTGCTTCCATAAATCGGTCCTTTCCAAAGGATAATCACCATCAAGAGAGATTTTAACTCCCGATTCATTTCAACCTAGAAACATAGATGGCGCCAGCGTTTCCAATTTCAAACTGCCTCTGGTCGCTGTCGCCTTCTTCTAGACACAACCGTATTGAATACCACTCAGATCGCTTCATCATCTAACTCGGGCGATCTAACGTCAAATTATCCATATTTCCAACGTAATAAAATTTAAAATGGAATTAAAACAAATGGAACAATAAATATGCTTTATTAACAACAATTTCAATATTTTTAATATCGCACAGAATAATGTAATATATCTCGCAATCCCAAGCGATGGCTTCACTGCACGGCAACCAAATCCTCCGTCTTTAGTTTCCACACGACGACCGCCGCACATAATGCGAGAATTTGTGTGCTGCACTTTTTATATCAACCCATAGTGTAGCCAATTCAAATTTCCTCACAAATCTAATAATGCTTGTTTTCAAAATTCAAATTTTCCAATAAGAATAGCACAAATAAACAAAGTGCCGCTCACAATTTGCCACAAATTTTTGTCAAACATTTTAAATTAAACCTAAACTTACCATTCAAAACAAGTGTTAACACAGTGAAAAATTAAGAAAAGAAAAGAAAACAACTATACCGTGCCCTCCTCAACCCCCTGCGAACTTCATCGTATCAGCTGCCCCAAAGATTAGAAATGTACATACTCAAAAAATCTCAACACGGTAACATATTGAAACAGAATTTTTAATATTTTTAATATACTTTTTAATATTTTTACTGTAAAATTAAACTGATGCATTAAGCAATGAATTAATTCAACTCAATGAGTTTCTGTTTTCCAATGCTTTTATTAATTTTGACACTACCATCATCACAAGTAATTCCACTATTGCAAGTCTGCGGGAATAAACATCAGTTCACTTATTGTAAAGAATTTGGTCTGAAAAAGGGAGTGAATCGAGAATTAGATATTTTTAACTTTATCCTCTACATTTTTTTTAAAAATACGAAATAATTTGGTACATTTTCAGCTAATTGGGCTTTACGTACGGTAAATTCCAAATGTGATATTTTCATTTATCTAGAATGCAATGTGAATATCCATTACGTGCCCACAATTCTTTTCTTCAAATATTCCTAATGAATGTAGTCTAACATTAAGCCAGAAAGGTAAAATAGGTTAATTTTTTAAATTTTAATACTTAATGAGCAGGTCTGTGCACGGGAGATCTTACGTAGTCAATATCCACATTTCATCGTTTTAAAATTTACAACATAACAAAAAAAAAATGTCATAATTTTCTGCTTTGTTAACAATAATTTATCCACCGATTTTGCAATCGTGACGCTCGCCGACTGATAACCAGTTCATGTTTCAATCTGGTGGATCTGCAACCTGCAACTAACCAATATGATTCTTCTTTCTGTTTGTACTTCTGGTGAAATTCCGACAACAATTTGATGATTATTTTCAAACACATTATATACACTTGAAATCCTTTCAATATTTCACAGAATAAATAAATAAATAAATAAATAAATAAATAAATAAATAAATAAATAAATAAATAAATAAATAAATAAAAATACATTGAAATACATACCTTGTAATTCTCCCAAACTATGGATACAATACAGCAACCTAATCCTCCTTTAGTTGATAACGGATGAAAGCAAATTTTATCGAAAATATGATTATGTAACATGTATACATGTATAAATCTGTTTTTATTCTTCATTCATTTTTCTTGTTTTTATTCTTTATTTTTTTGTTGTTTTTATTCTTAGTTTAACCATATTGCCTCTTTTTTGCAATCTGTGGGAACAATTTTAACAAGGATCCAACCTTGCATTAACATTACCGACTGGGAAAACATAAAAAAAACCCAGCTGAGGTTGGTGGCAAATTATCTTGCCATATCAAACAACAGAAACAGTTTAAAACGAAAATTACACAATGAATTTAAATACAATAAACAAAAAGTAAATGCTTCACTGACGACCAACATTTTCGCTGCTCAATGTAGGCTGACGACCAACATCCATTGTCCAAAATCCCTTGCAAATCCAAACAAACGATCCAACTTGAATGACATCTTGATCCACGTATTGAAGGTTTATTCAGGTACACCATTCCCCACGAACTCCTCGCAGCGCAACGCAACAAAGCTGTACAAACTCTCCAGCAGAGAACAACCAAAGGATGCATCGCGTCCAAAGCACCCTGTAGCACTGTAGCGAGCCTTCAACTGGACACACTGCTAAAAGAGCCTGCACTACCCTAACCATGACTCCCCGTAAACATGAACAGAGACCAGATGAAACATGTTTACTTCCTAAGAGAGCCTTGATGAATCCGCGCAGCGCACTGACAAATCAATATTATAATCCGTTCTCTTTCCTCGGCATAATGGTCACTCTGGGCTTCATAACCTATGCGTGATTGTCACCTTTCTTTGAACCACTTTGCCCATTGGTCAAATGATAGCAGAGAAACAGGGTTCTCCAGCTATGCAAGCGCCAATTCATGAAAATCACTCACCAGTTGGCTGTCGATAGCAGTAGTGCTACAGATATAAGAGGTACCCTGGTAGGACCTCGTCTATTTTTGCCTTGTACATTGTGTGTGGTCACTTTTACCCGGTGGGCCATTGAAACGGGATTAACCAGTTGCCAACTGAGAAAAAGGATTATTCCTTGCTTTGCCAGTAACTATTCCTAGCCTTAAATTCGGAGTTCTGCAGATTCATTCATGCAGATTACATTCAATTGCTGTCTGGAAAGAAAGAAAAAATAATTAATAACCAACAAATAAAACATTAATTAACACAAATTACCTGATGAATAAACCTGCAATTCGCCACGAACTCCTCCCATCCAACGCAACAAAGCTGTACAAACTCTCCAGCAGAGAACAACCAAAGAATGCATCGCGTCCAAAGCACCCTGTAGCACTGTAGCGAGCCTTCAACTGGACACACTGCTAAAAGAGCCTGCACTACCCTAACCATGACTCCCCGTAAACATGAACAGAGACCAGATGAAACATGTTTACTTCCTAAGAGAGCCTTGATGAATCCGCGCAGCGCACTGACAAATCAATATTATAATCCGTTCTCTTTCCTCGGCATAATGGTCACTCTGGGCTTCATAACCTATGCGTGATTGTCACCTTTCTTTGAACCACTTTGCCCATTGGTCAAATGATAGCAGAGAAACAGGGTTCTCCAGCTATGCAAGCGCCAATTCATGAAAATCACTCACCAGTTGGCTGTCGATAGCAGTAGTGCTACAGATATAAGAGGTACCCTGGTAGGACCTCGTCTATTTTTGCCTTGTACATTGTGTGTGGTCACTTTTACCCGGTGGGCCATTGAAACGGGATTAACCAGTTGCCAACTGAGAAAAAGGATTATTCCTTGCTTTGCCAGTAACTATTCCTAGCCTTAAATTCGGAGTTCTGCAGATTCATTCATGCAGATTACATTCAATTGCTGTCTGGAAAGAAAGAAAAAATAATTAATAACCAACAAATAAAACATTAATTAACACAAATTACCTGATGAATAAACCTGCAATTCGCCACGAACTCCTCCCATCCAACGCAACAAAGCTGTACAAACTCTCCAGCAGAGAACAACCAAAGAATGCATCGCGTCCAAAGCACCCTGTAGCACTGTAGCGAGCCTTCAACTGGACACACTGCTAAAAGAGCCTGCACTACCCTAACCATGACTCCCCGTAAACATGAACAGAGACCAGATGAAACATGTTTACTTCCTAAGAGAGCCTTGATGAATCCGCGCAGCGCACTGACAAATCAATATTATAATCCGTTCTCTTTCCTCGGCATAATGGTCACTCTGGGCTTCATAACCTATGCGTGATTGTCACCTTTCTTTGAACCACTTTGCCCATTGGTCAAATGATAGCAGAGAAACAGGGTTCTCCAGCTATGCAAGCGCCAATTCATGAAAATCACTCACCAGTTGGCTGTCGATAGCAGTAGTGCTACAGATATAAGAGGTACCCTGGTAGGACCTCGTCTATTTTTGCCTTGTACATTGTGTGTGGTCACTTTTACCCGGTGGGCCATTGAAACGGGATTAACCAGTTGCCAACTGAGAAAAAGGATTATTCCTTGCTTTGCCAGTAACTATTCCTAGCCTTAAATTCGGAGTTCTGCAGATTCATTCATGCAGATTACATTCAATTGCTGTCTGGAAAGAAAGAAAAAATAATTAATAACCAACAAATAAAACATTAATTAACACAAATTACCTGATGAATAAACCTGCAATTCGCCACGAACTCCTCCCATCCAACGCAACAAAGCTGTACAAACTCTCCAGCAGAGAACAACCAAAGAATGCATCGCGTCCAAAGCACCCTGTAGCACTGTAGCGAGCCTTCAACTGGACACACTGCTAAAAGAGCCTGCACTACCCTAACCATGACTCCCCGTAAACATGAACAGAGACCAGATGAAACATGTTTACTTCCTAAGAGAGCCTTGATGAATCCGCGCAGCGCACTGACAAATCAATATTATAATCCGTTCTCTTTCCTCGGCATAATGGTCACTCTGGGCTTCATAACCTATGCGTGATTGTCACCTTTCTTTGAACCACTTTGCCCATTGGTCAAATGATAGCAGAGAAACAGGGTTCTCCAGCTATGCAAGCGCCAATTCATGAAAATCACTCACCAGTTGGCTGTCGATAGCAGTAGTGCTACAGATATAAGAGGTACCCTGGTAGGACCTCGTCTATTTTTGCCTTGTACATTGTGTGTGGTCACTTTTACCCGGTGGGCCATTGAAACGGGATTAACCAGTTGCCAACTGAGAAAAAGGATTATTCCTTGCTTTGCCAGTAACTATTCCTAGCCTTAAATTCGGAGTTCTGCAGATTCATTCATGCAGATTACATTCAATTGCTGTCTGGAAAGAAAGAAAAAATAATTAATAACCAACAAATAAAACATTAATTAACACAAATTACCTGATGAATAAACCTGCAATTCGCCACGAACTCCTCCCATCCAACGCAACAAAGCTGTACAAACTCTCCAGCAGAGAACAACCAAAGAATGCATCGCGTCCAAAGCACCCTGTAGCACTGTAGCGAGCCTTCAACTGGACACACTGCTAAAAGAGCCTGCACTACCCTAACCATGACTCCCCGTAAACATGAACAGAGACCAGATGAAACATGTTTACTTCCTAAGAGAGCCTTGATGAATCCGCGCAGCGCACTGACAAATCAATATTATAATCCGTTCTCTTTCCTCGGCATAATGGTCACTCTGGGCTTCATAACCTATGCGTGATTGTCACCTTTCTTTGAACCACTTTGCCCATTGGTCAAATGATAGCAGAGAAACAGGGTTCTCCAGCTATGCAAGCGCCAATTCATGAAAATCACTCACCAGTTGGCTGTCGATAGCAGTAGTGCTACAGATATAAGAGGTACCCTGGTAGGACCTCGTCTATTTTTGCCTTGTACATTGTGTGTGGTCACTTTTACCCGGTGGGCCATTGAAACGGGATTAACCAGTTGCCAACTGAGAAAAAGGATTATTCCTTGCTTTGCCAGTAACTATTCCTAGCCTTAAATTCGGAGTTCTGCAGATTCATTCATGCAGATTACATTCAATTGCTGTCTGGAAAGAAAGAAAAAATAATTAATAACCAACAAATAAAACAATAATTAACACAAATTACCTGATGAATAAACCTGCAATTCGCCACGAACTCCTCCCATCCAACGCAACAAAGCTGTACAAACTCTCCAGCAGAGAACAACCAAAGAATGCATCGCGTCCAAAGCACCCTGTAGCACTGTAGCGAGCCTTCAACTGGACACACTGCTAAAAGAGCCTGCACTACCCTAACCATGACTCCCCGTAAACATGAACAGAGACCAGATGAAACATGTTTACTTCCTAAGAGAGCCTTGATGAATCCGCGCAGCGCACTGACAAATCAATATTATAATCCGTTCTCTTTCCTCGGCATAATGGTCACTCTGGGCTTCATAACCTATGCGTGATTGTCACCTTTCTTTGAACCACTTTGCCCATTGGTCAAATGATAGCAGAGAAACAGGGTTCTCCAGCTATGCAAGCGCCAATTCATGAAAATCACTCACCAGTTGGCTGTCGATAGCAGTAGTGCTACAGATATAAGAGGTACCCTGGTAGGACCTCGTCTATTTTTGCCTTGTACATTGTGTGTGGTCACTTTTACCCGGTGGGCCATTGAAACGGGATTAACCAGTTGCCAACTGAGAAAAAGGATTATTCCTTGCTTTGCCAGTAACTATTCCTAGCCTTAAATTCGGAGTTCTGCAGATTCATTCATGCAGATTACATTCAATTGCTGTCTGGAAAGAAAGAAAAAATAATTAATAACCAACAAATAAAACATTAATTAACACAAATTACCTGATGAATAAACCTGCAATTCGCCACGAACTCCTCCCATCCAACGCAACAAAGCTGTACAAACTCTCCAGCAGAGAACAACCAAAGAATGCATCGCGTCCAAAGCACCCTGTAGCACTGTAGCGAGCCTTCAACTGGACACACTGCTAAAAGAGCCTGCACTACCCTAACCATGACTCCCCGTAAACATGAACAGAGACCAGATGAAACATGTTTACTTCCTAAGAGAGCCTTGATGAATCCGCGCAGCGCACTGACAAATCAATATTATAATCCGTTCTCTTTCCTCGGCATAATGGTCACTCTGGGCTTCATAACCTATGCGTGATTGTCACCTTTCTTTGAACCACTTTGCCCATTGGTCAAATGATAGCAGAGAAACAGGGTTCTCCAGCTATGCAAGCGCCAATTCATGAAAATCACTCACCAGTTGGCTGTCGATAGCAGTAGTGCTACAGATATAAGAGGTACCCTGGTAGGACCTCGTCTATTTTTGCCTTGTACATTGTGTGTGGTCACTTTTACCCGGTGGGCCATTGAAACGGGATTAACCAGTTGCCAACTGAGAAAAAGGATTATTCCTTGCTTTGCCAGTAACTATTCCTAGCCTTAAATTCGGAGTTCTGCAGATTCATTCATGCAGATTACATTCAATTGCTGTCTGGAAAGAAAGAAAAAATAATTAATAACCAACAAATAAAACAATAATTAACACAAATTACCTGATGAATAAACCTGCAATTCGCCACGAACTCCTCCCATCCAACGCAACAAAGCTGTACAAACTCTCCAGCAGAGAACAACCAAAGAATGCATCGCGTCCAAAGCACCCTGTAGCACTGTAGCGAGCCTTCAACTGGACACACTGCTAAAAGAGCCTGCACTACCCTAACCATGACTCCCCGTAAACATGAACAGAGACCAGATGAAACATGTTTACTTCCTAAGAGAGCCTTGATGAATCCGCGCAGCGCACTGACAAATCAATATTATAATCCGTTCTCTTTCCTCGGCATAATGGTCACTCTGGGCTTCATAACCTATGCGTGATTGTCACCTTTCTTTGAACCACTTTGCCCATTGGTCAAATGATAGCAGAGAAACAGGGTTCTCCAGCTATGCAAGCGCCAATTCATGAAAATCACTCACCAGTTGGCTGTCGATAGCAGTAGTGCTACAGATATAAGAGGTACCCTGGTAGGACCTCGTCTATTTTTGCCTTGTACATTGTGTGTGGTCACTTTTACCCGGTGGGCCATTGAAACGGGATTAACCAGTTGCCAACTGAGAAAAAGGATTATTCCTTGCTTTGCCAGTAACTATTCCTAGCCTTAAATTCGGAGTTCTGCAGATTCATTCATGCAGATTACATTCAATTGCTGTCTGGAAAGAAAGAAAAAATAATTAATAACCAACAAATAAAACAATAATTAACACAAATTACCTGAATAAACCTTCAATTTCAAACATCTCTCGTACGTTTTCTGCCAGCGCCACTCTCAAACAGGGTACAGCTCATTTTCCATCCTAACTGTATCCACGTCCCGTCTATTTCTTCCGGTTATACGCAATCCAACTAAAGTTCGCGAACCACTATTTTCAATGATTCTTGCAGCGATAAAAATGAATTATTTTTGGGAGAAAAAATGCAATTTTGGGAAGGAAAATTGCATTCTTGGAAAGGAAAATGCATTTAAGGGAGGGAAACATGCTTTTTTGGGTAAGAAACATGCATTCTTGGGAAGAATAATGCATTTTTGGAAAGGAAAATGCAGTTACGGGAGGAAAACATGCATTTTTGGGAGAAAAAAAAATGCATTTTTTGTGCTGTACCGGTATTCGAAGTTTTTTTGCGTGTACCGGTATTCGATGTTTTTGTATTCGAAGTTTTTTGTGTTTACCGCTATTCGAAGTTTTTGTATTCGAAATGTTTGTATTCGAAGTTTTTTTGTATGTACCGGTATTTGAAGGTTTTTGCGTGTACCGGTATTCGAAGTATTTTTGCGTGTACCGGTATTCGAAGTTTTTTTGTATGTACCGGTATTTGAAGGTTTTTGCGTGTACCGGTATTCGAAGTATTTTTGCGTGTACCGGTATTCGAAGTTTTTTTGTATGTACCGGTATTTGAAGGTTTTTGCGTGTACCGGTATTCGAAGTTTTTTTTGCGTGTACCGGTATTCGAAGTTTTTTTTGCGTGTACCGGTATTCGAAGTTTTTTTGCGTGTACCGGTATTCGAAGTTTTTTTTTGCGTGTACCGGTATTCGAAGTTTTTTTGCGTGTACCGGTATTCGAAGTTTTTTTGCGTGTACCGGTATTCGAAGTTTTTTTTGCGTGTACCGGTATTCGAAGTTTTTTTTGCGTATACCGGTATTCGAAGTTGTTTTTGCGTGTACCGGTATTCGAAGTTTTTTTGCGTGTACCGGTATTCGAAGTTTTTTTTTGCGTGTACCGGTATTCGAAGTTTTTTTGCGTGTACCGGTATTCGAAGTTTTTTTGCGTGTACCGGTATTCGAAGTTTTTTTTGCGTGTACCGGTATTCGAAGTTTTTTTGCGTGTACCGGTATTCGAAGTTTTTGTATTCGAAATGTTTGTATTCGAAGTTTTTGGTGTTTTTTCGAAGTTTTTGGTGTTTTTTCGAAGTTTTTGGTGTGTTCAAAAAATATGTTAGGTGTTTTTAAAGTTTTCTATGTTTTTAAAATAAGCTTTTTTAAGGTTTTCATTCGCGCGCTCTTCTTTACCGGGTTCCAGACACAAATCGGTATGCAAACGACTGGAATTTCACTGGAAAAAGAAAAAAAAATGAAATTAATTTATAATGCAATCTGAATACCATTAAGTGCCCAAGTTTTAAAAAAGAAATTCTTAATGATATACCGTACCGCCCCGTTTAAACGCCCGGGTTCATTTAAGCGCCCGCCCCGTTTAAGCGCCTGGCAGTCAGCACCCCGAAAGTTTATAGGCGCCTGGCCCGTATTAACGCCAAATTAATTAATTAATTAATTAACGCCAAATAAGCGCCGGGTCAACGGGTACGTCCTGATAACGTGCAGTACTGTTTCGGTATATAAGGAAGGCCATCAACGTGGAATTGAATCATTTCCTCTGAGAAGTCAGCAAAATGGCTCCAATCAAGAAGAATCATTCGTACGACTTTGCGTTCAAATTGCCGGCAGTGCTGTTTGCGTTAGCAAACAGTGGCGAAGCGGCGGCTAGAAATAATTTTCTTTTTTTTCTGGTTAAGCGCCCGGTTCATTTTAGCACCGGGCCTCAAATAGCCGCCGGGGGCGGCGGCTGAAAAAACCAATTAAACGCCCGGGCGTTTAAACGGGGCGGTACGGTATAACATAATAAATTTATTTTCAAATTTTAGTATTCAGTAAGCACATCTTAATTCATGTTTAATTTTAAAACCGAATTTACCTTCATTTTCTAAGATTTACTTACAAGTGTGACGATCAACAGACTCATCCAACCCCAACCCGCCATTTGTTCAAATTCAGCCATTTGACCATTTGCAATCAGGATTTGTGGTCGCATGGTTTTCGTTTGTCCTACAAACTCTTCATCTTACCGACTTTTATCTGGAACTACAATATTTATAGTCATTCTTCCAAACTAAACAATTACTTAGCCACGGTATAGAAAACCTTTTAATTAATCGCCACTTTACTTTATTATATGTTCCCCGGAACTGGCTTCGCCTTTTCCAAATAACTAATTGCGATCGAGGCTTATTGTCGAGCGTCGTCTGCTAATTACTCACTTCTTACAAGTGCATTCCTTTTTAAAAAAAATTAAATTAAATTAAATAATTTAGCACAAAATTATAATTTTGGACATTTGTCCAGTTCTAAAATTAGCTACCAATGTTGCTGCTGTTGTCCATGTCGTCGTGTCTATCTTCTTTCGGAACCAAGGTTTATAGCTTCATTGATCCACGATGTAGCTTCATTTCATTAGCATGCTGTCTGCAAAGAGAAAAAAATAAAACTAATCAACAAAAACTTTATTAATGATAAAAATATTTGACAAAAATAGTGACTAGCACTGAAAAAGTTTTCATACTCCAATCAACTATTACAATTTAATATTAAACAATTCTGAACTTTTTCCAATCAAGTATGGCTGTGCAGGATTCACTACAAAACAAGGAGCATCTCAAATCATTACATTAATTCGTTGCAAGTAGTTTTACTATAATAAATTTGTTCAATCAAAATTTTTATTTATAATACGGTAAGTGAATTGATGTTTATTCCCAGACTTGCAATAGTGAAATTACTTGTGATGATTGTGAATGTCAAAATTAATAAAAGCATTGTAAAACAGAAACTCTGTGAGTTGAATCAGTCCACTACTTACAAGTTAATGAATCCGTTTGATTTTACAGTAAAAAAAAAATTAAGAGATATTGCTAAAATTTAAAAACTGTGATAATACGTTACTGTTTTAAGATTTTTGAAAAAAAGTATTTTTGTTTTGTCCAATTTTTTATGCAGGAAACATTTATACTGGCATAAATTGACACACTTGTAAATAGCTCTAGGTGCAGTAAATATTTTGAATATTTTTGCAGCGTTTAGCAAATACGTGGTTTTCTAGCTACAGGCTGCACAAAAATGAGAAATTTTTTTTAACCTTTTTATTATCTAGAAAACCACACATTTTCAAAACCCTTCTAAAACATTAAAGATTACTGAACCTAAAACTGTTTAAAAGCGCGTCAACTTATGCAGTAGCAATGTTTATTGCATAAAAAACGAGCAATAAATAAAAGACACTTTTTAAAAATAGATTATGCTTATACCGGGTGGCCCACATAAAAGAGGCCCCATCATATTACATACACACATTTTCGGGCCGCTTTTATGTGGACCACCCGGTATTAAAATATGAGCACAATGTATACGTAATCTTGCTGTATTGGATATATACGAACCAAACTCCTAAAATCGTAACACAATAACGTGTTTTTTAAAATTTTAATTTATGTGTATATATTGAAATACTTTTACTGTAAAATCAAACTGATTCATTAGGCCAGGGGTCGGCAAGTAATTTTAAGTGGGGTCCAGAAAAATTGAAAAATTTTATCAAGGTCCAGAAAAAGACAACAAAATAAAACACAAAAAACACCAAAAAAAAACCAAAAAACCCAAAAAAAACACCAAAAATCACCAAAAAAATATATAATAAAAAATATCTGGCGGTCCAAGTTTCGACCTTCCGCGGTCCGTATCCGAACAGCGGTCCGTATCCGAACAGCGGTCCGCAGGTTGCCGACCGCTGCATTAGGCAGTGGATTGATTCAACTCACTGACAAGTGAGTTTCTGTTTTACAAAGCTTTTATTAATTTTGACATTCACCGTCATCACAAGTAATTTCAAGTGTGTGGGAGCGGGAATAAGAAATTTGGCCTAAAAATAGAAAATCGAGATAATTACTGTAGATGTTTTTTAACTCTATCATTTTGTTTGATATACACTTCCAGCCAGCTAATTGATTTGCATACGGTGTTTTTTTTTTGTTCCATTTGCCTTGGTTCACATATTTACAACTTTTCCCTGGCGTAAATTAATTCCTAATGAAATATTTTCGTTACATCTAGAATGCAGTGTGAATGCGGTAGCCACGACGTGTCCAAATTTTTTTATCTTCATTATTTCCTAATGAATACAGCATTAAGCCAGATATGTGAAATAAATGTCTTTTTAAATTTTAATATTTTATTTTAATATTTAATTTGAGACGGAATGTTTGGCAAATGCATTTGCACTTTAGGCCTAACTGCTGTGATTGAATTCAGCCAGTTTTCACATCACTTTCATTAAAAAATTAAAAATACCCTAAAATATTATTAAATTTGAAAAATATCTTACCAACATGTATATTGAACATTAAACTGAATTTCCCACCTCTAAATCATTGCATGGCCCAAGATTCATTTCGAAAAATACCGACCAACGATTACTGCAACTATAGGCCGTCACACGTCGTTACATCACCCTCCTCTTCTTCCCAGTTCCCACAATGCAATCTGATTCTTAGTTATCGTAGCTGTGATTGGCTTAGAACCGAGCCATTTACTGCGCATGTGCGATGAAGATATTTATCTTGATATTTATCTTGATATTTATCTTGATATTTATCTTGATACTTATCTTGATATTTAGCTTGCTATTATTACACAAATATACCGAATGTGCCAATGAAGCCCAAGCCCAACTATACCAATTATTTCATTTCAGCCATTTTTAACAGTCTTAAAAATTAAAAATACCGCTGATTCCTTAAATCTTTCCTAAATATTGTTACATTTGAAAAATGTACTTACCAATGTATATTTTGAACATGAAGAAGATTCATTTCCCATCTGGATGTGGTATAACTGTTGAGTGGACTGAGGACTAAATTGCTGATAATGGCGCCTGCTTTCTGTTCAAAATAAAAATAAAAATATTCAGTTCTAAATAACAGTTTTGGAAAATTTATACTCAGAGTACAAATACTTCAAAATGAGTAAACTGTATTTCCCACCTCGAAATTATTGGATGGCTGAAGATTAATTCCAAATATACCGACCAATGGTTGCTGCTGTCGTAGGCAACCGTCACATCTACTGTCCTTCTTCCCACAATGCAATCTGAAGCTTACTTTTGAGCTACTTTTCGGTTTTATGGGTTTTGTAGTTTACCACTAGATGGCGAACAAGCGCACGTCTAGCGTTTGTCACGCTTCTGCAATGTTGATTTTGGTGATTGCACACGAAGTCGGACAATAATTAGTTAAACTGGTTCCTAAATCGGAAGTGATGTCATTTTTGGTGCAACGTTAGTGCTCTCCGCTGCAGGAAGTGAACATATGGTTTGACGATAAGTAAATTCCGGTAGATACAATGCAATAAACCATTGAAATTGCATCAGTTAAATAACGTAATGTGAGGCAATAAGTTAATCTGTATAAATAGGCGATCGGGCCACAAATTTCAGATAATTTTCTTCCGAGTACAACAGTGATGTAATTGTGACATGACGTCCCAAATTTAATTTGGCACCCGGTCTCTGGAGTGCTTGTTTTGTGATGCTTTTTGGAAACAATTCAAATATGTTGTCAAATTTGGAGAAAATTGTTTGGAATTGTGTTCATTTAACATGATAAAGTGGTAACGATTAACTTGTCCTGATTTATACAATTTTTAAATTTAATTTTTTTTTTAATTTTTTTTTTTTGATTTTAAGTGCTAAAATATTTTAGTGTTAATAATCGTGTTTAATTTAATTTGCAGACAAAATTTCCGGAATGTAAAGCAATAGAAACTCAAATGTTTCATTAAAAAAACAAAATTATAAAAATCGGCAAAACTTTTTTTTAGAAAACGAAAAACAAACAATTTTTTTATATAAAATTTTCATATTTTGTTTTAAACTTTGGTCATCAAATTTAAATTATGTCTGCTTTACTGGATCAAACTTCAACGAAGGTGGAATCAACTGCGAATTTATTCGCGATGGAAGTTGATCTGCCATTTGCGCTAAATGGAGAAACAGATTTTCTATCAATCCATTCGAAATTGGCACTGGTGAGTCCGAACGAGGAACAATTCGAGCTGCTTTTTAACAAAATGAAGAAGTTAATTGACGAGGGCAATGGAGAAACTATTTTTGAAATTGGTGCGGGAGAAGGTAAGTGATTAATTGTATAATTATAATAGAAGACCTAAACATCTGCTAATTGACATTTATAATTACAGATAGTTCGGAAAATGGACTTCAGTCTGATGAAATCGAAGCGTCAGTTGCTACGTTACGGAGCATGGCTTCAACGATTCCTGCAGATTGCGTTTTGTTAAGGCAGCGCAAGAATGACAAAGGAATAATCGCCGAGTTTTTAGTGCGAAAACAAGCTGACGAAAACGATTTTATGGAAATTAGGTGCAAATTTGAACCGTAAATACTCTAATAGAATGCGGGTGTTCTGTTGATAAAACCTTAATTTCCTCTTCATTTGTTTAGAATAAATTTAGACATTTATTTTAATAGTTTTGATCAATTTAGACATTTTATTTTAGTCTTTTTGATCAATTTAGACATTAATTTAGTCGTTTTGATTAATTTAGACATTAATTTAGTCGTTTTGATTAATTTAGACATTCATTTTAGTCCTTTTGGTTAATTTAGACATGAAATTAAGTTGTTTTGGTTTATTGGAATGGATATCCCACGTTTTATTAGAGCAAATTTTTGAAGGAAATAAATTATTCAAATTCTATTTTCGTGAATTAATTTAATAGAGTGGCCGTAGTTGGGAATGTAGATGCGGGAAAAAGCACGTTACTGGGTGTGTTAACCCACAGTGAATTAGACAACGGTAGAGGCTTTGCACGACAGAAATTGTTTCGGCATAAACATGAAATGGAGTCTGGACGAACAAGCAGTGTTGGGAATGATATTTTAGGATTCGACAGCAAGGGCAATATAGTAAACAAACCCGATGCTCATGCGGGAGGCCTTGATTGGGTGAAAATTTGTGAGGCAGCATCAAAAGTACGAAGTATTAATTTTTTTTTTACAATTAATTATGATTCTAATGGAAGTTTTAATTAGATTATTACGTTTATTGATTTGGCCGGACACGAGAAGTATTTGAAAACGACTGTTTTTGGAATGACGGGACATGCACCCGATTTCTGTATGCTTATGGTGAGGATTTAATTTGTTTGAATTTGTTGAATTTAATCGGGAAATTTTTGTTTGATTTCAGATTGGCGCGAACTCCGGTGTTGTCGGAATGACCAAGGAGCATTTAGGACTTGCTCTGGCTCTCAGCGTCCCAGTTTTTGTTGTTGTGACCAAAATTGACATGTGTCCCCACAACGTTTTGATCGAGACAATGAAACTCTTAATCAGGATACTCAAATCTCCCGGGTGTAGGAAAATTCCAGTATTAGTTCAAACGCCGGACGATGTGATTGTGTCGGCGACTAATTTTGTATCTGAAAGGTAGGAAAATATGCTGTGATTTAGCGAATTAATTTGAGAAATTAAATTTTTTCGCAGATTATGTCCTATTTTTCAAATTTCGAACGTGACGGGAGAAAATCTCGACCTGCTGAAAATGTTTTTGAATCTTTTGTCGACAAAAACGACGAGCAGTGACGGTGAGCCGGCCGAATTTCAAATTGACGACACGTATTCTGTTCCTGTAAAAAAAACTTTTATTATTTTTAATAATAGAAATATTTTTTTTAAAAGAAATAACGAAATTTTAAAATGTAGGGCGTGGGAACTGTTGTTTCTGGCACAGCACTGAAAGGCGTGATCCGCCTTAACGACAGTTTGCTTTTGGGGCCTGACCTGTTGGGTCATTTTCAAACAATCATTGTGAAAAGCATTCATCGAAAAAGAATGGCTGTAAAGGAAGTACGAGGTGGACAAACGGCATCATTCTCATTAAAAAAGGCATTTTTTTTATACTTTATTTGGATTTTTAATGCAAATAATAATGAATTTATCTTCATTTTAATAGATTAAGCGATCAGCTATACGAAAAGGAATGGTGATGGTTGCTCCCGGTGTGAATCCACAGGCGTGTTGGGAGTTCCAGGCTGAAATTCTAGTGTTACATCATCCGACAACAATCAGCGCTCGCTATCAAGCTATGGGTATGTTGAAAACTATTGGTTTTTCTTGTTTGTTGACAATAGGTGCGGTCAAAGTTTGGTTTTTACGGTTTTTACCGTTTCTACAAACGGAATAGCACAAAAAACTATCACCAAAAGCCGGAAAAACCACGATTGAAGTGGTTTATGAATCAGTTTATGCCAAGTTTCAAAAGTTAGATCGACAGATCAGACTTTCAAGTGTCATTAAAACCTTCAGGTAGAGCATCCACCTTCCAAAATTTGAGAAAATAAGGGGGCCGCAACCACAATTCGTTGGTTAAATGTAAGAAAAGGAATTTGTATGCACTCATGAAACAATGATGCAACAAATGGGCCTCAAAACGAACACATTCACGATTATGTACATTTGTTGGTACTAATTTTAAACTTTATAAACTGAAACTTTGATTGCACCTATTGGTTTTAATTTGCGGCTATGTTCAACGGGGATTTTTATATATTTTCTGAATATATTTTCACTTTTTGAACAGTTCATTGCGGTAGCATTCGCCAAACGGCTTCGATTATCTCCATGTCGAGGGAATGCTTAAGGACAGGCGATAAGGCAACGGTTTATTTTCGTTTTATTAAAAATCCTGAGTACATTCGTGTAGGGATGCGGATGGTGTTTCGTGAGGGACGGACCAAAGCCATCGGTACCATCTACAAACTCCTACCGCACGCTGCGGGAGGTCAACAGTTGGCTCGGTCGAAACCTAATAAAATGAAAAGCTCGGCTTGCTGCTCATCCGCATCCTCGGCCACTGACGGCCCCTCACGATCCGAAAATGATTCTCAGAAATTAGGCAAGAAAAGCAAAAGTCGGCATGTTAATAAATGCTCAAACAACCAGAGCAACTTTGGTTTGTTTTCACCTTCACATAACACCATCACTGCTAAAGATTTGCCTCAAGAGCAGATTTAATTGCATGGTTTTGAAGACAAAATTTATGAATAATTGTTAGGCGGTCTTGGCAGGTGATTGAATACCCCATTAATATATTTAAGCCTTTTTTAAAACAACAAACACTTTACAAATTTTATTATTAAGTCGTTTTTGGCAATCTGACTGGAGTTTATTTTAGATTTTTCCTATCCTCGTTTGATTGAAGATTGGCAAAAAAAAAAAAAGATATTTTTTTAATTATTTTGAAAAATTTGAATTTTTGATTCTTGAAAAGAAATTAATTGAGAAATAAAAGCAAATCAATGATTATAATATAATTGTGATTAATTATTTAATTATTCAAGTCGAGTACTTAGACTTACCATATACATGTATATTTTTTTCAGCATCGAAAAGCGGTTAAAACTACAGTTTGTGCCCAGTATCTTGATATTAAATTCGTACTGCGCAATGCGCATCCCATTCAGCGCAGACGATTTTCTAATTCCAGTTGTTATGTAGCAGTTTAAAGCCTAATATTAGGCTTAATAATGCTAAAATAAAGTAAATAAACAACAATAAATTCATCATTAAAAGTAATTTACAGCATAGTACCAAAATATTAATGTTTATTTACTTTATTAAACATTATTAGGCTTAATAATAGGGTTCATACTGCTAAATAACAACCGGAATTAGAAAATCGTCTGCGCAGAATGGTTACGCAGTACGAATTTAGCATCAAGATACCGGGCGTGAATTGTAGACGCAATACTCTTCAAAAACTACTACCGTAGTTGGGGTTTTGGTTTTTGCAGTTTTTGATGATGGTTTATGGCTGTTTTTGGTGTCCATTCACTCAAATATTTTCACTTTAGTTTTGAGTTTTTATTGGATCAGTCCAATCTGTTAGGAAAAGAATTGTTAGCCAACAACAAAGCAATTCTACTACTGCTGTGCAGTGAAGCGTCGAGGGGGAGTTAGTTGGGGTGCGACGGATATTATTAATCCAAAGGGGAAATTGGGTTTTACACTCCACAAAGACAGAAATTTTTTTAAAAATTTTTTTTTAATTATATATATTTACTTTACAAAAGGATGAATACATAGGGAATACTGTACATTTTTTTAAAAAAATGTTTAAAAAAATATTATATTAAATTTATCAAAATTTAAAAACATGGTTTTTAGCCGTTCTTTTGGCACTCTGACAGCAATTGTTCATTTGAGGAGTAGCCGGATTCGAGTCGTGTACTTCGTACGCTGGAGGAGTCAATCGTTTACCCTCGGAATCATATTCAGTGAACCCGGGGCTCAGTGGTTGACCTAATTTTTCCAAACTTTCCACTATAATTCCAACACTTGGTGGCATGGTGTCACTTGAAAGAGAATTGTGAGCATATTCAACATCTGATAAAGAAAAAACTACTTGTTATTGAAAAACAGTAAAGGTTTAAAATACAAAAATAAAAACCTTTGAGTTGTAACGGCGCCACGCTGTTTCTTCTGTGTGTTGGAAAGTAATTTCCAGATTTCCACATCCGAATCAAGCAGAAAAACATTACGACAAACATCACAAAGAGCCCTAATGTTGCGCTAGAGATGCTCAGCAAAATGTCCTTGAACATGCGATCTATTTAAAAAAAATAAAATCAACTTAGAAAAAAATATTTAAAAAAAAAAATTAATTTTATCACGTACCTGATGTTAATGCGCTCATTTGAGGTGAGTCGAGGTATCTTCGACTTGTGTCCACTTCAATTGTTTCGCTTTTCATACTAGTTGACACCATTTGTACCTGAAAATAATAATTTTTGAAGTTAGAAATGTATTTTGCATGGAATTCTATGCGATTTCTTTACATAAATGTGATAAATGCTAGCTTTATCCAGGGTAATTGTCGCTGTTGCAGTGTCAGTATACATGTGCCCTTTTACAGCAAAATTGTTATCGACAATTTCCCAAACTATCATGAATTCACCCGGTTGAGGAGGCGTCCACGACACCGTTGCATCAACACTGTCCGTTTCCTTGTTGCTATGTAACGATACACTCACATCCCAGATCTTTACTCGTATAACTTTCTGCAGAATGGACCAAATAGTTGTGTAAATGAGGATTGGGACGAAATAAGGAGCAAAAACTAACATTCGATGCAGTTTCATTGTCATCTTGTGTCGCATCAAAGTTGGAAAAATAAGTTGTTTCTGCCGTCGCAAAAACACCACTGCTGATGATAGCCATAACTTTAAAGTCGAGTTTCTTGCCCGGAGTGATTCCGTTTACGACCACCATTAAGTCGCTAGTCTGGAAATTAGTTAGAAATTAATATATTTTTTTAATTTAATTTAATTAGTTTTAAGCGTATATTTACTTGTGTTATTTCTGTCCATTCGCTGTCTTTTCTTGTTCGTCTTAAAACGACGTAAACAAATTTTAGTGCTGCAGTTGACGGTGTTGATGTTTGATTCTGTGGTGGTGTCCAGTTCAGCACTATTGAGTCTTTACCCACGGGTTTGACGTGCAGGGGTTGTGGAAATCGACCAGCTATTTCGATCTTTTTATCTACTGCAGCTATGGTTTGAAAAATTGATTTTGTTTATAATGTGCTTATTTTTATTTTTTTTTTGTATTTTTATATCATTATATGAACCTCTTTCACCTCGCCCACTGGTTCCGAAATGAAATGCACAAGCTTGTTGGCACCCGGGAAACTGTAAGCATCAAAATTAATTTATTATTTATTTAAATTTATAGTAATTTAGTACTTACGCATATTTGAGTATTTGTGCACATTGGGCCCCAAACGAGGAAACTCTCTTGTAACATTCGGCAACTCTCCCAACACTAGAAAAGAAAAATTAGTAAAAATAATTTAAAATGTGAATTTAGGCAATTACTTACCATTAAGCAGTCGGATATGGTTTTACATTCGGTGTCAAATGAAACGTCGTTTGATTTTAAAAACTAGATAGAGTAAAATAAAATTAGAATTCCATTATAATTATTATTATTTTTTTCTTTACCTTGTCTAAGCATTGGGATCTGCATTCTGCTATGCGGGTGGTGTCGTCATCTGCCGCGCAAAACGTTGCAATGGCGAGAACTAAAGCCAAACGAAAATGGAAGTTCATGGTTAAAGGAAGCTGTGTTGTGGATGCTGTGAACTGTGAGTGTGCAATGGTCCCTTCAGCAAGTTTGGTGTTTATATACCCCAAGTAATCCTGGACGAATTTCCCTTCTTTACAACCACCTGCAGTTGGGGGTCATCAATATCCTTTGGTTGGACAAAGGGGGGTTTGTTCGGTGTATTTCCTTCAATAAAGTTCGGGAGGGGGCAGGAAATTGAGTTGCATTGTCTTTCAATTGACAATTTCCAGTTTTAAGAAGGGAAATTCAAATTTATCTGAATCAAATTGTTACCGTAATCTGAATTGGAATTTTTTTTTTAAATTGCTAATTTGAATTAATTTTATTGATAAAAATAAATTTTAAAGCACAGTTAGAATGTAAGAAATTTTAATTTGATTTTTGTTTTTTAATTTCTAGTTAAAAGTGTGTTTAAAAGTATTTTTATTTTTAAAATAATTTTTCAATTATTGAAGGACAAACTCGAGTTAATTTTTAACTCCTTGTTTTTATTTTATTTTGTTAAAAATTATTGGTTTTTCTTATTTTTTGAAAATTATTGGTTTTTCTTATTTGTTGAAAATTATTGGTTTTTCTTATTTGTTGAAAATTATTGGTTTTTCTTATTTGTTGAAAATTATTGGTTTTTCTTATTTGTTGAAAATTATTGGTTTTTCTTATTTGTTGAAAATTATTGGTTTTTCTTATTTGTTGAAAATTATTGGTTTTTCTTATTTGTTGAAAATTATTGGTTTTTCTTATTTGTTGAAAATTATTGGTTTTTCTTATTTGTTGAAAATTATTGGTTTTTCTTATTTGTTGAAAATTATTGGTTTTTCTTATTTGTTGAAAATTATTGGTTTTTCTTATTTTTTGAAAATTATTGGTTTTTCTTATTTGTTGAAAATTATTGGTTTTTCTTATTTGTTGAAAATTATTGGTTTTTCTTATTTGTTGAAAATTATTGGTTTTTCTTATTTGTTGAAAATTATTGGTTTTTCTTATTTGTTGAAAATTATTGGTTTTTCTTATTTGTTGAAAATTATTGGTTTTTCTTATTTGTTGAAAATTATTGGTTTTTCTTATTTGTTGAAAATTATTGGTTTTTCTTATTTGTTGAAAATTATTGGTTTTTCTTATTTGTTGAAAATTATTGGTTTTTCTTATTTGTTGAAAATTGGTGCGTTCAAAGTTTGGTTTTTACGGTTTTTACCGTTTCTGCAAACGGAATAGCATCAAAAACTATCACCAAAAACCGCAAAAACTACGACTGGAGTTGTTTATGAGTAAGTTTATGCCAAGTTTCAAATTTAAAATGGCCGCCTCAAAAATTAGATCGACAGATCAGACTTTCAAATGTCATAAACACTTTCAGGTAGAGCATCCACCTCCCAAAATATGAGAAAATGCTAAATTATGTTTAAATAAGGGGGCCACAACCACAATTTGTTGGTTAAATGAAAGAAAGGAATTTGTATGCACTCATGCAACAATGATACAACACATTCACGATTAGGTACATTTCGGCCGTTTTTATAAACGGTATAAACCGAAACTTTGAATGCACCTATTGTTTTTAATTTGTGGCTATGTTCAACGGGGATTTTTATAGATTTTCTGAATATATTTTCACTTTTTGAACAGTTCATTGCGGTAGCATTCGCCAAACGGCTTCGATTATCTCCATGTCGAGGGAATGCTTAAGGACAGGCGATAAGGCAACGGTTTATTTTCGTTTTATTAAAAATCTTGAGTACATTCGTGTAGGGATACGGATGGTGTTTCGTGAGGGACGGACCAAAGTCATCGGTACCATCTACAAACTCCTCCCGCACGCTGCGGGAGGTCAACAGTTGGCTCGGTCGAAACCTAATAAAATGAAAAGCTCGACTTTGCTGCGATCCGGGTTTTACTTGAATAATTTCTAGTCAACTACTCAAGTCACCGCAGGTGAATGCTATACGAGAGACTTACAATCAATGCGGCCTGAAATGTCTAGGGTAAAGTTAGGAATAAAAACACACAGTTTTTCAATTAAAATGACACAATATCTTTATTTACGCGATTATACAATGAATAATAATAATACTGAATAATTAGGAAAGCGACAAGTCGCGGAACAATGGAAGAGGCGCGCAACGAAGGTTGCACGCTAAGCACGGGGAATATCGTGCTTAACAACGAAATGTTGTTAGGAAGACGGCGATGTCTTCTTTCACGTTGAGTTGACTTCCTACTCGGCGTTCGACGGCGATGGCGACGATGAAGATCGGCGCGATGGCGGTGGTTCGCGTCGGCGGGAACTTCTCCACACAGGATGAGGGTGCGCGAATTAGCAACGGCTAAATTCACGCATAAACGCAATGGAAAGCGGTCCTTGTGCAATATGCACAAAGAAAGCAAGAAGTCTCGAATCAAGGCAAACTAACACTATCAGTACTCGGGTTTTATCCACGGAGCAATGACACGGTGTGTTTCTGGTTTGGTTGTTGATTCAAGAGCCCAGTTCGAAGCGCGGGCGCGAGCCTGGCACACTTCGAAAAGGAATTGTTGCACCATAACGGTTAATTACCGTTTCACCCTGGACAACCTGGGGTGAGATGTGCCTAGATAAGTTTTCTCCCCTCGGTCACATGATTTGACTTGGCGTGTGCCAAGCCAAATTAATTAAGAGACAAAATGAATTTATCTCCTAAATGGTGAAATACTTTGAGATCACCACAACTTGCTGCTCATCCTCATCTTCGGCCACTGACGGCCCCTCACGATCCGAAAATGATTCTCAGAAATTAGGCAAGAAATGCAAAAGTCGGCATGTTAATAAATGCTCAAACAACTTTGGTTTGTTTTCACCGTCTCATAACACCATCACTGCTAAAGATTTGCCTCAAGAGCAGATTTAATTGCATGGTTTTGAAGACAAAATTTATGAATAATTGTTAGGCGGTCTTGGCAGGTGATTGAATACCCCATTAATATGTTTATGCCTTTTTAAAACAACAAACACTTTACAAATTTTATTATTAAGTCGTTTTTGGCAATCTGACTGGAGTTTATTTTAGATTTTTCCTATCCTTGTTTGATTGAAGATTGGCAAAAAAAAAAAAAGATATTTTTTTAATTATTTTGAAAAATTTGAATTTTTGAGATTTTTGAAAAGAAATTAATTGAGAAATAAAAGCAAATCAATGATTATAATATAATTGTGATTAATTATTTAATTATTCAAGTTTAGTAGCTATACTGTACATTTTTTTCAGCTTCGAAAAGCTGCTAAAACTACAGTTTGTGCCCGGTATCTTGATATTAAATTCGTACTGCGCATCCCCATTCTGCACATACGATTTTCTAATTCCAGTTGTTATGTATTATGTATTAAGTCTAATATTAGGCTTAATAATGCTAAAATAAAGTAAATAAACAACAATAAACTGATCATTGAAAGTAATTTTCAGCGTAGTACCAAAATATTGTTGTTTATTTACTTTATTAAACATTCTTAGGCCTAATAATAGGTTTTATACTGCTAAATAACAACCGGAATTAGAAAATCGTCTGCGCAGAATGGTTACGCAGTACGAATTTAGCATCAAGATACCGGGCGTGAACTGTAGACGCAATACTCTTCCAAAACTACCACCGTTATAGTTGGGGTTTCTGTTTTTGCAGTTTTTAATGATGGTTTATGGCTGTTTTTGGTGCCCATTCACTCAAATATTTTCACTTTTGTTTTGAGTTTTTATTGGATCAGTCCAATCTGTTAGGAAAAGAATTGTTAGCCAACAACAAAGCAATTCTACTACTGCTGTGCAGTGAAGCATCAAGGGGGAGTTAGTTGGGGTACGAAGTATATATTAATCCAAAGCGGAAATTGGGTTTTAAACTCCACAGAGACGAAAATAATTTTAAAGAAAATTTTTAATTACATATAATTACAATACAAAAGGATGAATACATGGGGAATGCTGTACATTTTTTTAAAAAAAATATTACGGTATATTAAATTTATCAAAATTTAAAAACATGGTTTTTAGTCGTTCTTTTGGCACTCTGACAGCAGTTGTTCATTTGAGGAGTTGCCGGATTGGAGTCGTGTACTTCGTACGCTGGAGGAGTCAATCGTTTACCGTCGGAATCATATTCTGTGAACCCTGGGCTCAGTGATTGACTTAATTTTTCCAATCTTTCCACTATAATTCCACCACTTGGTGGCATGGTGTCACTTGAAAGAGAATTGTGAGCATATTCAACATCTGATGAAGAAGAAACTACTTGTTATTGAAAAACAGTAAAGGTTTAAAATACAAAAATAAAAACCTTTGAGTTGTAACGGCGTCACGCTGTTTCTTTTGTGTGTTGGAAAGTAATTTCCAGATTTCCACATCCGAATCAAGCAGAAAAACATTACGACAAACATCACTAAGAGCCCTAATGTGGCGCTAGAGATGCTCAGCAAAATGTCCTTGAACATGCGATCTATTTAAAAAATAAAATCAACTTAGAAAAAAAAATTTAAAAAAAAAAAATTAATTTTATCACGTACCTGGTGTTAATGCGCTCACTTGAGGTGAGTCGAGGTATCTTCGACTTGTGTCCACTTCAATTGTTTCGCTTTTCATACTAGTTGACACCATTTGTACCTAAAAAGAATATTTTTTTAAATTAGAAATGTATTTTGCATGGATTTCTATGCGATTTCTTTACATAAATGTGATAAATGCTAGCTTTTTCCAGGGTAATTGTCGCTGTTGCAGTGTCAGTATACATGTGCCCTTTTACAGCAAAATTGTTATCGACAATTTCCCAAACTATCATGAATTCACCCGGTTGAGGAGGCGTCCACGACACCGTTGCATCAACACTGTCCGTTTCCTTGTTGCTTTGTAACGATACACTTACATCCCAGGTCTTAAAAACTTTCTGCAAAATGGACCAAATAGTTGTATAAATGAGGATTGGGACGAAATAAGGAGCAAACTAACATTCGATGCAGTTTTATTGTCATCTTGTGACGCATCAAAGTTGGAAATATAAGTTGTTTCTGCTGTCGCAAAAACACCGCTGCTGATGATCGCCATAACTTTAAAGTCGAGTTTCTTGCCCGGTGTAATTCCGTCTACGACCACCATTAAGTCGCTAGTCTGGAAATTAGTTAGAAATTAATATATTTTTTTAAATTTAATTAAATTAATTTTAAGCGTGTATTTACTTGTGTTATTTCTGTCCATTCGCTGTCTTTTCTTGTTCGTCTTAAAACGACGTAAACAAATTTTATTGCAGCAGTTGACGGTGTTGATGTTTGATTTTGTGGTGGTGTCCAGTTAAGCACTATAGAGTCTTTACCCACGGGTTTGACGTGCAGGGGTTGTGGAAATCGACCAGCTATTTCGATCTTTTTATCTACAGCAGCTATGGTTTGAAATATTGATTTTGTTTATAATGTGTTTATTTTTATATATTTTTATATTATTATATGAACCTCTTTCACCTCGCCCACTGATTCCGAAATGAAATGCACAAGCTTGTTGGCACCCGGGAAACTGCAAGCATCAAAATTAATTAATTATTTATTTAAATTTATAGAAATTTAGTACTTACGCATATTTGCGTATTTGTACACATTGGGCCCCAAACGAGGAAACTCTCTTGTAACATTCGGCAACTCTCCCAACACTAGAAAAGAAAAATTAGTAAAAATAATTTAAAATGTGAATTTAGGCAATTACTTACCATTAAGCAGTTGGATATGGTTTTACATTCGGTGTCAAATGAAACGTCGTTCGTTTTTAAAAACTAGATAGAATAAAATAAAATTAGAATTCAATTGTAATAATTATTATTTTTTTCTTTACCTTGTCTAAGCATTGGGATCTGCATTCTGCTATGCGGGTGGTGTCGTCGTCGGCCGCGCAAAACGTTGCAATGGCGAGAACTAAAGCCAAACGAAAATGGAAATTCATGGTTAAATGAAACTGTGTTGTGGATGTGAACTGTGAGTGTGCAATGGTCCCTTCAGAAAGTCGGGTGTTTATATACCCCAAGTAATCCTGGATGAATTTCCCTTCTTTACAACCACCTCCAGTTGGGGGTCATCAATATCCTTCGGTTGGACAAAGGGGGGTTTGTTCGGTTTATTTCCTTCAATAAAGTTCGAAAAGGGGGCAGGAAATTGAGTTGCATTGTCTTTCAATTGACAATTTCCAGTTTTAAGAAGGGAAATTCAAATTTATCTGAATCAAATTGTTACAGTAATCTGAATTAGAATTTTTTTTTTTAAATTGCTAATTTAATTGAATTAATTTTATTGATAAAAAATCAATTTTAAAGCACAGTTAGAATGTAAGAATTTTTAATTTATTTTTTGTTTTTTAATTTCTAGTTAAAAATGTGTTTAAAAGTATTTTCATTTTTAAAATAATTTTTCAATTATTGAAGGACAAACTCGAGTTGATTTTTTTTAACGCTTTGTTTTTATTTTATTTTGTTATATTTTTTATTTAAAATAAGGTTTTACTTAAAATGTGACTTTTTATGGAAAAAAAGGAATTTTATCAAATGCTCAGAATTGTTTATTTCAAATCAAGTGAACAAGAATTGTTTATTTCAAATCAAGTGAACAAAAATTGTTTATTTCAAAAGTAATGAACAGAATTTTATATTTCATAGCTTAGGTTGCTGCAACAGGCACTAAAAAAAACAAAGAAACGTTTATAATTAGTTAAAATGGTTAATGGCTATTTTAATAAAACTTACCCTTAGTGGTAGTTGTCGAGCTATGTTTTTCGTGCTTAGTTGTGTAAGTATTGTTTTCATTTTTTTTAGCTAAGAAAATTACGAACAAACTGTTCTTGGCGTAAGGATCCTTTTTTTCGTTATTTTCTCGTTGTGCAGCGACGACAACAAGAAATGCTAAAAGTAAAATCAGAACTAGCTTTATTTTTGTAGAATAGTTGAGAAATGGTTTGCATTGTACTAATTCTGTCAGCTATTTAAAGCCAATTCTGACAATAGCGCAAGGACATTAATTCAATCTATTTTATTCAAATAGTTCCTTGATTGTCAATAAAATATGACAACATTTCAGGAATATAAACATTAGCTCTTTTAAACCTTGGAATGTGCAATTCCCTATACCTTTCCTGATTGCAAAATTTGTGCAATAAAGGAAACAAATCTTGCTGTAGCATTGACTTTAAGAGGAGACACGTCTCACTTTTAATTATACACTTCTTTCAGTAATTTATTAACACAATGTCATATCAGCCACAGATAAAAATTAGATTCATTAAACTTCTCTATTTCTAAATTCTCAGCCGGTTTTTATTCCATTTAATGCAAATTTTTGGTTTGAAAAATTATGCCTAATTGTGGCCAATAACGGAGTGGTTCAGTCCCCTGAAATCCGAATTGAAAATTTCGGTGGAAAATAAATCGATTTTAAGATATAATTGTAATTTTTCGTTTTTGCATTGTTAGATAGTACATTTGGTATATGTTATTGGCTTTTTCGTCCGCTCATCCGTCAGCATTTAAAACTTCCTGACATTTAAACTTTCAATAATGAATGTTATCACCATCCGGCAAGATTTTTAACCCTAAACATCGAAATTCTGAACATCGAACACACTGGTCGATGATAGGGCTTCCTGCACTTACAAAAGAAAAAGACAATTTTTTTCTTAGGGAACATAATATTTTTTGTTGATAACTATCACGAATTGTAGGGATTGGTGTTAAATTTTCATTTTTTAGACATTTCAACAAGTGTATCCGTATATACACTGCATTAGTGAAAGTTTGACAGAAACAATTGACATTTTAAAATTTATTTATTTATATTTGAAATTTCAATGGAAATAGTCTGTTATTTCCACTGAAAAATCAGTCGAAAATATGCACTGAACATTTCTACTGAAATCTCAGTGGAAATAGTCATCCGGAATATTTTCCACTGAAATATTAGTGGAAAAAGCACACGTACTATTTTTCCTAAAGTCTGACTTGTGAGTGCTATTCCCCCTGAAATAGCCTCGGCGGATAAATAAATATGGAATTTAACACACCCATTGTCATAACACCAGTTGTGTTTTATATTTAAAGAAAAAATAATGTACTGTGTAAATATAAATGTTTTATTGGTCGGTATATAATAATTTACATCACTGCTCACGTTCAGTTTTCAATGTGTTTAAAATTCTATCGCGAAAGAATTTGAACGGCTCTGCTACAAGGTTTCTAACCCTACTTGCTATAAGACTCGACTGCAGCATCCGTCGCCATGTTGTGCAGATTCAATCGCCTAGCATCTTTCGGTTATCAAAGATTGACGTCTGCTACTACTGATGTAACAAGAGCGATTACGAAATACAAATCGCTCACAACACGTTATTTTTGGGCAAAACATTGCTGTGGCGAGAACTAAAGGCAAACGAAAATGGAAATTAAAAACACTTGCTCGATACTGACTGACCCTAAAGAAACCCTATTAAATGCACAGAATTGTTTATATATTTATTTATTTATTATCAAATCGATTGAACAAAATTGTTTATTGTAAATCGAATGAACATAATTTTATATTTCATAGCTTAGGCTGCTGTAACAGGCTCTAAACAAAAACAAAGAAACGTTTATAATTAATCAAAATGCTTAATGCCTATTTTAGTAAAACTCACTTTTAGTTGTCGTGGATTTCTTCTGAAACTGGTCATAATCGACATGGTCGTGGTAATGATTATCATTATCTTTTTCATCCTTATGCGAGTCTATTTCTCTACCATGATGGTATTTGGAGATAGGATTTCCATCTTCATCTACTACTTCTGTGTCTTCTGCTGCAACAAATAGTGCAGCGACAACAACAAACGCTAAAAACAGAACTAGCTTCATCTTTGTGGAATAGTTGAGCAATGGTGTGTGGAATACTAATTCTGCTAGCTATTTAAAGCTGATCCAAACAATCGAGCGAGGAAATTATTTGAATATCTATTTTGTTCAAATAATTAGATCGTAATTATCAATTTCCTCAAGTGCCAAATTTATTACGATAAATTGTGACAGTTTTGAGGAATATTCAAAGCATTTAGCTAATTTAAAGTATACTTCTTCCTTATTTCTTATTGCAAAATCTGTGCAATTTTACGTAATAAATTTATCTTGATAGATTTAAATGCTGCATTGCGTAAGTTATTTCGCAAAGTTTTCAAAACGGAGAATCGCTAAAAGAAAATTTGTGGTTTTATCGAAAGAAATGAAACCAAAACCATCAAAAAATGGCTGCTATCACCCTGACACAGCATTGTATGTAAAATCAAATTACCGGTAGGATAAATTTAATTTAATATGGAATTTTATACAAATTCATAACGACTGTTACAACTTGCTATTTCTCTTTAAAATGATTGTATTGTATAACTGTAAATTTAAAAAAAATTAAATTAACAGTACAGGGTTTGAGATTGATGTAACTCTAGAGCAGGGGTCGGCAAGTAATTTTAAGTGGGGTCCGGATACTATTCAAAATTTTTATCGAGGTCCAGAAAAAAAAACACTTAAAAACCTTACTGAAAAACTAAGAAAACAGAAAAAACACTTAAAAACCAAATAAACTCCCCAATAAACACACACAACCCAAAAAGTACGAATAAAACCTAAAAAACAGGGTGAAACAGGAAAAACAAGAAAAAAAACACCAAAAAACCAAAGAAACCGAGGGGAAAACATCGCTAAAACGTCACCGCGGTCCAAGTTTCCGTGTCCGGACCGCGGTCCGCCTGTTGCCGACCGCTGCTCTAGAGAGTAATCCAATTTTTTGCACTATGTGATGGATAGTATGGAAGACGATAAACAATGCTTTTTGAAGTGGTTATTGTCGTTAGTCGGACATTATGTTTCTATTATGTCATTAATCGTTATGACTTCTGTGTATATTTATTGCTGATGACTGACGTTTCAGTGATGAATATTCACGAGTATTGCTTACACTTTTGAATAAATTTTCTTTTCGCGATCAATTGCAAAACTACTAATCAATTTTCTGAGTGTATTTTTATTTTTATTTTACTGAAAGTGTAACTTAGAATGTAGCTTTTGTGAAAAACGTAAAGACAAAAAGAAATTCATTTTATCGAATGCACATAATTGTTTATTACGAATCAAGTGAACAGAAATTTGTTTCGTGTTTCATGACTACCCTAATTGAAGCTCTACAAAAACGCAAAGAAAGAAGAGTTTACAATTACTATCTTTTAAGCTTAATGGTAATTTCAGACAAACCAATTTTAGTTGTAGTTGTAGACGGTTTCTTCTGAAACTGGTCATAATCGACATGGTCGTGGTAATGATTATCATTATCTTTTTCATCCTTATGCGAGTCTATTTCTCTACCATGATGGTATTTGGAGATAGGATTTCCATTTTCATCTACTACTTCAGTGTCTTCTGCTGCAACAAATAGTGCAGCGACAACAACAAACGCTAAAAACAGAACAAGCTTCATCTTTGTCGAATAGTTGAGAAGTGGTGTGTGCAATACTAATTCTGCTAGCTATTTAAAGCTGATCCACACAATAATATGAGGAAATTATTTGAATCTATTTTTTAAAAATAATTATAGGTTGTGATTGTAAAGTTCCTTGATTGACGAATTTATTAGAGTAAAATTTAACGATTTCAGGAATATTCACTTTTTAAATCTTGGAATGTGCACTTTTTTCCTGTGTCATTAATTCTAAGCAGGAGACACATCTCACTTTAAATTTGTGATTACAAAAGTATAATACACTTCCTTCAGTAATTTATTAACACAAAAATGTCAGAGCAGCTATTTAGCACTCATAAAACTTTAATTTTCAAAATTCCCCGTCGGTTTTTATTCCATTTAATACAAATTCCTGGTTTGACAAATTAGGCCGAATTGTTATATAAATATATTTATATAACAATTCCATATTTATAAATATGGAAGAAAACACACATTTTGCCACAACCCGTGTTATATTTCTTATTTAAGAAAAAAAGATTTTTATTGTGCAAATATAAATATTTTATTGGTCGGTTTATCATAATTTACATTATTGTTCATGTTCAGTTTTGAATGTGTTTAAAATTCTATCGCGAAAGAATTTGAATGGCTCAGCCACAAGGTTTCTAATCCTACTTGCTAAGACTCGAGTGCAGCATCCGTCGCCATGTTGTGCAGAATCAATCGCGCAGCATCTTTCAGTTAACAAACATTGACGTCTGCTACTACCGACATGACAAGAGCGATTACGAAATACAAATCGCTCACAAGACGTTATTTTTGGGCAATCTGTAATTAAAAAGTGTTAAGTTCTGAGTCGGTTCTATTGCTCCATTTTTTATCGCAATTAAACTCAATTGCCTCAGAAATAATCCTGGTAAATAAAGTATCATTAAATTTACCAAAAAGATTATGTGGTTCTTCATCAACAACATCAACCTGGTCATCTCGCTTTGCATGTGGATGTGGTGGATGTGGGTTTGGATGTTTAGCAGCAGCAGAAAATTCAAAATAAACGAAAAGCAGGAACAGTCCCGTTAAGAACTTCATGATTCCAATTGAAATGAATAGCAAATATTGAAAACGATGTGTATTTATAGTACACATTTATTCGTAATTCGAAGTACTAAATCAATGTCGAATAACAAAAGAGAAATGGCTCAGATAACAAAGACGTTTTATTCACAGCAGTTTTCAGTAAATTTTCTATTTATTAACGGTATTTCAAAGAAATATCCTTACTAATAAACTTGCCGGAAATAAATTGAAAGTGACTGATGTGAGCCTCTTTGTTATTGTCAAACACAATGAACCCAAATCAATTGTAGGCAAAATCTGTCGTAAAATGTGTGTTCTAATTATAAAATCTTTAATTCCTCTCAAAAATATGTACAATTAGTTCATTTAATTTTATTTTCTTATTTACTGCACAGTCTACTTAAAAACCAAATAATTGACCCTCCCATTTGGTAGCCACCAAGAATAAGAAACATGATGTTGTAACTTCCGGTCAAACTTCTAAATGGACCTAATTTCAAAATAAATAATAAATAAATTACATTTTTTATAACACAACTGAAATTATGCATCCACAAGACCGACCTACGACGCTTCCTATTAAAATTGCCAAGATTCCGCTCATCATTGCTGATACCGTGAGAGCAGGACCGAAAGAATTGACACCCAAGTGTTCTTTGTATGTTACAGCAGCCAGAATTGACCATATTCCCGTGCATATCCCCGTAACGATACACACCATCAACACCGATACGTAATTCGGCAGAAAACCGGTAACAAATACGGCCAGGCCGCTTATCACGTTAATGGCGTAGTAACAGAAGGTGCGATTGACGAAGGACAAATCGAAAAACCAACCCAGACATGAACGGGCTATAAAGTCGGCGATTGCACCTGCAGAAAGCAAATAGGCAGTTCTTTCGAAGGAATGTGTGTCCGGGATCGCTTCGAGTGCAAACTCGGGTATTATAATCGGATATGTGGCCATCATGAGGTATGTTGCAGTGCAGCCCAACGTGAGGAAGTAAAAGGCGTTATTTTTGAAAAAAGATGAAAAACTTGCTCGTGTTTCATCTTCGTCTTGAATTTTAGACGGAATGACGTCATTTGATGATTCGAGCTGCACGTCGTTTGATTTGCACGGTTTTAAATGCCATTCAACGGGCTGGCAAAGGGCAGCAGCCACGCATATCTGAAGACCGATTCCTCCTAAGTAGAGGAAGGTGCTGCGTACTCCCACCAAATTGAACAAGGGATCGACGCAGATTGGAAAAATAATACAACCAAAGGCTTGACCTGCTGTGTAAATGCCGTTTGCCAGTGATGCGTGTTTGTCGAAGTAGAGGGTTGTGAGAATGGCTGACGGATAGACGCAGAAACTAGCTCCGATTCCTTAAACGATAAATTTTATAAGCGATTGGAGTGGAATGAATCGACAACTTACCCACTATGATACCGAAATAACCGAAGAAGAGGTCGAAAGATGACGCTGAGAAACTGAGAGCGAATCCCAGTGCCATTAGAACACTACCGGCAATCATTACCGCCCGGTATGAGTATTTATTACTCAAATAAATTGCAACTGGTGCTGTTGGAAAATATATATATATTTTTTTTTTGTTAAAAAAAAAATTTATTTTTGTTTTTTTAATGAAAACTCACCAAATAGACGAGACATGCCATTACATAAAACCGGAACCCAAATTGCTTTGTGACGGCTGTCTTGGAATGTGACGCTGGTCACGCCGAGCATTAATAGGCCACCGATAGCTGTGATACCGAAAGCGATGAAATAAATAAAGGCAGAGGCAAAAGCCACTACCCATCCCCAACCACCGTCAGGTGCAACTGATGCACTTTTAAGCGCCATGATTTAGGTGTGTGGATTGAAATGTGTTTTATAAGTATTGGATTAATCCCGCGTAATGTATGTGACTTAGAGGCTTAAGTTGAGTGACAACTGACAAGGTCATCGTGTTTGCTTGGTAACATCGTTTATTTGTCGTCTAGGCTCGTTAATCCGCGAGTTGCACCTTGTTTCATCCCGAATAGCAATTAAAAACACACGATTGAACATCCAAGGCTTTATTTCGATTTATTCGTTGTGCAGACAAAGCAAACGAGAAAAAAGAGAGACAAAAACAAAAAGAATTAACGCAAATAACCAGAAAAGAAAAAAAACAAAATAAACAAACAGACCGATTAAGGAATCATCACTAATAAATTAATCGAGTGCGATTAATAGTGTTGATCCCGATTAAACAGCCTGCCGATCCATCCACCGCGAGGATGTTTGCGTTCGGGTACCGGATGGCGCAGACGACGAAGTACCGCTGGTCCGACGCCGTAACCGAGCCCTAACCAACCGAATAAGACGCAAACGAAGAAAAGACAGAGCAAAACCAAAGGCGTTACCCCGACGGAGAAGGCCACGTAAACACCGTCTCGATTGATCATGACGCACGATCGGCCGCATTTGGGGCACATAAACTGTTGACTGTTGCTTCCGGTTCCCGTGCCATTCACATTTCGCAATTGCCCGCCTCCAGAGGGTAACGCCAATTGGTTTCCAGGTGCTGGTTTGCGACGGTGCATTCGACTCAATTTTTTTGCACCGTCGTTCTCTTTATCCCCAGCAGCCAAAGCCGAACTCCATGTTCCTTGCCAATCTTCTAGTTTGTCTGAAATAATAAATCATTTGCATCATTTTGGCTGATTTAGGGTGATATTTCGACCGATTTAAGGTGATTTTGGGTGATTTGATGTGATATTTCGACCGATTTAAGATGATTTTGGGTGATTTGATGTGATATTTCGAGCGATTTAAGGTGATTTTGGGTGATTTGATGTGATATTTCGAGCGATTTATGGTGATTTTGGGTGATTTGATGTGATATTTCGGGCGATTTAACGTGATTTTGGGTGATTTCAGGTGATTTTGGGTGATTTGATGTGATATTTTGGGCGATTTAACGTGATTTTGGGTGATTTAAGGGGATTTTTGGTGATTTAAGAGGATTTTTGATGATTTAAGAGAATTTTTGATGGTTTAAGAGGATTTTGATGATTTAAGGGAATTTTGGGTGATATAAGGGAATTTTGGGTGATATAAGGGGATTTTGAGTGATTTAAGGTGATTTTGGGTGATTTAATGCCCACTGTCAGCTCCGGTCATCCCAGGGGAGTGCCCCGACGTCTGTCCATCCTGCATCGGTACGAGGGAATTGCTGCGGTCGGTGCGAGATCGTAGGCGTCGAATGGCGACTGGGATACGACTTTCTTTTCGTACCAAGTCGCCCATATCATCGTCTCCGCCTTCGCGACAGCAGCTGTCCAACCCATGTTTCGGTTCCTTTAGGTCGTCATACATACTGGTTGGATCTCCCTCTATTTTTTAAATAGTCAATTGGATTTGTTTGCCGTTTGTTTTAGTGACCGTACCTTTGTCTCTGATGTCCAGAAAATTTAATAAATCCATTCCGCCAACATTCATTGCCCTCGGGGCATTGTAATACGATGACATTCCTTGAATTATTCGTTAAGTTGAGTTTTTTTTTTTTTTTAAATTGAATTTATTTAGGAGTAAATTAGGGACTAACTTTGGTAGTTTGGTTCTGATTAACGAGCGCTCATTTAGGGCCTTGAACGAAGGTTAACTGTTGGCAGCACAACGATACGAATCACGGCGAAAACATACCGTGAGATCACGGATGTTTTTGTCCAAACCCTGGAAAGATGGAGAATGAAAATTAGTGTAAATTCAAAAAAGAATAGAAAAAATGTCCTACTGAATTTGGAGGTTACAAATGAAAAAAAACAAACAAGGGCATGCGCATGCAGGTTCATTTTTACACCTGACATTGTAGGAAATGGGATTTAGTTGGAGCGTTTTTAAAAAAAAAGAAATTGTTTTTAACCGTCTGGTGGCAACATGATTTACGTCACAGAAAAGATTCGCTGGAAACAAAAAACAACAACTCCATTCCATAGTTAAAAAAAAAAAAATTCAACCTTTTCGGACTTTGTTATCAAAATTTTAAGTGTATTTAAGACAGGAGATCCAAATTTTAAATCACACTGGGTCAATATGAAGGAAAGAATTTTGGGATTTGAAATTATCTTATTAATTCTGCACATCGTCTGTTTGATTGCTTGTACTTGCAATCCTGGAAATTGTGGAGACAAAACTCACGGACACAGTTATTGAAGAAGTAAAAAAAATGTATACGATTTGGAAAAATTGAAGGAAAAAAAAGGAAGTTCTCAGCACCCATGCCGTATTTCATTCCTTGCCCCGATTGGGGATACTCTAAAATTGTTCTGGATGAACGCGAGATCATTTTACTTCTCTTCCTTGGAGAAATGACAAAGGTGAATGACGTGCAATACATTCAAAATTCGAGAGAAAAGTTGAGAATAATTATTTCCAATAGATTTGGCTAACTATTATGACATTTTACCATTGCCTCACCATCATCAGACATCGATTTTTGGAAAAATATGTACCGAGATACTCAGCTGGATGAACACAAATAACCAAAATCGTGGAATGGACCCATAAAATACGTAAAAAAAATTTTAATGCATTAATTCACAGTTTTTATGGTTTTTCTTTCCAATATTCTAGCAACAGACGCTTAAAAAAAACAGCAAAAGAGGAAAAACGATCCCGAAACGGTATAAAAATGTCGAATATTTTTTCTTATTTAATTTTAATAATTTTAAATTTGTAGTTTTAGAACCCGAAGACTTAACTGTACATTAAAATAAAATAAAAAAAGTAAAATGTGATTTAGTTCAGGAATTGATATTTACTGTTACAAACCTCGGAGAACGATGGTAGAATCTCCTACTCCAAATTTGATGTTCTCGATCCGCAGCTTTTTGGTTCTTTGATTCGATCTCAAGTTATGTTTAAACATGGATGCTAAGAATTGATTACAGGTTGGATTGATTGACAGTGCGACTCCACGAGCAAAGAAACCAGTAATAGCCGTAACGTGTAATATTTTTTTCATTTTTTAGTTCAATTTTTTTTTTTCGTTTACACATGTTTTTTCTAGACACGATTATAATAACAATTCTCAAATTTCAACAACAAATGCAAGGACAAATATATCGAGCCAGCCTCCAGCCGTATATACATTTCTTTGGTGCTTATCCACGTAAATTCGATTGATTTAAGAATTAAGTCCTACTGCTGACAGCCAAAATGATTACTTGCGTTTTTGTTTGGGTTTTGGTCTTGGTCTTTGTTTCGGTGTGGGACTTTTTGCCTTCAGTGATCTGAGTGAAGATGTTAGTGGCGATCGTTTCGAAGCTTTCAGCTGAGCTGCGATTGGTTTTTTGCTGACTTTGTCAGTGTTCTGCATTGTAATAAATGAATAAATGCATACATTTAGTGTAGATTGTATGTTAGTAGTATAAGATTATCAACTAACTGCTTTCTTTTTGGGCTTCCGTTTATCATTGCATGGTTTTTCCTGACGTTTGGCTAGACGTTTTTCTTGTTTTACGCGTTTGTCTCTCAGGAATTCCTCTACATCTTTCTCTATTTCTCTCCTTTTTCTTTCGTCGTCCTCCGCGAGTTTAATCTTCCTCTCTTCTTCCTCCTCCTTCCTCTGCCGCTTCCTTTTGAAATCTTCCACCTATGTGAATAAAATGCAGTTTAAACGCTTTGTCGATCAATAAATTAAAGGGTCTCCCTGTTGACCGGAAGGCTTCCTCTTCAATGACTTTCATCGGAGACTGCGCGCGACGGGATTTATGTACACATTCATGCGTGTCGGTAATAAATGTGTGAATAAACCGAGCCGCGCATAGTCCTTAACTTGTCGACTGCATCGTATTGATTCATTTAAACATTCACAAAATGTATAATTGCATTTGCTCGATTTTATTTTGTTTTTTTTCCATTCACAATGTTTTTCCAACCAGACTTGCACATATGTACAAAAAACATTTGACCACCATCTATAATCTTTACCTCCTTCTTTCTCTTTTCGGCCTTCACATCGTCATTGGGTTTATTGTCTTCTTGTCGATCGTGCCCCTGCTTGTTTCGACCGCGCGCAGCATGCCCTTCAGGCTGCTGACGAGAACTTCGACCTCCAGATTTTTGCGAGTGAGGGGTGCCAGTCTGGGTGCGCAGAGACGGAGTTCTTGGCGCCCGTTCACCCGTTAACGGGCTTCGAGCCTCAGAATGGTGCGAGCGTGGGCTTCTCGGCCGAACACTGTGTGAGTGGGGGCTTCGCGACCGACGGCCGTGCGAGCGTGGGCTTCGCGACCGACGGCTGTTCGAGTGTGGGCTTCGCGACCGATGGCCCTGCGAGCGTGGGCTTCGCGACCGACGGCCGTGCGAGTGTGGGCTTCGCGACTGACGGCCGTGCGAGCGTGGGCTTCTCGGCCTGACAGTGTGTTCGTGGGGGCTTTTCTGCTGAGATTTAGGCGAATCTGAATGTCGGCTTCTTGGCTGAGAACGCTCCGACACACGGCTTAGACGCGAACTGCGCAGTTCCGAAATATTTTCATGTTGCGAAGCACTTTGCGGACGATTCGACAACGGAGTTGGCGTGCGAACTCGCTGCTGCGACGGTGGACTTTGAGCCTGAGTGTGTGGCGAGATTTCTTGCTGAGCACGTGGGAGTTTGGTTTGCTGAGAACGTGGGAGTTTGGTTTCAGTTCGTTTTGCGTTTGATAGACGGGCCGAGGCGGGAATAATGCGTTGGGGCTTGGGATGACTACGTTTTGCCTCAAGAATACGTCGTTTCAACTTGTGAGGTTCCGATTGGGCTTGCTGTTTGGAAGGAGGGCGTTGCGACTTGGGAAGACTACGTTTCGATTTTAAAAGAGCGCCTTTAAACGTTGGAAGATCTGGTTGAATTCTCACGTGCTTGGCGGTCGAGCGTTGCGACTTTGTAAAACAACTTTTTGGCTTGAAAATGCACGGGCGTTGCGGCTTGTGGACGGTACGTCTCCAGGTAGCGAGAGAGCGCGGCGTCTTGGGAACACAACGTTTCCACGTGGGAAGTTTTTGCTGCGTTGGAATTTGTTTGGAGAAAGTGCGTTGCGGCTTGGCAAGAACACGTTTCGTCTCGTGAAGACCGCCTTTCCACTTGGTCACATTGTTCTGAGTTTGAGCGTGTTTAGAAATCGAGCGGTGCGGCTTGCCGGCGCTACAAGTCGCGTTGTACAGAATACGTTTTATTGCGGGAAGATCGCGTTGGATTTGAGCGTGTTTGGAACCAAATCGGGAATGCTTAACTAAGTTGCGCAGGGGGCGAGCTTCTTTCTGCCGAGAAAATTGCGTCGTCGGAATCTGGCCTTTTTTATCTCGCCCACACTGCACAGCTTTCACACGTGACGACTTTGGCATGGGATGGCTGAACCCGTTGCCCGAACTTATCGGTTTAGTGCCCATGTTGTCGAAAGATTTCAACGACGTGTTTTTAAGCGCCGTATGCTTCGCGAGTGCAATCGGCGGGTGCTTCGCGAGTGCTCTTTTTATCATTGTAAGTAACGGTACCTGCTTCAGCTTTCGATTGACCGGTAATTTAGCTTTCAATAACTGCGGTACCGATTTCGTTTTTAATTGCTGCGGAGCTGATTTCCCTTTCAATAGCTGCGGAGCTGATTTTCCTTTCAATAGCTGCGGCACTGATTTGATCATCGATTGCAACGCGATTTCCTTCGATTTTGGTAAACCTTTCGGTATCACTGGTGTTAAAAACGGCAAAGGGATGTTCTTTACTCTTCCTCGAGCCTTTTCTCTTTCGTTGTGGGCGTTCAGTTTCCTTCTCTTGTCGTCAGCTTCCCTGTACCAAGCTGCCATCGATGCTTTAGCACTCACTGGCGATTTGTATCTGTAAGGCTTGGGATTGGTTAATTGCATGGGTACCTACGAATAACAACACGATTAATCAAAGGGAAACTAATTCATTTCGTGTCTGTGTTTATCGTACACGTTCTTCTCTCTGTTTAGTCCAATTGACTTTGAATCGCGCTGCTTTCTTTTTCTTGTTGAGGTTAAATGTTTTCTCTCCTGAATGATGTTCTGATTTTGGTGACTGTGGCTGGCTGCTGTCGAGGGGTTTTGATGACCATTGGGGGGTTGCTTGTCCCTCGGAATTTGATTTCTTTGGAAAGAAATGATTGATTCGGTGTTAAGAGGAGAGAATTTAGGGTTACCTTCGTCTTTGAGGTTGTTGACGGTGTGGAAATCCTCTTTTGGGATGAGTTTTCTTGGAGTGAGGATGTACATTTGGAATTGTCCGAAAACGGGGTCGGGACCGAATCGTCTAGTTCCGGTTGACTTGCAGTTTTTTTTTTCTTTTTGTTTTTTTTTGAATGTCTTTTTCGGTGAAACATTGACGGAATCTGCAAAGCCGAAATATTAACGGTATTTTTTTGTGTGGGTTTTTTTTTAATTTATTTTTTTGATCAGTGTGACTAACTTCTGCAATCTTAGCCAACGGCTTCACGTATCGTTTCGGACGAAAGTGGGTGATCTTTAGTTTTCTGCCTTTTTTTCCCAAGCATCGAGTTTTCTTCATTGGTCTTCGACTCATTTGAGTCTGTCGAGACATTTTTAACGCGGAATTCACTAGCAATGGTTAGAGTCTTAAGTCGGGGATGTTTTTAAGCCTAACCGTAAATGTTAATGTAATCTTATCTTTTAATTTTTACCCAATGGCGGGTTTGTGTTAATTAGCATGTTAATTTAAGCAGTAATTTAATACAAGCGATTTGGCCTAATTTGCAAACCAAGACCTTCTACTAAAAGTAACGGCGGAAGAATTTTAAACAAAAGAGGATCTTGAATAGAGATCTTAGCCCATCTGGTGGTAAATAGCTACTTCAACTCGTATATTGTTAAGAAAGGCTGAAATTTGTTTTATTTCAAAGTCTCTTATAAAAACAAACAAAAAACCAACCTTTTTCGAATTGAAATGGATCTTGGATGGTCCCTAGAGCCCCAAAATATGGTGGTAGGGCCCAAAAACTACTGCCAAAGACCTTTTAATAATTTATTTCGGAGTTTTCCATTAGAAAAAAAGAAATCATTTCATTTTAACTGAATATATCGTTTATTTAACTTGAATAAAAACAATTAAGAGTTGTGCAAATACAATAAATTATATATAAATAAGTTAATTTATTTCAGTTGCATTTGTTTAGCCTAGTTCTGTCGACCCTTCATCAACTTCGTTATCCTGATTGAGTTTTTTATATTCAACTACTTGGGCCAGTACAAACTCCAAAATGTGTTTAGCACTCCGATTAAGTAATGGCAAACGTGTGGTCACGGCTAAAATTTCACCACATTCCCGGACGTAATACTCCAAATCGTCCTCGTTGCATTTATTGGTCACTTGTGCCAACCGCGCTCTTTCGGACGAGAAAGCTTCGTCCAGATCGAACAGTTCTAGCGACGGAGTTGGGAGTTCTTGGAACACGGGTGAGAAAACCGCTGGTTGTAAAGGTGGATATGGGGCTTCGAATTGCGGAGTTATGAGTCGAAGTGGTTCGTGTTTAATGGAGAGTTGCTCAAATGCTCTGAAAATGACATTATTTTTTAAATATCAAAATTAAATTTAAATAATTATATTTTACTTGATTGCGTTTGGTACAACTTTCATGTCCACTTGAAACAATTTCGAGTCGAACAATTTCGTGTAATCGGTGGGGATTTCGTCGCTCTCTTGCAAACAAACGCGCACATTCTCAGCTAATTTAGCGATGTCCGGCGTGGTTCGGTAGTCGGTGATTTCCGGCGAGTCCGCGTCGATTTCGTTCAATTTCAAGCCCGTACCCGTCAGATACTGGAACAAAACATCACGGATCTTGTCGTTTTCCTCTTTGTCGATGTACAAATCGCTAAACATCAACCCCGAACCCAAAACCGCTAGTTTTCCACCACTTTTCTAGATTAAAAAGGCGTAAATCATCAGACGACATCACTCATACTTGGTAATCAACCTACAGAATTCGTGTAGAAGGCACAAACGGGTCTGTCACGAGGTACAGCGATGCTTCCCGTAGAAAGAACAGCTATTGCTGGTTTGGCGACGTTTAAAGTTGCGCCAAACGGATACAGAAACGAGAGTGCCCTTAATTTGGAAATGTTTTACAATTGTACAGTTTCTTTTTATTATTTTATTATTTTTTATTACTTCGAGTCATTTCCTTCGTCGTTCTGAAGCCCTGGAATTGATTTTCCAGCTGCTTTGCTAATTGATCTGTTGAGGACTCCATTCGAGACGAGACATTCTTTGGGGTGAAAATACTTGTAGTACATTGACCGAATGACAGAATCTGAAATTTAAAAAAACAAATAATTTAATCAAATACGGAGTAATTTAATTTGTAAATGATAAATATCGTACCGCTATTAACCATGATTCCGAATTCTTCTAAGAAGAAGTTGATGTTTGTTTTGAATTTTTTCTCACCACCTTCGCCCATTAAGACGAGAATACTCCCACCAGAGTCCATATATTTAGTCATACAATTGAACTATTTAAATTGAAAATTGATTAAATTTTTTTTTTTTTGAGAGAAATTTAAAATTAAATTACTTCGTGTTCGGTAAATTTTTCCCGGGGTCCTCCAAAGACAAATACACGCGCTTGATTCAAGATTTCGACTGACAGTTCCTCTTTATTACTGAAAAATTGAATTATTGCGTTCATTATACGTAGAAATTGCGTATGACTGAAGGATCAATACTTTGAAACTTTCCATTGAGATTTCAAATTTCGTTGTAAGGACTTTAACCCGTCGCTGGTTGTCAGGATTTCATTTTTAGAGGCATTGAAAATTATTGTAGAGCTTTTTTCAACTTCCGAAGCAATAATCTATTGAAAAATTAAAAAAAAAAAGATACGGAGTATGTGTGCTTACTGTTTCTATGGTAACCATGGTAACAAACACAAACACGATCAAACCAAGATATGTTTATACCTGATTCTCAGCCGTCGGACCCATTTTCACGTTTTCTTTCTCACAAATTGCTATCAGAAATGTTTTAAACACTTAACAGCATCACAAACCAAAAATCCGCTCACTTTTTCCCTTCGATTTGCTACAAGAAAACCGATATGCTTTTTTTTGTTACGCTATTAAAACTTTCATATTCTACCACTAGTTGCCACTGCAATTCGTGGTCATTTTTAGTTCCGTATTTCACCACAAGATAAGATAAAAAACACTACGGACCAAGCAAAATGAAATATCGTATATAGAAAAACAAACACAAACAATTTATTCGCTATGGACGACAAAGTAGAATCGAGTTCCCCGCCGCAAATCCAGGTTCGGCATTCCAGCGACACCGAAGAAGCCGCAGTTTGCGATGAGCACGGAGCGAGTGGCAACGGCGACCGACCATTGCGGTCAATCATGGATGATGATACCACAGAATCCGAGTTGTTTACTGAGGGAAGTGTGGAGAAGATGACGAGCAGCACGGAAGGCATGGTCTCATTATCCGAGGACTCGTCGGGCAGAGATACTTATGCACAGGCAGCGACCGCTGTTTATTCGTGGCCCGTGACTGCGCATTCGGACACGATAGACTTGGACGACAGTGACGACCAAATGAATGGCTTGATGGGATCGTATAGGGAAATTTCGATGGACGAAGAGGATGATGGTAAATTCTGAGTTTTCACTTTCCAGTTTAGTTGTGCTAAGTGTCGCCGTAGTTACAGCTTCAATAGTAAACTGGAAAAAGTGATTTTGGTATTTTTTGTTTCATTTTAATTTTATTGGTTTTTGGTGTTTTTTAGGTACGAGAGATGAAGATATGCACGCTGATACCGAGGAAGAAGTGAGCAACTTAAGTAATGATAGTAATGAGGATGAAGAAGTGACTGAAAGTGAGGAGAACAGGCGACCAAACAGTTTAGATTTGGTTAAAACTCAAAGTATGACGAGCAGTGATTGCACGAGATCGATTTCGTCGCTAAGCAGCGCCGTTATTGACGATAAATCGGTGCAAGGCGCTTTAAGCGACTTGCCCGGGACTGTGACTAAAGATGGCGATATGGTGATGTTTGTGGCGGAAAACTTGCACGAAAAAATTAAGATGGGAAGTCCTTTAAGTAAAAGAGGTAACGGATTCGGAAAAGATTGGATTGTGACGGGTTATTTCATTCTTGTTTACTATTAGAAGCGCCGGGAATTTCCACCTCGTCGACTCCAAGTTTGTATAAACAGGCGCTGACACCTTCCATTCCGCCAATTGATCCGTCTGTCATATCAAACCTCGAAACACATGCGAGAAGTATCGCTACAAATTTAGATACCATGTTGGAGAATTTAACTGGGACTTTACACAGTGTAATTTTATATTTTTTAGGTTTGAATTTATTCTTATTTTAATTTTTTGTTTTGGCTGTAGATGTCGTCCTTGACTGTTGATTGTACGGATGCGTATAGGGATTGCGTTTGTAAAACTTGTGATGCAACTGATGTCAGTATTAAGGTAATATTGTTTATGAGGAATTTTAAATGTTTTGGTTTTAAAATTTAATTTTTTTTTAAGTCTATGTATCAATTGATGGCGAAATGTGAAGAATTAGGGAACACAATGCGGCCAATGTATCGTTTAGCTGATCAAATGTATGTATTTTAATGTTTGTTTTTATTTTTTTCCAATTTTGTTATTTTTTTTACGTTACAGAAAGGAAATCAAACGTTTATTGGATTTATTTGAATCTATTGTCGGTTAGCTACACGTGTCAATGTCATTCCTCAGGATATAGTTCTGTGTATATAATCATGTTTAAATAATTGAATGTGTGTATATTTCTTATCAATAACAATAAAAAACTTTTCCAACGAGCACCAAGCAACGTCTAGTGAATTAGTTTAGACGTTTCCCACCAGACGGCGACACGCTGCATGTATTAATTAACTTCCGTTTCCGTCGTAAACAAAACGACGAGACCGAGTGAAAATGGTTCGCGTGAAACACAGGTTTATATAAGATGATATGTGTAACATCAAGATCGTTAAATAATTTTTAAAACTATTTTTATAGGTATTTCTTGGTAGAAATAATCCCGAACGGATTTCCGTCGGTAGAAGCGTGTTCTAGACCAGTAACGGTCACAAGTAGCGGCATTTTTCATTCGGTGTTGAATGCCGTTGAAACCCTGCATGGGGATTTTGGACTCGCTGCTATTTCAAAGGAATTTAAAGGTAATTATTACAAAATAAATGTGTATATTTTTATAACTTAACCATATTTTTTTTTAATTTAGCTAAATATTTAAATCCTGATACCAGAATCGTGATACTGAGATGCGCGAGAGTTTCTCATAAATTTGTATCAACTTCGTTACCATTGGTGTCAAAAATTGGAAAGATAAATGCATCGTTGCATTTGTTGCATTTAGGAGGTACTATTCGGTCGTGTAATAAGTTTCTTATTGATTATCATCGAAAACAGTTGTTTAGAAAATATAAATCGTGCACTCCAGGTGAATTTTTAAAAATATTAATTTTTCTTTCTTAAAAAATGTTTATAGTTTTATATTTTTTTTTTACAGTTGAAAAAGCAGAATTTAACAAAATTATTGAGACTTATCAGTTGAAATCGGACTGGAAGTTCTGATGTATAAATGTATGTACACACGAGATCTATTAATTGCAAATTAACATTAAATAATATTATAAACCTTAACTATTTATTTGGGGAAAAAATTTCATATTGTCATGTCTTATTGTAATATCAATCATTAATAATTAGCTTTTATTATTTTCGCTAAAAACCGTTATTGCAGAAGATTAATTAAAATTGCAAATATAATATAGAATTTCTCAAAATTTATATAAAAATTTATTTGTATATAAAATTACTCTAGACATTTTTTCTCCTCTGTATTTAAACGTAATTACCAAATATTTACAAGAAAAAGCTTTTTAAAAAATCCATTCATCCCAAAATTGTCCGTTGCATTTGCACAAAAATTTCCATTTAACCATTAGTGAGAACAACTCTTCTAACTAATGGTTTGTTAGTTGTCAATAAGCTATTTCCGAGCCCCAAGGTCTGTATGGTTTGACTGGCGACCCCGTTTGCGCCGTCGTGACACTCGAACTGTGACTCGACTGCGACGTGGTAGAAAAGCAATGAGAACTGATGTTTAAATTGACAGGGTACTGCGAACCCGGCATTTGCTGCGAGCCCGCATTCATGCCGACGTTGGTTGGGGGTTGCGGTGTAAACATCGCACCCGATGGAACCATTCTTATTTGATTAGCACCTAAGTTTATGTCGTCTGCGTTTGAGTGATGTCCGCGCTGTTCGGAGCACGAGAGCGAGGATATGTGATGTGGGGGCGATTGGTCGGACATGTGTGGGAAGGGATTGGAGTACTGGGGTGTTGGGTTGAAGGGGGGAACCCAACTGGAGTGCGGCGGCTTGGTTGCTAGTTCGCGTTGAGCCGAGTAGCATTGCAGGTGCGACATGAGTCGAAGTCGCAGAGGATCTTGCACGTCCATGCCTTCCATTGTGACTAAGTAGCGGGCGACTTCGGCGGCGCATTCACGGAATCCAACGGTGTGGTAGTCCATGGCGAATTTATGTGGGTCGTAGGCAAGTGCATCTAATCCTAAAAAAAAAATTAAGATTAAAAAAAAAAAATTAAGATTAAAAAAAAAAAATTAAGATTAAAAAAAAATTTTTTTAGAGTTTTTTTTGCAGATAAATACTCTAGTAGAATGCGGGTGTTCAAATTACAAATCCAGATTTTCGCGGCAATTTTTTTTAGTGTTTTGAACAATTTAGACATTTATTTTAGTCGGTTTGTTCAATTTAGACATTTATTTTAGTCGGTTTGTTCAATTTAGACATTTATTTTAGTCGGTTTGTTCAATTTAGACATTTATTTTAGTCGGTTTGTTCAATTTAGATATTGTAATGGAGTCCCCGCGTTCTATTAGAGTATTTACTGTCAGTGTTCCACTTGGTGGCGTTTTATAAAGAGGTGTTTTTGTGTGAGAAGAAGAATTTGGATTAGTTGAATCTGAGATTTTTGTTGCATTTTTCTTGGACATTGAATGATTGAGAGAGATTTTCCCACATCTTCATCTATCTGAGAAATGAATCCCCTCGAGACCCTAGTGGCAAAAATGCAGCCGAGGTTGGTGTTGACCGTGGGAATTATATTGGTTCCGGAATCGTAAATGCCCTTGAAAGTTTTCGAGCACGTGGCTAGCCTACAGCTATCTTTAGATGTAACCTTTTATATGCAATTTGAGGTTGATTAGATCCCCCACCCCTATTTACGGAATTTTGGAAAATAAAATCCAGTTCCAAATGAAACGCAAAAATTTAAACAAAAAAAAAAAAAAAATCTCCATCCTACCTTTTGAATGTAGCATTTTTAAATGGTCCACCGTCATCTGTAAAATTTCGGCTTTTTCGAGTTTGGAAGAACCCTGTGGAGAGAGAAGACTTCTCACATCAAGAAGGAGGTCGGTATTGTTGTGCTAATTAACGAAAAGTACATAAAATCAATATCGAGGTGCAACATGCGTGTTGGAAACGAGTGAAACGAGTGAAAAGAAGAAGTAAAAACAAAATAAAACGAAAACAAAATTTACCTGTTTCTCAAATGCTGTTGGCACCAAACGGCGTAATTCCGTTAAACTGCTGTTAATCCGGTCGCGACGCCGTTTTTCAATAAGCTGCAAATCGAAAAATCAAACATTGAATAAACAAAAAAAAGTTAAATGTAAATATATCGCTTACCCCTCGCCTTTTCTTGCGATTGAGCATCTGACAACTCTCCACCCCGTGATTAGTCGGCCTGCAGAGATAAAACAGAGGATGTCAAGCATTTTTGCGGCGACCACAGGTTTGTCGGTTCGGAAACTCACCCTTTGGAATCGTCGTCGAAGTCATCCACTTCGCTGTCGCTGAGGTTGCGCTTCATGGCCACGTGCGCGGTCTCGTGCTTGTGCGTTGGTTGGCAGTCCCTCTCTGAATGAGGAGCGAGCGCTCTGCATTCGCCCTCCAAATCGGGAGCGACGCTTTTCCCATGGGAGGCGAGCGTGCGGACACACGCCGACCCACCGCTCGAGCAATTATTGCGCCTCCCTCCCTCCCCCCGCCGCGGCCGAACGGGAAACACAAACGCCACGGTGCAGCCAATCTGAGTTTGTTTTCACGGCGGCGGGGTGAAGGGTTCGAATAGAGGGGTGCAACGTGCAATTAATGCAAATCTGGAAACAATCATGCGTGTGTTTTGGCTTTGTTTATCATGGGAATTGTATTTGGTTGATTGGTAAACGACTTTCCCAGGGTTCCATCAGTTTGTGGGAGTTTTTAAATTTATTTTTAAGTTTGGAAATTGTTGTTGAAAATTTTTTTAAGTTTTTCTTTGTATATTTTTGAATATTTGGGTTTTTCAGAGTTGTTTTCGTGGGGAAAAGTGTTGGAAAAATGTGGAAAAAAAATCATTAATTTGTAAGTTGCATAAGCACCAGTGTAGCAGGTCGTGGGAACTGAAGTTGGAAGGGAGGAGGTGGGACCGTGTGAACAGGTCTCCCTCATCCTCCACTCAACCCTCTTGATCTATTGCGTCATTGTAGATACAAGTGATATTCATGGTGGTTTGAAAACTTCACTTTTCTCTTGTTTGCTATTTACCAAATTTTTCTTTCACATAAAACACAACTTTTGCAGAAATTCGAAATAATTTTTTTTTTTTTATTTTATAAAAATAATTTTATTTCTATAATTTTTGACGAGTTAATTGCAACATTTATTAAAAAATAATTTGTATTTAATTTTTCACCGCTCCGCTGAGTTTTATGGTGTATTGAAAAGATACGGCAATGCCAGGTGAATCTGCTCGTGTCTGGGGGGTTGCTGGCAGCACGCATGCGTTCGCTGGGGAGGTGAAACAAGAGGAAGGGAGTGTGGTGCGGCATAGTATCGACTGTGGGAACTTTTGAGAAGCTGTATACCTGAGTGATGTGTTGTTAAAGAGGAAACGCTGAGGGGAAACCATAGAAAACGATGTATGGTGGCTGATGGTTAACTATACTAATCAGGTAATGTAAAAGAGAAAGCTAAGGTGGCTTTTATAGTGTTGGGTTACAGGGGGATATTATTGTTAAATAAAATGAAAATGTTCTGCGTGTTTGGTGATCAACCGATAATGAAATATTTTTTATTTTTATTATTTTTGTGTATTTTTCGTTTGGGTGGTTTAAATGACTTTTATTTATTTTTATTGTTGTGATTTTTGTTTTTTAAATAAGTGGTTCAGTTGTTGGTTAAGTACTTGATGTGTGTACTTAATGGCAGATGTTAAGCTCCGGTGATTTCGAGCACGAGTTTCACACGACTTTTTCCTCTTCTCACGACGCCCACCTACTGTGGGAAAATGTGGCTGCACGTGATTCTCAAACTTGTTATTGTTACCGTGGATCATCTGTATTGACATGTGTTTGATGGATGGTTGTTTGGTGTTGAAAGGATGTTTTGTTTTCGAGATTGGGTATTTTTTTTTTTTGAAATTTTTTTTATTTTATATATTTTTTTTTTTTGGAGTTGATGAATATTAATTGGAATTGTTTGAAGGTGTGGGAATGGCGTAATTCAGGGTCCCAGACATTGCTACTGGAATTTGATGAAATTAACGTAGAGTTGCCATTGGCATTGGAAAAGAGTGTAATCTATTGTAGACATGGGTGTAACTTGACTGAAGGCAGATCGTAAAGTGCAGGTAATTTGCAGGCTTTGGATTGTGAACGGCCTGAAGATGAACATCAATCATTTGTAGAAATTTTTTTTTTTTTTGAAATTGAAAGCTGGAATGTGTAAAAATCCACGAAAAAAGAGAGAAAACAATGCCCGAGAGTCTGAATTAATAATTAATTGTACAATACAAGCGTTAATTTGTAAAAAAATCATAAAATCTTGTCGAAATTTTACATAAACTCGAGCTGCAGTCTGCTTTAAAAAAAACAAAAAACAGGTGGTTTGACCTAATTGATATTGAAAATATTACACAGGTGCAGTTATAACCTATCCGGGTTTACCACTTAACCTAAAAATTGGGCAGTTTCTTCGAGTCTCCTCATTTGCCCCTAAATTCCTTTGTTTGCAGCACCAAATGCACTATCACTGATGACATTATTTGTTATTCTTCATTCTGAACGTCGCAAATCACGTGAGAGCGTGCGAAATGAATTTGCAAGCGTTTGCAGTTTGAATTGACCATTTTGTTTCGGTCTTTTCCCAATATAGGAAAGTTGGGATTTGTTGTTGTACCAGATGTGTAATTGTCAAGAGATGGTTTGATTTATATTGCAGGCAAATGCAAATTTGGGAATTGCCATTTCAATTGGCTGACCATTGTCCACTTGAAACATGATGGATTTTCTGTTTCCAATTGTCCACTGCACGCTCATTGTTTGACTAGTGACCTCAGATTTGTGGCTGCCACTGGGGAATAATTAGGATTCACTCCCCACCTTTTATTTCCGTGCAATGGACTCAAACATGGGGTGTGAGATTGAGTTACTATGTCGTTAATTTTAATTTAAATAATCAAAATCGTGACCATAGGTAATTTGTTGTGGCCCTTTTGTGACGTCATCATATCCGAGTTTTGGATTCGCTTCTACTCGTCTTGAAGAATAGGAGGAGGAATAGAGGTTGGGTGGTTAAATGGTGGTCGTAAAGTTGTCAACATTCGTATTAAAGATGTCAGGGTTTGCTGACCCTTTCATAAACAAGCAACCACTGGGTATTGTCTGGAAAGGGGTAGAATTAAATTTGTTATCGAGGAAAAACGTGGAAACATTTGTTTTTAAAAACACTCGAAGATGGACAAAGAAAATATTGGCTCGGGTTCTTTCTCATTATTATTAATCTGTATTTGCGATCGTATTAAAATATTCATAACAAAAAGGTGAAGAGTCCACTCACTCGATGTACATGTCCACAACTAGGTTTCGAGTGGCGGTGGTTGGAGTAAAATGTATAGAGTTTGCGAAGGCGGGGCTACCAGCTGCTTCTTAGAGGGTTGCAGACACGTGGCCATCCACGCGCCATACATCTGGATATTGTGTTTCTTATTGAGGTCGTCTTAAGAGCTGCTGGATGAAAATCGTTGGCGTTAGTAAAGAGTATATGAGGAAATAGATTTTGGATGAAAGATTTGTGGTGGCAATTTATTATTTCTCGTAAAGTTCAAAGTACATTGAAATTATATTTGGTTTTGCGGGAATGCATTTTGGAATATATTTTTTCGAGCTGTTGGTTTGCAAATGATAATACATTTTGTGTGTGTGGCAGTGGAATTGTCTAGGCGGCGCATTTTTTTCTCGATTACTTCTCTCTTCTTGAATGTGATGTGTTATTAGTGGCGAGTGTGTGTGTGCAGTCCGCTTGACCCATGGCTCGACCTCACAGATATACAGTCCCTGAAAGTTGTTTTCTCCTTTCGTGGACGGATACTGCTATTGTTTTTTTTAGATGGCGCATGAGATAGTGCCAGTATAGAAAACTTGGTTGGATTTTTTTTGTCTCTTAATCTCTAGGCTTTTTTGGGGGGGAAGGGGGGGAGGGACTATGAGATTTGATGTTTGTACCCTCCTCCGGAAATTAAAATTTAAAAAAAAAATTTTTTTTTAAAATAAAATGGTTGGAATGTTTTAGAAAAAATTAAAAAACATTTTATAAAAATCAATATTTTTTGTTTACACATTTTGGGGTGGCCAATCTTGATTGTGAGCGCCCTCTAGTGTCCCTATTAAGAGTTAAATTAAGTTTTGAAGAAATGAAAATGGAGGGAGAGATGGGAGTTGGGGAGTGTTTTATGGAGTTTTGGAAAATGTTTTATCTGAATATTTTTTTTTATAGCAATTGATAAACTTTTTTTTTTTTTTAATAGAAAGAAATGGTTGTTTGATTTTTGCAAAAATGTTTACCTCTAGGGCGTTTTCCTGGAAACACCAAGCAATAAACATTCAAACCTATGCAAGAGCATGAGTGGCTGCAATAACTGGTTCAACAACCCTGTTTTCATCCTACCCAGATTCTTGGTTTATCATAACCGAGCCATCTGTATCTTTAGCAGTGATTTCATAATTCCTGACAGTTTTTTCTCTCCTAAGAGAATCTCAAGACTTCCGAAATATGTTTTCGTCGTGGTAAGAGCAGCAAAGTTTTCATAATCGCGATTAAGGTTAACAATATTGCTTTACTGAAGTATACGCAATTTTTTAAATTGTTACACAGTGACCTAGAGTAAAATGTAGGCCACTCGTTTTGTTCGTAATGAGTTGTTAATTCGTGGAAACAAATCGTGAATGTGTGGAAAAAATATACGTGTTTTGGGCATTGGGAAGATTTGTTTAATTCCAAAGGGTTTTGATAATATTTTTCCGATTTCTATATTGATTTGTGCAGTTTAAAGAAGCATTGTAATTCACTGCATCCTGTTTATCTGCAATAGGCAGACTGGAAAATGTGATTCAATAACTTCAGACATTCGTAAAGTTCAAAATTAATTCTGCACTACGAAATTCGGACATTACCAGAAATTCTATTTTAAAATTTTCTAAAAAAAAAAAAAAAAAAATATCTTCCATAAAAAAATTATTTAAAAACTATTTAAAAGCACTGAAATCAAATTTCCTAATGGTTTATGTCGATATGATTGGTTTTAAATTGTTTATTCAAGTAAATCATTGAATTTATGATGTATTTATGAGAACGTAATGCAATAAACCGTGGAGGAAAATTGATTTCAAAAATAGACATGCCGAAATAGTAATAGAGATTTGTTTGTCTAGTGAAGTAAACAAACCGACGACTAAAATAATGCGCCCAATTCCGTTTTTGCCTAGTTAGCATTTACCAACCAATGAGAATTGGACTAATAAATTGCGCGCATTTTTGTTAAAAATGTTAATTTGACAATTATTGTCTGCTTTCTAGATTTATTTTTAGACGTGCACATCAACACAATGATCATAATTGAGCGAAATTAAGAACGATCAAAGATTTGGCGCGTGTTTGTTGAGTGAACAGCTTTACGCAATGCTCAGCTAGACGTCGCTAGTGTGTGGGTATGAAGCCATGCTGTCTTGTTACTGTTTTACTCTTGACTCGCTAGTATTGGAAAGCCTCCCTCCATGGAGGCAGCGGTTGCAAGTAGCCGAGCAAAATTGCTGCGGACACAGTCGTTACCAGCTTTTGAAAATTGCCTCTTATCGATCAGCGGTAACAAGTGGAGAAACGATTTGCTGGTTGCCGACCGCCCACCCACTGCTACTACACCAAACGCGGATCGTAACAAAGTAAATGGCAATAAGAAAAGTGCTACGATTCGACAACACTACTATCCCGAAGCCGGCTGGGGATGGGTGATCACTATTTGTGCGAGTTATGTCTTGCTCATATGTCACGGACTGCATATGGCGTACGGCATACTCTACTTGGAGGTTCTGCAGAAATTTGGACGGGACAGGCAACTCGAAGCAGGTAATTATTGCTTTTGATTGTGGTAAGTGTTGTGGGTTTTATTTAACGTCTGGAATTTTACGTATACCGTATTTTATCGATTAAACTGCCATTTTTGTCAGCAATTACAATTTCGGTTTTTCGTTTGTTACATTTGTTTAATGTAATGAACGAAGTCTGAACGTCACGAACGAAGCGTACGTTCATCATTCGTGAGGTTAAATACGGAAACAATACCGTACTTTTGCAAAAAGACCAAAAATAAATAAAAATCGTCAAAAAACATCAAAAACCAATTAAAAATCAGCGAAAATCGTCAAAAAACATTAAAAATCGATTTAAAACTTATAAAAATCGGTAAAAAATCGATTAAAAATCACTTTAATCGAAAATACGGTGTTTCAGCCGCGGCTACTATTCGAGGGCGACTCTTAATCGGTATAAAATACGGTAAACAAGTTTAAATGAGTTTGCGAGTGGTTATCGGCACGAAACATCGGGTCTTAAGTTTGTGAAGATTGGGTTTAAATCCCAGCCTTGCCGGTTGTTTGCGAGGCCAGTTTCCGTTATCTAGACGGTAATAGAATTGTGGCTGGTCAGTGCAGGCTGGTCAGCGTGCAGGCGAGGTTTTTTGTGGTTTCCGCAAACTGAGTTGTGCCTTTGATGGTTTTGGCCCATTGTGGACAAGCCAAATTCTTTTGGCTGCGGGTGTGAGTGGCAAGAGGAAATGGGAAAATGTGTGTGAAAAGACGGGGTGCGAGAGTGTTTGAGTTATTTGACTTTTTTCGTTCGAGATGCGTAAAATGAGGTATTCCAAGTTTTTTGATTCAGTGTTGTATGCAATTTGGACGGTTTCCAGCAAAATTTTGATACATTCTTTCTCGCTGGACGAGTTTTCATGAGATGTTTTCTCTATTTACAAGTCTCATTTTTTTTTCTCGTCAGTCGCATAGAATAGGAGGTCGAGATAAACACAAATCTCATAAATTTGCCTCTATCGTTGGTTTCAGCCGACCAAGAACAAAACATGCATGGAAAATCAATGCTTTGAATTGAAATTGAATCACTTAGGAAGACGTAATCTGATCTTAACCGTAAGGTAAATGTCAATAAAAATGATAATTCGCAACATGAAAGAAATGAATAAAATAATGAGGAAAATTCTTATTTTTCTCTTGTCTTTAGCAGTTAAATGAATGTTTTCGAAAGGAAATCTAATTTTATAACTCTTATAAGCTGGAAGGAATAATTAGAAGATGCAAAACAGATCAATGTTTTAGCTAGAAAACCGTGTCTCTTCAGTATCTTTTCTTATCTCTCTCTTCCTATATAATTAAAAGGCAGTTGTGCAGTCGAGTTGTCTCTAAACAGGGGAAGTTAAGGAATGTTTGATTGCTTAAAAGAGCAGTAATGACCTGTACATGCACCCAAACTCATTCATTTCATTAAGGGTTGCAATGAGGTTGCAGAAAAAAAAAGAAAAACATCGCTTTGATGTTGCAAAAACGCCAATAGTCATTTTGTAAACAATAAACGCGGCCAAACATTCAAAATAATTGGCGTCGTTATTAGTAAATATTTTTATTAGTTGAAACTATAAGGTTTACGATTTCTGTAGGACCGGTTCAGGTCACAATTGATCCGGAGTAGTAAAATGTTTATAGGAGGGCGAAAAATCGAAGGGAAACGCGCAGAATATCCACACGTCACGCCATTTTAATATAAATGCAAGGATTTACCTGCGATTTGTCTCGAATGCGACGGATTTTCGATTATTTTGCATTCCCTTCTAGAGGATAAATAAGAAAAATGGCAGAAGACGGGGGTAAATGCATGTGTGTGACTTAGGTGACGCATTAGACTGGTGATTGATAGTGCGCTTTATCAAGTGGGACACGAGTGATGGGAGGTCCAGGTTTAAATCCTGGTAGCGGCTTTATTTGTGAGAAATTTCTGCTTCCATGCTTGTTCAACTAAACTCTGTTTTTCTGCGGTTTAATGGCATTTCTGTAAATGTTGGATGGTTCCCATTCACTTGGCCGTAACTGCGCATTGTGCGCTTTTTCCGATTTCCTTCTTGCGACGAAAAGCCTTGGACGGGCCATTGCTGGACTAGTTCTATTGTGGACACAGGTCAGAGGCTTTTGGATCGTGACCAGCAGGAGGAATAAATACATAAATGTAAATAGATTTTAAGTGTGTTTTGTTGCCATCGTTCTTTCGCGGAATAAAAGATTAGTAAAAAGAATAAGAGAAAAAATTACACGAGTGTGTGTGTGTGTGTGTGACTTTGGCGACCCATTAGGCTGGTGATTGATTAGAGTGTTTTATCAAGTGTGACACGAGTGATGGGATTGCGCAATGATCACTTTGTGAGCCTATTTATTTTGCACAAGCACTGCGACTGATTTTTACTCCATTCGAGGGTTATTAATGCGCGCGTGAGATGCAATTACTTCAATTAATGGCGAAAGTTAGTGCAGTGTGGTTTATCAATGTTTGAAGTGTGAATTTGGAATTTGTTGTGGATTTTTCTTGATTAAATTGACGGTGATTGAACGGTATTAAATGGATTCCGTCTGGAGATGATTGATTTGCTGCTCAATTTGGAGTGAGGCTGAAATGAAAAAAGTGATCGAAAGTAAGTTATTGAATTCGGTGTAAAAACATGGAAAAAGATAATAAAGACGGGAAAGTAAATTAGATTTTTCTCCTTCTTTTTCTTTTGGGTTTTAAAATCTTTTATTGTGATTAAACAATTAGGTGTGGGAGAATCCGTTGCGTGTAATCGCTGAAATTGGGATTGGAAATGGTGCCTTTGCCCTCGAGGACTCGAGAGGGGGCACCGCCCCGATGAACTCCCCTTCCTGCCATTCACCTACTTTTCTTAAGTTACTGCTTGTGTTTCTTGACTGATGTGTGCACTCAGATAAGCCTTTTTCAACCTAATTGATTCATTAGGAAGTGCTGTGATGGCTTCTGCGTTGATTTTACAAAGGGAAAAATGGAATAAAGGGAAATAAAAGGTATTAGAATGAAAATAGAAGTAAAAAGTTGAGGAAATTTACATTTATATAGAAAAGCCGATGAATAGGGTTAGAATAAATAAGGAAGCATAAAGTTGGCGCTTTTCGGAGCTAAAAGTGGAAGCAAGAATGCGCGTTGACATCACAACTAGTGGGAAAGAAGAGAAAAAGTTGTGAACAAGATGATAAAAATGAAGGATTGAGTGTTGACTTTGCTGCTTGTTTTTACTTGTCATTAATATTTAATTAAGAAATAGTAAACGGAAATGGAGGGCTGAGATTAAAATTAATTTATTGCACATGATAAAACTGAGAATTTAGTGACTTAGGGCGAAGTGGCATAAGTCTTTCTAATGATCTAATTAAGTATTCGAGCTACTTGTTTTTGCTGTGGTTGAGGTTTTATGTTTTGGGTATTTTCATTTTGATGGCTTCTATTTTGGTCAGGTGTTTATTTGGTGATGGTTTGCAGCTTGGTGGCGCTTTTTATGGATTTGGGTAATGGGTTGAATATACTTTGGGGGGGTTATCAGTTTGTTGTGGTCATGGGAAGAGAATTATTAGATAGTATGTGTAATTTGGTATTGTTTTAATATTTTTTTAAAGTTTTGAGATGATTTATTGCCGAACGGAATAAGGAAAATGGTAATAAAAATTTCGTATTTGCGGTAATAAATAATGTTTTTATATTTTAGCGATTTTTCAAGCTTAAATGCGAGTTATTAAATTTTTGTTGTTGCTTAAATCTAGTTTAGGATTTATCTTAAATTTTTTTGTTTTTGTTTTGCTAATTTATTGATTCTGTGTAAATCAAATTAGTTCATCCTGCAGCAGCGGCTGCAGCTGGGCAAAAAGTCGGATATGGAGGATAAATTTATCTTGTTCAACATAAACTAGCAACACATGAAAGAGAAAACTACGTTACTGACAAGCAAAAATAACATCAAGAGGCTCGCGAAGTTAATATTAAGACACAAATGTCTAATAACTGTTGAAATCTTAATTTTGGACTCGTGTTAAATGGCGCTGGGGGAATGAAAAACAGACATTAGACAGAGGCAGACGCAAAAACTGGGTCCGCCATACGGATCCAGTTTTGCCTCCCTCTCAGCTTCACTGAGGCATAAGCCATTAGCTTCTCGAAGTGTGACTACACTTGAGCAAGTAAGGAATGGTTTTTGTACGCCAACTCGGCGCTAATCAATACGTACTTTGTCACAGACAGTATTGCAGCAAGACAAATTTCTTTTTGTGGAGGGAAAATAAATCAATGTTGCATTTTTTCGTGTAGCTTTATTAAAAATAATCATGAGGGGCGCCGTATGCTATGGGAAATTTGTCTGTTTTTTAAGGGGATCGATATATGGAGGGATTTTCTGGGGGTACATCATCTTGAAGATGCAGGTGCAATTTACATTTTGTAAAAACAAAATGCCAGTTATTTTCTTGGATTATTTGAATGGGGAAACAATGCTGACACAACGTTATTGGAAAAACTTCTTGTCGGCGATTCGGAGTTCACTCTATGCGAATTGCTAGCTTGAATGTCCACATAAAGACTTCTTAAATGTCAGTCATTATTCCACTCGCAAACGAGTCCTAGACATATGTGAATTTTTTTTTATTTTTTTATTTTTTAGAAATTACTGATAAAAAATTATTTTATAATAATATTTATAATAATTTTTTCTAATTTTTTTTTATTTATTTTATTTTCAATCGCGTTTTCTATTAGATTTTTGTCGTAGCTTTTTCTGATCGAATTGTGGGAGATTTTTTTGTTGCTGTGTTGGCTTTTTTTATTTGATGGCTCGAGCTATTGATGCTTGCGACACGAGTGCAATCGTTTTTTTTTATTTATTTATATATATATTTTTTCTTTTTCAATCTGTCGCAACCTATCAGGAGTTACACGAGTAAATGGTTAATGTGTTGTGTCATTTTCGATCCTCGCTAATAGTTTACAGCGGCTCGGAAATCTTGGGAGATATTTCCTTGAAGATAATATCATTAGTTTTATCAAGTTTTTCTCTCTTGAGTCTTGATTGAATTTGTTAGCTCTCGCCCCACTGGTGCTTTGTGGCAGATGCACTGAATGCGGTGAGAGTACTGCACTTATTCACTTACATGATAGACGATGCCACTTGCCAACAGCATTAACACGATTTCTAAATTTAGTATACCCAATAATTAAATATACAGAAATTACTTAAAATGTTGTATAATTTATTTTTATTTATTTTTTTCGTTTCAGTTTGGCTCGGTACACTTTCGTCGGCTCTGTCTATGGTGCTGACACCGGTCGTGGTAGCTTTGTGCCGGCGCAAAAGCACCCGATTAACGGCCGTTCTGGGTGGGCTAACAACCGCACTCGGATGCCTTTTTACGTCGTTTGCATCTCAATTCCACCAGCTCTTTTTTAGTTTCGGAATTATGACTGGAATTGGTATTGGACTCGTGCGAGACACATCCAATCTAATGGTGGGCCAGTATTTCAAACGGAAAAGGGAAATGGTCGAAATTGTTGTGGTTGGTTCGAGTGGTTTGGGAATTGCTATCACGTCATTGCTTATTCACCATTCTATCCAGTAAGTAATGATCACCAGACTCAGGGCTCGTTCCTAGGATGTTGTGAGCCCTTGTTTGGCACCCTTCCCTCTTTTTTTTGTAAACATTAGTAATTGATTGGATTCAATTTTAAGATAAAGGCTCTCTGTGAGATTTTCAAACACTAAAATAAATGTTTAAATTGATCAAGAACACTGAAATAAACGACTCCGGCACTGGTAGGAACGGGCCTGAGCAGATCATTCATAACTTTATGAAAGCTATAATTCTGAAAACATCATCTTGTACAGAAGGGAAAACAAAAGGAAAAATTTGCGCTCAAATTTTCCTTATTTTTTCTTCTCTCTGATCATTCTCGTTGTAAAGGGTGTCCCAAAAATAACGCAAGATTTGAATTAACCGCCATTTGTGCAGTAAATTGCTGTCAAATCGTTGTTGTTTCAGGGTCGCCAACAATTTACTTCACAAATGGCGGCTAATTCAAATCTTGCGTTATTTTTGGGACACCCTTTACTATACCGTGATTAATTTGTTTGTGTTTTTAGAGCAGTCGGTTGGCGATTGGGATTGCAAGCATTCACGGGATTGGTGTTTGTTTCTTTCTTCCTCGGAGTGTTCTATAGATCGGCTAGTCTTTACCATCCGCAAAGACGAGCGATCTTACATTTGAAGAACCAAAAACGCAAGATGAAAGAAAAAATCAAAACAGAAGACAAACAACAATTTTTCGATTTCAAAACGTTGAAGTCGAGAACATTTCAGATTGTCCTCACCTCTGCTGCCGTTGGTGCTTTTGGGATTAGTACTCCAATTGTCTTCTTGGTAAGTGCCACACTTTCCTATTACTGCATGTATGTTGTTTTTTTTAATTCGATATTTTCTAGGCTTACGAGGCAAAACAAGATGGCCTGTCGACGGAATCCGTGTTAGTTATTCAAGTCTTTCTTGGAATCGCATTTGCATTGGGCTGTGGAACTTTTGGTTTTATAATAATTCGCAACAGTTCGGAGTGCCGTATAGCCAGACAATATTTATGTCAGGCGTCAACATTTATGGTAGCTGCGGCTACGGTTGCTTTTACCGCTGTTCACGGTTATCACGGCTACGTTTTCTTTGCTTGGATTTATGGATTGTTTTGCGGAAGTTATAATTACACTCTGAAAATGTTTATGTATGAAAAAGTACGAGCCCACAACTTTGCGTTGGCTTGGAGTTTTATTCAGTGGGCGCAATCCATTCCCATGGCGTTTGGAGCCCCTATAACTGGTAAGCTTGCGTGGGGTCCATAGGGCGGTGCCTAATCTGCCTGTTTGGTAATCCGGCACTGCGTTTTGTCAATAGAGAAGTTCTGCCAGGCGTTAGACGGGAACGGCTGACGTCTTGAAAGCTGAAACGTCATCACTTTTTGTGCTGATGTCATAGGGAAGTCGGGTCATTTCATCGAATCTCGTTTTGGTTACCTAAATATGACGACATCTTTTTTTCTAGTCTCCTAAGAATGCCTAACAAGGGGGGGCTAGTGCCCCCTTGAACCCCCAACCTCCCTTTAACTGTTTTTTTAATCTACACACTGCGGAACCCATTTGCCACTTTAAGAATTCTGGATTCGATGAAACGGGATTCGATGAAGTGATCCGACCTGGTCATAGGGCGTTTGCAACGTGTAATGGCGGGTCCAGACGTCGTGAAAACAACGGCAACGGGTGGGCGGAGCTTACTCTACAAGTTGCCGTTCCGGTCCTACGCCTGGCAGAACCTCTGTATTGGTCCTGTTGAACGGCCACGCATGTTTCCGTATGTACTAAACGGTTTCTCTTCGATACTTTCAGGTTACATGAATGCGTCCAGATTAGGTAATCGGTCCGGTTATTACTTTTCTTCAGCTTGCGTCTTAATTAGCAGTATTGTTTTACTACTGGTAGATGTACATAAAAGACAAATTCATAAGCTGCATCGCAGTAAATACAATAATTCTTCCGTTTTAAACCAACACAAATGCTTCCATCCTTCATGTGTTCACAATTTGAAAGGTGCCTCTACCTTACCGGACTTGGATGGTCACTTAAATGCAGTTTCAGGATTGCACTCGCGATGCTATTCTGTAAACGACCTCAAGCATCCAGAATTGACCTGCATCTCTGAAGAAGGAATTGCCGATTTGGGTGAAAACATGTTCGATGACTACGACCAGTATCTTGCAGATTGCATGACTTCGTGCGACCAAGTCGAACATTATCTAATGCTTAGTGAATACGAAAACAATCTGTGCAAAACCAGGGAAATAGATTCTATTGTTGATAGAAACAAGAGGCGAAAGTCGGTCAATAGACTCCAACGCATTAATACGCTTGGCCATTCAGAAGACTTGTTTTTATCTAACGAAGATCATAAGAATGATGTGGCAGTAAAGATGTCGAACAGCAACTTATCCAAAGATGGAGCATCGGCTAATTTTAATGCTTGGAAAATGTTGCACAAAACCTCTTGCAGCATACCGGTTATCGATGAAATCACAACGACGCTGTAATCACTTTAACTTTGAGGAAAAGAGAATTTTAAATTGTTTTTTTTTTGTCATGTTGAATAAAATTTTGCACACAGCACACAAATTTCAACTGTATCTTTATGGGCATCTCTATTGTGTGGAAATGTGCATAGGATATCCTTGGACAGTTTGTGTGCTATGTGGGTTAGTTTTCTTTTCGAGAAAGAGCAATTTTTAATGTGGAAGTGATTTCTTGAAATCGCTGACAAGTGACAGATTTGGGCCAACTGGTTTGGCTCTGTAAACATAAAATCTGTTTACGTTGGCCTGAACTATGGTCCAGAAAAGACATGTTCTGTATAGGAAATGAACCTTAAACGTGATTTTTTTACTCTAAATATTACATTTGATCCATTTTGCCTCTGCATCACTTCTGTATATCAAAAGTCTTTGAGGGCAGCTAAGTTTCATTACCAAAATAAATTATTAAACGGATATTAGTTAATTGTAAAATATGTTTGATGTTTAAAAATAGAGCACGAACATGGAAGTTTTTAGGCATGCCCTTTGTATAGCATAATGTAAACGCATACAGGGGGAAATAGGCATCTTGTAGGTTTTGTGTGTCATTGAATGAATACAACAACTTCTCTTGTGTAATTTATAGTATATGGAATTTGGAAAAATCTACATGATTTAATATGACATGAATTTTATACAATGGCATTTAATATGAAAATTTTGATGATTTTTCACTCTTTTATATGGAAGCTATTGTAAAACAAAACATGATAAAACTACTTTGTACAGTTTATTGAACTTTAAACAGTTTTATATGGATTTATTAAAGTGTTAGTCATTTTGAGTTTCGAATTGTTTTTAACTTTGAATACTTAGATTAGATGCTTTAAACAAAAACTTGAAAGGTGTATTGCAGTTTAGACAAGTATAGACGGTATTGAAGTTGCTAGGCATTGTAATTTGAACAGGATTGTTACTGATAATAATGTGATAATGTTGATAATGGCGTCCATTTTAATTATGTGCATTAAATGTGAGTTTTACGTTTTGACTGAGCAACATCAGGGTATACGTTAATAGACTATAACTTGTAAAATTTTGAAATAAAAATAATATAATTTCTTCGTCGAAGATAAACGGTGTCATTTTACGATCTATATATTTTTTAAATTCATATCTGGGGATTAATATCTGCGAAGTTAAAGTTTGGAGTGGAAACAGTTAAAGTTATTGACAGTAGATGGCTCTGCGTGATAATGGTAGTTATCTGTGCTTATTTTCTACGAGTTTTCAGAGCTCTTTTTAAGGCAAGACTAATAATGTCATTTTGAATATACACAACAACACAATAGAGGGTTTATTTTGATTTGTTTTAATGGGTGTTTCCACTAGATAACAAGTACAGCATAAAAAAGGGAGTAAAGAATCATTGATCCATTTTTAAAAAATAAAATTTGTCCAAGCTCTAATTGACAGAAATCAATAGAAAAATATTAAACCCTTTTATTATCACAACTGAAAGGTATTATTGAATGAAGGAAGTATAACTTAAGATTATAATACTTAATACTTAATTCAGAGAATTATGTTAATCGTTATTTCAGTCTTCCTTATACAATAATAAATGGCTCAAGTTTTCTTCCTAAATTGGTGGAAACTTATTAATAGTGTACATTGTTTGACTGACAGTAAGAAAAATTGGTTGTTTCTAACAAATTTCTAAGGATGTGTGATTCACAGTTCCAATTAATTTTGTCCTGATTTTCCATTCAAAATTCACCTGTTCATTGCCTTGTATAGCAAGTCCATTGCTTGTTTTTGCATTGTGCAATATAGGAAATGTTTCTCTTTACATCTGCCCTATTAAACCTGAAAGCTCAAAACAGTGAAACCAATTGACTTACCACAAGGTCACTTGGCTATTTATTACTCATTACTTTTACTCAATATTCGAACCAGTATTGTGTCAATTGATTTGGCTACCACACCTTTTACACATAAATTAGAATGGCGACTCATTTTTATTTACATGTCCATTGTGACAATACCACATTGTTCTGCTGTTATGAATAATGTTTGGTTGGTCAACATTTTTTTATATGCAATAAAGTTAATGAGGAGGTGTGTGCACTGACCTACAACTAATTATATTCAGTGCTCACTGAAGGAACATTCCTTGTGCTTTTCCAGGTAACATTCAAGTGTAAAAGAAAAAAAAATGTTGAAAGTCATGTTACATGCACAGTGTTGAAAGTTTCAAGTGTAATGAGACCAAGTTGAGCAATTGCCAAATTATGTTAATGAAAAATTTGCTAAGAGTTTAAGTAGAAGTCTTGGAAAACCTCAATTGAAATGAAATGCAACATTGTTTTCACATCACTTTTCTTGTGCAACATAATAAATTCAAGTCAAAAAGAGAGAACCGGAGTTAATTTTTAAATTTTTTAAATTTTTAAATTTTTTCTTTACGAAATTATAAATAAATTATAAATAAATTATAAATAAGCGAGTTTGTATTAAACTAAATTCCAACTTCGTGGAATTGATTCGTTAATGCTGTGGAATCAAATTACCACCACACCAGTGGAGTTTTGCTGAAGGCAAAAAAGTTCCGAGCCAATGGCCTTGTTCTCAAGCGAGGCCACCGAATATAAAGGAGAGGAGGACAAACGATTTTTCAAAGTACAAGTCAGCATGAATTTGTTTCCATTAGCTTCTCTTGCAATTCTCTTGTTTCTCGGCTCAACCTGTAAGTATGGTCATTATTTACCCATTTGTGAATGCAAACAACTTAAAATTACATTGAGATATTGTTTCAATTGGTCATTTCGTGATTTTTGAAGTAAATATCTGACAATCACAGATTTATTAATTTTTAGAAATTTTGTTATTTTATTTTTCTCCGTTCCTCCATTATTTCGCTTTAACAAGTCTTAGTAGAACAGTGACTGTGCTTAATTTATGTGGTAAATTTTGTTAAGAATTTTTATGGGTGGTACTGGTTTAACTAGTTGCATTGCATGGCAGTAAGTTAGTAACCTGTGGATAGCCTTTTGGCAAATAGGTAACTGATTGTTGGGTCAAAGGTGCAACAACCTTTTATTAGCGAAACAATCGTGTTACGGTCCAAGACTAAGAAGTAAAAATAATAATTAGACCACTGTCCTTCGTCATGCATCAGTAATTTGACAAAAATAATTTTTTCCCTGCTGTTTTACGTAATTAGGAAAAAAAACAATGCAGATTTAGACATGGTTGTACTGGATAAATTGCTAAAATAATTGACTACGATGCATAAAAAGTTGATTATGTATGTTTCAACCTTGTTTACGAGCATAATTATGTGTGATGTTTGCGGCTCTCGTTTTGATTAATTACATTTGAGTTAATTGCACTGACGTGTTGCTAATTAGATCTAATAAACCACAGAAAAAAAGTCATTACAAAGCCATGACCTAGATTTTCGTGAGTCACCTTACAGATTCCGGGAATTTCCAGCTGAGGTCAGCAGGGGCAGGTACCTGAGTCCTCTTTTGGGCTGTAAAGTGTGCCCTACAGCTGTTAATTTTACCAATTCTTTTAAATAAACTAGAACTTGTTTGTGAATTGTGTTTGTTAATCCAGACAAGAAGTCAAGAACACGTTTGTAAATCAATAGGCAGAACAGCAAATGCATTATTTTGCTACGAATATCTTTGTTATCAGTTGACAGTTGACATAAATCTATTTAATGCTTTGGTTAGATTAGACAATTGTTCTGGGAACGGTCTTCAAGCATTACATCCGGGTTGGAGGTTCTGACGACATTAAAACCTACACCGCGTGACATTTATTGAGCCTTTAACTTTGTTATGGTGGAATATCGTGTAAAATTACATCTTTATTGTTTTATTTATTATTTTTCCTTTTCTGGTGGGGACATACCGCAGTCGATGCGGCTTTAAGAGCCAAAATACACATGAAAACAATAACTAAATAGAACTTTTGTAATACAATAAGTTTCCCTTTTCTTTTTTGCAGTTGCAGCCGAGGAAGCAAAAGGTATAAAAGAAAGAGAAACAAAACCAAGAGTTATTATTAGAATTAACAATATTATCTGATTAATTACAGGAAATAAAACAGACAATTGTAACAAAGACAATTGTCCGTGGCACTTATGGAACCATTATGAAGCTAAAGGGTGTAAACCCATATACAAGGATGGAGACTGTTGTCCTGTAGCTTTCAATTGCAGTAAGTTAAAGAAAGAATACACGCGAAAAATTGGAATTAATCATTGTTGATTTCATTACAGCTGCTTTCGACGACAATAATGGTGAAGGTAATAAAAACTGTAGAAATAGTTGTTTGATTATATAACACTTGTTTGCGAATTTATTGCTAAAGATGGATGCCAATTCAAGGGAGTGATTTACAAACAAGGCGAAGTGATCAATACCACAAACCCTTGCCACAAATGCCGATGTGCAGCTAAGGGTATCACCAGTTGTACCATTTCCGAATGTTTCACGGAAGCCAACTTACCAAACTGCATTCCGCTCTTCGTTCACTCGGAATGTTGTCCCAAGAACCAATATTGCTGTAAGTTGATTAATTAAACGTTATAATTTGATGTTTATTTTTGTATATTTTTAGTGCCTCTTGGAAAGAAGTCGTTAGATGATGTTGGTAAGTATCACGCTCTCTAACATCCAATTTCTTACGAAATTATTAAATTCTTTTCTTAATTATGTTTTAGCTGATGCTGTAGTGTGCAAATATGAAGATAAAACGTACGTTGAAGATCAGATCATTGAGTTGAAGGACCATCCTTGTTTAACCTGCATCTGCAAGAAGGGATTCAACGGCCCGTCCAGTCCATCTTGCAAAAAAGTTGAATGCAGTTTTCCAGGCAATAATTTGAAAATGAAACGTGGTTGTGTTCCTGTTTACATGAAATCTCGTTGTTGTTCCATCGATTGGATTTGCCGTAAGATTTTTGCATTTTTTGGTAATTTTTTAATTTGAATAAGTTATTGAAGCATTTTATGTCTCAATTTCAGCACCCGCCGATGACGATGTTGACGAAAAACCAATTGAAGGTGGCTGCAGATTCGGTGAACGTTACTTCCCATTGGGAGCATCGCTCGACCTTCGTGATCCATGCACAATTTGCAACTGCACGACTCCTTCAGACTTCACTTGCATTCGCACCCAATGTAACGGCCCACCGAACGGAGATTTCGTCAATTGCCGTCCGGTTCCGTCGAGACAAGCGCAGTGTTGTCCCGAATTTCGATGCCTTGCACCAATGCCACCCGGTGTACCGTTTCCAGATGGCCAAGGGCCTCCAATACCAAATCCAAATCAACAACCCAGTCAATAGTTTATTAAAGCATTGCGTATCATACAATTTATTGGCATGATTGTGTGAATAATAATTTGAATAATTTGAATACTGATATTAAAAATTTGTAAAAGAAAAATGCGCTATGTTGTTTTGGTTTTTTAACTATTTACTTTGAATACTTTTTGTATGTTGTCAGGTTGTGATAAAAGTCATCACTTTAAAAATAAAAGGTTTTAATTTTTTTTTCCCAATGGGTTAGTTTAATGAAGTATTTTTATTGCTGAATTTTTTAAAATTTTATTTTATTTGATAATAAATATCTTTTTTTTTCTTGTCTAAATATTTTGAACTTTGAACTTTTTTTGGGAAAAGTGTATGCAACTGTTTTGTTTTATAAATAAATAAATGTTCTTATTAAAAATTTGAAATAACGATATGATTTCCATCAATAACACAAATATCATCTGCAAAACTTGTTTTAAAAATGTGACCTCGTCTACCTCGCCTCCGTACATCCAAAATAAGTTCAGACATTGAGCACCAGCGTGGCGCTACTTATGCGGTTGTGTGTGCGGTAACTGTTCGTGACGAGTCGGCCGCATTGCATGTGTAATCGGATGTCGGAAGTGTTGAATCTTAGCATCGCCATTTTCCTTCTTGATGTACGCTGTGGAAATGTCAGGCGATCACAAAACAGTCATTCATGGTAACCCAAGTCAATATGTTAAACTAAATGTAGGCGGATCGTTGCATTACACCACAATTGGAACACTAACTAAACATGATAATATGCTCAGAGCCATGTTCAGTGGTCGCATGGAGGTCCTTACGGATTCCGAAGGTACCGTACACTGTTTCTAGTATTTCATGTCGACAGATGGTTAATTTTTGACGCTGCGTTTTGTGTTTTGTAGGTTGGATTCTGATTGATCGTTGCGGAAAGCATTTTGGAACGATTTTGAATTTTCTTCGTGACGGATCGGTGCCATTACCCGATAATCCTTGCGAATTGGTGGAACTGCTGCAAGAAGCCAAATATTATTTGATCCAAGAATTAGTGGATGCTTGCGAATCCGCACTGAAGAAGAAGGAAAAAGACGTTGAACCCATTTGTCGAGTTCCACTCATAACGAGTCTTCGTGAGGAACAGCTTCTGATAAGTTCAACATCGAAAGTAAAATTAATTTTAAATTAATTCTGACTTGTCATTAATTTTTATTTTGTCGTTTTAGCCTGTTGTGAAGTTGTTGATTAATCGCCATAATAATAAATACTCATATACGAGGTAATTTACTTGCTTTATTTGATTATGTTGATTGATTTTGATGTTTTTTTTTAAATGTATTTTAACAGCACTTCGGATGATAATCTGCTCAAAAACATTGAATTGTTTGACAAGTTATCTTTGCGTTTTAGTGGACGCGTTCTTTTCATAAAGGACGTGATAGGATCGAATGAAATTTGTTGTTGGTCTTTTCACGGACATGGAAAGAAGATTGCCGAAGTGTGTTGTACTTCGATTGTCTACGCAACGGATAAAAAACACACGAAGGTTCATTTATTTATTTATTTAATTATTTTAAATTAAAATAAATTGATGTTGTAATGTATGAGGTTCAATGATTTTAGGTTGAATTTCCCGAAGCTCGAATCTACGAAGAAACGCTCAATATTTTGCTCTACGAAAACCGTAACGGGCCAGATATGGAACTGATGCAGGCGACGAGTACCCGCGGTGCGGTAGCCATGACCACATACACTAGCGATGACGAAGACGATCATCGACGATCCAGTGTTTGTACTCGTGAAGCTCCACACTTGGGTCGTTTGAGAAGTAACAAACATCAAACTTGAGAGATTTAGGAAATTTTTTTTTTAATTTAAAAAAGGGGAACAATTTTTTTTTTAAAAAAAGCTTTTAATTAATCACAAAATTTAACAGTATTATCAATTTTTCCTTTCCAATTTTGCTCATATTTTTTTTCTCTGCTATTTTTTTATGTAAGTAAAAGTTGTTCTACCAAAAATGATTTATTTTTATTGATTTATTATTGTATAATAATAACAGTGTGGCGGTTAAATGTGGCGTGTGTGACCAGCTTAACGTTCGTAATTTTTTCATTTATGTTCAGACCTTTTTAACGGTTTAACATTGTTTATTGATGGTAGTGAGTTTGCTTATTTATTGCGAAATGTAATAAACAATGTTTATAACTGGATATAATTGTTTCATCAAGCAAATTTATCTTTTACACGAACCTTGGAGCGTTTTGATGTTAACTGTTGGATGATGGATGAAATATAAAAAGCTTTTTTAGGCTTAAAACAATGCAGTTTTTTGTTATAACGTTGGAATTACATGAAAAATGCATTTTTAAACCTGAAAATGGACTCTTAGATAAAAATCCCCTTTTGTTTGGTGCCAAAAATTCTTTTTTTATCAATATTTTTATATTTGTTCATTTTTAATCAGTCTGTTTACAAAGCCTTTTAATCAATTTTAAAAAATAATAATTCCACTCGAAAATGTAAAAAATTGGTTTTAATTGCATGATTTTTGAAAATGGACACTGGTTAAAAAGGATATATAATAATTACTATCAAAAGTTATTCGAGTAAAATGTCTTAAAATGTAAATAAATACATATTTATAAAAAAAAACACCACAATTAAGTCTTTCATCAAACATTCGATTGTTCTCTGTTAGATTCGTTCATAACTTCATCATAAGATGGAGGTAATAATTCAATTTCACATTCAGTTGACCCTTTAAAAGACCCCTCGTAGCCTGGCAGTGGCTCCTCATCGGGACACAGATGGGCAGTGACAGTTGCGCATGAAAAATTGCCAGGTAAACTGCGGCGATTGAGCTGCGAATTCTTTTGGTGAACGGGAATAATTGTCGCGCCACAACTATGCCTGTTCGGTTCTGAAATTAAACAAAATTAACTGTAAAAACAACGATTTTCAACACGAATTGCTCAATTCCGAAATATACCATTAAGTAAAGGCACATCATTGGTTTGGATCGACGTTAATGTGTCTATAGGGAACTCCAACTCCGAGTCAATAGGCCTAGTCATCGGATGATTTAACTTGTGTCTCCGCATACGCCGTTGATGAGTTCGTGCTCTTTGCTTCTCAATTTTCCTAGATAGTAATTAAAAGATTTATTCTTCGGTTTATGCTTTATCACTAAACTTTCACTTTAATTCCTTACTTAAGATAAACTCGACAGATTGCGCAAGACCAGCCACATACGATGAGGCTCCCAAGGACGATTCCGACGATTATTGGTGCAGCGACATTATTTGTTACATCATCGTCGTCATCTTCATCACTATCTTCATCGCTGTTATCGTCGTCGTAAGCTAAATAAAGTTGGAGATTAGCATTTTCTTTTGTATTAAGTAACTAATTATTAATTTACGCCAATTTCCGTAATAACGCGGATCTTTAGGCGCGCACGTATTGAGAAGATGTTGATTGTATGGACGGTAACCTTCTTTGCAAACACATCCTTTAGTTCTGTGGCAAAACGTGTTTACGTCAAAAAATCGACACGAATCGCTGAATTCACACTGGTCTCCGTATTTCGAAGCTGGAAATACACAAAGGCAGATTAAAAATTGCTAGAACAGTTGAATTCAATCGAGTTGGTTAATCTAAATATTTACTTTAGCATTTTGTTCAATCTAAATATTTATTTTAGTCGATTTGTTCAATTTAAATATTTATTTTAGTCGATTTGTTCAATTTAAATATTTATTTTAGTCGTTTTGTTCCATTTAAATATTTATTTTAGTCGATTTGTTCAATTTAAATATTTATTTTAGTCGTTTTGTTCAATTTAAATATTTATTTTAGTCGATTTGTTCAATTTAAATATTTATTTTAGTCGATTTGTTCAATTTAAATATTTATTTTAGTCGATTTGTTCAATTTAAATATTTATTTTAGTCGATTTGTTCAATTTAAATATTTATTTTAGTCGATTTGTTCAATTTAAATATTTATTTTAGTCGTTTTGTTCAATTTAAATATTTATTTTAGTCGATTTAATCAATTTAAATATTTATTTTAGTCGATTTGTTCAATTTAAATATTTATTTTAGTCGTTTTGTTCAATTTAAATATTTATTTTAATCGTTTTGTTTAATTTAGATATTAAATTTAGTCGTTTTGGTCAATTTAAACCCACGTTGTAAAGGATACCGCGTTCAATTAGCACCCGGCGCTCAATTGAGAGCATTTACGGTATTAAAATTAATAATTTTGTACCACCTACCAGGTAGACACATGTTGTGAAGTTTTACTGGGTGAGAAGGGTTGCAAAGACACAATTGTAAATGTTGGTTGCAATGGAAGAGTGAAGAAGGACATTGCCAATTGTAATGACATTTGATGTCAAGCGGATAACCTGTGGAAAGCAAAAATGGAATTGAGGTTAATATCTTGTCTTTTTTGTAGATTAGAAGAGCTCACCTTCGACATTTGATTGTATTGTGCACATAAGTAGAAATAGTATTCGGATCATTCTTAATTATTGAGTTTTTAAATAGGTCTATTTTCATAATATGTTTAGTTTCGTATGTATCCCAGCTGAAAGTCCTTCGTGCATTTTCTTTTACCTTCTTTTTATGTACAGATTTTTTTTTCCTAGATTGAAGGCTGTTGAGCCTGATTAGTGCTTCCACCAATGGGTGACCTTGAGTTTCAACCTCCATTTGTGATGTCATATTTCGCAGATCATTGGTTTCGCATTTGGTAAATTTCGACGTCATGTGTAGAAACAAAAGAATTTTTTTTTAAATTGATGCATTTTTATAACCATCGATAAATAATCTCTGGCTTCTTGAAACTTAGGTTTGTGAAGTTATTTTATTTTATTTCTTTTGTTTTCATTTTGTTGTTCATAATTTTGATTTGCCGTCTGGTGACAATCACAAAAAATAATAATGGCGACTTACAGAACACAAGTACGACACTCGTTAGCAATCCATCATTTATTTGATAAATAAATAACGAATCCTTTGTTTTGTTTTAGCAATGGCTGGTGTTCGGGAAAGTTTGGTATATATTTGATGCGAAATGGCAAAATCCATTTCATTCGGCCAAAAAAATATGCGACATTTTACATGGAAAACACAAGCCAATTTACCATGCTAAAAGTAAGATTTCTTTTTTATTTCTGTATAATTTGTTAATTGTACATAATTTCTATATTAACAGGCTTTGTAGGGGATCATGTGATTGCTATTAATACGCGCCACATCGCAATGCCGGGAGAGGAGTGGCGTCGAAGGGTTTATTTTCATCACACAGGGTGCAACAAATTAGGATTTCCGTTTTGATTTAATGTTTAAAATTTAATTAAAATGTTTTGTTTAGGTATCCAAGAGGAGCGTCGTGGACTTTAGCGTATGAATTGCATGCAAAAGATCCGACTTTGGTAGAAATTGTTATTTTTGTCTGGCGATTCAGTAATGATTTAGTAATGATTAAATTATCACATTGTAGGTTTTCTATAAAGCAGTTTATAGGGAATTTGGTGGAACTTTGATGAGGGGAAATGCGATGAAACGTTTGCATTGTTTCCCTGATGCTGTAAGAAAGAAATTGTTTAGTTTTTGTTTAATTTTTTTCATAATTTTTATCTGAAATTTACAATCATCCACATTTAGGAAGTTCCTGAAGAATTTTTACAAAATGTTAGCGGACAAGTGCGACAGTTGCGACCAATAGATAAAGGCATAAACGATTATTCGGAGGAAGAAATTTCAAAGTTTCCAAAAATAATCGATTATCCAAAAGATTATGTAATTAAGTGAACTAATTTTGACACAAAATGTAAATAGAAAAAAATTAAAAATACAATTTTAGACACCAGAAAGTGTTTATTTTTTTACTTTGGATGAAGCGCCGTACAAAATTAACCTGACATGATTAGTCCTAATTTTAACGGAGATCAGTTCTTGATTTAGTCGAGCCAAGTGCGCCGGTAAAATGGACCCCGAAGAAAGATTAAAACTTGATTTTTCGTCGGAAAAGTTCGATGCGACCCTTGTTTTAAACTCGATCGAAGTTGTACTTCCGTTCCCAGACGTAGAAACATTTGAGACAGTTAGTGACTATCAAAAAATTGTAGAAAAAAACATCGACCCGAGTCAATTGGAGTCGGCGCACATCGTAAGATTGGAAAACGCGGGAATAACAAAACGTTTGAATCTAATTCTAAAATTACTTTTATTTCAGAAAAAAAAGCGTGAACGGATGGATAGACTGAAAGCGATGACAATACAACAAGAAGAAAAGAAATCAAGCAATGAAAACACTGCGCAAAGATCTGACAGAAATGTGTTTACATTTATGAAAAAAAGTGTGTCGAGTGGACCTTTAGGTGTTCTAGTTAAATGCATGAATGAAAGAATTAAAGTGAAGGTATTAGATAGAATGGCTAATAATGTATTAAGATATTAAGAATTTTTTTGTTTGTTTTTAAAGGTCTGGACACGAAATTATAAATATATTCGCGGTATTTGTACAGGATTTGTAGAGGCGTTTGATAAACATTGGAATTTAGCGTTGTCTGATGTGGATGAGAGTTTTGTTTCGTACAATAAAGCAAAGTCGCCAGCTACGGGAGAAAATATTGAAGAGAGGGAAACGATATCGAACATTGCTCAGACACAAAAGTTGAATTTAGAATGTGCTCAAATTGGTTCTGTTTGTGTGAAAAAAAATGCAAAATTGAAAACATTTCAAAGACATCTTAACAAATTATTTATTCGCGGGGATAACATCGTTTTAATAGCACTTTTAAGATAGAATTTTTAATTTATTTTTTAGATATTTGGTATATTTTTTTTTTAAAATGATGTTGGGATTATTTTCTTGTTAATTTTTGTATTTTTATTACAAAATTTATTTGTTACAGTTTAAAATAAATGAAATGTAAATAAAACTAGGAAGGTGTCGACTGGTATTCACTTATTTTTGTGTTATTTTAATTTTTCTTTTAATTTTAATTGCAAACATTAGAAATAATCTGATATTTACTTGGATATTTATCAGGGCATTAGTTACTACAGAGTCGTCCGAGATGGAGCCACTGCTGTTTACGTCATCTCATCTATTTTAACATTGGTGAAATTAGGAACTAACTTAAAATGGAGGACCACGTTGTTGAGTTTACGGTTTTGGGACAAGTTGATGCAAATAAAAACAAAAAGGTACGTATAAAAAATCATTTTAGGTAATTTTTGACATTTATACCATTGGTTCATTAGGTTAAACGAGTGTTGCCCAAATGGCTATCGAATCCCGTTGTAATCACCACAGATTTAAAGAAATTATCTGCAATCGACGACGTAAAAGGATTACTAAACAGAAAAATACTATCAAATTTGAAAGCAAACAAGATAGAATACTTGTTCCCAGGTAATTATTACGAGTTATTCCATACAACATCTTTCATAAACAAATTTCTAAATTAATTTCAGTTCAGTCGCATGTGATTCCATGGTTACTGAAAAGCATTTCGCAAAAATGCGCGCCACCAAGAGATGTGTGTGTGTCAGCACCAACTGGAAGTGGGAAAACACTGGCATTTGTGTTGCCAATGTTACAAGTGAGCGATTACGACACGAAAGATATAATTTTATTAATTGAACCTATTTAACCTAGGCTTTAAGCGATCGAGTTGATACCAATATTAAAGCGCTGGTTTTATTACCCGTAAAAGATTTGGCCGTTCAAGTGTTTCGAGTGTTCGAATGCTACAGCAAAGGCACGGGAATTAAAGTGGGGTTAATAGTAGGAGATAAACCATTCCCGAAAGAACAATCCATGCTGGTCACGAAGGATAAATACGGTGTGCGAAGCAATGTGGATATTGTTGTAGCAACTCCTGGTCGATTAGTTGATCACATTACTAAAACTGATGGATTTACGTTGGACCATGTCATGTTTTTGGTAATATTGCCAAATGTTAGGCGAAATGAATGTTGTGTTTTATGTTGTTGGTTTATTTTTAGGTCATTGATGAAGCCGATCGTATTTTTGAAGAAGCTAATAAGGATTGCTTGAAAATAATTGAGGAAAAAGTGTTGGAAAAGTGTGATAAAAGTATCAAGGATTTTACACTTGATTTACCAGGGATTCCTAAAGTAGCTTCGATACAAGAGGTTTTCTGTGCAGGTGTGTACACACCTGCGAGTTGCCATTGGTTTCGTGCTAGGGTAAGTTGGAAGAAACGTCGAAATTGGCAATTTATTGATAGTTTGATTGTTTAGCCACAAAAATGGTTATTTTCCGCAACTTTATCGCAAGACCCTGAGAAATTAGAGAGGATGAATTTATACCAACCGAAATTATTCACGTCGATTGTCGATAAAAAAGGAAAAAGTATATTTTGTTTGTTTTACTTGAAGAATTTAAATTGTATTTGTAATTTTTAATGTTAGGTGAAGATGATAGTAAACACTACATCGGAAAATACACAACTCCGGCCATTTTGAAGGTTAATTTTATTTAATTTAATTTTATTTGTGTTTTTAATTGCAACATTTGTTTTTATTTCGCAGGAGCGGTTCGTAATCTGCGACATTTCGACAAAACCGTTGCTTCTTTATTATATTATGTACAAATTAAAGTACAAAAGTGTTTTGTGTATTACGAATACCCATGCTACGAGGCATAGGTTGTTTGAATTAATGAAAACAATGTGTTCGCCGGGCATCAAAGTCCGGGAGCTTTCCGATCATTTATCGGTAGCGAAACGTGAACGCACGTTGCAGAAATTCTCCGCTGGAAAAATCGATTTGTAAGTGCAGGTTTTAACTGTTAAATGTCGTCGAATTAATTGTAAATTGTTTGTTTCGTTCAGACTCGTGTCTACGGATGTGGTTTCTCGGGGAATTGATCTCGCTAATGTGAACTGCGTGATTTCCTACGACATGCCCAAGTTTTTAAAGACGTACATTCACAGAATTGGACGCACGGCCCGAGCGGGAAGGAAGGGAACGGCGATATCATTTTTGAGGAAAAAGGACGTGCCGGTTTTCCAAAAGTTGGTTAAAGCTGCTGGCAAAACTAGTCTTAGAGAAATTACTATTGTAAATTCGGAATTAGAAGTGTATGAAGAACAATTTAAATCTGCACTTGAACATGTTTCTTCTCGTCTGAAAAATAAATGGAATTAAAAACCTTTAACATGTTTATTACTGTTTTATTGGTGCTACATTTTGTTCAATACAGAAAACAAAAGAAACAAAGTTTCTCGTGAGCTTTCATACTCTTTGTTTTGAGGCATGCGCATTACTAACATCATCGTCTTCCGAGGAAGGCTTGTGGCGGGAGACATAAACAATAAAACATTATGTTTTTTTTTTTGTTTTTTTTTTTTTAAATATGTGTGGGAATGATCTGTTCTATAATGCTACATTGTCCAATTTTTTTTATTTTTGTGTGCAAGCCAGAAAAAAAACAAGTTTTGGGTGTCTTTCCTCCAAAAATTTTGCTTTTTTGCAATGTCTCCAAAGTGCTCAAATGTTATCCAAATTTCTTGATTAAACATTTATTTCCCACTAACAAAGTTGAGCATGGAGAATTCAAATATCAGGTTATTATTATTACACCAAATGATTATGTTTACTCACCTTTCGGTTTCAACATGTTTTCCACGGTGGGCAATAATTTCGGATACATCTGCTGAATCTACTGTGGAGTTTTAACTAGTTTTACTCGTGTGCGATAAATTCGGATGCATTTTATGAATTTGCAGTTGAGTTTCAACAAGTTTTGCACAGTGTACGATAAATTTCTTTGCATTTTTTGGGTTTGCTGTGCAGTTTCAGCACGTTTTGTACGGTGGGCGATAAATTCAGATGCTTTTTTGGATTTATTGTACGAATTGAAGCTAGGTTTACTCGTATGCGATAAATTCGGATGCGTTTATTGGTTTTGCTGTTTAGTTTCAACAAGTTTTGCACTGTGGGCGATAAATTCGGGTGTGTTTTGTGAATAAGCAGTGAAAGGTAAGCTTAGGTGGCTGAAACTGAAATATTTTTTCGGTTTGTTTTTAAAAGTTTTGCAATTTGATTTGACACAGTTGTAGTGAAATTGATCGTTGCTACTGCGATCGGTTGCAATTTCTACCCATTATTTGCATTTATATATATGGCTAGTTTGCCCAGTTGCATCATTGGATTGATTTATCATTTAATTTACATGTCTATTGCGATTCTGCTTGAAATTCCGCAATCAGGCCTTACAACAGTTGAGTAATTAGTTCCATAGTTACTATTCACTGACAAAATTCGGTTTTACCGTAGAAAGCCTTGGTCAAAGAACTGTTACTGCGCGGGATAGTCTTTTCCATTGCTGGGACATACATTTTTTATTGGTATGTACTACAGATATTTCGTTTTTGTACGGGAAAGAACAAATATAAGGACAATACTAGAAGAAATGACGTAAGAAATAGAACGAAAAAAATCAATATAGAACTTCTTTGATCGGAATTTGTCTTTTCAGATCAAATACGTAAAGCATCTATTTATTCGCCAAGAAAGGTTAAATATTTAAACTCTTATTAAACTGCATTCAAAAAGTGATTTCTAACTGTAAGTACGATGACAATATCACATCTTAGGTAAACACTTTTTGGGTGCAGTTGTCGTGTTGCACTGCATGGCACAGTCAAATATATAAAAAAAATCTGTATTTGCAACTTTTAGTGATTTGACAAAAGTTATGACGCTGACTGAAACAAAAACTAACAAATGTACTGAATGGTTTCGAAACAACATCTACGGAAGAGTTGCTGGTGAGTGGAGCCTAAGTCACGTTGCCAAAAAAGTTAGGCCTACAATTTATGTGTGTGATTTTTAGGTTTCCGTTACTCCCTCACCGTTCTAGCTAGTTGCCTGATAGGATTTCTTGTCATCACTCATGTAGAAACTGAGAAAAATACAATTTTTATAGAAACTTGAGATGGTTTTCAACTTCAGATTTCAATAGTAACGTTTTACGGATTTATAAGAGACGTGATTGACGTTTTATACTTGCTGGACTACATTCAAAGTTGGAGTGTTATGGGAATATTGTTCGTGCCGCGGCTCGACAAAAGCATATTACCAAGAATGTTTGAAAAAAGAGACGTAGGTATCAATATTTCTTGACCATTTAATATTCGTAACATCATGTTCCTCCATTTCTTTGAAGGTTTCAGAGCTTATTCTAGCTTACTGCATTTGGAAGCTTTGCAGTTAAATCCAATCGTTCTCACATTTGTCCATCTATTGACCAATTGGAATCACGCACCATCGACTAACTCGCACAACCACGAACTAGAAGCGCTATTGCGTGAGTGCAAATTAGCCACTAATTAATCTTTGACACTGGATGTTTTCTTTTCGGTCAACAGATACGAAAGTGAGCAGGAAAAAGCAGGTAGCTCGCACCAGGTGGTTCGTGGCGTACACCCTCATCCGAAATCCAAGTCTGATCGGGTTCCGAGGAGTAAACAACGCATTGTCCGTTCTGGAAGTTTTAAACCAACCCGTGAAAAATGAACGAGAAACAAACGTGTAATTCGACTCGCTCGATTGGCTTTTGCTTCTATTCGTTCAGCCATCTCCACTGCCATGATCAAAAGTCAATATTCTAAGTTATACGAATTTTCATGTAGCTTCTGACAAGATGTAGAACTATTTGTTTTGTACAGCTGTTCGAACGGTTTACGGACTATATATTATGTATATTTTTAACGTCATAAGGAGAAACCAAAGAGGCTCGTAGTTTCCGTATTAATGTTTGTTAACGTCCGCACTGTAGCGCCATGAAAATACGGTAATTTGTAAATGTCATGTAGTAAGAAACATGGAATCACGTTTGGATTTGTGACATGTAAATAAAATATTAATATGTTGTCAGTATTGTGTCATGTATAAACAAAAAAGATGAAATAAATCGTGGTAAACGGGAGTAGAAAAGTGGCAGATTGCGGTTTGTTTGGTGAGATAAACAAAACAGAGCCTGGAAGCTGTTTAAAGACTAAAGAGCTGCCAAGACCTGCAACGAGTGACATGCAATGCAGCGAAGAAAATTGGGTAGCTTGAAACGAGCACCCTGATGAGAGACAGAGCCAGAGCCAGGAAAAGGGCATCTGGCCTGGCGGCAGACAAGTGTTGGATAAGGTCACTGACATGCGCAGTAGTGGCTCGTAGTCGTAATAATAATATAAAGGAAAAAATATTCTAACTTAGCCTCGAAGTTGGTCACGCACATGCGCCGTAAGAACCAGACTGCAGAAGAGCAATACGACACGACATGATCTGACGCGATGTCTCCAACTCCAACCATTGGCCTGTATATTTAGATTTAATCTTCAGCCATCCAATCGTTTCGAGGTAGGAAGTTGAGTTAGTTTATCTTAAATTATTTTTAAGATTGTAAATGTTTCAGAATAGTTTAAAAACAGCGGAATAATTTAACAAATTTTGACATATTTCGTTTTTTTTTTGAACAGAAGGCCCACGCTGAAATCAATCTCGCCACCATTGTTAACAACTCAATCCGAAGCATACGCCTTGATGGAAAATAAGGTTTCCTGACAACCTGGGCTTCAAAACATCCTTTGGTAAGTACTCTTTTCAAATTTAACAACATTTTAGGAAATGATTTAAGAAATCAGTAATATTTTTAATGTTTATAAAAGGCATTGTAAAAAATGGTTGAATTCAAACAATTTGAATTGGGGTTTGAATTGGGAGAAATCCACGCACATGCGCAGTAAGAATCAGATTGCATTGTGGGAAGGAGGACAGTATGTGTTCTGACGCGATGTATACGACAGCAGCAACCATTGGCCCGCACATTTAGAATGAATCTTCAGCCATCCAATCGTTTCGAGGTGGGAATTTGAGTTAGTTTATCTTAAATTATTTTTAAGATTGTAAATGTTTCAGAATAGTTTAAAAACTGCGGAATAATTTAACGAATTTTGACATATTTCGTTTTTTTTTTTTGAACAGAAGGCCCACGCTGAAATCGAATCTCGCCGCCATTATTAACAACTCGATTCGGAGCCATCCACTCCGCCTTGATGAGAAATCAGATTTTCTGAGCTTCAAATTATACTTGGGTAAATAAATTTTGGCTCAGATATTACTTATGAATAATAAATTTTCAAAAGAAATTTATTTTTTCCCTACTACAGTTCGTGCACGGTATCTTGATGCTAAATTCGTACGCGGCATACTGCGCAGACGATTTTCTATTTCCAGTTATATTGCAGTATTAAGCCTAATATTAGGCCTAATGATGCGAAAACAAGGTAAATAAACAAAAATATTTTGGTACTAAGTTGTAAATTACTTTTAAATCTGAGTTTATTGTTTTTATTTACTTTATTTTAGCATTATTAGGCCTAATATTAGGCTTAATACTGCTAAATAACTTCTGGAATTAGAAAATCGTCTGCGCAGAATGGGATGCGCAGTACGAATTTAGCATCAAGATACTGTGCGCGAACTATAGTTTAATGTGGTGTCCTCCCGTTTATAATAAATTTTTTCGATTTTTTTCTTTCGACTTTAATCATTTTGTCATGTTTTTGAGCATTCTTACACTGTTTGAACCCGATATAGCACGATTTTATTTTACACTGTTTGAACTTGGTATAACACGATTTTTATTCTATCCGAATTTTACATGAGTTCATACGTTTTTATAATAATTTATTAAAAAATTCTTGAAAAGTATTGAAATACCTTTAACAATAGTTTCACATTATTTTAAAGTAAATTTTTTCAAAGTTAAACCAAAAAAAAAAATATTAAAAGTAAAAACATCATATGCGTATTTGTTAATTTGTGATGCAGTGAAGCATCTAGTGTTAACTGACAACGTAAAAAGTTTAAAAACGCGTGTTATTGAGGTTAAACAGTTGTAAAAGCACGAAAAAAATTAAAAAATTGATTTTTTGAAAACTTTTATTCACCTACAAGTAAAACCTCCAGCCAGATTAGAATTGCAAGAACAATTTGGAATTTTATATGAATAATGGGGGAGAAAAGTAAAAATAAGAAAAATATTAATAAAAATATATATTTTCCTTTGAAAATTTATTATTTTAAATATTTTTGTGTAAATTATGTATTTAATTTGCTTTCCTCTTTATTTCAGATTAAATATCAGCCGCAATAATGACACCACAATTGGCCTTCGTCGACATCATGTTCGAGTTCGACGAGAAAATGCACAAACATACACTTGTGTAAGTAAATCTTAAAAAATTCATTATTTACAACTTAATCACTTTATAAATCGAGATAAATTCCGTCTCAAATTCAATACGAATTAAGATATGCTGGTTGAATATTAAAATTTTAAAAGAGATTTATTTTTTCTACAAGCTTATTGTAAAGATTTGAGGCGCCCCTTCTTTATGTAATGATCCTGCACGGCGATACTTGGTTGGAAGGACTGTAGAAAGATTTTAAAACGTGTGTTATTTAGGTTTTTAGGAAATAATTTAATGAATTTCGGTATTTTTAATTTTTACGAAACTTGCTGAATTTGAACGAGTCTGTTCATGAGCACATATACTTGGGTTAATAAATTTTGCCTCAAATTAGATGTGAATATGAATATGAATATGAATATTAAATATGAATAATAAATTTTCAAAAGAAATTTATTTTTTCCAACTGGTTTAACGTAGTGTCCTCCCGTTTTTAATACGTCTTACAGTTTTATCGATTTTTTTTTCGATTTTAATCAATTTGTTATGTTTTTGCGCATTATACTGTTTGAACCCGATGTAGCACGATTTTACACGCTTTGAACCCGATTTTAGACGTTTTTGCATTATTCTATCCGAATTTTACATGAGTTCACACGTTTTTATAATAAGTTATTAAAAATATTTTGTAAAGTTTTTAAATACCGTACTGCCTCATTTAAACGCCCTGGCGTTTAATTTTTTTTTGGGCTGACCTTCTCTCGGCGGGGCGGCGCGCGGGGCAATAAACGCAGCCGAAGCCCCGGCGTTTATTCGGGCCCGGCGTTAGAATGAACCGGGCGTTTAAATGAGGCAGTACGATACCTTTAACAATAGTTGCACATTATTTTAAAGTAAACTTTTTCAAAGTTAAACCAAAAAAAATATTAAAAGTAAAAACATCATATGCTGTGAAGCATCTATAGTAGTTTTAACTGACAACTGTCGTCTGACAACGTAAAACGTGTATTATCGGGGTTAAACAGTGTTAAATCGTGTAATAATAGGGCTCAGTCTGTGTAGAAATCATTCAATATCAGGTTTAATCGGCGTAAAAACACGAAAAAATGATTAAAATCGAAAAAAATTGAAATATCGATACTGAAACTCACAGCCAGATTAGAATTGCAAGAAAAATTCCCAATTTTTCTCGTAACATTCCCAATTTTTTTCGTAAAATTCCCGATTTTTCTCGTAAAATTCCCGATTTTTTTCGTAAAATTCCCGATTTTTCTCGTAAAATTCCCGATTTTTCTCGTAAAATTCCCGATTTTTCTCGTAAAATTCCCGATTTTTCTCGTAAAATTCCCGATTTTTCTCGTAAAATTCCCGATTTTTCTCGTAAAATTCCCGATTTTTCTCGTAAAATTCCCGATTTTTCTCGTAAAATTCCCGATTTTTCTCGTAAAATTCCCGATTTTTCTCGTAAAATTCCCGATTTTTCTCGTAAAATTCCCGATTTTTCTCGTAAAATTCCCGATTTTTCTCGTAAAATTCCCGATTTTTCTCGTAAAATTCCCGATTTTTCTCGTAAAATTCCCGATTTTTCTCGTAAAATTCCCGATTTTTCTCGTAAAATTCCCGATTTTTCTCGTAAAATTCCCGATTTTTCTCGTAAAATTCCCGATTTTTCTCGTAAAATTCCCGATTTTTCTCGTAAAATTCCCGATTTTTCTCGTAAAATTCCCGATTTTTCTCGTAAAATTCCCGATTTTTCTCGTAAAATTCCCGATTTTTCTCGTAAAATTCCCGATTTTTCTCGTAAAATTCCCGATTTTTCTCGTAAAATTCCCGATTTTTCTCGTAAAATTCCCGATTTTTCTCGTAAAATTCCCGATTTTTCTCGTAAAATTCCCGATTTTTCTCGTAAAATTCCCGATTTTTCTCGTAAAATTCCCGATTTTTCTCGTAAAATTCCCGATTTTTCTCGTAAAATTCCCGATTTTTCTCGTAAAATTCCCGATTTTTCTCGTAAAATTCCCGATTTTTCTCGTAAAATTCCCGATTTTTCTCGTAAAATTCCCGATTTTTCTCGTAAAATTCCCGATTTTTCTCGTAAAATTCCCGATTTTTCTCGTAAAATTCCCGATTTTTCTCGTAAAATTCCCGATTTTTCTCGTAAAATTCCCGATTTTTCTCGTAAAATTCCCGATTTTTCTCGTAAAATTCCCGATTTTTCTCGTAAAATTCCCGATTTTTCTCGTAAAATTCCCGATTTTTCTCGTAAAATTCCCGATTTTTCTCGTAAAATTCCCGATTTTTCTCGTAAAATTCCCGATTTTTCTCGTAAAATTCCCGATTTTTCTCGTAAAATTCCCGATTTTTCTCGTAAAATTCCCGATTTTTCTCGTAAAATTCCCGATTTTTCTCGTAAAATTCCCGATTTTTCTCGTAAAATTCCCAATTTTTCTCGTAAAATTCCCAATTTTTCTCGTAAAATTCCCAATTTTTCTCGTAAAATTCCCAATTTTTCTCGTAAAATTCCCAATTTTTCTCGTAAAATTCCCAATTTTTCTCGTAAAATTCCCAATTTTTCTCGTAAAATTCCCAATTTTTCTCGTAAAATTCCCAATTTTTCTCGTAAAATTCCCAATTTTTCTCGTAAAATTCCCAATTTTTCTCGTAAAATTCCCAATTTTTCTCGTAAAATTCCCAATTTTTCTCGTAAAATTCCCAATTTTTCTCGTAAAATTCCCAATTTTTCCCGTAAAATTTCCAATTTTTCCCATAAAATTATGAAATTTCTTTTTTTTTTAAAACAGAAAGCAGACCACGTTGAAAATAAATCTCAGTGCCATTTTTAGAGATTTGATTCTGAGCCATCCACAACTTCAAGATGGGAAATGAAGTCCCTAGATGTTCAAAATGTGTAAGTATAATTTCCAAATTTAACAAAAATATTGGAAATAATTTAATGAATCAGCCATATTTTAATATTTTTGAAAAGCACAGTAAACGATGCCTGAATTCAAACATGGCACTTGGGGTTAGTAATAATAATAATAATAATATCAAATTCATAATATCCTAGTCTTGATGGGAAAGATCATGCACATGCGGATTGCAGAGAAGTGGCTTAGTTCTGAGCCAATCACAGCGACCGCAGGTAAGAATCAGATTGCATTGTGGGAAGTAGAACAGTATGTAGTCTGACGCGATGACGATGACAATGGCAACCATTGGGTGGTATATTTAGAATTAATCTTTAGCCATCTACTCGGTACGAGGTGGGAATTTGAGTTTGTTTTACAATTAAGATTTTTAACTATTTTTGGCATTTTTAGTTTTTTTTTTCTAACAGAAGGCGGACCACGGTGAAATCGAATCTCTCCTCGCCTTGATGAGGAATAAAGTTTCCTGAGCTTCAAAATGTAGATTGGTAAGTGCACTTTTTAAATTTTTCAATATTTTAGGAAATTCCTTAATGAATTTTGGTATTTTTAATTTTTAATTTTCAAGAAACTTAGTAATTCGAACAAATGGCGGCTGAGTGTGTTCATCAGCACACACACTTGGGTAAATAAATTTCGCTTCGAATTAAATGTGAAATAAGATAGGCTTATGAATACTAAAATTGCAAAAGAAATTTATTTTTCCTACAGATTTGAGGCGTCCTTTCTTTATGTAGAGTTCCTGCACGGCCATACTTGTCACGATTTTTCTCAAATGTTTTTAATTTGACATTAATAAATTATTGGTTTATTTATTTTTATTTTTTTCTTTTTCCAGCGGTATTCCGATCGTAAGACAGGAAATAAGAACGAGACTGCATTGTAGGAAGAAGAGCAGCGTGACGTAACGGCCTACAACAGCAGCAACCATTGGTAAATGGTAAATTGGTAAATTGGTAAATTAGAAAAATTTCTGTGAATACGAATTAAGAAATACTTGTTGATTACTAAAATTTGAAAAGAAATTTAATTATTTTTCCTACAGGCTCGATGTAATGATTTGATGTGTCACACTTGGATGGAAGGAATGCAGAAATGTTTTCAATTGAATTTTAATAGTTGGGGTTGGGGCATGAAAAGTTTTCAAGCGCGCGTCACGTTTTTTTCTTTTTGCAGGTCGATTTATATCTACAATGTTTTTCAGAAGAAGTATGTTTCATACTGGTTTAATGTTATATCATGAGTATGTAAAAAAAACATGACTAGGACACGTAATGTTATTTGCATGGTATTATACCGTGGATGTTTTGCCATTAATAAGTTGTTTGTTTGTTCGTTCGTTATTTTTTTTTTTTTTCAGGGAAATTAATTGCTGCCGTTTGAAGATCGATTTGTGTATGTAATGTCGGCAAAAGTGAGAAGAATAAAGGTTTTGCAAATCTTTGATCGAATTCGTGACTCCAGGTGACGACCTGGAGACACGAACTCGGTGCGCAATATGCAAAAGAGCACATAAACCCAATGGTCAATCGCTTGCTGCCCGTTCCTTGGATTTTGGCCTTTCTGCAACACGTCGCATGAACTTGCAGATTTCTAAAAGTAATTTGATTAAATTGATAATGTTTATTTTTTCTTGTTTCTTTTGACAACAATGGATGGGACCCGCAAATTACAAGCAATGATGTTTTTCACATTTTGGCATTGAGTCTGGGAGGAAGTTGGACCTATGATAAATGGCGCTTCCGCTTCTGCCAAACTTACCGTGGCGCGTAAATTGATATGTGATAGGCAAGACCAAGGCGCTATACATCGCTATATGCAGCCGAGCATTGTCAGCCACCACTCACTATCGTCTTTTATGCGCGGTCAAGTGATTTTCACGGGTATCAGCAATAGAACTCAAACGAGGGACATGCTATGAATTACCCAAATGGAAGAGTAATGTTGAAAAGGTGATTACACTTGGCTTCACACATTGGCGCAAAAAGAACTCAGCTCGAGTAATGCTAATTTGTGTTAAACTAGCTTGTGTTTGCTGATGAAAAAGGATTTTACCACTACGCAGATATCTACAGGTAATTTATTTAAATTAATGTTTTATTTATTGTTGGTTATTAATTTTATTTTTTTGTTTCTTTTGACAGCATTGGATAGATCCCACAAATTGCAAGTAATGATGTTTTTCACAGTTTGGCATTGAGTCTGGGAGGAAGTTGGTCCTAAGATTAAAGGCGCTTCCAGGGAAGTTGGTCCTAAGATAAAAGGCGCTTCCGAAAAAGTTGGTAGTTGATCCTACAATAAAAGGTGCTACAGCTTCTGCCAAACTTACACGTGTGGCGTGCACGGTCAAGTGATTTTCACGGGTAACAGCAATAGAAACCAAACGAGAGACATGCTGTGAATTACCCAAATGGAAGAGTAATGTTGAAAAGGTGATTACACTTGGCTTCACACATTGGCGTAAAAAGCAATGGATGGATTCCGCAAATTGCAAGTAATGATGTTTTTCACATTTTGGCATTGAGTCTGGGAGGAAGTTGGTCCTAAGATTAAAGGCGCTTCCGGGGAAGTTGGTCCTAAGGTGAAAGGCGCTTCCGCTTGCGTGCACGGTCAAGTGATTTTCACGGGTCTCAGCAATAGAACTCAAATGAGGGTAATGCTGTGAATTACCCAAATGGAAGAGTAAGGTTGAAAAGGTGATTACACTGGCTTCACACATTGGTGTAAAAAGAACTCAGCTCGAATAATGCTAATTTGTGTTAAACTAGCTTGCATTTGTGTTTGAGCTGGTGATCAATAGACTGGGAGGGAGGTCCTGCCCAGAAAGACCTTCCGTAGATGTTAGGAAAAACCGGGTAAAAGTGACCACACACTTACAGGCACATTTGACTAAGTCAAGTCGTCCCAGGGGGGGGACACGTCCCAGGGGGGGGACACGCCAACCGGGAAATGATTTTCAATGAATTTCAATGATTTTCACGAATTGGCATTTGACCAACACGAACTGGCAACTCGTGAATTTGGCTTTTGACCAATGGGCAAAGTGGTTCATAAAAAGGTGATTATCTTTGGTTTCGGAACCCGTCTTGGTCATTACGCTCAATTAAGGAAAAAGGAACAAGTAATGATGTTTTTTACATTTTGGCATTGATTCTGGGAGGAAGTTGGTCCTAAGATTAAAGGCGCTTCCGGAGAAGTTGGTCCTAAGATAAAAGGCGCTTCCGAAAAAGTTGGTAGTTGATCCTACGATAAAAGGTGCTACAGCTTCTGCCAAACTTACACGTGTGGCGTGCACGGTCAAGTGATTTTCACGGGTAACAGCAATAGAAACCAAACGAGAGACATGCTGTGAATTACCCAAATGGAAGAGTAATGTTGAAAAGGTGATTACACTTGGCTTCACACATTGGCGCAAAAAGAACTCAGCTCGAGTAATGCTAATTTGTGTTAAACTAGCTTGCGTTTGCTGATGAAAAAGGATTTTACCACTACGCAGATTTCTACAGGTAATTTATTTAAATTAATGTTTTATTTATTGTTGGTTATTAATTTTATTTTTTTGTTTCTTTTGACAGCAATGGATGGATCCCACAAATTGCAAGTAATGATGTTTTTCACAGTTTGGCATTGAGTCTGAGAGGAAGTTGGTCCTAAGATGAAAGGCGCTTCCGGAGAAGTTGGTCCTAAGATAAAAGGCGCTTCCGAAAAAGTTGGTAGTTGATCCTACGATAAAAGGTGCTACAGCTTCTGCCAAACTTACACGTGTGGCGTGCACGGTCAAGTGATTTTCACGGGTAACAGCAATAGAAACCAAACGAGAGACATGCTGTGAATTACCCAAATGGAAGAGTAATGTTGAAAAGGTGATTACACTTGGCTTCACACATTGGCGCAAAAAGAACTCAGCTCGAGTAATGCTAATTTGTGTTAAACTAGCTTGCGTTTGCTGATGAAAAAGGATTTTACCACTACGCAGATTTCTACAGGTAATTTATTTAAATTAATGTTTTATTTATTGTTGGTTATTAATTTTATTTTTTTGTTTCTTTTGACAGCAATGGATGGATCCCACAAATTGCAAGTAATGATGTTTTTCACAGTTTGGCATTGAGTCTGAGAGGAAGTTGGTCCTAAGATGAAAGGCGCTTCCGGAGAAGTTGGTCCTAAGATAAAAGGCGCTTCCGAAAAAGTTGGTAGTTGATCCTACGATAAAAGGTGCTACAGCTTCTGCCAAACTTACACGTGTGGCGTGCACGGTCAAGTGATTTTCACGGGTAACAGCAATAGAAACCAAACGAGAGACATGCTGTGAATTACCCAAATGGAAGAGTAGGTGCATTCAAAAAGTCTAAAACATAAGTAACGTCATTCCCATTGAATAACATTCTCATGTTATTCAATGGGAATGACGTCACGTACAAACACGAAACGAGTTTTAGAGGCGTTTTTGAGTTTTTGAATGCACCTTGTAATGTTGAAAAGGTGATTACACTTGGCTTCACACATTGGCGCAAAAAGAACTCAGCTCGAGTAATGCTAATTGATGTTTTTCAGTTTGGCATTGAGTCTGGGAGGAAGTTGGTTCTAAGATGAAAGGCGCTTCCGGGGAAGTTGGTCCTAAGATAAAAGGCGCTTCCGGGGAAGTTGGTCCTAAGATAAAAGGCGCTTCCGAAAAAGTTGGTAGTTGATCCTACGATAAAAGGTGCTACAGCTTCTGCCAAACTTACACGTGTGGCGTGCACGGTCAAGTGATTTTCACGGGTAACAGCAATAGAAACCAAACGAGAGACATGCTGTGAATTACCCAAATGGAAGAGTAATGTTGAAAAGGTGATTACACTTGGCTTCACACATTGGCGCAAAAAGAACTCAGCTCGAGTAATGCTAATTTGTGTTAAACTAGCTTGCGTTTGCTGATGAAAAAGGATTTTACCACTACGCAGATTTCTACAGGTAATTTATTTAAATTAATGTTTTATTTATTGTTGGTTATTAATTTTATTTTTTTGTTTCTTTTGACAGCAATGGATGGATCCCACAAATTGCAAGTAATGATGTTTTTCACAGTTTGGCATTGAGTCTGAGAGGAAGTTGGTCCTAAGATGAAAGGCGCTTCCGGAGAAGTTGGTCCTAAGATAAAAGGCGCTTCCGAAAAAGTTGGTAGTTGATCCTACGATAAAAGGTGCTACAGCTTCTGCCAAACTTACACGTGTGGCGTGCACGGTCAAGTGATTTTCACGGGTAACAGCAATAGAAACCAAACGAGAGACATGCTGTGAATTACCCAAATGGAAGAGTAGGTGCATTCAAAAAGTCTAAAACATAAGTGACGTCATTCCCATTGAATAACATTCTCATGTTATTCAATGGGAATGACGTCACGTACAAACACGAAACGAGTTTTAGAGGCGTTTTTGAGTTTTTGAATGCACCTTGTAATGTTGAAAAGGTGATTACACTTGGCTTCACACATTGGCGCAAAAAGAACTCAGCTCGAGTAATGCTAATTGATGTTTTTCAGTTTGGCATTGAGTCTGGGAGGAAGTTGGTTCTAAGATGAAAGGCGCTTCCGGGGAAGTTGGTCCTAAGATAAAAGGCGCTTCCGGGGAAGTTGGTCCTAAGATAAAAGGCGCTTCCGAAAAAGTTGGTAGTTGATCCTACGATAAAAGGTGCTACAGCTTCTGCCAAACTTACACGTGTGGCGTGCACGGTCAAGTGATTTTCACGGGTAACAGCAATAGAAACCAAACGAGAGACATGCTGTGAATTACCCAAATGGAAGAGTAATGTTGAAAAGGTGATTACACTTGGCTTCACACATTGGCGCAAAAAGAACTCAGCTCGAGTAATGCTAATTTGTGTTAAACTAGCTTGCGTTTGCTGATGAAAAAGGATTTTACCACTACGCAGATTTCTACAGGTAATTTATTTAAATTAATGTTTTATTTATTGTTGGTTATTAATTTTATTTTTTTGTTTCTTTTGACAGCAATGGATGGATCCCACAAATTGCAAGTAATGATGTTTTTCACAGTTTGGCATTGAGTCTGAGAGGAAGTTGGTCCTAAGATGAAAGGCGCTTCCGGAGAAGTTGGTCCTAAGATAAAAGGCGCTTCCGAAAAAGTTGGTAGTTGATCCTACGATAAAAGGTGCTACAGCTTCTGCCAAACTTACACGTGTGGCGTGCACGGTCAAGTGATTTTCACGGGTAACAGCAATAGAAACCAAACGAGAGACATGCTGTGAATTACCCAAATGGAAGAGTAATGTTGAAAAGGTGATTACACTTGGCTTCACACATTGGCGCAAAAAGAACTCAGCTCGAGTAATGCTAATTTGTGTTAAACTAGCTTGCGTTTGCTGATGAAAAAGGATTTTACCACTACGCAGATTTCTACAGGTAATTTATTTAAATTAATGTTTTATTTATTGTTGGTTATTAATTTTATTTTTTTGTTTCTTTTGACAGCAATGGATGGATCCCACAAATTGCAAGTAATGATGTTTTTCACAGTTTGGCATTGAGTCTGAGAGGAAGTTGGTCCTAAGATGAAAGGCGCTTCCGGAGAAGTTGGTCCTAAGATAAAAGGCGCTTCCGAAAAAGTTGGTAGTTGATCCTACGATAAAAGGTGCTACAGCTTCTGCCAAACTTACACGTGTGGCGTGCACGGTCAAGTGATTTTCACGGGTAACAGCAATAGAAACCAAACGAGAGACATGCTGTGAATTACCCAAATGGAAGAGTAATGTTGAAAAGGTGATTACACTTGGCTTCACACATTGGCGCAAAAAGAACTCAGCTCGAGTAATGCTAATTTGTGTTAAACTAGCTTGCGTTTGCTGATGAAAAAGGATTTTACCACTACGCAGATTTCTACAGGTAATTTATTTAAATTAATGTTTTATTTATTGTTGGTTATTAATTTTATTTTTTTGTTTCTTTTGACAGCAATGGATGGATCCCACAAATTGCAAGTAATGATGTTTTTCACAGTTTGGCATTGAGTCTGAGAGGAAGTTGGTCCTAAGATGAAAGGCGCTTCCGGAGAAGTTGGTCCTAAGATAAAAGGCGCTTCCGAAAAAGTTGGTAGTTGATCCTACGATAAAAGGTGCTACAGCTTCTGCCAAACTTACACGTGTGGCGTGCACGGTCAAGTGATTTTCACGGGTAACAGCAATAGAAACCAAACGAGAGACATGCTGTGAATTACCCAAATGGAAGAGTAATGTTGAAAAGGTGATTACACTTGGCTTCACACATTGGCGCAAAAAGAACTCAGCTCGAGTAATGCTAATTTGTGTTAAACTAGCTTGCGTTTGCTGATGAAAAAGGATTTTACCACTACGCAGATTTCTACAGGTAATTTATTTAAATTAATGTTTTATTTATTGTTGGTTATTAATTTTATTTTTTTGTTTTTTTTGACAGCAATGGATGGATCCCACAAATTGCAAGTAATGATGTTTTTCACAGTTTGGCATTGAGTCTGAGAGGAAGTTGGTCCTAAGATGAAAGGCGCTTCCGGAGAAGTTGGTCCTAAGATAAAAGGCGCTTCCGAAAAAGTTGGTAGTTGATCCTACAATAAAAGGTGCTACAGCTTCTGCCAAACTTACACGTGTGGCGTGCACGGTCAAGTGATTTTCACGGGTAACAGCAATAGAAACCAAACGAGAGACATGCTGTGAATTACCCAAATGGAAGAGTAGGTGCATTCAAAAAGTCTAAAACATAAGTGACGTCATTCCCATTGAATAACATTCTCATGTTATTCAATGGGAATGACGTCACGTACAAACACGAAACGAGTTTTAGAGGCGTTTTTGAGTTTTTGAATGCACCTTGTAATGTTGAAAAGGTGATTACACTTGGCTTCACACATTGGCGCAAAAAGAACTCAGCTCGAGTAATGCTAATTGATGTTTTTCAGTTTGGCATTGAGTCTGGGAGGAAGTTGGTTCTAAGATGAAAGGCGCTTCCGGGGAAGTTGGTCCTAAGATAAAAGGCGCTTCCGGGGAAGTTGGTCCTAAGATAAAAGGCGCTTCCGAAAAAGTTGGTAGTTGATCCTACGATAAAAGGTGCTACAGCTTCTGCCAAACTTACACGTGTGGCGTGCACGGTCAAGTGATTTTCACGGGTAACAGCAATAGAAACCAAACGAGAGACATGCTGTGAATTACCCAAATGGAAGAGTAATGTTGAAAAGGTGATTACACTTGGCTTCACACATTGGCGCAAAAAGAACTCAGCTCGAGTAATGCTAATTTGTGTTAAACTAGCTTGCGTTTGCTGATGAAAAAGGATTTTACCACTACGCAGATTTCTACAGGTAATTTATTTAAATTAATGTTTTATTTATTGTTGGTTATTAATTTTATTTTTTTGTTTCTTTTGACAGCAATGGATGGATCCCACAAATTGCAAGTAATGATGTTTTTCACAGTTTGGCATTGAGTCTGAGAGGAAGTTGGTCCTAAGATGAAAGGCGCTTCCGGAGAAGTTGGTCCTAAGATAAAAGGCGCTTCCGAAAAAGTTGGTAGTTGATCCTACGATAAAAGGTGCTACAGCTTCTGCCAAACTTACACGTGTGGCGTGCACGGTCAAGTGATTTTCACGAGTAACAGCAATAGAAACCAAACGAGAGACATGCTGTGAATTACCCAAATGGAAGAGTAGGTGCATTCAAAAAGTCTAAAACATAAGTGACGTCATTCCCATTGAATAACATTCTCATGTTATTCAATGGGAATGACGTCACGTACAAACACGAAACGAGTTTTAGAGGCGTTTTTGAGTTTTTGAATGCACCTTGTAATGTTGAAAAGGTGATTACACTTGGCTTCACACATTGGCGCAAAAAGAACTCAGCTCGAGTAATGCTAATTGATGTTTTTCAGTTTGGCATTGAGTCTGGGAGGAAGTTGGTTCTAAGATGAAAGGCGCTTCCGGGGAAGTTGGTCCTAAGATAAAAGGCGCTTCCGGGGAAGTTGGTCCTAAGATAAAAGGCGCTTCCGAAAAAGTTGGTAGTTGATCCTACGATAAAAGGTGCTACAGCTTCTGCCAAACTTACACGTGTGGCGTGCACGGTCAAGTGATTTTCACGGGTAACAGCAATAGAAACCAAACGAGAGACATGCTGTGAATTACCCAAATGGAAGAGTAATGTTGAAAAGGTGATTACACTTGGCTTCACACATTGGCGCAAAAAGAACTCAGCTCGAGTAATGCTAATTTGTGTTAAACTAGCTTGCGTTTGCTGATGAAAAAGGATTTTACCACTACGCAGATTTCTACAGGTAATTTATTTAAATTAATGTTTTATTTATTGTTGGTTATTAATTTTATTTTTTTGTTTCTTTTGACAGCAATGGATGGATCCCACAAATTGCAAGTAATGATGTTTTTCACAGTTTGGCATTGAGTCTGAGAGGAAGTTGGTCCTAAGATGAAAGGCGCTTCCGGAGAAGTTGGTCCTAAGATAAAAGGCGCTTCCGAAAAAGTTGGTAGTTGATCCTACGATAAAAGGTGCTACAGCTTCTGCCAAACTTACACGTGTGGCGTGCACGGTCAAGTGATTTTCACGGGTAACAGCAATAGAAACCAAACGAGAGACATGCTGTGAATTACCCAAATGGAAGAGTAATGTTGAAAAGGTGATTACACTTGGCTTCACACATTGGCGCAAAAAGAACTCAGCTCGAGTAATGCTAATTTGTGTTAAACTAGCTTGCGTTTGCTGATGAAAAAGGATTTTACCACTACGCAGATTTCTACAGGTAATTTATTTAAATTAATGTTTTATTTATTGTTGGTTATTAATTTTATTTTTTTGTTTCTTTTGACAGCAATGGATGGATCCCACAAATTGCAAGTAATGATGTTTTTCACAGTTTGGCATTGAGTCTGAGAGGAAGTTGGTCCTAAGATGAAAGGCGCTTCCGGAGAAGTTGGTCCTAAGATAAAAGGCGCTTCCGAAAAAGTTGGTAGTTGATCCTACGATAAAAGGTGCTACAGCTTCTGCCAAACTTACACGTGTGGCGTGCACGGTCAAATGATTTTCACGGGTAACAGCAATAGAAACCAAACGAGAGACATGCTGTGAATTACCCAAATGGAAGAGTAATGTTGAAAAGGTGATTACACTTGGCTTCACACATTGGCGCAAAAAGAACTCAGCTCGAGTAATGCTAATTTGTGTTAAACTAGCTTGCGTTTGCTGATGAAAAAGGATTTTACCACTACGCAGATTTCTACAGGTAATTTATTTAAATTAATGTTTTATTTATTGTTGGTTATTAATTTTATTTTTTTGTTTCTTTTGACAGCAATGGATGGATCCCACAAATTGCAAGTAATGATGTTTTTCACAGTTTGGCATTGAGTCTGAGAGGAAGTTGGTCCTAAGATGAAAGGCGCTTCCGGAGAAGTTGGTCCTAAGATAAAAGGCGCTTCCGAAAAAGTTGGTAGTTGATCCTACGATAAAAGGTGCTACAGCTTCTGCCAAACTTACACGTGTGGCGTGCACGGTCAAGTGATTTTCACGGGTAACAGCAATAGAAACCAAACGAGAGACATGCTGTGAATTACCCAAATGGAAGAGTAATGTTGAAAAGGTGATTACACTTGGCTTCACACATTGGCGCAAAAAGAACTCAGCTCGAGTAATGCTAATTTGTGTTAAACTAGCTTGCGTTTGCTGATGAAAAAGGATTTTACCACTACGCAGATTTCTACAGGTAATTTATTTAAATTAATGTTTTATTTATTGTTGGTTATTAATTTTATTTTTTTGTTTCTTTTGACAGCAATGGATGGATCCCACAAATTGCAAGTAATGATGTTTTTCACAGTTTGGCATTGAGTCTGAGAGGAAGTTGGTCCTAAGATGAAAGGCGCTTCCGGAGAAGTTGGTCCTAAGATAAAAGGCGCTTCCGAAAAAGTTGGTAGTTGATCCTACAATAAAAGGTGCTACAGCTTCTGCCAAACTTACATGTGTGGCGTGCACGGTCAAGTGATTTTCACGGGTAACAGCAATAGAACTCAAACAAGGGACATGCTGTGAATTACCCAAATGGAAGAGTAATGTTGGATAGGTGATTACACTTGACTTCACACATTGGCGCAAAAAGAACTCAGCTCGAGTAATGCTAATTTGTGTTAAACTAGCTTGCGTTTGTGTTTGAGCTGGTGGTCGATTCGGATTTCTACAGGTAAGTTATTTAAATTAATGTTTTATTGTTGATTATTAATTTTATTTTGTTCTTCTGGAATTTAGGGTCGTCAATGAAGCAGTGGATGTCGTCATCAATGAAGCAGTGGATGTCGTCATCAATGAAGCAGTGGATGTCGTCAGCAATGAAGCAGTGGATGTCGTCATCAATGAAGCAGTGGATGTCGTCATCAATGAAGCAGTGGATGTCGTCATCAATGAAGCAGTGGATGTCGTCATCAATGAAGCAGTGGATGTCGTCAACTCGTCATCAATGAAGCATTTGATGTTTTTTATTTTATTTGTTTTATTTTACTTGTTTTGAGATTGTGTAAATTTCGTTTTAAAATTCTAGAGAAAATTGTACCACAGTTTGCAAAAAGAGATGTAAAACAAAAGGATGATAAGAAGAAAAGTAACAAAATAAGAACAAGAAAAATGAATAACAAAATAAAAGCAACAAAAAAGAATAACAAAATAAAAGCAACAAAAAAGAACAAAATAAAAGCAACAAAAAAGAATAACATTAAAATAAAATAAAAGGTGGAGTTCTGCAATGGGTGATTTTAGATTAAAGCTAAATTTGGCCAAACCATAGACAAAAATGGATATTCGATTTAAAAATTGATGGTTAATTAAATGTTTTTTAATATATTGCTGTCATAGAAGTGAAATAAATATATTTGAATAGGGATCATTGAATCACGAACACAATGTTCGTTGTTGAATATGTTCACAAAACAGAAGGAAAAGAGCGGGGAAGAAGCAAAGAATGTTTTAAAAAGAAGATGGAAATGCTTAAAAAGCTGAATAAAATATAAACATAACGAGTTTATTTTGATTTTGCTTTTATTAATTTTGAACAAAAAATATTTCAATGATAATTGAAGAATACACCAACAATTTGTACAAATATTCCGCAACACACAAGCTGGCGAAACCAAAAATCGAGAGAATAGAGCACAAATTTAATTTACAAAAAAATTGAATACAGTTAAAATAAAATCTCAAATGAGTTGCTCCAAATGTTCAAACATCGTTCTAAAAATTGTCCTTAATCTCTCGGCGAGTAAAAACGATGACATTGTTTTACGTAAATCGCCTGTGTTTGATGATAAGCAATTTATGGGCGGTATTCAATGCGGTATTATTTCGTTCAGTCGTCTCCAGATGGCAGCAGCGACCAGAGACAGTTTGCGCTAGGAAAACTGTAGCGCCATCTATGTATCCAAGTTGCTATTAATTAGCAAGGTAACTAGAATATAGGAGTTACAATTTCTCTTTGGTGATTATGCTTTGAAAAAGACCCAAATTATCGCCCATGAAAGGAATGCAATACGCTATGAATGATTATGTTTACTCACCTTTTGGTTTCAACATGTTTTCCACGGTGGGCAATAATTTCGAATACATTTGCTGAATCTACTGTGGAATTTTAGCGATAAATTCGGATGCATTTTATGAATTTGCAGTTGAGTTTTAACAAGTTTTGCACGGTGTACGATAAATTTCTTCGCATTTTTTGGGTTTGCTGTGTGGTTTCAGCAATATTTTGTACCGCGGCCGATAAATTCGGATGCTTTTTAGGATTTATTGTACGGATTGAAGCTCGTTTTGATCGTATGCGATAAATTCGGATCGTTTATTGGTTTTGCTGTTTAGTTTCAACCAGTTTTTCACTGTGGGCGATAAATTCGGATGTGTTTTGTGAATTTGCAGTTGAGTTTCAACAAGTTTAGCACGGTAGGCGATAAATTCGGATGCTTTTTTGAATTTATTTTATGGATTGAAGCTTGTTTTGCACCATGGCCGATAAATTCGGATGCATTTCATGCAGTTGAGTTTCAACAAGTTTCGCACGGTGGGCGATAATTCGAATGCATTTTTGGGTTTGCTGTGAAGTTTCAGCAAGTTTTGCACCATGACCGATAAATTCGAATGCTTTTTAGGATTTAATGTACGGATTGAAGCTCGTTTTGATCGTATGCGATAAATTCGGATCGTTTATTGGTTCTGCTGTTTAGTTTCAACCAGTTTTGCACTGTGGGCGATAAATTCGGATGTGTTTTGTGAATTTGCAGTTGAGTTTCAACAAGTTTCGTACGGTGGGCGATAAATTCGGATGCATTTTTTTGTTTTGCTGTGTAGTTTCACCAAGTTTTGTACGGTGGGCGATAAATTCAGATGCATTTTTTTGTTTTGCTGAGTAGTTTCACCAAGATTTGTACGGTGGGCGATAAATTCGATGCTTTTTTGGATTTATTTTATGGATTGGAGCTTGTTTTGCACCATGGCCGATAAATTCGGATGCATTTCATGAATTTGCAGTTGAGTTTCAACAAGTTTCGCACGGTGGGCGATAATTCGAATGCATTTTTTGGGTTTGCTGTGAAGTTTCAGCAAGTTTTGCACCATGACCGATAAATTCGAATGCTTTTTAGGATTTAATGTACGGATTGAAGCTCGTTTTGATCGTATGCGATAAATTCGGATCGTTTATTGGTTCTGCTGTTTAGTTTCAACCAGTTTTGCACTGTGGGCGATAAATTCGGATGTGTTTTGTGAATTTGCAGTTGAGTTTCAACAAGTTTCGTACGGTGGGCGATAAATTCGGATGCATTTTTTTGTTTTGCTGTGTAGTTTCACCAAGTTTTGTACGGTGGGCGATAAATTCGGATGCATTTTTTTGTTTTGCTGAGTAGTTTCACCAAGATTTGTACGGTGGGCGATAAATTCGATGCTTTTTTGGATTTATTTTATGGATTGAAGCTTGTTTTGCACAGTGGACGATAAATTCGGATGCATTTTATGAATTTGCAATTGAGTTTCAACAAGTTTTGTACCGTAGGCGATGAAATTCGGATGCTTTTTTGGATTTATTGTACGAATTGACGCTAGTTTTACTCGTGGCGATAAATTTGGATGTGTTTCGTGAATTTGCAGTGAAGTTCCAACAAGTTTAGCATACGGCAGGTGATAAATTCGGATTCATTTATTGATTTTGTTGTTTAGTTTCTGCAAGTTTTGCACTGTGGGCGATCATTTCGGATGTGTTTTGTGAATTTGCAGTGAAGTTTCAACAAGTTTAGCACGGCAGCCGATAAATTTGGATTCATTTATTGGTTTTGCTGTTTAGTTTCTACAATTTTTGCACCGTGGGCGATAAATTCGTATGTGTTTTATGGATTCGCAGTGAAGTTTCAACCAGTTTTACACTGTGGGCCGATATATTCGAATGCTTTTTTGGGTTTTCAGAGGAGTCTCAACAACTTAGGCGATAAATTCGGATGCGTTTTGTTGATTTTCAGTGAATTTCATCAAGTTTAGCACAATGGGCGATACGTTTGAATGCATTTTTGAACTCACGGTTTATATTCAAACAGATTTTAAATGTGGGCAATAAATGCGAATACGTTTATTGAATCTATACAGTGGAGTTTTAGCTAATTTTACTCTTGTGCGATGATTTCGGATACGTTTTGTGGATTTGTAGTTGAGTTTCAACAAGTTTTGCACTCTGGCCATAAATTCGGACACGGTTGATGAATTTTCAATTGTTTTAACAAGATTTTCGAACACTTTTTTTCGGACTCATAGTTTAGTTCTAAACATAGGTTTTGTGCGTGGGAAATAAATTCTTAATCGTTTTTTGGATCTCTATTTCAGATTCAATCGGTTTTCACGAGGGCATTAAATTCGGATACGTTTTTGGACTCACAGGTATAGATTCAATCAGATTTTGAATGTGGGCAATAAATTCGGATACGTTTTTGGGATCTACTGTGCAGATTTCGTAGATTTTGTTAGCGATAGAGTGTGCAACTTTTCAGAGCGCAACCGAATGCAACTGGGGTACAAACTCTGTTCTCCGTACCGATGTGATAATTGTAAGCGGTGGTACGTGATATTCGTACCGGTCAAAAAAGTGTATTGCCTCGGTAAATATTGTAAATCCAAACAGGTGACTTTAATACATATTCATATATCTTTTATTAGGTGAATCGAATGCAATTATGGTCCATTTGTCTATTGACGTGCCGATAGTTCTTAGCACAGTTCCGTATTGTTGTCAAGCTCGGTTTATCATCCACGGACGGAATGAGAGTTACAAATAAAATTATTCGCCCTTTGGACAGAGTATGAAATATTTCGAATTGGCAAAGCAACAAGAAATATATCATTTTGAAGCGAAAAAGAAATGTAATTATGGCAATTCAAAATATACATCAAACAAGAAATAAAAAGAAATCCCATAAATAAATGTGCTTTATTTACAATAGCAATTTTTCAATCGAGATTAATTACACAATATTAAAACCAATGTTGCAGCTCCTTCACAAAGTGATGCTCGTGACGCTACAATTGTCGGTAACCAGTTTAAATTTATAATACAAATACAAAATGAAACACTCAATTCACCACAATTTTCGTCAAACATTTTCAATCCAGGCTCAACTTACCACTCAAACAAATCCGTCTCAAAGTGACAAGAGAAAAACACTGAAAAATAAAGAAAACAAAACAATTTATCAATTAAAACACCAAATTACGTCAAGTAGTTCCATCGATGTCCTCGCTGCCACCTGTCCAATGAGTGGCCGATGATGACCAATGATGACCAGGATCCATTCCCAAACTCCCTTACCCTCGCCCCCCTGGGAACTCCAAACTGCAGTTAAATGCAAGAACAAAGATAATCATTTCCTCCCTGATCACCAAATTGTTCAAGTGGGTTTCCTAGCCGTTTTAGTACTAGGTTAGCCAATGATATCAGAGCTCCCCGGAGACTTGATCAAGTGCCTGGTAAGCCCGGTTGGCCAAACGAATGCAGATGGTGCCTTCTTGACAGGATCTTCCTCCCAGACTAAAACAAGATGCCAATGTGGGCGAAAAGATTACAATTTCTACTTACATTTGTAGGAATGAACTCCAGTTGCTGTACTGGAGATTTCACACGGAAAAATGCAAGAAACGCAAAGATGATCTCGCTGCGTTGCTCGTTGACAAAAGGACAAAGCGGGGTCCCTCTTTGAGGGAGTGTTCTTCCTGGGATAACTGCACAATCCTTTATTTTTTTTATTGCGATTTGGTCGAGAAAAAGTACCGATTCGGGCAATCTTAGCGGGCGATCGAATTGGAAATTTAGTAAAAATTTGAATTCGACCATGGAAAAACCCAAAAATTTGAAAAAAGGACTGATTGAAATGTTTAAACAAAGTTTTCTGTGTAGATTTTGTCGTTTGAAAACTTTTCGATCGGACTAATGGTTGACTTTTAATTGGAAAAAAATGCGATTACCGTCGCTCAGTGTCGACGGGAGAGTTGACACTTTCATGCCGCTTTCGAGCAATTGCGAGCGGGCCGGTGGTTAAAAACTAACCACCGTACAAAACAATCACGTGTCACAAAACAAAACAAAAAAATCCAAAAAAAACAAGACAACATTATAACATATTGTAATCTACCAACCTAAAATATCTAAAATTAAACATGAAAAAAAAAATTAGAAGCTACGTAGATCGACGGCGATCCACTACATGCCGACCTAAGCGCATCGAGTCCGGCATTGAACCCAAAACACCGTCACAAAATTTTCATCTAAATTAGATGATAAATTGAGTTGGAAGGCGTCAACTCCGGCACAGTGACAACCATCCACGTCGGGGAGATCGGCGACTCGTTTGCAAATGTATTTATTTTTTTTTTTTCATAAATAATAATGTATGTTTATTTTGCCACATGAATTGTGCCCTGTCCCTCCAAAACTGCACAGTCTGTTTTCAATACGGATAGGTTTTTCAATAGAACGCTCCATATACGTTGAGCATTTTATTATACATATGAATTCACTTTAATTATTTGCCGGATTAATATTTGTTCGTTCATTGTTTGTCGTGATTATTATTTGCCATGGTGATTTGTTCTTATACTTTGAGCATTTTTCGGTAGTGCATAGGGAGCCACTAATGGAATGGACTAATCGGCAGCTGTCAGCTTTCAGCCGTCGACTGTCGCGGCCGTCAGTCGACAGTCGACCGTCACCTGTCGAATGTCGCGTCCGTCGGACGTCGACTGTCAGCCGTCGAATGTCGCGGTCGTCAGAAGTCGACTGTCGCGCCGTAAGCCGTCGACTGTCGATCGTCAGCAGCGACGGCCGCAACAGTCGGCGTCCGACGGACGTGACAGTCGACAGCTGACGGCCGCAACAGGTCGACGACCAACGGAGACGATAGTCGACAGCTGACGGCCGACAGTAGACAGTCAGCCATCGAATGTCGCAGCCGTCGACTGTCGACGGTCAGCCGCAACAATCGTCATTCGACAGGTGACGGTCGACTGTCGACTGACGGCCGCGACAGTTGACGGCTGACAACTGACAGCTGTCGGTTAATTTCGACTATTTTCGGTTAATTCGAATCGTCAGCTGACGATTAGTCCATCCCTCAGAATAATGGCTACGTATTACGTAGCCATTATTCTGAGGGATGGACTAATCGTAGTACGTAGTACGTAGTACGTAGTACGTAATAAAACTTTTGTTCGTTACTTTTATTATAAAAGTAACGAACAGCCGAACACTCGTCCGGACGTTCGGGCGGGCGATCAGACGAGCGTTCGGGCGGACGAGTGTTTGGGCGTTTGGGCAGGCGAACAGACGAGTGTTTGAGCGTTTGGGCAGGCGAACGGACGACCGGCGTTTGGGCGGGCAAATGGACAGCCGAACACTCGTTCGGCCGTTCGGACATAACTACAGAACATAATTATAGAAAAAAAAATACAGTTTTATTAAAAACTAAAAAAAATCTAACAAATTGTTCTTCATTTTATTTATTTATTTCTATCATTTAAACACGCTTAAGGGTTGCTTAACAATCACTGTGCTGCACTGCACGGTCACGGTCACGTGACAAACATCCGCCATTTTTTTTGTCACCAACGCATCGTCATATGACGCGTGCTGAACATACCCTATCGACGAAACGAGTTGTGGGAATTCGATTGGCGAACGGAGTTGTTGGCACACGGATCTAGATCCGTGAACCAAGGTCAGTGTTCACACCGATCATGGATCTATATCCGCAGCTTCGGATGAGGTCCAAAACCTTGGTGTAAACAACTAAACAAGGTATAAGCCACAGTATAGAGAAGAGACAGTAGGGCAACGTTGCGCGGTTCCTTTGATGTTGGTGGCATGTAGCTGACGTCACGAAACGTCATAAAATGTCAAGAAATAGTGTTGCGCCTCTAGTGGTGGTCGAGTACAGTTAATTAGAACACCATTGGATTTCTCCTTGAAAATTCCATTTCTTTTCACAGAATGGAACAGTTATGAAAAGAAAGAAAAAAGCACACTGATTTCTTAATTTAAAAATGAAAACTGATGAAAATAGTTAAAATTTTAAAATCCTGCCACAGCAGCGACGAAGACGAAGACGAAGACGACGAAGACTCATTGCGAATCGTCCGTAAATTCCCGTCATGATCACCGTTGCACCCGCGTCACAGCACGCATGCAGTTGAAGGAAACGACGACGATGACACTGCGAATCGACCGTACATTCCCGAACGAAGTGTACGAGTTGAATGAACCGTGAGTGCGAATCCCAACCAAAGAAAAATCGTAATCGATTGTTTGATCGCCGGCTAAACGAACCGGAAAAACACCGTTGTACGTCCCAGAAAAATACACACCGAACAAGTTCAACGAGTTGATCATTCAACGATGTGAAATCTTTGTTTTTATGCTTCATAGGAATGTTTTAAGTACATTCTAAATTCAATTTTACTTATTTTTCTCTTCTTTTAAATCAATTTGCAAAAATACACATCTTTGCAAATTACGAATGACGAGCACCATGTGTTGTAATTATTTCAATTCACCATTTTATTATTAAATCATTTTAAAGTACCATTGCTCTCATTTTGTTTTCACCAGAGATAACCACGAGGAGGTAGAGAGTTGGATTTGCTATCCCCAAAATTTGTTTTTTCTAGCAGACAAATTAGATAAGTTGGGATCAAGAATTGGTAGATTCCATCATTTAGCAACTTCTTTTTAGACTGCTGAAGCGGCGTGATTCAACATTTTGTACTAGAACTCACAATTCCTCTGCTTCACTGTATCTACAGGCAATAAACAGGCAGAAACTGCAAGTCTCGCAACAAAAAGTTCACTAGACTTATCCATTTCTAAAAAAATTAACATTAAAAACTCAAACTTAATTCCAATCACGGATTAAAAACTTATTAAAAATCAATATATTAAATATTAGAATAATCTTACATTTGCTAAATTAAAAAATTCAATCAGGATTTAATTTGTTGTGAATAATTTAAGCATGAATTAATTTGCTTAATTTTGAATTAGTTGGTTTTTTAATATTATGGCTATTATTATGAAATTTGATGGTGTAGTAAATTCTCACTTTCAAAAAATATTCACATAATTTAAATATTGGAAAATCAGTGCAACTGAATGTACAAGGGACTTCTTTAAGTTTATAAGTTATACACTTTTTAATATTTGGTTTGTTGCCATGCAAACCAAACAACAGCGAAAAAATTTTTTCCCATTCCATTAAAAATTCTACAAATAAATTAGAAGGAATTTTTAAATTAGCAAATGTATCAACACTATTATCATATGCCTTAAAAAAACAGAATAACTTTTCTGGCATGTCCAATTCCCTAGTCCCATTTAGCTCAATTTGACATTGATTACACTCATGTTCTAATAAAATTTTTTTCAAGCAATATCCACTAAAATAAAAGAAAGATTCCTTTTCATTAAGAAATGGCGACTCAACTTTTAATTCCGGAAAAATATATTCAGATGTGTTCATATTTGATGTCATTGAAAGCAAGTGAATTTTATTTCCTGAATCCAAAGACGAGTCAACATTGTTTAATGTAGTTAAATCTGTGGCTAAATCCTCAAAAAATCAAGACAATTTCCATTAATACCAGGTTGTAACATGTTGTTCATACAAACTTGACGAAAGCTACGTTGAAATTGTATGGGTGTAGGTCTGTCATTAAATCCCCCCTTACTTCGAATTATGCCGAAAAAATTTTCAAGAGAATCTTGGTTAAGCCTTCGTGTAAACAAAAAAGTAACATTGTTTGGTTCTTCTCCTAAATACTTTTTTAACTGAAGCAAAGCATTCATTGTTGTGAGCCATCCACGTACACATTTTATACTTTTTGCATTTTTATTTGTTTTTGTGTCTCTGAACTGAAGAGAACCCATCCATAACAATCCCCGTTTTATAAAATCCTCAATTTGCCCATTTTTCCCACCAATAGCTCGTCTGAAACGTTTATTTGAACTTATGTTACTGCTGTTAAAGCAATCAAACAATTTGTCCATTCTCCCAACAAAATCAGCTGTTTCTAATGCCTTAGCAGGTAAAAAACCTTTAGCCACTTCCGTTTCAATTGCTGCAGCAACAGAGTGACTAAAAATTTGACTAGCCAGTTTAACTTTCATTTTTCCAAAATTTGTTACATTGATGTGTTTTTCAGTGACTCGAGGCATAAGGCGAAAATTTCTTTTTTTGTCCTCCAAATACACAGATTTAATTATATCCCATGAAGCAGTCTTTCCCTCAAAATGCACTGTATATTTCATAAAATTATTTCTAATACTTTTCAAGAGATGGGGGGGGTCGTACATATAAAATATTTTTTTTGAATTAATAAAGAAATATGGTTTTTCTGTTGTTACTCCTAATTCATTAGCCATTGATAAGAAATTAGGGCCTTGATCCGTAATCACTGCCACCACACAATACCCAACCTTGTCAAGAGAATGGACACACTTATTAATTATTGCTATAACATTCTCTGTTTTAGTACATGCATTGCATAGAGAATATGCAACAGGCTGCTTAAATTTCTTTAATAAACCTTGGCACATTACAACTAATGCTGAGTTAGCTTTTTTGTGCCCATTTACAATACCATTATCCTCAAAGCCTACTACTATATCTCTCTTACTGCAGTAGAATAAATGTTCTTTTAAACTCATTTCATCTATACACAGTGAGCAGAGTATAGATTCGTTTGGTTTAGGTTTTTGCAAAGAGTTTATTACTATCTCACACAATCCACAATCTAGGATTTGTTGAGGTAAAAAGTTATGAAGACTTCTTTTAGATGGCAAGCGAATATAATTTTTTACATACCTGTAAGCACCTGCACCCTTATAATTTAAACCTAAAGAAAAACTTTTCATTATTGGGCACCAATGTTTTCTGGATGTTGATGTTTCATTGCTTGTTTTGACTTGCGCTCTTAAAAGTTCATACTGCAGAGGAGTTAGCTTGTTTTCAAGAACTTTTAAGGCATCATTTGTTGACACTGGTTTTGTTGTAGATGACAGCCTTTGTTTAGAATCTTCAGAGCGTTTAAGTTTTCGGCGTAAATTGGTTATTTGCATCTGCAGTTTCTTTTTTCTTGGCGTGTATTGTTTGCAACTTTGAACTTCTGTTGCGGCTGATTTCGTCTGATTCGTAGTGTCATCACTGTCATCACTGACATAACAATCAATGGAATTGTTTGCAGTGATGTCAGAATAATTACTACTTTCCAATGGAGGGCCTGGAGAAATCATTATATTTAATTAAGCAAATGTCAGATTGTTTGTTTAAATAATTACTGTTGATGAAAGGAATCTTGTTTTCTTTAAATTTCTTGATTGGGTCAGTTTTGACAATTCTTTTTCTTTTTTGGGTTTGACTTTGATTTTCATTATCAGCTGTAGTTTTTATAAATTTAAAGGAATTATTATTTAACCAAAATTATTTAACCAAAAGATATACCTGTTCTCAAACCAAGTGAAGATTTGGTTTTCCTTTTATTTTCAAGAGCTTTTGGCTTGTTTGGAACACTAAATTCTGTTGGTATAGCATTCCATACTAGAGAATTTCGTTCCGTGACATTCATGAACATACTGTCAGTGAAATGTTGGCTGCACAAGCATATATTTTTATATAAATAATCTGTCGTTTCCCCATCCAGATCTGAGCGGCGCGTGTTTATTAACCATCGTTTACTTCTATTTAATTTTAAAAATGTAATTAAAAAATGTAATGCAAAGAAATAACAACATTTTATCACAATTTACTTCGATTTTGAGTGAAATTACAACATTTTATCAAAAATTACTGCGATTTTCTGTAAAATTACAACATTTTATCACAATTTACTGCGATTTTGTGTGAAATTACAACATTTTATCACAATTTACTTCGATTTTGTTTGAAATTACGATTTCTCGACGATATATGATAATTTTGACAAATTACAATATTCGTCAACAATTTATCGCAATTGTTTGACAAATTACGGTATGTTCTAACGATAAATAATGTGATTTTGACAAATTACGATATATGTTGTGAAAAATTACGATAAATTCTAACTATTTATTGCAATTTTGTGACAAATTAATGTATTTTCTAACGATAAGTAATGATTTTGTGCGAAAATACAATATTTTTAACGATTTATCTCGATTTTTTCACAAATTACGATAAAAAATTAAAAATTTAATGGTGTTTGAACAAGTTTTGGATAATATTTACCTGTCTGGATTTTTAGGAAATCTAAAAAATGATAACGTTGGATTTCTTATTGCATTATTATTGCAATGAAGTGCCCCACAATATCTCCCACCGTTTAGTTTCATTATAAGTTGCAAATAATGTTTTTATTATGTTTTTTGGAAACACGAAATAAAAATACTACATGTGCACAATACAAAACTCGAGGTTGATACTAGATGGCCGCCAGGTGGCGTTAGACGCATGCGCAGATGCAACTACAGGCCAGGGATTAACACACATTGCCCTACTGTCTCTTCTCTATACTGTGGTATAAGCGTGCAAGGGTAAGGACAGGACAAATCATCACAAACAAATCAAAATAAAAAACCACAACAATATAAATTCATCAAAATAATAATAAACAAATTAATTAATTTGAATAAAATATTTAACATTTCCAATAATAATTTGATGTTTTAATTGATAAAATGACGCGCCTTCATGAAATTGTTCTTCAGTAATATCATTTTAGAGAGGGAAACGGATGTGCTAGAATTCCAACAGTTGGTTGGTTTTCGTCCAAGGTTAAAGCAGCTGGCAAAATGACTATAAATATAATTCGGAATTAGAGATGTGTGAAGAACAATTTAAATCTGCACTTGACTAAGTTTCTACTCGTCTGGGAAAAAAATGGAATTAAAAATTTGGACGTGTTTATTATTATTTAATACAATAAAAAAAAATCATTATAATAATGGTTCGTGTAAGCTACCGTACTTTTCCTTTTGAGGCTTGCGCATGCGCATTAATAACATCAAATGGTAGATAGTTCTACATGACTCCAAACCTCAACTCGTGTCTTATTCTATTATCTCCTGCTCTATCTTTGCAGCTATTGGCCTTCTGTGTATTTCCCTTCCTGTGTGACTTGATTTATTTGTCGCCGGGATAATTTTGATTTGATTCTGCGAAGGAGAAGTTAATGTATTTCACTTAACATCAATGAAGTAAGTTGCGTCATGCTAACATTTTGTTTTTTGTAACCTTTATTTCACCTTTTATATCTCTATTTATTTTATTATAGATATAAGGTGAATTATAATTAATGGAATAATGGCTGACGAAGAACATGACGATTGTGTTAATAGCTTACTGTCACTGAATGATACAGAAGAGTCATACAAAATGGGTCGCGTGTCTCATTTTTTACGACATCCCACGAATGAGAACATATTTTTAGTGAGAACGAGTAATATTGGTGATTATACTCAAATACCGACCGTGTTAATGGCAGGAGATGAAGAAAAAGTAAATAGAAGTGAGGATTCTGTTGAGTTTGGTATTGACACGATTATTGACACCGTTTACACTGTTGGGTCAGGCATTGAAGAAGACGATATGGAAGCGAGGACCAAAGCTGCTCAACATAACGAACAAAGGTTACCTGAATTTTTTATGGAGGACGATGAAAAAGTTGAAGATGAGGAAGTGGACGTAGAACGCGTCGAAGAGGAAATACACGTCGAAGATGATGTACACGTCGAAGACGACGTACACGTCGAAGATGATGTACACATCGAAGACGACGTACACATTGAAGACGACGTGCACGTCGAAGACAACATACACGTCAGAGACGATGTACACGTAGAGGATCTCGAGGACGAAGAAGATTTTGAAGACGAAGAAGATTTCGAAGACGAAGAAGATTTTGAGGACGAGGAAAATGTCGAAGAGGGAGAACTTGTAGAAGAAGAGGAACTTATGGAAAATGAAGAACAGTTGGAAAATGAGGCACAATTGGACGATGAGGAAATTGTAGAAGACGAACATGAGGAATATGATGAGAATCTCGAAGACGGAGAACTTATAGAAGACGATGATCGTGTTGAAGATGAAGAACGTGTTGAGGATGAAGAAGTTCTAGAGGGCGAAGAACGAGTAGACGATGAACAACTTTTAAAAGACGCAGAACGATTAAACAATAAAGAACATGTTGAATACGAAGAAGAAGAACGAGTAAACGATAAAGAACATGTTGAATACGAAGAAGAAGAAGAACGAGTAAACGATGAAAGTATTATTGAATACGAAGATGAAGAACGTGTTGACGATGAAGAACTTTCAGAGGGCGCAGAACGAGTAAACGATGAAGAACTTTCAGAGGGCGCAGATCCAGCAAACGATGAAGAACTTTCAGAGGGCGCGGAACGAGTAAACGATGAAGAACTTTCAGAGGGCGCGGAACGAGTAAACGATGAAGAACTTTCAGAGGGCGCGGAACGAGTAAACGATGAAGAACTTTCAGAGGGCGCAGATGCAGTAAACGATGAAGAACTTTCAGAGGGCGCAGAACCAGTAAACGATGAAGAACTTTCAGAAGGTGCAGAACCAGTAAACGATGAAGAACTTTCAGGGGACGCAGAACGAGTAAACGATGAAAATCATGTTGAATACGAAGATGAAGAAGTAGAAGAACACGGAGAAGATGAACGAATTGATGACGAATACGTCAAAGATGATGAACAATTACACGACGAAAAGCATATTGAATATGACGATGAACAACTTGTTGTAGACGAAGAACATGTAGACGAAGGTGAGCATGTTGAATGTGAAGAGCAATTACACGACGAAGCATACGTTGCGGATGAATTAGTAAAATCGAATGAGCTAGTGGAGGCAGTAGCAAGTATTAACAACAACGTCCAAAATTTATACTCAACGACCGAGCAAGATCCACAAACTATTGCTGAGGTTAACCGCATGGAAACTGTGGAGGGAGATGTCCTTGATATTACGGAGAAAATATATTCCGATGAAATTGAAACATCATCATCGTCGTCCTCCATGGAAGCCGGGGAAAACATGGCGGGCGACACAAATAACGAAGCGGGACAAATATATTCTTCCGCTGACGTAGAAGCATCGTCGTCGCCCGTTGCTCAGGTGGAAAACGAGGAAATTATGGAGGTTGATGTCGAATCGGCGGTAAATTCTTCATCGACGTGCGTTGCTGAAGTGGCGAATGCAAATATTGAAGTAGAAATCATATCCGAAGAGGTGGAAAATATGGAAGTGGTTGAAAACAACGTTGCCGCGGAAACCATTGACGGGGAGGTGAATAACGAAATTGTGAATATGTACTCGACGGCGGAGGTAGATGCACCTTCTCCACCCGTTGCTCAAGTGGAAAAGGTGGAAGATGGTGTAATTGATATAACGGAAGACGTGCACAATGCAAGTGACGATGATGTACAAGTGGTTCAGCCATGGCTCGTTGGGAATGAAAATAACGCGCATTCTACACAAATGAAAACGTATTCGTTGCCGCAGGTTGTTAAAGAGGAAAGAAATGTCAGTATAGAAGAAATTAAGCCTTGGCTCGTTGCGAATGCAAGTAATACGCATTTTACACAAGTTCCCAATGAAATCCCTCCTCCGGTAAGCAGAAAAATCGATTTTAATTGATAAAAATGTCTAAATTGGATAATTTTTAGGCCGAAACTACAACACAACCTGTTGAAGACGTGAAACCTGTCGGCGAGAACGACGTAGAAGAAATTAAGCCGTGGCTCGTAGGAAATGAAAATAATACGAATTCTTCGCAAATAAGTGCTCAAATTCCTCCTACGGTGTGTTTGTGTGTAGAAAATAAATGGTAATTGTTTGCATCGTATTAAATGTTTATTATTTTCAATTTAGACGGAAGTTGTGGCATCAACACCTATCTTCAAGATATGCAAAATTGTTCGTTGTGCGGATGGTACGACCAAATACGTCGACACGAATTTAGAGGAAATTACGACGGAAGATCGAGCTCGTATTTGCCGCGCAATGTTAGACAATCTCCCGCAAAAAGGTGCGTTGTTGGATTTATTTTTTTTTATTAGTGAAATGTCATTTTGATAATTTTTTTCTATTTGTTTAGCGGAAACTCCTGCCGTCAGTAAAACAGTGGTCAGTGTTGTAAACAAACCATCAACTTCGGAGCAAAAAATTGCCCCAGTTTCAACGTCAAACGGAGTCGTTTTGGCCACAAATGCAAATATTCTTAAAAACAATACTTGTCCAACAACCACGAGGCCGGTCATACAGAAATACGAAGTAAACCTTCCATCCAAAGGAAAATTGGTTGAAAAATACAGGAAAATTGCGCCGAGACCAACGCCACCAGGAACTGTAAACAATGTTAAGCCGGCACCGTCGAAGTCGAGTTTCGAGTCCGAAAGCCACGCGTGCAAATCCGAACGTTTTTACGACTGTAATGGATGCAGCACCCGTTTTAAAAGCGAGTCGGAGTACGTGACCCACGCCGCGTTAGATCATCTGAAGGTGTCGCCGCATTTATTTGCGGCTAACATTACAATCGAGTGCAGGTTGTGCAAAGATGAAGTTACGTGGTCCGATTTGGTGACTGCGATGGAACATTTAAAGAGGCATAGGACTGAAACGAGCACGAAATGTGATAAATGTTCCAAGGTTGTCGCGCGGGATCACATTTACGCAACGAAGGAGAATGGGGACGTGTTGGTGGAGCGAAATGTCGAGTCGAATGTGATGGGAGATAAGGTGGTGGAAGAAATCATTGTCATTGGAGAGGGAAACGAAACGGATGGTGTGATTGTCGTGGGAGATAATGGTGGAAGCGCGGATGATACGGGGAAACAAAATAATGATTTAACGAAAGATATTTCTTTGCCCGCTGAAAAAGCGCCTGTCACGATTTATAAGTGCCGGTATTGTTCGAAGCAGTTCAGGAAAAAGAGCATTTGTAAAATGCACGTGTTTGCACATTCGGGTAAATTGAATTTTATTATAATTCGATGCAATTTATTAATTATTATTTTTTTGTTTTAATTTTTAGGACTTCGGCCGATTTCGTGCCCGATTTGCGGGTTGACTTTTCATAGAGAAACGAGCCTGAGTCTTCACATGCAAGTTCACACGAAGCCGACGAAGCGTCGTGGAAAGAATGAGGAGAAAAAGGAAAATTCGGTCGTCGGGATTGAGGATGCGTCAAAAAGTGAAGCTATGGAGGTGGATTTGGAGAAATCGTCGAACGTTTCGAATGAGAATTCGGTTAAGAAAAAGAGGGGTCCGAATAAAGCGGCGAAGAGGGCGACGGAGAGCAAACCTGTTTTGTGCGACGCGTGCGGAGTGGAGTTTAAGAGTAATCGTCAGTTAAGTGTTCATCGATATCGAGTTCATAATGCGTCCAAGTCTCAAAGCAAAGTTTTCACCCCTGTCAAGTGTACGGAGTGTGGAAATGAGTTCCGGTTGGTTGTTTTGTTTTTAAAGTAGATTTTTATTTTATGTTTTTACCGTTCTTTTGTTTTATTTCGGATTTTAGTGGTGCATCTGCGCTTAAACTGCATCAGCAGCGGAAAATTTGCGGCGTAAAGTCGGTGTTGTGTGAACTTTGCGGGAAAATAGTTCCTACTGCTGGGCGATCTTTGTCCAATCACAGATATCAGTTTCACAGTAAAAGCAGTGAAGCGGAATCGAAGAAGAAAAGTGTGAAAAAAGCGACGGAAGAGAATAGCGAAGGTTTGAAGTGGCTTTTGGCCTTTTCTATTTATTTCTAATGTCTTTTTAATTTAATTTTGGGTTTCAGGTGCCGTAAATCGAGTTGATGCAGCAAATGTAGACGTAACAAATGCAGATGTAACGAATGCAAATGCGAATGTAATTGTAACGACCGTGGAGGCGGCGCCGAAGAAAACTAAGAAATTTGTTCCGAAAAAATGCGAGCATTGTGAATTCATGTCCACACATTCAACGAGTTTGAGAGCACATTTGGTTAACAAACACAATTACCCTAAATCACGCAAAAGGCCTTATAATAACGAACCGATCAAATGTGATAAGTGCGACCTGATGTGCAAGTACGTTTTTCTCAGACCGCATTTGTGAATTGTATTTAGATTGTTGAATTTTTAGAGGTCCGTCGGCGCTGAAAATGCACCTCAGTCGGTTTTGTTTGGGAGGAAAAACGATCGAGTGTTCGATTTGTCAAAAGACGTTTAAAGATCGGAAGAAATATTCCACCCACAAGTACAACCACAAACCGTCGGTCCCCGGAAAGGGGAGGCGAGGTCGCTGTAAAAAAGGTGTGTTTTCAAATTATTTTTATTTTTTTAAAAAAAAAGTTAAATTGTTTATATTCACTAGCTGATAAAGATACAATCGTGCCGGACGAAGATTTAGACAGCGGATCTAAATCCGACGATCAATCGCTGCAAATAGCAGTGGACAGCATCGCCGACGACGATAAAAACACTGTGATGGAAACTGCTGGTGTTGCGGAAGCGAAGGAAGCAGAGGTTGCGATGGAGGTGGACAAAAATACGAATCCACATTTGGTACAGATGGTTGGAAACAATGCGGAGTTAAACGGACAAACGATACATTTAGTGCTAAATCAACATATTGAAGGTAACAATGTGGAGATTCCTCAGTTAGGAATGCAAGCACCCGGTTTGCAACCGAATGTTACGTATTTTCAGTTGTTACTCACTCCTAGCGGTGAGAATGTGTATGTCCCACATTATGACCAAGTTAATTTTGATAGTTAATGTTATTTTGATTTTTTTTTTGGTCTTTGTTTAACCATTACTTGAGTTGTAATTATTATTTTTTTCAAACGATCACTACCGGTTCGGTAATGCAATGTTGAATAAAATATTTAACATTTCCAGAAATTATTTTATGTTTTTGATTGATAAAACAGTTTCACCTGATTGCAGCGGCGTGCAATTATTATTTTTTAAATGTTTTTGTTTTTAATATAGTTTTTCAATTTACAAACTACCAAACTCGTTAACCTCTAACAAGTACTAACGTTTGGGATCTAGACTTGACAATTCGAGCTAACAATTTTGGTCCGGTAGCTGATTTAACAGTAAAAAAATGGGTAAAACTTGAGCCATGTTTTGTTTTTTTCGATTTGTTCAAGTACGTAATACATCATTTTTTAAAACCGTATTTAAATTTATTAAAACTGGAAGATGGAACAGACGCTCATCGTAATTCGAGTATGTCATGTACAAATGACCTCCTGCAGCACATTCTCGGTGGGTGTGATAAATTTTTTATTTTTTTGTTTTTATATATTTGATGAGGGGAAAACACGATACTTCAAACGATGCTATTTCATAACGACGATTTATAACCTAGAAGTAATCATCTTTATTTTAAAAAACAAATTTACACGTTTAATAGGATTAATACCTGATAAAAGTCAACCTGTTGTTGACGTACGTAAATGCTCGAGACTTTTTAGAACGTCGGAAAACGTCGGGCGGAGTTCGGGTTGAAGATCCCACGCTTTACGCATTATTTCGTACACTTCGGGCGGACAACCTTCGGGTGCTTCCATCCGGTAGCCTTTCTCGACGTGCTGCACTACATCGGCAAGTGGCTGCAATAGAATTTGACAATTTATAATTGGTTTAGCAACAAGATGCTAAGTTTTAGCTTACGATTCTTGGGTAAGGAACACGTCCAAACGAATAAATTTCCCAGAGGAGGATCCCAAAGCTCCACATGTCGGATTTATTAGAAAATTTCTAAAAAAGACAATTTTTTTAAAAATTTTTATAGGAAAATTTATCAGTTTGTAAAGGCTTACACTGTGCCTTAATGCTTCGGGTGCTGTCCACTTGATGGGAAATTTGCCACCCTCTTGGTTAAACGATTCATCACGAGCCAAGCCAAAATCGGAAACCTTTTAAAACGAAATTAAATTTTAAAATTTTAAATATTCCATTTTTTTTAATGATTTTTTTAAAATACTTTGGCAATTGCTTCATCGGAGATGAGCACGTTTCTCGCTGCTAAATCTCGATGGACCACTTTCTTCGACTCGAGGTAGGCCATCGCAGCACAAGTATCACTGAAATAATACAAAATTAAATCAAATTCCGTTTTATTTCTTTGTAATTTTCTGTTTCAGACGACGAAAACTCCCTGTTTAAGACCCCAAAAGGTACATTGAATGATTTTCTAAATTATTTTTGTTTTAAATTAACTTGTTTTGTGCGTGTCTAAATGTCTGGAGATTAACGATGTTTACATTTACGTGATTGGTCAATATTTCTGTGATAGTAATTCAATCTTCATGTTTGGGGGAACTTTGGAGGTTTAGTGCTGTCCAACTTTGCATGGCGAAAAAATTTTAATATGACCAATTTTTTATGTCTTTTGGGTTAAATTACCAAGCAAAATTAATTTGATCCTTTTTGGTAACATGTAAACGTCCACGCGACCGTAAATAATCGACCAAACTCCCTTTTCCCATAAATTCCGTCACTAGGTAGACGGAAGGCCAATCGAACACAACACCGATCATTTGGACTAAATTTGGATGCCGAAGGGACCTGAAAAACAAAAAAAAATTAATTTAACATTACGTTTAGAAAAATAATAAAATAATAATAATAATTAATACTTACGTCATTACTGATGCTTCGGCTAAAAACTGTTGAGCAGCTTTGCTAGAATCCTTCAATGTTTTAACCGCGACTTTTTGCCCTCGCAAATTGCCTAAAACCACATCTAAAATCGAAAAACTGAGTTAGAAAACAATCAAAATGAATCCACCTTTTATTCCCTTCTCTACCTCCAAATTCGCCCTTTCCGATCACTTCGCCCAATTTGAGATCGCTTTTATTGATAACCCAACCGGCCATTTCAAACGCCTTGGAATCGACGGAAAAATCCAAACTGCCCTTTTTCGGAACGGATCTTTTCAATTGCGTGCACAATCCGTCGGCATCTTTCTCGTAATGTTCTACAAGTTGAGTCAAGTTCTCAAAAAATTCCTCCTCATCGATAGTCAATTTATTGTCTTTATAAATAACGCGGTAATGTTCAACCTTCTGATTAAAACACACACACAGCGTGTAATCGCCCGGGTAATTGGTGCTTTCGCGGACGAGGAAGAGGCCATCTTGCCTAGGATGGAGCAGTTCTTCGGCTAATTCTCGCACTATTTTCCCGTGGAACCATGGCATTGCATTCAATTTCACCTCACTCCTTTTCTGCACGTAATTCGCTGGAATCATGCCTTCTTGACCGTCGGAACGTCTTGCACGATACCAATTAGGGTCCTGAACAAACAAACACAAATATTTTAACATCATTCAATAGACATCTTGCCCAATTCGAGCCCAACACGCGAACAAATCATCAATAAACACATTCATAAACATCATTTCCTGTTGCCTAACGCAGCGCAATCGTTATACTTTTTACGACTTGTTAGCTCTTTCTTTTCTATCTACGTTTCTAATTCTTTAAAGTGAATAATATCTCTCGAAATGTTTTCTAACCCTTGTCGGCGTAATGATTGTCATGGGCTCCCATTTCTGAAATGGCAAATCTTCCTCGGAGTTGCCTTGGAAACTGTACCGTGCTATCACTTCTGTACCTGATGGCCAACTCTGAATTGATAAACATACGTGAAATTAATAATTGATTTGATGGGAATTGAAATCCGCACCTTTTCTTGGCTCATCCCCGAAGTCTCCAACGCATAGCACAGTATCTGTAAATAAATTAGCGAGGAAATTAATTAATTTGTTCCTAATAAATTAATCGCCTTAAGTGGGTAAATGGCATTTCAACTCCCACGCTTATTCGAGTGAATTTAAACTATCGATTTGTTGGTTTTTTCGCTGCGTGTTTATCGCTGGGGATTTGCGCTTGAGATGCATTTAAACGAGTGAAGGGGAAATTGGTGCAATTTCTTGTATAAATAGATTTATTCCGTTAGCAACTGTTTGATACTTACAAAGTTACATAAAGGACCGAGTGTTGTTTGTTATCATCAAAGATAGATAGATCTCCCTCGGATTTTACGAAATCTTTGAAAAACACCCCCACAAACAGGATGAGGAAAGGCTAATAGTCCATATTCATAAAATTAAAGCGTGACGTCAGGAATGTTCTTAAAGCAAAGAATGATGTCATCTCAGCGCCGCCAAGGTGCATTGTGGGTAGAGGGATTTATGCTTGGGCAGACTGGTGTGTCACATTGCTTTTTTATTTGTATTTGTATTTTTTTTTCTTTTTAAACGAAAACAAAATGACAACTTTATTATTATTCAGTATTCACAAATAATTTGAACTGTATTTTTTGACATTTCAATCCATCATCTCTTTGAATTATGAATTTACAATAAAAATTAAGAGATATATATAAGTAGTGGAACATTTTATTCACATCATGCAGATAACAGATTGACTAGAAAGCACCGGTTTCCCTGAACTCTTAACAATATGTTTATAAAAATCAAAAAATGGCACAAAACCGCCGTAAAGTGATACAGGTAGAATCAATCAGTCAGTCATAACGAAACTCCGACAAAAAAACCGGCAAATACATTTCCACAATTTCATTCTAACGAGATTATTTATACCTGTACATGCATATCAAGAAAAACTTCGAAACTGATAAATAATTTAATACATAAAAAAGAAAAGAAATTAATCATCCAAAACACTCCAGATTGTTCACTCAATCCTCGTCTATTTATACCAATAACACTAAGTTCAGTTCCTTGCATCATCCAGTATATATATTTACCAATCCTCTTACAACACTGATTAAAATAGAAACAAAAAAAAATACTACTTGGTTAAAGAAACCAAACAAACAAACAAAAAAAACATGTAAAAATTTTAATAACATGTACAAAACGTAATCACTCGTAACTCAATCTAGGAACTCCGTGGAGTTCAATGAAACTTTCTAGAGTTTGCGGTACTTGACCCTGATAAGAAACATTAAACTTGCGCACTGCTTTAGCTGCGATACACTTAAGACTTAATTTGGACTGAGTTCTCAAAATAATCTCGGCAACACCAGTCGTCGCAGCTTCAAACGGCGTCTGTCCCTTGTAATTTACAGTGTCCATATGGGCCCCACCCTCGATCAACGCCATTATTATCGAATGGAGTGTGAGAAAGTCGGTGATGGGTTTCTGATAAGTGACAATTAAATGCAGCGGGGTGTTCCTGTCCTTGTCAAGGGCGTTTACATCAGCCCCGCACTTGATTAGTAGCTTGGCAGTGGCTGCGCAGGGGAAGTTGCAAACGTCATTCGTGTGAAAATCGTCCACGACCGTGTCCGAATGCGCGATGAGATGCAGCAGCGAATACTCGTGATCTTTAGTCGCCAAATAGAGAGAATTTAATTTGTACACAAGTTTATAAATATGCGTTTCTTCTTGCTTCGTCGCCTTCTTAATCAATTTCGTCACTAAAATAAGTAAATAGAGAATCGTCAAAATATTTCCATCCATCTCGTCCCTCAGCGTCTCCTTCTCGCTGTCGTAAATCGTCGGCAGTTTGATCTGGTTGCGCTCCAGCTCCAAAACGCCTCTTTCGAGCACCTCGCTCAAAAACTCGAACGGCAGATCCACGCCGACGTGAATCATCTGACAGAACACTTGCACGAATCGCAGCAGGTCCTTGGCGACCGACAGACGGCTGTTTTGGCGCAGGCGCAAAGCGTGCATCCACAGCTCGATGCACCGGTCGAATTTGCAGCAATCGGCGAACACCGCCCCGCGAAAAATCACCGGATGAGGCACCTCGGGATTGTGCGATCCAAGAATCCTCTCCCGAATCACGAGGCTCTCCATGTGCAACTTGTTGTCGTTCGCGCTGATCGACTCGAGCTCTTCGACCGTGTGGCATTCCGTGTGATTCTCGTACGCTTCCACGTAAGGACACGCCGGCTTCAGCACCGGCAAGCACCCCGGATAAAACCGAAGCTCCATCCCTCGACGCAAATACGTGTACGCCTTGGCCAAGTTGTAATTCTCCTTGTCGTTAGCGAAAGAAGCGCCGAGCAACTCCAAAGCGTCGATTCTCTCTTCGTGCGACACCTTGTCCCGCGAAACCAAGAACTCCACCACGTCCGCTTGAGTTCTTTCGGCGGCGGACACCAACGGCGTCATCCCGTATTCGTTTCGCGGCATGTTCGCGCCTTTTTCCAGCAGATCTCGCACGATCTCCACGTGGCCGCACTCCGCCGCGAAGTGCAGCGCCGTCGCGCCGCAGTGCGCTTTGGTGTTGGGGTTGGCGCCTTTCTCCAGGAGGTAAGACACGACCTGAGTGTGGCCTTTGAAGGCGGCTATCATCAAGCAGGTGTTGTTGTACTTGTTGGCGATGTGGATGTCCGCGTTGTATTCGACCAGGTATCGCACGATGTCGAGTCTGCCGTCGAAACAGGCGGCGCGCAGCGGAGTCGAGTTCGTTTTGGTCGGGTGGTTGATGTTGGCGCCGTTTTTCACGAGGTATTTCACGACGTTTAAGTGGCCGGCTCCCGCGGCACACCACAGAGGACTGGCACCTTCGATGACGTAACCGTCGAAACGAACTATACCTTCTTGTTCAATGATTGGCTGGAATTTCGTTAGTAACATTTTTACCACTTTTTCGTGTCCGTTGCGTGCGGCGATGATTAGTGGCGAGCATTTTTGTCCGTCTTCGTCCGTGATGTGACTCAAGAGGTAAGCGATTTCGTGATCGGGTTTGTCTGCCAGGAGGGCGAATAAGGTGATGGCCATTCCATCACGAGCTGCGAAGTAGACGCGTTGTTTGAGCGATTCGGATGTCGTTTCGGTGGTTGTTAGCGAGGAGCTTCGGTATAGGAGGGAGTCGAAATCCATCTCTGTTGGCAGACACTAGATTAAAATATAAATATTACGTGATAGAAGATATATAGCAGACCAAGGAGTTGGAAAAACAACTCCTTGATCGGACGCATGCGCTCGAATGGGACGAAGCCTTGTGGTGGTAATTTGAATTAGATTTTGTTTCGGGTTTTGGTTGTAGATGGCGGGGTTTGACTCGGCACAAATATGATTTTTATTCATTTATTTCAAGTGGTTTGCGTCAAATTTGTGTTGTTTTGAGAGGATGGAAGCCGAATTTAGAATGTTGGATATGTGTGAATCGGGTTAGTTGGTTTGGAACTAATTTTTAAAGATTTGGATTTGGGATTTTTTAACTGCCATTTTTTTTTCTTCTAATTTCTTGTGTTTGTAGAGTACGAAGAGAAAAAAGAGACGTTGAAAATACTTCGGAATAAGCGAGAAGAATTGTCGGATGCTGTGCAGCTTGGTTTGTATTTGTTGGTTTGTATTTGTTGGTTTTTAATATTTTTACGTGAATAAGAATTTAATTGTATTTGTTTTTTACAGGTGAAAATAGGATTTTACAATTGGATGCGCAGTGCCAGAATTTCGACGATAAAGTCAAAGTTCAGTTACTGCAAACGATTCAAAAAGAAAATTCATTTAATGCTTCTAAACGAGCGGGATTTCAAATGTCGAAATACATTCAACAGTTGGTTACGGAGATGGGAAACGAAGAACTGGCATCTGCTCGTGATGTGTAAAAGATTTTCGTTGTGTATCGATTTTATTTAGAAAATTGTTTTGAATTAATTCACATTAGTGACGGTTTTGAGGCTGAAGTTGACAAATTGATTAATTTGTTTAGAGATGCTGGAATATTTTATGTGCGTTTAAATATATGCTTTTTAAGGATTTTGTTTAATTGAGTTTATAAAAATTTAGGGAATTGATAATTTGTCGAACGAGAAAGATTTTATTCGCAAGAAAATGGAGGAACAGACGAAACTAAGTATTAATTTTGTTGTAAATTTTGGGGGGTATTTATAATGTAATATATAAATTATTTTTTCACTTAAGAAAAAGAATTTGAGAAGAAGATCTGCTTCTACAAAATGAAAATATCTTCAATTCGTGACGAGTTTAATAATAGAAAATTGCATCCAATTCAGTAAGTTAGCATCAAATTACCCAAAAATAAAATATATAAATATTTTTTCTCATTTAAAATCTATTTTTAGGAATTTATTTGAACAGGAAGCTCAACTTTGCAAACAACAACTCGAAATTGTAAAATCTCAATACTCGTATTGATTTTATCTATTTAATATTTTTTATTGTTTCGTTCGCATTTTATTTTTTCGTTTCAATTCCTTTCTTTAACATTTAAGGGAGTAATAAATTGTTTTTTAAAGGTTATTTTTGACATGTTACTTTCAATTTCAAACTTCCATTTCGCGCTCCATTAGTGTTAGTGTGCGAACTTTCAAGGCGGCATACCAGGCGGCGCCACATGGCAACCGTCGTCTGGCGTTTTGTTAGGTCGAAAGTTCGCGAATATTCCGTTGCATTTGCGATTTCGTTGTTCGATAATTCCCAAACCCGCTTGTCGTGAAACAACACGTTCAACTGAACCAATATGAATTCAGAAACATCAGAAAAGACAACACCGGAAAACATGGAACAACCTGAGCTAGTAGACAATGAAAAAAAGGAAATTCTCATTCCAGGTCCGAATGCGGTAGATATTTCTATCGAAAAGGATGGAGGAATTCTCAAAGAAATACTCAAAGAGGGTATCGGAGAAGAATATCCTTTTCCCGGCGATCAAGTTAAAGTCCACTATGTTGGACGGCTCATCGATGGAAGTAAATTCGATTCCAGCCTCGATCGAGGAGAATTGTTCGAATTTTCGTTGGGAAGCGGTAAAAAATGAAAGAAAGAAAGAAAAATTTGGGCATTTTAAAATGGGTTTCTGTTTGTTTAGGTGGAGTGATAAAGGCGTGGGATATCGGAGTAGCTACGATGAAGAAAAGAGAAATTTGTAATCTTTATTGTAAAGCAGAATACGCTTATGGGAAGATGGGGAGTCCACCAAAAATCCCGCCCGATGCTACTTTGGTACGTCGTTTTAGTTAGAAATGTAATTGGGGGTATTAATTCGTGAAATTTCAGGTGTTTGAAATCGAATTATTCTCGTGGGAAGGCGAAGATTTGACTACGAGTAAAGATAAAGGAATCATCAGACGGCATATTAAAGATGGAGACGGTTACTCGACTCCGAATGATGGCGCTGTGGTTACGGGTGAGAGAGGAAATGGATTTTAATTCGAATTATTTAATCGTTATCGATTTTTTTTGAAGTGCATTTGGTTGGGAAACATGAAGGACGTGTTTTTGAAGAACGAGACGTGACGTTTCCAATCGGCGAAGGGTCCGAGCACGGAGTGGTTGATGGGATCGAGAAGGCGTTGGAGAAATTCAAAAAGGGTGAAACGTCTCGTTTGTTATTGAAATCGAGTTACGCATTCGGAAAGGAAGGAAAAAGCGAGTTTGATATTCCGAGCGATGCTGATATTGAATACGATGTGACTTTAAATAGTTTTGAAAAAGTATTTGTTTGATTTTTGATCTCTTTGAAAAGGGAAGATTGAATTTAATGCTGATTGTTTTTAGGCGAAAGAAAATTGGGAAATGGACAACGACGAAAAGCTGGAGCAAGCTAATATTTGCAAAACAAAAGGGACGAATTATTTTAAAGCGGGGAATTTCAAATTGGCGATTAAACAGTACAAAAAAGTGATCGAGTTGGTGGAAAACATTCCGGGCGTTGATGAAAATAAAGAACACAAGCAGTTGACGATTCAGGGGTATTTGAATCTGGCAATGAGCTATTTGAAGATGAACGAAGTATTTAAAGCCGCTAAGGCTGCCGATAATGCTCTGGGAATCGATCCCGACAACGAGAAGGGCCATTTTCGACGAGGGTTGGCGAGAATTGGAATGAAGGAGATTGAATTGGCGAAGGAAGATTTTTCTGCCGTTTTAAAAATCGATGCAAACAATAAAGCGGCTGCTAATCAAATCATCATTTGCAATAAAATGCTGAAGGAGCAGCACGAAAAGGAGAAAAAGTTATACAGTAACATGTTCACAAAATATGTCAAACCGGATGGACAGGTTTGATTAGTGTTTTGTTTATTCGCAAATAATAAATGTATAATTTCAACTTTTCCTTTGTTAAGAATGGTAATTCAAATAAAGATGTTTTGGTAAATCCTGGAACTTGGGGAGATGAGGATAGTCGTAAAAAAAAGCCAGACAGTGCTGGTGACGGACAAGGTGACAAAGACGAAGAGAAGACTAAAGAACAAAGATTAATCGACAGTCTCAATGCCGAATCTGTGGAATTGCTGCCGTGATTCCGTCTTCAATTTACTTTTAAGAAATCTGTATTTGAGCTTTTTATTTCAACAATAAAATGAAAATAAATGTAAGGACTATTCTGTGAGCACACAACACGAGCTTGTTAATTTATTTACGCCTTGATTAGTGATCACGCAACATGCCACCGTGAGTTTGTACTCGCGCACACGTGGGGTCGACTTGAGCGACAAATCACATCGCGAGTACGGTACTTGATGGAATGACGTACAAATTTCTCGGTCTTTGGTTACGGTTCGATGGTATGATGACGTGAGGATCTCAAAGCGTTGAATAATTCGAGAGTTAATTGCACATCGCAGCCATTGCTCGGTGCGAGCAGCGTAATCGTGGCTTTGTAGTAATCGCGAAGGATTTTTATCAGCGCTCATATCGCTTTATGCACTCGAAGCCCATGTCTTCCTGACACAAACTTGTATGGCAGGGATTCCCGGGTCGATCAGCGATGGCGATTGCATGGTTAATGCTATTTTTGACTTATTTTGCCTTTGGAACGGGAGGTAAGAAACCGAGGAATTTTTCTACTTTCTTTAGTTTGCATCCGAGCAAATTTGTGCACCCTTTTTCTCTTCCCTTGTATCAATGATCAATTGTGCGAGTGCAATTTCTAAAAAAAAAATGTTGTGTAGGAATCTATTTTAAAGTCATTTTAAACACAAATCCAAGAGAAAAATTAAATTTTTATAAAAAAAAAAAATCTCTTTGGGAAAATGTTGAGAAAATGCGTCCAGCGTGGATTTTCGTTTGTTTGGCGGGCGCGTCAATTTTTATTCACTTTTTAATTTTCTTCTTCCTCTTCTTAACTAGACTCTTGATAAATTTGACATGTGAGTGAAGCATCACCTTGTTTGGAATTCTCCCCTCTCATCGCACCTGGGTTTAGCCCCCAAGCTATATTTTTACCTGTTCTTTGCTTGGGCGCTGGTATCCAGCTGATATCTGATTCTATTGGTGACCTTCAACAAGGGGTTTGTTTTCTGCAACTTGGTCCTGCTTTTCCACTTTAACCGTGTTTTATACGCTGCCATTATTTATTTTTGTTTATTCTGGGCTGTATAATTGTTTGAAATTGCTGCATCTACAGTGAGCAGTTGCAGAGATATGAAAGAAAAAGATCAAAGAAACCGAAAAATAACTTTTCAGCTGAAGGGTGAAGTCTGAAATGCGAGATTTAGATTTCTTTTTTTTTCGTTTTTTTTTTTTTTTTTGGATTTAACTTGTTATCTTTTATTCGAGCAGCAAATAAAACGTGATGACAACACCCGTAAGTCATGGAACCTGCCCAATATATATATTTTTTTTTTACTTTTGCTTCTTGGCGAACCGTTGGCCTTGTTTGCAATGGCGAGATGTGGTTTCAGAGGGAAACACGAGAAGAAAATGGAGTTTTTGTTGATACTATATGCTAGATGGCATTGCACATTAGCGACATAATAATGAAATGTTTACATTGTTGTAGACTCTTGTGTTACACAATAAAACATGAGTAATTGTGTTTATCTTTTAGGGTAGACAATTTTTTCAATAAAAATAACGAACCCCTTGTTAAAAAATTTGGAAAAACGAACTTTTGTTACAACGAACCGATTTTTCGGGTCTTTTGCGATTCGTTTTTCACTGTAGGATTAAAAATTAAAATTCGGAGCGCAAAATTCTATTTTTTTCGCCACCAAAGAGAAATATTTGATTTAAATTTTTTAAAATAAAAACCGGTTTGATCCGATACCGAATTCAGATAATTAATCGGTTTTGAAACTCGAGCACGAATCAAAGGGCTTTTTGTCATCATATTACAAATTGCAAACGGTTTTTGGGCACATGATCCAATGACAAACGTGTAAAAAGTGTTCTTTCTCACAGTCTTTTTCCTTTGACCCGAAAGTTGTTCAGAACAGGGAGGTGTGCCCTTTTAATTGTGATTAATAAAGGACACATGAATAATAAAGTCCCTCCCAGACTCATGGTTTTCGGCGTGTCTTTGATGTTGGCGGTACCCCTGCGGGAGTGTAAGGTTGGTTTGCAGGCTCACCCATTGCCATCTGCCATGCTTTCTTTTTTATATAAAACTCAAGTGATGGGAGGTGTGTGTACAGGGAGAGAAATAAAAATCGATTTAAATAAAAATAAAAATTGTAATAATAAAAAAAAATAGACTTGATGGTAATTTGTGGGTTTTATCACGTTGTTTCAAGTGGAGGTTTTTTTTTTTTTTTTTTTTAAATAAAAAAATAAAAATTTTTTATCAATAATTTTAAGTGGTGGTGTTTGATAAAAGTTATCAGTTTATCTAATGGTCATAAAACTGTGGGAATATTTTGGTACCAAGTTTGATTTGGGCTCAAAGTGTATTTTATATTGTTTACATATTGTGTTACAATATTTGTTCGATAAATGATAAATGGTTGTAAATAAAATAAAATGACAATTTATTAATTTTTTAATTTTTTAATTTTTAGATTCCCAGTTTCTTCTGTTTGCCAACCGAAGGGACATCCGAATAGTGGACGTGCAACGGCCGCGCGGGAACACGAGTGCGGTCATAGTAAGTCACCTGGAAGAGGCGGCAGCAGTCGATTACCTGTACGTCGATTCGATGGTTTTCTGGACGGATATTAACCTGGAGATGATCAAAAGTACTTCGTTGAACGAGTCTGGGATCGAAACGAGTGTCATCTCCACGGGTTTGATGTCTCCCGACGGACTGGCGTGCGATTGGCTCACGAAAAAACTTTATTGGAGTGACTCCGAAGCGAATAGGATCGAAGTCAGTCATTTGGATGGATCGGATCGCAAAGTTCTTTTCTGGGACGATGTCGACCAACCGCGGGCCATCGCCCTCGTTCCCATGGAGGGGTAAAGAGCGCGATTTGAATTTAATGCGAAATTAAATCTCAGACGGGATGATTGAATTAAGTCAATTGTTTTGAATTGCAGATTGATGTTTTGGACGGACTGGGGCGAAGGGCCGAAAATTGAAAGAGCGGCGATGGATGGCGATCCTTCGACACGTTCGGTGATAATCAACGCGGAAATATATTGGCCAAACGGACTCACCGTTGACTACGACGCAAAACGGTATTAAATGTTAAATAGCGGAAATGGCGCTAATAGAACGCGGGTGTTTTATTGACAAAAACTAGATTTTTTTATAAGTGTTTTTGATCAATTTAAACGTTTATTTTAGTCGTTTTGTTCAATTTAGATAATGGATTTAGTTATTTTGGTTAATTTACGTATAGAATTCGGTCGTTTTGGTCCATTTAGACTCGCATTGTAAAGGATACCGCGTTGAATTGGCATCCCACGTTCTATTAGAGCATTTATGGCAGTAAATTTAAAAAAAAAATTTAATTTATTAATTTGTTTTTTAATTTAGGGTTTTCTGGGCGGATGGAAGGTTGAATTTTATAAGCAGCATCGATTTTGATGGAGAAAATAGACAGACTGTAATTAAAGGGGATTTGCCGCATCCATTCGCACTGACCGTCCAGGGTGACATCTTGTATTGGACCGACTGGCAGACGCGATCCATTCACATGTGTAATAAGCGGACCGGTACTCAACGGAGGACCATACTAGGAAATACGTTGACGCCGATGGATATACACGTTTATTCCGCTCAGAGACAGCCGAAAGCTGTTACGCCTTGCGATAGGGATAACGGCGGATGTTCTCACCTGTGTTTGTTGTCGTCGAAGGGGAAGAGGTTTTCGTGCGCTTGTCCCACGGGGGTTAAGTTACTCGAGGATAATGCAACTTGTGCTAATGGTAAATGGAATGAGATGGAGTGGAGTTATCGGATTTGAAATTTGGGTTTGTTTTTGCAGGCTCGCAGCAGATTTTGTTGCTCGCTCGCAGACCGGATCTGAGGAGGATATCGCTGGATACGAACGATTATACGGACGTTGTGCTGGAGTTGGATGGGATTAAACATGCGGTTGCTATTGATTACGACCCAGTGGATAAGCAGATTTACTGGACGGATGACGAAGCGCTTGTAATTCGACGATGCGCACTGGATGGATCGAGTAATAACGAGAAAAGAGACAAATTTTGTTTGGTCGGCTCGTTTATTTGTTTAAATTTATTTTTTAGATCAAGAAGATTTGATCGTGACGGAAGTGGACCATCCGGATGGAATAGCCGTCGACTGGGTCGCGAGAAACTTATATTGGACCGATACGGGGACCGATCGCATTGAAGTTGCTAGGTTGAACGGTACCAGTCGAAGAGTGCTCGTCACCGAAGCCCTGGAAGAACCGAGAGCGATTGTTGTCGATCCTCAAGAGGGGTGGTTGTATTGGACCGACTGGGGCAAACGACCGAAGATTGAAAGAGCCGCGTTGGACGGAACTGACCGCCTCGTGATCGTCAATTCCGGGCTCGGGTGGCCGAACGGACTCGCTATTGACTACGAGAAGCAGAAAATATACTGGGGAGACGCGAAGACGGATAAAATCGAGTTTGCAAACATCGACGGGACGGGCAGGAGGGAATTGGTGTCGGATCATCTGCCGCATATTTTTGGGTTTAGTTTGTTGGGCGATTTCGTTTATTGGACGGATTGGCAAAGAAGATCCATCGAAAGGGTCAATAAGGTGACCGGTGATAAGAGACAAGTGATTGTGGATCAGTTGCCCGATTTGATGGGACTTAAAGCCGTGGATATGCATCGAGTTACGGGAAGTAATCCGTGCGCGGTCGATAACGGGGATTGCAGTCATCTGTGCTTGTACAGGCCCAACGGGACTTATATCTGCGCATGCCCGATGGGATTGGAGTTGACTAGTAACGAACGGACTTGTATATTACCCGAAGCGTTCTTGTTGTTCTCTAGAAGAGCCGATATAAGGAGAATTTCGCTGGAAACGAATCACAATGATGTGGTTATACCTCTGGCGGGGGTGAAGGAACCGAGTGCCTTGGATTTTGATATTAATGACAATCGGATCTATTGGACTGATACGAGTTTGAAGGTAATTAATTGAGTGTGAAAACGATTTTCTTATTTATTTTCTTGATGGATTTTATTTTGCAGTCTATTAGCCGTGCTTTTATGAACGGGAGTAATCTGGAACATATCGTGGAGTTTGGATTGGAGTTTCCGGAAGGAATGGCAGTTGATTGGGTTGCTCACAATCTTTATTGGGCAGATATGGGACTGAATCGAATTGAGGTGGCAAGGTTGGACGGGGGCTCGAGGAAGGTGATCGTCTGGAAGGATATTGAGAACCCAAGGTCGATTACTCTGGATCCGGGCGATGGGTAAGAGTGAAATGTAAAAATTGTGCGCAGTGCGATTGATTTTTTGATTGGTTTTTTAGGCATATTTATTGGAGCGATTGGAGCTCGAATCCACGAATTGAACGTGCAGCGATGGATGGCACTCAGAGGAGCGTTTTGATCAGCGTTGCTGGCCGGGCAAATGGATTGACGATAGATTATGCTGATAAGAAGTTGTATTGGGCGAATATCGATACGAATGTTATCGAATCTTCGGATTTAAGTGGTTAGAATTGAGACGTTTGTATTGTGAAATAGAAGTTTAACAGATTGTTTGCAACTTTTAGGGGGTTATCGAATTTCGATCGTTACGTCGGATCTTCCACACCCTTTTGGGTTGACGCAATATCAAGATTATTTGTATTGGACCGATTGGAACACGAGAAGCATCGAAAGGGCCAACAAGAGCACCGGGGAGAACCGAACTCGCATCCAGGGTCACTTGGATTACATCATGGATATTCACGTGTTTCATTCGTCGAGGCAGTCCGGATGGAATTTATGCGCCGGTGGCAACGGCGGCTGTTCGCATTTGTGTTTGGCGCAACCGGTCAATGGGTTGCGCCACGTAATTCACAACCATTGCGCTTGTCCGACTCATTTCCTGCTTGATAAGGATAATAAGAGTTGCATCGGTAATTGGGATTAGGTTTAAATATTACGTTTGTATTGAATTGATTTTTTTTGTTATTTTCTGCAGCGCCCGAGACGTTCCTACTGTTCAGTCAGAAGAATACGATTAGCAGAATGGTGGTCGGGCAAGAAGAGTTGCCCGATATTGTTTTGCCCATTCACGGATTGAAGAACATAAAGGCTTTGTCGTACGACCAACGGGACAAGTTCATTTATTGGATCGATGGACGAACGCAGACGATTCGGCGAGCTATGGAGAACGGGACGTCGGTCGCGACTATCGTACCGAATTCGGGCGACACGTTTCAGCCGTTTGACATCGCGGTGGATCCGTTCACGAGAACTCTGTACTGGACGTGCGCGAAAAATAACGTGATCAACGTGACGCGATTGGATATGACTTCGATCGGAGTGATTGTGAGCGGAGCCGATCAGAAACCGCGCTCGATAGTGATTCATCCGATGAAAGGGTTGATTTTCTGGACGAACGTCGCTACTCCGCCGCAGATCGAACGGGCGTCTTTGGACGGACTTCATCGCACGGCTTTATTCACGACGGATTTGGACGAATTGGGCGCCTTGGCGATCGATACGGAGAAAGATTTACTCTTTTGGATCGAGTCGCGCTACAAATACATCGAGATTGCCGACATAAACGGCGCCAACCGCAAGGTTTTGGTGCAGACGCAGTTGAATCAACCGATTTCGCTCGCCGTTCATGGAAAATATTTATATTGGGTCGACCAAGAGAAGAGGATGATCGAGAGGGTTGATAAATTGACGGGCGAGAATAGGGAGAGAGTGATTCCGGGTCGAGTTTCGCATTTGAGCGATCTGATAGTGGTGGACCGGATCGACGATTTCCACGCCAATCCGTGCTACAAGGAGAACGGACAATGCTCGCACTTGTGCGTGGTCACCGAGGAGGGGAAAAACTTCCGCTGTTCGTGTCCGAACACGCTGGTGACGCTGGACGACGAGAAGACGTGCGACGAGCCTCCGACGTGCAACCCGGATCAGTTCACGTGCGAGACGGGGTCGATCGAGTGCATTCCTCGAGTGTGGCGATGCGACGGTCACATCGAATGCGACGACAAATCGGACGAAATCGATTGTCCGCCCTGCACGGAGGGCCAGTTTAAGTGCTTGAGTGGACAGTGCATCGACGCCAAGTTTGTCTGCGACGGGACGATGTCGTGTCAGGACGAGAGCGACGAAGAAGGGTGCTGCAAGAAGGACCAGTTTCATTGTCACAACTCGAACGAATGCATCGCGAAGGAGTTCGTGTGCGACGGCAAAGCGGATTGTCACGACGAATCGGACGAGAAGAGGCCCTGTCCGATGGGCTACGAGCGCAACGAGACCGGCCACAACGTGACGATCGTGCTGGTGATCGTCGGAGTGGTCATTTCCGCTGTGGTCGTGGTCGTGGGAGTGACGGTTTATTGCTACTATAAGAAGAAGTCGCCGATGGTGAACGAAGAATCCGACGAAGGGGCCACGATGATAACGCAGCAGCAACCGTTGCAGATTGCACGAACGATCGTGCTGGCCCCGAGTTCGTTGTCGCGACAGAGCCGGCAGTTGAGGAATGGGGGGAGTATTCTACATCCGGGCAATTTGTCAGTGAATTTAAGCAGTTACGATAGGAATTATGTGACTGGCGCCTCGAGTTCAAGTTCGAGCGCTACAAATTATCCGCACGAGACTTTGAATCCGCCTCCGAGTCCCGTGACGTCTCAGGGAACCGTTTATCGGAGGTCGCAATCGCCGACGCCGAGAGCGTATCGGTATTATCCGAATCCTCCGCCGACGCCGTGTTCGACGGACGTGTGCGAGGATAGCGAGCCGTATTACAGCACGAGGTACAGGCAGCATGGGTACAGGAATGTGGGCAAAAATGGCGCTTTTTTGCCGCCTCCGCCGACGCCGAGAAGCGGATATTTGTCGGATTTTAATGACGGGAGTTGTCCGCCGTCGCCAATGACTGAAAGAAGTTGTTTTAATCCTTGTCCGCCGCCGCCATCACCGGTTATACCGTCTGATGCGTGATTTTTGAATGTCTTGAATGTATACATTTTTTCAAGTGTTTCGTATCGAAACCATGGTAGAAATTTGTAATTTTTTTGTTTTTGTTTAATTTTTTTTTTTGTTTTTTAAATTATTTTGTATATTTTTTAAATGGAACGTTGTAATCAACCATAGTTTTATATGGTTTTTTATATATATATATTATATATAAACAATTTGAAGCTTTTTGTGTAATTAAAAGGAGCGGACATGAATTTGACTATGATTTCCTTGACGGAAAGTTGTTTTTGTATAAATATTTACTTGTAATTAATCAACCGCTTTGATTTTTAAATCGACAATCACTTGATTTTTTTTAATACAGTGAGAAATAAAAAAGTTTCGTAAATAAAACTGATGATACATTTGTATTCTTTGTGATTTTATTTATCTGGGACACATCTAGCGTGCGTAATTCTGGACGAAAGCTTTATCTAATGTTCCGGCTCAAGTGTTAACTCGGCACGATTGAAGTGATTGAAGTTGTGCTAGGAGTGCGTGCGCTGCGTATTAATTTATGAAAGCTTTGCAGATAAGCAATTGTTTTGAATTTAATTTTGATTGTTTGCTTCATCTGCGGGAGTGGAACGAAGGACACACAACCGTTGGAAAATGATAAATCAATTTTTATTTATGATTTTCAGCATTTCAAAAAACGAAGAATATGCTATTGTTTGGTCACGTGGTTTATTTAAACCAATCGGGTAACAGCGATTGTAGGAAGTAGGATTCAAATATGGCGTCACTGTTGACCACGCCGCTCTAGCAAAATATCTGATAGTAATTTAGCTGTAATTTAGCTATTTAAAACAGAGGTAGGTAATTTTATTTTTGGTAGTAATTTTTATAGCCTATAAATCATTAATTTAAGGCTGATCACTTTGGATATTCACATTTAAAAATTGAAATTTGATATTCCCCACGTGTCGTTGTCTAATGATTGTAATTAATCGTTCACGAAATTGCAGTTGTAGCATTGGCTAATTTTGATTGTCTTTTTTGTGATCTCTGTATATTTTTAAACCAAGCGTTTAAAAAGAAATGACTATCATGTTTTCTTTGTAAACTTGATGCTCTTTGAAACTCGTGTGGGTATGGCATGTCTAGACAGTTTTTTTTCTATGTAATTTGTATTGTTTTTATTATTTTTGTAGAGTTTTTTTTGTTTGCTTGTTCTTTTCTCCTTAATTTTAGGTTTTGAATTGTAGAACTCTTTATTTTTATTGTTTGTTTCTCTTGGCCAAAGTTAGAGGCTTTTGACTGTGGCATCAAAATGATTCCTGGAGTCGGAGATGCAGTTTCCTTGAATGCAAATAATTTGCAATTGCAATAAACAAGAGAATTTAAAAATAAAATTTTTGAGACACCTATCCTCCGAGATAAACATCTCTCTTTATGTGTTTTTTCTACTATTGACGTTCAGAATGAGCCACACACAATTTAGAAATCCATATCTTATCTTTTTATTGCTATTTCATGATACAAAGTTACAAAATCTGTCACCTACCTTATCTTCTTTATGGTTTTAGATTTGCAAAATAAACTTTGTGGCTATGAATTAAAGAACTGCATATTATTGCATATATTTGAGAAGAGTATCCCTGACGAGTATTTCTACTATTTATTTAATGGAAACAAGATGACACAATTGTCATTTTTATATAATAAATAGGAAGTAAAAGAAGGAACTAATAATAAATTAAACTACCGTATTTTATCGATTAAGAGCCGCGGCTCTTATTCAAAACTGCCATTTTTGGCAGCAATTACAATTTCGGTTTTTCGTTTGTTACATTTGTTTAACGTTACGAACGAAGCGTTAAATACGGGAACAATACCGTACTTTTGCCAAAATACGTTATTCTTGGTGTCTCGGCTACAATTCGAGGGCGAATCTTAATCGGTAAAATACGGTACATAGAATACAAAAATTATAGCTTATAAAATACAACTTGAGCAGTTCAATTAGCATTTTGTACTGAATGTTTGTATGCAACTTGGTTCAGTAGATTCAAGTTTTGTTATTCTCACACTTGTATATCATCAACTTATGGTTCGAGTTGACGCTGACGTTGGCGTTCTCTTTTCTTCAGTTCTTTTTCTTTAACACATTCTTTGTAAGCACGACTGGAATTCCATTGGCAGTATCCAGTATGTTGACGCATGCAAATTGAGTAATGTCCTTGGCAATCACCATCCTTGTCCATTGCCGTACTCCAGGCACATGTGTTGGCATTAACGTTGCATTGTGGACAGAAGGCAACCTGTAAAATACATTTTAAAAATAAAATTACCTTTTTGTTTTGCAATGGAACGTTGCTGTCATAAATGGCTTTAAAACAAACAAAGTACAAAACAGGTAAGTTGTCACCAGTAGTGTGAATTTATTTGAAACTACAAACACCAAAGTGTAAACAATGGAATTCCAAAACCTTGGTCGAATGAGTACACCATTACGATTTAAAAAATGATTATAATTGGAAAATCACACATTAAAGTCAAACACACAATATATTAAACCAATTTTAGCAATTTTGCGGTTGCAACATGAACAAACCGGATGTGTGTGACCACTGACAATGGTCGAAAGATCGAAAGGCTTTTGGTGACAACTTAATTGTTTGTACTTTATTTCCTTTAGCGCTATTTATGTCATCGAATGGGAGATTTCTTAATTTAACACTGCATATCCAACTCTAAATTTCTAATTTTTAATTGAATTATTTGGTTTTTTTATCAACAGGAATTATTCAACAACAATGAGGCAAATGTTGGAATTACTGGATCTTTGGAGTTTTGTATGCATCTTTTTGGTAAGTCTATTGAGATTCTTTTCCTTATTCTAAGTGTGAAAAAAAGGGATTTCACACATGCTGAGTCTGGCTTCTTTAAGTAACCATATACTGTTATTGCTGTAGATTGGAATGGGTGGTTATAAAACTGATGATGACCAGTTGACCACCAAGGTCGAAAAATTACATTTTAATCAAATTACACTTTTTTTTATCTGTGTTTACAACCTATAAACCCACTCAGCAAAAACATGGAAAATTATTGTTATTAATTATTAGAAATATGTCTTATTTATCTTATCAATGGATTCATTCAAGCCCTTTAATTGTAGACTTAGCCCTGTCTAGACATTTAAGGTGTGCTAGAGCAAGTTTCCAAAGTACATATTTGCTTTTAAATGTTCTTTAAGGTATGCAGTTTGGGCACATTAACTTTTTTTATGTTCAACTGATGCCAATTTCTGAGTGGCAAACTCTGACTTCTCTTGATGGTGACAAATAAAAAGTTTGTTCTCAAGGGTAAAAGGTCAATACATTGACATTTAAAAATATTCATTATGAATCACTTTGCTTATAATAGATAAACATTATTTGACAATATCAAGTTGCATGTGGGATGGAAAATTTTAGAGAAGAAAAAAAAATGATATACAGTACCTTGCATTCGCATCCGAGTTTGTAAAGGAGTTTAAATCCTTTTCTTTGTTTGGGGGTGAGTTTTGACCATTCTTGATTGTAATCACATGAAGAGATGAAAGCCTTGCCACCATCTACTCTTCCTGTGATGATATATTTAGTATTTGGTTTCAAGTTTACGCCACACACTCCGTCGTCTCTTGGTGACCAAATTTGTCCATTTTTGAGAATAAAGTTCACCTTTTCGTTTGCCTGTACATGGAAAAATGTGGGAATTGTTATTGAATTTACGGTAAGAACTTCGATTATCCGAACGTCGATTATCCGAACGTCGATTATCCGAACGTCAGTTAAGTGAACAACCGGTTATCCGAACAGCAGTCGAAGTTCTACTGCTTTTTTTAAGTGAAAATGTAGATAAAACAATGCTCTTTCAAGCTAATTTCTTTTTTTTTCAACAAAGTTTATTCATTATTGTGCAACAGCACTTTGTTGTGGCATTTTCAGTTTAAGGTGGTCGTGATTCCAAACTTTTTGCCAGGGGTTGTAGCGTATGCGCATAAACCTAATGTCAGATTATGCGAACAACTCGGTTTTATGAACACCTGTGCCTCTAAATTAGTTTGGACAATTGGCGTTCTACTGTAATTTCTTGATGGATTATTGTTGTATGAGCTTACTTTGAATGCTTTTTTAATCTTGACTTCAATCATCCGGTGAGTTTCTTGAGGGTGGTTTACAATTGTACTGTTGTTGACCTTTACGAGCAATACTGTAAAAAGAAAAGCGGGTTGAATGGATTTCCTCAGGTATGGGTGTGGGAATTCAAAGAAATGATTATGAGTGTCTTTTTACACCTGACATTAATAATTCATTTTCCTTTGATCATGCTGGAAGTTGAAGGTCAACTAAACGTTTCCTTTTTCAACTGTGTAGGTTTAGGACACACCCTTGATAAGAATGTGTAAGAAACAACTAAACGTTTCCTTTTTCCCTGTTCGAGTGTGTCATGGTTTTTATTTTTTTTTTACACAATCTCTTTTTACAGGTACTGTACTGGTAAAAAAAATAGGTATGTAATTTCAACCCGAGTATGAAACTTATTAAGTATGCTTTGCACGTGTCAGGTAGAATTTTAAAAATATAAGTGGAAGCAGGGATAGAAAACAGGTGTGGGTTTATCGATCCATGTTGTAATTTTTCACTATACTGCGAAAATACTGGATGTTTTATAGTTTTGATTTTGGGAATGAGGTATTTTCATGTGGAAACACGTGTCAAAAGTGAAAAAATAATTCTAAAAAAATGAAAAAATAATAAGTAAAAAGCTAAAACATCATAGAGGACGGTTAATAGACCTATAATCAAACTGACAAATCCCTGTCTGCCTGCGCACACAAACAAAACGAATACATGATTTTTAGAAATAATAACAGGTAATGGCACTATTCACTCGTGGGCAAGAAACAAAAAATGGAATTTAACGTTTGAATTTGGCATCAAGATACTGGGTTTTGGATGAATTTTGGATTACTGTAGAACCTCGATTATTAGAACACCGCTTACATGTTATCCGAACAGCAGAAAGCGATTTTTGATCGATTTTTTATCGATTTTTATCCGTATTTTGATCGATTTTTAATGTTTTTTGATGATTTTTAATTGATTTTTAATTGATTTTTGATGTTTTTTGACGATTTTCACTGATTTTTAATTGATTTTTGATGTTTTTTGACGGTTTTTATCCGTTTTTAATGCTCTTTAACTATATTTTAATGACTTTTTATTTTTATATGCAGTACAGTATGTGTATAAACCTAATGTTTGATTATCCGAACAATTCGGTTTTATGAACACCCATGTACCCAATTAGTTCGGATAATCGAGGCTCTACTGTAAATGTGAATGGGTTTAGGTTGTTCCTCTTCAACGGAGGTCACTGTCACAGGAAATATGTTCAAATAAGGAAATTGGTGTTAAATGAAATGTCCTACCGTAGTCTGAATTGCAGTAGTGTGCTTGTGGATGGGCTGGGAAACACGTACACGTGTCTCCTACGGCACAAAGTGCCATTACCAGCGTGAATGCGAGAGGAACAAACATGATGCAATGATGATCCTGCAAATTTGGATAAATAAATAAACGCATTAATGGTTTTAAAGCTTGCACTTTGAGACGTTGGCTCATTGATAGATAGGAATAATCTTGAGTCATTAAATTACGTCGCGTTTGCTACTGTTTGCTTTATTGATAAGAGACGTTTTGGCTGTTCTTATTGGGTTATACTTTCGACTTTCCTTTAATATTTTAAATTGGGGACTTGAAAATGGTTTCAAACATTTATGGCGATTGAATGACAGTTTCAGGTGAGCTGTCATTCAAATTTCAAATAATCATGGCATCAGTTTTAAAGTATGCATGGCAAAAGTTGTGCTCTCGATTTGACCACACATGCTAAACACATGATGAATCTAATAATAAATTTAACAGCAATTAAGGAATGGTCGAGGAATCCTCGAGGGAGGGATAAAATTCGGAAAATTTACTCGGAAATCTGCAAAGTTTTGAGTAAATAGTTCAGTGGCAAGGTCATCCATGTGGCATGAATGGAATGCGATGCGTGAAATATCGTTAAGGGGCAGAAGGATCAAGATGGGAGCGTGGGACTTAGAGAAAACCGGATGTACGAGGATCTAGGATGCACCTAAAATAGCCGAAAACATCGAAAGCGATTGGAAATGTTGAGATGCGAAGGGGGAATATGGGGGGAAATTGTTTAAAAAATGTAATTTACCTTTGAGAAATTGATGTAGTGATGTTTTGTGACCGAGTTTGGATTTTCTGCTCTGATGAATGTGTCACCTCGTGCACCATTGGCCCATGGTTTAAATAGTGTTTCAGCGAGGGTCGCTTCTTAAGTCCTGGTTATCAGTGACTATACGCGCGTACTTCACTCCCGCACTATTCAGCCGAAGTCTGTGATGTTGTGAGTGAAATCACGTGACTCAATTTCTCAATCTCCCCTCACACATTGCGTGGGCCGGCTCGTTCATAAAACAACGTCATGCGCATAATTGGATCTTATCGCCGCCTTCCACTCCCTTTTCCGTATACTGTTGACATTTCTATTGTATCACGTTTGATATTTCGAATAATGGCAGGAGTCACGTCTGGGGAAACGCACAGATGCTAAAAATATTTTTTCTTGTAATGGTGTGAGGTGTGACGTGCTTGAAAGGGTTTGGTCGTTTATGATGTCAGTGTTGTCTTAAATGGGTTTAAAACGAGGATTAAGGAATTTTGTTGGGATAAATGATTTTTTTTTATGTTTTCGAGGTTATTTTTGGATATTTTGAATATTTTGAATATTTTGAATATTTTTTAGGAAAAAAAAGGTTGGGAAATGTAAAACATTGATTGAATTTAGTGATAAAGGGTGCCAAAGTTTGTCCCCTTGCAGTGATGCGGGTGCCACCATCTGGAAACACGAAAACAAGGAAGTTGGCACATCTCCCATCTCTATAATATGGCTATAGCAGTGATTAGAGGCATGTTCAACATCGAACAGATCACTGTTCTCGGAGAATGGAGGGGAGAAAAAATTGCATTCATGTCCAACTATCTGCGACGAATGGTAGCTCGGTAACAGTGCACTTACTACTCGTTGAAAACAGTTTCAACTTTCTTTTATTTTTTTTTTATGTTTTTTTATTTTTTTTTTCGAATAGCGATTCTATCTATCAAAATAACAGAGAAGAGATAAATTACAATCTCGGGTTACAGAGATTTATCAAATTTTGATATCTCTTATTACCAATGACTTACCGGAATTAAATTTTATACATTACAATACGGGGAATTTTATTCAGAAACAAATAAATCTTGGTGGGGGGTATTGGATTATTCATTAAGTGTTTTCAGAGTGCTTTCTATCTTAAGTGTGGCTGGGTATCTTGAGTGCAGAATTAGTTTTTATGCATAAATATCATGTTACCTATAGGAGGTCTAGAATATCGGTCCTACACGAATTTTCATGAATACATATTTTTACCGTACCGCCTCGTTTAAACATCCGGGTTCATTAAGATGCCGGGGCCGTTTTAGCGCCGGGTAGTCATCGGCGATTTACAGAATTGGCGCCGGGTCCCCAAAAATTGCCGATTTCTTGCGAAAAAATTGTGATTTTTAATGAAAAATTACCTTTTTTTTGCCAAAAATCGCCGATTTTTCGGTTATTCGTCGGGACCGAATAAACGTCAGGCTTCAAATTGGCGCCGGGGGTTGGCTCAAAAAATATTAAACGCCCGGGCGTTTAAACGAGGCGGTATGGTATACATATTGAGAAGCTGGAGCAAGAAATAAATAAAATTGATTGCGACGTAAATATTGAGCAAGATATCTGTGGTCAATCATCGCTAATTAACATTGACAGTTTGCTGCTGTTGTAATGGCGAGAGGCTTAGGTTGGGCTTATTTGGTGTTGGTGTTTACTTTAAAAAATATGGATCGGGTTAGGTTTGTTGGGGGGTTAAGGGAGACTAGCGAGAATCCGCGTTGGACTCATATTTTAAACATAGTCTGAGCTATTTTCAATTTTTCTTTGGGATTTATTTTTTTTTGTGTAGAAAATCCGAATGTCATTCCAAATTATTCATGTTTGAAGTTGTATTTTTTTTTTACTCGAAGAAAATCACAGTAGCACTGTTGTAGTCATGTCTAGAAACACGAGAATGAAATTATTTTTTGAATTGGTTTGAAAGTAACCCTCGAGAGAGCAAATCAAACCCTAAACTGGAAAATGCAACCGTTACTTGGCAACATCTAATAAGAGTAAGTGGAAATCTGTTGAGTTTTCCGAAACGTGATACCATCTAGTGGCGATCGAATGAAGCAGCAACAAAAAAGAAAATTTATCGCGTGATAATTTTTCTTATTTTTCTAAATTTTTCTAAATTTTTCTAAATTTCCGTGATATTTATTGCTCATCCTTTGAAGAAATGAAAGAGTTAATGGAATTTTGACACGTGTAATTAATTTTGGTCGGAGGACGTAAAGAAATTGCAATTCAATTCAATTTTGTTGAGGACGAAGACGTTGGGTCATTGGCTCGTTGATATCTCCGGGGACACGCCATTGAAGAATGCGAGGTCCAGGTTCAATTACAGTTGTGTGCGAGCTACAAATACTCGTTCCGGCTGCTCGCACAGTATTTCACAGGGAGACTCAAACCGCAGGGCAGGACAAAACTGATTGCGCTCAAATTGAAATTTACAAGTATGAAAACCGGGTTAGGATTTATTGATATCAAAAAGAAAGAAAAAGAAAGAAACAAAAAAACACTGCAAACCTAACAACAGTTAATTCATGGTCGGGTTTACAACAGGTGTTAAAGATGATCGATTGATTGAAAAGAAAAATTTTATTACAGGTTAGAAACATCTATGAATAAGCTGATAGAAAAGAAAATGCATTTTAACAATCTCTGTTAACAAACTGCTACATCTGGCACTCTGAGTGTGAATGTTAGATAAGATCTTGCAGTTCGACTTGATCTTCGATCTCTTGTTCAATCATGGTGTCATTAGCATCATTAGTGGCATTGATATTAACATTGGTCTGATTGCTGGGCGCGCCTTTAATGCGATTGTGAGTGTGAACTCTGAATCTGACGTCTTCCTGTCGCTCTATTGTCGCGAGATGACAACATTTGTGAAAAATGGCACTTTGTCCTTGGACACAGCGTTCGAATGTCTTCATGAGATGATGACCATAGTTGGGAGACCGGTAACGACCGTAAAAGCCCAATTTTCGGTTATGCGCACGGTTGCGATTGCGCATAACGATGCGTGCTGCGTAGTAATCGACAAAGCAGTGGAAACCTTTATCACCAGCCATTTCGCCCAACATACAACAAGACAGGTGACGTCGATTCGAACCAGCTGAAGTGCCACCTTGGAAGTGTTTGAAAACAATTTTTTGTTAGAAAACTATAAAAGTCAAGTGTTAATCTTGTTTTCTCGGGTTACCGTAAATGCTCTACACACAGAACCTGTATACATCGGTTTGCTCAATTTTGGTAAGGGGCCGTCCATAAATTACGTAACGTTTCAAATTTTGTTGTTCCATGTAAAAAAAAAATTTTAAATTTTAAATAATCAAAATATAATCATTTTTTTTATGATTTTTGGAAAATTTGGGGGGGATTTCTCTTTTGTTACGTAATTAGGGGGTCTAAAAATCCCAAATTTTGCGAATTGAAATGAGAACATTTACGGTATATTTTGTCGATGTTTTTGTTATTAATAACAGTTGGAATTTAAAGAATTTAAATAAAATGTAGCCGCTGTTTTATTTGAAAATATTATTTTAAGTTTGTGGAAACATACTTGATTCTATGCTTCTGTGCTTGAATCTGTGTTCGTTTCTTCCACCGTCGCCTTCGAGTTCCGGTCTTTTATGTGCAAGTGTGTTGAGGTAGTCTGAAATGCATAAAAAAAGATCTCCGTAATTTGATTTGAGTTGAAAGTTGCAAATTTAAGAGAGAGAGAGAGAGAATCTCGTTGGAAAAAAAATATTTTTAGAATTTAATTTCCTTTCCTTTATTGCGCATCAAATAATCAACACAGTACAACATTTTCCTCCTCCCATCTGCTGCCATCGGAATATGAAATCCAATTTAAATTCAAAGCTCATCATGACAAAAATTAAGAGTTTAAACAAAAGATGAACACGGAGGAGGGGGAAGGGGAAATCAATTATATTTCTCCTTTATAAAGTCGACAAATTTTTATGACAACCTCAAGCTATTTGGGTTTTCAATTACAAATCGCAAATAAAAATGGCACTTGAACTTTTCGAATGGGTCCCATTGCAGTTATCAAATGAGGTGAACTTTTCCCCTCTGATAAAACTTTTTTTTTTTCCTATTATAAATTGATATTGAACTCCCCTTTGGACTCTCTCCAAAGCACTTGCGCAAAGAAAAGGTCCTTTGCTTCTTCATCTTTGAAGTGAAGGAAGAATTCTGCACTTTCCAACTCATTACTTTCTTCTGGTTCTTCCAAGATAACGAACCCGATGGCCGCACATTCGCGGAAGGAAACGAAATCCTTATCGTCGACTTCAATTAATGAGGATGAAAAGTACACTAGCATCTCTATCAAAATCCTCCATCTACCGCATAAATTACGACGCTTGCGACAATACTCGTACATCAATTTCTTCTGGAAAACTCTCCGACAAATGGCTGTCAGTTAGGCTTAGTGTAGTGCGCATTGGCGATTACTTCTTTCCAGGAGGATCATTTATAAATTTGATGTTGAACTACATGTTTCTCGGCACTGGGTAGAGGGGGAAACAGGCGCAACGGAAGTGACGTCATCAAATCAATCTAATGTAATCTTGAGCTTGTTGGTGGTTCACTACTCGAATAATCGTCGTCATCCCTGTTTATATGACAGTTGCGCACACACGTAATAAAGTTAAAAGTTAAAAACCGATTCTGTAATCAAGTTTTTGAAATCGGATTTTGGTAATTTGGAATTGAACGCGCATAGTGACAGTTGACGTAGTTCTACGTTCTAGGTTGTGGCACAGTTGGTGTGCGCAGAAGGTTAGGGAATATGACACTGCCATCAATTGCACAGGCGAATCCACAAATTTACACTCAACGAACAATAAATCTGTTAATTTTCCTGTGTTTTTACTCCACTTGTAGGCTCTTTGTTTGTTGTAAATTATGATATTGTGGAGAAGGAAGCTGAAAATTTGTAATGATCCATAAGACTGTGGTGCATAAGGTGTAGGATTTTCAGTGGCCACAAGGCGCGTGATTCACACGGAACACAACGACAAGAAGAAATTGAATGGACTAAGAGGCTCGTTCAATTTCTATCAGAGCGTCTTTCTTTCTTCCATTGGCGTGTACATAAAAGAATGGGGATAGAAGCGAGAAGTATAGCGCGTGGAATCGTTTTGTTGGATGCGCATGCCACAACTTGTGCCAAGAAGCTTTTGGTCTATATGTGAATTCATCACGACGACCTCCAAGCCGAAACACAGATGGCATTTCGGGAGAGTAATTCCCCCTAAACTTACCGTGCGAAACGTGGAAATAAATCAGTTTGGGGCGAGAGCAGAGGATGACAGTGGCAGATGCTGTACCTTCATATTTACAGCATTATCCATTTATCATTTTCAGGGTAACTTAATAAAGTGTTATTACTGGATAGGGAGGGAATGATGGAAACAAAATCAAGTCGATGTAAATTCTACTCGTATATCCTATTTTTGCGCGGATTTATTTTCCTTTCTTTTCTTCCTCGTCTGCGTGACTCGTCTCTTAAAGCACAACTTAACCGCATCTGGCGAATAAAGAGAATCTGATTTCAACTTTTCCATCAGTCGTTTGTAATCTGTGAGTATGTTTGCTGGGATTAATGTGAAGTTTTAAAATGATGAAATTATAGCGCAGTAAGTTCATTTTTGGGCAAATTTCTTCGTGCTAATCCCACTTTGGACTTGACAAATATAAATGACAAGCCGCGAATGAGATTTCCTACAACATTAGCGAACATAATGCGCCTAAGCAACTCTAAATTTCAGCTCTCTGGAGGACGGAATGAAGCCGGCATGAATTAGTAATCGCTCTGTGAGGATTCGGCTCTGAACCCGAATCTCAAGTGAGACATCATCTCTGCGGCCATTGTGCCACGTGATTAATGGAGTGGTCGTGGGTCAGGGGGACAAATTCAATGTGGTGAAACAAATAACGTCGTAAACGGCTTCTACAATGCAATTCCGAGTGATTTATGCTTGCATTTTTGGACGTTTGCGCTGCGCTTTAACTATCGCTGCGCCATTTTATTTAACTCGTGTATTCTGTGGGAAATAAAGTCAATTTAATGCAGGTTTACAATGGATAGATTCGATCATTAACATTCGCTACGTGCGCTGCAAGTTTCATACATATTTGCGTTTGTTATTGTAACTGACTTACTGCACTGGACCAGCCTTTTACCAATATTGTGTTGCAGTTGTTTGTAAACAAATATTGCAGAAAACCATCAGCGCAGGGTATAAGGACGCTTTATAGTCTTTGGGGAGTTTTTCTCATAATGTTATGTGTGTAAACTACTTTCATCGCTTTTTTCCTTGTTTTCTTTCGGCGCTCTTTAAATTCACTGGTTTTTGGGTTCCGTAATCAAAGTTGAGCGTTTTAAAGTGAATTTAAGATGGAATTGGGAAAATTGAGATTGTGTTATTGTTTTTTTCTTGAAAGGGAAGATTAGAAATCTTTTTTTTTTTTGGTTTACAACCGAAAATGAAGAGCTGTTTTTCTCATTATTTTTTCTTCTTTTTTTTTTTTTTCGAAATCTTTTGTTTTTCTTTACTTTTTTTTAATATTGGTTCTTTATTTTTGATCAAACAGAAAAAGAAAAAAGAAATTGTCATTGCAAGCGGACAAAAGATGTGATGAAAAAAACAGACCGAAAGGAAAGAAAAAAAATTATCCGAGTCAAAGAGTGGTGATGCTGGCATCTTCTTTGCAATGACATGAAAAAAGGATGGGATAAAAAGCTACAAAAAAACGGGAAAAAATGTTATCGATCACGAGGTGCGTGCACATGTGATATTTGGCTTACACTTGGAAATCAAATAATGGAAGCCTGGTACTGACATTTTCTTTTGTGGGTTTGACCAGATTCAAATCCGCGATTGAAAATGAATGAAGTAAAAATAAAAAATTATAAAAAAATAAAAAAAAAGTTTATTTTTTACTTTAATCCGTGAAAAATGAAATAAACCCGCACGAGAAAGTGCGAACGAAATATTCAATTTAGTGGAGACTTCTTTTCTTGCTTACTACAGCAATCCCATCAATAAACCAAAAGCTAATACGATTAAGTTTGAGCCAATTAAATTTAGCATGACCTTTGAGACCTCGATCGCAATATCAAATGTTTGGCACGCGTTTATCAAGCAGGAAAACTCATTGCACGCTCATATAATCTCGGTGCTTTTCCAACTGGCACTGGATGGGATGGATAGGTCGAACGAGGCTTCATCATCATTAATGAAGCATTGAAGGAAAAGCACTACCGCAGCCAAATGCAATTCTAGTTCATCCTTATTACTTGTGCACTGAGTAGCAGCACGCTAATTAAATAAAAATGCGCGTATTGTAGGGCAGACTACATTTCCTTGATTGGATTTTAATTGCATTTCCAATTTTTAAAATTTGGAAATTATTATCCATCTTTCTATTGAATTATCGCTGAAACTTGGGTGTAATAAAGGTTGATGCGAACTCGACCACAGAGGATTTAAAATGTAAAATATTTTTAATCCTCAACACATCCAAAATCAATCTTGTGGGGTTAATAGGAAAAGTAATGGTTTAATCAAAGGGTTGCCAGCTGTCATACATCAGTTGATAGGTGGTTGCTATGACAACAATGATATAAAATTGAGTGGTAGATACCTAGCAAAAGCTCGGGGGGTTCAAACTACCCTGCAGTGCAATTTAAGGCTTTGTACAAAGTGATTAAAGAGACAAGTGTAGAATAAAAACATGAAGATTAAAAGATGTGGTAAACAACGTTGAAAAAAATCAGGGGAGGAAGCAAGCAAATGATGTCGTAAACAAAATAATCTGCATTTTGAAATGTTGTTGAAATATTTTCATTTGGCCGGGGGGAAGAAAATATGATTCGCTAGTCGTCGAGAACGATTTTTCTCAACTCTAATTGCGGTTTCGGGGCGTATTTGTAGCTCTTCAACTGGTGGTATGGAATTCTTTGACAGGTATTGATGCAGAAGGGTTTTTTTTGCTTTGGTTGCAGCGAGCTAAGGATGACATGTGCCACTAAAAAGTTTGACTTAATTTGGAAGCCGGTCGAAAAGATGAATTCTGTCAAAAGGATCCCTGCACTCGGTAAGCATTTCAGCCGAAAAGATTCATGTCAGAAGGAATCCATCATCGCTCGAGAGACGTAAAGGATTCCACACATTTGTGATGAAAATGCCTGTCTAAGCAGGGCTCGAAACAGAAAATTTCATCACAAACCGGAACGTCACTTTGTGAGTGTTCGGACGGACGCCATTTGGTCAGGTGCTGGACGCAACACACGATAAGAATTACCATGAAATACACAAGAGACACAAGTTTAGTTTTGGTTATGGCTTTATTGATGTCTAGGGGTATCTTGGGTGTCTCACAGTGCATTTCCCAATGCGATGGCTGATGGCAGCCATCTGCCATCCCTAACCAGACCGTGTGGCACGGTGGCCATTGGCCGCATGACACGCAGGTGGTGATTTTCAAGCTGTTGGGATCATTAGTTATTTCTGATGCACTGTTGTTGCCGAAATCGGGTACGATCTGCTGGACTGGATTCCTTTTATAGATTTTAGGCATCAGGTGGCAGTTTCCTCCTTAGTTTGTAAATTTAGCAAATATAAAGCTATTTAGATGTTTGATTTACAAATCTGGCAGCGCCCGCGGTTTTTGCACACCTGAAAAACCCGGTGGGTACGCTCCCGTTCCAAGATATTAGATATGCGGCAATGTCAGGAGCGTTCTGCGGAACGACTATCTTAAGAACTCGACCTTACATTTGCACCGAGAACTGGGGAAATCTAAAAAAAAAATCTTGGAAGTGAGTGACAGATGTTCTTGCCATAGAAACACTAGCTTAAATCAGAATATCGAAAAGGATTCCGTCTTTTATGCATCAATTTCCAAGGGTCGGCTTTGAAGCTGTGGAAACTGCAGCAACATAAAACAGACGAGAAGAGAAGAGTGTGTGGATCTTATCTTTTTATCTTTTAAATTTCTATCATTTGGAACCGGTAAAATGAGTATAGTGGTCATCTATGTGGAGGAAAAGGACTATTGTGTGGAGGCTGTGGGGCATGCCCCCTGCGACTTCCTTAATTCTGCCTGTGGAACTCTCCTGTAATGCTCCATTTAATTTTCTGAGTACATTTAAATTCTGCTTGCATTCTTGAAATCTAAACAACTGCAGGCTCATAAAGCTGACAAGCTGTTCAATAACTAGTTATTTATTTATTTTGAGCTCCTGCAGTCGGTTAAATGTGGCAAAAAGCAGTGGAAATAAAGAATTTATGGACTCTCGGTTGTCGTTTGTGATAAAGATATTGGGTGTATTATTTTGGAGCGCGCGTCGTCCGTCAATTCGCTTCCGTTGTCTCACTCGAAATGTTCTATTGCCATCCTATCATGGGTGATTCATTCTGTTTTTGTCCGTGTAGTTTGATGCTAAGACTTGCGTGAAATTTTATTACGGACGGGCGAGCAGATGGCATTCGAGTCAGCAATCGATTGTCTGATTGTTAGTTGTCCGGAACCTGATTTTCTCAATTACGCCATTTCCATTCTCTTTAGGTTTAAATTAGGGAAATCACATCACGTTTTACTCTCCCTTATTAATGGATCCGGGGGGTCTTTTATTTTAAATGGAATCAATTTAGTTCTTGCGAAGGCATTATTGTTTCTTCGGATTTGATTAGGTATACTTCAATCTTGGTCTTTCAATTTGAGCAAACGAGGCAATCAGCCTTGGCGTTGCAATCGCGGGCGAAAAAAAGAGACACACAAGTCGGTCAATTAAGGAGATAATACATGGAGAGGAAAAAAGATGAAAATTAGTCTTGTAATGACAGGTCTGACAATGGAGCGACTTCATCCCTCTTCTCTTGTCTCGTGTTCGCTGCTATATCGTCTCTTGAAGTGATAACCGTGTTGCTAAGAAGCGTTAGATTCTAGGCATTTAAGCGCAATTTCATGTTGAAGCTGACTTCGCTATCTAATTTCATCTGCAATGTCAGGTGTGGGAAATTAGATGCAGGATCCATTTGGGGAATATGGGAGCCCCTTTTAGCACAAAAGAAAAGTGCAAGGAGAACATTTTCTAACTGCGTTTATCATTAAAATAAATCAGATGAAGAAAAGTTTTTAAAAAAAGGGGGATGAAATTTGAATAATTTAAAGTTGTTGGGGAGCGAACGGGTCGATAATTTTGGAATGTTTTAACTCGCGGGGCCATCAGTTTTTATTATTATTTACAAAATTTTCTTGGCAAGACTTTTAAGTTGTGCGTTATTATGGAATATTATGGAGAAGTTTGAACATGAGTTTTGGCAGTTTAGCTGCAAATTCAAAAGACGATGTTGAAAGTTTCTGGCATTCGTAATAACTTGAGTCGTAAATTGCTGTTCTTGGCGTTTGCTTGTAGCTCTGATGTGAGCGGCTTAATTACATCGGCTTTGTGCTTCACTTCATATTTAAAATGGCACAAACATTGCGAACCAATTTTGCTCGCAGCTTTCACGACGTTTGTTCGTTTCCTTTAAAAACGTCTCTATCCGCCACCTTTTATCTCGGTTCAAGTTTTCATCAACAACCAAACACATATCTTACACCCTTATCTCCACTCGTGGTTCATCCTGGCCCGAGGATAGAGATAGAGACAGAACTGCACGAAATGACCCATTTCAACCTCGGTGAACAATTCTGATTTATGGACTACTTACGTTGCAAAGAACCACTTAAGATTTACTGAGTGATGGACAATCATAGTCCACTTTGAGTCAATTGAAAACTCGATTAATTCACACTGTCTTCTTTTATTACTTCGTTTCTTTTCAGTGGATTCGTTGAAGGAGGAAAAAAGAACGTACAAAAAGTGATTTGGGGAATGTCACTACACACTATTAAGCTGCATTAAAAAAGCACCACGGCTCCTTCCTTTTATCGATTTTAATTCAAACTGCTAACTTTCTACTTGTGTAGATTAATTTACTTTGAATTTTTTTTTCCTTTCATCTTTTATTTATACATTTCTGGTTTTTTTTTTTGTTTGGATTTTTTTTTTTTTTTTGTGTAGAATTTTCGAGATTACTTGTGAACTTAGAGCATTTTTTTTGGGGAGGGATTTGAAATTTTAATACCAGAAGCTTTAGTTGATCAAAGTTTCATTTTTCATCGAGTTTATATATATATAAAAATCTGAAGTCACTATACACATCTACATGTTCACCACATTTAATCTTTCGTGGGATTTGTTAAGAGCCAACTTGGATAATTAGTATAGTTTTAATTTATCGAGATTTTGGAATATTTCCAAAAAGACGAGCGCTTGTTTTTCTTCTTCTGCGCTTCGTCCATATTTCAACGGATTTGAGCTTCTTTATTTCGCTTATTGCTGGAATATTGTTGATTATGGGCAGTTCAACTTTACTTTACTCTTTACCTTCGTTGGTGTGTGTCTTGCCTGCTATAGCAGACTCAACATATTCTATGCAGTGAATCAATTGTGCAAGTTTGCAAATTTTATTGTATATTTTTGTCAGGTTGGAAAGGAGAGAAAAAAAAAATGAACGTTGAAGCTGACTCTTGTGATATTGGACGTGTTGGACAGTCGGAAAGGAAATGTTTGCTTTTTATTTTCCTGTCGATTTCGACAGTCCCTTTTTATATAAGTTGCGTAAAATTTGAGGGGAATTACTATCGAATATTACTGTTGTATGTAGCATATATGAATAGATTTTGGAACTCATTTTGGTGTCTCTGTAAAACCGATCCAATTTTTTTAAATAAATAAATTGAAAAAAAAGTTTATTTCGAAATATTTTTATTTAAAATATACAAGAGGAACGAAAACAATTTACTTGTTTCTCCGCTTTATGAATTATTGAACTTTCATTTGAAATACAGTAGAAACAACACTTTGAAAAGCAATTTTCTAAGTGAAACAGAAAATTTACGGTTCACTTCACATTTGCCAGGAAGAAAAGAATTTATTCTTCTGCAAACCAACTTTGAAAACACGATTTATGTAAACAAACCTTATTTTCCTCATTTAAATATTTGGAAAATGATCAAAATGTGACCGTGATTGATTAAGTGCGAGCACATGTTGCATTTTCCATCAACACGATGCTAATAGTGTTAAAGAGAGGACTCTGCGGCCATTCATCAATGGTTGGAACACCGAACAAAGCTCGTCATGACATATAAGTTTTCTACTCGTGTTCTGATCAACAAAACCTCAATGTTTTCCACTTCTCTTATCCGTAAACCCGCGATCAATACTCAATTGCATTATCTGAGTGAAAATAAAATATCTGAAAGAGCATATATAAATAAATATGTATGGCTGTGCAATGGCACATTTTACATGTTTTTTTCTTTTCTTCGTTCCTCACTTCTTTTCCTTAATGCTTTTATTGATTTACATTGTTAAAGTGTCGTGTTGAATATTTGGCTAGTTTTTTCAACTTTTCAAAAGCTAATCGTGTTTTGCTGTGCAGCCAACGGGGAGATGATGAATGCACACGTGTTTAAGTTAAACGTCTGAATTGATAAATCCTCAATTTATTCATTCATGCTAAACAAAACGACGAAAACAATTTGTTGTTGCTTATGTTTTGTTTCTGATGATCCGTTTTTTTTTTTATTGCGTTACAAGTTGTAATTACAATGTTTATTTGGTGGCGTATGGTAAATATTATTAGTATTAAGAAAAGTAAGAGCAAAAAAAGAGATTTGATTACCTACCTAAGTAAAAAAGAGTCTTTATTTTCGTTTTAGGAGTCTCAAGAGAGCTGTCCAAAAACTCCATCTTCTCTAACTGATCTTAATCTCAAAGAGAAATCAAATGAATGCCCTTTCACGCGTCATAAACTCATGCCCTGAGCCAAAAGTGGCCCTTAGATTCTCGGGGATCCACAAAGTCATCTCTTGGATACTCGGATGGACAGTATCCCCTTAAAAAAGGGGAGAAAAAGTATATATAGCTATAATTTGACGTCACACTATGCTATAGTCCTCGAAAGAGGCAAAAGCATGATGTTGGCGTCGCTTAGCAACACCGGGGCGTACAATGTTGTATTCAGTGCCCATAGCAACAGCTTGCCTACAAATTAGTTTTTACTCCTCTTATTTTCATCATTTAATTTGAGATAAAATGAGCCAAACTTGTCTGCTTTTATTATTAATTAAAATCCGCGTTTCCTGCTCTTTATCAGCAGCCTTTTCTTCTGTTTTGCATGTGCTCAATGCAATTATTCAAATGTTCCACGAACCCAATGGTTTTTTTTCGTTCTTTTCTTCTTTCTTTAATTTTTATTATTATTGTTATTATCTTTTGAAATTTGAATGGTTGGAATTACAGCTTTAAGAAATTATGACCTTTTTTCCCTTTTACTTGGGGCTTTTAAATCCTTCACGTTACGAGTGTGTGGTAAAGCTATTAATTGTTGGGAAAAGCTCGTGGAAAACAAGAGACATTAGACGCAACAAAAGAGTTGGGATGAAAGGTGCACTCAACCTATCCATTAAAGTTTTTTTTTTGACTTGAACTGAGAACTCGGTGAGTAGTCGAGGAGAAATTATGGGCTATTGTAAATTTGCATACGTCAAAGACTCGATGTAATTTGTTTTTCTTCGGATAAATTCAATTAGTTGAACAAGTTGAAACGGGAGAGTTTTGGGAATAAATGATTAGAATTTTGCTCGAGAGAAGCTTTAAGAGACGAGTTATTGGAGAAATTGGAATTTGGGATTAGAAATGTGGGATATTAAATATTTTCTAACGCCTGTTATTATTATTTGTTTGTAAGGAGAATTTGTGGAATTTTTGTATTTGATGCTTACCGTCAAAATGTCGATAAAACGGTTTGACGGCACATGCCCGATGGTTGAAAATGATGATCGTCAAGAGTCCGGCGACAAGGAGATGCAGTGTGGGAAGAAGCGTCGTCATACTCGGCCGTCGTGCGCTCGAGCACTCGGTGCGCTTTCTGTGTCGTATCCCGATCGTCCTCCCGCGGGGTTGCGGGTTGTGTGAGAAGACAGACAGCCGGCTTCATGAAAAGGGATAGTACGCATGCGCCGTAGATGCTGTGTAACAGATGTGATATGGTTGGTTCTGGAGGATGTTTTCACACGTAACAAACGGTGTCTTGGGAAATACGTGAGTTGTTAGTTAACTAGGAATAAATTGCGTCGTGGGGAGAAAACCCAATTGGGTAATTAGCGAAATGGAATAAGCAATTAAATTATTACGATTTTTACACGCTTTTCTTAATTAAAAGAAGTTACTGTTAAGTTTTTTTTTTTTTTTTTTTTTAGGTTTCCATTTGCAAATTAGTTTTTTTTTATGCGTAATGTATATTTAAGTCAAGAAACTGCAGTACCCTGATGGAACACATAACTTTTATTTTCTCTGTATAAATTAACTTAAACAAATGTTGTTTTTAAAAAAAAATCCCATTTACCTGATCGTTTACCCCGAAAATACTCCGAATTTTACATTGTGCCTGTAATTTCCGCTCTTTTATTCGTTTTGTACACTTTTCTGACGTCAAACATTATGAAATGTAGAATTGAGTGCTTTTTCGGGCGTAAAACAGACGGTTTAAATGAAATGTTCAATCCAATTGCTAAACCGTCGTACACGCGCGTAGCCTCCATACTGCCTTTCATTCCCACATCCAAACGGACTCCCCCAACTGACAATACCTTCCAGGACCCATCGATCACTCTGCGCATGCGAAGGGAAAACAAGGGGTCCACCTGAGTCACCACTGCACGAGTCGAAACCCCCCGTTTCGTTGCCAGCGCAAATCATGTTAGCCGAAACGACTATTGGCACTCCTATTTTCCGGTAATCTTTCTGGCATTGTTGACCGGCTACGACGGGAACTTTGACGTGTTGCAGAACGTCTGAAAACGTGTCGTCCTCTTTCATGCCCCAACCGATCACCTAAAACAAAGAAAAAGTTGAGAAGTGCCTTGACTTTGTCAATTAAACGAGGGAAGTTGAGCGTACCGTGCCTTGCCTTCCTTCCGCCAGTCGATCGTCGTCATCATTTTCACTGGGCAAACAAACTGGTTGCACGCGACTCGTGAAGGTAATTTCCGGTTCCACGCGAATCAAGGCGATATCTGACTCGAAGGTGGAGGGCTCGAAGTCTGGATGCACGTGGATTTCGGACACCGCCCGCACTTGGACTTGCTCGTCGTCCCGACTGTCGTTGCGGAAATATTTGCCGAAATAGAGGCGAAATTCGCTCTGCGCCACAAGGATATTCGTGCCCGAGTGTGTGACGCAGTGAGCGGCAGTGAGCACGAGCGACTCGCTGATGACGGAACCGCCGCACATGATGAACCAGTCGCCCAAAGGATCGCCTTCCTCCAAACGTCGCGCTATTCCCACCTGCCACGGCCATTGTCCCATCACGCTCGGGGTGCCGTGCGTGATCAACGGGCTGCGGGGACCGCTGGAGCGCCCGCATTCGGGGATGCAAGCGGCCGGGCGACCGCTCCATTCACCCGTCGGCATACACGAGCGCATTTTCGAGCCGACCAGATCGTAGTAGCGGGAAATGCAAGAGAAGGAAGCGCGAGTGCCGATGTGGTGGTGTCCTTTAGGCAATTGGACACTCAGTGCGCGTGTCGATTGGGTCGGAAGAGCCGCACGGAAACGGGGCACGAATCCGACCCGGGATGAGACGGACGAGTTGCCCGACACTTTGAAGCTGGAGGATGATGCGGGATCAGGAGCGAAGATTTCCACGTGGCCACTGTGGATGGTTTCGATGGGTGGACAAGTAATAACTGCGAATGACGTTGAAAAATAAGGTTTTGCGCGTTTAATTTTAATTTAATTGCTCACCTTTGGTGCATGTGGGTACGGTGCCACTCCAGGTGTTGTTGATTGTGCAGGAGATGCTGCTGTCACCGGACAGGAAGTGCAGCGGATGGCAAGTGAAGTGCATGGTGGCACCGATGATGAATGCGGTTTGGCTTCTTTCTCCGGCGACTCTGATTTCTCCATTCACAAAATCTCCCGGATGAGTGCACGTGTGGTCTTGGTGGACGCAATTTGGCGGTAGTGCTGACCACGTTCCGTCCGCTTGACATGCGATCGAGTCCTCGCCGAGCAGGAGGAACAGTGATTGGCAGGAGAAAGTCACCCGGGTACCGACGGCTAAATTGGTGCGGCTCTGGGTGGACACGGTGAATTGTGTGCTCGGTGGCATCGCGGGCAAGTCACAAGTGGCAGGTTTGATTACTGGAACTGACGAAGGAAGAAGGTTAAATCACGAATATGACAAATAGACTAGTGTTTGGGGACTTTATTCACCGCATTCTGGTTTGGTTCCGGTCCATTTTCCATCCGGTGCGCATGTTCGCGTCGCTTGTCCTATTAATTCGTGGTCGTTAATGCAGGAATAAGTCAGTATTTTTGACTGGGGGTCATGGTTCACTAAACCGAACAGTATATCTTCATTATCCCACGAGCAATCAATAGTGGGCGGTGTGGTGACAATGGTTGAAGCTGCAAATTTAATATTTTATACAATCTCCTGTTGCTTTAACCTTAAAGCCGTGTTAATAATTAGTAATTTACGTATGCATGACGGAGGATGTAGGTTCCAAAATCCATTTTCTAAACAGTATAAAGTGGATGTGCCTTGCATTTCGTAACCGTCGTGGCATTTGTAGGTGACTTTTGTACCGGGCGAGTATTGATTAGTCCAGTCAATCACTTCGCCACCAAGTATGTGCGAATGAGGTGCCAGGCAACCTGTTACGACAGTTTAATTTATCATTATCAGTTTGGAAATGTTTGTTTTGTTTGATTGTTTTACCTGCGGTCTCTTCACACGTACTTCCGGTGAATCCTTCGGGACAATCGCATCTGCCCGTGTCTCTGTGACAGATTCCACCGTTGGCACACTCCGGACACACTGCGAATTAAAATTCGTGATTAAAAATGATAAATAAGCTTTAATTAAATGCGGATATTACCTCCCGTGCACCATGTTCCGTATCTACCGACTGGACAGCGCAGGCATTGCTTCATGTCGGGTTCGCAGTCGAGACAGTTGAGGTAGACGCCACAGCGGTCGTCATCCTTCAGTTCACCTTCGCAGTTTGCACAGGTTGGCTTCCATCGATAGAACTTCGTGCACCTTTAAAAAGTTGTCAGTTATTCAGTTTGTCGTGAATTTCCGGCATTTAAATACTGAACTGTTTAATTTGTAGGTAAATTGGATACGAGTTGCCTTGTCCGCATTGACAAGCGAGGAGTCTCGGGTGACAGAGTCCCAAGTCCACGGGGCCCGAGTCGAATGATGGTGTCACGGAGAGCAACAAAAATAGGGAAAACCGAAGCCCTGTCATATAAACTGAGCGGAATGAAACGTTTTCTTTCGCTGGGTGGGAAAAAAATGGATATAAATGAATAAAAACAGGTTGGAGTTGGTGGAATTTCCAATTATGTAATTCCGCTTCCACTTCCACCTTGAATTGAACGTCATTGCGAATTGAGTGTGGGAAAAGTTAATTACTTTGTTTGGAATTTGGAAGGGAGAAAAAAATTTTTTGTTGATTACCTGTTTTAAGCGACATAGCTGTTGGATGTTTGTTTTCGATGAGCGACGTTTAATTTATTTCTTGATTCGGGTGTTCAAGGTTGGTGACATCTTAACCTTTTCATCCGGACTTTGATTATTTATGGGAAATCCAAGCCGTCGGTTTCTTAGAATTCTGATAAGGCGGTATTAATTTTTTAATCTGCATTTAAGTCGTAGTAAATGTATGTAAAGTTAATTTATTTAAATGGATTTTGTTTTTTTAATAAAAAAGGATTTTTTTTACTTAAATGATTCAAGGTGAAGTGAAATGAGTTGCATATAAATAAATGTAGGTTGAAGTTATAAAGCATTTTTATTTTTATTTTTGTTTTTATTTTTGTTTTTATAAAAACTTGATTTTTATTTTTTCAGGTCGAGTTAATTTTGAAAAAATATCAAATTCAAAAAATAAAAAATCCATATTTTCTTGCATAATTAAGAGGTCTCAGAATTGAGGGTTTAAACTGCGTCAAGGAAACTCAAATATAATTAAATTCTAAGGAGTTTGTACAGATAAAAAGGGGAATTTAAAATTCAACTCTATATAAATATACATTTTTACAGAAGGAAATATTAAAACGAAACGTTTTGATGTTTATCTTAACACAGGATGAGTTCTACATAATAGATCATGTTCCGTAGGTTTTGTCTGGTAATGAAAACTCTCGACCAGCATTTAAAAAATGTTCCATTTGTTTTTGTTTCATGAGCAATCCCTGCCGAATCGTCGAAAGTTGCTGCAAAATGCGGTTGTGTACAAAAGGGGCAGAACGCGAAGTTCCATCTCCAAGAATAACTGAACTTCTTGAATATGGCACAAAATCTAACGAGTACCTGAAAAACAATTCAAACATTGAAGGGAAGAGGGAAAAAAAGAGCCGCCATTCCTATTTAAACACTAACCTATCCACTGGCATCGATTGAGTAGACCACGCATCACTCCCTCCGACACCACCAGGATTGTGTCTCACATACAGCAATTTATTGTCGTGATTTGCGACAGTTCGCATATTTTCCAAGCTGTTGTGCATCCGAGTTTTGTGAATCGGTTGCGAGTGTTGGTACAAGTCTATTGTGGAGTTCCAAGCTGGAATGACTGGAGCGGAAGGAGAAATATCCCGCGAAACTCGCATCGGAGTTCGGATTTCCGGAGTGTCGAGACCGGCGGACGATTGAGAGCGCGAATTGCGGCGACCTGCGAGTGGCTGAGTATAAAAATTTGGCAGTTCGTCTCCGCGTGGACTGTCCCACTGTCGCCTTTGTCTTCGCATGTAGCTCTCGGTGCTCGAGTCGTAGGCGGTTGCACTGTCCGTGGAGGATTGGTGCGGGAGGATGTGCGGCGGAGAGTTGCTGTAGGAAGATGAAGCACTTAGTGGCGAGATTGTTTCTCTGGCCAGAAGATACCGCTGGTGCCTCGCGTTGCTTCTGGTTCTACCGCTGCCCACTTGGGGCTGATTTAGTTGGATCAACGCTTCTTCTTTTAGTCGTTTTTGGCGCATTTCTTCCAGTCTACGGTTCAAAACGTCTTTGTCGGACTGTCTTTGGTAGGCTTTTTGCGACTGGTGGGCGCCCCATTTTGGTTTGTGTTTGATTTCGTGGTTCCTTTCTTGTTTCTGTTTGTTGCTCTTCCTGGAATGGATTGGGGAGGAAAAATTAGTGTTTTGGATTGGTGCTGTGGGAGGATGTACCTATTCTCTTGTACTTCTTTTTCAGTGTCGATGGCAACATCTTTTTTGCTGGACAGGTACATACCATCTGTGGGAAAAAGAAATTGGATTGAAATATTTACGTGGATGGAGAATTGTTGTTACCAGTTTGTGTGCCGAATTCTCGGGGAAGATCCGTTCCTCTGTATTTTGTGGGAGTTAAAAGTCGATTTTCAATGTATGGTGAAGGCACTCGAGGGATTTGAATGGGTGGTTTGCTCGCATCCGTGTTTGTGTCACTCAACCCAGTTTTGGCTGGAATCGATTGCGATTCTCCCACTGCTGGAGGTGTTGGTATCGATTGAACTACATTTTAGTGAAATGAATGCAATTGGGTGAACCAAATCAGTGTTGGTTGGAGGAAATTACATATTTTACTATGATTACTTTGCGCTAAATTCCCACTGCACTGCTGCGTGTCTGATTGTTTTTGTTGAACCACTGGGGAAAACTTCTAGTAAATAAAAGAAAAGTTGGCGTTTTTGGATCGATTACTACTCGGCTTGGACAACTTTAATTCTCTGCTCTTCTTCCAGTTGTTGTTGCTGGAGCAATTTTTGATTCATTTCAATGAATTGTTCCTCTTCTTTCGCTTCCTCGCGTCGAATTCTCTCCTTTTCCTCGCGGTTTCTTCTCTGTTTCTCCTCTAATTGCGTCTGGATTGCCGTTTGTTGTTCTCTCTGTTTGCGCCGTTTTAGTTCCAGTTCTGCGCGTTCTTCCGGATCCAAAGGAATATTGGCACCTCTGAGAAAAGATCTTAAATTTCACGCTTTTTAATACAAGTGAAACGTTTTGCAATTGTAGATATTCTTATATACCGAGGTATTGTAGCACTTTTTGAATATTCTAATGCGGGCAGGCTTGAATGCGAACCGAATGGCAGTGTGACTGAAAATGATGGCGAAAGACTTCCTGGCGTCTGTCGTCCTTCCGATGGTTCAAAGCTCAAAGGGTTGTTTGTTGGTAATGATTTGTGTCTGGTGTAGTTGATTTCATTCTGGTGATTTAGTTCGTGTTCCTCGGACATTTCATCTAGAAATGAAGAGAAAATTGATTAACTGGTCAAGCCATCAAACCAAATATGATTTAAAAGCTTTTATTATGAATCAATAAATACAAATTACAAAGCAAAGTTATTTTGGATATAATATCGATTGAAACTCAACAAAATGTCCTGTAATTACCATTTTGCTTTTGGTCTTGATCCACGCTACCGTTGGGTAAGCCAGATTCAGTTCCTATCTGAAGAAAACGAATTGAAAAAGTGTAAGGAAAGTGCTGAAATTAAATGGGATAAAGCACTAAAGTGAACTACAATGCCACGCAATATTTCTCTACCCCAAATAGGAGTGGACTTGAGAAATTAGGTCCAACTCCCACCTTAGAGTTGAATGATTGGAGAGTGAGTGGCAGTGGCGGGAGCCGGCGCCCTGAATCACCAATTACCTTAGTCGAATCTGGAGAAATTGCTTGTGGCTGGAAAGAAAAAAAGGTATAAATCAAGGAACACGGGGGGGAAGTGATGTGATTGAATGAATTTAATGAAAACGCATAGTGACCTTTGGTGTCGGGCTCCAGTCAAGCATTGGTTGACGCGATCCATTCCCCATTGCCAGAGGAGCGCCGCATCCAGGTCTTCCCCAAGGATTCCATTCTGCCTTTAGCTGAGCTGTTAGTTCGTCAAGATTAATTTTAATTCGGTAAAAGTATGTGGTAATGTGTTTTTCACCTTTTTCTTTGGCCCACTGCAACCGTTTTTGCTCTAACAGTGACATAGTTGATGTAGTAGTGTGATGAGCATTGTTTGTGAGAGTTTTCTTACGACCAACATGGTAGCAAGAAGATATGTTATTGAAGTAGTATGGCAGCTGAATTTCTGAAATTTATAAACAGAAATTTATATGTCTATTTTTTTACAAACTTGGCCAAGTGGTTATTATTGTGTGTGTTTTTATACGTGAGGTAAATTGACACCTGCTGTGTTACCAATGACAGCAATCAACTAAGACAACATATTCATTTAGATTGATATTTGTGTTTAATAAAAAATAAAGTTGAGTAAAGAGAAAAATCAATGGTGAAAATGCAGTTTAAACTGCTTCAAACATTTGTGTCGATATTGCTTACCTTTAAAACTTGTTTGGAAAATCAGTAATGAATGGAATGATGATAATTAGTTGAAATTTCGATCGTTTTATGTGTGTTTTCACCTTGTCACCGCTGCAATACGTGTGTGTTTTCTAGTGTTTTTTATCCAGTCGTAGTTTCCTCGTTTGGTTGCACTTGTTTTCAAGATTATTCTTGAGCAATCAGCGGCGACAAGAAAATGGCAACAAACTGAAGTATCTTCGTGATGAGTACCAACTTAAAGCTATTGTTTTCGATGGAAAAGGAGAATCGTAGAAAGAAGTATTTGTCGTGCTGTTGTACGCGAGTATAAAATGGTTCAGCCCAAATGGAGGAAGATTTGGGATCAATACATGGGGAAAAAAAGGTGATCAATAAAAAAAGGCAGAAACATGGTGAAATGTTTATCGAATAGATTAGCTTTGCTCTTCCCTATTTCGTAAAACGATGATTTTGAATGGCATTATTAATATAATAGATACCAACTGTAAGATTAAGGACTAGAGCCTTTATCATTTGATAAGAGGAAAGTGTTTTATTAAAAATATATTCATCGTTTATAATTTCCAGAAATAGTTTTTCTTTTTTCGGGGTAAATCTGCTCTTGACCTTCATTATGTAATGATGTAATCTTTTAAAATGTTTTAACTTGGCTTTATTACAAAGAAACACTACAGATCTCGAATTATTAGGTAACAGTTTTGTGGCTTCCTGAACTTTATAGTGAATAGTAATAAACCTATTTATGGCTATGAGTAAACTAGATGTGTTTTGCGTCAGTCGCCCGAGATGGCGCTAGCGTTTTCAAACCAATACCTTATCAATTCAAAGGGCATTTATTTATTTTTTTTAGTGCAAAGAAATTTGATGCACTAGAAAGAAAACACAATGGTGACGATGGATTTAGTAAATTAATTGTGGTACAAATCGTTATATCATTACATAAAATAGCAGACTAGTTTGCCATCTATTGTGGATCGAAATAAGCTGCGTAAGTTTTCGGAGTGCCACGAAATGGCGCTTTTGCAATTTCTGCAAAGGGAAATTTGGAGGGAAATTTGAGGATGCCTAAAATTAAAAATTAGTAAGTTTTGTGTAGTCGCTCTTTTTTTAAAGCATCGTGCTGTGTGACCACAATGGTAAAAAAAACAAAAGAATCTGGAAGCATCGACTTCATTTTAGTTAGTTAAGAGGCAAAACTGCAGAAAACATGTAAGATAGTTTTGATTTGAACATAGCTGTTAGAAAATTCGAGGCGGCCATGACTCGCCTCTCATCAACTTGAATTTTCTCATTGTCGTACGTCGCAATTTTGAAATTTCCATCTCCCAAGTTGGATTTTAAATGAAATGAAATTGGAATAACAAGATAATTTTAATTTTTAAAGCTGTTATTATGTCATATCGAAGAATTCTATAAATTGTAACCATAATTTTTCTATTTTTTTATTTTTAGAATGAAACCATTGAAGGTGCCGTTTGTGTCAACGGACTTAACTAAAACCATGACATTCAACACCTGCTAAAAAGTAAATAATAAAACATAAATATTCTCATGTGAATAACATAGTTAAGTGCTCGATTTTTTTCTTGCTTAGGCAGAACGAAAGCGGATGTTTGGTTTCCATCAACCGCAGTCGGATTATCCACGTGGTCTTCGTTCTTGGTGAACCCATGCAGTTATTAGTGCTGATGGAAAGGTGGAAGACGTGATTGCTTCAACGATTTCTGGAGCATGTTTTGGAGCCAATAATTCACCATTCGACATTGCTCAAAGGCGAAAATAGCCGACAAGAAAAGGGTGAACGACGTGATTGCATCAACGATTTATGACACTTTATGGAACAAGTCCATCCAGTATTTGAAACAATAACATTCCTTTTGATATCTCACGAAGACGAAACAGTCATGAATTGATGTGGCTGTGATGTGAGGATTGTTTCGAGGCCAGGAACTAGAAATTAGAAATTAGAAACTACAACGGCGATTTAATGAAAGGCGCGCGACAAGTGTCGATCTTTGCGCACATGTACACCATCAGAAGTGCATGTATACAATGTTCAATGCGGGATATGAAATGATATTTTGTAGCTAGTATCTGCAACATAGAAAAAGACTGAAAATGTTACAAAATACAGAAGTCACTTATGAAATAGAGCTTTTCTTGTTTGGTTTTGGATTTTGGAAAGAACTTCTCAAGTGTCGGCCACAATTTTTGTCAAACTAAACGTTTTTTATTTTTTTGTCGTGGGTCAATGGAACCACTTGACGTAAATTGGTGTTTTAATTGATAATGTTTTGGTTTTTTCTTTTCTTTGTTTTTATTGTCTACCATAGTATTTTGAGGCGGGATTGTTTGAGTGGTAAGTTGAGCGAAAATTTGAAATGTTTGACAAAAACTGTGGTGAATTGAGAGTTGCATTGTTTATTTGTAGTTTGAATTGGTATTGACTTTTGGAATTTGAAACATTTGATTTTAATTGTAATCTGTATCGGTATTGACATTGGGAAATTTAAATATTTGATTTCATTTGACAAATGTGATGATTGCTTAGGTTTTATAAACAGTGAAGAAAAGTGTTGCTCCGGTGTTTAAGATTGTAAAATTAATGTCGATGAGAAAATTATATTGGATATTTATTATATGACATTTGTTTCTATTACATTTAAAATTTTATAACGTTGCGAATACATTGATTTCGTAGATCTCTAATGCTAAATGATGTAATGATACGGGTGGTATTCAATGCGGTATTGTTTTATTTGGTCGTCTCAAAATGTACTTTGAAAAGGGTCCGATTCATCGCCCAAACGGATTGTGTGATTGTATGATTATACTCGCGATTTGTAAAGGGCTCGGTTGTATTGTATCACATTAGCACTAGTTTCTCAAACGTTTTGCTTTTTGGTTGGTCATGGCGACAATGCGAGTCCTTTAAACATGGTTTTGGTTTGAAAACATATTTTGTATGATATTTATTTTACTGTTCTAGTTGACTTTAACTCAAACGAATGAATAAAATGATTAAAAATATGCACCGTGTAATAATTCTAAGTTTATTCATTACATAAAAGTTCTTACAGAAAATAGAAAGGTGATGAAAATTCATGTTGGCTTCAAGACATCAGCACATGGGTTTCACAAGCAAAGCTATTTTGCTTTTCGACCATGGGCGACAATGCGAACACTTTGAACTCGGTTGCACGACGTTTTTTTGAGACTCGCTTGTAACCATTGAAAGTGATTTGCTTTGTCATCATCCGATGCATTCATCATTCATTTTGAGGATGCAGTAAATGGTACTTTAACAATGTTTTTCCGAAGCACTGACGAGGGTAAAGGGTTCGCATTGTCGCCCATAGTATAAAATCACTTTTGATAGGTGGCGGCACATAGCAAGTTTCTTTCGAAGCACAAACGAGGACAAAACGTCTATGAATAGAACAATACTCAATGGTAACGTACATAGTCTAGAAACAGGACAATACTCAATGGTAACGTACATAGTCTAGGAACAGGACATTACTCAATGGTAACGTACATAGTCTAGGAACAGAACAATACTCAATGGTAACGTACACAGTCTAGGAACAGGACAATACTCAATGGTAACGTACATAGTTCAGGAACAGAACAATACTGTACAAAGTTAATTTATGTATTTGCTTTAGTGTTAAAACATACTCAATACGATCGGGATGATTTACCGTAATAATAATTTATGACTACGGGTTACGGGACAATACTGTAGCATTACTGTTTCAACTAGGGAATCTATGCTCGCTAATTACAACCAACAAAACACAAATCACCACCATTTATATGAAATATAATTTCATTCAATACAGCTGCATTCTGCATAAAAGAAATACCCCAGTGCTGATTTGTACACGGCGAGACACCACCTTTGTGCTAATCAAAACCCATTTTGTATTAATTCATACACAATCCTTTATCAAGAATCAAGATAAACGACTATTCAAACACAAGAAAAAGCACGATTGCTTAATGCTAATTCAACCCTCACAACTGAACATTGCTTGTCACTAGGTTAAAGAAAATATCTTCACAAAACTAAGAACAGGAGAGTATTTCAGTAATACTGCTCACTTGGGTAAGAACACATCTAAATTTTATCCATTTATGTAAAAACAAGGTGTCGATGGCACAATGCCCTTCTAATTTGGCCTACTTAGAACTGCAATGTAACTATATTGCATTGCATTTCTAAGTAGGCCAATGGGAGCCCAGCTTCCAGGGTCAGCCTTGAGTGTGGAAAGAGTATACATTCTACGTTATGCCAGAACTGTTTCAGCTCTTTGTCTAACGAGACTAATTTTTAAAGTACATACATAACCGTTTCACAAGTCTACATACATTATCACTGCAAACTGAACACGTTTTCATGGTATTCTTAATCATAAATATAAGAGAAAGTATTTTTTCTACATTCTATTTCTAAGCAGATCTCTTAATGAATTCCTCTTGTACAGAAAGAACAAGTTTTTAATTAAAACAATAAAATCTTTAAAATCAAATTGTGTAAAATCTGCCCCGTAATGTTTAATCCGGTATTTTCGCTGTAAAAACTCATTGTGCTGAATTTTTCTGGTAAAAATCTCATTTACGGTAGTGGACTGGTAATCGTTATTTTCATTTTCGCTTCAATTTTCTTGCGGCCCACTCGCTGTTGGTCGTACAACCTGCAAATAAATATTTACAATTTTCTTAATCTTTTATATTTCTTATCTCCGTGTAGGAAGTGTAAACAACCTTTAAAAACATGTCAAACTTTGGTTCGGAGTTCAATTTATGTCACTTGAAAGAAAGAAAAATAAAATAAAATAATAATAATTCGTTAATATAATCGGACATCGCTGTTGATCATTCTTTTTTGTGTTAAACATCCGTTTCGTTTACTTTGTACATCCTCCCAGTTTTCCTGGATTTTTACGTCCAAATTGGACATGATTTTTATAGGGCGCCTTCTGTTGGTGTTTTCTTTAAGAAAAGACAAAATGGTGGCAGTTTTATATTACAAATCTACTGCAAACCAACTACAAAAATTTGTAGTCGTTTATTCCAGCAAATGGATGAAGGAAAACTTCTAGAGTTTAACTACGATACTGCCGCCACGAAGGTTCTTGCAATTTATTTCAGTCGTAAGTGTGTCCGTAAAATTGTAGAATTTGATCTTCATTAATTTGTCTATCCATTTTTTTTTTTGGAATACTTTTAAGGATTTACAGTGGTTTGGAAACTGCAGTTCTTATTATTTCGTCGTGAAATGGCCCCAACAACAAACGTCACAGCACCAACGATAAGTTACATTCGATAGCCTATGTGATAACACCGAGCGAATAAGCAAAAAGCAGCCAAGAAATTAACCGAGAAAAATCGGTTTAAAGCAGAGAATCATGATTATATTCTAAAAACATCATATTTTTAATGGTTTACCTCAAAGAAAACTCGTTGCTTGTGTCAATATAGTACCAAAAATTATTTCAATGCAAGTAGAAATGTAATGAGAAAAAATGAGTTAATCTATATAAAATTCTTATTTTTACAGATACGAATAGAAGAATGAAATTAATGAAAACAAAGAATCTCCCATGATATCCCAAGTGGTATTTAAAAAAATAATTCATTTCTTGTTCTAATTATTCTGATTTTTCGTTTTCCAGATAACAAAAACAAGTTACGCTACTTGTAAGTAGGCAACGCGTTAATTTTCATTGATTTAAAAGAAAATGCTCGTTTTCTTTACGGAAACTCACCCGTACAAAGTTTGCTTACAAGATAGTCGTAGTTATTCCTATTTGAATTATTGATGCTTCCATCCAACTTTTCTGACACATTTGGTAAACAACTTAACCTTATCCAGGTAAGTACTAACAAGTTAGTGGTACAAACTTACTAAGGTAAGTCCAATATTGTTACTCAATTGAATTTCTCACAAACTACGCATACATTAAATTTGACTAAACGGCAAATTACAATACGATAACCCTCACCTCTTGCTCACTCAAAACATGATTTAACTTAAATGAATTTGTTTTATAATTTACAAGTTCGCAATTTTTTTGCAGGAGAAGGGCCCATGCGGCTGCGGAGCCTCCAAACTCCAAAACAAAACTTTTCTCCGAGCATAAAAGAATCTTTGGAAATTTTTTTCAATTGGGGCCCCGCAGACGAGAAATCCGCTTTCTGAGTAACATAAGTAATTATTTCATTAGCTTTGTTTTCAGCAACTCTGATGCCAACTTAAAAGCACGAAAATTTAGAAATGTTTTTGCTAACGAAATTGTTTCGGATCCAAATCCAATGTTTGCTCTTGGGTGCTTTATATGGTCGCCATGTCTTATTGTTCTAAAAACATCATGCAATGGTAAAATTACGTAAAGCAAACGTGAGATGCAAATGGACAAAATGTTAAGAATAAATTATAGATAAATAAAATTAGCTTTTTCAGCATCTATACTCATACACTGACACTGCAATGCAATGTCTTTTTGTTTGTTCACAACTTTCCATGACTAAGGGGACCGCCATATTTACAAACAGAGTGGACAACAAAAGAGAGTGGTACAATTTGAAGAGTTTTACATACGTACCAATATAATCGATGAGGTATTTCATCTTCTCAGTCAATCTTCCTTCCTTTATTTCATATTTTACGATTTCTTACCAGCCATTATAGTTCCAACTTCCAAGATCCAGGCCGAAACCATAATGAGTAATGACACCTTTGTTTACTTAAATTAGATCAAGATGGCAGTCATTGGTTCACCCTATCCCATATTGCATTGCGCAAAGGAAGTTAGCTGGCAGATTTGTTGCCTAGCAACTGAAAATGATAATTGAAAGTTGTGACACGTTTTTGCTTTGTAGCAACGGAACAAAGAAATAAAAGCATAAATCGCTGCGAATCTTTTTTTTATTGTGCAATCTAAACTGATCAGCTAACATAAAAATGCTAAATTAATTTTTTTAAATGCCAAAGAAAAGAGTTGTCCTTTGGACTTCATTGCAGCGCATCACTTGTTCAGAGAGCTTCACGGCATCATATTTTTAAAAATAATTTTTCCATGAAATTATATTTAATTGAGTGGATTGAACTGTGTCAATTTGTGTTTTGAGTTGGAAATCATATGTTAAGGCTTCCGTTCCGTCAGTTTAATATGCACTCAAATGAAGCCCTCAAAGTTAATTTGAAATTTCTTTGTTTACAATTTTCATCGTCAGATGGCAGCAAGCAAGAATTTGACGTTATTTCTAGAAATCTCTGTGTTTTTTGATTGGTTATTCAAATGCGATTACGGGGCGTTTGATATTTTACATCTTTCTCTTTTCGCTTACTTTTTCATGAGGCGAAGCACTCGGCAGTCTGAGGTAAGTTTTAGTCGAATTTTACTTCTACGTTTCTTTTTAGTTTTTTGTTTTCCATGTAATATTTATCATTACGTGTTTTAGCGCTTTCCTATTTCGCATTTAGTTGAACTGTTGTTTTTAGTATTTATTTTGCGTTTTTTAAAAATAGGTTTAATAACATAATAAGTGAGCCGCAGACGAATAACGGTGAGCCGCAGACGAATAACGGTGAGCCGCAGACGAATAACGGTGAGCCGCAGACGAATAACGGTGAGCCGCAGACGGCTAATAGTATTTTATTCTCAAACTATTTTTGTATAATTATTATTTTTACTTCTACTTTACCGCATATTTTTGTATAATTATTATTTTTACTTCTACTTTACCGCATATTTTTGTATAATTATTATTTTTACTTCTACTTTACCGCATATTTTTGTATAATTATTATTTTTACTTCTACTTTACCGCATATTTTGTATAATTATTATTTTTACTTCTACTTTTCCGCATATTTTTGTATAATTATTATTTTACTCATATTTTATCTCGTATTTTTATATAATTATTATTTTTACTTATATTTTACCTCATATTTTTGTATAATTGTTTGTAATCATGTATAACTTTTTTGTGTTTTGTTATATTTACTTGCTAATTTTTTTATGTTTAGGTTAAAACCTACATCGTGGGATATCTTTTTGGGGATCCAGAATGTGGCATACTCTGGGTCCCCGTGTGGGTAAAACGGTGGAGTCTCAAGGGGGAGATTTACCTGAGACAATCCATTAAATGATCCGTTATAACCCGGTTGAATGTTTTATTTGCCATTAATTTTCCTTTTAAGGAAAAATTTGTTCATTTTTTATGTACAATGCAAATTTTTATTGAAATAAAGTTTATTTTCTACAAGCTATCTCATTTCTGCAAAATTATTCTAAGTCCAATAAGGCGAATCTATGCCAAATTTTTATAGGTTTGGACTTAGAATAAAAAGGGGAGGGGGGTGGGTATACAGATTCCCCATTTTATTTAAATGTTTATATTAAATGACAACAAATTTAAAGTATATACTAGGAAATTATAATTTTTATGTAGTTTTATTCAACTACATAAAAATTATAAAGACAACACAAATAAATTTTATTGCACTTAAAATATAATACAAAATACACAAAAAAATTAATGTAAATAAATGTCTTCGGTGCTGAATTCTCCGGGTTGGCACAAGAAGTCTTTTGTTGACTCTGTAAAATAAATAAACTATTAATGTATAAAATTAACAAACCATACAAAACAGAAAAGGTCAAAACTAAAATGAAAGCAACAAATTAAACATGCGCACGCCATTTGTAAAGTAATGCACTACAAATAGAGCTAAAATATGAAAAACAAAGTCGATACGTAGAGACAGAAACTAACTGCAAAGAAAACACGCTAAAAAACTACCGTAATTAAAACTTAATGCGCTTTTTAAATTAACAGTGCCAGTGTTAAAACGAATCAAACCACAATTAAATAAAAGCGCAAAGAATAAACTAATAAACTTGAAAAGAAAACAATTTACTCACCGTAGAATATCTACAACGTATCCGTCGTCCACCGAGCCGGAACACCGAATGGCGAAAACTGTGGTCAAAACAAGTTTAAAAAAAGAATATGCAAAGTAGTACTGCCATGCAGACTAATCTGCATAGCCAATCTAAACCCATGGAAAATTCGAGAAGTGTGCAACTTCCTGCCTCGTATATTCCACCTAGTGATAAAAAATTAACAAAGAGAAATTTTTAGCACCTGTTAAATAAATCTATATCTGTAGGAAATGTCACAGTTCTATTCTCACAAACTTTTTTCAATAGAAAAATGAAACTTTCTTCCTACATGTCAAACAGAATAAATTTATTTATATTTTATCAAACAACACTTGATACCATTCTGTAAACAAGGAATGTTAAATTGACGGTCCGATATTGGTTTTTTTTTTGAAATTTTGTAGAATTCACGATGAATGGGTTCGCGTTGGAGCTGCAACTTATTTACTTATTTTAATGTTGTATTTGCCGGGTTAAGTAATTATTAAAATTTCGTCTTTCATGTCAAACGTAATATATTTATTCATATTTATCATATATGTATATCCAACACTTGATACGATTCGGTAAACAAAAATATTTACAATCGTTTAACACTTTGACTTAAACAATCTGTTACATCAATAATATCACGAAAAAAACTCTTATTAAGTATATGGGAACTGCGTGTAAATTCGTACTAACAAAAAAATATACAATTTACATGTATTATTTCGATTTTTTGGCTTCCATAGCTGCCTCCACTTCCATCGTTGAAGTCGCTATACTTTCTTCCATCTGTGACCTTACATTCGCCATCAGTGTACTCATGTCATCCACCGTCATTCCTTCGGTCGATATGGGTGGAAGAATCTGGATTATAACTTTACCTATACAAAACAAAACACCGTTAATTACTACTACACATAACTATAAATTAAAAATTGTCGTACCGCCATTATCAAACTTGTGAATTCGCTTATTGTAAAAACTCGCGTAGGATGAAAACGTCATTGGAAGAATCGGGCGTTGTGATTGAATTGCTAAATGAAAAGCTCCTTTTTTAAATGGTAACATTGTGCCCGAATCGTTACGTGTTCCTTCAGGGAAAAACCAAAGTTTGATCTGTAAATTAATAATAATTAATAACAAAAAAATTATATTTTAGAGTGCAATAATTGACCTTTCTTTCAGTCAGGTAATCGAGCGCGCAATTGAGTGAATTCTGAGCTCGAGCCGAGTTAGATCGGTCGACAAACACGGATCCGCAAAGCCAAGCACAAATGCCGAATGGACCGGCGTAAAGTAGTTCCTTTTTAATGATGGGTGCACATTTCGGCATTTTCGGCCATACGGCCATCATAGCTAGAGAAAAAAAAATAAAGTATTTTAATTAAAATTTCACTCGTACTCTTATAATAGTCGGTTGATGCAAATTAACTAACATTGCTTACAAATTCTTTATGAATTTCCGTTAGAAACAACAAAACCAATTAATCTAACAATTTTTAAAACACATCAAGTCTTATCAAGAATATATATTCTTGGTCTTACATAATAAAACAACTCTTACAAGTAACATCGATTGAACTCTGATGATTGCACACAACGATAGCGGATTCGTCCTTTAAATGCTCCTCGCCACGAATTTCGACGCTAATTTGAAACATTTTCGTTAATTGTAACGCAACGAACGAGCACATACTGAAAATAAAAATTGATAAGATGAAAGAAATTTATAAGTTCCATTGTTGGTGAGTTCTTACTCAGTATTTTTCACATTATTCGGGCGAAATATTGCGAATGGAATTGGTAGTAGGGCAGCCATAGTTATGACCAAGTAATGAGCAAACAGTTTGACATAGAATCGAAATATTTGCCAGGTCATAAAAAGTGAGAATAGAAAAGTTATTATAAAAAGAGCGACGTATAATCCCATCTCGTCCATGTTGATGTCTGTCATTTATGAAGTAGAAAAGTGCGTTGGTGTAGTAAGGAAGAGCTCTATATCACATGGTCACACCACAGCTCAGTCACACCATCCCGCCTACGCGATACAGGAAACAAGGCGTTGGCATTGCACTTGGTTTATTCTATTTCCGTTTGGATAATTATCAGTTTGGTCGAGAATGTCACTACTATCCGATATCCACAGACCGGAGCTTATGTTTCAACGATTTGTTACGCGATGGCAGCACCGTTGCACAAAGTAAAAAATAAAGATAACACTACTGTTAGTACTGTACAATAATTTAAATAACATTTTGTGGGTAAAACGATAATATTTTAAATGACATCAACAAAGTTGGATGTAAACATCATATTGATGCATAAAAAGTATTTTTATTCACCATTCAATGTTTTTCAGAGGAATGTTGTTACTTTAACAAATGCACATTTTATGTTTCTTTCAGAACAAACATTAAGATCAGAAAATGATGGATAAGAAATTTTTCATATTATTAATGCTACGATGTTGTTTAATGAGATTAGTTCCCGATTGTCACAATTGTTTGTCTGCATTAAGTGGTTATGAAGAAAAATTGTTTATGTATAAATGAGCAAAAAAATATAATTTTACAATGATTTCCATACGAATGAATTAAATCAATATCAATCATTCTTATCCTTGTAACTCAAATAAATATTTAAAAAATATATAAATAAACTTGAAACTAACCGTTCACATTGATCCCTACATAAAAAACATAAACTTATATCACAGATCAAACAAAAAATGTTAGAAAAATGCACCAAATACACAAAATTCCTAACAAATTCTTAAAAAAATCACAATATTTCACTACATTTCCCATTCAAAAATTCAAAAACACGCACGAGAGAGACAATTTTTGGCATGTAACTGTAGGAAACCGTCGTCATCATTTCTTTAGAAGAATGCAGAAAGTTTCCGTGCACCGTAAGCAACGCCTACAACGATGACACCAATCAACGACTTCTGACCGTGGAGTGCTCACATCGATTTCTCGTAAACATCTCGAACACATCAGAGGTTCTCTTGGTCTGACGAGAGTTTCCGAACACGCACTGTTGACCGAACAAACCAAATCGTAACCCATTCCGCCAGCAAACAAATACTGCCGCTCTTTCTTCAAACACGCGTGATGGTACAAGAAATCAGCGCGACTGCTATTGAAATCTTCTGGTGACAATTCTAAACAGACACACAATCCCGAACCACCAGTGTTCATCGTCACAGAGGTTATATGTCGTTTTGGTATTTCATTCTTGTACCTTCAAAGTAAAAATTATTCGAATCAAAATTTATTTTTCATATTTATCTTTGTAAAGTCACCTTGAAATGATTGTGCGACAGCAGTCACTGAGTAAATAAAACTCCGCTTCTCTTTCAAGTAATTCTAAAGTGACATTGCTATCATTCAGAAAGACTTCACCGTATCTGTAAATAGAAATTTTTGAATTTGTCATTAATTGGACTATGCACGAATAGAAAACACGGGCTAATTATTACCGGGCAATGTTAAGTATAACACGAAAACACTCGGGGTCGCGGTCGATAAAGAAAATGCCATCAGTTGGTTGACTGAACGAAGAATTTGGATCGAGAAGACGGGAAAAATAATCGCTACCCAGTTTTTCAACTGTGCTGCGTGTTGTTTCAAAAACTGTTCCTCCTACGTTCAGCTTTATCCGATCCTTGGGCATACTATTCATGATGATTCGCAGTCATCAGTTCGTTGTTCTGTAAAACGTCAAGAGACAAATGCAAACTCAATGATCAGATTCGCCTCGCCAGGTTGAAAGCTGGCGCCATCTATTGGACTTCATTGAAAATACAAAAATGGTGAAAAATGGTGTTCAAAATTTTTATTTTTATTTATTTATTCATTCATTTTTAACTACGGAGAAATCTAGTCATCCGAATGCGCAATAAGAATGTTTGGAAGTAAAAAAAATACAAATTTTATTCGTATGAAATCCAAATAAAATCATATTTATTGCAATTTTAAGAAAAGAGGTGTGAGAAAAGTTGAATGTCTGCAACCGAAATAAAATGATGGAGCCCTCGCTTTCGAAGCGGACATCTTAACTGGCATGTAAGCCGCAGGTCCAGGACCAACCGTCTCACTTCTCACCTTGGTTCGCTCTCCAATGATAAACTGCGGAGAGTTTTTCTTCCACAGTTCCATCTCAGGCAGTGCGACCGGACCAGGAGTTTCCGATAGGTGTACATAACTTCCGAATTTAACTCGTCCTTTCAAGTGGAATCCGAGATCGACATTAGAAATAACAGGAGGCAACGTGTACGCGTTTGGCGCTGGAGAAGGTTTCGCAGAAAATGGCTTGATCTTTTGCCCCATCGGTGACCTCTTCTTGCAACTAACTGCCTTTGGGTAATATTTTGGTGGTGGAGCGCTGTTGTAGTCTGAAAATACAGAAAAGTAATTTTATTGAAGAACTAATTAATCGTTTAAAACCTTTAGGTGTAGGTAATTTAGGGCCGAGGCTGAATTCACGACCAATATTCAGACCCCTTCTTGTAACACCATCTTCCAAGTAGTAAGCTCCCGGGCCAGGTCCATATTGCTCTGCAATCAAATGGTTTTTATTTAATGCGAATTTGTTCAAATATTAATTCGGCTTTCTCTTCTCGTACTATAAATATATTCGTTTCGTCCTTTCAAGGTGAATGCGGGTGCACTTGGCTTTGTTTTATCCAGTCTTCGGTAACCAATTGTGTGAGGTAAAGTATAAGCGGCAGGGCCAGGACCTGTAAAATAATTATCTTAAAATATATTCTACGATCAAATTTGTTTTTAATTACCGGTTTCTCGCGCTAAAATCATCCGCAACGGTTGAGTCGTTCTACATAGAAGGGGCACCTGCTCTGTTCTTTCATCTTCTGTCTCGGAGTCTATTGATATTTCCATTGAAATTTGAATGTTAGTTAAGAAAAAAAGGCAGCTGATAGAATGGCCATAAATTTAAACAATAATAAGTACAAAAATAATTGTTGAGGAGGATTTCCTTTATTTAATTTATTTGGAATTGAAAAAACAATGTTGAAAGTTCCAGATAAAAATACATTCTTGAGAATGTTGCATCGCGCCCTCTTTTACCGATAAATGTAAACAAACGTCGCACGAAGTGAACTCGCGATGTTATTAACGCGAACCTTATTGAAAAAACCCAAGGTTTCTTTAGTTCTCACGTGTCATTTGAAGCAACGAAACTTTCCTCCATGGACGTCGTATTTTGTGAAGAAAAGTTCCATTACTAATGATCAGTACGGTCGCTCTCATTTCAACTGGACGGTGAATGGACATAATTATCACATCTTACGAACCGGTTGTCATCCTTACATCAAATACCATTGCACCAAACGACCGTTCGAAAATCTCAAAAATGAAGATTGGCTCTTCAGGATAATTAAAATCATCAATTTAGGTGCTCATTGACTTTATGCTCTCAAGGGTGGTGCATTAATTAATTTAATTAGATTGAACAAAGAGAAATGTTACCAACTTAGAAATTTAACGAATTTTTTTGTTTTTGTTTTAGGAATTCCGAGTATTGCTTATGGAATTGGCGCCGTGTTATTAATCCGACATCACGAGGACATTCACACGCCTGACGGAACTGTTCGTATTTATTTCCTTTACGAAGAAGATAAAGGAGCGATGTATTAAATAATACTGGATCATTATTTTTACTATTTACATGTACATTGTATGTTAATTTAAAAAAAAATTGTTTACGTAATAAAAAAATTTAAAAAAAATTTAAAAAAAAATTAATGACTACATCTTTTCATAGGACAAAGAATGACCACAAACCGAACACATTTTTGTATATAAATCATCTTCTTGCGAGTACTGTTCCGCTCCGTATTCGTGTTCGTGTTCTTTGGTGTCCTTTTTCCACAAACTGCTCCTTACAGCGCGTCGTAATTCTGGAATTTATATACAAATAATATTGTTAATTATTTTTTTTTAAAAAAAATTAAAATTAAAAATTTATGTTTACCTTTGACTTTTTTATTAAATTTGTTTTGTTTATTCTTGATCCTCGTTACGCATCTCTTCTCGTGCTCCTCTTCCAATCTCTCTTCGCTGCCCCACACTTCCATAGCTCTCTTAACCACGTGACTTTTAAGATACAAATGCATTTCTCCCCAATTCGATTGTCTGGGGTTCTTTTTCTTGATACACATCAAAGGTGGCTCTCGTTTCTCCAAATCGCAATCTTTAAGCAAGTACGAATTCTTCGCTTCAGTTTTAGTTATCAGAGAATGTTTATCTTCAGAATCCCGACAGTTATCACACACTGGTTCGTGAAATTTAGCGAGTAGAAAAGAATCCATGAATTCCTTTTCACATTCGTTGCAATTCATCGTGTCGCCATCTAAAAATGGTTTATCCAGAACCGGTTTCACTTGCTTATTCACCGATTCTTCTTCTTTTTCCGGCTCCAAAAAGAAACCTCCATTCGTGTCTATTTCCTTCGGTTCGCACGATTTTTTTATGTCATCCCTGCAGAGAAAAACAAAATTTTGTGAATAAAAAACGTCGAATTTCATTTTGCATTTTTATTCCAACCGAGCGTAAGGATGTGCAGCACGACGGGATTGACGAAGAAGCAAAGCCCGTTGTCTATTTCTCTCAATCCTCGCTATGTCCGCATCGCTAAGTTTCTCATCTGCAATTTAGCGCGATATTTCACTTCCAGAAATATTTCAGACAACAATTTATACCTGTAACAGCGCGTGTTTCAGTCATCTTGTTAACTTCACACTTCAAGTATTCTGTCGACTTCAGTGCTGCCCTCGCTCGGAACTTACACGCACTAGAATTTAAATTCTCAAAATGCATAAACAACCAACATTAAACATGCGCTTTATTAACTTTCCAATTCTATCTTTTACAACAAATCCGCAACATAAAATTTAATTCAAAAAAAATGAAAAATATAAACAAACGAAATAAAAATATTAAACACGAATCTTCCGTTCGCTACCTACAATTTATCACATCATTCCCGCCCCTCAAACCAATTAGACTTAAATGTGAAATTCAGAATTTCCACAACAAATATTCTATACGTTAATTGGGCGCCACGGCGCTTGACGACCACCAGACTTACAGGGACCTGAACTGACATGTTTAATCCTAATCCCCCCTCCGTCAAAACTCGAAACACAAGAGTACATGCTATAGACTTTCGGAGCAAACGACCGTCGTTTTATATCTTTTATTTTTTTCTGATACGGAATAGACCTTGACAGATGTCTTTGCAGCCTAAGAGCTCTCTCTTTTTCTTCCCGATCCATTCTTTCCGCCTCCAAATGAGCCAAGCGACGGTTCACAGCCAATTTTCGTTCACGATCCGTGCGGAAAGAGAAAATTGCAGCTGGGATCTAATAAAAACGATACAAACGTGAATAAAACCACTTCTCTCACCAAAATAAAATGTAAAATTAAACATTCCTTGTCTAAATCAATTTATTTCCCATTGTAAAATAACCTTTACACAGTGACAAACCCTTCCACCAATTACTTATGGTTTCAAACTTTAGGCAGCTGAAATAATTTCGGCTTTCTTGGTTTCCATTTCCCCTCTTTATATTCCCTAAGAATTCTCTGACAAGCTGTTTCCGCAGCCATTTCCAACGAGCTCAATTTTGACACCAAAGCGGTCACGTCGTTCATGTGGGTGCACTGGGGACAGGTCCAAGTGCCGTCGAGTGCTCGAGTTTCCTTGGTGCAGTGGTCGTGCGCGGCAACGCCACACACGACACATCGTGCAACAACGTCATCCTCATTGATTTCTTTCGTGCACACCGCACAATTCTCTACGTTTTGGCATTTTGGGCAGATCCAGTTTGCACGGTCAAAATCCGGGTTCAATTTCTCCACGCACGATTTGTGGAACATTCGCCCGCAACCATTCGTGCAGTCTACCTTGTCCGCCACTTCATCTTCGTATATGGGGCCTTTGCACCAATCACACTTAAGTACAAACAAAGCGCCGTTTTTAAATTACATATGGATAAGGAATGTCAAATTTGGGGAGAAAATAAATACGTTATTCCTGCGTTTGAAAAAGTTTGATTTAAATAAATTCAAGTGTGGTTGTGTTTACCTCTCCGTAGATGTCGGGTTTTACTACCACGGGGGGATCTGGAGTTGCGGCATTACCTGAACCGTCGTCATCAAAATCTCTCATTTTTTCTTTCATTTCTTTCACTTCTCCTAACGAAACTCGCTATAAAAAATATTAATATTAGACGAGTGTTTGCAATTTATTTTTTTTTATTTTTATTTCATACTTTGGGCAGAAATACATTCGTTTCCCGGGTATTTTGGAGTAGCTTTTCGGCTATAAAGTCATTTTGAAATTTGTTTTGTAAAATTTCGAACATCGGTGCATGTCGTCTGCATTGATAAAGGAAAAAACAATTAAAAATGGGGAAAACAGAAGAAAAAATATTTTCTACAAATTTGTACATGTTTGGTCGGCCAAAAGTAATATCTGTCGGTACTCTCCAATAGCTTTGCCTCGGACCTCTGATCATTGGATGATTTAACGTCAACATTGGATGCTTTTTCCGAAATATTTCTTGATCGCGTGCATTCGTTAGGCCTAAAACGGCCGCAGAGCGATTCATGTCGATAAAACTTTTTACTCTATGGGCTTGGTCGTGGCATTTCAACGGTTTTGATCTAACCGAAGCCCATCCATTCAAAGCTAAAAATTAAAAAAATAAATAAATAAAATAAAATTATTAAATGTGTTCAATAATAATTTATACCTTCAGCAACTCCACCATCTTTCCGTGACGCAACCCCATACACATAACCATATCCGGGCAAATCTCTGCATCTATTTTTCGGTTTCTCGACCTCCATCTGCGCGCAAATAAAATAATTAAAACAAATAAATAAGCATTTAATTTTTCCGCACCTTTTGCAGCAGTTCATTTTTCTTCATCGATGGCCTGACCTTTCCTATCCTCACATTCTCCGCGTCAGGTCCCATAAAAATAGGTACATTCTGAGTATACTTTAAGGAACCCATTTTGTCCTCCCCCAATAAGAATCTTTACAATTTAGTACTTGGTATCATATATATAATAAAATACATGAAACTGTGTGTTATTTAGGAAGATTCGTTAACCGAGACATTTCTAGCTAGCATGTTTTAGAACAGAATTGTTTGAAAAGCAACAAAACAGAAAACAAAGCCCATAATGCAAAGCAAAGCTCAACAAACAAAACAAGTCGCGCGAAAACAAACGCCTAGTTTTGAAATATTCTCAACAATCGTTTAGCTCTCTTGTTGTCGGGCAACAGAAACAGCCATTTCCTCACGCCGGTCAAAATGACCGACGTGGAAACGAGAAGCGCCCCACTGATGCTATACATGTTAGGAACTTCGTTAAAGAATATAATCTGCCAGATGAAGGCAAACACGATGTCCGCAGTGCGATAAATAGCGACGGATCCCGCTTGTTCGAGTTGCAGCGACTTTGTGAGCAAAACTTGACCGCCGAAACTGAAAACTGCGATTAAGACGATTAAAACCCGTTCCATTCCACAAGGCGGCCAACACACGTGCCCGAAAACGACCGTGCTAGCAGTCGAAAGAAAAATAGCAATGGTGGAAAATGTTAACATGATCACCGAATAATGAATGCCCTTTAAATGGCGTAGAAGAATGTAAACATTAGCGTTGAAAATGGTCCCGATTAGCGCCACGAATGCGCCGCGAACCGTTTCCGACGTGTAGCCGCGGTCGTAGACGCTATCTCCGAACAAAAACGGCGGTTTCGTTATAAATAACACGCCCAGAATCGTTAAAACGATCATGACGATGTTGAACATGGTGCATTGTTCGTTTAAAAAGATGCGGGCAAATATGGCGACGAAAACCGGGGCGCTGAAAATGACAACCGACGCGTCGGCTAACGGCATGTGTCGTATTGCATAAAATTGCGTCATTAGACTCGTGGCGCCGCAGATGGCTCGGAGTATTAAAAAGCCGCGTTTTTCCCGGGGACCCAAAGGATTTTCTTGCTGATAAATGACGACGGATATCGTCGGCAGCAAAATTCCTATGAATCGAACGGCTGATAATTCTAGGGGGTCGACGTCGCCCATGACTTTGACGATTAGCGAGCACAAGGAGAAGCAGAGGCTCGACAGTACGGCCATTATGAGTCCCAAGTACGAGCTGCAGCAGTTTGATTTTTTCGTCTCTCTCGTGTCGTCGATTTCGTCCGTCGACGGGCATTGCGCTTCGGTTTCGAGCAATGAGCGCATCTCGTGCACGTTTTCCGTGCGCGGGATTAAGGTGAAATGGTCTATTTCGTTCATTGACGTATTGGTGCGGGTGATGTAGTCATAATCTGCCATTTTTCACTTACAGCATCTGCGTAATTCAATTTAATTGTTAATAAAATTTTTACATTTTTTTTTAAAATATAAAATCGTTAATTAAACTAGGTCACATCACTCGTGCGTTCTTGCACCGCTGTTTTATCAATCATTGAACATTAAAACCTACCTCTGCGAGCGATTTAGCAACGACGTTCAAATCCTGCGACTACGCCGGCGAGTTAAAGCTTGACTTGACAACTAGCCTAGCAACGCATGGCCGCCTGCAACCCGATATGCGAAAACCGCATCGCACTGCAACTAGAATAATTGCGCCCTTGTTGGTGAGGCTATAATGGCACGAAAGTAAAAATATTTTTTAAACATCGAATTCTAAGATTAAAAATTACGAGCTAATAAATTGAAAGAGATAAATTTGATTTATACATTAAGGTTTTAGTCTCCAACTAGATGCTCGTGTTTTGTACCCAGAATTAGTCAACTAGTGGCGGAACCTGGAATTAAGGAGGAGGACATCCTGTTGGGCGGTCCATGACTATCGTCTTTATATTCTAGTTTGTGGTCAGATTTGAGCGTTAAGATGCCTGTAAGTATTACATAAATACTTAGTGGTAGTTGTACTATGTTGAATTAACATTTTTCTTTGTATATTCTAGGCGTACCACTCGCAATTCTTGAATCCGCCACAAATGTTAGCTAATATCGCCCTCCTGCCGCTTAAAACTCAGTTTCGAGGTCCTGCGCCGAGAGAAAGTAAGTTCTATTACTCTGTATACGGATTAATTAATTGTTGCTAACAATTGTTTGTTGTAGCTGGAGAGATTGACATTATCGATGAAGCTTTACTGTTCTTCAAAGCAAATGTGTTCTTCAGAACATACGAAATTAAAGTAACAAATCTATGAAGTTTGTTATTTAATGTAATTTGCTATTTGTGTTACGTAGAGTGAAGCTGATCGAGTTCTAATATATCTGACTTTATATATCACCGAATGTTTGAAGCGGTTACAAAAGGTGATTAAGAAAAAGAAAAAAAATATATATATATGATTTCAGTAATTTTTGATTTGTTTATTGATTTATTTTTCATTCAGTGTTCGAATAAGAATCAAGGATTACAAGAAATGTACAGCTTAGCGATATCGAAATTTGACATTCCTGGCGATAATGGATTTCCGCTGAACGCAGTGTATTCGAAACCATCATCGCCACAAGAAGCCGGTATTTTTTTTTAATTTTATTATTTAAAATTGATAGCTGAAAAATGAAAATGAAAATATATAAAATTGAATTCCAGACGTCATGCGTCAGTACTTTCAACAATTAAGACAGGAAATTGGAGCTCGTCTGTGCGATCGAGTATTTGATGTTGAAAACGGGAAACCCAGCAAAGTAAGAGAAAAAAAATTAAAAAAAATTTTTTATAATAAATTTTATTTATTAAATTTCCAGTGGTGGCTGTGTTTTTCTAAAAAGAAATTCATGGATAAAAGTTTGGCAGGACCTGGCCAATAACAACAACACTCCACGAAATAAAAATTTGTTTAAAACTTTTTCAAGTTTTTATACGCACTTTATCGTGTATTTGGAGAATGTACGTAATTGTATCAAAAATTTATATTAATAAATTCTTATATATCCCAAAAGCGTGTTGTTGGTTTATTTCGGCTCATCGTCACCTGGAATAAATGGGCAAGAACGACTCGTCACACTGTTGTCATTGATACTTTAATTCTGTAAACATGTAGCATACTTTGCGCTTTTAAAAAGGAAAAATAAAAATGAAGCTTTCGATATATTTTCAATTGAAGCCGAGTGTAATTAATTATCTTTAGCAAAATCAGTGACCCCTAAAAAGCCTACAAAAAGTCCAATGTTTATAACAAATATCACAGAATTAAAAAATTAAAAGCTACAAAACTGAAATCCATATAGTTCGAACAATCACAGATGAACTGACTTCAGTTCAACTCAAAAAAAGTTTAAAGAATAAAATATATAGGTTTTAAGTTTTACATTATTCGGATAAAAAGACTTAAAGAAAATAGTTCACTCTTCTTTAAACAAATATAATTTAGCATTAGCTGGTTTTTAACGCCATTTAAAGCATAACTTACACATCCAGAATAACAAATGTATTCTGTACAGTACTAATAATACAATTTGGTCCATTTGTTTTTAAATAGGCTATGTCATGGACATTTTTTTTTCTTCTCTTTCACTTATCGAAAAATCTCATCAGGAACAAATCTCAGGAATTACAAATCGCCATTACAATTTATTACATCGTTTTAGAAATTAATCAATTTAATAACGCTACTTTATCAGGGCGCGAAATGCACCGGAAGTTACTTATTTTCAAGTTCCGGTTTGCGAAATTTCCCATTTCGAGCCCCGTTACATTAGTTGTTATGGGTTATTGGTTTTCTCTCTTGAAAACTGTCGAAATAAATATTGGTATCAAAAAATCAAACATTTTACATAATATAATCGTCCATTGCACTCTCATTTCCCAGATGGAAAATAAGGTTTGTGTATTCATTGTCTTAGCATTTTTTTCCTTATATTCAACACCACACGATAAAAGTATAAAATCTCTAATTTTTAAAACGTTTTAAATCATTTGTCATGAAATGCGGAGATATATCAAAAGCTAACAAGTTTAAGTTAACTCGTGAAATACATTTCTGTTTTATTTTTCATAATTCCTGCTGTAACAATTCCTAATGGCACCATGTATGTAAACGTTATACCAATATAAGAATATTTTGCATAATGTAAGAGCACCAGAATAAAAACGTGGGTTTTATACTTTCGACTAGGCAAGCATTAGTATTTAATTTTATAAAATAAAAAAGGAAACTGGTCCTATAGGGTATTGAACGAGCATATACTGCGAGCTGGGTTGTTCCAACTGGTCGTGTTTGTTGATAGAACTTTACCCAGCACTCAGCACTCGCCCTCTATGCATGTTTGCATACATTTTTCAATTTAAGGCAAATGTAAAAAGATATGGAATCTAATTCAAAATTGAGCAGAATACACTAACCAAAATTTTCTCACGCACAAAATTTCAATTGTCAATTTCCGTGTTGAACACAATTTTATAAAAACTGCTTTAAAGCGAAATCGCAAAATTAAAAAGAAATTTTTTTTTTTTTAAATTTACCCAATTTAAAACAAAAAAAAGTTATATTTACACATAGAATTTGTTACATGATTAGAAACATTAATTTAGTAAAGGGAATACACCCATATTTAGTATCCGACACTCAACCATTTCCATTGTGGCAGTGTCTCGAAAACATTGGATATCTTAAATGAAAATGGTATCATTGTATGCATTTCTTCAAATTAAACTGATAGTACTGATATAAAATAAGAAGATCGAAGCATAAATACATAAAAGCTACTATAGAATTACAATACCTTCTTACAGTTTGGTACAAGTTGACAAAATCAGTTCGAAACCTTGCAATATTTAACGTATTGTAAGGGATCAACAAAACTTTCATCTCTGGCCAAAACAAAAGAAATAACTATTTTTTTTTTTTTACTAAAAATTTTCACTTGAAAATCAATCACAGTGTCCAAATAGTGTCTTTAATAAGGAATGTAAACTTATTTTGTCGTCTCATCTTTGAAAGATGACAAAAATTGTCATTAATTAATTAATTAATTAATTCAAAATTGCCAGCAGATCAATTTCTACAATTTGAAATAAAAATAGAATAAATTCATTCAATTCATCAACCCTAAAGAACTTATCACCAAGGCACAGTAATACTTTTATCTCCAATTCGTTATTAAGGTTCGATTTCAAGCATAAATTTTCAAAATTTCGTTCAAAATTCCTAGACATATAAGTATACATACACTTTTATACAATTCGAGGCTGAATGGGAAGGAAAGCCAATAGCAAATATACTTACAAACCGAACCTTAATGCCCATATCATATCCTCAACTTTCTTAAAGGCCATGTTTCAATCAAATAAAACACAATGATAGCCTATTAATATTGTTTTTCTATTCTTGGAGTGTTCAGATCGATTAATGACAAGTATGCTAAGCGTACTAGCATTATTCAAATTATTTAAACATTATTTTTCTTTTATAAATCTCTTTAAGGGAAATATTCAAATAAACTATGAATTTGCCACAATTGCATCTGTTTAAAAACAAACCTACAATATATTAGTTTTACCAAAACTGGTGGTATTGATGCTGTATGACGAGCCAATTAATGCGTAATATTATTTAAAACATTACATACATCGTGGCATATTCCCATAATTAAAAAATAAAGCCTTCAAATCAAGAAGAGTGACTGCTATCTTTTTAAAAATAAAATTTTTAAAAAAAAAAAAATCAAAATAATTAAAACTACGCTTTGACTTACATAAACACAAAGCCTAGATTCACACTCGCTGCAAAGATTCACAGCAATTTTTTTTTTCCTGGAAAAATCTCAACTTTTTTGGTCATATATGAACCACTACTGCGTATTTTTGTTTGTTGCCAAGATAAAATGTGCGCAGTTTCATATTTTGGGCACTTAACTACTCACCAAATTAAAAAAAAAATTAAAAAAAAGACCACTTAAATAACATTCTTTCATCCTCCATCACAAGGTCACGCAACTGCCCCGAAACGGAGCCTAAAAAGAAAGAAAAAACCCAAGAAAACAAAAAGCGAAACTGTCCTTCTCATTCACACAAACGACAGACATCATTATAAACACGAAACTTGATACAAATCGTTGCCAGAGTCTGTCGCCGTGAATTGATCATTTTTCCAGCGATTCACGACCAATCCATTTTTTAAAACGTCACTATTTTTCCTACCGACAAATTTCCCATCGTTCGTGCGACAATTGAAATTCACGGGATTAACCTCCTTACAATCCCCATCTGTCTCCTTCGCCGACACTTGCGGGTCCACACTATCGATGTCGATCGGCAAAGACACGCACGAACGCACTTGACTCGCCGGCAAACTAAAACTATCCTCACTCGCGCACATCATGCGATCGTCGTGCAACGAAAACCGCGAATTCTTCATCTTAAACGGCGTCTTCACCCTCTTTGTAATCTTCGCCCGCCCCAACACGTGATTAATATCACTCTTGACCACTTTTTTATCATCCGCTAGCAACGCGGCCTTTTCGTTCTGACTCCCATCGCCGACGTTCCTCGGTTTCCGAACCTGCCCGTTGCCCATCTCTTTGGACCAATGGCCCTTCAAAGGGAGCGTCGTGGGCCGCTTCAACTTAGGTTCCACCTTCGTGTTTAACAAGTCAGTTTCACTATGGCAATTGATGAGGCCGTTCGAGCCGGACAGCGACGACGACGCGCTGGATCGATGTTTGATGACGGGAGCTTGACCATTCTGCAGAGTGGTCGGAGTTAAATGAGCGACGCCGACCTCCGCCGTGTGCCGCGATCTATTGGGAACGAATCCGTTCTCGATGCTCTTGTACAGGCCGTTGGTCGGTCGGGTGATGGTTTGAGATGGGTCTTTGCTGTTTTGCTGGAGAAGACACACTTCGGTGGCGACCGGGTTGTTCTCGGGTCTGACGACTAAATTCGACTTGGACAGCGACTGCGCGCGTTGTTGCTCGCTCGCGTCGACGTCTTTCGCCTCGTCCGCCGCCGCACCGCTCTGTTTGCCCGTCCGCTTGCGTTCCAGAAACGACTTGATGCCCCAATCCTTGCTCTTTTTCGGGTTGCTTTTTTGATCGGACGAAGCGCAATTCTTTTTCCTGTCGAACCGACCTCCAAACGGGCCTTTCTTCGGCTTCTGGTCGTAGTGTTGGCCGTTGCCGGGCACATTGGGCTGTTTGGGACGTGTGGGCAGTGCCCCGTGCACCGCGTTCTGGACGTAGGGAATTGGGTTACACGTTCGCGTCGACTGATTAAGAACGTCGTTGGAGATCAGGGAGTTGCTCTCCACATTGTCCGTGGTTTGCAGCGCTTCGAATATGTTGTCCACGTCCACGTCTCTGCTGTTGCTGCTCACGTTGTTGTTGTTATTGTTGTTGTTGTTGTTGACGGTGGCCGAGTTTTTAAACTTGGATCCTTTTTCTAGCAATGTGTTGCCACTTATAGAAACCTCGTCCAGCGGTTCCATAATCATGTTTCTTTCCAGGCACGGATTGCGACCCTGATAAGGTTGCAAAGGCACCGACGTCGCTCTCGTGACCGCTTGTTGAGACTTGGCGTTTTTGTTTGCGGGGCATTCATTAACATTGGGTGATATTGAAACTAATGGCTCGCTCGGTGATGTCGTCACGATGGTCTCTACAGTTGCTTCGGATGTGCTGCTTTCAGCGTTGTGTTGATAACTCGGTCTTGTTTGGTTACGAGGCAAAGGATTTAATAAATCGACGAGTAACACAGAATTCGGTATGTTGGCAGCGTCTTGATTCGATGTTACGTTGGCACCGGGCATGAAAACTGCCGAGTTTCTCGTCGATGTCGGATTTACTGTTGGACTCACGCCCGTTATAACCATGTTCACTGGAAATTTACAATTTAAAATCGTAAAATATATAATTTAATTTAACTTAAAAATTTAGAATTACTTCTGTGACGTTCCCACAATATTGGCAGTTCTTGAAGCCGTTCATCAACACATAACGATGTAAGTCTCGCATCAGCATCTGGATCCCAGCAGTCTTCTATCGTTTCCTTCAATAATCTCACAGCCTGAAACGATTTTGTCACACAAAAACGCTCTTGAACACGTTATCGTATTTTACTCACCTGATTTGTGTCCTTCCATAAATCAGAAAAAAGCGGCCGAGCTTTATTTTTTGATATCAAAACCTGCATTTGTTCAAAAGACGGATGAAGACCGATCTCCGCCTCAAACGGCATTTTGTATTCGGGTACTTCCAATCCTATAATTACATCGTCTCAACATCAATTAATTCAATAACATTTTTTTTCATACCTTGATAAAGATCCTCGCATCTGGTCATTATTTCCCATAGCACCAATCCCAATGAATAAACATCAATCTGTTTTAATGAAGTTTCGCAATCGCGCAAGTTTACAGCTCCTTCCAAAACTTCCGGCGCCATGTACCGTAAAGTCCCAACCTACAAAAAAAAATCAAAATCCATTAATAATCACTTAATCAGCCATACTCAACCAAACAAACACTTACATCAGTCAAAGATGTTGTCTCCGCATACTGCTCTTCACCGTTATGACCGTAATACTTGGAACCGCTAAGTTTCATAGCAAATCCCATATCACAGATGAAGCAGGATAAATCTTCCCGAACCAACACGTTCCGGCTATTAAGATCTCGATGAGATATGCAAGGTTTAATTTTATCTAACAAAAAGAAAAGAAAACAACGATAACCTTCCTCGAATTGTTCAAATGAGAACAAGAAACAAACCTCCTTTGCGAATATCGTCGTGAAGATGCGCTAAACCTTTAGCAACACTTTGATTCATCTTGCACAGTGTCGTCCAATCGATTACATGATTCCTAAGATAATCTTGAAGACATCCGTACGGCGCGTACGTCATCACTATTAAATACTCGGGGCGGCCATCGGCGTTGACCCGCTCCTCGGAACCAAGAAATTTAGGCAGAGAAGAATGTTCGAAATAAGGTAATGTGTAAATATCTTTCTCGTTTAAGTAGTATTGGCGATGCTGCGAAGGAAATACTTTGGCAGCGACGTATTTATCGTTCAGTTTTGCTTTCCACACAAATCCGTATCGCCCCCGCCCGATGATTTCTTGCAACTTTAATGTCGTCAGATCGTAAGTAGGTGTGCTCGACGGCGGGAAGCTGCTCTCCATTACATGGAGCGAATCCGGACTTGGTTTGCGAAATCCGGACCACACGCGGTATCCAACAATAAATGTCAGAATAAACACGACCGAACATGTCACACTGATAATGACTGTTTCCGTCTTGTTGACCACAGGTTCCTTGTGCGAATGAGCTGCAGTTTGGAAGAAAAAAATATAATCAGGATGTGGATAAACAAATTGGGGAGAAAAGCATCGACGATCTAATGAAAACATTTGCTGCAGGAGTTGACAATAGCGAGCCTGTAATTTAGTTGGAAATTTAAAACTAAAGGAAGAAAATTGATTCAAAAAAAGAAGTTTTTTCTAACAAGCTCCTTTCAAGTAAATCCCTTCATATTGCATATAAAGTAATTTCAACTTGTGAGTATTGAAAATTTTTTTTATTTTTTTTTTTATTCAAACAAGAACTCATTAACTTGAGAGCTGAGTTTGGGAAAAAATGTGATTGGGTTTGAACTAAGAATGGGTTTATTTTTCCCCGAGTTAAGTTACTCGAGTGTCTTAGAATCCTGACTGATTGAACGCCCTTTCAATTACAATTTCCAGAAATGGAAGAAAAAATTCTTTTTTTGCTACGCAGTGCCAACTAATTAATTTTTACTATCAGTTATAAACAAAATAATTAAATGACAATTAAAATACGCTCGTCTTTCCAAAGGCCTTTCGACTGTTCCCAGCCATCTTCAGTGGTTTCTAACAAACCACTGATAATACCGTATTTTACCGATTTAGAGTCGCCATCGAATTGTAGCCGCCATCGAATGTCGCAAACGAAAAACCGAAATGGTAATTGCTGACAAAAATGGCAGTTTTGAATAAGAGCCGCGACTCTTAATCGATAAAATACGATAAATATAAAACACTAAAGTGATACGCATATGAAATAGAACTTTTAAATATCTACAAAATGAAATCCAAAATCGCAATATACCAGGCAGTAAAGTCTCGGGTGGTGTATCATCCGAAGTGGGCACGTAGTTGTCAGACACGTTAACATTACACGATACTCCGGAACAACAACAAAACTTAGTGTTGTTCATCGCTTTTGGAGGTTTCTTATTTGCCATGCATTCCGAAGATTCACAATCATATTTATCCGAACTTTCCCAACAGCCTAAAAAATAATTTAAAAAAAAATAAAATTAATTAATATTGTAAAAACTAATTTTATTCCAACTCTTTACCTTGAGCAAGCATTGAAACCAGAGATTTGTTCTGGGGATCCTCTTGCCACAAAGCATAACAGTAATAAGTGCTCCGAGGACATAAAACAGTTTTATTGTCCGACAAAACCTCGCCGTCTCCGCTTTCCTTCCCGTTTTCGTCCACGCTCATACTGGACATCTCTTTCACCGGTTCGCGATACATGTATGCACATGTCAGTTCCGAAGCCGAAGCAAAACCAAACACTGTAAATAAATTATAACAATTATTTATTAATGAATTAACCGAAGTAAAAGTACAAATTGTAACGGTTCGAACATCGAAGGACGTTGGGGAGCTTTATTGACATTAAACTTCCTGCGTAACTCGACGTTACATTTAAATGTTACATACATAAGAGGTCGTGGAGCAAATTTATTATTTTTTCTTTAAATTTAGTTTCCAGATTAGAGATAAGTAGCATGTGCATGCAACAAGAAGCTCATTATCCCGAGCTGCGATCTGGAGTGGGAGGAAAGCAATGGCGGATCTATAACCAGCATCAGGATGCAGTCATGTAGGAGACAAATGTTATTTTTTTTTTTAAACTTATTTACCACAACAACTAATTATAAGAAAGGTTTAATCATATCTGTGGGTGCACAAAGGAAGGATTGTGACATCAGCCATCACGGCGCTATGTTTTAACATTATAAAAAAATTCTTTCTAAAATGTAAATATGACAACCTTGGGAAGACACTCGAGCTATTTTTTAAGAAAGCAGTTAAAATTTGCTTTTAGTCGTTTCTATATTTAGTTGCTGTTCATTATCTATGTTTTTTCAGAGGAAAAAATAAATAAAAATAAACAAAAAACCCTTTTTTATAAATAATTATTTTTAAATATTTTTTTTTTATAAAAATCTTCTTGGAAATTGGATGTAAAAAAATGAAATGGGGATTAGAAGGGGACGAAAAGCTGGCACATGATACCTTATCGAAGGCTACAAGTGCTGCGAAGTACAGGTCTGCTTGCAGAGAAATCTTTTCTCGCGCTATCAACACGAGGATGTGACAGCGGCAAGAAGGAAATGAATCACAACCCTTGCGATTGATTAAAATGCCTGTGTTTAATAATTCACGCTTCCTTAAGGATACAATTTGTGCATACCGGTATATAGTTTTGTTTTGATGGGAATTTAAATAAGTGAGCAGTTGACGTTTTCTTGACAAAAAAGGTTAAAAACCTTTGCTGGTTTTTCATTTTTTTTTTTGCGGCTTCGTATAACGACAGACTTTATCAGTCATCAATGAGTAAAAGTGGTCTGTTATCTGGTTCGTCGTTCCCAAGTAATGAATGCTTTGCATAGAAAATGTTATCCATTTTCAAGACAGATGGAAATCTATTTTCAATACAACACTTGAGTTTTTTAACGAAAGAAAAAAATATTAAATAGTTAATGGCGTCTAGAAAGAAATGAAAGGAAAAGAAAATAATAATAATAATCGCAAGAATTCGGAGACTTAAATCTGTAAACACTTGCCAATTTAAATCGAGTGCGTTTTGCTATTTTAAGATTTATTTCAAATTTAGTCTTGTCCGAGTCTAAATCATTCAGCACGAAGCAGCCTCTAGTTACCGCCATTTAATTTTGATTTTTTTAAAAAAAAAACTCACATTTTTACATAAACAGGTGGTTTTATTAAATTAAAAATTTAAAACAAATTAAAACAAAATAAACTGGAACTAAATTGCATCGAATCAGCAATTTCCTCATGCCACTAAAATAAAATTGGTTTAAATAACCAACCCATTAAGAAAAGCGCCATTGCTATTCAATCCTGGCGAATCTCACTCGCTGTCAACCCCTCTTAACAGGACCCAGACACTTGTCCATCAATAAGCAAAAGGGGTTCCTTTGTGGAATAGGGTATTGTACGCAATGAACGGGTGCATAATCGTCTGGAGCCAGACCCAGCTGGCTGCTGCCATTTATTTAACTCGTCTCGACGAGTGTTTCAATTTTCCGCCGCATCGAGACAATTCTCGACCGAACGAGTGCACTAACACCGTCAATACATAATTCCATAATTCCATAATTCGAAAATATTAGCGAATATGTTTTAATCGCATTAAATCACATATAATTTGCCCCTTGTTTTCATCAACACCATATCAAACAACGCATTGACCGATTTGTTTACTCTTTCGGAAATAATAGCGGCCATTTTTATTCCGCCACATGAACTCTTGTCCGACTAGATTTCCATTCTATTTCTATTTTATCCGTATTTTCGAGTGACTCAAAGGTTTTCCAGACGAAAAAAGAGTTTCTCCCTTTGATCTCCTTCTTTTAATCAGATATTAACGAAATAAAATGGACTTGCACCTTTTTTTATTCCATGCAAAGTCCGTTTCCAAGCGAAATTGCCGAAACGAGCAAATGGGTTTAATTTAATACCAGTTTGTAATAATATTCCATACAAATATGGTTTTATTACTTGGCAAACATTTTATTATAGCGCACATGACCACGAAAAACAAATGCATCTGGGAACAAACCGAACAAAACATTAAATCACAAAAGGCCATAAATTCACAATTTTGATTGACAGCCCTTTTTTTTCGGCGTATATAAAATTAAAGGATGCAGAATTTAATATTTATGCCGCAATTTGCTAAGGAATATATATATACAGCACTAAATGGGCTATTTAGCTGAGGATAGACTCCCTAATGTAATCTAGACAAACAATAATTTTATGCTTGAATAAAACATTGTTCAACCTTTATTTTACCTTGACCTAAAAGCCAGACTTTAAAACAGATGAATGTACTCAGTATTTTCTTAAATACACCTTAAATACACCTCAAACAATACGCAAATTATACATATATATAATTATAAATTAAATGAATAAACCGGAAATAATATTTTACAGCGCATTTGATGCACCAAAACTGGTTATACTTCGTGAAGAATATAAATATAAACTGTTTCGCCTGCATTGCATTTTCTATTCACAATTCACAATTCTCATAGAAAATGAAATTATTCACTCGTGATTTTTAATTTCATCCTCCATTGTCTCACCAAATGGAAAATTAATTCATTTTTGCATTAAAAAAAAATTTACGTTTGCACGGAATATATTTCTAGAGATTCTTAATTTTTATAATTAATATTTTTTTTTCATTTATAATTATATACAAATCAGCTAAAAGAAAATGGGATTAATCTAATTTTAAGCTTCTAGAATCGGTTCAATCTATTTCCAGGTCGATGCTGGAATTATTTCATCAATTTTGTGCCATCATTCCCTTTAAAAACCCACGTTAAATGCTCTCTAATCGCACACCCTTTAAATTACAGTAAAGGTGAACAGTACAAATATTGATCAGGTATTTCCCGAAACGCGAATGACGAAAGTCTGAATACATATATTTCTTGAAGCAAAAAAAAATGGAAAAAAATCTCTTACCTATCGTGAAAAACACGGCCACCACTGTCGTATAATTTTTCCTCATTTTTCCAAGCGGTAAAATCTTCATTTCAGTCCTCATCCATGATGGTTAAAACGTGTAAAAGGCTCAAACTAGGCAGACATGAACCAGACAGCCCCGAAGGAAAACTCACTGCGAAATATGGCGACCAAAGCGAAGCAATTATCGGTTAAACCACACGCCAAAGTGTCGTCGTACGATTGGATTGACGCGAACGAGTCCTCATCGTTGCAAACTTTCGGCTAAGATCGGCGATGACACGCCATTTTCTCACTTTCCTCCGTGGTTAAGCAGGACCGGGCGGGTTCGATCAGGCGCCGTGTCGTCGTTGCTGCTCGTTTCGGGGGCGGTCCGCAGACTCGGCCGAGTTCACTTTGCGCACGGGCGAGGACGGAAAATATTTTCAAAAATAAATTTCTTTGCAGTATTTTCGAATGTAGAAGCGATAAAAATAGAGATATTTTTTGCACAAAATTACAAAATACAAATTCACACTTTTGGTGCGTCTAATCTAGCCGTGTATTGAACCAACTGAGTTTGTACAAGTGTGAGACAGTTTTGTTTAGAGTCGTCTGGATTTACGATTACGGCGCATGAACGGGGTTGGCGCGACTGTCACGTGACTGTCTAGGTATTGAAAGGTTGAGCTTGAACCTTGGGAAACCAAACCGTGGAAAGGGTTTGTCTCCTCCCCTTCTTATATTTTTTCTTACACATTTCTTTCCCTCGTCTTTTTTTCTATGAAACTCTTAGTCCCCTCACCCTTTTAGTGCCCCCTTTTTCCTCCCCGTCCCTTGCACTTTTTATATGCAGTTTTGAATTTCAAAAGACCCCTTTACTATTTCAATAAGAGTTTTTTTTCTATATGTTTTTATAATTTTTTTTTCCCATCTTAATCCATTTTAGATTAGAAAATGTAAGCTTGCAATTCAAAACGGCAGGCGGAAAATAAATAATAAAAAAAAAGATTTTTTTTTATTGATTTTCTTGCTAGTATTGGGATGAATATCATACTCGTTTGTATTAAATTTCCAAAACATGCAACCCGCGGACGTAGATTGAAGAAAAGCTCAAGTTATTAACTTTTGTGTAGAAAAAGTGTGGCAGAAATTGATTTTTGGGAAATGTGTTTGAAGAATTTGGAAGCAGCAAAAAAATATATATATTTAATTTCCGATATTTATTATTTTGGATTGGGAAAAAAGGTTATCAAAGCGAAATAAGGTGTTAATTCGGATTAGATTTTAAACTGGAATTTTTAATCATTTAATTTTAACCGCATCGTCGCTCTGTTGTGTTTTATCGCCAGTCGATTGAACTTTGTTGTTGCCTGTACGAGCTGCCCTCTAAAGACGAGAATTGGAAGTTCAGTTTTTTAATTTGTGATGTCAACGTTGGTTGCGCTGTGAACGTTATTATGCAGTTTCGATAGAATACTAAGTGGAAAGTTGGAGTTGCTTGTCACATAAATTCTTCTTTTTAATCTCTTCTGTTGTAATTTATAAATAAATAAGAAAAATGACAAAAATTTATTTTGAGAAAAATAAAAAAAAAAATAAAAAAAAATAAAAAATTTCTTTACCTTATTTCGTTCAGGATGATGGATGTGCATAAATTAGTTTCAACTTTCAGATTAAAACATTCCTAAGCCTCAGAATCAAAGGAATAACAACAAAAATACGTCAAATTAAATTACTCACGAACTCACATTGACATTGCACATGCTTACAAACGAGAAACGATCAAATTGTGATTTTTTTTCGTAAGTTTCTTATTCATTTATTTGTTTATTTACTTTACTGAAGTAAAATTATTGAACCGGGACGTTCCAACGTTTCATAAAGTTCAGGCTCGATAATTTCGTTGCAGCTGAAAACTATCCTTAATGTATTTTTGATTGGCACTATTAGCAGAGCTTCATTCGATCTGTGCTTAATCAACTAAGCTTTCACGACTTTATAGCCACCACGTTCAAAGTAGATTATACCCCCTGTTTAAAGCAAACTGTGTGAAACCATATATGCATATTTACATAATCATATCAATTGGCTCCTATTCCCTATTTCAAGTGGATGAAATGAAATTACCTTCATTAAACCAACTGCAAATGATCCATCTCAAAATACTATACAAAGTGATTTCCTATAATTTTGTTGGACATAATAAGCAGTGTATAACCTTTCCTGAAAATGCGGACATGCATTCTGCTTTTGCCGTTTGAAACCGAGGCTGGGAAGTCGAATACAATCAATCAATCAGTGAAACAAATCATTGTCAAAAATCCTAAAATATCATCACAGGGTTCAGCAGCTGCTGAAAAGATGAAGAATATTTACCAATGATGGTATATGTATAGTTTACTACTTACAGTCAATCGTTTTTGCTTCGCTTTTATTGCAAATGAACTGAACAGTTTTCCTCTAAGTCGTTTTCCAGAGAGGATTATTGAATGCCTGTTTTGTCATTTATCTCTATAACAATGAGAAGGGAAGACACAAACACACGTTCTTAATTCTTTTGCCAATAAATAAACGGTTCTCAGAGGATTTATGTCTTCATTTATAATTAAACGCAGGATATTGGATTGATCAGACAATAAATATATAACGAAAAACAATTAGGTATTACGTGGAGTTCTAAGTTGGAGAATGGGTTTATTTGACTTGGCTGCATCGCGTAATGGCCAGACTGTACGAACTCATGCGTGCTTTAATGACCCATATATAACATGCAGTAAACACACAAACAAAAGTGTGTAGTGTGAAAAAATCTGGTTCGAAAATAATCTATACACAATTTACAGTGACTGATGATCTTAAATTGTTTTCTTTGATTTATGAAAGCTACGAAGTGCTGGCTGGCGATATACTTTGTCTGTAAATCAACAAATGTCAGTATAATAAGAGGACGAGACAACAAATTATCGTATGTCTTAGGGTTAGATGTAGTTGTGCAAACAAAAATTGTTTTTTCTTTTAAAAATTTCAATAGAACTTTAAATTTCATTTAAGGAACACCAGTCAAGAACGATCTGCTGGTATTATTTTTTTAGTCAATATCCACTTCCATTCGATGTCCACTTTTTTCGGACGTACGAGGTCAAGTGTGTGCTAGATTTGGTTACAGCAGCAGGAAACTGACATTTAATATTTTTGGCCCAATATTGATTAAATTATAGTGTCACTAGTAATCCTGATGACTGCCTTCCGAGTTCTACTTCAAGTCAAACAACTCAGTAAATGTTTAATAAAATGTCTGGAACACTAAATTTACTCAAAAAACCCACAAGGTTATTGACAGCGCAATTTATACCCATCCTATCTTCAATATTGCCATATTCAATGGAAGGAAGTACGTAAACATTCTCGTCAAATTTACTTGACGCAAAGCCTCGCCAATAATGTTTACTCGAGCATAAAAAATGGCCATTTTATCTTAGCCTAATTGCTAATGATAAAACTGAAATAAAACGCAATTGTGATGTTTGTGAGGAACAAACTTGAGTTTAATATAAGAAAACATCCCACAGCACTGCAAACAACTATCATAAAGATATAAAAAAAGTGCCTTATGTATTTAAGCCCATGTCTTTTAGCAATCATTTTATTACTCGTAGCAGAGCTACTGTAAGAATAATGTTTTCATAACTAACATATTCCTTAAAGTTTCTGCCATTTTCAATACAGATAATGGATGAAAAATGTCAAAATGACGTGTGTCGAACACGCTCCAAACAATACAAGGCGCCGCTATAGTGACAGCATTGAGATTGGTGAAAATGGGGTTAACCGCCATGCAATGCAGCGGCGTAGGGAAACTTTTTCTTTTAAATTATTTTCTTTTGTAACAGCCTAGCTAAATAAGCAAGCGCACTTTCAGTTATACCTTGCTGTAAATATACATAAACTTCAATGGTTTCTTTTCTCTCAATAAATTACATTGGCTTTTATTTTTTTTTCGCCCCACTTCAAATTTAGTGGTGCCAACATGTGACTGGTATTAGAAAATGGCTTGAGTTAACGTCTGTTTAGGCTCCGATGTATATGTGCGCCCACAAATTAAGTTCATTAAACCAAAGTGTACGTGATTCGCTGGCGAAAACGTTTAAGAAATGTCTGGGGGTATTTAATTAAAACAGTTTTAAATACTCTCTGTATATTTTATTTATTTTCGGGAGAAAAAGTCTTTTAAGTGAATTCACCGTAGCCCTAATGCAATTTCACTGACTAAGTTGGAATGTCATTTGTGCTTAGACCCCTGAGTCCCTTTATCGATTTCACTCTGTTCTGATTTTCTGCCTGAAAGGTTGAGGGTGCACAGTTCGGCTCCCACTGGACTTCACGCATGCGCGCAAATGATTCGTGAGATTGATGGAAGTCAGTTTAAAGTGTTTTGGCTTTAACTTTTTGGTCGGTAATTTGCTTTTTTTTATTTTGTTTTTAAAAAAAAATAAAAATAAAACTTAACCACGAAAGAATAAATGTGAAATTTCATAATTGGCAAGCATTAAGCAACTATAAAAACAAATAAAAGTCATAAATTTTTTTTCTCCTCCTCTGTCAGTTGATCATCATTTAACTTAATTACACACTTGGCGGGTCTTTTCATATAATCATTCATTGAGTGAAAGAAGAAGTTGATGACTTTAATCAAAGACTATAAAATTAATTGGGTTTTCATTATTAATATTGCCTAAATAAATTATGCATAATCTTAACTATATTAAAAAACATTACTACGAATTGTTATTTACTGCAAAATACAAAGGGCAAATCGATTTGAATTTGTCATTATACGTTTTCATGTAAAAAGAAAAAGGATACACAATAAATGACAGTGGATTAACGTACCTGACAACGTGTTACTGATTTATGAGCTCTGGGTGAAGAGCAGAACGCAATAGAAATAACCCTACCCAAACAACAAAGCGTTAGATTTTATATTTTTTTCTCGCCGATGATGCCGCGGAAATGAACCATTTGTTTGCTGCAGCCTTATCTTCGTGGTCAGCTTCGTGACCAAAAGAACTCAACACTACCGTGGACAGCTGCCACCAAATAAACATGTCACATATTGATTAGTGGCTTCCTTTAAAACAAGCTTTTAATTTAACATTACGTGATGACTGCTTCCATTCTACACGCACTTGTTTTTTTTTCCTTAGGCTTATTTTTTTTAAAAATTTAAATTTGCACTTTTTAAATTGGTATTTCTATTTGATAAAGCATTAAGAGTTGCACTGTTTTACAGTGAAGTTCAACGGTTTGAAGCAAAGAAAACTAATCCCCTTTTCTTGCACGAACTAATTGCTGTTGTCGTTCAAGTTCAATGCTCCAGTGGTTTAATTATGTTTATTTTGCGCCTCTTGTACATTTTATATATTTCACAAACACTTTAAGTATAATTTTTGCTTAGCATTATTGTTGAATAACGACACTTGTGCGCACAATAATTATAACGTGCAATTTAAAAATTTAGTTACAAGGTGAAATATACACAAACCTTTGACATAAAGTTTATATATAATGAAACAATTTTCAACGTTAAGTACACGACAAGGTCAACAAATTTGTGTTTGCAGTGGACGAAAGAGAGCGCAATGGCACGATCGTCCTTAAACAACAGTTTGGACTCATGATTTAATTGATAGTGTTTATTTTATTCATTCGTGAGGTCTTAATGGACTTGGTTGGATAAGTACCGCATGTGCTTATATATAAACCCATTCCGAAACATTTCTATCGATTAAAAATTAAAATGATTTTTAATATTGAGGAAAAAATGTAGCGAGGAATCAAAGCAATCTGATTTCCATTTTAACTGAAAAATAATTTTTTTTTCTTTTTTTTTCAAAATTTTTATTGATGAAAAACGTGTGAGAATCACTGAAGTGGGCCTAGAAAAATTGTCGCATTCCAGCAATACGGAAAATAGCAGTACTCCGCTCACGTACAGCGTGCACAGAATCGTGAAACACAGCGTTTAGATATAAATACATATATATAAATTTTACAAACTATTTTCAGTTTAGGAATGTAATTCCAATATTATTGAATTTATAAATCGATTGGCGCCTTTTGAATTTCGAACACAAATATCAATTTTCCCGCACGACTTATTGAAATGCAGTGAAGCACCCAATTGGTCATAGGATTACCACTACACCAAAGATCACAAATTGCAATGTATACACACTGCAATACAATAGGATCTTTGATAGTACATGAAGTGGTTCCTTGAGCAGCGTGAATTGGTCCATTCATGACTATTAGCCAAATAAAGTAGTAATTTCTAATTCATTGCAAGTGTTGAACAAGCTAATGATTTCTTCTACACATATTCTGGCCACATTTAAATCAATTTGGTCCTGCTTTGTATTTTAGTTTATACATTATTGATCGGATAGATAGGATTTAGTATAAAATAATTTGCTTTTAATTGGGGCATTAAGCCAGGTTGAACAGCTAAGAACAAACATAAACGACCATATCGACATAATTTTTGTTTACCATTACCATTTTGAGATATTTACTACACTCTCGTGTCTTGTTAAACATAGGATATAAATTGCGGGTGATGTAATATGGTTATTATCAAATAGCCAAATGATATTTTCGATATAAAATGTGATGCTTTTCGAAAACAGTCTGGAGTGTTTTTATTTTTAATTCGTGTTATTTTCGTATAAATTTTTAAAATAAATGTAAGCTGATTTGTTCGCGTTATTGTGTGTTTTATTTATATGTATAATATATGTATTACAAATTTTACAACTGCTAAACTAATCAATAAAACGCACTGTCTACTTTTGTCACCAGGTGCCAGGTTGTTAAAAATAACCTCCCACTGTAGAAGTTGGCTTCATTCCTCATTCCAATCTCCAATGGTTCGCGTAGAGTGAGGCCACTCTCATTTAATACATGGAAGTAAGTTCACTGAACCAATTCAAGCGATGAAAACTTAGCTGGACAAAATAATTACGCTTCAGATAATGTGGCCAAAAGGAAATAACATTTTCGGATGCACGCTGCTTCTATGCTTAACACTTCTACAACAAGGTAATGCCAAAAAAAATTATTGTACTATTTGCGCTTTTTTTAAAAAAAAAAAAAAAAAAGAAAAAAACCTTTGCTTTTTTTTTTATTTAAAAGTGTAAATTTAAAGTAAACAAAACCATTTTAGAAATTCAAAGAGAGAAAAAAAAGTAATTATCTGATCTGAATTTAAGTTGTTTGTACTTCTTTATGTGCATCGTAAAGAAAAAATAATTTTATTTTTTATTTTTTACTTTTCGATTACGGTAATACAAAAGCAAAAAAATTAAAATTAAAAAAAATGAAACTTTCATTTTGAATTGTTTTGTTTTTGCCTTCTAGTACTATGATAATTAAAAGTCTTTTATTTTTAACAAGTAATGAAATTGAAATGGCCTTAAAACTAATTATCACACATGTGTAATATCAAAATTGCGTAGCGTGTCATAAAAACATTGGATTATTTCTTGCTCAGCAATAAGGTGGTTTCATACTTATAGTGGGTGGAACCGAAATGAATATCCAATTACTGGGAAAACGTGACAAGAGTCCCCTTGTGGTTTATTCGACCATCCACCCACTTCCTAAGTCTCTAATGTATCAAAAATAACTTATGTAACTTAACATTGTGTGCGAACTAGAAAAGTGGTGTTATATGTGTTTTTGAATGGGGGTTATAAATTCGTTGATACAATCTTTACGGATAATTCTTTTAAAGCAAAGGTGAACGTGTATTTACAGAAAAAAAATCTAATTTCGTTTGAAAAAGTGTGATTTGCAATTTGATTGCATCAATAATTTATTGGAAACAAATGCGATATCAAATTTAAAATTGGAATTTGGATTTAATCGAAGTTAAGACTTCTGGAAGTACTTTTAAGGTTTATTGATCAACAAGCGTCAATCATGCAAAGATGTCTGTCACCTAAAAAAAAATGTGCTGCAGCAAAGCCGAAAATTGTTAGTGATTGGTCTACGATCAATATAGCAACTCGGAGACTTAAACTATTCTCTTTTTTTTTGTTGTTTAATACGATATTATTTTAAAATGCATGTGAAGAGATTTATCTTATTTTAAGCTTGTTTTATGCATACGATTTCCTTTGTAAATTTATACGTGAATTCTTAATTAAATTCGACATTAATATAGAATTATTTACTCATTAAAGTTCCTCCCAGGAAAATTGACAATTGATCAGTTTGAAAAAATCATCAGGTTTCCTAAGTTACGCTACTAAAAAGTTTCATGACAACAGCATATTGCTTTTGAAAAAAATAGCAATTTTCATTAATTAAATTTTTTTTTTTTTTTGGTGAGTAAGACTACAAAAAACAAAATATAAAAAGTGATGTTAGCTGTATATATATAAAAAAAAAGGCGGAGAGAACTTGAAACTTTTTACATGGAATCAATAAACTGCGAAATAAATCAGGATCAATCTTGTTCGTATTAAACGCATTCTTTTTATTTACTTGACAAGACCCAAAAGTTTAAATTAAATCCTATAAGCAATGGCATTCATTCACGCAGCAATAAGCCAGAAATAGACAACAATTTTGTCTTTTCATTTGCTTGAATAGAAATGATTTCTATGATGCAAACAAATGAAAATTTTGCCTCTAGGACGTTGAAATATGTAGAGATAAGGGAAAACCAGTCAACTTATTTTTTTTCATTAAACAACTGCACTTTTTATTATTTTATTTTTATTTATTTAACTACCACGTTTGTGCGCAACTCTATTTTCGATAAAAGCACATGTGTTTAATCAAAGTAGCTAAAAATTTCATCAAAAAACAAACACCGAGTCTAACATGTGCCGAATCTCTCAGTTTAAATTATTTAGATTGATTTAGATTGGCGTAATTTAGCATTTTCCGATGCCTGACGGCTGCCACCATATTCATTTTGCAAATATCAAAGTGTTTCTTTCAGAAGGTTACTGCCAGATTTCGGTTGAGACCAGTTCTATTTTTCTCTTTGTTTACACATCAATCAATATGTGAGTTGGTTAACTATATCTAATAGTGTTGTGTAAGATGTCTCTTTTCCCATCACTGAAGTGCTGAAGCGAAGGATGTGAGCAGACAAATCTTCTTTTCACGTGACACTGACCTAAGCTTAGATCTCCAAGACCTGTGTGAGAGAATAAATGTGTCCAATCCTGTGACAGTCAGAAAAGCTTGTAAATCAATCATTTCTTTACAGATAGATTGAATTTGACGATGAGGGAAGGTTAGTGCTACTCTGGTGTTGCTATTGATAAATAAAGTAGCTGTTTTTTTGTGTAACAATTTTTTACTTACTTCAACAAATCAAGATCATTTTATTTGGTTTTGGTTCCATTTTTTTTCTTTTTGCATTTATTTATGTATTTATATTTATTTGTTGCGGATCGCGTGCTACTATTTAACTATTTTCTCATGAATATTGCATGAGAATAAATTGAATCCTGACATCCAACATTTTAAATCATCATGCAAAATTATTGTTTTTGCTATTCTAGTTTCATTAATTTTTGTTGTCGATATTTAACAGCATTTAACCTTAACTTTTTCATTTTTGTTTTTTACTTACCGGTAGATAAAAAGAACTCCGTAATATTTTTTAGTTATTAACTTAAATCCTCGTGTTTTGTGCCATAAATAATCTTAACAAGACTATGATCTTCCTGCTTACACGCAGTTTTACTTTACACATAGCAGCAAATAAGCCGTAGCTTCAAATAACTTTAGTTGGACACATTTGCCGTAAAGAGAGATTAGTAGTCATTGATTTCGCACAGCTTAGGACTTATGTGTAAATGAGACAAGGATTATGAGTAATATCATATTAAAGGGGTTATTACGGTAAAAGGATCCCTTTAATAACCTAAATTGTGTGCCAGTTATTAATACAATATTTGAATATACCCACACAAAAGTAAACTCATGCAAATCAATTTTGATGGATTTATTGATCAACAATGCTGACCAGAATGAAATTATTGACCATTCAACGTACAATTGAAATAACAAAACCTTATTGTTTATATAATTATACACAGCGCGTGGAAAACATTTTTAAACACAAAATAACAACGGAATAAGAATAATAGATTTTTCTTTTTCACATGTGTGAATCAAATGCGAACTTTTTCCCCTTTAGAAAATTTTTTTCAACGTTCAGCTAATTATAAGATAGTATAAATGATTTGGGTTCAAAGAAAGATAAGAAAATGAGATTTTACTCTGGATAAAAGCGCCGGTGATGATTCTCAGTGAGATTAAAGCATGGCAAAGATTAGAGGGGTTCAGCTAAAAATGATTACGATACCGGTATTAGTTTAAGACTCGTCGACCTCGTCACGACTCGTGAGACCCCCTCATTCATTTACTTATCATTTTAATTTTGTTTGACTTGGTAATATTGAACGTTACGGATATAACAAATGTTATCCTAGTGCTCATTAGACGCTCTTTCTGCGTAGAATGTATAAATTAAGTCATCAGAGACCAATTTCGCTGTATGAATACTGATAGGAAATTGAATCGTTAGACGCCAAAATGATACGGAAAATATTTAGGCTGGCGATGATTAATCACTTTAAAGATAATTTAATTTATTACACGGTAAATTGATGAAATGTGTAGGAAATTTTTCAGGAAACAAAATTTGTTTATTCCTCTAAGCTTTAAAACATTGGAAAAAATGTAAAAAAATAAAAAATATAAATATTTTTTACAAGTTTTTTTTTCTTTTTCCTCCTTTCGTCTTTCAATTCAATTAGCCTACAGTGCTTCAAGTGTTTATATGCACCATTTAATCAACAACTCATTTGGAAATTCGTGTATTTGGTTGAAGAGAAACTTGCACATGTTAGAATTGAATCGTTTTGCCATTTTTAAAATAGTAGGGAAAAAAAGTAAAAATCAATTCTGGTTTCTCTAAAAGAAAGATTTACGAAATGTATGGTAAAATAATGCCTACATAAATTGTATCTTTTACAGGTGTACGTAGTTTAAATCTTCTGTCCGTCGACATTCCATCACACGTACATATTGGACACTCGGTCATTCTGAAATGTCTATTCGAATTAGGCAATGACGAATTGTACTCAGTCAAATGGTACAGAGGGAAAGACGAATTTTATAGATATGTTCCTAAGGACAAACCACCTGGTCAAGTTTTCAGTCTGGAAGGGTTCAAAGTAAATGTAAGCAAATCTGTTAGAATATTTTTGACATGATGTTGGTTAAGTTACATATTTTTTTTTAAAACAAACAAAAAAAAGCAGCAAAAACATTTGCATTGATTTTTGTTTTTTATTTTTTATTTTTCTAAAAAAAAAAAGCAAACAGCCTCGAACAGTCATCAGGTGGTATTGGCAAACGTTGGCATAGCTGCCTCTGGTGAATTCAGATGTGAAGTTTCAGCAGAAGCTCCTTCTTTTCATACTGACTCTATTTCTAAAAAAATGATTGTTATAGGTAAGGAATAGTATGATAATCTGATTAAAAAGAGGAAAGTTGTGCTCTTAATAAGCCTTTTTTTGGTGCTGAATAGATCCCCCGCATCAAGGACCAAAAATCTCTGGAGGACAAAGTCAATATAACATTGGAGAACCGATTCGAGTTAACTGTTCAACGATTCAATCAAGCCCAGCTGCTACATTAGAATGGTTCATCAATGGTAAAAAGGTTATATTCTTTAGTATATGAAAATTATTTAAATTAAAAAGAAATATTTGTTTTTTGACGGAGTTTGGTTTAATTAAAATGAAATGTTTTTAAGTTTGTACAGCTAAATTTAAACTGCTTTTTCCTGGGGACAATTTTTGTTCCTATTTATCTTTACGAATCAAATAAACTTCCTGAGATGATTTATGGTCATAAAAAAGTCATTATTTTAGTTTGGATATGTGTATTAATTTAAACATTAATTAAACTGCTGTGTGTATGTGTACATATGTCAGATAATAAAAATATTCTTGGATTTTTTTTTTTATTTCTAGGCTCCAGATACTGCACTAAGATTTTATCCGATAATAAGCCATCAAGATGGATTGAATTCAAAAGTCCTCGGTCTAGAATTTTATGTATACGATCAACATTTCCAAGATGACGGCTTGAGACTCCAATGTGTAGCTAGTTTTCATCCTTTTTATAGTGTGAGCAGTGAACAATCTATAACCAAGAGACATCACTCACTTTCTGTACTGGATATCAAAGAGGAGGATTTCAAACGAGGTAATAATTTCCATTCTTTTTCAAAGCAATGCATTAAAATACAACCTTTTCTTCTTCTTCCCCCTTATTCGCAGTTGGAAATAAAAACCAAAATTCAAAATTGTCTTCAAGTTCTATTGTATTGATGAGTATAATTTATCTATTTACATTGCTGGTCAGATGAATCAAAAAGATATAAAAAGATAATAATGATCATTTAAAACAAATAAACTAATGTTGCAACCAATGGGAACCAACATTCGAAGCATATCTTTACTTGTATATAAAAACCAGAATCACAAACCATATTACAGTAGATACAATTTTAGATATTCGTTTAAAAAAAAATAAAAAATAAAAAATAAAAAAATAATTTGATGTTTTTGACATAATAATTTGATAGAAAGGCAATTTTGTTGGAGCCTTATTAGTTCTCTTTACTATATATGCATTACAAATCAAACATATCTGTTGGATTCTGGTGTCGCAGTAAATTCTAAAGTAAACTAATTTAACATTTACAATATAAATGTTGACATCTCATAAAATAAAAAAGGATTTTTATAGATGACAGTTTTCTACTATTTTTTTATATATATTATTTCGTGTCATGGCAACTGTTAGTGATGCACTTAAACATTTATACCAAGGGTACTCTTGTTTATAAGTGTAGGACATCAAACTGACTGCAATGCCAGACAAGCTAGAAGATTGCCGAAAGCGTAGATAGATATCTGGCAAAACTGTGCTCTATCTACGTTCAATTTTTGCGCACTTTCTCTTCGCTGATGGCGCAGGAAAAAAGTAGACGCTAAGCAAAAGAAACGGAAATCTAATTATTTTAAAACTTGTTAAGATTTAATTGAGTTATTCATATACATTTTAATTAGTACAGCTAGCTTAAAAGGGGGGCGAATGAAAAGTTGCTAATAGCAGGAAGAAAGAAAAACTGTAATGTGGTTTCTAAGTATCCCCCGAAGGACACTGAATCCCTGCAAAGACAGAGGACAAAAACAGGAAGTCAATAAATTAACATCTTAGCCGCAGAAATGTAAAGTAACATCTTTTTAGACGTTTATACTTTTTGTCGGATGAAATTTTAGGTTATTGGTAGTAAAGCTTTGTTGTCACACGTTTCGATCCAATAAATTTTATGTGCTCATAAAAACGAGTAATTTATTTTCTTTTTTTTTCTCTCGCCATATTGAATTAGATAAATTTGTTTTGCAATATGAGAAGAACGTGAGGTGGAAATTTTAGAAAGTTTAGAAATCGATAGTTCGGAATGAAACAGTGGGGATTATCTTGCGTTATTTATTTTTATCATCCATTGAAGTGGTCAAGTTGAAGTACAACATTCATTATACCCTTTTTCCTGAGGGAAGCTGTACTGACGTTGTGGTAATTACAGACAGAGTGTTCTGCAGACATTGCTTTTCTTTTGTGTTCATTTTTTTTTACTCTTTTCACAAAGTCGGTCTATTGTATTGGGAACAATGAAACCAACGTTTAATATTCTGTTAACATTCTTGGAAACTCGATCCCTATCTAAATTAAAACATGAGTGAACTAGAGGAAAATGACAAACTTTGACGAAAAGGAATTGTTCATCGTTAAACTTTCTTTTTATTTCGGTTTTCATTTTTTTTTTTCTTCTTCTTCTCAATGAAATCAATGAATAAGAAATTTCCAATTTTTTCTTTTCCCCTTCCTTTAAAACACCGAGTGGAGCCAATCAATTGACAAAAAAATATTTGATTTCTCTCTTGATGCTTTTTAGTGAGTAATAATGTCCTTTTATTTACCTGTATAAACTGAAATCAATATTTTTTGGACTCATCCAAACTAAAAGCTTATTACACAGCAATTTGGGTTTTTTATTTAACGAACAATTCCGCAAGGTTTTTATTTAATTTTAGCCTACTGGTTCTTCTGACTGAAGCTAAGGAATACTAATACCTCCATTCTGCCATCCTTGGGGTGTGGGAATTGGGCTTCTGGGAACGGAATATTAGTAGTCCATTGCCAAGGGTAAATACAATTGCGAGTAAATTTTGCTTATTTGTTCCCACTATTGTGAATTAGAAGTACGAAATTGATTTTATTCAATATTGTAATTGAATAGAAATGAAAAATAATTTCTTGTTGCACTTTATTGTGGTTGAAATTTTCAATTCGTGCAATGCAGCGAAGACAGACAAGGGGGGGGAAAAATCAGAGCTCCCACGCATGTTGTGTGTAACTTTAGCGTCATTTAATCTACGCCACGCCAAAAGTGCGAACCTCTAGAGAAAAATCTAAGAAGTAAAAGCCAAGTTTTAGTAAATTAAATATTTTTTTTTATTTCGAAATTTGCCCCGAGGGAAAAACTGAGGTTTCCATGCCATTACAACTTTTAGAAATTGGTCTTCTTCCCTTTTGGTAATTTAAATAACAAGAGCAAATTCGACTTTCAACTTTAACAGCCAATTTAAACTGTTTCCATGCAATTGACTAGCAAAGTTTAAATATACATATAAGTATATATAAAACATAAAAAAATGTTCTAAAAGCATTTTAAAAGGCAAATTTCACAATTTACCTCTCAGCTAATAAAAAAAAAAAATCCTATTCTTTCAGGCTACTTTGATCTCTTAAGACCATGAAAAGTGTCTTTATCCTCTAGAACTATTGCACTAAAAAAAATCAATACATATAATATGAATCCATAAAATGATTGTAAAAAAAGCACAGTGGTGTGTCATGGGGTTTGATGCTGTGAGATTTTTCTTTTAGAAATATTTCTTATCTCTAATTTGTAAGTTTTTTACTCTCATGTTTGTAAAAAGCATCAAAGTTCTTAAGTACCGTAGAGAGGAGATTGAAACCGATGGTGAACTGCAGCTGCACTGCATTGCTTGTTGGGGGGGCCACGGTGTTCATCTTCACTGTAGAACATTTTCGCCGAACTTGATTGATCAAGTCCCAAATTACTCCACTTTGATTACCTCTTGCACTGAAATTGTAAAAAATTACCCAATCCAGTTCGGTTTTAATCAAACATTAATGGAAATTTATTAGATCATTCAAATTTACTCGGAAATCAAAGAATTTGCTGCGGAAGATGCGAAATCAAGAAATTCGGAGATTGTAAACAAAGCTCATTTCATAAATTACCATATAATGAATAAATGACATTTATAAAAATAAATTCAAGCTTTTTGTTTTTATTTTATAAAACCTGAGATTACGTTAATTAAAGGTTGTTTACTGCCCCAGTATTGAGTTTTTACGATCTCTTCGAATGATTTCTTACTTTTTTCTGGTCAGTTATTTGGTTTTAAGGTTTCAAATGTCGAAACTAGAAGAAACCTTTGCCAAACCTTAACCTGATACAGCATATTTTAAAATTAAACATGTTATGGCTTTCAATATTTTTAGAATTTTAACGATTTATTAATTTTTCAACATTGGTTCTAACTTTTAACAAAACTGTCTACAAATTACTCTAATGGAGTGTTTGCACAGTGGAATATGCAGCTGGGGTTCGACATTTAAAGATACTGATTCGATTACGGTATATATACGGTCTGGAGATAAGTGAGAGCTAAATTTTACTCGCAGTTGAAACTGAAAATAATTCATCTACCTAATAAGTTTCAACTAAATATCGGGCCTGTGTAGTTAAGATTACATCGATTTTATCCACATAAACTATTCACGAGCAAAGCAATCACACATACGAGCATTATAACCACCACGACCTATTTTTGAGTGCATTGAAACAAAATGTGGATAGTTTATTCAACTCACGGTACATGAATAAACAATTGGTTGAATTTCACCGAAATAAAGTTGATGAGCGGATTGACCATGTCATAACTGCATGGAAAAAAAAAATTAAATATTTACCGTCTCCTTCTCGTGTTGACGTTAAACTTAGACATTAAAAATAGATGGGTCGTTCAAGTAGAGTAACTATTTACTGCGAGTAAATTTATGACAGAAGCGCGCCCGGTTGATAAGTAGACGTGACTGTGGCTATAAATTAGAGGCGGACGTACATCTTTACTTTGCCAACGACAACCATATCTGTAAATCAACTAGGGAGGACTGGATGTTGCATTATACATTACAAAATTAAAAGTAATAATTTAATTAATTAAGTGGAAAGAAAAGCAAGGAAAGTAGAATTCATTTTGCCATTAGTGTTTTAACGAATGTAATAAAATAAGCATATGGCAAGCCCAACTGTGTCAATATTGGGGAAGAAATAAAAAAAAAAAAACTCACCAAGCCAAAGTATGGAAGCCAATTATTCTCTACTTACTGGCCTAACTTTGGTTAGAAATAAATTGATTGTATTATTGCATGTTGCCTACTATTATGCGACACGTGCTAAATTTTTCTACATTTGTCAGAAAATCAATGCACTAATTGCATCACTTCTGAAAATAACCACTCGTGATGGCTTCAGAAATAAAGAGAGTGATTTAATAATTTACTAAGTTGGATAATGTATAATATGCCACTTGTTAGGAGTTAAGTTTACAAAAGGAAGCGCTGGAAAGTCTTCGCGATCCGTTATAACACCCGGATGGATGTGTCTTTGTTTAGATACTGGAAATACTGCAGTCGGTGCCATTAGGAGGAGAGTTTCAATCTTCTCAGTCACTCCTAATTTAGTTACTTGCTCAATTAGGGTGTATATGGCTGACAGAAACAAACAAATAAAAAAAATTGCAAGTCAATTTTATTGGAGTTTAGTGGCACCAAATAAAGAAATAAAGAAGGCAATTGGAATTGCACACCCCATATCATCGTAAAGAAAATAATTTTTTTCTCTTTAAGCAATCAACAAATAAAATTGTTCTAGAAAATCTTATTATTTTCTGGAAGGAAAATGAATAAATGAATACAAATCTAAATACATAAATAAATAACGAGTAAGGAAGAAATACTCATAAATAAAATAGCAATATATAAGCCCTTAAAAACTCGAAAAAATGTAAAATATATTTCGTGCATTATTCGAACAACAAGCAACGTCAAAACCACAAAAAAAAATAAAAATAAAAAAAAATTAAGATTTTTGATCAAAGATAAACCACAGCGCTTGATTTGTCGTTTTCCGCACTGTACCGGGTTCTCGGTTACACCACGAATGAGTGATGTAACTACTGATGCGTGGTTCAATACAGATCAGGCGGTCTTGCAGCCATGAAAGTATAGACATGGAAAAGGCCTACTTCTATAATTACAATTCACGCATGACAAGCTCGAATGGCGAACATTTTTTAAAATTCTATTTGTTTCTCGAAATAATCCAAACATTATGCATGTTACACGCTACTAATAGCAGTTTATACTGGCGCACGTTCACGTTTAATATTTAATAACATGTCAGATGATTTGCATGAAGGTTTAATAATAAAATGGAAAATTTAGCAGGAGATTAGTGGTCCAGTCGGTTGGCAGTTTTCATCTTACGACTTCGAATGCAACAGAGTTTCCAGTCGACTCAATCAATACGGACGAGTCGCCGTGATTGAAGCCCGAACTAGGGCGCGGGTTTGTCACAAACTTGTAACCCCGAGTCGGTTCGAGGCCCAAAGTCATTCAAAAAGATTAATCTTACGGATGGAACAAGGAATAAAAATCGTGGAAACATAAAGCAGCTTTCATTAATGTGTTCGTAACAACTATAGAATAGGAAATGATGGGTTTCAACGAGTACCCTGAAGAATATCTAAAGCCTGTGCGGTGAATGTTTACAATGTTCTTATGCATAGTCGAAATGCAGACATATTTTACATTATTTATGCCTTGCCCCTAGAGCTTCACTGCACTTCAGCATCAAATAAAATTTAACTTTTCATATGGATAAAGTGGAATGGTAATTTTGAAAAGTTGAAATCTGTTATCCTCGCAAGAAATACGGTCACAAACAGTCGAAAAATACAACCACTGGTCAATACTTTGAGGTTTCTGATAAAAATTTAGAAAATCGAACGATTTCCATTCGTTTCAATGGAAAAAAAAGAATTGGGATGAAAATATTTTTTTTATCAGGAACCTTAAATTGCTGACCATTCGCTGGAAGACTGGAAATGTCCACATTTTCCAGTGATGAGAAATGTACTCGGATTGCAATAAACGTCGAAATCACTTACATGACCAGACATCACGCTGTCACCTTCAATTTGAGACAAATAAAAGGAATAATTAATTGTAAATTACTTCTTTTAAATGAATAAAAATTAATTTTTTCTTGTGTATTTTGGAAAGATTTCCATTTATTATCTATACTACGTTTAATTACAAATTCAAACTACTGCGCCTTCAGTATAATCTTCCATTAAGGTACCGGCAACACACGCTGTAAGGAAGCAAGCTGCAGAACCAGCAATCATAGCTCGCAAAGCCAATGATGTAATATCGCCTAATCGCTCGGGCACAAGAGCACCAAAACCCCCAATCATTATACCTACACTGCCAATGTTGGAAAACCCACATAGTGCGTATGTTGCAATCATTTGAGATCGGTACTGCAATTTAATCATAATTAGGAACGAAATTTAATACTCCAATTTAAGGGATCGACAACCGAAAAACATTTACCGAAGATGACAAAATACTGGCCTCGCTTACTGTTAAATTTAAACGAGATGAAAAAAAAATATATGTTGTCGATCCCGTGACAAAATTTACCGATAACATAGACTGGTCACGCAATTCAATAAGACGAATAAAACCAACAAATTCGTTCACTACTGTTTTGATGCCTATTAATTCAGCAACACTTCCACACTCGTCCCACTCCACTCCCATGATGAATGCAAGTGGGGTAAAGCAGATGGCTAAAATCCACTAAAAATCATTTATCAGTTATTTACTGTATAACTCACATTTACTTGTGTATTAAAAGAATGAAGGCCAACTAAACCTCCCAAAGGTTCCAAAAACGCATCTATTATTTTGATTAGGGCTATGAAACTTATTAAATTTGCTATTATGTTTCCGTATAACATAACCCCTTCGTAAACGCCACGAACAGCGGCTTCTAAGACGGATTGATCGCCCGTGCTATAAATTATTCACATTTGTACATTTAGACAAAGACATTTTTTTCTTCACTAACCCTCTCTTGAGTTTCTGAATATCCAAGGGTGCAGTTAAACTAATTTCAGTCTCCGGATACAAAAGTTTGGAAAAAATCAATGCTGCTGGAGATGACATAAGTGATGCTGTTAGCAAATGAGTTCCGTTTATCTTTGAGAAGATAAGAATAAATATTCAAAGGGAGGGGGAAAAGGAAAACCATTTATTTAACGTGGCTTACCCCCATGGCAATGTATGCGACAAGAACAGTTCCGGCAATAGTTGCAAATCCACTCGTCATTACTGAATGTAATTCTGCCGTAGTTAATCTTTTTAAATAAGGTTTCACAGTTAATGGCGCTTCAGTCTAAGAAAATACTAAATAAATAAATACGCGGACGTAAGATGAACGAAAACCTGGGATTACCATGCCTAGGAAAACATTAGCTGCAGCACACATAGATTCAATTGCAGTTGATCCAATCATCTTGTGGAGAAACCATCCAAGTTTGATAATAATCCATTGCAGGATACCATAATAGAACAACACCGAAGCGGTTAATGCAAAAAATATGACGATTGTGAAAATCTGGAATGTTTGGAGTTGATAAAAGCGTTTTTAATTAGTTGAATTCTTTTTTTTAACCTTGAAGCCAAGAATAAAGAATTGCTCGGATGAATCTTCTCTGTTTTCAAATTCTAGTTTGCCAGTTACCAAGTAACCAAATATCTTCTCAGATCCTCGATCAGTGTATAAGATAAACAAGGCTACTTTGTTGCTGAGACATTCCATTACAAGACGACCGGTTCGCCATCGCAACAACACACAGGCAAATACAAACTGTACCGTCAGGCCCCAGATAATCAAATTCCAATCGATCTAATTAAAGAATTGAAAAGAAAATTGCTTTTTTTTTCTCCGTAAATATTTTTTAAAAAAAGGTTTCAATTTACGTACCAATTTGCGCTGTTTTGAGAACAAATAACCTAAACCAAACAAAACGAAAATACCGGCAAAAGAAATCAATCGATATTTGTAATCTTTACTGATGAGTACAATAACGATTGTAATTGCACAACAAATTAAGCAACCGCAAAATCTAAAATTAAAAAAAGATCATTAATTGTATACAGAGTTATTGATTGCAGTCTTCTTACAAGCTGAATAACTTCGAACGAAGACATGGCAATACAGTTCCCGCTTTAATAATCAGTTTCAAACAAAGTGCTTCGATTGTGGAACCGAATAACGGCTTAAATGCCATAAAATAAAACAAAAATACTAAACTTGTAATTGATGCGTAGTAGAGAAGTTTGATTCCTTCGCAATCGTTTTGTGTTTTCGCCCAATTCAATTCGATTGCATACTTCATGTAAAAGATACACAGAAGGAGGATGAAAACTATCCACAATACTTTCAAAACTAGATTATGTCTATTATATCGACGTCGAAGCCATCGGCGGATGGCAATGGGGAATGAAGCTGATAATATTAGAGGAGACTTCTCTAGTTTTATTGAACCCTCGGACTCCCGTACGTCAGTCTTCTCTAGTATTTTACGCGGGTGGGGTTGAGTATGTCGGATAGAAAAATCCGAATCCTACATATAAAAAATTTGTATTTATTAATTATATCACAAATAAAATTTATACGGGTGTATAGATGCGAATTTTTACCAATTCGGTTGTGGTATCTATCATCGTAACTTGCTAGATATATGCAAACCTAAAAATGATGGTTGACTCGTGTACACAACTCTCGAACAAGAAATCAATACACCGGCCGAACTACTTTTGTTTGTTTTTAATCAATTTCCCATTTTTACAGATAGTATTATTGCAGCTGATACCAATTGTCAATAATTTCCCAAATTTAATTGTGTGCACAAGTTGAGTAATTAAAATAATTGCAATCAAGCTGCAAAGAATCATTTATTTTTAATATCTAACAAACACCATTTCGTACAATAACAACTTCATAGAAAATACATTTTGATGTAATACATTTTTATTTTTTTTAATTCAACTTGAAAAAACTTTTGTATTAGTGAAAAAATAACGTTCAAACGATGAACAACAAATTTAAGTAGTGTTTTCTTTAAAAAAAAATACCATCGTGTTTACGATTCACCTTCACCAAATCGTTGATAATTACCTGCACCCCCAAAAAATCGCCTATAAAGCATAGGAATTCCAATGGCCAATAAGGCACCGATAACAAGGCCAATTATAATGGAAAGGATGATCCATCCCGCCCCGCAACCCCCGCACGGCGCTGGAGTGGGTGTTGGTGGCGGTGGCGGCGGTGTGATGCAGTTAATTTCGTCGGAATTATCGCCGCAATCGTTCTTTCCGTTGCAAATCCAATCCTCGTGCATGCACAAATGACTCGCGTTGCATGTACGATTACAAGCTGCAATATAATGTAACAATGTAATGTTTTAAGCGTAAGAAATATTATTTGAAAATACCATGTGCGGTAAAAGTGACATTAATCGAGCTTCCAACGACGTTTGATTTATTCTTGTGGTCGTAAATGTAGAAAAACAATACCGTGTTCGTTAAACTGAGTACATTCTCACTGTTATTTCCCATAATGGGTGAATGCGATGAGCCGCCATTGTAAATGGTCAAACTACAAGCAGAAAAAATTAAAAATTAGCAATAAAAAACTTTAAAAAATTAAAAATTCATTTCGTACTTTGGATGGACTTCAGGCATCACGCTGAATTTCAATACATTCACCTTCTTATCAGTAAACTGAGGCACGTTTGCGGCCCAACCACAATGCACGGTTGTGTTGACACTGGGTGTGCTGAATCTTCCATCTCCTTTTTCGAGGGTGATGTTGCCGCCACAATCTACAAGTATAAAAAAAAATTAATTTTCGAAAATCTAACAATTTAAATTTATTACTGAACCTAGCAATCGCACGCTCAATGAAAATCCTCTGCCGAGATCGTCTTTTTCTTCGTAACGCGATGAATTCCACACGATGTACGCGGAACCGTTGACAATAAGCAGATCATTCGGTAACGTCGAGTTGTAGGCAAGCAAAACGGTTGTCGTGTTGGAATTGACTTTCAAAGGATGCTTTACGTTCAGATTGAAATCATTGAAGACGACATGAATCAGTTTTCCTTTCGGTACGGTGACGTTCCACAAACAAGCGGCGTTAATGGGATAAATGTTTGGATAGCCGGGACTGGTGATAATTTGCGGCTCATAAGTTTTCAAGATTATATCTTGTTTGCAACCTAATGATCAGAAAAAAAAAAATTGTCATTCACAGCATTAGTTTGGCAATTTACTCGCCATTACTTGGCAAAACTTCGTAAGATGCCGAAAGAATAGCGTCAGATGGATCGTCCGACGACACGTGTGTGGAATTGTATTTGACAAAGGCTCCAGAATTCAGCGGAATGTGGAAAACCTTCGCGCTGTTTACTGATGAATCAAATTGAGCAATGGCTTTTCCCTCCCGGTCGTCGTCGCGATACAAAATAAGGGAATCGTTACCAAGCAGCGTGAGTTTGCTCAACTTCACATTAATCACCCCGTTTATTTGTTTTCCTACGAATCGTAACAAAATTAATAGTTTTTAATTGTAAAACTCGGATCAACGTACCACTTTTGACGCTGTTTGGTTTGATTTGCCACGTGTACACTGCAGGTTTCACTTGGGTTATGTATAGTGACCCAGCGTCAGTTTGATTAACAAAATTTACACCAATTGGAACCGGTTTAACAGCTAGAATTCCTGTAGCAATGTCGTGGAAATTTTTGGCTGCGACGAGCATCTTATTAGACGTCGCCACGACGGGATTATTAACCGATTCGGATTTAACAACGGCCAAGGGAGGCTGGTGTACGGAAAACCCGTCGTAAAATGTCAACGTCCAGTCGGGGAGAGTTTTCTTACTCGGTGTAAACATGGCTGCAACCTGCGATTAAAATTTCCTTTCACATTCTGCCATTTTAATTATAAATTTTCAGTTACCTGTTGATCGTTGTCCATTACTATTTCGTATAATTGAGTTTCGTTTTTCAATTTTTCTGGAATCGTTATATTTTGGGCGCCTTTCGTACGATGTCCACTAGCTAAAATTGGATAATTGATAAATTGATGCATTAAATATTACAACGTGTAAGTCAAACCTTGCGACGATATAGTCAGAGTGAAGTTTGATGTCTGGTTACCGTAATAGTTGAAATAATTCACCCACAGTGTGTTATTCGCGGTTATAATATAATCTATACGTTTAAAAAAATAAAAATAAATAAATTTAACTCATTGAAATTATTATTTCTTGACAACCTTCGGTGTTGGGCGATTGGCTAGTAAGTTCCATGATTTTAACAGCGGTATTCGGATCTAGTCCATCGGTAATCGTTATCATTTCTAACGAATTATTCAAATGCTGGATTCCGAACTGTGCCACCAATGTTCTACCGACAGTTGTCTAAAATTAAATCATAATTACAAACAATTATTGATTAAAATATATCTTATTTGTTACATTTATTTTCCAGACGCAGTTTAATTCCACCCCAAATACAGTTTTAGCATCCAACGTCACCTGAGTCGAGTTATTACCGTCCACAGTTCTGTTTTGTGCTCCCCCACAACCTAAATAAATTCACCAAAAATAAATGAATTACCGGTATTCGATTAAGAAAAACGGAAATCACGAAGAACTTACTCTTGTTCGAAAAATGGCAAAACCTTTCATCACTCCAATCGCCACAATCATTACGCCCATCGCATTTCCATTCTGGATGCATGCAAATACCACCCGTTAAGCATTGCTGGGCTTTGGGACACACATTTTCGGTAAACGACACATCAAAAGCTGGCATTTGTTTTGGAGCTACAACTTCAATCATCAATTTATTGGTTCGACTTGTTCCAGTAAATTTGCCATCCTTAAACGTAACGGGCAAGTTTTTCGCACTTGAATCGCCACCATCATAAACGACTATAGGCAGACTATTTGAAAAATAAAAATAAATAATCAAAACTGTAACAACCCAAAAGCGTCAATTAATACTCTGCAACTGATGCAGCCGCTGTTGTAATAGTGAATTGTATGTTATTAATTTCGTCCCCTTGACGAGGTGCATCAACTGTCCAAAAGCATTTATAAGGCATTTTCACTCCTGCGAAATTTAAGGCTGCATTTGGATGGACGGTAATTGGATAGCCGCAATCTAAAATTTAAAAAATAATAATGTAAATAAATAAAATCGTATTTAAATCAATTTCTTTTATACCGTAAGTTGCGAAATTTAATAAAAACCCTCGATGGGATTCTTTAAGCAACGTTCTGTCGATTCCACTCGTCCAATTGAATGTTATGGATTTATTAAACACCATGTCGTTTGTCATCGAGTCTACATGCGTGGTTTTTGTGTCGTAATCGTAAGTGAGATTATCGGCCGATAAAACATCAAAATCTTTGACGGTCACTCTGTACGATTGCAAGTTCTTGTTCGCTATGCTCCATTGGCATTTTGAGTTGTGGAAATACTGACTCGAGTAGCCCGGTGACGCGATCGAATCAGGTGCAATTTCGAGCATTTGGCTGCAATCTAAACGCAATAAACGAATTTTAAAAACTGTTTACAACTAACAAAACTGGTTAAACGAACCTTTTGCAACGTTGTAAGTAATGGAAACCGAAATTTCATTTTTAGTTGGTACTTTATCCTTAAATAAATCCACTCGTACTCCAGCTTTCAGGGGGAAATAAAAAGATCGTTGACTCGTTAAATTCGCAGTCAAACTAAAAATTGCTTTATAAGCGAGTCCTGCGGATATGGCTAACGCATCGTTTTTTTGCGCGTTAAATTCGTTGATGGTAAATGCGATAAAATCGGAATCTGAGCCACTGGGACTCAAAAGCCACGTGTAATTTAATAAAGGCACTGCATCCACCAATTCAAATATTCCACTCGACTCTTGACCAATAAAATGTGTGTCTGCAACAAGCGAGAAAAATACGATTAGAAATAAACGTTTAAACTTTAAAATCGAACAAATTACGATTTGCATCTGGGTGGAATGTGGCTGAGAAGTTTGACGTGGGATTTGGGCTCTTTACAATAACTAACATTGCGTTTGTTTCGGAAAATACGTCGTGTCTGGGACTATTTTTAGTAAAAACAGCCAATGGGGTTGATTTATTGTTATATCCTTCGTAAAATTCAACATCTTCCGCGTCGTCCAAATTATTTACTCTTGCAACCACCTAGAACACATAACAAAATACTCTTTCATTTTTTTTAATAGAATTATTTTTGGCCTTCATTTACCTGTTGGTCGTTCGGTACAACCAATTGGTACAACTTGCTTCCAGATTTCGTGGTATTGCAACTTAAACTGCCGCTACCGGTGAATGAACCACCACAACCTGTACAAAACATTTATTTTTAGTTTAACATATTAATTTTACGTTTTAATAGAATATTACTTTGGGTGTATAGGTCAAGACTGAAGAATTTATCGTGAACTTTAGTATTCGAAAATAAGTCGATCTCAATTTCGGTCGAATTCGTAATCATGTAGTCAGCTGTAAATAAAAATGCAGACTGTTTTATTATCAGTTGATCACGAAATGACGCATCAATACCAGTATTCGTTGATGTCGATGTGAAAATCCAACTTGAGTACTTGGATTTAATGTGAACTACATCGAACATGTCGGTCAGATTGAAACTGGTAAATTTGGCGTAAAACATGTTCACCCTGCCAACATCCTCCCCCTACAAATAGAAATAACAACGTTTGGCATTTTCTTTCGTAAAATTAATTTACGACGGCTCACTTTGAACACCCATGTGAAATTTGTACATCCAGCTGGCAGGTAACCATCAACAGTTTTGAAATCACGGACGGGGATCTTCGGGTCGTTTCTGCAAGCATCTGAAAAATTGATGTAAAAATCTCAAATATTATCATGCATCTTCTCACATATTTTTTTGAAATCTTACCATTTTGGGCGTCAATGACTGATGCGCAAGCGAGAAGGAAAAGAACCGCTGTAACTACAATTTTTTTAAAAAAAAATAATTAATTTTTTTTGTTAAAAAAAAATACTTTACATTAAATTCTGCACTTTTATCTCTTTCCACATCAAAATATAATCAGTTGAACACTTAAAAAAATTAATTGTCTAGTCGAGTTCAATAGATTGTTATCTTCATTATTTTATCGCTTAACAGTTAATTGTAAAGGGCGGATTTTAATTCAATCATAATTTGTAAATTTAATTGAAATTTTAATTTAATTCAATACTATTTTACTATTATTAGAACTTTTCTAAATAGAAAACAATGGTTTGCATACTGCTCTACTATAATTTTTTTATAAAAATAAATTGGAAAAACTTTTTGGAAAAACTTTACAATTTGGTGGACATTAAGCAAAAAAATGAAAATTATTACAAATTTTATTTGTAAAGTTTTTATACAAAATAAATCTGCAATTCATTATTTAGTAGTTAAATTTCCAGACAAATTTCCAGGTAATAAAACGAATACTCCTCCTAGCGGGAATATGTCGCAAACCGAAAGTTAACATTGACTCGTAAAAAGCAAGAAAACTCAATATATGGATTAATTGTTAATGAATGTCGCATTTTTTAACCTTCAGTTCTAAATTAAAAATATTCTATACACGTATATATTTACTTGAGTGAAACTTCATTGCTTTCATCCTCTACCGAGCGAAAACAGTGCGGCTTGATCTCGAAATTGCACCAACTACGAAGAAAGATACGACAATCAACCTCGTATAAAGAGCACTTGTTATCTGTAACCACTCCTAACTGATATTAAACTCACATGACTTAAAATATGTTCTGAGTATGAGTCCCGGTTGATCGATCCTCACGCCGTGAACCTGTAACTTAAAAGCACTCGTGACTGTGCGTCATTATGTGGAAATCTACTGCCGTGTGCTCGGTACCTCATACTGCAATCGATCTTAAAACTACAAACTTATCGATTACTTCGTTGCTGATTGTTATAATATTCTTATTCACGTCAAACATGATAACAAAACGAAACTCTTTTTATTTTATCAAGAAGAAAAAAACTATTTTTTTTAAAAAACAGCATTTGAAATTGTTAATTTTTTTTTATTTGTACAAAATGTGACAAAAGCACTGCTCTCAGCATAAAGCTAACCTTCAACACTCTTGAATAAATATTTATTATTATCAACGAAAACAGGAAACTGAATTCAAATAAAAAGGTCTGGAATTTGTAGAAATGTAATTAAATGTTTTTTTTTTTCAATTCCGTTTTATTTCAGTCGTTTTTTTTTATTCTTTTGTTCTCAGACCATTTTTTCTCATGTACAATAAAATTTTAGATAACTTGGCAGATTATCAATCATTAGCATCGTGCATCTTTTCCACTGTGGTATCAAGCAAGCAATAGCTTAAATAAAGCGTTGTTGTATTTGTTTCATCTCCTTAACACCAGATGGCGTATAAATTTATAGAGACGAAACAATGAGTTAGGACTAGATCAGCACCAAATCATGTTGTTTAATGTTTAAAATTACAAAGTCAGTAAATTATGAAATCAATTTTTCCCCAAATTTCCCTTTATTTCCTCCTTTTTAAGTATTTTACAAAATTTAAATTTTTAACAGGAAGTCGGCGATACATTTTGCCATAAGTTTAATTTTATTTTCCAGATAACTTTTCTAATCAAGCAAAGATGGGGCAGCCCCAGTGGAAGCAAATGTTCGTTTTCGTGTGTTTTCTTATTGGCACGTTGAAGATTACAACAGTGATTTGCTGGTCACACAAAACACATTTTCATACGGAGAAAATTAGTGCAACTAGCAATGCAAGCATTACATCAACTGACTCGGGTAAAAACAAATATTGAGATATAAATAAATAATGAAATTAATATTATTGTTTGTATTTTTCAGGTGTCGAATTGGATGTAATTAGTGCTTTGAATCTTCACTCACGATTACGTGGTGTAAATCAAATTGCTGGGCGTAATCCAGGTGCCTCAGCATGGCGCTTCCATTCTGCTTTCGATCAAGTTCAAGTTCCACAGCACATCGTTCAAGCCGTGTTACGTCACTGGTCGGGACACGGGACCAACAATAATAATATATCGTTTTATTTCGTTCTGCGGCAACACAAGAAGACAATCGCCACGCTCATTTCGATTAATTCGCCGGGAAAAATGTCGCCTTGGTTACGCCTCACTTCGAATTTGAAGAACGGTCAACAGTTGATTCTGTTTTACCACATTCTCGAGGATTCGAAATTGCACCAAACGGCGTTTGTTTTTCCTAGAATCCAAAATTGGACTCAGATTTTGTTAACGGTTCGTGATGATCACGTTCAACTTTTCATTGATTGTCAACTGCCTGTGCGAATGAATCTGGTCGGAACGATCAATCTGAATTTTCCCAAGGATTCTCTCATTTATTTTCGTCAAGAACCGGGATTCAAAAAGAAATTTTTAGTAAATTTATTTAATTTCGGTTAAATTTCGGTTAAATATTGGTATTGATTTTAATGTATTTTTTATTTCGTAGGGTGCAGTGGAAACCGCTAAACTTTATTCCTATTTCATCCCGAATCGTCCGTGGCTTTGCGCGGATAAAAACAACTGACCGCTGGGGAAAAGAAATTGGAAATAAATATTTTTTGATTTTGTCTACAGTCAGTAAGGTCGTAAAACTGACACATCGATCTGTTTTGTGATTGAATGATTTTTCTAATGTGATAGTGGGTGTTTTTTAATTTATTATTATTATTATTAATTTTTTATATATTTTTTGCTTTGCTTTTATAAGTAAAAATAAATAAATAAATAAATAAATAAATACAGTAACATAAATAACATAAATTCAGTATTTTTAAAACTAATGCATTTTTTCTAATTATTATTATAAGTTCCTCCGAATTTAATGTTTAAGAATTGTAATTGTAAATATATTTTTTGTTAAGTTTGGCTGGTTGGTTTTTTTTTGTAATTGGTTTTGATGTTTTTATTTTAATTTTTCTTGTTTTATTTTAATGAAAAACAATTACGATGTTACGTAACTTCAGCCAGTCGTGTTTATTTTAAACAAAAATCTCCAACAATGCATTTTCCTGAACTCTATCTCGTATATTGTTATAGTCAGATGTGCTAGTTGGTGTCAAGATAGGTATATTTATAGCATGTATTGTAAAACGTCAATAGTGTATTTCTTAAGATACTGAGAAGAATTTTGACTAGAAAAATAATATCAATGCAAAAGAAAATTTCTTTTATTGAAGTACGCCTAATTTTATCGAATTATTTAGGCTTTAGCACGAGTTGCTAGTTTTTATTGATATTTTTTACGCTTATGGTTTTTAATTAGTTATAATTATGTACATTTTAAATTTTTGAAATCTTTAATTATTATTATTTTTTTTTATTTTATTATTATTTTTAATAACATTGGATGTGGAATCAATATAACAGTTTATTACCGATTTCGCTTAAATAGATAAACTTTGCCATCGGAAATGTGCTTTTTAGTTTTATAATTTGTTATTTTTTTTAATAGCTAAAAGAAAAAATAAGTAAATAACATCTTGAAAAATTTGTAAAATTGTAAAATTTACATTTTTTTATCAGTTTTTAGCTCTACGGGGGCTAAAATTCAATATTTTTATTTTATTTTATTTTAAACTTTTTTGTTATTTAAATTATGAAATTAACTCAAATTGTATGTCTTCCAAACAAACTTTTAACAAAATTTGATCAAATGTTATTTTTTAAAGATATTTTCCCAGATTTGTCAATGCAGTTTTAAAAAATAAATCTAAAATAACAAAAATCCACTATGCCTAACAGAAAGGAACGTGAACTTTAATGCCTTGGGAATTTATCTTTAAAATTTTCATTTGAAAATAATTATTGAAAATTTACAACTAATTTTGATTACATAATGTACGAGGTGACATTTTTTGCTGATGTTTTATTGACTATTTACATAAAAAGAAACAACTAATAAAAATATGCTTATTAGATCATTGGTACAAAATTGTGTAGATTTGTAGTAACATTACGTAGTTCTGTAAAATTAAAATGTTTTTAAGTATATTAAAGAAAAATGGAAAATTGACTAAATTTAGTTTACGTAAACTCCGTACTTCCGCAATGGTGGAGCTAGTGTTTATTCGAGAGAATTCTAGATGCGGTAGTCTCGCGAGAAATATTCGAACGTTCTGGATTGGTTAAAATTAAAAACACTTTTTTTCACCCTGGAAATTTAAAATATTTTTATTTTCCAATATAATCGTAATTACATAGGTTGTACATTAATATTTTTTCCAATATAATCACAATTACAAAGGTTGTACATTCATTTTTTTCATCACTAAGCAGTGAACGGTAAAATGTCTGATAGCGTTAAATAGGGTACAGAATCCAAAAAAACACCAGTCGTGCCACTCAATCCCAGTGGCAACGAAGAGATTTTAGAAACCCGTTTGTGTTTATTTTCCACGTAATTGTAACATTCAACCTTCGATACAGTCGCTTTATTTATCGAGGACTGGCCTCCCATCACGTAAAATCGATTAGCTGAAATTGATTTTTATAAATTATATTTTCCATTGACTCAAATAAAATATTCTACCGGCAACTCCACAAAACATGTCATGTCTTTCAATTTTCAATGACATATCGTTGGAAACCCAAGTCTTATTACTTTCATTCCACACATCGACATCTTTAACACTAATAATCTTGTTTTGCTTCTTCCCTACTTTCACAGTTGCTCCACCCAGCAAAAATAATTGCTCATTAATCACTAATAAACATGCAAAACAGCGAGAAATGCGAAGGGGTTTCACTTTCAAAACCCTGAAAAAACATCTCTGTAAGGTTAATTTTTATTAGCGAGTTATTTCCTACCGACTTTTTTGTTTGTGGGACATAAAGTTCACACGTTTTAAGCACGAGTGAAAGCGAAGTTGAAACTTCTTCACCAATTCCTCCACAGATTAAAATCATTTTGTGATATACTGCAGTACTCATTGCCATTCGGGGATGCTCAAGAAATGCTACGTAAGTCCAAATGTCAGATGTGGGGTCGTAACATTCGATCGAATTCAATAGACTTTTAATATTAAAAAATTTAATTTCAAAAAATAAAAACAAATTTCAACCTCCACCGTCTTACTGCTTAAACTTGTCCATTCCTCCTATGGCATACAGCAAACCATCTAAACTCACTGTTGAATGGCAAACTCGTGTACAAATCATACTATTTTTCGTATTCCAACGTCCCTCGAAACAATCGTAGCACCAAACGGTATTAGTGGCTTCAAAATTGTTACCATCGTATGAATTAGAGCCGCCCGTGTAATACAGACATCCGTGAAGAAGCGCCGCAGCTCCGTGATGGCGCGGGCTAGGCATGTAATCCAAAAGACCCCACGAATTTTCATCGATGTTGTAACAAAGTAAGCAATTACCTACTTGAAATCAATATAAATCAATGTTTTAAATCAATTAATTAAAAAATTCGAACCACAATTTTCATTTTTTGTCGCCAGGAAAGGGTCGATTCCACCAGCAAGAATAAAATACGACCCACTTTGCTGATTAGCAGACGTTTTCATTTGTTCACCGTGTTTATTCATATTTGAATATTCTGGCGACTGCACTTGTTTATCACCACCGTACGATAACATGCTTGAAGTTGGTCTTGACGGACAGCTCTCGACGTTTCTTAAATGTTTAATTGGGCTTCTTCTAATATTATCGTCATTAACTCGAAATTGCTCGTCAAGACACATCCTAGAACAAAATTGTTTACATTTAAAATACATTAAAACGAGGTCGACGCACGTAAAACTAGTTATAATGGCTTTTTTAGATGCTTCGGATTTAGCTAAGATTTTTATAGCATCGAAACATTCGATTATTTCGTCGTTAGAAAAACTTTTGACGTCAAGAAGATTTAAAATCAGATCCAAATCACGTTGTTGCGCATCCCAGTTATGTATTAACCAAGAAACAAGCACGGAAAAAACATCTGTCGGTCTAAAAAAAAAATTTAACTAATAAAATAAAAGGATATTAAATTTTTTATTGGCGTAAACCGACTTTGCTCCGACGCAATACTGGGATGAAAATAAATGCGAGATCGACTCGATGTCGTATTGCAGAAAAGCCACACACTGAGGAAGGAGAGAGAGTCTACTGGGCAATAACTCGACGACACACGCTGATAGCAACTCGTCTTTTTCAGCTTTTTTAACAACAGACAATGGTCCTTCGGATATTATAATTGTCGTAAGAATATCTTTTAGTTTTTTACCAAGAACTGAAATGATTAAAATTAAAACTACGGAGGAGAGACGATTGAATTAATAAATTTACTCGGCATTTCTAGTTTATTAGCAACATTCAGCATGGGAGATATATTCTCCAAATCTACATCGAGTTGGTTAGTGTACATCCAGTTAAGCATTTTACCAAATTCATCCGCGTCGATTCCATTCAAAACAATGCGTTTGGTAGTTTTCGGCAAAGCAGTTAATTTGCGAAGAAACCAACGACTAAACGCCATGATTAAAACTCTAAAAAATACAATAGAAATAAATAAATAAATAAATAAATAAATAAATAATGAAATACTTATGACTTCGAAAAAGCCCTTTTCCAACAACAATTTCAATATCAAAATCGAAGGACAATTTTTGTGCGTATTGTAGCGAATAATCGCAAACTTGGTTTTGTTTTTGTAACTAGATTTACGTTTGTGGCCGTATAAGTTCTTTGTATTGAATTGAATAGTTCTAATGTTGTAATTTGCTTACATCATGAGTTCCGGTGGAGTTTTGAAATTGTGTTTGCGTGCATCGGTTTTGAGTTGTTTGTTGTTTTTTATATTTTAGTATTGAAGCGTGAATTTGCCGAAATTTTTCCTCAATTGCACGTTTTCTTACATGTGTCATCGCACGTGTCACCGTGCATGGAAACTGGTAAACAAAATTAATCAATTTTTTCAATAAAAAAAATATATTAAAAAAATTTTACTTTCTTTTTAAGTTGATGCACGTCGTCAATAAAAGAAATCCTATCAGAAGTTGACAAAAAAAAAATTTTTTAATTAATATTTTGGATACCTGTGGTCATTTTCTTTCGATAGATTGACAACGTCTTCTGGAATAGGGCGATCAAATAACTGGAACGGATCTTGAATGTTTGGTCCAATCAAACAGTTTAAACTGCTTTCAAACATCACTGGATTATTTTCTCCATAAATTAGTTTTGGTGCGCAAACCTAGAAAAAATTGCAACATCGTCAATAATAAATCGAAGAAAAATCCTAAGTTATTTACCGGTAATGTCGTCCTTCTGTGTTTAAAAAATTCTTGGGTAACAAGAATGGAATCACGTTCAGTATTTTCATCCTAAAAATACAGAATAAAAGTTAAGAGACCAAACAAATTAATAAAAACTAACCTCCAGCTTTGCTCCCCATTCATATTTCTGCGTCCGCAAAAATACGTAACCCAAAACTTTGTTGGCAAAATGATCCTTCTGAATTTTCAAACGAAATTTAAACTTACTTGTTAACCAAACCACTATCTCCAGTCGTCCAACTTAACTGTTTTACATTTTATTTTCCATTCTTCGGCTTGGATTTGCCAATTGATAATACTACTGCATCTTTGGACTAAATCTCCCTTGTCGTCTTCCATTTGAAATTAAAATTAATAATAAAAACAATAATAATAATAAAATTTTCTTCGTAGACGAAATTCTACTGGAAATACGAATGGCCGGCTAGCTTCCACATTGCGCATGTGCGTGACCTTTCCCCTTTTCCACGTGACATTACCTCAGTCACCGTTTTAATGTTCTTCTTCCCACAATGCAGTTTGGCTCTTACTTTCTGTCGTACTTGCGGTCGCTGTGATTGGCTTAGAACTCAGGCACTACTGCGCATGTGCGTGGTCTTTCCCCTTTCTAACGTGGTTACTTTTAACCGTAGTTACAAATGGGAAAAGATAAAATTGAAAAGCATAAAGCCGACAACAAGAAGAGATTGGAAGCTATCGATAAACAACAACAAAATCTCAAGAAACACAAACAACTTTTAAATAACGCTTTAGCTCAAAGCTTAGTAAGTATCTCGAAAACACGTGACAAATCTATTTAACATTGTAACATCTATGTAACATTTAACCACGATTTAACATCGTTTCAGAAGAAAAGCAGCTCGAAAAATACAAAAGTTTACTTTTCCGAAAGCAAAGATGACAGTGGAGCTAAAACTACACGTAAGGGAAAGCAGGACCCACATGGTAGTAAAATGAATATGATGATAAGTGTTCGATCTTAAAGTTATTTATTTCAGGTGCAAATGGTAAAAATAAAAAGGTTCGAAGTTTGGAAAGTCTGGAGAAAATTGTCGGACCGTTAAAACAACCGAAAAAGCGTAAATTATCTAAAAAATTTGATCAACCGGCGAAAATGATTCGTTATAACCCATCAAACACTGAACACAAAGTGTACGAAATCGATCCCTCAGCTCAGAGCGAAATGTAATTTTCTTTGAAAATCAAATATTTTATTAATTTAATTTTAACATTTGTATCTAGCGAACCGCAAGAAGTTCCTGAAGTTTCTAAAGAAAAATATTTTGATGTGAGCAATTCGTTAATTGCTGGTTTAAAAGACGATGCCGAGAAAGGTTCATTCAGTCTGTTGAAAATGATTAAAGGAGACGACGATGTCGATGATGAACCGAGTATCGAAGAAAATCAAATTTATTTCCCTCCGACTGAAGAGGACGAATCTCTTAGTTACGAAGCGGAAAGTGGCTACCAAACTGCAAAGTATATTTTATTGAATTGTTTATTTTTCAACATTATTAATCCGTTTTATTTATTTATTTTGTGTTTAGGAAGACTCGTACACCTTTAAAATCCGATCGAACAGGAAAATCAACAAATCCATTCTTTTTGTCTACAAACGATTCGCGTTTAGCGAAAGGTTCTTCGTTTTTCTGCAGAAAAGAATCGTTGGAAGATACGCATAAATCATGGGTTGAAAAGCGTGCTGTTGTTAATAAAGAGTTCAATGCACACATGAAACAAGCTAAACATAGACATAATCCCGTGGAACGGTTAGGAAACAAAAAGAGATTCAGTTTTATTAATGCTAGGAAGAAAAGATTTAAATAAAAATGATTCATTTGTACGTTTTTTTAGTAAATTTATTGACACACATCAAGTTTTCTGCATTTATTGAGTGATGTACATAAAACAAATTTTCAAAAATATGAATATGGACGTATCTGCATCTTCTACGAACCCCTATCGAAAGAAAAAATAATTTTTAGTGTTAATTAGTCATGAAATAAAATGTTAAATTTAATCAACTTACACAATGATGTTATTTATGGGGATGTGAATCAATTTCACGAAAAAACCAATAAACCCCATAATCGCAAATCCAATGGCCGTGGCCATCGCTATTTTCTGAAATTCTACACGAATAAATTCGAATGTTATTAATTGGAATGATTCGAATGTATTTTTCGTCCATTTTCTAACCTTTCCGGTCGGGTTTTGTGCATCTTTTCACCAATCTGATGGAATCCTTAGCGAATTGTTTGCCGGGTTCAACGAAAGCAGTTACTTGATCCATCTGGAGGATAAAAATAATATAACAATAAGCGAATAGTCTTAAACGGAATCACTTCGCAAATAAATTTACCACGAATTCAAGACAGCAAGATAGGAAGAAGAGTTTGACACGTCACCAATTCCCAATGATGTAATGTTTGTTTCCAATGTCTCACACTAGATGTCCGCATTGTAGTATCGCATTTGAAATGTATCGATGTTATCAAACTCGATATTTTTAACCTATTTATATTTTATAACAATTTTAATTAGAAATAAATTAGAAGTTTTATTTTTTATTTAAACTTTTAAATGTTTTTGAAAGCAATCCCTTAGATGTTTTATTTGATTTAATAAATTTATATGTTTAACTGGATGCGAGAATCGAGTAAAAAATCGATTCGCTTTCCAAACAAAACACATGCTTTTCTTTCCTTATAAGGGACGTGTTTCATCACCTTTTACTTCGTGTGGTAGGCAGCAGACAGAACACTTAACATGTGAAATCAGAAGACAGCATTTTGGAGCGAGACTGAAGATATCACGATCGTAACCGACATAAATAATGGAAGACGAAAATAAAACGAACGGACCATCAACACCTGAGCACAAAACGATGGAAGGTAAAAAAAAAAATCAGAAAACACGTAAAACTTTGATAATATTTATCCAATTTAACCGAATTTAACTGATCCTGTTACTGACACATCAAGTTCAGTTCACGATCTTAAAAAATTAAAAAAATATTTTAATTTGTCAAGAAAAATTCGATTTTTTCACGTAAATTTACAAATTTTTTAGATTTATTAGTGACCGTTGTAAAAATATTTTTCAATTGTCCAACGTCGCAAATAGAACGGAATTTTATCTATTTTAGTTTATGATAAGGATAGAAATGAGATATCTTTTCTGGTGTCCAAGCAACTATCAAAACCCAAAGTGTTACCGGTTGTTTTATTGCTTTTGCCTGACGTAACCAATGACGTCATTCTCAGGTATCATTTTTCAGGAATTTTATATTTTCACGGCTCACGAAATCGCTTCAATTTGCCGTTATTAAACTCGAACTTGAGAATTAGTGTCAATTACATAATTAGATAAACGTCCATCGTGATTGAGGCTTTTCACATGTGCTTGTCACGCGTGAAATCCCAGAGTGAATATTTTCATTTAATTTTTCGCGGTTTTTTGTATTAATTTTATTATTCCACGATGAGAAAGATGAAGAAAACAGAAAGCGAAAATAAACTCATTTATTTTTAGCAACAGATTTATCCCCTCTCTTAACAAAAAAAAAATTGTTGGACGTTTTGAGTGAAATATGTGTGATATAATTTTAAATTGTGGATGATTAGGCCTAGACAACTACAACGGTTTGATTGTTGTTTGAAATAGCAGTTGTGCTTTGTTTTTGAAATTGGAAACGAGCCACTGGAATGATACGACATTTAAATTATTTGTTGTTTTTTTCTGGGATATAAATTTCCTAACCAACAGGTCTTAAAGCAGCTGTTTATTCATTTTAAATTGGCAGTAAATAATTTTTTTTGTTTCAAAATGGCGGTTATTTTATTAATACATACTGTATATTCATGGGAAAAAAAATTATTTGTAGCTTTAATTTCATTTGTAATTGTAATTTGCACACAGTTCGTGCTGGGGGATGATTCACACGACTCAGGTTGACTCAAAACCGAGGCAAACAAACCTTAATCTTAAGATTTTATTTCGAGATGGGAATTATCATGAGATGTAGGACATTTTCATTTGTTTTGTCGAGTTCCAGGACTCTTTTTACATCATTCTCACATTTTTTTGTTTGAAAATAATCCATAATGTGTTTTTTTTCTCTTTTCCCCCTTTTGCTCTATTTTTTATTCATTCCATTTTGCTAGAGGCCACCCAAAAGAGATTAAAGACCCAGTGTGTGTTTTATAAATATATATAATATAAAATGTAGTATTTCAAAATTTGTGTGTCGTCTCGTGAGTCGTTTCCAAATAGGAAAATTATCATTTAAACATCACAAAACACAGGATGGCACATATTTATCATATAACGTACGTTAGATGACTCATAATATTGCGCCAACAGTTATAAATGAGCTTAATGACGCTCGTATTGCCTAGAAAATGGACAAATTCGCTCTTCCTTCCAGCTGTTATCCATAAAATTGAGCAAAATAGTTCTAAATGTTTCAGCGAGGCAAAAAACTAAATGAATTTAACATGTTGTAGCTGTTGAAAATCCCGTCAGGATCACGTTACAGTCCGGAAAACATTTGTTTCTCTTTTAGAAACGGCTAAAATTTTCTTATCTTAAATTGGCGATAAAAATCTAATAAAATAGTTTAAGTTATTACGGTGCCATAATTTGCCGCCCAAGATTAGTTTCCCGCCCTTGTAATGCTATTACGTGTACATACTTTCCGCCGAAGAGTTGCCAGCATTGAAATCTTATGGGAAAAGTAAATCCCAAACGCGCAAATGCATTAAGCAAATTACTGCAAATGTTGGGCCGACACCCAATTTGGCTTCGTTTTTCAGTTTGTGGATCACAAACACGGAGAAAAGGGTGACCTTTAAAGAATTTGGCTATTTATGAATCGCTCGTCAATTGAAGCGAGGAATTTTATACCAAAAAGAGAAGAAAAAATATATTCGCGAATGGGAAAATGAGATGTGCAGAAATCATCGAATGACAGCATCAAGTAGGCCAGGAAACGAGGGCACCGAAAGGGTGATAAATTGAAAAACAAGCTTGGGAAAAAAGGGATTAAAGTTGTAGTGTGAAATATTTCACGCTGGGTGAATATAAGGAAGGATTTTTTTTTGTTGTTGTTACGCATTAGTGGGAATGAGATATTAATTTGTGAAATAGTCCACTTTGTGGTGTATGGGGTTGAGTTGTGCGTGGGTTTTGCAGTCAGTTGCCGTTGCATTGATACGTAACATTACCTCGAGACAGGAGTGAATGGTGGAACCGGTTGATTTATGGCTTGGAATGGTTGTGGTTGGTGATCCGACACTTTGGTTTTTTTTTTTGGGTAAATAAATAGAGGCAAGTGAGCAATTTGGCGTCTTGGTTCGTTAATGGAGTGGGATGAAATGGATTTTTAATTTGGGAAATAAAGCCAAAAGAGTTGAGGGTAATGTAATAAAATTGGAGTTTGCCAGAAAATGGGAGGATATCTCGAAAATTTGAATTTGGGAACCGAGAAAAATCAATTTGGAATTTGAATAAGTGAATTTTCAACCTCAAGAAATTGAATTTGCGACTGAAAGTTTAATTTTTTCACTTTTAATGTGTTAATGTTTAGCTTTGTAATATTTTCGGACTTTTATCGTGGAATTTGTGGTGTGTCTGATAATTAAACATTTGTTAAAAATTATTTAAATGTTTTCGGAGTTGCTTGTTATTGTAGCAAATGCAGTCATCTAATTTCTTGTTAGTAAATTGCAAGCAACGTAAAATCAATACAGATGTTGCGCTACACTGCACACGCCAAGTTTGTAACTAATGAACCGGTTACAAGTATAAAATTATACAGAATTTTAATTAGAAAGTTTAAAATCGGGCTCTAATTAGAATTTTATTTGTTTAAACTTTGAATAATTGCTCCGTTTTAGAGCACATTGTAATGACACCAACCAAGAAGACGCCAAAGTCAACAACAATCCGAATGGAAAGAATGCTCAAGACTCAACTGCAAGACGGTGGAGTTATGCACGTTGCAGGAGGGGATCACAAAGGAATTGTAATTAATAAGGAAGTCAACTTAAATGGTAGGTCATTGAGATTTGAGATTGAGACAAAATGTCTAGATTTTTTTTTGATTTTTTTGTATTCAATTTAGATGATTGCAACGCTTCGCCACATTTGTTTCTTCAGTTTAAAGTGTTTTTGGTCAATCATCAAACTAATACCCACGTGCAAGAAAAGAGAATTTTACGGTTTTGGTTTAAGCCTGAACTTAATGATGATCAACAGATGCATGTGGCGCAGGATTTTTTTAAAGAGCTAGTCAGCCCTTTGGAATTTCCGAGAGGTTTGTTGATAATAGTTTCAATTAATAATAAAATAATGAGTTAAAAAAGAAAAAAAATTAATTAAACGAATGGGAACTGCGATAAATGAACTGTTTGTGTCTATGGGTAATTAATTAGAAATTTCCCATCTGTTGATTAAAGCGAGGTAAAATGCGTCGATTTTAATCAAAAACCGATGTTGCAGAGTTTTATTTGAAATGGCCGTGATGTTCATCACATTTATGCCCTTCGACGTTTATTGTTGATCAAACGATTGACGGATGCAATAAGTGTTCGTTTATCAGTTATCGCCGTACAACAGAACCAATTTTATATCAGCTCTGCCTTGAATCTAGTTCAGTGATTTACCACCAGGATTAGAAGATAAATAAACGTTTGGGCAAACTAGATCAAATAAACAAAGATGTAACGTGCGGAGCAAGCATAATATTATCTGTAGTAAACTGGCAGGATATTTTCGGTTGTTTATTCACTTCGATAAGATGTGTGCGAGTGTTTTGCTTTGTCAGAAATATTTGCTGTCCAAATTTAGCCGAATATAAAAGCCTGGACGCGATTTTGAGTATTGCGTTTTGCCAGCTGTGACTGCAGCATCAATAAAATTCATTTTAAAATACTTGTTTTCGAGGTGGAAGATTGTTCCGAGCAAATCAATAAACTGACAAAGGAGTTGCCAAGTTCTACGATGGACAGAATGTCACGTGTCTTATTAAATTTTCATTTAAAGGAGATATTTTTACGTTTTTAATTTTTTTTTATATTTTTAATTTTTTTTTTTAAATTTCAGATTACGTTGGATTTATCAAAAAAATAATCAAGTTAATGCAGCTTCGATATTCAATGATTGCTAAAATTGAAGTCGAATTGTGCCAATTAGAAGAATTAGAGAAAATCCCAAGCCGACCAAGTACGTAGAGCTAATGAATAAAACGAGTTGATTTTGGCGCTGCATTTATATCAATTAGGATAAAATTATTTAGATTTATTTAGGAGATTATTATTATTATTTTTTAATTTATCAATTTTAATATATAGCGATGAAAAGGGGGCTTTTGATTACGGTTGGAAGACGTTGGGCGGAACAAGGTTTGGATTTTTTTAAGGAAAATGTTAGGCATGCAGGTTAATTATGAGTAATCTGCTAAAATAACTAACGAGATTTTGAGAGAGTTATTTTTATTTTTAAACTGAAAATGAATTGATGATATAAAAATAAATAAATAAATAAATAAATAAAAATGCCCACTGAAGTTTCTTCTTTTCTCTTTGCATGTTGCATGACAATTAATTGATATTTAGCACGATTTGATGGATCGTTTGTTTTGGTTTCTGTACTCCTCACTTTTTGTTTTTACGTCTTATCGTATTTGAGTTTAATTTTAGTAAGTACACGATTGATTAATAAATTAAATAAATATTTAGATTGTTTTTTTTTTGTTTTTTTTTTGTTTTTTGTTTTTTTGAATGGGGAACTGACTGTATTTGTAAATAGGTCCAAAAAATTAACATTTTTATTTTTATTTTTATTTTTATTTTTCTATTGATAATTTAATTTTGTTTATTTGTAGTCTCCTTGGATGACTCAGTCTTGAATAGCAAAACAGAAGTGACAGATGAACGGGTGCTAGAAATGATTGAATCGGCTTATCCGACAGCTATGACCATTCCAGACATGGCCAAGTAAATTTATTAGACTAAGAAATCAATCATTTTCAGTAACTTGACACAGCGCCCTTAATTGATTACTTGTTCTCATTACGCGGAAAAAGCTATCGCGACTTCTATTTTTGCAAAATGATTAATCGCATTATCGTTTCAGCCAACTCAATTGCACCGAAGAAGAAATCCACTTGCACATAATGAAATTGGAGGAAAAGAAATTAATTCGGCCCGTCGAAACAGCTAATGGAAAAAGCTACATACGTATTGTTTTTAATGAAAAAGGTACGGAAATACATTCTTAGAAAAACCTCTATTTTTTTATATTAATTTACATTTTTGTTCACCGTTAATAGAAGTTAAAGTTGTCCGTCAAATGCCGACCGTTGTCAATAATCAACAACCCACTATTGCCATCATCACTTCGCTGTACTGCGAAAAACTAGCCGTAGATGCCATGATAGAAAACAAAGACACCTATGTCCGATACACAACCGTTGGCGAATCAAACGTGTACACGCTCGGTAGCATCGGCGCACATCGCGTAGTTGCAACTAAACTTCCCACTATCGGCCACACGCGGGCAGCTACTATCGCCACCGGCAACACCACAACTAGACTTTTAGGTAGTTTTCCACCGTGAAATCTAATTTAATCGACTCATTTTAATTATTTCTCGCAATAGGTTGCTTCCAGAAAGTAGATTACGTTTTCCTAGTAGGATTGGGCGGCGGAATTCCGCATTACACCGACTACAATCGGCACGTTCGGCTCGGCGACGTTGTGGTATCGGCCCCGAAAGACAACACGCCTTTTATTTACGCCTATTGTGAGCAAGTGGTCAAGCAGGACAAGGAAAATGTTACGTTCGATACCAAGACATGGCTGCCGCAAGACCTAGTTTTACAAGAGATCGCACGTTCGGTGGCGGACTCGAGCAACGATATCAATTGGCCGGCTTATGCCGAGGAAACTATCGAAAATCTAGCGAGGGAAGATATCGATTTCTCTCGTCCGCCGTCAAATACTGACAAATTATACATGTCGCTGGGTGGTAAGGACGTTATCGAAGTGGAACACCCTCTTCCTTTAGAGGGGACAGCTAATCATCAACAAGAGGGGGTTCCGCGAGTTCATTTTGGCGCCATCGGCTCGGGGAGACACGTCGTGAGAGATGACGCTTTACGTCAGGCTTTTTCTACTAAGTACGGGATTGTGGCCATGGATCACGAATTCGATGCCGTTGTTGATTCTATTTATGGAAATAGAAAGGAGAGTTACGTATTTGTTCGTGGAATTGCCGATTATCGCGACGGGACTCGGCGTAAAGAATGGCAGCCATATTCAGCTTTAATGGCTGCGGCATTTACGAAGGCGGTGATTGCCGCGTTACCGCCACCTGAATTTGATTGAAATATATTGAATATTTTTGTTACGAATTTTTCTTTTATTTGAATTTATTATAATATAACGTAACGTTTTTAATGCAGATTTTGCACTGTAAGCACGTAATTAGAGTAGGAGTTTGTTCCTTTTTTGTTTGACATTCCTTTTTATTTTAGAGTTATGTGGTTGGAGTTTTTAGACGTATTTTAATAGCAAAGTGTTTGGAAATGTGGAAGTTTTCGTGCCTTTGTTAGTGCACTGTCCTGTCTTTTTATCTATGTACATTTTTTAAAGATTAATTAAGGATGATATATAATAGTACAAGTGCCTGAAAACTTAAAAAAAAGACAAAATATTTCAAAAATATTATTTGTTACTATCAGTTTCTAAGTTATATATATTTAAAACGTAAATGTTTACAACAAATTACTGTTTTCTGGTTTTGTGAAACGTTTGTAGAAAAATCTGTGATAATTAAAAACTCGAATTCCAGTAAATTTGTCTTTTAAAGTTGTTTTCACGATTTACCGAGACGTTAAATTCGTTTTATGGGTTTATTTATGTCTCAAATTAGTGCTAATTTGTGATTTATAGTTGCGCGAAATAACTATAGATGTCGCTGTAAGCGCTGCAAAGTTCCTACACCAGCAAAAGATGTCGCTCGAGTGGTGAGCTTTGGTCGCTTTGGTCGCGACGATTTGATGAATGTAGCGGAAAAGGAACTTGAAAAAACACGCAAAAATTTAGCTAATAAAAAAGTTTATTTCGAGTTTTGACAAATTTTTAAAATTTTCCAAATACGCCAGTGATTAAATAAAGAATTTATTTGCACATTGACTTTTGTACATTTTAAAAATAAAAATCAAATTCTTGAGTCTGCATTGCTAGAAAGGTTCAGCGATGAGACAAATGATAAGAAGCAGAAGTAGCGACTCCATGGAGACTACGAGGGGTTGGGGAGATGTGGGGATGAAAAACGGATCACCACCACGTCTGTGGTAATGGCAGTGACCTTCGTACACAAATAGACAAACTGATGACTCCGGAAAAATACTTTGTATCGTAATGATCGGGTTTTCCCAATTACAAAAATTATTACAGTATAAATTTATTTGATTTCTAGCTCGTATAACGAAGTGGCTAAACTAGTTAATAAGACGTGGTACTGCTTTTTTCACTTAGTTTTCTCATTTTTTTTCTCCCTTCTGAACATTCATATATTTTTTTATTAACCGGAATGTAACCTCATCTAGAAATATTGAAAACAAAATTCCACGACTGGTTGGCTCTAACGTGTTGAAAGAACTGAAATAAAGGATATGAATGCTGCGCTTGAACTTCAATTTTCTTGAAAATTAGGGGCTTTTTCCAACTGTAATTTGCTTTGTCAATTTTTCTGCGTTTTTCCCTCTACCTGGATATTAAATCCGACAAAATGAAGGGTATGATATTGCATTCATGGGTGGAATTCAAGGATAAAAATATACCCCCTTTCTAAAAATATTTTTAATAAGCTAGAACAACAAAGCGAAGCCTATACTTAAACGTATGACAGGGCAGATGCAACGTAGAATTTCTTTCTCCATTACAAATTACAACAATTTTAAGGTGTAATGGAGGATATCGACCCATGAAATGAAACAAATAAATAACCTTGATAACTATGTATTAAAAAGAAACTTGTCTACTTGTATTTTTAATTAAAATAATAAAATAATTTTATTCAAGAGCAAGTTGTATGTGTGTTTTTTTTTAATGTTTTTTTATTTCATATTTCTGTTTAATTTTACATATAGAAATGCACATTATACTTTTATTTCATTTTTTCTACATCTCAGTAGGGGTGAAACTGAAGGAATTAAATTAATTTTCGCTCTGTCAAGATAAAGAAGCAAAGTGTCACGGGACGTGAAACAATTTAGTTTTATCTCTTCTGTAACTCTTGCCAAACTCGCACAAACTCTGGCTTGAACTTTGTAGTTGACGACACCATTATTCAGTAGCCGCACTTTACTTGACTTGGAAACTCACTTTTATTGTTCCTCAAAAGTTTTCTTTTTGTGTGGTCTTGTATAATCTCGAGTATTTCCGTGTATTTTCGATGCGAGAGTTTTGTCGTGTTGTATGTAAATCAGCAGTAAATAAATCAGTCACCGCCACTGATTCTCGATGTTCTGCAAAATGATCTCAGCAGACCATTACTCGACTATAGTTTGTCTGTCATCTGCTTTGTTTATATTATCTCAACGGTCCCTCAACAAACACAAATGACCCTCTGCGTCTTTTACAACTGTTTAAAAACCTTTCAAGTTGCTCGAATTGCTTTTAAAATGACTCAACGTTTAAGTGTCTAAACTTTTTATCCTAATTACTCCACCCGAGCGACTCTTTTTCAAATCTCTAACTAGAGAGGTGCAAACCAATCTCCCCTATTGACCTGCCAGATTATTTACCAAGGCCATCATTCTATTAGATAAACAGTGGAAACCCAGCGGAGTTGGGATGGACCCCACATACACCGCGCAACATCAATTTAACGTGTCAACAAAAAAATAATTATTTATTTTTATTAACAATTTTTCATTTTTATTAACATTTTACAAATAAATAAATCAATTTCGGTGTGCTATTGTTATCCTATCCCAGTGCCAGTTTATCACCCGATTAGAAATTTAATAACATCTTTATCTTTTTTGATTGGAATACCTGACGACATATCACCTGCGTCCAATCAACCAAAACTATGTGAATAAAGGCGTTTAAATTGACCCACCATTCCCACCAATGACGTTTTACTGCGGGATGATGAGGTGGGCACCGGAACGACATCTATCGGGTAATAAGAGCAAGTCAGGCAGCCACACCACAAGCCACACGGGACCCACGCGAGCTCCTCAGCGCCAGCGATGGCACCTTGCAGATTGTGGTTCCCATACCTGGTTGTTTTCACCGGCTTTTTCTTCACGATCGAGGCGCAAAGACACGGTAAGAATGACAACGAATAGTACTTGGTTTTAACTCGGTCTGAAACTGTACAAATGCGTCGTTAGAGGGCATTTCATAACGCAGGGAGTTCGAGTTTGTGTATATTTTAAACTCATTGGGCCACACGATAAACAGGTTACGCATATAAAAATGAGTTTCTAAGTTAGTGGCTTGTAATTTTAAAATTCGTGTTTCATTTCCTTATCTAGATATTTATTTATAGATAAGGGCATGATCGGTTTTTTTATGGGTCATTTAAATACGGGGGGGCGGAGGGGGGGATGGATTCGCTGAGCCCAATGTAAACACAACATAAAACAAACGATTTTGATTGAATTTTTGTGTTTTACGAATTCTTCGGTTCGATTTGTTAATGTGTGCACCTGCCCTTGTATTTGGGGCCCTTTTATTTGTGGGTTAATTTAATTTTCGATTAATTTAGTGAAGAAAATCAATTGATTGACAGGTCTGACATCGCCTTCCACGTTATTCGTCGTGCTTTTCAACTTTGACTCACATGCCGTGTTAAGGGAATAAACAGATCAATAATTTCCAGCTCCAAACCTAATCTGAAATGTTAGATTTTACTAGATTTTGTGCAGTTGCTGCTGGCAACCATGGGGCATAAGTCAAAGCAATCGTTATTGATTATGAATGAAGTGATGTAATTTTTAAATAGATGATAAATTAGGGTTTTTGGTGACAGTGCAACTTATTGGAAATCGGAGAACAACAGTACAGAGAGAGAGAGAGAAAAAAAAAGTTCTTTTCATGGAATCGGTTCAATTAATTGATTAGGTTGAAGATGGAAGGTATAAAATGACATGTTTCATTAAATCGAGACTTGGGTAATTACACTGGGAACTAAAATCAGACTGATGGCGCCATGTATTAAAGTGACATCACTCCTTGACTCATTAATGATGCACACTCTTGTGAGCATTTGGGAGGATTATTATGGGCAAACTTAATTTGATTTTCAACGTTTTATTATTTATCTATTTTTTTTTATTTTTTTTATTTTCTTCTTTGAAATTAAGTCTCATCGATTATTAGGCAGCAACAGAACTTCATTTACAAGTTGGTGCAACTGCCAATATTTTATTCAAATTTTAGACAAACAAACTTGTGAATTCAAAATGGTGGAAATATTAATTTAACGAAATTAAATGAGGTATTTATTTATAAAGCGAAAAAATCAATGTCTGTCGCTTTCTTGGCCCTAGAAATGAACGAAAAAATACATTTCATCGATTCAAATAATATATTTAATTCATGAAAACAAAGAAATTGTCGACAAAATGATAAATGCGAGCATTTTTTGAAGCGCCGATGATGATATTTTCATGCGGCAAAAAGCCGACTCGCTGCGGCTGTTAGCTCGAAACACCCACACTTGAGAATCCAAAAACTTTGGAAAAAATAACTGCAAAATGTGGCAAAATGACGTCACATTCCTCCATACACCGGATGTCACACACTTCTCCACCAAGGAAATGATTTTAGCTGTTATCACGCATGCGTCTCACGGTTTGGTTCATCAATAAAGTGTCTGGAGGGTCCGTGTATTCGTGCTTCTTGTTGCAATTCTATTTACAATATCGACCAACTTTCGGGCCTGAATCGAACGTAAAGCTCTTGTGTGGATAACGGCGTATTCAGATTCGAATACACGATTCAATCACACGGCGGCGCCACTGCATTGTTACCATAGTTATTCCATAGTGTATACACTATATGGAAATTTTATTACAAGAGACTACATCTAGAGATTAAGCACGTTTTAATTATTTTTTTTAATATCTCGAATCGATATACAACGACCTTGCACGATTAGGCCACTGACACCATACAGAAAAATAGACATTTGTTGATTCGACAAATCAGATCAGATAGAATGCTTGAAACTGTCACACATGTTGCCATAGAAATCAATAAATAAAATGGTTGACAGTGATAAGAAAAAAAAATTTTTTTGATGGAATTGTGCCGTATGGATTCGTAGATAATTAAAATCGCATTTCATGCCAAAATTATTAATCGTCTTTTGTTTAAAATAGAAAAAGGAAATGGAATTTTCTCTTCTTTATTGAAAAAATGTTGCAAAACGATGGTAGGCGTAATTCCACACACAAATTAATAATAAACCATGTTTAATTAATGAAATGTGTATTTATTTTCCCTTTAATACTTCTAATGTAGGTTGTTATTAAAATAGGAAGTGTGCTTTAATTGCACAATGACCTTTCATTGCTTCGCATGAATCTTAGTGTAGTGTGGTGGCAGAATATGATAATAATAAGCCTAAACTTATAATTTCAGTTAGATCTTTTGAATAAATGAATTTAATGGCAAAAATTTGTACTCCTCAACCTTCAACAGCAAGAAAATGATTCAAACACTTGATAGAATTCGTTAGTGCAGTCACGTAGCCACGAGATGAACCTATATGGGTCGCTAAGGTAGTCCTCAAATTCTATTATATCTCAGCATGCGCATTGTCCTGCATCTCAATCGAAAAGCGAGTGAATGAAAAAAAAGAAATAAATAAAATGAGCGTTTAGAAAAGGAATTCATATTTTATAAGAGTTCTTATATTCTCTGGGTTTATATTTAGTAAATTGATTGATTCCTTTATTTGCTCGCCTCGACTCGGGGCAGGGAAAAGCAAATATTTGTTTTTTGTTCTGACCTTATCTGCTCGTACCCTTTTTTCTTTCTTTTGTTTTCATTTCCTGCTATTGATTTAAAAAATGGCCGAAGGTGCTTACTCTAGATAATTGTGTTCATATTTAATCAAGTTTTCTTCCTACTGGTTTAACACAAACAAATGAGGATTTTTCTTGAGAAACACATCATGTGCTAAGTTTACATGGACACAACGAAAAAATTGAATTTTGTCTGGAAATTTGCACGTTAATATTATTTGTGCACATTTTTACATGTGTGTTTACATTGCAAATGGTGCAAATGCCCAAAATTAGCGGAAATTAGCATGTCTTTTGCGTAAAACTGGTTTGTTTACACGATCAATTTTCCGAAATTGTAATTTCCACCTTTCTGGAAAACTGTGAGGAAAACTAGTAGTGGTGAAATATTGTTAAAAAAACTGAAAAATTCGTCCATTTTCAAACCGGACATGCTACATGTGTGGCAGTTTGTTTTTGCTTGAATTGCCTCGAAGGGAATTGCAATAAAAGAAGTTTTGCAACAAAGAAATGTTCAAATGTCATTTACATTGAGGGTAGAGTAAGTTAATATTACACAGGAATGGACTGATGTGGGCCATAGATTCTTTGCAAACAACTAGGTTTTTCTTTTCCCCTTATCAAATTATAGGTTAGAGAGTCGAGGGAACCCAAACGAAGGTTCATTATCCCGGGTCGTGGTCCGTACTGTGAAATCATTGGGGCCCCGAATCGTGCATGAGATGCTGAGAAGTTTACCCACCACTACAATAGACTATTTCTAGGCAAGCAAGCGTTCATTTCCTCCCACTTTTGTAAACCCTAGTTGAGTTGTAGGTGGTGATTATGTGGAGCGAAAAGAAAGGAACAAAAAAAAAGAAAAAATAATTTGGACGAAAAAAGTGGAGCCTTGTGGCGGATGGAGGGAGATTTTGGGAAAGTATAGGCCTGGTGGTTTGTAAGTAATATGATTAAAGGAGCTGGTCATTCGCAAGTCGAATGCAAAAGTTACAAATTTTATTCTTTTTTCAATTCTGTGGAATTTCTCGATTTTTAAAATTGAGCGCCACTGATTTAACGGTGGAGGTTGTTAGAATTAAAGACGATGCTGCGATGTGACAGAAAGAGGAACTACTATAGCTTTTGGTGGTTTTATCATTTAGTTATCTCAAGGTTTTCTTTCCTCATTAAATTATACCAGCAAATCCGCTCATTCTATCGGATGATCAGGTTTTAAGACGAAAAATGTATACAGTCCATTACAATAAATCAAAAGTTACAATAAATCAAAATTTTTGGAGTAGAGACTCATAAAAATTGTATTTTTCTTGCTTGGACGACAAGATCTTTAAATTTGGGCTCAATGGTGCCCTAGAACAGGTCATTCTAAACATATTTTTTTTAAAAAATAAAATAAAAGACCCATTTTTAAGCTAGATACACTGGAAATACAAACTAACATGCGACAGAAGAGAATGAGGCGGACATTTTCGCCAAACCGCTTCAGCGAATTAAGTTTGACAAGTTTCGTGTGCGATTGGGTTTGCGACCAATTGATGGGAAAACCCAAAACGACGCGTAAAGATAATAACCCTTTTAGGGGAAGTTTTGTTGGGTTTATTCTATGGGAAAACAGTGGGGCCGTCTGTATTTCAAAGTCCTCGTGTATAAAAAAAAGTTATAAAGATTGGCACGTAATTAGTTCTTCGAATGTTTTCTGCAGACGACATTATTTCTTCAATTCGGATGTTGTGCGAAGTTTGCAAAGTTGAAGTGCGGTGGAATTTTTCATTAAGTTCATTCGTGTGAAGGTTGACTTCTTTGTTAAGTTGTACTCAGTAATTTTGCACGACAGGTCAGGCTGTAATGATAAGGTCCTTTGGTCATAGAGACACAAAATGATACCTTATAGCGTACTTTATTTTTTTTTTTGCTCAAAGAGGTTGGGTGAAACTGAAAATAAGAAAATTCCTTACCTCCATGCGGAGATCCTCGAGAAGCCAACATAAAAAGGTGGTTATTTTGTTTAGTTGGCATGAATAATTCACTAGGGAGAAGAAAGAAAAAATGTTAAGTGTATACGCAAATGACACGTGAAAGGAGTAGCGTGTGGGAGGGTTACACGAGCTCAAAGTTAGCCGGGTGGCAGGTTGCCACTGCAGGAGGTTAGAAAACAAGTTATGAAAACATTTTGGCAAAGATGGAAGAGCTGTCGTACATTGGCCAACGCATATGGACAATCGTATTAAATGTTTTCATATTTTTCCTGAGGTTTTTCCTATTTTTCTTTGACGGTATCTACATTTATCAAAGATTTAATTAAAAAGGATTTTTTTTTATTTTTTTATTTTTTTTTTACCGGTGAGTTGATGACATCTGAAAAGTTGGGGAAAAAGATTAGAAATGTATGTCATTATACTAATTGGATGAAATAAAATAAAAATTATTTTATTTTTTATTTTTATTTTTATTTTTTAAAAAAAATATTTAAAAATTTAAAAAAGATGTTTTTGAAGATGTTTGGGGAGAAAACACGAGCTTTTATTCGTGGAATTTTCTCCGATGTTATCGTGTCAATTCATTTCATCAGTGACCAAGCCAATACAAAAGCATTAGTGTTTCCCGTTGCACGCCTTGTGCTGTGTATGAATCGCTGAGGCCCACAGCGACCGGAAGTCGTCCACGACGAGTGCTATCTCCTACCGGAATCGCAGTTCCTTTCTTTGCTTGGCTGCGGCTGCATTGCCGCGACCAAACACAATGAGCCTTTTGAAAACTTGGAGCAGTTATTAACCTTCAGGTCTCAAAATGAGTTCTGTGTGACCCAATATTGGGTCATTTGCAAATATTTTACGGTAGAAAAATTATCTTGAAAAAATTTAATTTTCTTTTTTTTTTTTGCTTCTTTCTGCGTGTTGTTCCTATGGGAAGTAAAACTCAAACAATAAAAATGTCGAAACATCGTATTTCCTTGTCATAAACATGAAAATGGAATATAATTAATATATATTTTTTTGGATTAAGTCATGAATCGTTGTCTGCTTGGGTCAGAGCTCACTGCAGCAAATATTTAAAATGTTTCCAGAAATGAAAAGACTCTTAAAGGTCGAGTTCGTGATGAATTTTAACATTATGCGCACAATGTGACCGTGATTTAGTTGAATTCTCTCTTTAATTTTTTTTTTTTTTTTTTTAGTCAAAATTTTTAAAATTTTTTTTTTTTTTTTTTTACTTCGATCAAACTAAACCTAATTACCATCAGAGATAACACTAACAAGGTTTTCCCATCAAAACCAAAACTGCACCATCATTGAGATAAAATGCCACCTATATAGTGAAATTTGCCTTTAAAAAAAAGATGGGGAATTTTTCTATATGAAATTTTTATGACCCACATTGAACAATTATTCAACGTTTAGCTGTCAAATGCGCATCAAGAAGCGGACTAAATTACGACGCTCTAAAAGCAATAACTTACCTTTAAGTTTAGTCCTTGAGAGAAAAAAGTGACAGTTTTTATAGCGACGTAGACAAGTTAAGTCATTCTGTCATCAGTGGATTTCTCGACTCGGAATAATTGCATGGAAATCATGTGAAAATAATCTCATTGGTTTTCGCCTCATGTTCCATCACATGAAGACATCACAACTGTTCCGTACAAAACTTCCATCATCGACTACTTGATTTACGACATTCCATTTTCTCTTTTTCCTTGTTTACCTTTCCCTTCTGCCCTTAAATCAGAGAAAAAACGCTATCAACTTGACGCCACGTCAACTTTTATTTTAATTTCCAGTCTCCAAACTCCTCTAAGTGGCAGTTGGTAGCTCGAAAAGTTAAATTGGACGGACACCGTTTTAAATCAGCAAACAAGGAGCACTTCTCCTCTTATTGAAAGCAATTCCATGTTGCGAAGGGGAGATTCTTCTCCTTCCCATTTTTTCCCTTTTTTTAATACGAAGAGTGTCATCCATCGCGAGGCAATTAGTGGCCAAGGGACCTTATCTCGACTGGTCCAGTGGACAGCCTCCCCTCGAGCTATTTACACAAGAAATCACCTCTTCAATTCCCCTCTGGATTAGGAGCCAACTCTTTGACCTCGTCAATACCACAATTTCATCGCTTTTTTTATTTTGGGAAAAAAAATAAAAATTAAAAATTAATTAAAATGTCATTATGAAATTGTTACGGCACATCCTACATGGGAGTCTCGAAGACGCCTTCGTGCCGAGGAGAAGGGCGGGGGTGGATATTTATAGACGACCTTGTTTGGATAAAGAAATACATACGCACTGTCCATCATCCATCAGTAAACATATTCTTAAGAACTACTGTCCATTATAGCGTGGGAAAGGAGATTGAGCCACTTGACCCGTGAACCGAGTTTACATGAACAAATTTTGCCCACATGTCACGCAAAAGAATTATTAGCACTTTTATTCCTACGCCATATTTGGTTTTAAATGTGATTACGCGGGACAATTTCAATATCCAGTGGCGTAGGTTGGTCACGCCTTCATTTCCGTTATTTGCTCTCTTGTTGAGTGATATGGCGCCATGTTTTTACCCTCTTCTGGGTTTTTTTTCTTTTTCTTTTTCCCTTTTTATCGTCTGTTCCCCTTCGTGTTCCTTTCCTAAGGCTGTCCATTAGCGCCCTCTGCATAAACTCCAACACACTTATCAACCACGCTTATGACTTGGTCTCAAGTGCCCTTTCTCCTCGCCCATCCCACGTCATTTTCAACTTGAGTTTTTACATTTTTATAACATAAGTGACCCAGGAAAAAAATTATATATTAAAATATAGTTTGTGAGAATATATTTATTTTTTGGGGAATTTTGATGGTAATCTTTTTGAAAAGTTGAAGGTAATGCGATGGAGTGTTGAGTTTTGAGGTTTTCCAGATTCACTGTCCCACTGCGAAGGTTTGTCGCATGTTTCATGGGGCGTGTAAGTGTATCTGTTCTGCCATCTTGAGTTGTGATTGGCTCCCGATAAAGGAAGTGGGATTGGAAACAGTTCTTATGGCGCCAATGTTTTGTCTGAGGTTTTCCACAGGGTGAAGTGATAGATGGCGCATTACGATGTTCGTGGACATGAGAAAAATACGAGTGCGACTTGCTACTTTAACAGATGCAAATGTTTTTATATGTAAAAAACGAGGGAAAAAGAAAGATTTATTTTTATATATATTTTTTTTTTAATTTAAAATATATTTTCATTGGGTTTCCAGTCACGGATTAAATGGGTGATAAGAATCAGTCCCTGAAAGACTTTTTAAAAAAAAGACAATTAAATTCCCAGTGTGAGTTGTTGGTCAAATTTCATCGCATTTTATCGTGGGATTTGTAGTTGGGGTTTGCACTCAATCTTACACCCACTACCCATTTACGGTGTTTGTGCAGACTTTTACGGCCGTAGAAGAAGGTATAAGAGTGCCATCTTAGATTGCATTTCGCTCTCGACCCCTGGTGGGTGGTCGTTGACGCTCTTGCTCACCGGAATGCCATTACGGTATTTAATGAGCTTTTTTTATGTAACAAATTATATTATGGTAGCTGAATATTAATTTTTAATTCAACTAATTACTAGCGATTTACTGTAACGCCATTTTTTAAATTTTTTAAATTAAAAAAAAAAATGGAATACATTTTAATATATTTTTTAAAAAAATAGGGTTAAGGATTTTTATTATTTTTTTTTTGTTTGTTTTTGAAATGAACAATTAAACAATGAAACCTTGACTTGCTTTTATGGACCTCTTGTGAAAAAAAAAATAAAGTCTTAGTGCTTTTTGGTTTGCTCGCTTTTTATGATTATGGTCTCTTCAAGTTTGGACACAATAGTGTATCATATTCGGGTTGTAAATGTAAAACCTGGAATAAAAAATGATTATAATAAAAAAAAGGGGCTTATTGTTTGTTTTTTGACCTTTTAGAATTCGCCAAACTTTTAATTTGATTGGAAGTTTTGTGAACAACTAAATTTCATCACTTAGTTGCGAGCCAAATGATTTGTTTGATTGGCTCGTTTCAGGTGTGGTTTAAGTGGCTTATACTGTCTTTTACTATCGCACAATTGAAAATCACTTTACTAGCTGACTTTTCCCGACCACTAAGTGCCTTTCAGCATCCGGTGCAAAGATGTGACGATGCAATTAACTTGTTCCTCTTCCCTGCGGGAATGTAGACTTCCAAAAACCTTTATCTTGTGCAGAATCATCCCGAAATAATTAAACCTAAAAAGGGACTGCAAGAGGGCTGGAAATGAAAAGCTGAAAATTGCTAATTAAAAGCGGATCTGATTTTTATTTGCGGAATAAAACCACGTCCCAATAGAGTTGGAACCTTAAACAGAGCGACAAAAGCGTCGAGGAATTTGCAGATGATGGATAACGGCGCTCGCGGTCCCCCGAGTGAAAGGTCTAATTAAAATAAATAGAGATTATCGTTTCGTATATGTATATACACATGGTCACTGAAATCGCGAGGCAAAGGTCATTCATTCTCAGATTAGATTATGGAAGTTAAAAGTGCATTAGACGCAAGATATGTAAACAATGCGAGAGAAAATATTTGCTGGCGATAAAAAGTTGTTTTCAAAGCCGAGTGACAATTCGAGCAGATAAATATGACTTTTTGTGTGCGTGTCTGGCGCCACGGATACAAATGACCACTACTTCCTATTGACAAGAGAAAAAAAGAAAGTGGGGGGAAAAAAATCCAAGTTCCTAATTCCCCTTTAATAAAGAATGATTTAAAAAAATATATGTCAGTGGCTTTTTATATCTTGATTTTGTGTGATGGAAATAAATAGAGTAGTTTTTATTGAATTTGTGCTGTTTAAACATTATTATTACTCGGTTGATGAGCATATTGAAATTGCCCTCAATTGAATTCAAATGGATATGCGTATGTACATGTGTGGGCTCGTGCTGGCTCATGCTCCACATTAAACTCTCGTGTAGTGTGTATAATTGAGTGCTCAACTTGTGTCGCCAACTCGTCGCCTCTAATGATAAATGTATCAATGAATAGTTTGTGGGAACGCCTTTAAACTCTTTAAAGTTTATATATGAAATAAAAAAAATATCTATAAATTAAATGTAATTAAAATAATTTTTTTTAAATTCATTTTCCATAGGTAAAACGTTGACTTGCGTGTGCACGACTTCCGACTGCGAAACTTTGGGTGTGAATACATGCAACACGACCCATTTATGTTACACGCAAATCTTGGAAAGGGCCGACGGTTCAGGGCCCATAATTCGGGGCTGTATCACGACTAGGTCTCCAATATTGTGCGAAAACAGACCGCCAGCTACCAAAGGAAAATGGCCGCTACTTCTGTGTTGTAATTCGTCGATGTGTAATCAAATAGCATTGCCAACACAGCCGGCATGGCACACTGATAAAGGTATTTATTTCCCGAAGGAATTAGATGGAGAAAATGAAATTTATGGAATGAAATTGTTCTGAATTGACAGGAAATGTGACGAGTGCTGTTAAGTTGAACACTGTGGTCGCTGAAGCACCAATCGCGAGTCGAGACACGACCGATGCATCCAACATGATTAGTCCTATTTACATATCCGTGCTCGTTGTGGGTATAGGTCTTCTGTTAGTGCTCGCTGGAGTTGCTGCTATTGTTCTTAGACGCCACACACTTTTTTATCGACGGGAATTCGGCGTAGATCGGCGTTGTTACCTCAAGGGACAAGATTTGGCTTCGGTTTCTCGGCTTCAAGAACCCGATTCGTCCAGAAATGGGTTTTATAACGATAGTAAAGCTATTCTTGCTACTTGAGATTTGTTTTATTTAATTTATTATTATTTTTTGTTTGAATGTCAAATCTCTTTATATAAATGTATATACAATGTATATAATTGTTTTGTAATATTGATGAGTAAGCTGGTAAGCATGGCATGATATTTAGTGCCACTTGACAAGAAGAAGTGATGTTTTACAGTTTTGTATGGCCTCATTGTGCAATCTTAATAAATCTCGTTTTCATAAAAGGGTGTGTTCGTGAGGAAGCATAATGTTGTACAGTTTGTACATAAGGAAATTGAATTTTTTTTTAAAATAATTTTTAAATTTTTTTTTTATTGTTATATTAATATAAATTAATTATTTGTAGCTTTTATCGTTAATATTTTGCAATTTAATGTTCGTCTCGACATTTTTTAAGCTTGTTCCTATGCTCATTTCATGCTCATGTTTCTATACAAAATCAAAATGTTTTACAATTTTTAAACAATAAATTGATTTTATTGACAGTTTTTTGTGACTGAAACAGGGTTTATGGATCAAAATGTTTTTTTTAAAATTGCGAATGGAATATTGGAAGAAAATAGACTATTTATATACTGATGACGTGTTTGTTTTCATTTATTTGATTTTGTAATTAATGGAACTGACATATCATCAATTTTATGTGTGTTAAATATGGTTCACTAGCAATAAAAGATGAGAAAATTGCATTCAAATGAGATTATTTAATTCTTACATTATTTTTAATTTATTATTTTTTCACAATAACCTGAATGTATAAATTAAAAAAAAATATAGCATAATTTTTTTTTAAAATTATATTCTGCGAATTTTTGCTAAACTTTTGCCTCCTGCTATTTGAAAGTGCAATATTGTGATCACAAGGAGAAGAGGGGATCCAATCTTAATTAATCATCTTAAAGGATTTCCCCAGGAAACCAAAAACTTGTTTTTCTTTTCTCAAACTGAAATTTCCGAGTTTGCGGTCTGGGAATGCGAGCACATGTTGTTTAGTTTGTATTGTATTATTTTTTAATTATGTTTTTTTTTTTTAAATAAAAAGCAGAAGTATGTATAATTATGTGAAAATAAATAAATCGGATTGCTCACATTTTTTTTTTTTATATAAAGATGACACATGATTCGTGGATTTTACTTGAAATAAAAAATAATTTAAAGAAATAAAAGTGTTGTTTTTATTTTAAATTTATTTAAATTTGACAACCAAACCGGCTGTTTTAAGAGCTTTCTTTTCATAAATAATTAAATTTTAATTACATATTATACTGATCCAGCAATAAAGTTTCTATAAACAATGTGCGCGTATGTTTGTATACAGAAAAGATAACTGACGTTGTGTATTGTAGTTGTTCTCGCACTAAAGTTTCATCCGCCGGTGATAAAATCATGGCGTCTCAAATATCAAAAGGGGTGACTTCCGCTCTTGTGCGAGGGTGAACAACTTCAACCCCTACAACTTTCTGAAGGAAACGGCCTCAATTGAAGGAATACAGGTCAAAACTAGGTCTCGGATGCTTCTCTGTCCATGTTATTGATTTAATGATACATTATCGTATCCCCCTAATTACTCGTTTAACATCATTATCTCAACCCTTATTTTTACGATTGTTATTGATATGGAAATAGGAAAAAAAATATTTATGCTGTTTTAGGAATGTGTAATGTTCGAGAAACAATCGGCAAAATTAGATACGCTTGTTTTGCCAACTGAACTGGAAAATTAAACTGAATAATGCGATATTGTTACGCGTGAATTAATATGAAATTGTTGTCTATGCTAAAAAATAGAAGTGATAATTAATTTTGTTTTTTTTTATAAAAATGTTTTGCTAGATGGATGAAAATTGTTCTTTATGGATTATGGATTTTCAAAAAATGTCACAACATTAATCAATAACGATGGTCATTTCCAACGATGTGCTCGTATTGAGTTATCCATCCCATTAATCATTAAAAGCAATTCATATTTATTTAAATGCGTCCATTTCTTCGCTTCGAATTTCATGGAAGTTTTTATAAGTGCTTTCAACCGAACCTGTATGAAGGTAATAATTTTTATAAATACACGTTGTCCATCCGGTCTATTCAAGAAAAAGTTGTTTAACGAAAATAAAAAGTAGCGAGAGAAATCACTCAAAAATATAGTGTCAGTGTTCTTTTCCATATCTCAAGCGAAAGAAAAGCACTAAACCGTGTCACACGCAATGTTTAATTCGTTTTTGAGAAAAAACGTCGAAGAAATGGGTAAAAAATGTGCGAATTATTTCTGCTTTTTTCTGTTGAAATAGCCGTTTCCACACCAAATGATTTTATGACAGATTGAACGTTTTAAGACACCCGTTTGTGACAAATGTGTGACCATAGGTCGACAGTTTATGATCCTCTCGATTGGTAAGAAGAAGGCCACGGTTGAAGTGGTCATCGTCATCCCTTACAAAAGGCTGTTGACATGTGGATAAACAAAGGACAAGGAGAGTTCAAAATGGGGTTGGCCACTTAAGCTGATTAAAATCAACAGTGGCGGCAGTCGCCAGTCTGTCGGGGCCAATTCAAAAACTTCTGCTGGCAGGAGGTCCAGCAAGATCACTTGCCTTTAGGCTTCACATCAGGGCCTTCTTAGACTGACCAGTTGACCACGTCCAAATGACAACCATCTTAATCGAGGCCACTTCAACATCTCAATTTATTACTTGATCTCGCAACAAATCTGCAACATTCACATTTTCAATACGCCACTTAATGGGCAAGAAAAGATAAAGATTTATACGAATCATTCATCGTTTCTTCTCGCGTTTTCACAGCAAATGGATCAACACATCAAGTTTGAATTACGTAATAACAATTCTAGCCTAAATATTTCCTTCTTTTTTCAAAAGAAGTTTCAAATATCATACAATTTAGAGTTGGTTCGTTTCGTTTGAAAACAATCTCATCAAACGATGTTTGCTAACACGAATTTACAACATTTCCACACAAAAATGCATCAAAAAAGTGAATTATTTATTTTTATTTTTTTCTCAACCAATAAATTAGTTAAAAATGGTAAACTAACTTTAAAATAATTTAAAAAAAAATCAACAACAGTGTTTGGAATTCATCCTCCCCTGTTGCACAGAGTGAGCTCAACCTGGATGCCATTCGAGGTTCCTCCAATAGCGCCCAAGGCGACCTCTGCAGTCGAGCACGGGCTGAGCTCTGGCGAACACCACCACGAATCCCTACATTTCTATCGGATGTGGCATCGAGCGAGGACGCACGGATTTAGCGTCCCACGGTGAACGCTTAACTTCATGGATACACAGACTACTTTGATGGTTGTCATCGCATTCCTCACTACAATCAACTATCTTGCAATGGGTATGTCTACTTTCTTTTAATCACTTTCCAAAACTTAAAACAACAAGACCGGGCAACGCGAAATCAAATCAGTAACAGCAAGTCCCGACATGCGCTCCCTTATCTACACATCCGAATTGCAATTTCTTAATTAAATGCACTAATATTTATTTGATCAAGAAGCCAGAGAGTCCTTTAAAATGCTTTTACCACAGCACTTGGGTTTTCTTCGGCCCGAGGCAGCATCCTAACTCAATTGGGCTGGGCTGGGCCATTCTGCAGGTACCTCAGAAGAAAATGACAGCAAATTACATAGTAGAGCCTTCTTTGTGCGACTCTTAGCCAAAACAATTTTTCTTAAGGCCATATTTAGGTGGGGAAATGTCAGTTACGAGATAAAAATTCATTCAAAAATTGAAACATTTATGTAATCTTTGAGATAAAAAATTGATTTGCACCTGATATCTGTCTTTCATTTGTTTGTGCACTCAAATTGTCGTTTATCACGTCTGTTAAATGTGGTCTCTGTCTCTCTTTCTGTCTTATATGCCAGTCATAAAACATGATTCATTACTGCAATATTTTGGTCTTAGTTTATGTGTGGAATGTAGATTTAGCTCGCGTCTCTTTTTGCTTCCTTCCTCGCGATGTTCTGCTCGTTTTAAAGACACTCATCTATCTTTGTGTGTTGTTTGTTTTAAGTGTGAGGGCTTCTTTAAATTTCCACGGTCAAAGGCTATGCAAACGAATGCGGGAATGGGGGTACTATAAGGAAATGGAGGGAGGGGGCGATAATACAAACTGTTTGTAAAATTTTTCCCCTTTTCACACATCTGGTCTTGCTTTTGAGGAAGTTGTTTGAAGAAAAATTAATTCGAGTTTTAGAATTTGCATCACTAATTTAACTAAATTGGTCTCTCGCAGCAAGTTTTATTTAGAAATAAAGCAAATTTTTGCTAAATTTAGGCCTAATTTAGCATAATTATTCTTGAAATGTGTTTTTTTTTTTTTTATTACAATTTTTTTTTATGGTTTTAAAAAAAAGAGTATTTTGAGGAAATAGTTTTTTATGCATGTACCAAAGTTGCAGAGCCAATTATAGAGTCTGGTTCAGAGACACCATGTGCCTTTAATAATGAAGCAACGCGCAAGACACGCCGCCACTCTTGGGGCTCGCTAATTGGTCAAGGTTGAGTAAACAGCTGAGACAAACCAAACACACACTCTTCACTTAAGCTCTTAAATTCCCAAAAATTCAATTAAACCAAGAAAAAAACGTTTAGAAGACCGTGCCAAGTGCGATCAGATATCGTAGAATGAATGCGAAAATTCAATCTTCACCCGCAGTCGATTACAGAAAAATGATGTCACTAAATGTCAACGTGATGTTACGGTGGCGCATTCAGTGGCTTTGTGCAGCGCTACGGGGTAACTTTTGCTTATACCAACATACCCGGCGAGTCCCTGCAGAGAAGCAGCGATTCCCACTCCTTAACTCAACATCCCTTTTCGACAGGTGGCATCTCCGCCTCCCCCGCAAGCGTCTTATCTCGGCCGCCCTTCTCCTTATAGGTGAAACAACTCGTTCATAAGAGTTTATGAATCGCAAAACATCACCGGAGGGTGTGTTGATCAAATAGGTTCATTGAGAATAAAGAAATAATTATCTGTTGATGGAGTACTGACATAAAAGCGCGGTCTATAAATAGATGAATAATCAGAGAAGCCAATCGTCAGAGCAGAGGAGCTTAGCTGCACACGCCTTGCTGAGACATACCGACGCTATCTCGACTGGCAAGGGGGGAGAAAAAGAGAGGTTTCATCTTTTACCAACCCCCTGCTAAGAGTCTTGTGATGCAGAATGGTTTACGTTGTTTTCAATAGGCTGGCTGCCATCTTTGAGTGATTTTAGAGGCGGAGTAGTAAATTTTCTTGGCTTTTCTTGCTGTTTACTTGGCCACTCTAATAAGTAGCTGGAAATGTTGGGGGGAAACGTGCAATTTGAGTATATTTTTATCCCTTCCGAGACGAGTTTATTTAGAAATTGAGCACAAGTTTAGATTTTTTTTAATTTTTTCATTTCTAAAGTCTGTTTGCGATTAAATTGGGGTTAGTTTTGGCCAAGAAATCTTTTTGGCGCCAGTTTCTTTACTCCCCATAGTGTAAACAAAGAGAAGGATGACTAGGAGGAGGAGTTCGTTGTCCTCCATAGGGAAAGCGTTTTGCAAACCGGCGCCCAGTGGATTTCAAACGACATGCGGGATGTTGGGATGTCGGGGTGTGGGGGGGAGGGGAGATGGGAATATGTGTCGGTGATGGAGTACCCTCGCCTCGATTTCGTCGCCGCCTCGTCGAGATTTTATTCGACAAACAGATTAAAGCACAAGGCCACGTCTGTTTTGGTCTCTGTGCGGGAGAAAGGCTCCTAATGCCGCTCGACATAACAAGGGCAAAGCGCATCCTTGTGCGCGGCGACTCAATCGATGGTCTGGCGCCGTCGATGCCGACGTCCTGGCCTCGAAGTTTGGTGGCACTGGCGCCTCTCGTTCCTCCTCCGTTCAATGCTTGCTTCGAAATGTCAGTTGGTCCGAACCAAATAATTTAATGGCTGTGTTTTGCTTCGTGCTCGAGACACATGGACGTTAGAAATGAGTTGGACTTTTCCACGCCATAAAATAGACTGTGACTGTAACAATTGTGATGCTTGAATGGTTTGTTGAAACAGTGTTGTATGTATAATAGAGAATTTTGCAACCACACTTGTCAAGTTCCTTTATACAAACACAGAGGAGGAGTAAGGGGAAGTCCATATTTGTTGAATAACAAAAGGGGATTGTGAAAGTCCCCCGTGGCACGTGCGCAGAAGGGTGACAGCAGGACAGCTGGGTCGTACAATTCACTGTACAGATGTATATAGTGGCGCGTGAGCGTGAGAGACCGGTCTACCGTAGCAGGAAACTCAAAGCCGAGCGTCACGGATCAGCGCTCGTCAACAGGTGGCAGCGTGGCGATGCGGGCCCCACCTAACCTAACCTCAACGGCGCCAGCATCGAGTTGGCGCCGTTTTACCTGGCAGCGTGATAAGCTAAACAGCTGCTCATCAAAAACCATTTTGCATACACTGGCCATTTTTCCTACCTTGTGACCTAATTGGCATTGGATGCCCAAGAAGCTTTTGTTTTAGAGGTTAAAGGCCTCGTTTATGAATAAATTTTTAACCGTGAGAAACGTTGGAGGTGTTGGAGATGAAATAAGTTGAGTTACGTCGTTTGTTTCTCATTTGTATGAGAAGCGGAGTATTTCTATGTAAATTAGGGTCTTATACAACAACTACAATTAATATTTGTCTCTTAAATTTTTTAAGGAAAAAGCTCTTTCGATGGTAATTTTATTTACTTGTAATTGTGAAGGAAAAAGATAATTTTTTTCTGGCGCTCACACCCTAAAAGTTGTTGCCCATAAATATGTCGTTAATAAAATATACAGCAAATTAGTATCGTTTTCTACGTTTGTAATTGAAAGGGGGAAAATAAAAATGTAAGATATGAAATAGTGAGATCTAAATGTTAAAAAAAAAATTTAAAAAAATAGACAAAGGAGCAATGTCGTCGTTACAAGGGCACCCATCCGAGCAAAAAAGAAAAGATGGAAACGAGGCTAGTGCAGCGCGGCAACTATAATTTTGTAGTGTAATTACAGGGACGAGGGCAGATGAGTTTGAGTTGCCGTAATAAGCACTTGGAGGGCACTTGGTGGGCGCTGGAATTCCCTCATTACTACGAACACACAATGACCTCCAAATATTTAACATTTCTTTTTTATTCAATATATAAGTGGCCTAATAACTAATTTACATTCTTTTGATGTAGAAAATTGAGGAAAATATTTTTTAAAAATCTCCATTTGCTGTTTTTAAAGGGCGAAATCAATTCTAATCGAATTCCACAATCATTTTCATATTGCAATTTGCTTACAAGTCCAAACAAAACGGTTAAAATTCAGAAATTCGACGATATTTTAGTGAAAATACCCGTTTAAGATTTGTGTAGCCTGCGGCTGAACCCGTCCTAAACCAGTAAATGATACCTCTGCGTTGCTTTTTCTCTTCGGCGACCCTGCGTTCCAACTTGCCCACCTGGCAGGGGCGGATCTGCTGGTTTTCTTAGGGGAAAAGTGAGGATGACACATGGTCTTGTTTCTATTAGAACCACTGCGAAAATAAATCAAACTTTAATATGTAGTTTCTCCTCCCCTTCAGGGTCAAACTCCATTTTTAAAACATGCAATCTTTTTGTTTTTTTCCCGAAAAGAACATGAATTTTTATAAACAATTCTTCGCATCAGGCACTGCATCTTTAACTAATACCTGTTGCGTTTTTGTTTTTACCGCATGGCGTCACAAACGTGGCGGCGGCCTGCCGGGCGACATAACGTTTGCATGCAAGGAAAATGATCTCCCTGCACGCGCTGCTGACTCGTTGCAGGAAGTTGGTTTGAACTGATTGTGACATCATGCATTAAAAATAATTCGAGCCAATGTTTTTGTTCCGAAACTGGGGTAATTAAAGAATATCACAAAGCCGGATAAGGGCAAGAAACTTGTTATTGTTTGATACAATGTCTGTTTATGTTGATATATCAATTAACTTTTTTTTTTTTTTTGGTTTCGTTTCAGCTGAAATTCGATGCTACTGCAACCTACCTGTGTGCGTCAGCACTGGTTACATGTGCAAATCGAACAAAAGCACGTGTTTCTCTGAATTGAGCACCCATGCCAACGACCCACTACATTCCCGCCATGGCTGCATCGAGTTTTTGCAAAGGCCGAAAGAAGATGTTTGTCTTGGATTCAATAACAATGCCAAACTCTCCGTGGCGAAAGTGCCACTGCTGCTGTGCTGTCAGGAAGACATGTGCAACTATGCCAGAAGTCTGGATTTGAAAATTCAAATGAATGCCAAAGCCAATCGCACATTTTATGGTAAATTAAACATTTATTAGTTGCTATATAAAAGAAGCAAATATGTTTATAATAGATGCTCGAATAGATGAATACGATGCCATTTATCACAGCTCATTAGGCCTAGTTTTGTGAGGTCAAACTTTCAAACTGATATGCATAGAGTATGCTTACTCCATGTCACTGTGACTCAGCAAAAACTCTTCTTAATTATAACACTTGACAAATAAGCTCCACTAAATGGTAATAGAAGTTGCTAATTAAGTTTGGATATTTCTGAGGTTCTAATGCAATTATTCCCAACACAGTTGTAGTTTTATTGTAAAAATGTCAATGACTTTTGAGATTACTACTTTGATCATATTTTATTACTTCACTCAATTAGAAGATACAAACTTTGAACTTTTAAACAGCATTCCAGTTGAGATAAGCCTATATCTTTTTGTTGTTCAAACAATGCCATCTTGAAATATTTATTTGAAAATCAGGTGCCATTAAGGCGGTGTTAGTGTTGACAGTTGATCTTCCTCAGTTGGGAGCCGTTTTCATTCCTGTCATGACCTCACGACTATTGTATTAGTCACAATGCACTTCTCTTAATATTTATACACTCATCTCGGCAGGGTACACCTTTCTATAGTCAGACTCGAGACACCTCAACGGGAGGGCTCTTTCACGCACGTGGAAGCAGCAGGCCAACCACCTAGTTGATGCCAATGAGTTTAACAACCCGGGTTTTGAAATTAAAATGACCACTAAGCTTATTATAATTATTTTTGCTTTTTCCATATTTTTAAAAAACAAATTTAGAAAAATTAAAATACTTGTTTGAGGATTTATTTATTGCTCGAAAACAAACAAAAAACGGATTAAATATCTGCATTTTATTAAATATTTATCATTTTAACTGATTACCTCTGGCAGTGAATAATTATTAAGTGCAGCGATATCATTTTTTCTTTTTGTTTATGTACCAATTGGAGTGTAATTTTCATAATTATGGTTCAAAACTTTATTATCATACACATTTTTTTTGGGGTCTGCATTTAACTAATTTTAAACTTCAAAGTAGCACAGAAAATAAATCACAGGCTTAAGTAGCCTCTAAAATTTTTAATTTTTTTTTAATTTTAATTTTTTTTATAGTAAATATAAATTAAGGAAATGTGTAATTGAAATTTCTTCGGAATTATCTTTTGGCTCCTTTATTGGTGTCAGTCATCTGTGATCTCATTCAGCTGTTTGAATAACCACCGTCTCGTCTTCCAGGCGACAGATGGCGCCATTGATAACCAGAAAAAAATGCAAAAATATATCAGATTTAAAATTATCTAAATTTAACATTTTAAACCTCCTTTTTTTGTGAGTTTTTACATAACACAAAAAGTTATATAAATTGTAGGTTGATAATTTGTAACAGTTAACATTATCTACAATAGTATTGAATTCAGGTTTAATCATACAGTCAGGAAATCTGGTTATCTTTATACATAGTTATCATTTATTCCTACAAAGCTTTGCTACATTGCTTGGAGGAATAAAATTTAACCTCACAAAACGTAATAACAGCCTTTTATTTAATTCTTGGAATTTCTTACAAATATATATCAATGTCAACATTTCACGATGATGTACAAATGAAATTATTATTTATTTAGTTATTAATATATTTTTTTTCTATATCTTTACAGGTAAAGATGACAAACTGAACTTTAATAACCTGCCAGGTGATGCAATTTATCAACAAGACCTTTGGTTCAGAGCAGCAGTAATTGCAGTGCCTATCGCAGGCTGCTTCATACTTGTCATTCTTGTGCTTCTGGCTATTCGCATGCTCAAGAAAGACAGCAAACGACAAAGACAATTGATTGCTTTTCGTCAACAACGTCATCTGAAAGCACAAATGCTTCTTGATGATCATTTGCATACAGATATGAAAGACTATCAACAGCATTTTTTGTCTACGAATGAGGACAAGAACGAAGCCAATGCCCGCCTCAACCACAAACAAAACAATTTATTCAACAATAATGTGAACTTAGTTCTCAGTACAGAACCATCTAATAATTATAAGCAATATATATACGATAAGCCGTTTCTTAACACTCAACAAACTTTGTGCGGTTCCATTCTAACATGGAGCAAACAGAAATGGAAGCCAATTACTCCTGTATAGTATTATACATATTATTATTATTATTAAATCCAAATGCTTTTATGCCAAAGGTCTATGCATTGACGAAGTGTTGAAGACAGAAAATCTTTTCTGTGTTATTGTCTACCAATTGGATTTTTTTTTTTAAATTTGAGATCAGGTGGAAATGTGTTTAATATTGAGTTTTGAACAAATAGTTTTGTGCACCCACAAATCGACTGCATCTGGGACCCTTTGCAATTTTGTATAATCTTGTAGCCTTTTGTCCATTTTTTTATTTTTATATAATTTTTCAAGTTTATATTAGAGTTTGCAAATAGCTTAATTGGTTATATGCAATTATGCTACTTCATTCTGCGCCAAACACACAATTTTGTACCTTAATTACTTTTTTGAATCTATAAACCCCAAACTTCATACATTAATTTACTTGATTATGACTATTGTGCCTTCAAAGCAGAGACTTTCCATTTGGTGCATTGCAAATAGTGAATAATAATGTGCTTTGATAATTATTTCTTATAATTAGCCAAATGGCAGCTCTGCAAATGGTCATTTTTTTAAACTTAAAATTTCCCTGCGCAAACACTCTAATATATTCTCTAGTCTTCAATATCGGTACAGACAAAATCACTTGTCTGTTCCTTTAAGAATACTTGTGGATTTTTGCATTCCAATTGAATTTTTTTAAGACTTGTCTGCTCTCTTTATTACATCGTGTAAGTTGAGGTAATGAGATCAATCTTTTTATTATTATTCTGTCCATTAAATGGTATGAGAATACAAATGTACTTAATTATTAATTGTTAGGATTTATTGTGAAAACAAACCATTCTACTGTAATTAGATGGTCCAATGACAGTGCCCTTGTTATTGTTATCACATTTTCTACTATTGCTTGAAGGAAGAAATAAGGATAAAGTTTCAATACCCATTTTTTGTTTTTGGTTGTTGCCATGTGAAAGTATTTAAAAGATTGAAAAAAAAATTGTAATGTATACCAAATAGAATTGTTTACCTTGTTGGTCAATCCAAACGCCTTTAGATGAATATTTTACTTCCTTTTAAACTTATAATGTTTGTATTTGAACTACTGGTATAATATTACTATTGTAGCATCACAGTCTTCCAGATTCAGAAGTTTTAGCCAATTTTTCATTATAAAGTGTTCTTTACAATTGTATTTAGATATGATAAGATTTTTATCAAAGAGAAATTGTTGATGTTTACAAATAACTCATGCTATCTATAATATGCTTTTCTTTCATAGCCTGAGTCTATAGTTCGGAGAAATTCACTCATTCTATCTAATATTTCTTCCAGTGGCAATATTTTGTAGGCTTTATGCTGCACTTGAGTAGAACACTTCTGTGATATTTTTGCTTATAAATATTATTGGGATGTACCATATTTTATTACTACAAGAATGATCTATTTATTCTCAAAAAAATAAAAATTTTGAGTGATTAATCTTTACTTGGTTTCCTCTTTTTAAACATTTCAACACTGATATAAATAATGATGATATAATTTATCCCGTATTTATGCAAATAAAACGCCTTAAAGCAAAAATTTAAATCAGTAAAAACACACACAGACAAAAAACATTTTTCTGTATTTTTTTTCGTGCCAAAGGATCATGTTATGACAAATTTTACTACGGCCATTATAATTTTGAGTAGATTTTTTTTTATATCCATTTAAAAGAATTTTTTAATAAAAAAAAATTTACTCATTTACATTCTGACCTTAGAAACGTTAATTTGGTATATAAATATGCAAGATTTGACAGAATTAAATACCTCGCTTCTTTATCAAAGACCAACTGAAGCTTTTTTCAAAACGCTATACACTCCGGGAGACAAATTACGAGCAGAATTATGTAGGGGATGAGATTATTAACGCCATGCCACATGGGGAGATTACGAAAATTACTGGTACCTTGCTCGAATTTTCATTCTTGAGGTCGAATTCTAATGTCGTTGTCCCTTGTCCTATCATCTGCTGCTGTGTTCTACGAGTTTTTCGACCTTTTGAACATCATTTGACAATCAGTGGAGGTGAGTAAAATGTCTTAATTTGTTGTTCCTCTAGAATCCATGTTGTAAACAAATTGTTTAAAAAAACATTGTGACGTTTCACACAATTCAAATGCCAAGAGAAATGTCGCAATAGATATGCCGCGCAATGTGGGGCTTTAGTATATTAATTTTATCATTTAGAACCCTGAACATGAACAGTAACTGACCGAAACAATTTTTATTCAAAATTTTAAAAGAAATGTTTTTTTTTTTTTAAGAAAAAACATAATTGATACACTTTCTTGCAATTATTGTTCGTTGATGGTCTTATTTAAACATTCATTTTTTAATGAACTTCTTTTTTTAAACCTCATTATACTTAATTTTGCAATAAAAAGAAACTGCAAATGTTGGTAATAACGAGGACGAAAAGACAGCGTGTGAAACGTGGCCACTCATTTGTTCCCATCGTCTGTTTTTCGAGACAACATCTAGAAAATGCGAGTAAAAATTATGACAACTGTAAACGGAATGCAGCGCTCAAAATTTTTTTTATTCAAATAAATAAAAGGAAAGGCGGGACTAACTTAGTTTCCATTTAAAAATGGAGCGACAACAAGTTGACGTTAGAAATTAGAATTGTCTACCGTTACATAGTGCTTGCTATCTCTTTCAAAGCAAAACAATTATCTTTTAAACAGCTTGTCATTTTCCATAAAAGGGCGTCTTTGTACAGACATTCCAACCCCTTCAATCCAACCTCGCATCATCAATCTTTCTCTTTATTTTTTTTTATTACTCTCAATGACCTGCAGATTTAAAAAAAAATGCAGATAAAATCAATAGAAAAATTGATTACAAGTCATTTCCGAGATATTTCTGGTTTTATAATTGATTCCTTCTTCAGATAAGTGTCATTAGACCTTACTTCCTTTAGCAGTTTAATATTGAGCGCAGCATCAATTTATGACCAATGCAGACGTTGCAGTTTTTATGGACGTCATTTTCAGTCAATTAAGAAATCATAAACTAAGTTGTTGATGTGACAATAGATTTAGATATATATATATATAAAAAAAAGATAAAAAAAAAAGATTGATTCAGTGGAAATAAATTACAATGGTTGAAGTGACCTTGACTTTCCACATACAGCAGCCTTGAAGAGTCATTACCAAAATGCAAACCAGGACCTGTTTTACGTGATGCAATTTGATCCCGCCCTCCTTGCGGCTTCTCCCATATGAAAATTGCCAGTGAATAAATAAATATCAAGTGCAGGCTTTAAATCCTGATTGTATTTATGTTGTGGTCCCTTAAATGGTAAATAGTTGTTTTACACATAAGCCAACATTCGGTTGTTTGAGTAACCGTGCGTGAAAGACGTCGGTTTGAGCATTTAAATAAATTGTTTTTATTTTCATTTTTTTTTCCAGATTTAATTCGAGATGAATATGATTTGGTTGCCGCTTGAGATGTAAATGTAAATGACTTTTATATTGCGTTTTCGAGATGAAAAACATTTTTATTATTACAACTTATTGCATAATTTTCTCATAAAGTAGCTGATTTTCATGTTTGTCTTTTCAGAAATGAATATGAAATTTTGAAGAAAAAAAAATTATTTGTTTGCTTGACTGGTATCCCATTGCGTGGTGGAGTTCATTGAGCCCTGCTTTAGTTCCACTATATGACACCATCCGCGCCACCATCCACAACCCTTGAAATGAGGATCTGTCTTATTTTATCTTAAAATGTGATGAAATCGCGAAATAAAGGTAAAAATTAACGTTTAACTTGGCATTTTAATTGCATTCAATTGCATTCAATTGATCGAGAATAATTAATATACAATATCTTGATATATTTAAAAATATTTCTTTCCATTAATAATAATTATATTAGAAATTATACATTTTTTTTTATGCGTTTAAAAAATACAATTAGTTGTGATTCAATAAACTTTTAAATTCAATTTAAGCAAAACTTCTGCTCGGGTAAGGCAATGCACTTAAAGCGTTCAAACTTCAAAATTTAATTCCTCAACGCTGCCAACCGCCGATTCAACGTATCTTCCTCACTTTTTGATCGTTCGGTCGCGGTAGTCAACACCGAAGACCCAGGATTTGCTTCGGCCAATTGATCCATGATTGCCAATCCGTTTTCGTCGGCGACTTGTTGTATCAATTTGTCCACTTGATCCTGGGGTGTTGTTAAAGTTGTCGCCGTACCCATCGAATTCTCCACCACACTCGTTCGCACATCTAAATCTTCAAATTGTGACTCGAATTTCTCCATCACGGCCGAGATTTTCTGCAAATCCATCGAATTGAGCGCTTTATCGAGCGCTTTGACGACACCGCCCATGTTTTTGGCGACGCCTTTCATCGTGACAGCCGATTGAACTTTCGAAGTCACGGCATCGATTTTAGATGACATTCGGAGGTAGTTAAGACTTTCATTCTTTTTCCTGATGGCATTTTCTGCGTGGATTTTCGCGCCTTCCAAGTTGCCTTTCGTCAGTGCTTTTTTCACTTTACCAGTCTGTACAGCTTGGTCTTTTTCGGCTCGTTTCGATAGTCGTTCGAGTTGCTTCGCGCAGAAACGAAGTTGAAATATCGTATCTTCCATCTCTCGATGCCGATTAATGTAGTTGTAAGTATAATTCGGTTCTTCAGCGAGAATTTAGTGCTTACGAGTAAAATTTGAGCTGGAAGCCGCCATTTGCAAAATAACAACTAATGACGCTCGGTTGTGAGTAATCGCATCGTGACTAAATGTGATCAAAGTTGCAATTTAAAGTCATTAAGTGTTATATACGTGGCTTGGCAATTTAAAAAGTTAGTTTTATCTTTTTTTTCATGCTGTACGATCAATGTTTAAAAACAAGTATAAATACAGTAGTTTATGGCTTTGCTCGCGAGATGTCGCTAGGAACTATACTCTTGGACCATTGCTCAGAAGACGAAAATGCTATCTCACAAAGTGCGAAGTTCAATCCATTCACCCAAAGCATGAAAATTGTGCAGTAATTTCTTTGATTTGAAGGAAAAGCAGAAAATAGGCCACAATCGAATGTTTCAAAGTTCAAAGTAAGTGAAATTCTGAACAAACAAATCTTTTTTTTTTTAATTTTGTAATCTGTGTATCGGAACTTTTCATTTTGACATTTAGCGTCATGTTGCAATTTCTTTTGCTGTTGTTGACCTTTTTCTTTCTGGAATTGATGCAGACGGAATAATTGAATAAGAATGAAGGACAATTCTGTTAGCAAGAAGCTTAAGCTTGAAAGCAACGATGTAAATAAATCAACGGTAAGTCAATTGATGATTTTACTATTTTCCTGATTTATTTTTCATGCATTTTAATTGCATTATTTTACATTTTTACTAAAGAAAAACAACTGGTCCAAGCGCCAATGGTTGGTTTTAGTTACAACAACTTCAGCAACTCTTGGATGCGCAATTTGTATTTCTTTACAAGCACCTTTCTTTCCTGCAGAGGTTTGTTTGCGAGTAGATTAAAATTATAGATTTATTTAATGTATTGTGACTCTTGATTTTTTTTTAGGCTGAACGCAAACATGTGTCGTCAACTGTGTACGGATTTGTTTTTGGTGTTTATTCGTTGACGGTTTTTCTAATAGCGCCAATAATCGGAAAATATGTAAGAAAATTTTTTTTTTAAATAATATTATTTTAGTATATGAAATCTACGTATTTATTGTTTATAATTAGATAGAGAAAATAGGACCGTTGTTTTTATTAAATTCGGGCACTTTTTTAACTGCCTCGTGCTGCATATTATTTGGGTATACAGCTATAAGAGATCTGCCTTTAAATATCACTCAAATTACTCGTTTCTAGTGTTCTCGACAAAATAAAATCCGACTCTTCATTTATTACATTTGCATTCATTGTACGAATCATTGAGGCAACTGGAGAAGCAGCTGTCATAACATCGAGTTTTTCAATAGCAGCGCAAACATTTCCAGCAGAAATAAACAAAGCATTTGTGCGTAATTATGCGTATATTCAACATACACTGTGACATAATCGGTATTTGTGTACAAAGGCTTTTTTACGAGCAGCGTTTGGTGTTGGACTAACGATAGGTCCAACTGTTGGAGGATTATTATATGAAGTTAAAAAATAGATTATTTTTTTTTTATATAAAATTGATATAAAATTATTGTTTGTCTTTTAAAGGCGGGAGGTTACACTTTACCATTTGCATGTATGGGTGGTCTTTTGCTAGCGATAGCACTGGTCAATATATCATTATTTTGGTCCGATAATGGTTAGTGTAGTGACTAAATAAGTGAAATTTAATTTAGTAAGTTTTTTTTTAGAGGAGTATGTTAGTACTCGCGAATCAAGTAATATTATGCAAGCTTTGTCAATACCAACTGTGAGTTTGTGTATGATAGCAACGTGCATTGCTGCAACGAGCATTGGGTTTATTGAGACTACGCTTGAACCACACTTAAGACAAGTAAACGAGTGAAATATAAACCGTAATATTTTTAATTATTTTCTGTTTTATTTCAGTTTAAAGTGTCTGCAGTTGTTGTTGGTTTTGCTTTTCTCACTACTGCAGCCTCAGAGGCAATTAGTTATGGTTTTTTAGGTTGGTTCGCCGACCAGAAGGTGATTAGAAATAACTTTTATTTATTATAAAGTGAGTTTTAATTTTTTTTTATTTTAAAAAATGTAAAAAGCAATATCTTAAGCCAATTATAGCATCGGGGCACTTTTTACTCGGTATTACATTTCTGTTAGTTGGCCCAGCACCATTTATTCCAGTTGAGAGGTGACGTTTGAATTTCTCATTTATTTGTTACAGTGTAGGCTGCGTAGCCCGGACATAGGACGGGACCCAGAAACTTGTCCGATCGTCCATTCTGTAGGGCCTACCGTACTGCCTTGAATAACGGCCGGGCGTAATTAAGCGCCGGCTCTTGATTAAGCGCCGGCCAACCGCCAGCCGAAAAACTAATAAGCGCCGGCCCCGAATAAACGCCGGACGTGTTTAAACGCCGGGTTAACCGGAAAATATGTTAAAAACGTATGAATACGTATGAATAATGATGCTGCTACAATTGTTGGCACTGCTAATGCAGGTGCCTTCTCGGTTTGTGATGGTTTGCTCGATAAATGGAACTAGTAGATTTACTTAAAAGTAATAATAATAAATAAAAATAAAAATTCGTTCAACAAAATTTATTTTCAACTTTTTTTTTTGGATAGAGGCCTGGCTTGAATAATCGCCTGGTTTTGAATAAGCGCCTGGCGGGTGAGTTGAAAAAAAAAAACGCCCGGGCCCTTATTCAAGGCAGTACGGTATACACACTCTGGTCCGGACAAATGGCACATGTCCGGACTAGAGAGTTAAAGAAAATCAATTTCTGCTACATTAAAACAATACAAAAATGCCGATTTTCTAATGAAACAAATTAGAAAAAGAATTAAAAACACTAAAATTTTAATAAGATTTTAATTTATTGTAGGTTCACAAGGGTTGGAAAAGGAAATTTGCGTTAAAGGTACCGTTGCGCCATGTGCACATATGTTACGTCATGTCCACGTTCGTGAACACATGCAACAGTACCTTTTCCAACCTTTTCCCACCCTTGTAAACATGCAATAAATTAAATTTTTATTTTAGTGTTTTTAATTTTTTTTCTAATTTGTTTCATTAGAAAATCGGCATTTTTGGTTTTTGTCCGGACTACACAGCGATTTTTGCCTATACGGGACGCATCGCTTAGTCCGGATTCCGGAAGGGGGAGCTGTCCGGACCACAGAGCAAATTTAGCATTGCTCCTGATTGGTTGGGTCCGGGCTTCGGCAAACTTGTCCAGACCACACAGATGTCCGGTCGGTACTATGTCCGGGCTACGCAGCCTACACTAATTAATTTTTTTAAATAAAAAAAAGATTTCTACATTTTGCAGTGAATTCTGGATGACCATTGTGGCTATGGCATTTCATGGATTAGGCTTAGGGGCAGTGTTTTTGGCTACTCATGTGGAAGCTCTCCAATCATCAATGTAAGTATTGTCTTGAAAATAATTTAAATATATTGAACATTAAAAATTCCTGTAGATTGAATGGATTTTCTGATTCATTTCAAACTTATGGAATGATATCTGGCATTTGGGCGGCGTTCTTTGAGTTGGGGTGAGTGAATTTATCAGTTTTTGTTAATTTTTGTGGCAGAAATTTAAAAGAGATTTTTTTTTTCGACACTAGGCATTTTATAGGGCCATCAGTAAGTGGAGTTCTTTTGGATATGCTAGGTTTTCGACTTGCCACTCTGATTCCACTGTCTGTTCAACTAACATTGGTATAAATTCAATCGGAACGAAAAATTGGGCTTATGAACAAATTTGTTTATTTTTATTATAAGGTGGTTGCAAACATGTTTTATTATTTTGTCTACGACGTACCCAGGAGAAAAATTGAACGTCAGGACGATTTAAGTTCATCTTGAATCAATAAAATTGGGAACAAGAATTGAATTGAACATTTGGGCAATTAGTGATCACGAATGGAGAGATGAGATGAGAACAAGTTATTCGTAATGAAATGTTTGCTGTTAATTATTATTATTATTGTTTGTTGATATTTTATATTCAATTTTTTAATTTTTTTATTAAGTTATTAATTAAAAAATTCTAAATTATGTGATGGCACTTATTTTAATTTTAAATACTGGTAATTTTATTATGTCACATTTCTGGATCAAAGTTGGAATGGCTTCGCTGCACTGCTCGAAGATTTTTCTGTTTGAAAAAGAAAAAAGTACTACGAAAGTTTATTTTTTATTGCGAATGCCACTTCTACATTTCTTCATCAACGGAAGTATCTTTTCCTTTTGGCATTTATTTACAGATTAACTTGCTGAGTAAAGCTAAAGGCGAAAAGTACATAAATTGTTATAAAATTTCATGCCATGCTTATATGAAAAAGTAAGTAAACACTGCACAACACCGTAGATTAATTTACAACAACAATTAATTTTTGTGCAATATTTCTTTAAACTTGCACGTTAGGTGGCACAAATAATATAAGACTCTTAATATTGCATTTAATTTCCATTTTTTCCAATTATTGGAATCAGATATCTACTTATTAACGACAAAAGTTGTTTGTAGCTTTTTTCATATACACAGATACTCCGTTGCTGCAATTAGTACTGTATACATCTGTTGTCATGCTGCATGTATTTAAGAGCGATAATGTAACTGAATTACAAGTAAGTATGTTCGCTATCAACATTTATTGTACTTAATGCGGTTTTTAACGTTCAAATGTGTTTTCATATACTTTTAAAACGAAAATATTATTTGAATAGAAAAACGTTTGGTTTAAACGGCAATGGATGGTCTTAATTGCAACATCTACATCAACATTTGGATGTGCAATTAGTTTGTCTTTGCTAGCACCTTTCTTTCCTGCAGAGGTCTGTTGAATGGTTTACCTGCTATAGCCGAATTTTTTATTTTATTCTCTTTGTAGGCCGAACTCAAACATGTACGGTCATCTGTTTATGGCTTTGTTTATGGAGCTTCTTCATTCGCGATTTTAATAACGGCACCACTGTTGGGAAAATATGTAAGGTAGAGAATACATTTGTCAATGATATTTATTAAAAATGCTAACTATTAAAAACAGATGGGCGAAATAGGACCTTTGTTTCTGCTAAACTCGGGCACTTTTGTCGCTTCTTCGTGCTGCACATTATTTGGGTATGTGATAGCGTATGTACCGTATTAGCCCACTTTGGTGGACATGCCCTAAAATGTTAGTTTGACCACGAACCAAGGATAACATGGACATGTATCCATGAGTTATTTCCTATTGATTCGTTGTTCTGTATGCTGATTGGATGACAGCAATCACGTGTCATGCATTGCTTGCCAACTAAGCATGTTTGTTACCTATTGTCATTCCAGAAAATAGTGCGGCCGTATCGGTGTAAAAACGCACTGAACATGTGAATATGTGTCCATATCTTTGGTTCGTGGTTTGACCTGGTCTATGGGGATTTGATTGGTTAGTCTTTTTTAAAAGTCGAATTATCCGGCACCCTGGTCGGACGCTCGGTTTTAGGACTTGCCCGCCAAAGTTTGGTAAAACGGTAAAATATTCTGGTTTAAGTTCAGTAATCCAATCCAACTTATTTGAAACTCCTCATAGAGTAATCGACAAAATGAAATCCGTTTCATCGTTTATTATATTCGCAGTCATTATACGGATTTTAGAGGCAACAGGAAGAGCAGCAGCTTTGATATCGAGTTATTCATTAGTAGCTCAAACATTTCCTGAAGACATAAGCAAAGCAATTGTACGTACGAGTACAGTAAATGTGTAATATTGCTCCAACTTTGTAATGCATCTTAATGTTTATTTGATTAGGCTTTTCTACAAGCACTATATGGAATTGGATTAGGTATAGGGCCAGCAATTGGGGGATCGTTGTACCAAGTGAGTATCTGTAATTTCATTTTGGTTCTCAATCTGATCTCCTCAGTCCTCACGTGTAAAGGTTGGTGGTTTTACTACGCCATTTGTTTGTATGGGCGGTCTTTTGCTAGTAACAACTGCAATCAATACATTAATGTTTTGGTCTGACAATGGTAGATATAATGTTTATATTGATTGAAATATTATTTTATTACTATATCTGATGTTTTGGTCATAGTAAAATACACACAATTTGTTAAAACAACAAATATTTCGCAAGTTTTATCCGTACCCGGTGTGACTTTGAGTATGATATCAGTTACGGTATATGCTTTCAGCTTTGGATTTTTTGAAACAATGCTGGAACCTCATTTAAGACAAGTACATTATAACAACAATGTAACCACTATTTTGATAATTTGCTATCGTTGTATTATAGTTCAATGTGACACCATTTGTTGTTGGTTTGACTTTTCTCACTTCAGCTATCTCAGGAACTGTTTCTTATTACTTCATAGCAAGGTTTATTCATAAAAAGGTAATTTACAAAGCAAACAAGCACACATTTTGAGTTTCACAACATAATTACTTAATTTCAGGGGGTGAAAACTCCCTAGGGAAAGCATTTAAAGATCACCACATATTTTATGTTGTGACTTTTAATTTTTACTTCTTTTTTAAATGTAATAGAAATACCTTAAGCTAGTTATTGCATCGGGACAATGTTTAATTTGCATTGCATACCTAGTAATTGGCCCAGCACCATTTATTCCATTTGCTGGGTAAGGTTTGAGTTTACAATTGAGAATTTTTGGTTTTAAACAATCTTCTTTCATTGCAGCAAATACTGGATGAGCATCGTAGCTATGTTGTTTAACGGATTTGGTGCAGCCATAATTTCATTGACCACCCGAGTGGAAACACTTCAAGCATTATTGTAAATGATATTTTGAAAATTTTTTCAACTTATAATTTTAAATTACATGAATTTACTTAGACTGAATGGTTTTCCTGACTCATTTCAAACGTATGGGCCGATAATTGGGCTTTGGGATGCGTTTTTTCAGATTGGGTAAGTTTTGTATCTTGCCCAAAGATGCAGGATGTCTTGGCATCCTGCATCTTGCATCCTGCATGATGCCTTATACATTGTATTGCTAACAACACAATGTAATTTCCTAAAGTGCTCAAACCTGCATAATTTCTTGTGGTGCAAATACACCACAGTAAGTTGAATTTAAGATTTACTCTTTTTATAACAAAATTTAAAGAATGATTTGATTTGTTATCAGAAATTTTACAGGACCAGCAGTAAGTGGAATTATTTATGATCATCTAGGTTTTCGAGTTGCTAGTCAGATTCCAATGTGTCTTCTACTAATAATGGTAACCATAATATGCAATGTGAATCACGAGTTGGTAAGAAATGTTTTCTTTTTTAACTTACAGGTGGTTGCTAACACGTTTTATTATTTTGTGTACGACGTGCCTAGAATAAAATTGGACTGTTGCTCAACTTCGGTTCATCACGAATTGAATAAGAATTAACTATATATGTGTGTCTGACACGTGTTTTGTTTCAAAATATTGTTAACAGTCAGCAATTCTGTTTATTTCTATGTTATTAATTGTTTTGGCTTTTGGAGTTGGATGGAGCTGAATATTTATGAGTGACACAGTCCCATCTCAACTTTCTTAGCGCATGTGATGCGGAATTCAGTTTGGATTTATTTGTACAAATAAATTTTTCTATAAAACACAGCTTGGTGCCCGAGTGTTATTGCAATTAGGTCAACACTCATTCTACTGCAAGTGACAGATAAGATCTCGCAAAAAGATCTGGCTTGTGAGCTGACAGAATTGTCTTTACAATCACTCATAACGCTCGGTATATTTCCACTGATAATTTTGGAATTTTTTTTATCGAATACTAGAACCAGAGCTCAATGATTTCACATCCAGCTCGCCAATAGCAAACAATACTGTAAGTTTTAGTGATCGAGGTGAAATATGTCAGTTTGAGGAAAATTTACTTTAAATTTAGTTATTTACCGTAGTTATTTTCTCTTTCACGTAACATGTAGCATATTCTACGCTTATCAACTACTTATGCAGCTTTGTTTTTGCCATTTACAGTTTTTGCCATTTACAGTTTTTGTTTCTGCAATTATTACAATTCTTTTGTCATGTTGGTTCCATCTGAAAGCGTTAATTCAATTACATTACTAGTAAGTCAATTTAAGATTAACTCTACTGCTATTTTTCTAACTGTTCCACCTTTAGAAAAAATTTTAAAAAACACTATTCTTAAAACGCTAAAACCCCAATGTTTTGTGTTTTTATAATAGGTACAGAAAAACGTTTGGACCAGACGACAATGGTTGGTTTTAATCACAACAACACTTGCCACCTTTGGATGTGCAATTTGTGTTTCTTTGCAAGCGCCTTTCTTTCCAGCAGAGGTTTGTTTTAATATCGATACCGAATTACCCATGGACATTATCGACGGGTAAATCTATCTGAATTTTCAATGTTTGCAGGCTGAACGCAAACGTGTGCAGTCAACTGTATACGGATTTGTTTTTGGAGCTTTTTCTTTATCGGTTTTTATAACTTCACCCATATTTGGGAAATATGTCAGCAATAATTAGTGAGACTATCATTTACTTGTATAATTATAATAATATTGTGTTTACAGATTGGAGAAATAGGGCCTCTGTTTATGCTCAATTCCGGAACATTTGTCACTGCATCTTGCTGCATATTATTCGGGTGTGAGATCTTTTTCAAAAGTTTCGGTGATAAACAAAATTGAAGATGAATCGTGCTTACAGATTTCTCGACCAAGTGAAATCCGGTTCGTCGTTTATTACGTTTGCATTAATTATACGCGTTGTAGAAGCAACAGGAGAAGCTGCAGTTATGACATCGAGTTATTCTAGAGTGGCGCAAACATTTCCTGGAGAAATAAGCAAAGCATTTGTAAGTAAAAGTGTTATTCAAAACTGTATTTCAATGCACACTTTAACTGATATTTTGAGTAGGCTTTTTTACGCGCAGCTTTCGGAATTGGACTAACTGTAGGACCAACGATTGGAGGATTCTTATACGAAGTTTGTATTTATTATTTCACATTCAGAACTTAATGTAATACATTTTATCGATGTACGTTTAAAGGTTGGTGGTTTTAAGTTACCATTCGTCTGCACGGGAGGGCTTTTACTTGCAATAGCGATAGTTAATATAGTAATTTTTTGGCCCGAAAATGGTAAATTTGTGTTTAAATTAGTAAAATGTAATTGAATACTACGCACGCAAGTTATTTCGTTGTAGAAGAATATGTTGCCGCTCCCAAATCAACAAACATTTCTCGCGCTTTGTCCATACCAAGCGTGACACTGTGTGTGATTGCAGCAGGAGTATGTGCAGTGAGTATTGGATTTATCGAAACAACGCTCGAACCTCATTTAAGACAAGTACCATTTTGAAATTCTAAAATTCTTGATGAGTTTTAGTAATATTTTATGTGATTTGCTCTTGTTTCAGTTCAACGTGACACCTATTATCGTCGGTCTAGTTTTTTTCACTACTGCAGCATCAGAAGCTTTTGGCTATGCTTTCTTAGCTTGGTTTATCGACAAAAAAGTGATAAAATATGAGTTGACTTATTTTTAATGTAATTAAAATGTAATTCATCATTTTGCAGCAATACCTTAAACCAATTATTGCATCGGGGCACTTTTTCATCTGTATTACGTACTTAGCTATTGGCCCAGCTCCATTTATTCCATTTGCTAGGTAATGTTTGTATTAATTTCTGTAATCAAACATCTCATTTGTAACACATCTATATTTTACAGCCAATTCTGGATCAGCGTTGTAGCTATGGCATTACATGGATTGGGTTTAGGAGCAGTGTTTATGGCCAGCCACGTAGAAGCACTCCAAGAATCTATGTAAGTAATCTAAATAGGTGGTGCTCGTATTGTCATGGTGTCATTTATATTGTACATATTTACGGTATTCAGGGTGAATGGTTTTCCTGATTCATTTCAAACTTACGGGCTAATATCTGGCCTATGGACTGCATTTGTTGAGTTTGGGTATGTGTTTTGCATTTTTGAGGTGTTGTTTTATAATTAAAGTTGAAACTTTTTTTTTGCTATTAGACATTTTGTAGGTCCGTCATTAGGCGGGGTTACTTATGATCAGCTGGGTTTCCGACTTGCCAGTCAGATTCCCTTATCTCTTCAACTTATAATGGTAACTGCAAGATGTAATTCTTGTTTTGTTATGAACTTAATTATTTGTTATTTTTAGGTGATTGCTAACATTTTTTATTACTTCGTCTACGACATGCCGATAAAAAAATCGAAGAGTAGCTCAATCTTAAGTTCATCATAAGTCAGTGTGAATTTATGGAGAAGGAAACTGCTTGTATCTATTAACAGTTTGGAATTTATAGTTCAAAGATTATAATGCAATTTTTAGTTATGGTGAATGTCAGAAAAGGGGAGATTTTTACTTCAAATTTCTTGTTATTTCTTGTAAAATGTTTTTTTTTGTTACAAATGTATCGTAGGTATTTTATTTTTTGATTGTGATGTTTATCTAGTTTTAATCAATAATTTAAAAAAAAACAATTTATTTAGGTAAAAAAAGATTAAAATATTACTTTAAAGCGCTTTTTGCATAATTTTGACTCATTAAAATTTTTTAATAATGAATGGAAGGTGCAAATTACGTTGTAATTTATAAAAGTATCAATCAGACACATTTTGTGATTTGATTTGTTGATTTATTAGGAATAAATTGGATTTGAATTTGACATTTGTGCAATGATATGCAATGGATATAATTAATAGAGATGAAGTATATTGTACATTAACATGTCTCACTATGTAAACAATATGTTGTTTGTAATGAAATGTTCACTTTGAATGCGAATTTACTGTTTCGATTAACATTTCAGCTTTATATTTTTATGATTTACAAATATTTGTGATTTTTTTTAAATCAAATTAGAATGGCTTCACTGCATGGTTCGGTGATTTTTCTTTTTGAAATTGAAAAAGGTTAAGCATTACGGTAAGTAGTGTGCAAATCTATTCATCAACGGAAGTGTCTTTGCTTTTTGCCATTTATTTAAAGGTTTCATTTGCTTGCACAATGTATAGTAGTATAATTCTTCCTGCTGAGTAAATCTAAATGTAAGTAAACTGTAAAAGTAAGTAAACTGTGGCAATTTACAACTTTACAACGTATACAATTTCAATTAATTTTTGTGCAATACTCCTTTAAACTTGCAGATGGAATAAATGCCACACGACTTTTAATATTGCATTTAACTTTCATTACGGTACATTCAATTATTGGAATCAAATATCTATTTTCCGACAAAAGTGTTGTAATTGTGAAGTAATCAGGCTTGGTTGAAAGGAACGAATGAATATATATTTCCGATGTACACAAGAGAGCGATACATACTGGCAAAGTGAAAGTAAAAAGTACAAAGGATTATAGGACGTTGCTGTGGTTCCAGTCAGGCAAACACAAGTGACAATAAGGAAACTACATTACCGTAACAAAAAGTTATCTGTACATTTTTTCCTGTTTACAATTACTCACTCATTTGCTGCCATTAGTTTCCATCTCTTGCCATGCTGAGTGCATCTAAAAGCGATGATGTTAATGAATTACAAGTAAGTCAATTCGATATCAACATGTAACGTTTATTTACTTACTTTACCCTACTTAAATGCGGCTTCACAAATTCGATTTTAAATTGGTTTTAAATGTTAAAATATGTTTTCTTTAATTCTTCCTGCGCAAATATTATTTGAATAGGAAAACGTTTGGTCTAAACGGCAGTGGATGGTATTAATTGCAACATTTACAGCAGTATTTGGATGTGCAATTTGTTTTTCTTTACAAGCGCCTTTCTTTCCTGTAGAGGTTTGTTTTAATAATTGAATTATCACGGACAGTCGACAGATCGATATTTTAAAATTTTCATTACTTGCAGGCTGAACGTAAACATGTGCAGTCAACTACACAAGGATTTATTTTTGGAGCTTTTTCTTTAACAATTTTCATAATGTCACCTATATTCGGAAAATATGTACGAGCAATAATTACTGAAATTGTAATAGTCGTGTGTAATTATAATAATAGTGTGTTTACAGATTGGAGAAATTGGGCTTCTGTTTATGCTAAATTCTGGAACATTTGTCACTGCATCCTGCTGCATATTATTCGGGTGTGAGATCTTTTGCGAAGGTTTCAATGATAAACAATATTGAAGACGAAACGTTTTGACAGATTTCTCGACCAAATGAGATCCGCCTCATCGTTTACTACGTTTGCATTCATTATACGCGTCTTAGAGGCAACAGGAGAAGCTGCAGTTATGACATCGAGTTATTCTAGAGTGGCACAAACATTTCCTGGAGAAATAAGCAAAGCATTTGTAAGTAAAAGTGTTATTCAAAACTGTATTCAATGCACACCCAAACTGATTTTGAGTAGGCTGTTTTACGCGCAGCTTTTGGAATTGGACTGACTATAGGACCAACTATTGGAGGATTATTATACGAAGTATTAGTATTTATTATTTCACATACCAAATCTGAATGTAATACATTTTATCGTTGTACGTTTAAAGTTGGGTGGTTTTACTTTACCATTTGTCAGCATGGGAGGGCTTTTGCTTGCAATAGCAACGGTTAATACAGTAATTTTTTGGCCCGAAAATGGTAAGTTTGTGTTTAAATTAGTAAAATGTAATTGAATATTACGCACGTATTACGCATATATATACGTATATTACGCATTCGTTGTAGAAGAATATGTTGCCGCTCCTAAATCAACAAATATTTCGCACGCCTTGTCCATACCAAGTGTGACTCTGTCTGTGGTTGCAGCAGGGATGTGTGCAGTGAGTATTGGATTCATGGAAACAACGCTGGAACCTCATTTAAGACAAGTACCATTTTGAATTTGGAAGTCCTTGATGAATTTTAGTTCTATTTTATGTTATTTGCTCTTATTTCAGTTCAACGTGACACCTGTTGTTATCGGTTTAGTTTTTCTCACTACCGCCGCGTCAGAAGCTGTTGGTTATGCTTTCTTAGCTTGGTTTACCGACGGAAAAGTAATAAAACATGAGTTGACTTATTTTTAATGTAATTAAAATGTAATTTATTCTTTTGCAGCAATATCTTAAACCAATTATTGCTTGTGGGCATTTTTTCATCTGTATTACATACTTAGCCATGGGCCCAGCTCCTTTTATTCCATTTGCTAGGTAATTTTTCGTTTAACTTTTGTAATCAAGCATTTCGTTTGTAACACATTTTTATTTTACAGCCAATTCTGGATTAACGTTGTAGCTATGGCATTTAATGGATTGGGTTTAGGAGCAGTGTTTTTGGCCAGTCATGTAGAAGCAATCCAAGCATCAGTGTAAGCAGACTAAAGAGATGGTTTTCATATTGCCTTGATTCATTGATTGTATATTCTTGAATTCAGATTGAATGGTTTTCCTGATACATTTCAAACTTATGGGCTAATATCTGGCATTTGGACTGCATTTGTTGAGTTTGGGTATTTGTATTGGATTTTTGAGTCGTGTTGTCTTTTAATTAAAGTATTAACTCTCTTTTTTTGCTATTAGACATTTCTTAGGCCCATCATTAAGTGGGGTTACTTATGATGAGCTGGGTTATCGACTTGCCAGTCAGATTCCCTTATCTCTTCAACTTATAATGGTAACTGCAATATGTAACTTTTAATTTTGCTATGAAATTAATGTTTACTTACTATTAGGTGGTTGCTAACATTTTTTATTACTTCGTCTACGACAGGCCGGTAAAAAAATTGAAGAATAGCTCATTAAGTTCATCATTAGTCATTATGGACAAAAAAGTTGCTTGCATCAATTGATAGTTTGGAATTTATGGTTCTAAGATTATAATGCAAGAATTACTGGTCATTTATTACATAATTTATTACGATGATAGATAGTCACTGAAATTTATACAGCCAAAAGTGAACAATTTTAATATACTGTTTAAGAGCAGAATATTTTAAAATGTATTTACAGAAGCAATAAATGTTTTGACTAAGAAAATCAATTACTCCATATAATTATTTAAAACTTAGAATCGGTGTGACATTAGTATAAATTTTGTATGACCAATACTGATATTCTTATAAGACAATCGTGTATCTTCGAACACACATGTTTGTTCGGATATAAGTGCTCGTGCTACATATAATTTCATAAATAATTGTCGCCCTAAAAGTAATTACAATAGACTTTGAAATTCAAATGTTTCTTGTTATTTATTTCGATTATGCTTAAATTGTGGTAAAAATGTTTCCTAATGTGATATTGAGGAAAAATAAAATAGAATATGAAATAAGAATCGACGGATTCGAACTCGCATACCGACCGGAGAAGGTAGACAACATAACACCCGAGCTGTCTCAAACTTGAATTAATGTTTACTGATTCGTGTCAAGTGTTTGACATATATAGGCTTACCGGTACAATAAATATGAATAAATATATTACGTTTGACATTCAGGAAGAAAGTTTAATCTTTTTTATTTTTATTACAGAAGAAGAATAGAATTTTGTGACATTTCCTATAGATGTATAGTTTTATTGGTGCCAAAAAATTTCTGGGGTTAATCTTTTATCACTAGGTGGAATATGTGTGGCAGGAAATTGACATACTTCTAGAAGTTTCCATGGTTTGTGATTGGCTGTGCATGCCAGTTTTATTTTGCATATTCTTTTTTTAAACTTGTCTTTGAGCGAAGATTTTGCCATTCGGTGTTCCGACTCGGTGGACGACATCACGACGTAGACATCCTGGATTTACTATGGTGAGTAAATTGGTTTTTAATTTTATTTTACACTAGGTTATTTTATTTTATTATGGTTTGTTTCGCTGTTAAGTTATAAAGCGCAAAGAATTTTAATTAGTTTTCTAGCGCGTCTTTTCTGCAGTTAATTACAAAGGTTTACCGTGAGTAGTTTCTATGTCTAACAATCGACTTTGTTTTTTATACCTTAACTCTATATTTGTAGCGCATTATGTCACAAATGGCGTGCGCCTGATGTTTAATTTGTTGTTTTCATTTTAGTTTTGATCTTTTGTCTATCTACTTTGTTTTTCATACCTTAACTATATTTTGTAGCGCATTACTTTACAAATGGCGTGCGCAAGATGTTTAATTTGTTGCTTTCATTTTAGTTTTGACATTTTCTGTTTTATATGGTTTGTTAATGTACACATTATTACTTGTATATTTATTTTATAGATTCAACCAACGACTTCCTGTGTCAACCCGGAGGATTCAGCACCGAAGACATTTATTTACATTAATTTTTTTGTGTATTTTGTTCTTTGTATTATATTTTAAGTGCAATAAAATTTATTTGTGTTGTCTTTATAATTTTTGTAGTTGAATAAAACTACATAAAATTATAATTACATAATACTTTTAATTAAAATTTGTTGCCCTTTAATTAAAACATTCAAAATGGGAAATCTGTATACCCACCCACCCCCCTCCCCTTTTTTATTCTAAGTCCAAACCTATAAAAATTTGGCATGGATTCGCCTTATTGGACTTAGAATAATTTTGCAGAAATGACATAGCTTGTAGAAAATAAAACTTTATTGAAATAAAAATATGCACTATACATATAAAAAATGAACAAATTTTTCCTTAAAAGGAAAATTAATGGCAAATAAAACATTGAACCGGGTTATAACGGATCATTTAATGGATTGTCTCGGGTAAATCTCCCCCTTGAGACTCCACCGTTTTACCCACACGGGGACCCAGAGTATGCCACATTCTGGATCCCCAAAAAGATATCCCACGATGTCTTCCTAGTGATGAAGGTTTTAACCTAAACATAAAAAAAATTAGCAATTAAATATAACAAAATACAAAAAAGTTATACATGACTACAAACAATTACACAAAAATATGAGGTAAAATATAAGTAAAAATATGAGGTAAAATATAAGTAAAAATAATAATTATATAAAAATATGAGGTAGAACATGAGTAAAATAATAATTATACAAAAATATGCGGTAAAGTAGAAGTAAAAATAATAATTATACAAAAATATGCGGTAAAGTAGAAGTAAAAATAATAATTATACAAAAATATGCGGTAAAGTAGAAGTAAAACTAATAATTATACAAAAATAGTTTGAGAATAAAATATTATTAACCGTCTGCGGCTCACTGTTATTCGTCTACGGCTCACTGTTATTCGTCTACGGCTCACTGTTATTCGTCTACGGCTCACCGTTATTCGTCTACGGCTCACCGTTATTCGTCTACGGCTCACCGTTATTCGTCTACGGCTCACCGTTATTCGTCTGCGGCTCACCGTTATTCGTCTGCGGCTCACTTATTATGTTATTAAACCTATTTTTAAAAAACGCAAAATAAATGCTAAAAACAACGGTTCAACTAAATATAATAATTTATAATTAATTACAATAGGCGAGGGATAAAATATCCATAGATATTAAATGTAAAAGTAAAATTAGACTAAAACTTACCTCAGGACGCCGTGTACCTCGCCTCCGATCGAAAAAGAGCTAATGAAAAACTAAGCGAAAATAGAAAGATGCAAATAATCAAACGTCCCGTGATTGCATTTGAATAACCAATCAAAAAACACAGAGATTTCTAGAAAAATAACGTCAAATTCTTGCGTGCTGTCACCTAACGATAAAAATAAAAACATCTCAAAAGAGTAGCTTTACATGTAAATACATACAATTTCACTACGTAATTACTTTCGAACTCACCAATACATGATGCTTTGAACTTTAACTTGAATAATTAATACATTAAAAAAAATATTAAGAAATAAACAAAAACAAAAACAAAGAAAGACTCAACCCAATAAAAACAGCAACACTTGCCACATTTTTTCAAAATTCTCCTCTTTTTTTATAAAATAAAAATTAAAAATTAAAAATTAAAAATTAAATTAAAAACGCCGGGAGTGGAGACGCCGGGAATTGAACCCGGGGCTTTTCGCATGCGAAGCGAACACTCTACCGCTGAGTTACGTCCCCGAATGACTAAAGACCACTCAAATTTTTGTGAAGTTACCGATTCATTTCCATGTACAAATGTACATCTTTCGTGTAAACTTTACTACGGTAGTTTCTAAAAAACAAAACAAATTACTGTAGTATACAGAATAAATGAAGGCAGGCAATTACGTGAATTACGTGAATTACACGAACTCGTGTAATATTTTAAAAGTTAACGGAGATGTAAATTTTTATTTGCAGGTTCTACGACGCACGACAAAAATGAAAATAACCACCAAGACGAATGAGATTCTCTCGAGAAAAAGAAACATGTTTCTTGTCATGGATCACTAGGTGTTGAACGTGATGACGGCTAAAAATATAAATTCCAATGTTTTTACGATAGGTGAACGGACATTAATTAATTTTTTGTTTATTTATTTATTTTTTGTTCTTTATCTTTTGTTCTCTGAACCCGCGCTTATTTTTCTTGGTTTTGGCTTTCTTTTTATGTTTCTTAAACCGGTAGCTGGTGGGCGACAATGCGAACCATTTGTATTTGAACTCGGTTCCTCATATGTGAAACTTATTGAATCGGTATTGTTCGATTACCGACAACTTGCGAAACCTGTTGAATCTTACTACAGATCCAAACATTTTTCTTCGTCTTTGTTTTTTCGCCTACACGTGAAACCTGTTAAATCTTTTTTTTCGATCCAATAAATATATTAATTCGTACTCGACTTATTACAATAACCGAGTCCTTTACAAAGCGCGAGCAATTATCTTTCCTTTGCATGGGCGATAAATCGGGTCTTTTTCAAAGGACAAACATTACTAACAATTCCTCGCATTCCGTTAAGTACATCACAATGGAAACCTCACGTCGGGTTTCCATAACATGCGCGACATACATAAACGCGACGTTGCGTTAATGCATATGTTTAGTATGCAATGAGGTAACGAGGCTCGCCTTATATTACACATTATACATCAAATTACATACAGTTTGTTGTTTGCACATTCAAATAACAATAAAACATGTTGTATTACAATTTGGCTACGACTACTACACATAACATTACCAAAATCAAAATACAATCAAGACCACAAAACACAGACAATAATTTCAATGATGATCAAGTCCCCACACCCAGACAGAGCAGTAAATTATAAATCACATCCAAGCAAAAGTCTGTAACAGACCATATTATACCATCATTAACAATTACGAACTGTCTCTGATCACTACAACCATTCAGCGTACTACATTTCTTCCATGGGTTATAAATTACTTGGGTGTTTTGGAAAACAATCATCAGGAATTTTAACACCTGTTCATTCCAACTTTGAAACATAGATGGCGCCACTGTTTTTCAATCATAAACTGTCTCCGATCGCTGGCGGCGTCTAGAGACGACTAAATAAAACAATACCGTATTGTATACTGCACATATCGCTACATCATTTAACACGGGCAATCTCGAGGGAAATTTAGGAAGTTACATTCTTAACGTTATAAAATTTGAAATAAAATAAAAACAAATGTTGTAATAAATATATTTTATTCACAAGAATAATTTTTTTCATCTAGATTACTTTTGCAATCTTTTGTCTATTTTGGCAAAAAAAAAATCCAAATTCAACATGTCGAATTTACTTCAATGTGAGTAGCGTCACTGATTAACGCAATTTTTAAGAGAGGCGCTGAATAACGCCTACGATCTAAGCAAATCTCATCAATAAATAAGCTTTGATGATTGGAGGCATTCAGCGAGACTCTTTCAAACTGCATCCGAGTTCAAAGGGCTCAGATTGTCATCCATGCACAACACCAAGCAAAAGTGTGTAACAGACCATATTACCATCATTATACCTGACAGGAACAGAACAGTTCAAATGCCAGCAACGTGCAAACCATGCAGCGACACATACTAAACAATCCATTAAACACATCGCTGCATCCTTTCAAACAGGCAATCTACGTAGTCAATTTATCCACATTTTCATCGTTACCGTATAAAATTTGAAATGTACCATAGAAACAAATGCTGTATAATATCATTCCATTCACAAATAATAATTTTTCCATCGATATTAATTTTACAATCTTAAACATCGGATTGAAAAAGCAACACTTTCCATCACTGTTAATATACCAAAGCAATCATCACATTTGTCAAATTAAATCAAATGTTTCAATTTCCCAATGGGAATATCATCACAGATTACAATTAAAATCAAATATTTCAATTTCCCAAAGTCAATACCAATACAGGCTACAAATAAACAGTACAACTCTCAATTCACCACAGTTTTTGTCAAACATTTCAAATTAAAGCTCAACTTACCACTCAAACAAATCCGCCTCAAATTGCTAGACACTGAAAACAAAGAAAAGAAAAAACCAAAACATTATCAATTAAAACACCAATTTAGTCAAATGGTTCCATTGACCCACGATGTCTTCGCTGATGCCTATCCAGTGAGTGTCGACTGATGACCGAGTCCAGTCCCAAACTCCCCTCGGCCCTTGGGAAAATCTCGCGCAAACAAATCTGGCAGCTCCCCGAAATGTGAACGAACAAGAGGAATGCACCCACGGACCGTCATGCCCGCAACCGTCAACATGCACGTCCAAAGCAGAGCCGTCAACTGGAAGCACATCTCGAAAAGCCACCCTGACTAAGCTTTGACTCACGAGAAACATGAACGAACCAAGGGAATGCACCCACCGTCACTAGGCCATGCCCGCAACCGTCAACATGCACCATCAAGTGAATCTCGTGGCGGCAGGGCCCTTAACTGGAAGCAAGTCCCTAAAGGAGCCTTTGGACAAATGCAAGAAACACACAGGTAAATCACTTTTCCCCTGATTGCAATAGGACAAAGCGGGGGCCCCATGGTGAAGGTTGTTCCTCCTGGGCTAAACCAGATGTCAATAAGTGAGAAAGGATTAGCCTTAAACTAAATCAGGACGACATTTTTTTATTCCCCAGTCACCAGTCGACTATTGGAGAAGAATGTTGGTGGAATTTAATTAAAAGCTGTCCGGAACACAAAAAAAATAAAATTAGCAACCACACGTTTGACAAAAAAATAAAAACGTTTAGTTTGACAAAAATTGTGGCCGACATTTGAGAAGTTCATTCCAAAATCCATAACCAAACAAAAAAAGCTCTATTTCATAAGTGACTTCTGTATTTTGTAATATTTTCAGTCTTTTTCTATGTTGCAGATACCAGCAACATAATATCATTTCATATCCCGCATTGAACATTATATACATGCACTTCTGGTGCAGTATGTACATGTCGCGCGCCTTAGTTTCTAATTTCTAATTTCTAGTTCCTGGCCTTGAAACAATTCTCACATCACAACCACATCAATTCATGGCTGTTTCGTCTTTGTGAGATATCGAAAGGAGTGTTATTGTTTCAAATACTGGAATTGTTCCATAAAGTGTCATAAATCGTTGATGCAATCACGTCGTTCAGCTTTTTCTTGTCGGCTGTTTTCGCCTTCGTGCGAAGTCGAATGGCGAATTATTGGCTCAAAAACATGCTCCGGAAATGTAACAAATCGTTGAAGCAATCACGTCTTCCACCTTTCCATCAGCGCTAATAAGTTAATTGTATGATTTCACCAAGAACGAAGACCACGTGGAAAATCCGACTGCGGTTGATAGAAACCAAACATCCGCTTTCGTTCTGCCTAAGTAAGAAAAAATCGAGCACTTAACTATGTTATTCACATGAGAATATTTATGTTTTATTATTTACTTTTTCGCAGGTGTTGAATGTCATGGTTTTAGTTAAGTCCGGTGACACAAACGGCACCTTCAATGGTTTCATTCTGAAAATAAAAAATAGAAAAATTATGGTTACAATTTATAGAATTCTTTGATATGACATAATAACAGCTTTAAAAATTAAAATTATCTTGTTATTCCAATTTCATTTCATTTAGAATCCAACTTGGGAGATGGAAATTTCAAAATTGCGACGTACGACAATGAGAAAATTCAAGTTGATGAGAGGCGAGTCATTGCCGCCTCGAATTTTCTAACAGCTAATGTTCAAATCAAAACTATCTTACATGTTTTATGCAGTTTTGCCTCTTAACTAACTAAAATGAAGTCGATGCTTCCAGATTCTTTTTTTTTTACCATTGTGGTCACACAGCACGATGCTTTAGGGAAAAAAGAGCGACTACACAAAAGTTACCGTACTCATTTTTAATTCTAGGCATCCTCAAATTTTCTTCCAAATTTGTCTTTGCAGAAATTGCAAAACCGCCATTTCGTGGCACTCCGAAAACTTATGCAGCTTATTTCGATCCACAATAGATGGCAAACTAGTCTGCTATTTAGTAATCAACGTTGCAGCTCCTTCATCAAGCAATACTCTTGACGTGATACTTGTAAAAGAAACCTAATAAATCCAATCTGACTCCCATGATGGCAAAAGGAATTGTCGACGTTTGGCGGCACCGGAATGCTTATGCAATTGGGTCAGAACTCAGAATCAGGACGAAGAAGATACAAGTCCAACGCAATGAATCGACTATTTGATACCCAGTCTGACAAAATAGCTTGGCTTGACTCGTTGTAAGCTGCATCTAAGTAGACAAATTAATTTTACTATTTCAACCCTAAAAGTATACAGATAAAAAAATACTTTTTATTTTAAACATTAAAAGGCAGTTTGACAATCAAATTTATGTTATAAATTTTCTTTAGAGATCAGTTTGTTTTCTTTATAAATTAATACTAAAATAAATTCAAAACATGCCTTCTAATTAATTTTCGGTTTACACGTCAATTCATTTTCTAATTACTATTTTCGATAGATTTCGTACGAACTATAAAAAGAAATTATTATTACAAAAATTAAAATAATAACAAAAATTACAATTCGTCTATTGCATATCTAAAAAAAATTAATAAAAAAAAAAACCTTACTGTAAAAAAAAATATATTTACAGTACAGAATAGTACCTCAATAAATGTCAAGTTTATAAAATTATGTAAAACATTTCGGAATTTTCACCATTTACAAAACAGTTACTTCCGTTGTGTTCTGCTGACCTTTAACTTTCAATTTTACAATTACTACAGTACAAAACCAGTTCATATCACGCGATGAGGACGGATTTTGTCGATGATTGAGCACTATGTAACTTGTTTGTTACGCGTTGAGGAAGACAGTTCTTGGCAGTCTTTGGTTTAGCTGCTAAGGCTTGCCGCGTGTTCTAACTGTTTTTTTTTATCAACTGTTCAACTGTCCACAGTGATCCATAATGCACTTTAGCAACACTTGGCAACGGCCATCGAATAAAACACTTATCAAACACATTTCACACAATAATTTCTCGAATAACTCGTCGACTTCGAGAATTTGGCGTGGAATATCCACTTTCTAGCGATTCGTCGAAAGACAAATGCGGCGGTTTCTCGTCGCCTTCCAGATACGGATCGGGTATGTTGCTTATATCGTGGTAAGGATCTGAAACCAAAGTAGACAAATTCAGTTTGTGTACTTCACGCTTAGTATATTCAACTTACCCATTTGCTCGTTCGATTTCTTCGGCTTAGGTAAAGGCGCGTAAGGGTTCGAGTTGTCTAAAATAAATGCCATTTTAGTTGAAAATTTACGACTAAAACTCCGTGATGTTACTCACATATGAGGTCTCGGTTACGCTGATTCATCATGTCTTCTTGCATGTGATGATAATCGTCAGGATAAGTGTAAGCATTGCTTAAACTCGGCTCGTACGAATACGAACGATCGGTCACCACGTCACCGTTTTGCTTCAGCCAAAGACTGTCTTGGCTGTCGACACTTCCTCCATTGCTGTTGTTGTACGGCGTATCGAGATATGGGTAATCTAAACGACAATAGTTTAATACAATATTCGAAGAACATAATTCCGGAAGTCTACACGTACTTGGAGGCATGTGTCCGTTGGGCGTGTAATGAGGAATTCCTTGTCGATCGAGCATAACTTGATTGTTTAATGGCGACATGTGTTCGGAATATGGAGGTGCTTTCATCGTATCGTGCTCGATGTTGTTGTCCACGGCTTTGTTAGTTATTCCCTCCGGATAATAAGGCTTTGTGATGGCTTTGGGTCGACCAGAACTAATAAAAGCATAGTTTGTCATTACTTGTGTGCGATTTAAAATCAAATGTTTACATACTTTGGTGTTTCTTGTAAGTTTTTCTTCAATTTTTCATTTTTCTTTTCTCGGATTTTGCAGTAGTAACAGGCGGAAATCACGCCGATAAAAAAAAGAATTCCCAAAATTGAACACACGACAATTATAATCACGACCTGCATCTCCATGCCACTCGCAGAAGCTTTTTTCAACACTGGCGGAACACCTGGAAGTAATTTTAATCGGTTAATAATTTGTTTTGTTTTTATAAATATAAATATTTACCTTCGGTAGCAGTCATAGGTGGACCGCAAACGGCCGTATCGTTCTGTAAACACAGACTAACTTGCAGGGTCTGTATTTGGTCCCATGGATTAGGCTCAAAATGTAACTTCCCTTGCTCGTCGTCAATGAAAATGTACGAATTGTAAGCTGTCCAAGCCCCATCAACGAGTATTTCAAGCTGAACAAAATAGAATTATTTATTTGAGACAATAATTTTTCACACAAATGTTACCTTTCCAACAAGTTTCAGTTCAGTTTTGGGAGTAACAAACAATAATTCGAATGCAGCTTTGTCGTAATACACATTATTCGGTGCTGGGATACTGGCGCCATTAACTATAACCAAAAGCATTAATTAATTCATTCATTGAATATATTGTTTTTACTTACTTCTTGTAACAACCGTAATTTCACTGGAATAATCACTCGTTCCTTTTTCGTTTTTAGCTTGCACTTTCAAATGATAATCCGTTATTTCCTTCAAACCACTAATGGTACAGATATTTGAAGTTCCGCATTCAATGTACTGGCCCGGGACATCCAGCGACCAATAACTAACAACAAAAGTTGTATCTGGATAACCGCCATCAAAACCTTTCATCCATTGCAATCCGATGGATTTATGCGTAACATTGACAGCATACACGTCCGTTGGAGCTTCGGGACTTCCTAAAGCATTAAATCAAACACAAATTTGTCTTAATATTTGTTAATAAGAATCGTCAATTAGATGTTTACCTCTAGGAAGTAATTTGATGTGTGTTTTTGCGTTATCTAATTGATTAGACGCACTGCACGTGTATTCACCATAATCTGTCTCTTTTAAACGGGGAATAACTAAAGTGGATGAATATAAATCATCTCCTAAATCCTTCTGGTTCATTTCGTATTGTGCCATTCCAGATGCCAAGATTGTATTGGCAAAACTCCATTGAAACGATGGGGCGGGATATGCTTGCATGCGGCACTCTATCCTGGCCGTTGAACCCAACTCGAAGGCAATTTTTTTCTTGGTGTGTCGCAATATTGGGCCATCTAAATAAAGATATAAAGTATACATATAATTTCCGAATAAATCAATTAAAAATCAATTGACATACGTTCGATTTTGAGTGTCGTGTTGCTTCTTGTGGGCTCAATTAGTTGATTGTCGAATTCGCAAGTGTAAACGCCGCGATCTTCCAAAGTCAACTGGTTACCATTCGGTCTATTGGATCCAACAAACCGAAGCGTGGTTGTGAGCAAATAAACCCCGGTGTCCATTATTTTCTCCGAAGACACGATGTCAAATTGGCCACTGTTTTGAACAAGTTCGCCATTTTTAAGCCAGCGAACTAAGGGTCGGTGCTTCGATTGTGCTTCGCAAGTTACGGTCAAGTCGACATCCATTGTCCGTTTACTGAGCAAAGTTGGCAGCGACAGAATCAATTGTGGCGGTTCTAAAACATAAACAAACAAAATGTCAAATGTACAAATTTTTACAAATTTTTAAAAATGAAAACTTACCGTATACTTTGAGTGAAATTGATGCAACATTACTGATACCGAGCTCGTTATTTCCCTGGCAATAATAAGTTCCTTCGTGACCAGCAGCTACGCTCGAAATTGTGTAATTCATTCCGTACGGCAGTGAATTCGTCGGAACTTCTTTCCACCATCTAAAATTAATCCAATTACAAATTAAAACAAACACTTAACAAAACCAAATTATTTAAATTTTTACTTGAACGACGGTTCCGGCCAACCGGGCGGTGAAATTTGACAAGTTAACACGAGCGGTTTACCAATAATCCCAATAGCATTTTCTGGTACAATGGAAGCGCGTCCAGGTGGATGTTTGAGCCATACAGCCACGGTGGCGTTAGCAACTTTGTGGATCGGAGAAGTCGCAAAACTCGGATTAAGAATATTCGTTGCTTGACAAATATATCGGCCCATGTTGTGCACATTGAGCCTTTGCAATCTATTGTTTGTATAAAGAAAAACGACGATTTTTTAATACATGGTAATTATTTTCCAATCAATTTAAGATCCACTCACCTCAGAGTGTTTCCCGTAGCAGTAACTGACGAACTGCCTTCTTTAAACCATTTGATTTCCGCTGGTGGATTTGCGGAAGCGTCGCAACGAATCGAGACATCTTCATTCTCGCGTACTTCACGTCGTTTTTCCATTTGAATTGTCGGTCCGTCTACGAAACACAAATGTTAAATTTCAATTATTTTCTTGCTAAGATACTTTACTTACATTGCATATCGATTGTTAAATCTGCTTGCCCCGACGGACCGATTCCGTTATCCGCGATACACGTGTAAACTCCATTATCGTCACTCGTCGAAGGTTTGATGTTCAAATTCGTATTGTGCGACACGATGCGTCCATTATGGCTCCATTTGACAGACATTGCCTCCGGTTTAGCATCGACGTGGCAGGACACGGATGTCGTACTACCGCGTTCAACAGTGATTGAATTCCTCGGATGAATCGTAGCTCTCGGCATGTCTGGTAAAAAAAAATAATAAAAAATTATTACAAATGTAATTTTGAAACTTCACACACTTTTACTTACAATTAACATTCATTTCTACGGATGTTTCTAAGCTAGGGCGACCGATTTGTTCCAACGCCTTACTGTTTACACGACAAACAAGCCGAGTTCCATCGTCCTCTTTTTTTGGCTCAAATGCAAGTATGTTTTTAGTTTCATTCTCACGACTGCCGCCAGGTTGCAGAGTACCGGGTAAAGGATTTACATCACCTTCGCGAAACCTAAAAATTTATCAAAATATTTCATTTAGCACCGAGTCGCACTTTCATTCCAAAAAAATAAATAAATAAATTTGCTATTTATTATTATTTATTATGTCACAGTTGCGTAAGTTTTAACGAATACTAAAATTTATTGCTTAGTAAACTTTAAAATATATTATTGGAATTGGCCTTCATTATTCATACGTACCACTGAATATCAGGATCAGGACTCCCACCAATACTCGAACAAGTTAACCGATACACTTTTCCTTCAGTTGCCATTGTGTTTGGAGTTCTGATCTCAGGACTGCGTGGAGGAACTGAAATTTGAAGAAGAAAAAAAATTAATAACTCGATCACATAAAAAATAAATAAAAATGAAAAACTCACTTAAAATCGTCACTAAAAACTTTTCTTCGTGAATGACTTTGCTGCCATCGAGTACCTTGCACACGAATTGCCTATTGTCTTCGACGTAGGTTGTATTGCGAATTAAAAGCTGATATTGGCCTTTGTTTGGGTTCAGTTGAACGGAATATAAATCTGGGACGGTGGACTTATCCCCAAACGCAATCGTATCGGCCAACACAGCGGCGCTTTTAATCCAATAAAAATTCAAACTTTGGGAGCTGTAACCCAAACTGAATCGGCAATCCAGAACAGTGTCTTGACCTTCCGTGACGAATATTTCTTTCATTTCATTCGTTTGGCACTGCGTGATGACGAAAACTGCAAATATAACAAACGCGAAAAGTCAATTTTTGTTTCCTTACTTTTATTCAAAGACAAAGACAGACAAAAATAAAATATTATTTGTTGTAATCCCCTTCAAATTGTGCAATTATCTACACGGCCTGGACAAATTTATGAAAGAAAGAAAAAAAGAAAAAAAAAAGAAAAAAGAAAAAAACTTTTTGCAGCTGCTGCTGTTTGCTGAGCCCAAGGCAAGTTTGAAGTCAAAACGCAATGATTTTTCAACTTGCTCCATTTAATGACGGTCTTTGAGAAGTTCACCTTGAAGTAAGTAAACTGTAATTTGAAATGGAATTGGTTTTCCGGAATAATCAAAATGTATTCGCAGAAAAAACAAATATCACACACATGACACAAAAGCATCAATCACGTGTAACTTAGGCGTTTAACCTCAACATTTGGTCACTATTGTAGTCGTGAAACAATCAAAAGTGGTCCCACGAGGACGGAAATGACCAAAACGCATCTGGCCTAACTGTTTACAAACGTTTCAAACGACTAAAATTCGGCGTTCTGGAGTCGGGGAAAAAAAAAAGAAAAAAAAAAGGCAACTTCTCAAGACACGACGAATGAGAAATGTAACAAATGAACCGTCTGTTAGTCCAAAACAAATGACATGACATGAAACCTGAATGCATCATTTATAACTTGGATGCCGACAGATTGCACTCATCCATTTCTTACATCTGCAATATTCTATTCAATGTGTCCACAGTAAAAATTGAGAGAAAAATCTTCCCGACATAAATCTAAAACTTATTGGCCCTTAAAACTAAACCCAGACAACGAGTGAGGGTCCCATTCAGCCAAATACAGAGCGACATCTATCTATCGTTGCTAAAAATACACCTAAACCGACGTCTGGATTGTGGAACCTTTCAAATATCTCACTTAAGATAACCAAACCCCATTTCTCAACCAACACTTAAGTTCCTACAATTAGGCCTACTGTTCTGAAAAATCCAAGCATTTCACTGGGGCCATCTAAAGCCCCCGAATCCCCCGACGGTAAAAGTTAAGCCGGAAATGACACCCAAATTCTTCTACGGAGATTTATACAGCGAAATAATAAAAGATCTCATCAATGTCTTTTATAGTTTTTCGCGAAGTGTAATGAATAATTCTTTCGATTAAACATAAAAAAGCCATTTCTCATCCTTAAGAAATGTCAAATCACCACTTCCTCACGCACCCTCTTCTCTTCCGACATATTCATCAGGTCGAAAGTTTACCTGACGTTTTCCAAGTCCCAAAGGTCAAGAAAAAGTCACCGTAAACTCCCAGAAAAGCCCATTTTAATGCTTATTTAAAATCCATTGTTTATTGTCCCTAGACTTATAGCAGTTTGAGGTTTTTTTAAACGCTGATTGATGGAACTCCCGGGATTAATTCGCATCACAAGTACCCAGATGGCGCCATGCAGACAGACATCCATGAACATGAAGGTGAAGTAGTTAACCTTCCATATTTGAATAAATTTTTTTTTATCAATATCATTTAAGATGTTATGATTGAAGTATGTTGAAACAGAAGCTTGAAAATTATGGATTAAAGTTGGGAATATTAATGATGTAAGACCAGTTTAAGTTATGGAGAGAACGTGACTCCACAATTGGGAGTCTATGGAACTAATTGGATATTGACGTTGGAATTGCAGCTTTCTATCTACCTTTCAAGCGAGTTGGCATCGATTTGAACTTGCTACCAGTCTGATATAATTAAATGACACCATAATTGCACGTTTCCACTCCACTGTGTAATATTACGACCTGCACCGTGCCGTGCCCTTTATTCTTTAATTTTGTCACCTTTTTGCGCTGCATTTCCCCACGTTTTATTGCAAATCTAGATTTGCATTATTAAAATTATTATTCTATATTTTTTTTAAAAGAATTTCGAGGCGCTTAACTCCGTTCACACTCGAGAGATTATGCAGATGTGTCAATTACTGCAGCGTAATAAATCTACGCTTAAAAAACACGCAGAAAACTGGTGCTATGACTAATGGCAGAACAGGGAAGAAAATCAAGCGTGTTTGCTTCGAGTAAATAAATCCACTGTTCCAAAGTGCAACATTTGTTGTAACTCCACCAGAGATTATGCTTTCTAATTTCTACTGTCACTTGATTAGAATACTGCATTGGAATGCAATGTTTACATATATTTGTTTATGAAGATGTGCTGCCACTGATTGATTTTTAATACAAGTTGGCCCTTGGATTGACCTGGTAAAAGGTGTTGCGATTGCATATTCAATCCTATGTATGATTACCACGTATTGAGAGAAAACCAACTTCCTCTCCTTGACCCTGTATAGACAGAGCAACGACCCGTGAGATTGGATTGGCAACATGGCTGCTAACATCAACTTTGTTGTTTGGCAGGGCGCGTGCTGGCCTGGGAAAACGGGTGTGGCCCGGGACAACTTTTACTGCAACAAAAGTTGAATCCCCTAAACCAGCGGTCGGCAACTGGCGGCCCGCGGTCCGGATCCGGCCCGCGGAAGGTCGAAACTTGGATCGCCAGATATTTTTTATTATATATTTTTTTTGTATTTTTGTTGTTTTTTGGTGTTTTTTTGATTTTTTTTTGTTTTTTTTTGGTGTTTTTGGTGTTTTTTGTGTTCTTTTTGTTTTATTTTGTTGTCTTTTTCTAGACCTCAAAAAAAATTTTCACTAGTATCCGGACCCCACTCAAAATTACTTGCCGACCCCTGCCCTAAACTAAACTTTTGATTATATTCTTTTTTTATTACATCCATTTCATTTCTCTATTCGTAAAATTTAGCAAATCGATATTTTGTCAATCCATTTCCTCCCGACAACTTATTTTCTATATTTGTATTATTGTTTTATTGTCTGAGAACAGGTTGAATGAGACAGGGATTTGTGTGTGTCAACTCTAGTCACACGTGGTAAATGAAGCATCGACTTTGACGTATAAAAATGTTGTATCGAGATTTTTAAACTAACCGTGCACCCAATTAAAAGAACGTCTCGGTCCGTTATTAAAAATACAATAAAATGATTTATGACCCTTTGTTTTAGACGTCTTTAATTTCACACTTTCATTTGTTTTATATCAAGATATTTCGTAATCAAAGTTCCAAGACTTAAACAAAGAAAAAAGGCAGAAAAAAACCTAAAGTTCAATAGTTTAACATGAAATAATTAGTGTTTGCTCGTGTTTCCCATGTTAATCTGTGAATTAGACATTGCACGAGGCTCCAACAGGGCGAAACAATCGCATTTTACGAATACCTCAAAATTGGTCAAAATTCTAGTGCATTGTCCATTAAGAAAAGACCTATTGGAAAGAGGGAAAAGTGGAAATAACAGGAGGGAGAAGGGGGAGGAATGTCGAAGAAACATCTGGCAAAAAATTCCAAAATGAATTTCCAGAAAAAAGAAAAAAAGAAAAAAAAAAAAAAGAAAAAACATTTAAATAAAATATAAAACGAAAACAAAGCGACAAGAATGGAACATTAAACCAAACCCAACTGTTTTAAATCCATCACAAAACAGCCAGATGAAAATGAGCAATTGAAGCAAATTACAACGCTGCATTTTCACACCTCACACACAAATTATAAAAGAGATTTGCTCATTTTTCTTTCTTCAGTTCTTTCTTTCAGCTTCGAAAATTCGTTTGTAGCCCCAGGACGAAACTTGCATCGCATGCCAATGATGGACAGGTCAGTCAACGCTCAGAGGGAAAGCAAGTTGCACGTGAGGTGATTTTTCCTGCCCTCTCTCCCCTCGTCCCCCAAGCTGAGAGAGCAACATTTTCCCCAGCTTGACCTCAGTTCCAATCAACAGGTTTCCTTCTCATTAACGCTCGACTTCAACCTTGTTATTATCTAAAAGTTGTTTGAGAAATGATCGTCAACCTCCAGTAGTCATTAGACTGTATAATTCTTCTTCTTATTCGACACCAGTCTACTTATCAAATGTTTCGTACACCCTCATTTTTAATATCACCCCTGACAACACTCTGGATGAATTTTTTATGGGTTAAAACTGTGATAAATGAAGACACGAGAATGTAGTCTTCACGACGTTTTACAAAGCCCCGTAGCACATCGAATTAACGCTGCTCACATTCTTCTTTCGTAATCCTACCCAATATTACAGAGTTGGCGGAAGGGTATGTGTATAAAAAGTGTATAAACTTATAAGAAAGTTTATAAATTTCTGTCTTTGCTTTATGATAAAAGCAATTTAGCTGAAGCAAAACGTCGTCCGGCTTTTATATTTTTATATATGAATTAACATTCATGAAAAAGAAGTCCAGTCCAGATTATAAATCAATGATGTGTCTAATCTTCATTAAGACAGGAGATTGCTTGACACTCAAAGTCCAAGTCGCAGGAAATTCTTCCAGGAAGATATTAACTAACTCAGACCGGGTATACTGAAAGTGAGATCCGGTTGCCTGTCACTCAGATCTTGGAAAAATCTGATTCAGATACTAAATTCGCCATCTCATCGAGGCACTTGAACCTACCTGAAATCTAGGCTCAAATTTCAATTAAAAATTTCAAAAAAAAATGGATCAAATTTTTAAATGGCCTTCCAACATGGCCAACAGCTTAATCTAACATAACCACTCCCTCTTGACCGGTTATCTTCGTACTTTTTGTCCTTGCCTTGTACATTTTCCTCTAAAAAACTCCCATGACTTTGTCTAGTCAAGAGATTTACTTAGAAAGAGTTCAGGACAACATAGTAGCTAGTGCAATCCGGCAATCAGGGCAGTGATTCCCACTACCGTAGTAAGAAAGTTCAGAAAGTAAGCCTTCTCGCAAGCTGGTCATCCCTTTCTTACATACTATTTTGCTTTGAACAATACTTCCACTTGGAGCCTGAGTTTGGGACATTGATCCATCGTAATTGTGATCAACCCACTGGTTTTGGCCCCATGAGATCCACACAGGTGGTTTCTAAAACGTACCTGTCACTAAAACACTTTGTCGCTAAAAGGTACCGCACTTTCGCGATGCATAAAAGTACGCATCGCTAAAGTGGCGGTCGCTAAAGTAAACGATTTTTTTGATAATTTGCTAAACCTTGCGTCGCTAAAGTAAGTTTTTCCCTTTCCCATGGATATGTCATATTATGTGGCGTATAAGGAGCATCATGCTTTTTATGCTGGTTCGGCTCGTATTGTCTGCAGTGTGGACACCTCCAAATATAGTCGTTCCTTACTTTCTTGTTTGCTTGAAGCTTATCTTTCTTGCTAGTGACAATCACCCTTTTCCATTTCTTCTGTATCCAGACGGTTTTGTCTGTTTTCAGTCACAACGATGAACAGTGTGCACAGGTCTAACCTGTTGAGAATACCTACTATTTCTATTGCGTCAAACTGGATTTTTCACATAGATATTTGTTTTCTTGTTGCAGCAGTTTGTTAAAAACTTTATTCAATAAACATTCTTCTCTTTCATTTCACACTGCTCTCATGCAATTTATAACATTCCTTGCTGCAAAAACCATTCCAATCAAATCAACTTGTTCCAAGAGTTAATTTAAGAGCAACTTTTCCCAAACAAAAACTAATTGGGCGAGTTTGTCCTGACTACTTTTTGTCGTTCCACCAGTTCGTATTTGTTTAGCTCGCCAACTTCTCAGTTCATTTACCTCACCTCTTTTTGCTTGTGCAGATATAAACCATTAATAAATACGAGTCTGTCCTCCGCTCATAAATCTTGCGAAAACCTAAGCTTTAAGACAAACTTAGCTGGATCTTTTGTCACGAAAAAATGGAAAGACACGTACAAGATATTTTCTGGGCACTTAAAACACCTGCAGCTAAATCCTGCTTAAACTTTGAAACCTTTATGATCTTATGGATTCAACTACACCTGCACAAACGGAAACGGCAAATGCAAACTCGTATAATCCTGACCATCACTAAGTCCTGCAGTCAAAAAGTGATTCCAAAAAAATCCCACTGACCTACCACATAGATAGCATTTCCACGAGATAAAAAATATTCATTTTATCCTAAATTATTGGTTATGTCCTAAGACCTCACACAGACACACTCTACCCTTGGGAGAAACAAAGACATCCAATCACACCATGCATTTAAATTTGATCAATAACTCCATTTCACTAGAGATCTTGCAGAATTTCAATTATAACTTTGACTTGGAAACTTTTCCACACATAAATAAAGTCTTATGCGAATTACACAATAATAATATCTGATTCTGCAAGATTACTATTGACTATAGCGAGGCTTTTTCCAGTTTAGTGCAATGCTTTATTCCTTTTGTTTTGATTTGACTGAGACAACTTAGAGAAACTGACTGCTTCAGACAATGGACACTCAAAAAAGTTTGTAATTGTAAATGTTTTGACTAAAACCAGTTTTGCAGGACTCGTATTTATGTCACATTACAATTCTACTAATTTCAAGTCACTTAAGGGTATTTAAAGTTCAAAGCAACCATTATTATCCAGCATTGAGAAATATTGAGACAACTTTACAAGGTTTTTTTTCTTTTTTTACCTGCCAAGTTATTGTTTTGAATAAAGACATTTCCTCATTATAAGAGTTTAAATACCAATTTCCTGCCATTACAAGAACAAAAAGATGGCATCTTTCAATCCTTTTGCATTTTAATCTTACTATTTCTACCCAAATGTATTTTTTTTTTAACTTGAATTTTATATAAAACAATTTGAGCAGGTTTTACACATGAAACTAATAACATGGTAAAAGTAGACAAAACAGTTTAGCTCCTTTGACTAAACCTGAAACCAGAGTCCAGTCTAGAGGCTATTCAAGTTTGCCTTGTTCCATTACAGTCTTGGGAGAGTCCTTGAACATAAAACTCCAAAACAATAGCACACAAAACAAGTCTTTTGTCTCAAACCAAATCTGATCAAAATTTGTCTCTAAAAAATACAAAAAAAAAATAAATAAAAAATACTGTATAAAATTAACCTTTTGTCTAAAAAAAAAAAAAAATCAAAACACCAAACATGAACGAAAAAAAAAATCATGTTCACTTGCATGTGCATTTTTTTATACACAAGCTTAAGCACCTAACTGTTTATTCCTGAGCCTATTTTTTTACAGTTATCATGTTGCGCAGTTAGCACGTTTCCATGACTGAACACCGTGGCGGCAAATCAACCCGTCCATCAATTTCTATCAACCAGTCAAAACACTATCTGACTATGCTTTTCTTTTTTAAATCCACACATCAAACTCACTTTCTTTCCCTATAATCACCAGCAAAGTTAAAAACAGTTTCCCTTACTACCACAAAAACTTCACCTTTTATTCCTTTTATTTATGAGATAAAATAATAACAACTAGGACTTACAGTGATGTCATGTTAACAAAGATCATTATCTCAAGCGTCGTTTATTGTTTGAATTAAGATTAATTGTTTTTTCCAGTATCCACATGAATAAACTTCACATAAAATATTTTTTTTCCCCAGTTGTTTTATTACTTCTCCCCACAACTCTGAATTTTAGCATTCTCCGAACTAATATCATTATCAACCCTTAAAGTGGACCTTAGATAAGATATGGTCAAGCGCAGCAGTGTGAAAACTTTCTTCTCAAGACAAAGGCTTCACCACATACGGCTACGTTCCCATAATGTTTTCACATTAAACCCTTGATATCCTGTGATTGGCGCAGCCTCAAATAGAATTCAAGTGAGAGCTATTCCACTAACATAATTAATTTTAAGATAAAAAAAACTAAACCGAAGAAGCTTGGTGGTTCTCATGGCTGGTGAGAAAGTGAGACAGTTGAAACATCCCCGTGTGAACTGCGTCTTGTTACACTTACATAGGTATTGTGTTATTATTCGTCAAAGGGCATAAACCTTAGTCAAATAAAGCTCATTCAAATTAAAGATTTAATTCACAAATGTAATCAGACTTAATTTTTTCGCCTTTAGGTACATGTTAATAGGTTAAAATATGTTTTTTTTAAAACAAAAACTCAAACAATGAACATTATTCCAAAATTGGAAGAAAAAAATGAAGTAAGTGACCTGAAACTACCTAACTAGTTTATCCGGAGCAAATCCTTCACATACAATGACCGCGCCCTAAAAGAACATTTTTCAAAACCGCCAAAATTTGCACACAATGCATTGCCAAATCACAATTTTCATCAATTCACACCAAACCTCTGTTGAAGCAATATTTTTTTATTTTTTTAATTTATTACTGTTTTTTATTTTTTTCCAAAAAAAATTTAAAATTCAAAACAATTGTCACGTCCGCGCCATTAAACCCCATTTCTTACCCTCAACATAAAATGTGGCAACGACTTTTTGTTGTTGTTGTTGTCGGGAGTCCTGGTGCGAGTGCATGAGATGCATTTCTGTTGATGGCGTTTGTGGTTTACTTTTAAATGAGAATTATTATATGGGATATGATCGTAATTGTTTATGCTTATGCAACACATCTGAACATAAATCAGCGTGCGCAATTCCCCACACCTGCTTGACAACTGTAAAAACACACATAATTTACTCATACCAATACCATTACAAAATGTATTTCCAGACCCCCTTTCCTCGTTGGGGGACTCGCACACAAACAGAAACATTAAAAAATGATTTGTAGGCTCAACCTTGACCCTTTCTTTCTACATGCAATTCAATAACACATAGACATATTTTTTTAATTAATTATTTTACAATTTGAATTTTCTCCAAAACAAAGTTGTAAACCCAGTTGGGAACTCCCTCTTGTCTCAAGCAGGTACTTGACTTTTTTCTCTTTCTTTCTCCCCACCATTTTCAGTTGTTGGTCAGTTACCCTTTGGCCAAAACGCCCACTTACAAGGCCCAACATAAACTTGATTGTCTAGTCAAATAAATGTTTACATCTTATATATTCTTTCCAGTGGTTTAAAGGTTCCTTTACACGAAAATAAAAAAAAACGTAAGATTAATTCCAGTGTTCTAACATTATTCGACCCAATACATTTTATCCTGCTTCCTCTTAATGTATAAAAAACGGCATTTTAAGAGCTCATTAAGCCCCCAAGCCAACTGCCAGGGACATCAAATCACCCACACGAGACGGTCACTCAAGTATTCCCATTCCCACAGCACAGTGTAGTCAATGTCATCGAGTCTCAAGGCTCCCTCCGCGCAGCTGCTTGCGTTCACGACGTTTACCACAGGACAAATAACCGTTATCAAATCATTAAAATTAAAAATTAAAGAAATAACTCATTAAATAATCAATAAATATATAAATAATTTTTTCTTCCAAGTACCGTACAGCGTTGAAAAACCTGAAACGGAACACACAAACGTAACCCTAACCTTTTAAACTTTACCCTTAACGTGCCGTCCGAAACCTAATTCACCGTCGTAATAACATGTGTGCCCAGTTGTACGTCGTGACTTAGTAATTTAAAGAAATAAAAAATCCAAAAATAATTATATATTTATTTATTTTAATTTTTATTTTAATTTTAATTTTTAAATATATTTTGAAGAAAAAAAAATATATAAAAATTAAAATTTTTCTTTGTTCCCGCAAATTTTCCACACTTCACGGTAGCCAGGTGCTGGATGTGTTGCGAGCCACTGATGCATTCAGATCGAGTTTAGAAGAAACTGACGACCGCGAGGCTCCTCTCCTTTCAATTTCCAAGGAGCAGATGGTGTGCAGAGGGGACTTTTAAAACTACAAGAGGGAAGAAGGAAGGGGCTCCAAGAAAATGAGTTTTACCTGTCCCACCTGCCACCTGCTGCCTGCTGCCCGAGCCAAGTACAACAGAAAGACCAAAAATACATAAATATATATATTTAAAGCTCAACAAACATTTAAAACGTGTTTTCTTCGCGTTTCGTGTTGGTGTTTCGGCGAAATGCTCCGTTTTGACTCATCTAAACTATCTGGCCTCGAGTGAAACAATGAACTAGTCACAATGGTTTGACCTCTCGGGTCTTGAACACTATTTCGCCCTTTGAACTCTCGCTGTGTCAAGGGTAAAACAAACGCAGCTATTTGTAAGCAGGTTCTCGTAATAAATACGGCGCTAGGGTTTGCAAAGGTCGTGTATTTTAATTTTTAAATGTGAATAAATCTAGAAAAACATTTCCTTTACGAAATGTTGTTAAAGGATGTGCAAATTAATGAACGCTTCTCTCGTGAACTCTCATCCGGATGAATTTATAGCAAAAAAACGTTACACGAAACTGCAAAACTCCGACTCGGGTTCTCGGCATATCAGAACATTAAGCAGCGAGCAATCGGAGAACATGTAATTGCACTTTTGCTCCCAGCACCAAACCACACCCTTTACTCCTGGAAAGTATGGCGGGTATACCCAGCCTCGGGTTTCAACAAATTACACTTTTTCTTCAACTTAAAGATGTCTCGGCATTTCCCGACATTCTTGAAATTCGGATTTCGCGTGGGATACTCGAGGGATATTTAATTAATTAGCATAAGACGCGGATACTCGCGGTTTTGGTGCAATTATTGCATCGGTTTATCATTTTGTTTTACAAATTGTACGAAGCAGGTTTGAAAAATTTATTACGCCACGGTTGGATCCGTTGGCTACTCAGTTTTCTTCCATCTAGATAAATAAAATTTAAAAAAACATTTTCGCATTTTAAATTCTAATCACATTCGTGTAACCGGTTTTTCTATCATCAACATATCTACCTTGATCTGTATGCAAATATTAGGTCTAAGTGAAATGCAATTTTCAATGATAATTTTTTTTTCTTCTCCTTAAACTTCAAAATTTTGAAGAATAAATTTCACGGCCAAAAAATGATAATTACATCCCAAAAATTAACAGTCTGGGTGGTAATGCAAATCAACCCCCAGTTTCGCATTATCTAGGCCATCCAGGGACCCTTGAAAGATATCTTTTTTGGAATTTTGCCCTCCGAATTACTTAATAAAACTTTTTTTTCCTCCTCAACATTCCTTTTCTCATTATTAAATTTTTTATTAATTCAATTTAAAATTCTAACTTTTAACAGCCGCTAATGAGAACCGAGGCAGCTGCACATAATTTCTATAGGGGATAAAATACACCCCAGATGTGCGTCATAGATCCTAAATGGGGGTGAGCAAAGTGGACTCCGATTTCAAGTAAAAACCACTTGCTACAACCACTGGTTTTGACAAAATATGCCTTTCAAAAATCTCTAACTTAACTCCCACGGTTTCTGCTCAACATATGTATATATATATAATAAATATATCCGAGTTTGAACTTGAGGGTATCAAATTTTTGATTTACTGGTTCAACTTACGTGACAAGGTGGTTGGTTTTGACATCAATTTTAATTTTAATTGACAGTGAATGTACACAAAGGATATAAAGTGAAGTGCGCATCCTCTACTTAATCACGAGACAAGATCTCTTTTGTTTTCGGTCGTGGACGAAGAAAATGAGTATAATTTTACATACAATCACTCATCCTGTCTTTCCGTTTCTCACAATTTCCTTTCCTTCAGTACACTAGCCTCATTCAATATTTCATCTCGTAAAATATTTAAATAAAATGCAAATAAATTTGATTCAAAAAGTTATCAATATGAATCAGAGTATACTATTAAACTTGCTCGTAAAATGGGACATATGAGGTCAGTTTTTTTGTGCTTAAATCGGGACAAAAACTGAAAATTATTACATTCATGTTTGGTAATACCAGATCTTTAAATTTTGGATTTCGCCCACTGAAATTAGGTCGTGTCGTGTAGTCATGTTGAGGTATTTTGTCAGGATGTGATGAGTAATGACACAATTTAGTGTGAAGAAATGGTTGTAAGGTGTGTTTTGTTGGTTTAGAATAAATACTCAATCATTGGAAATATCAACAAGATGAATATGTCGGCATTTTATTCCAACTCGAACAACACTCTCATTACCATAACTACATTGGTTGCACTCCATTCTTGTGCAATCTCGTACGTCAACAATACATCAATTAATACACTTAGACTATAACACTTTGTGATAAAAACATATCTACAAATCCCCTTCTTTTTACACAAAGTAAACAGCATTTAACAGACAACAAAAATAACCCAAAAAATCGAACTTAATTAAATTCTTTCTTCTCTTCAATATAAACCCATTCCCTGCACACATTTGAGTAAAATCGGTCCGCTGAGCGGTTTGGTCAGCGCGTCCGCTATCATCTCCGTCCCGGGGATGTGCTCAACCCGTATATGGTCCGTCTCCACTCTCGCCTTAATGAAGTGGTATTTGCGATTCAAATACTTGCTTCTCACGCGTTGGATTCCGTCTTGTAACATCTGTACCGCCGCTTGGTTGTCGTTGTAGAGTTTGACATCTTTGTTAAATGTTGCGCCCAAGTCCTTCAAAACGGATTTCGTCCACGTTAAATCTCGTATCGCATCCGAAATGCCATCGAGTTCGCTCTCGCATGATGATTCGGCCACGTCGCCCTGTTTTCGACACTTCCAATTGATTAGCGAATCTCCATCTTTGACCACGTATCCCGTAAATGTCCGTGCGTCTGCCGTCGAATCCCAGCTAGAATCGGCGTGCGCGTATAGGCATGATTTTTCTTTCCCGTAATGCAACTTGTAGTTCTGCGTCCCACGGATGTAACGCAGTAAACGTTTGGCCGCAGCAAGGTGGATTTCCCTCGGATCCTTATTAAATCTCGAGAGAGAACTGACTGGATAACTCAGATCAGGTCGTGTGCTTGTTGCCAAATACATCACGCTGCCTATTATTTCTTGATACAAAGTCGCATCCACCGGCGGGCTATCTGCAAACTCTTCCAGTTTCAGTCCCAGTTCGCACGGTGTGGCGTTTGCATTACATTTGTCCAAACCAAAACGTCGTAGCACCTTTTCGGCGTATTTGCGTTGAAAAAGTCTGATTTCGTTTTTGTCTCGTTCGATTTCTAATCCCAGAATGTACTTTAATTCGCCCATGTGAACTAATTCGACAAATTTCCCCAATTGTGCCATTTTCTCGTCTCGAAATTTAGCGCTAGAGCTGGCTGTGACGAGATCGTCGACATAAACTCCCATCATTATCACGCCTCGCTCACTTCTGCATATATACAGGCAAGGATCGTCTGGTGAGCGCTCAAATCCGCACTTTGTCAGTACCTCGTGCAACTTCTCATTCCAGCAGCGCCCGGATTGCTTTAATCCATATAAACTCTTCTCTAGTCTGCATACGCAATCGCCCTCTCCAGTCTCGAAACCCTTTGGTTGCTCCATATATATCTTCTCCTTCAGTTTCCCGTGTAAGTACGCTGTCTTAACATCGTACTGGTCCAGAAGTAAGTCCTCTTTGGCTGCTACATTCAACAGTGTTCTCAATGACTCTATTCTGACCACTGGTGAGAATGTCTGATCGTAGTCCATTCCCGGTCTCTGTCCGCATCCGACCGCTACGAGTCGGGCTTTGTATCGAATTATCGAGCCGTCGGCATTTGTCTTTATGCGAAAAACCCATTTTGATTTAACTGGCTTTGCATCGCTAGGTCGCGGCTCTATTTTCCAAACTTGATGTTGGTGCATCGAATCTATTTCTTCCTGCATGGCCTTTCGCCATTCGTTTGCATCATCCGACGCCATAGCCTCTTCATAGGTGTTCGGTGTAAACATTATTTCCGCCATCAATGCCTGCTCTAGGATTTTTCTTGAGTGTCGTGCTCCTCGGTGTCGCGCTCCTCGTTGTCGCGTTCCCCGTTGTCGCAGTGCTTGCTCTCTAATCCTTGTTGAGCGTCGCACTCCTCGCTGTTGCAAATTCGCTTCGGTTTCGTCTATACGAGCTTGCTTGTTTGCTGCTAGCACTTCCTTGGTGGCGCCCGGCCTCCGTCCTCCCCTCCGAGCGGGCAACTGTTCCGGTACTGGAGCCACAATGGGTGGGTCCGGTTCGTCTATGTCTACATCCGGAGCAAGTTGTTCGATCGGTTGAGGCGGTGCTTCACCAAGGTCGTAAACAACGTCTAAATCCATCGGTTCTTCGGATTCATCCGTCCGGTCAAGGTGAGTATTTCCCAATCGTGACTCTTCAAAAACTACATCACACGATTCTGTGATTTTCCCTGTGTCTCGCATAAATATCCTGTAGGCTTTCCTTTTAGTCGAATAACCCACTAGTATGCCTTCTCTGGTTTTGTCTTTCAACTTGTTTTGTCGAAATTTTGGTTCTAGTACGTGAGCCACGCATCCAAAGCGTCTCAAGTAGCTAACGTTGGGTATTCTCCCCTTCCAACGTTCGTAAGGCGTCTTGCCGTGTGTACTCGTCTTGCACCTGTTGCGTAAATGAGCAGCTGTCAGAATAGCTTCGCCCCAAAACTTCTGTGGCAACTTTGAGTCCACTAATAAAGTTCGCATCGCTTCTGTCACGGTCCTATTCATGCGTTCTGCGATCGCGTTGCTCTCGGGTGAGTATGAGGTGGTCAGTTCGTGTAAAATCCCCTTCTGAGTGAAGTATTGTCCCAAACTGTCATTCAAAAATTCCCCGCCATTGTCCGACCGTATTCGCTTCACCAATCGCCCCATCTGCAATTCAATATGCGCCGCGAAGTCTTTGATTGCGGTCCCAGCTTCACTTTTAGTGCTCAATACTCTCAAAAATACCATTCGGCTACAATCATCAACCATAGTTAGCACATAACGCGCTCCCCCTAATGTGGGTACGGGCATTGGCCCCATCAAATCAACATGAATTAATTCCATTATCTCTTGGGATTGTTGATATGAAACAGCACGTCGTGGAACCCTTGTCATCTTTCCTTTCACGCATTCCATACAAGTCTCATCTGGCAATTTTTCATCCCAATTCAATCCTATTACAAGATTCTGACTTTTCATGTCTTCCATATTTTTGAAGTTTGGATGTCCCAATCTTTGGTGCCATAAAGTCCGTGTCAAACATTGTGTCGTACACGCTACCTCGTTAACAGGTTGTATGTGGTTGGCTTCATTGTATATCGCCCCAATCATAAATTTATCGTCAACACGCTGTGCCCTCATCACGTGATTTCCATCTTCATCTTGCACGTTGGCGCACTGTCGTGTAAACGTCACCGTCAACCCAGCATCGACCATCTTCGGAACAGATAGTAAATTCGTCTGCAGGTTCGGAATATAGAGCACGTTGCTCAGACGTAACGTGTTCCTCGAAACGTCTTCTGTGACACGCATCTGCCCCCGTCCTGGTGACTTCGCTTCTGCGTCACTTGCCAGTCCGACTTTTTGCGGATATGACTCGAAAAACTCAAAATCATCTTTGTGTGATACCATGTGACTTGTTGCCCCTGAATCCAGAAGCCAGTCTTCAAGTTCATCCGGCGTTTCCTCATCGCTTTCCCGCTCAACAGCTTCATTAATCGCCAAAACTCTCGCTCCACACGAATATTCCCGTGGCTTGGGTGTTGGTCGCACCTCGCCTCGTGCTGACTGTTCATTTGTCCTATTTCCGCCACGTCCTCTGTTCGGCGTCCTTGTGTTTGTTGCGGTTCCACGTGGATTTGCATTTCCGCGCGTTGGATCACCCGTTTTACTTTTGGACCAACAGTCCTTGGCGTAATGTCCAATCTTGTGGCAATTGTAACATTCAATGTTACATTTCCCCCTTTGTCGAGTTCTGTACGCATTTTCGCTTCCATTTCCGTCGTGACTTTTCTTCTTTGCCCGCTGTCTTTCCTCTTCAAATCTCAAAGCAGTTCGAGCTTCACTCAAAGTCAAATTGTTGTTTTGTCCCTCAAAAATTCGCACATTGTGCTCAAATTCAACTCGCAGCCCTCGTGCTACGTAACTTAGCATCTCCTGATTGCTATATATTTTCCCAAGTTCCGATGCTTTGGTCTTTATTGCCTCTGCACGATTTATGTACGTATCAATCGTTTCTTTCTCGTTCATCTTGAGTTGCGCTAATTCTATGCCGCATTTGACCACTTCAAAATCGTTCTTTGGTCCCATGTGAGTCTCAATCGTTTCCCACAACTTTTTGGCGTTCGTTTCCATGCTGTAGCGCACTCCTTGTTCCGCTGAAAGTGACAGCATCAAGATCCCCATGGCCTCGTCATTCTTCTGTTCCCAATTCTCCCAAATTGCCCTCATCTGGCCGTAATTTGCCTGTCCAAGCCGTCCTTTCTCCGGTTCGTCGTTCACGATCACCATCTTCCATAGGCCTTTCATCTTTAATACTGCTCGCAATCTCATCTTCCAGAGAAAATAATTCCTATCGGTCAACCTCTCGACCGTCGTTGATGAGGAGGAAACGTTCACAAATGAATCCGCCATCTCCATCTCTTGTCGTAACTCGTAGCAGACGACAGAAATGCAAAACAGGAATTAATTTCACGCCAAATATTTTCAAAACTTAGTGACACTAATAACTTGCGCTTTCCCAGACTCAGCATTCATTCTTTCATCGCCATAATCGTAAAACCTCTCCTCTGCTACCACTTGTTGGTTTAGAATAAATACTCAATCATTGGAAATATCAACAAGATGAATATGTCGGCATTTTATTCCAACTCGAACAACACTCTCATTACCATAACTACATTGGTTGCACTCCATTCTTGTGCAATCTCGTACGTCAACAATACATCAATTAATACACTTAGACTATAACACTTTGTGATAAAAACATATCTACATGTTTTTCGTGGTAGAAATTCAAAAGTTTCATCACTTTTCAGCTACGACTAGATAAAATGAACTTCTGAAGTTCAAAAAGTGTAGGAAAATTTTAAAAAGAAAAAAACAAACAAACAAAGACTTTATTTAAATCTTTTTTTATCTTTCTGTATTTCCTCCACTATAAAAAAAAAATTCAAATTTCTAGTTTTTGTTTTTATTTATTTTTTGTCCCTCAGTCAAAACAAGTAGCAAAACTCTTTTGAGTGTTTTGTTTTGGATTTTTTATTTATTTACTAGATAATAATCATAAGAAAAAACAGGAAATTAATACTAGTGAACCAAAACCATAACATTAATGAGATTAAATAGTTTAAATGTCTAAAAAAAAAAATATGTCACACAAAGTAATTCTTCTATGTGCACTGAATTAAGTATCCACTTACAAGGACTTGAATATATAAAAGACTCGTCCTATGGACAGATAAAACAAGACTTAGTTCAAGGATATACCTTTTTAGGATTTAATTATTGTATAATAATGGATGTCAATGAACCTTCAACACATTACAAACAAGCATTACCTATAGCCATAAGAAAAAGGTTAAATGCAAAAGACAACTTCCTCACAAACTTTATAATACTATAATTACCAAACCTGTTAAATTTATTTATTAACATTTTTTTTTTAAAATTCAAATTCCCACTGAGCAATTTACTCCACTTTTTCTGCAACAACACATAAAAATGTATTTACAAAGGTATGTGGCAGTAGCAAGTTCAAAATCGACCAAATTGCCCTTGAGTGAAATAAAATCATCCATAGTAATTATAGGAATGAAATTTTGTCAACGTATTTCTGGTTCCACGTAATTATTAATTAAACAACGCAAAAAATAAATTTAAAAAAACTTGATGTCTGAATCAAGAAATCTCATTAGTCTGCAGCGCAACTCCAACACACAAAACAAAACATGCGCCGATAAAAAAATCGAAAAGTTCAAAGTAAGTTTTCAAGTAACAGTAATATCTTTTTGGATTAGTTATACTACTTCAAGATTTAAGTGTGTCGCAATTATCTTTTAAACTGTTTCCTTCCCTTCCCTTCCCACGCCAGCCAACCTTGTTGTGTACTCGCGCTTTGTCACGAAGCCAAAAATTTGAAAGTGGAACCCACCTGTGGATCACTTTAACTAAAAAACGACCGAATTGAGTTTTTTTTTCTAAATTTAAACTTGGTTCATACACAGTTTTCACGCGTTAAGCCAACTTTATAGTTAAAATTCTTACCTGTAGCGAGAACAAGGAGCCGCCGCCAAATGCACGCACGGGCACCGCTAACCTTCATGATCTGGCAAGTTGAAGTTCAGGACGACACGGATGATCAAGTTTGTTAAAGTTCAGTCAGATAGCTTCAGTTGATGTAAAATATCACCATATCAAGTTGATAGATGTATGCTGGGGTCGTTGATAAGCGGGAAATCAGACGGTACACTCTCACTGATACGGCACCTAAAGCCAAGCAGCTACCATAACAGAGGACAGGAGCAGCAAACAGGCTTGGCTTGGCTTCGCTCGCCTCGTTCGAGCATCAACCTTCGACCAATCAATGCTTTTAGGCCAAGCACCAATCACAAGTGTTCGCAGTAGGGGCGTCAACTGCTCAGTTATGGCGCTTGTTTTGAATGTGTTTTGATTTTTAATATTGTTTAATATTCGATTTATAGGTTTTTAGAACGGTTTTATTTTATTTTTTTTAAATTATACTGTGGATGCGATAAATTAAATACTATATTTTAGTTTTTATTGCTTATATTTAACAGAAAGTAAAGTAAAATGTTGCTATATACAGTACAGTTGTGTAATATTTATTTTGTGAATATAAACAACTTTCTGGTCAAAGAATCTTGGCTAAAATACCGTTTGATTTCATTTCAGTTTAGCATTCGGAAAAAATTGAGGGAATTGCTTGGGAAAATAATCGCATAACTGCCATCTGTCGGTCAAACTACGAACTATCAACAAGAATTATTATTCTATTTAATCCTGTTTTTAAAGTTTGAGATTTTTGTATTGATTACGATTATTGAAAGATTAATTTGAATGATTTTATTTTCGCGATCTAGTTTATTCCGAGCACGTGCGCATTGCCAGGCCGAAGAAGGCGCACCAAGTGTTTACAATTGACATGACAACCACAAAATGGCGACGCAGGGTGAATATCCTTATCCCATTTCATAAACACGAACAAGCTTAAATGGATTAGACGGGACATTATTTGTCTAACAAAACGATGAGTTGTAAGAATATCAGTAAAATAAATATTATTTTATATTATTTCTGCGCAAAAACACAATAATTTCTTTTATTGTCGTGTGTAGATGCAAATTAATGCAGTTCAGATCATGATGTTCTACGAGTGATGATCTTCAAGTGATGAAGCAGATGTGACTCACGGAAATGGTTTGATTAAATGTTTCGAAAACATTTTAATTAATAATTATTTCAGGTATGATTCATCAATGATCGTCCCACAGATGGATTTAAAAGAAGAGAAAGTAAAGCCAAATGGGACCCATCAAACTAAATTTGAAATTACTCGAAATTAGCGCTGTTGATTTGGAATTTAACCGGAAGTAAAGATTCGTATATATTTTTAAAATTATTTGTTTTGTTTTATTTTATGACGATGAAGAAGGCTATGTGCATTTCATATTTACACATGTACTTTTTTTTGTAAATATCCATGCACATAAACGAGTTTTTTATTTGATGAACTGTAAAAATTTAACTCCGGCCGTTTCAGCAGATCTACTCCCTCCAATCCAATCTTTTGATTAAACAGTAGAAGTAGACCCAAAATAAATAAATAAATTTTCCAGCCGATTTCACATTCAAATAATCGCAGACAATCTAATATGATAATTTGAGATGACGTGATAAGAGAAGAAATGAGCACAGCCTACTAAACAAGTAAAATGTCACGTGTTTCAAGCAATAACACAATCTGTTAATCCCCAACAACACGTCTGGGGATAATCAGGAACATAAACTTCTTTCTCGTGGCCGTAAACATAAAATTTGAATGGTCTTCCGCGCCATTTGTAGTTAACCTCATTAACTGGCACTAAACGTACTTGATGCCGCTAGAATAAATACACACCGGAAATCCTTTTGTTTTCATAGTCAAATCTATAAATACTGTTTTTTTTTATTACCTGCAATATTATTCGTTCGTCTTTAAATTTCTCGGCATGATGGCGCAGCAATTGCTCAGATGCAGCATTCACTGTAATATCTGGGAAATGGTTGATCGGACAAACCTGAAAAAAGAAATTAAAAACTCCTGAATTTTTCTGTATTGGGCTTCACTGCCAAACTTTTGTGTAAAAATTCAACTTACGTTTGCTTGTTGGTCATCTAAAATTAAATGTCCACTGACTCTCTTCACTAATTTACTCGGTAAATCGGTTTTCTCGGAAACATGATCGTCTATGTGATTTGTCCAAGAGATAGTTAGCCGAATAAAAACCTTAATTTGACCTCTTCCGGCGCATGTTTTACAGACGTGATACCCGAGTCCGGAACATTTATAACATCTAAAACGAAGTTTTATGTTCATCAAAAAATTGTCACAAATTTTTTTTATTTTTAAAAAAAATCTTACTTTTCAACTCCTTTAGTTTGGCAAACGGAACAGTGTTCCCTGTATCCAGATAAGTGAACTATTTGTCCTTCTCCATGACAATGAGTGCATTGAATCTATAGATAAACATAAACGTACAATATTTTCCTGTATTTATGATTTATTTTCGTCTTTTAAGTACTTGGCCGTGTCCATGGCATGCTAGATCGATCATTTTGCCACTACCCATACACGTGTGGCAAACTTTCACTGATGCTGTACATGGGATTTCTAGTTGTGTTGAACTATTAACAAAAACTGACGGTTGCTGCACATCGATTTCCCACGGCTGAGGTGGGTAGTCAATTGAAGTTGTACTGAGATCATCACCTGTGTCACGTAATGCAATTTATTATTTATTAATACGCAGTCTGTGGAATTATAAAACTCACCGTTATATGGCTCGAATGACCAAGCTATTTGACGTTTTTCAGTAAATGTTTCCAATTTATACTGTAAATTAAATATTTTTATTGTTTCATATACAAATGTTCAATGAGTAACATTTACATAAAAGGTGGAGGAACACAAAATTTTTGATAATGTCATTTCCCGCACTGGCTTATCACCATAACAACAATGACCTCTTACATGAGATGCTAATGCTTCTGTTGCCTCATTTTCATTTATTTGTATCATTCTAAAAGAAATAAAATTAATAAATATTAAATCGCAATGCTACGCGAGCGTTTGCGTACTTTTTTGACTCTAAACTTAGTGAAAGTGCATTGAAACTGTAAGAAAATTATGAATAACATTTGAATACGCTACTATTTTGACTTTAGAAATAAACAGGGAACTTACTTGCTAACATTTCTCTTAAATTCGCTGATTGTAGACAGTTTGTTTTCACGTGGCGGCGGAACAATTGTCGATACATCATACGTGGCGAACTCATAACCCGGCACTAAATTAAGCGATTCCAACGGTGGTGCTGCCCAGATACTGTCTTCGCGTCGCCTTGTGCTCATTTTAATGCCGACTGCAGCAGATTTGGAGCACTTAATAAGTCAATTCCGCAACTGTTTTTACGTGGTAAACGGTTTAGAATGAGCTTTGCAATGCGTACACCCTAATTAGTCTGTGGATACCATCTGGCGTTGTGAGGATGTAATCCAAGTCAAATAAACTTTCAGCTTTGATGACGTGCAGAGAAACTAAACAGAAAGTGAAGTATAGAACCTCCTCCTTTTCCTATTTGAAATTTAGCCAAAAGAAAAAATCCAGTGTCAATGATCATCTCGAATTCAGCCTTCACCATAGCAACTGAACAGCTCAACATGGCCAGTGAAACCACCCGCGAGTCACATATCTAATTTTGCGCTGGGCTGGAATGTTTCTTGGCACGAGTTGGCTCGGGTTTTTGTTGACAATCTGGCCTTCACCTAGATTCATAATTAGTATTTCGTAGATGAGGACTTAAGGGTTCTATCAATGCTAGCTTGACAACATAATGCTGTTGTGATGGAACGATGACAGCGTGAAGTATTTCCTTGATAGAACTCATCATCAGGTGCTTAAGAAAGTTTGCATCTAAAAATAAGACTTTAAACTTTTCGTGAGTCATTATTAGTAAGAAGAGAGAATCCCAGTTGAGAAAATAGTCGTGCAATAAACAAAGTGAATCGTTAGCTTAAAAATCACTTTGAAATGAATTATTTTCGGCTTCTGGACCCGCTAAAACAACACAGAGCTTTCGCCAGTCGTTGACTCTTAACGAGTTTTTAATTTTTTCTTTCTTCAAACGGTTTTGGTTTTTTAGACGGAAACTTGTTTACCAATATCTTAAATCCCAAAGGAAATTATAAATAGGGTTAGATAAAATTATACCGAGTTAAAATTCTTGGATACCATCATGTGTTATTGAATTTATGAGGAAACCTTAAGGTGCCAAACTCATGACGCAATCAAATTTCATGAATCTAAATTTGCAAAAACATTTGGTAATTTTCCATGCTAAAATGATTCTGCACTCAAAAAATTGCTTGCTAAAATTGGTGAAGAAGACACACGAGAAATCTAGACGTGATTTTCTAGTTCTATTATTTAGTTAGAGGTCTTTTAAATTCAGAATTGACCACAAACTTAACTTACATAAGTCTTATGTTATACACATAAAGTGTATTTTTGTGCTCACATAAAATTTTAAACGTAGAATTAACGACTGTAATAGAATGATTGGAATTAGCTGCAAATAAAGGTCAATGTCATTGCAAAATGTGACAAGGCTATTTAAAAGTAGTCAATTTTCATGTATTTACTCAAGAGTAAAATAAATAAACCAAAACCAAAAACCAAAACTAAAAAAATATGAAATAAAAATAAACTCACATCTGTACCTCATTCAGAATTGCTTTAATTTTAAAAATACCAATTTTTAATTCAAGAAAATTCAACATCTCTCATATTTTCTCTTAAAGATTTGCCAACATTTATATCTTGGCGCCCCATCTTGTTTTGAATTGTTGCTCATGAATTTATTGTTTTAACGCCCTCAATGTTTCACACCATTCATAACATACGGCAAAAACAGAGTCAAACTACGATGAAAGTAAATGGTAAATTAATGAAGCGTGGAAAGCACGATTCTTGACATATTTTGTCTTCAGATTTCTAATGATAAAGCACAATTCTTTTTATAAACACCGCTCAAGTTTTCCTGAACTTTCCCCTTATGTGGACTCACGTGCTTAGAACAACTAGTTATTTCAAGACCATCTGGACCTTCCTCAGACTTGGTTTCGCAAACATCAGTTGTTAAAAGGCCTTAAAAGCTGTGTTTTTTAAACAGTCTGTCATTACCTGTACGGTATACGTTAGAAAATTTGGTACTTGCGAAGATCGTGTCTTGTTAACATTTTACTATTTACAACATAAACATAAATAAAATTTTGTTTAAAAAAAAAGTGATTCATTCATCAATTTTTTTAAACGAATGAAATTTCGTTGAAAATTATAACCAGAAACGCGACATCCAGCAATTCCAAAATTAGAAATCCTAAAATTAACAAATCATGACAATGCAATCTAATGGTGGGGACAACCCTTTACAGATGTGTCAACTGCCTAAATTATAACTGCCTAGTGCCAAGGTTTCATTGTCTGTTGTCTGCAAAGCGGAAAAATAGAGTTAAAAGTGAACTACTGCGTATTAATTAGTCACTAGACTATCAAAAACACATGAAATGGTTAATTGGTTAGTCAATGTAGATGATTTTTCTAAATTTAACAATATATTTGTTAAACAATTGCGCGATCATCGGTTAAATAAATGTATGTTCACATGATGAGTGCAGTAAGACTAAATTGAAAATAACATGTCGCACAATACTAGTCTAAGTATGCTTGAAAAATTTAAAAAATGTATATTTTATTTTGTATTATTACAGATTTAGAAGTTTTTTTTTAGAAAAAAATGGGCAATAGTGGGAGCATGCACTATAGTGTTGATTTCATGATCGCTATAGGCCTAAATTTGCATTGATAGCTCATTCTTTGCTATACAATGCCTAGCCAAGTAAACCCATTAGGGCAAGTGACTTTGCCCAATCGAGTGAAAATGGCTAACTACTTTGCTACAATAAAAATTTTCCAGAAACAAACTTTTGACACAGGAACCCAGACTGAAGTGAAATTGATGCCAATACGGTTCCATAGTTATGTTTATTTAATTTTTCTTCTTCTTATTTACAGTCAAAAGTGAGAGAAATGACGCACACTTCGAGAGAAACCAACCGCGAGTTCTCAACTTATCCTATTTACGAAGACGAAGCTTTGTATCAGATCGAGAAAGAACGAATAGCCAAACGTATTGACCAGCTGTGTAAAACAGTTCCAGCAGTTTACAGCAAAATCGGAGTTTCGTGGTTTAAAGCTCTCGAACCAGAGTTCAGTAAACCGTATTTTCGAAGGGCAAGTTTGATGCAAACTTTATTTTAAAAATAAAACAGCTTAATTTTATCAAATTTCAGATCAGTTTTTATCTAACAAAAGAAAAAAAGTCGCATTTTGTTTACCCACCTCCGGAATTGGTGTATAACTGGACCACCAAATGTGATATTCGCAATGTAAAGTTAATAGTTTTGCCCTTGATACACACAAAGCATTTATTTAATTTAATTTAAGGTGAAGGTTGTAATCCTTGGAAGACAACCATCTCATTTAGATGTCCATTCAAATGGTAAAAAAGTGTTTATTTTGTGTGAAGATTTTAAGTTATTGACTACAGAGCGCGCTAGCCATTTTGTCCCTGCAACTTCCTTGCACTTCACCAAAATAATAAAATGTCCACATTTTCGTGTGATGTTTTGTTTTTGTGTTTTTGATGTTGTTTTCGTTGTGTTTTTGATTATTTTTTCCATAAAATTGTAGGATTAGCTTACAGTGTTGTTAAGGGATATTTAGCCACTCAGAGGTAATATTTTATACATTTATGATAACTTTTTATTTTTATTTTTAATGTAATTTTTTATTTTAGTGCACTCAACATATTTCGTGAATTAAGGTCAGACCTTAGTGATTTTAAAATTCCAACTCATGGTGATTTAAGTGGATGGGCATATCAAGGTTCAGAGACGAAAATTACATAAATAGACGGAAACTTATATGTTCTAATTTAATTTCAAGGGGTTTTGTTGCTTAACCTGAGATTAACTGTCAGAGCAGACAACAAAACTGCACACAAAATCATATGTTGGGAGATGTTTACTGATGCTGTAATCGATTGGCTCAACAACAATCTGGATGGACTAGTATTCTTACTTTGGGGACCGGACTTGCAGCAAAAAGCGGAATTAATTGATCAAGTGGCTTTGAATTAAATAAATGGTTTTTATTTTATTGATGCATTTTTATCTGCAGGACAAACATTACGTTTTAATGGCAGCTAACCCGGCTCCTAAAACTGCCAACAAAGGATTTTTTGGGTGTAAACAGTTTTCAAAAACAAATGAAATTCTAATAAAAGGCGGTAAAGGTCCAATAAATTGGAGCGATTTATAGGCTTGCAGTATCTTTGCACTTGTGTAATTTGATGATTAATAAATTTGACTTGCTGTAATATGTGCAATAAAAATAACTTAATTGGTTTCGTATGTTTGGCATTCAGAATTCAGAAAATGCTGCCCCTGGGACTTTGCTGCGATGCCAAATGCAAATGGCAAATATATTCTCAGTTTTATTGCGGACAAACAATGGATTGAAATTGCCACGCGCTAAAATCTGTCACAAAAACGATAAACGGGAAACTTATTTTCACTAACAACAATGCATTAAATTTACGTTGCCATAGATATTTGTAATTTTTTTAGAACAGGCCTCTCATATTTGTTTTAATTCCGCTGATTTTTTTTCCTTCTGAAAGAAAATTCCAGTTCGTAATACTACGAACTGAAAAAAACAACTTCAACGTCATCTTTTACGTGTTAAGAGCAGAAATTTCATTGTGATGGCTGGGTAAAGTTTAAATAGAGCGATACTCTTTTGGCGATATTAACCTTAAAAAGGCCTCATAATACTTGTGATTTCAGATGTGGTAGTAAAAAGAGGGGTAAAGTATGTAATACTCCTGAAGGCTGGTCTGTGATAGTTGACGTTCCCGAATTCGAAGCTAATGAATTGTGCGTGAAAGTGTGCGACACGTCAGTAGAAGTGCGGGGAAAGAAGGCCGATGGATGCAATAACTTTACCGAAAAGTACGAAATACCGTGCGATGTCGACCCGTGTACGGTCAATTGGGAATTTGCAGATTGTAAATTGAACATCACTGCTTGCAAGAAGAAGTGTTGTTGAAAATAATGGCATCACGAAGGAGAAGAAAATCCAACGGAATTGAACAACCATTTTGACCAAATTCAAATTTCTTCATCGATACAATTCTTATAAATTATCATTAGGGAATTATTTTTTAAAAAAGTAAAAAATAAAAATAAAAATGGCAAAAAATCGTTTGAATAATTTCTTTATTTCTTCAAATTAACAATTTCAAAAAGAAAAAAAAACATGATAAACTAAAAACACAAAATTGCAGCAAGCGGGAAGAGAGCAAAAACTAATATTAAATAGTTCGCATATACTGAAGTGATTGCTCGGTTACACAATTCAGTGTAACACGAGTATACTTGAATTCTAGATCCGAAACTAGCTCTGATCACTTCTGCTTCATCTTGATTTTTCTTCGTGAATGAACATGTTCTGACTACACGTTTATGAGCCTTGACATTATTCACATTCACCTCGATCCATTGATACATCACTCGACATCCTGTAGCATTTTTCTTTTCGGGCATGGCTTCATCTTCATCTTCATCACTAGCCTTTGTGCTCATCGTGACAACGCTGTCAGTTGGTTTTGTGTCATTTGAACCCGTGCCATTCTTTTGTGGTACGCTACCATTTGTGGCAATGGTAGTAAGACTGTCAGTAGTTGTAGCCGTCATCTCTGCCATGGTTGTAGTAGTAGCATTAATCTTCTCAACACAATTTTTCTTAAATCGTTTGAGTTTGCTGCTATCTTCACAATCGGCACCATCGTAAAGCTCATACGAATTACACTGATAGCATTGCTTAATCGACATCACACTTTGCAATGAATGATTCAGAAACAAAATTAGAAGAAAAGTCCAGTCTCTTATCACGAATTTCATTCTCTCCGACTTGGAATTTACAAGATGAAAGCTGTATTCACGAGAACATGCATTATTGAATGCCAATAATCAACTTTGTACTCAGTGTGACGTAAAAAAAGCATCGCATTCGCTGAATTTGAATACAATGGATGCAAATTGTTACAATTTCATGAATTTTACTTGGATTACAAAAGTGATTATTTTTCAGATTTAAATTGTATGGAATGTTGAACATTCGTTCAAATTGAATAAAACAAGAACCGATAACAAAAGAATGATTGCGGTAAGGTTTACAGTGAGTGTTCTGCCGTTGCTACACATATCTCTGGCACAAGAAAATGAATTTTGTTGTTCCCGGTTAAAAGGTCCATACCGGCACACAAGAAATTTAGTGTCAACTGGATATCTACTATCTGGTGCATCGTAGTCCAACATACCGTAACCAGTTATTTTTTGTTGATTGCATTTCGTTTGATTGGAATTGTCCGGGACACATTTTTGCGTTTTCTGAGGTGCAGCCAGTACAATAAATGTCAAATACGAAAGCAAAGTTACTGCCAAAATTAATGTTTTTCTTCTGATTAATGTTCCACAATTTAGCAACTCTCGAGATTTCATTAAGGTTTGCATTAGACTGCATATCTTTCACCATAAGCCTGTTAATAGTGACAATAGACCTCGCATATGACAGTACAAATCAAAAATAAATAAATACAATAATGAAATGATATCAGTCAATGATTGACTGTCATTATTAAATATTTGAATTTTGTTAAATTAATTTTTAATTTAATTTTTAGTGTTTTTAATTATTTTATTGCTTCTTTCAGTAGAAAATAAGATATATTTAGATTTTTTCATCCAAACTGATTTTATTTATTTATTTTTTTAACTTTCTCTAGTCCGGACACGGTCTACACAACTTACATTGTAGTTTGTTGAATATAATACTTTCGAAATTTTTCTAGAGCGTAAATACCTGAACCGCATTCATGTCGGTAATAATAATCATTAGGCCTATTCATTCAGGCGCTAAACCTCTGAAATTCACAACAACCCATTCGTCACGCTGAACCGCTAGAAAAAGACCAAAGGGCATTGGTTGAGCTTGAAACGCGAAAAAGCGGAAATAAATAAGGTCATTTCCCATTCAACCTTTTCGATTGTAAATATTAAACAATAATTCTGCTTTGTACGTGTAATTGTTTTAATAATGGCGGCGAAGAAAAGTTTTACACTTGTATAACCAAAAATAAATAACACATTTGTTATTTATTTTAGCTTCAACTAAACCACTTGATGGTATTAAAGAATTTCTTTAAAAGTACGCAATTTCGAGTTTGATTCTTGGGTTGTGGAATTTCTTAATGATAGTAGAATGGTTTGTTTTAGATACCTAACAAGAAAGTCCAAATGGCGGTTGCAGAAGCAGTTCCAGTACCACCAAATCCAGAAAAAATAGAAATACAAGATTTGGATGGTTAGTAAATTTGTCACAAGTGATTGTATTCGTAAACTAAGCCTACATTCCATTGATAATTTCGAACAGAAGATGAAGATAACACATCCCTTATTATTTTTTGTCTTCTGGCAGCTTTGATTGGGGTTGCAGTAATAACTTGCTTGATAATCGGATGTACATGTAGCTCAAGAGATTCACCGAGAGTAAGTCAGTAATCAAGTTTTCTTGCTGAAATCACGTTATTAAATAGCAGTTACGTGTTTGTACAAAAGACAAAACAGAAGAGTCTAAAGGACATCAAACTAGAAGAACTGTCAAAAAACTCTCAAAAAGGTATACCATCAATATTAATAAGGCTTTACTGTCAAAATTTCTTTTCCTCAAATTTCGAATATTGTTTATACGGTTGGATTTATTTAGATAAACGATATGGTGCCACTTCTTAAAGATATAACCTTTTGCAATGGGAAGTAGAAGACGCTTGAATATTGTGTACATAGTGTTATTATGCCTCAAATAAAATATTATAATCTTTATAACCCATTCATTTCATTTTCAAATTACAGAAATACCAAATCAATATGTTTATTACATCGAGTCAATAATGTAAAATAAGCATACATAGTTTAAAATTTCAGAAATCTGACACATGTACAATCTACTCACTGCTGTACTTCACATTTATCTTTTGGGGTCCACCGGTCTTTTACTGCTAACCAAATGGAGCCGGGTAATCTCTGGTTTTCTTTAATCAATTCAGTCATCGCATTTGATGTCTGAAAAATCATGTTTAAAATAAAATTTAAAAGCAACATTGGAACTATAGAACTTACTTTAGCTGCTAACTGCTCTGGTGAACATAAACTATCAAATAAAATTGGCTTTCCAATATGTGTACTATGAAATTAAAAGTATTTACGTAAAAATTGCAACTTTTAATACAAAATGGCTTACGTTAGTTTGACAGGAAACCCTCCACATGCTGGAGGAATTGGATATGGCAACTTGTTATGCAGAAAGATAAATATTGCTAAAAAATAATTCAAAATTTTATCGGGAAAAAGCACCAAGAAAGGCTTACACTTACATCTTAGTAATGATGGTACTCTATACGCTTCGCGTATATTTTCAGTGAAAACTGGAATTATTGGCTGCAAAAAGAATAATTTTTCAAAACAATTAAGGCTGAAATAGGATGTATTATATTGAGGTCTTACAACTTTAGCTTGAATGGCAACACGAGCAAACCCAAGTTTATTGTTCCAACAGAGTTTATACGATTCGTGGTCACTAAGTAAGGCCTCTAAACTTCCTCCCGGTGCCACTAGGACAATGTCACCCTTATTCAGAGCATTGACACAACATTCAGCTGTACCAGGCACAACATTAACGATTTGTTGAAAAAATGGCCAACCTGGGAGAAGAAATGTTAAAAATAATTTAAAAATACATTCATTTTTAATCCATATTTGACGTAAAAGCAGACTTATACACGAGAATAACGCTTACAGTATAAAAGAGCCACAAACAAAATGAAGAAACGGAAACTATAGAGAATATAAAAACATATTTAACGAAAAAAGATAGAAGAAAAACAAAACACGTACAAAAAAGTATATAAACATAATTGCACAATTTAAATATTTACCTTTCAGTTTTGCAAAGGACCTGTGTAATACTACTCTCAAAAAACGTTCTTTCAGTTTTAACCGCATGGATGTGGCACAAAGAAAATAAGCATCCAATGCAAACGCCCCATGATAGAAAACCAATAACGCCGGTCCTTTATTCGGAATATTTTCTAATCCATTAATAGTATAACCTGAATTAATAAACAATTATTAAGCAATTATAAAACGACAACATCATAAAATATACTCTCTGTTTTTATTTACTCTTGATGAAGCATATTTTTAACATTAATTTGATTTACGATGCACATTTTCAAAAATAGCACGTGTAAGACCTTGACGCAACCTTCACATCACAACTTTATGACATGTAACTCATTAAATCCCTTCAACAATTTGGAAATCTGTCTTCACTAAGGGCAGACAATTTTGAAGAGCAATATTACAATGTTTAGTATTAGCATAAAATAAAAATATAGCTTAATTGTAGATTAAAATTGCAGTAGAAAGACATTTGAGTAAGAATTCTAGAAATGCGTGTCGAGGCTTCGCTGCAGTGCTTATAGAAGACATGCTTTATTAGATCAAATAAAATTAGAAAAGTGTGTGTAGTATATTAAAGTTAGGTGGAAAATTAGTGTTTTAAAGAATGAAATTGATAAATAAAATGATTACCGTGCCAATATTTTCCAATATTGCACCAAACAGAGCCGATGAACGAGCGAATGGCCTGCCACTGATCGTAGTCATCAAAACTAATACGAAACTGTTTGGCGATAGTTAATACTATGAAGTAGACTATGGCTGATGGCAGATGCGAATATATCAAAAGAAATGACCACAATGGAGTTAAAAATATCACCTGTTTCAGAAAATACAAAAAGAATGGATTGATAAGATTTGTGAAGATGTTTACTCGTAACTTACTGTTTGATTTTATTTAGTAAAAAGCAAAAGCACAAAACTTTCAAAATCATCCGACAGTGTAGTGCTCACTGACCTCATTTTATCCCCCTTTTTACCACGTATTGCAACCTAGCATGACGTAAGCTAACGATTACAAATTATTTTTCTCGATTTCCCTAATAAAACGTATTTGGTTCAAATTACTTACCCCCAATATAGTAATTAGCACATAGAAATTCCAGTTATTTGGATCGGGCCAAGAATTTGTAGCAATTAAATGCGAGCCATTAAAAACGTTGTGTATCTGTGGTGATAACGTGTCCATAGAAAAGGAATTCATTTCGGTTCAAAGAACACCTATTAAATACACATAAAAATAGATATAGTATATAAATTATGTCAGCTAAAACATGAAAATTAAAAACGATATTCTCATTGATAAAATACATTAATTTGAATTTTTTTGTAATTACTTACATAAATAAAATATAAAAAAAATAATAAAAAAATAAGTCAAACAGTTGTAACGAAAACAATACAGTAATAAAAAGGAATATGACACAAAGAAATCCTACCTGTAGTCAGTTTAACATTACAGCGTTTCACCCCGAAGTTAAAATCGAAATGAGGTCCGAGAGAGGTCGTTTGGCTTTTCCCTTTGCCTCGCTAACCCAATCATTCTTTCTTGTCCCGCATGGATTAGCTCACTTCTCGATCCAACTAGCATCCTGTCAATATTTACACTTTGAATAATTCTGCAAAAATTATTCATATACATATATTTAATCATTGTAATTATTTATTTCTATTTTTACCATTCTTTTACAAACTGGTTTTTCTAGTCTAGTTGTTTAATTACTTTCACTTCATGGAATGTGTTTCAATTTCAAATAATGTCAGATCATTGATCGAGATATTTGAAGCGTTTCGACAAAAAACGATTGATTAGGTAGGCTGAATTAAATTAAACATTACGGAAAAGAAAGTTTTTACTTCCGCAAAACAAAAAATTGGACAAACAAAACAGTCCTCAGTCATCACTAATTTGAAATGCTGATCACCTGCAAACTTGACCCCATCACTTTATTTCTTTTTCAATCTTTTTATTTTTTATTAAATAAGGAATAAAATACTTTAAAACTTACGTAATAGATTTTTTAAAAAAATCGGTTTTCCAGTATGACCAAAAGTTTCTAGAGGTGTAAAAGTTTTATTCGAACATCCGCTTGGGGTTAGATTTAAGTAGGGAGTTTGAAGTCTTAACCTAATTTTTTTTTAATGAGAGAAACATCAACCCACAGCTGGTTTTTTCTTCTTCAAATATTTAGGTCCCCACCTGACATTTTTTTTAAATTTCATTAAAATCTCGTTTTTGAATATTCATTAAAAATATAGCGTATAAATTAAATTTTTAATTACACTAAGAAGTATTCTTTGGAGTCTCAAACAGGTCAGATTTTATCTTCATTAAGATAAATTTTTAATCAAAGTATTGAAAGAAACAAACGTATGAGATAGTTTCTGTCAAATAATTATCCGGAATTGATTTTATTATCAGATAAAATATGAATGATGAGTCAGAACAAATTCAGGGCAAGAAAAGGTGCAGTGCAGCTGATTGCATAATATCAATTCAGTTTTTAGTTCTACCGAGCTTTAAGCGATAAATCCAGAACGATACCCAAACAACATATGAAATCATTAAGTATTAATGTACAAAAATAAAAATTAAAATAAAAAATTAAAAAAAATTCTGATATTTTTTCCACCATTTAATTTTAATTTTTCATTATTTAATCATAACAATCCAATCGTAACAAAAAGAATGTATGTGACGTCGTCCTTCAGTTAGAAAAATGTTGTTTTAGCACTAACATGGCGCAGCAAATTAATTTTTGAATTAAATAGTCGATTGTTTTCTTTCATTTACTTTTCTCTTGTTAAAAATGATGCGGTGGCACTGTTTAGTTCGTAATTTTTCGTTTACGCCCAAGCCTACACGTAACAAATTCTTTGGTAAATACCTAATATTGACGAATACAATAACTAGCGGCGTGCTTATGGGATCTGCAGACGCCTTCCAACAAACTCTAGATCGGTATAAACATAAAGAAAATTTTAAATACGACCTGCACAGAATAAGTTAGTACTAAAATAAAATAGCATTAATTTTAGCCCAAATTAATAAATATTTTTTACATTTATTTTAGGCCGTATGTTTGCAGTAGGCATTGCACTAGGTCCAATTGTGCATTTTTGGTATACGAGATTGGATAAATTTTGGCCCGGTCAGGCAAGGAGAACAGTGGTAAAGAAAGTATTCGCAGATCAACTTATCGCGTCTCCAATTTTCTTAATTTTATTCTTTACAGGTAATAAAAAAAAGATTTCGAGTTTAGTCAAATTAGGTATACTTTATTCATTTGCAATTGCAGGTATGGGCAAGTTAGAAGGAAAAACATTCGGTGACTGTTTTGAAGAATTAAAGCAAAAATTTCCATTTATGTATTTGGTAAATAAGTTTTTCCTAAATTGATTTTTCGAAATTTTTAATTTTAAATTTTCTTTTTGATTTTTCTTTCAGGTTGAGTGGTTTTTTTGGCCACCAGCTCAAACAGTTAATTTTTTATATCTGCCACCACATTTTCGAGTTATTTATGTCAATTGTCTTATATTATTGTGGGATTCATTTTTATCTTACATGAAGCACAAAGTATAATAATAGCTGAAACAAAGGGTAAGAATATATATATATATAATCCGAATTATTTTTTTTCAGGACCAGAAGTTACCTCCATTTGTCCATACAGACACGGGTAAAAACGAACGTTGTTTATAACTGCTAATGATTTAACAAATGAACAAACTCGGCCTGTTTTTATCATTCATAAGCATCGATTCTAGTCTTTATTCCCGTTTTAAACATTTCTGATTATTCCAATTTTTCAGGACCTAAGGAAATGTGATTCTCTATTCAATGAAAGAAAAAATGTAAAATAAATTTTATTTTTACAAATGAATTTTGCTCACCTAATGATAAATTAGCTGAAAAGTTTCAAGGTTTTGGGGGGAACGGGGAAGAATTATGACGCTTCCTTATCATACTATACTTATTTCCTATGTGATCATTTCGAAATCTTAATTGTTTAACCTGATCTGAACTACTATTTTTATGCGGAATAAAACCACATTTATAATTTATTAAAGCTTATTTTTATTCATCAATAATTTTCCCAGTGTAAATACCACAAAATTACGTATATAAATTCACAAAAAGCTTATAATTGAGCCACTTCGTGCAAATACGCAGCCAAAACTTTAGTCTGAAATAAAAACATGCAATTAGAATACCATTTTAGACGTTTTAGATCGTTAATACCCCTTCGATGTAGTTTCGCACGTCGATTTTCTCGTTCTGCGAGTGCGCTCCATCGTCGGCTGCACCCATTGGTAAAAGCATCACATTTTTTCCAGTAACTTCTTGCAAGGTGAGGGTGACTGGGATGCTCCCACCTTCTCTAGTTAAATCCGGTTCGACTCCAAACACAGACATCATCGCTTTTTTACCAGCTTGGTAATGCGGGTGGCAAGGATCACTCATCCATGCTTTACCCCCGTGCGTCATGTATGCCCTGCAATTATAAAATCGTAAAAATTGTTTTTTTTTAAATTAAAATAGAAAAATTCACTTGAAAGAATTTGGCGAGTTGAGATTTGCAAACTGCTCATTTAAATATTTCGTCACGAGTTCTTCGATTCGTTCTGGGCTCTGGTTTGGCACAATTCGAATCGAAAACTTTCCGATTACTTTACTAGGAATAACAGTTTTTTCACCATCTTCATAAAAAGCACCTTGAATTCCTACAAAAAAATTAACAAATAAAGATTAGACATTTTAGTTTTGATTTAAACACTTCGTGGTACCGTGAATTGAAAGTGATGGAAAACGCCAACGATGCATTAATGTTTTCTCTTTGTTGCCCACATGCATGAGTCCGCGACACCCAACTGATTGTTGATACTCGTCCAAATCGAAATCGATTTTTTCATAAATCTCAGATTCTGATGACCCAACAGCCAAAACGTCATCCATAATTCCGGGTATTAGAATAGCGCCTTTATTATCGACCAAAGTTGCTAAAATGTTGACCAAATCAGTCATTGCTTCGTGGCTGAAAAAGAGGAGAAAATCATTCAATTTGTAGCGAATTTGCAACTCCAAATACTCACACAGAACCCCCAAATACTCCCGAATGAAGATCCTTAATGGCACATTCGACTTCAACGAAGAAATAACAAACTCCTCGTAAACCGTAAGTGAGACAAGGAGTCTTCGTTCCCAACCAGTAATTATCAGATATGCAAACGAAATCAGTTCCTTTGAGAAACCCATCTTTTTCTCGTTTTAGTAAATCATCCAGGCCTTCGGAACCCGATTCTTCCATTCCTTCGAAACAAAACTAGAAAAATAAATCAAATAAACTTTAATATTCATTCAAAAACAAAAATTAAAAAAATTAAAAATAAAAACCTTTATATTCACTGGCGCCTCTAAACCAGCAGCTTGAAACGCCTCGATTGCGTGTATCCAACCCAAAACGGGCCCTTTATCATCAGTGGACCCTCTACCATACAATTTCCCATCTTTTTCAGTCAGTACAAAAGGATCTGTATTCCATCCATCTTCCTATTTTATAAATAGTTAATTCTTTAAATTTTTTTTTTAAATTTAGTATTTTTCAAATATACTTTTTTCGCAGGTTGCACATCCAAATGGCCGTAAATACAGACGGTTTTTTTATTCGGATCATTTCCCAATTGTCCAAAAAGGACAGGCGGCAGTGGGAGTCCCCCGGATTCGCCCAATTCTTCGAATGTAACAGTTGCTCCCAATTTTTTCAACCTCTGAAAGACAATTTTCAGATATTTCAATTTCAACTTTGATTGGATTTTCGATTTCAATTACCTCTGCAGTCCATTCTACCATTTTCCGAATTTCCGGCCGGCATTCTGGATCAGCTGACACACTCTTAATTGCAACTGCCTCCCGCAAACATTCAATGAATTGAAGTTTGTTGTCGTCGATGTAACTATACGTGAGAAAGAAATCGGTGAGTAAATGCGATGGATTTTAAAGAGTTTGACCGGTTTTTACCTGAAAACCTTAGCTAAGTCTTGTGCCATGACTGTTTAACTGACAAATGGGAAATGGGAAGTGAAGACGAGAACTAGTATTTTATACTTTCGTGAACACCCGCAAACAATTGCCAACTGATATCGGGAACAATCCTAGTGATATCGAAACCAAAGTTCGCAGTAACGATTACAAGTTGAATAAACTAGTTTCCAATGACAAGTAACAAAGCACGTGAGGGCTGTGACCTTGTAATTTTCGCCTAACCCCAGCACGATGCCCTGTAGTAATTTAATACTGTAATTTTAAACTGTTTTTTAAATTCGGTTTTATTTTCTCGTCGGTGTTTAGTGTTTCCTAAGAAATGGTTCATTAGAAGCTGCTAAAAATAAAAATGTAAAAAATGGATAGCTACCTCATGCGAAATCTAGTGAGGAAGTTCGCTAATTGGAAAGATCGAAGAACCACCTGTAACCGTCCCACTTCTGGAATTCCGTCCTAATTGATGATAATTCCTGAGTTATCATGGAAAAGGAACATAGAAATATTATTAGAAGAAGGTTAATTCCGTTAGTGAACAGTATACACGATTTTGAAGACGTTTTAGCCAAATCCTTGGAATTTAATATATTTACTCAGTTAATGATAAATGACATAAAGGTAAATTTTATTAATATTAATCCAATATTTGTCAGTTCACAAGTAAAATCCGTACAATTTTCAGGATCCAAAATACACCGAACATGAACAGAAGAGAATTTTTTTTTTAAATCTAACTACACGTGGTCCAGAAGCGTTTGAAAAATTGATTCAAACATTACGTCAGACAGATCACGAAGCCACGGCAGATATTTTAATATCGGAACACTCGTTTCCCGACAGCGCAACATCACGACATCGCGGTAGTGGCCCGTTTACGGAATCTCTTTCTAAGCCAATTGGTTAAAAATTAACGACCCAACTCTAAATCCCTCGGTGACATTAATATATTTCGATATTTCAGGAGTTGTTAACGTCAAAAAGGCAACTGCATTCAACGGAGGAAACTTAAACGATAGACAAGTGAATATATTCGCCTCTTTGTTGTTTTTATCTTGTATTAATTATATATTTAATCCTTAGGCATACAAAATGACTTCAAATCCAAAAGGATTAGCACTTATCATCGTGAATAAAAACTTTAATGACAACTTCTATGAGACAAGAGATGGGGCCGATGAAGATTACAGATTGACCACGGAGCTTTTCACTCAACTAGGCTATAAAATATTTCCTTATATCGATAAAACTAGAGAAGTAAAGTGTTTAATCGCGTTATAAGACGTTATTACAACAGTGTGTAATTTTCATTAGGAAATAGAAATAATTGTTGGAGAGTTTGTCAAAAATTTCGAGTCTCACGAAGTGGACTCGTGCGTCGTTGCAATTAGTACGCACGGTGAAGAAGACGGTTTGGTGTGTAAGGATAATATTCTGTACCCTACGAGCCTATTAATACAAAAATTCAACAATCAAAACTGCCCAATGCTCAAAGCGAAACCCAAAATGTTTTTCATCCAAGCGTGTCGTGGAAATAATTTAGACGCTGGCGTGCCATTAGTTGATCGAAGAGATTCAAAATCAGAACCGGAAAGGAAAATACCTTTCCCACCAGTTATCCCGCCGTATTTGCCTTCGACTACCGATATTATTGTTGTTTATCCAACTCAATTCGGTGTGTAATTGTCTCATTTGTCGTTATTTTTATTATAATAAACAATTGTTTCTCAGGATTCGTAGCTTACAACAACGATACTCATGGAAGTTGGTTTTTTAGCACTCTCACCAGAGTTTTTATGGAAAATGCGTACAAAGTTGAATTCCAACATTTGCTCACTGAGGTATTGCACGATTCAAATTTTAGAAATAATTAATCCTTTCACTTTTCTTTTATTTTTAGGTGAGTGATCAGTTAAGCCGATTGAAGGCTTATCCCGACAGCGAGAAGCAATCGACCGAAGTGCAGAATTTAGGATGGCGGAAGAAACTGTATTTTAATCCCGGATTGTATAAATAAATTTGTCAAGACTTTTCTAATAAATTTTACATTTATTTGTAAAGCAATTTAAAATATTTACACAAAAATAGGAATTTTTTTTATTGCTACATTCGTGACACTATAAAAGCCAATGACAAATTTTTTTTTACAACGTCGTTGTGGTCACCGGACTAATTCCATGGACTAACACAGTCGGTGGTAAATTATTAGTCATCAGTTCTAATAATCGCAAATACATGAGTCTCTGATCCTCATCATTCGGCGGAGCGCACAGGTAGAAGAAAGAGACCGCACTCTGAGCACTCTGATTACGGATCAATTCGTTCACACTGAAAAACCAAATTAATTCAATAATTAAATTAAACTAAATTAAATCAAATCGATCTTATACCCTTCGATGTATTCCGATGATATTTTATTCAAGTTTAAGTTCTTCGGGCTATCCGAGTACGGGTAAAGTGCGAAGGTATCATCCCACACGACAACAGAAATGGTAGCTTCAATTCGGAGAAGTCTTAATAATTCTTCGATTTGTTTCTCCCAATGTAAAGATTCGGGCATGTGATTTGTCATACACAGAACGACTCTTACTGTTGTTTTCTTCCGCCACGTTGATACCTAAACAAGCAAGACAGTTTTATTTATAAATATACATCACTTTTATCACGCTTACCATGTTAAGTATGCAGGCCAGCTGCATGACGAAAAGTGACGTTGTGTCATACAAGCAATGTTTATCGGGTTGGAAAAAATTGACGGGCCAGACATCAATTGTCAGATTTTGAGACTTTAAAATGGCCGTTTTGTCCAGCAAGTGAAAATGTCGGCAGAGGCAAACATTTTTCTGTAATAATATCGCATCTGCCACCATGTTGACATATTCACTTGGATAAAGCTGTTTGCTTGTATCTGCTTCACGCACACGGAAAGCTTGTGGTAAATCGCCTAATTCGACAAAAACGCTATTCCTTTCGGTCGTAGGTCTGCAAATTTAAAACAAAACAACCAAAATTAATTAATAAAACATTTTAAAACTAGTTAAATTACTTTCGTAAAAAATCTTCTTGCGGGGTGTCGTCGTAGAAACCAAATATTATAGTATTTGGTTTCATAGCACCCAAACCAGAAAGACGAATTAAATTGTGCATTCCTTCGCGAACTGAATTGGTAATTATTAATTCCACGAACGCTTTTACTTTCAGATGATCGATAAGTTTGAGCCAGTATGGATATTCGTCTTGAACAGGATCTTTGTCATGAATGTCAAACATGGATCCCACTCTTACGTTTCCCAGAACGTATAAACCACTTTTCTTCAAATCGTTAACAAATGTAATAAGTGGAACGCAAGTACGAGGATTCGCAACCATCAGTAACATCTGAGGACGCCAAAACTTGACGTGATCTTTTCGTGAATCAAGCAGCAATAAATATTTTCGTACCTAACGGAATAAATCAAAAGTATTCGTTATTAATTTGATTCGAATAACTCGTCCGATTCAACATTACTTGATGAAAAATGAGTGCTTGACTTATTGAACCCCAATTCGAAACTGGCGAACGTAAATGCAAAGCAATTATTAACAACAAACACGCAATGATGCAACATGCGGCGTATATTGCATTAATAACGAACATCATTGCCAAAGTTCCGATGAATCCTACGATGCAAGTATGCCAAGAAAAATATTTAAATGACGGCCTAAAAAAAAATTAAAATTAATAATTTGTATCGAAGTAATCATTAATTTATAAACCGAAAATTTGGAGCCGATGCAAATTCTAATGCCAAACAAGCTATGTTTGTAGCACAGTACGAAAGAAGAAACAACACCGATGTAATTTGTGCAATTTTGTTCAAACTTCCAATGAGCAAAGTAACCTGAAAAATATTTTTAAAAAATTATTTTATAATTTCAGATCAAAATAAATCAACAAAAGTGAACATTACTTGAACTAATAAATAGGAAATAAATACGGCGGCTATTGGGTTTCCTCTAAACACTCCACGAGCAACCGGCCTTAAAATAATTCCTGTAAAATCAAATCGGGATTTTTGTGTATCGTGTTTAGAAATTTAAAATCTCTTAAAAATTAAAAATAAAATCATACCAAATAAATTATCCTTTGCCAACGCCTCTAAAACTCTCGAGGCACCAATTAAATTACTTAAAGCTGCCGACAAAGTTGCTGCAAACATTCCAATCACCACTAACCAAGGCGTGAAATCAATATCTTGCATAAACGTGTAATTATTTTTAAGTAAAAAACTAAATTACAAACAAAAAAAAAACAAAAAATAGGCCAAATTAATTAAAATAATAACAAATAAATATAAACAAAATATTCAAAAATTTGCTTGAATTAATTAAAAATTTCAAGGAATTAATTTTCATGCCGTTTGTTAGTCAAATGTTTTGCTGCACCGCAATAGCTTTAAGTAAAAAGATTAAAAGAAGAGAGATACAATAAATTGGAATTTCTACAAAGGTTAATTAGTTACCAAAAAAGAAAAAAAGTTAATCGCTAGACCCCTTACCAAATAAATCATCCCTGCAAACCGCTTCCAATACTCTCGACGCACCAATCAAAGCACTAAGAGAAGCGGACAGTGTGGCAGCAAAGATTCCCACAGCCACAAAAGGTTGCCAAAGATTGATACTTTGCATATAAAGGTAATCATTTTGCAAAAGAAAACTACAACAAATCAACCACGAAACAATAAGAACACGAAACAAATTTTTCCCATTTTCCAAATGAAATCAAAGCAATCAAGAATGAGTTAACCGGAAAAGGAACAAAAATAGTACATAAATCCTAGCAGCGTAATGAAAAACACTCGCAAAAACAGCAGTTAATTCAAGCAAATGTTTGAAAATGAACATTGTTTGCATTGTACTTGGTGCATGATCCAGCGGTCAATAAAGACAAAACGATGTAAATAATTGCGGTAAAAGCAACAGCACATAAAGTTCCCTTTGGAATGGAAGTACTGGGCTCTTTCAAATCACCTACAAATATAATATATCAATTTTTTATAAAAAAAAATTAAAAAAAAAAAAATTTTTTTCGAATGTCAAATCTTTATATTATACCAGACATATTAGCTCCAGCCATGATTCCCGTAACCCCACTGAATAAAACTCCAAAAACCGATGCAAAATCCACCGAATTGGTATTATCGCTCGTGTAATCAGGTCCATAATTCGCTTAGAAATCACAAATTATTATTAAATAACATCAAATAACAAATTAAATGCTTACAATAAATATTTCCATGAAAAGTTTCCCAACTAAGACCGGTGTAATTAGCCGAGTCCACAATTGATCTGTTCACTAGCTTGTTCGTTTCTGGAATGTGAATCTGAAATATTCGAATTGGTTAAAATCACATTAAATTAATATCGATCTATCTACCTCTATAGTTTTATTCTGCGCAAAAATGCTGACTACGACTGATGCCATGCTGACAATGACCACGAAAAATATGATGAGGGATGTTTTGGCGAACATTGAAGCTCCAATCAAACACACGATTAAATTGAAAACTGCTATTATCGAGGCATACAGTATGCCCCACCAATGGCCTTGTGGTAATCCATTTCCATCAGCTAAAGTACCTGAAAAATGATAATTTCAAAATATATTAAAATATTAATCAAACGAGGCAATTCAATATGATTAATTTTTAATTTTACCTCCTTGAGCGAAATTATCAATTAATCCTTCAACGCAGCCCGTAATGTACAATCCACAAGAAAATATATTAGCAAAAAAAAAGAGAGTTCCGATACTGCCGCCAAATTCCGGCCCTAAAGTCCTGCTTATCATGTCTAAGATATGAAATTATAATAATCAATAAAAACAATTAAAAATAAAGCGAAACATACAATAAACTCCTCCTCCTTCGACCGCTCCATTGCTAGAAATTGCACTAATTGATAGAACAGTGGACGAAAGGATCACATAAGCTAAAAAAAATTGTAACAAAACTTCAAGTATTCCTGCTTGGCCGACTATAAAACCTGAAACGAAAAAAAAAACAAAAAAACAAATCATTAAACAAACTGATAACATAACGTGTAATCTAATGAGAACACATCATTTAGATATCAAATTTTCTGCTTTTAATTTCAATATTTGTATATATTTTGCCAAGTTGGCAACACCGAAAATAGCATTTTATTTGTCGATTGAATTTATTTTTCTTACCAACACGAAGAAAAACGAGGGCACTAAACATCGATAAACATACTGGGGTGAAAACCCCAGAAAATGTGGTCAGACTGCGGGTAGATATTTCTGAAGGTGCAGCTCCGCTTAAACTGCGAAATAGACGACTTTGTGACAAAAGAGGAGTTCTATCGTTATAAGACACCAAGGTCTCCCTCATTGAACCTGGTTGCGGCATGGTTGTCGTCTGAATACTCATGTTGGAGTTTGTATTTGTTTATCTCAGGTTTTTGCGATAAAACATAAAGCGGGTGTGACAAATAATATTCATGTGACAGCGTGACAGCCTACCTGTGCAGTGCAGGGGTATATCAATTCGCAATTAGCCAATCACAGAGCGAGTTGGCTAAAACGTCATATTGTGGCCCGCCAGACCGTGCACGCCATACAACAGCATACAACAGCAACACAAAAAACATTCGAATTTAGTTTTATTGAGTTTTTTGATGTTTAATTGACATTTATTGATGTTTTTTGGACTTTTTTGATGTTTTAATGATTTTTTTTTTGTTTTATTGATTTTTTATTGCTTTTTTTCAATAACCAAGGCGAGTTACGCCGTCCAATGTAAGTTTTATCCTCAATTTGCAAACTGAAGGAAAGAGATTTATATTTTTAATACCGCAAAGGCTCTCATTGAGCACGGGAAGCTAATTGAACGCGGTATCCTTTACAATGCGGGCCTAAATTGACTGAAACGACTAAATTCAATGTGTAAATTGATCAGAACGTCTAAAATAAATATCTAAATTGATCAAGAACAGTAAAATAAATGTGTAAATTGATCAAGAACAGTAAAAGAAATGTGTAAATTGATAAAGAACACTAAAATAAATGTCTAAATTGATCAAGAACACTAAAATTAATTTTTAAATTGACCGTACCGATTGAATTCAATATGTAAATTGCGAAGGAAATCTGTTTTCTATTGCTGGGTGTTCTGTTGGAGCATTTACGGTACATATATTTATTTGTTTATTTATTTATTTATTTATCTATTTAATAAGAAGAAAAAAAACTAATATGTTGAGAATTTGGGTCAGAAGTAATGACAGCTTAGCGGCCCAAAATTCATGTAGATAAAACCATAAATAATAGATATATATCTCAGTTTAGAATTAGCTACTTGTATCCAGGTACATCGATTACAAATCATTTTTTTTTTCAAATACTCATTTCCGACATTTTATTTCATTTCCCGATTCGAAACGATTGAAGGAATGGCGCAAAATCCGAGACGAAGCTGCGAAGCGAGATCACCGCAAAATTAATAGTTAGAATTAGAAATAATATTTAATAATTAAATAAGTAAAGAAATAATAATAAATATATTATAATAAATGCATGTTTTTAATTTCAAGAAAATTAAATATTTCCACTTAATACAGCTGATGTCAGTCTTTGCTGTAATTCAGCTTTTTTACCAGATGTAGGTAGGTGGCGAGCTTTCAACTCCCGTTTTAGTTCCATAACCTATAAGAAGAGAAAAAATATATTGATAAACATATTACAATCAATGCTAATTACAATGTGTGATTACTTTAAGACTTTGAAGAGTTTGAAGTGACATATCTCCTTGGATTGCTGCTGTTGGTTCAGTGTTTGTGACTTCTATCATCTGATGTTGTATTGGTTGACTGCTGTTAACTTGGGAATTTGCAAACTGTTTTCTTTTTCTTTCGGCTCTCTTTTCACGTTGCATTTTTTGAAGAGTGGTGTTTATGTGGCGAATTCGAATGAAAGTTCGGGTTCTGACGTATATTTTGATGGCTTGCTTGTGTATATTTGGATATTTCCCTTCTAGTTGGTCACGTAAAGTTGCCATTACGTTGTAGCAGTGATTGACGCATTTTCCATGGAATACTGTGAAATAAAATAAATTATTAAAAATTAGGAATAAATGATTTACACACTAATTAACTTACGGGCAAATGATACTTCAAATTGCTGCACTGTAAACGCCCAGTCTCTAGATGGCACTAGTAAGCCCCCCCTAGACAGGGCCTGTATCCATCCAGTATTATCCTGGACAGGTTCTAGGCACTGGTCAGTTGGTGTGCCGAGTGTACGGTCATATGAGCGACAACGAAAAGCTACATAGCCAGCAATGTAACTAAGTGCTTCCTTTGCACAATCAATAGACTTGTCATTTTTACAAATTTCTGCTGCATGACCCACCGGCCCAACATTTTGGTCACCCATGATGTCTTTCATCCCATCATCTTCAGCAATGTCTTGTCCACTGTCCACGTCTAGGCCAGCAAACAGGTCATGTGTTAAGAACTCCATCTCATCTTCAGTATTCTGTACTTCATTAATTGGCTCCTGAGAGACAGATGAGTTCTTTGAAATCTGTATTTCTCCCGCACAAGAGCTCAAAATTAATAGCCTGATACGGTGTCTCACCTGTACAGGTTGGGGATGGTCATTAAATCCACCAAGTGACCTTATTCGTGAGAAAAAGTTCTCCAGACAGTCTTGGTTTAGACGTGAAGTCAGGAGATAAGTTCCACCAAGGGCTTTGTAATCACGAAAAAGACCGCGAAGTGACTCAATGCTTTTAATCATTCCCTCTTGAAATGGTAGAAGGCGGCCATTTGAACCTACCACTTCCATGAAGAAAATTGCTGTCTTCATTTTTTCCAGAGCCTCGTTTTGGATGTCAAATGCCATTCCAAATGCACCCTTTTTGACTTCATTTTCTACTGGAATCCGTGAATTCAGAACATCAAAGCCATCGTTAATTGTATGGAAGAATTCTGAAGCTTCAGCATTCTTCAAAAGGTACCCAATTGCTGTTGCAGTCCTGTTGGAGAATACCTGGGCAGCCAATCTCACATTTTGACGCCCTCTCCCTGTAACATCTAAATGGGTTTGACTGAGATGAAAGTTTAGTCTCACTTCTATGCTGTCGTTATTAAGAATTGCATTCACAATTCCCTTATTTATTATTGTTCCATCTTTTAGTTTCAAGCCTTGGTCCAAGAAATGATTTCTCAGCAACTTCAGTAAGTGTGGTACGTCATAAAAAACCCAAATCCTACGATTGTCGTCCACGGGATTCTTAAAAAAGGTTTTCGATAACGTGATATCGCATTCATTCCACACTCTCTTATTCTTCCCTCCCATGTCGTTTACAACAGCAACAACTTTCAATCCAATCTTCTCAATTGCAGCAATGATTTCAAAAAGAAGGTCCTTCGTCATTGTCACGTCGAAATCGTAGTAAACAGGCTGTTTCCAACTTTTTTCTAGTCCTCTTGCCATCACCACCTGAACGTTGCTGTGAGGCCCAAAAATTCTATCAAAGGTCGAATCGTAACAAACTCTAGAGTCGATATTCATTTCGTCAAATGACAGAACGCATAGGCGTTCACGATCTGTGAGGTTGGTGGTTCGAGGCTCCAACACCTTTAAAGTATTGAATATTTTAAAATTAAAATTTTTACCTTAAAATTTAAATAATACAATACCTTTAACACTTCATGTAAAATGCCAGGTTTACATACAAAACTTCTAATCCACCGTGTTAAAGTTGTTATCCCAGGCAATGGAAGGCCTTTGCGGCGAAAATGTTCATAACTTCTCCTTGACACTGCCCTGTCTGCTAATGCGGATGCAATATCTTCATTTGACCAATGTACCCGTTTTGCATTCTTCTTGCGAGGACTTTTCAACATATATCGGACTTGCCCAGGGGTAAAAATAGTGCTTATCCTAGTTTGTAGTCTTTTTAATTTTCCCGAATGCTCATTTTTCAATCTGGCTTCCAGCAATTTTTTTTCTTTCTCAAGTGTTTTATTTTTTTTTTGCATTTTTGCATAATTTCTAGAGGCTGTTTCCGCTGTTGTTCTTGCTTTTCGAACCAAGTTCTTCAACAATTTATTTTCCTGCTTGAGAACTTTATTTTCTTCGTCAACAAAATCCGTTTCTGTGGCCTGATCATAATGAGTTTTCTTTGGTGAGATATTATTAACGATGATACGTCTTTCTTCCTTTTCAATTCGTGATTTATAACGCTGCTGTCGTCCACTTTCTTCTAAGTGTCCAAGCCCATCGTCGTCCATTGGTAAATCATCTTTGTCAAGGTTTACATTGGGAACAGCAGTTGATTTTAACTTTCGCCTGGGAGGCAAGTTGAGTAACTCATTCCTCAGGTCTCTCTGGTAATCATCGACTGTGAAATGTTGGGAACAAATGCGCCCATCATTGGGGTTGAAGAAATCTGCTCGCTTGCATTTGACAATCCACAGTCTCCGTCTCGTGACATCAGATGGAAAGCCATGCCAAATGATGTTTTTCCCTTTGCTATTTTTTCCAGTGTTTTTGCAGCTGGCAATGGCACAGACAGCATGATGCACCATGTCTCCTAAAGGATTGTATGTACCGGTATATTACTTAATTAATTAAAATCAGTACAGTATACGAATTTCAAATTTATGGTCATTTTTTGTCTATAAGTTGCTTTGTTTACTTATTTACTTACTAATTATTTTAATTTATTTCTTTACTTATTTGCTTATCTAGTAACTAATTGTTTTAATTTATTTCTTTACTTGTTTACTTATTCCACTTTTGACCATCTTTTGGTTATTTAAGCCAAGAAATAAAAATAATGAAGAGTTTCCTGCATAAAATTCATTACTGATTAAAATTCTGAAAAAATACACAGTAATCTGTTGCATGCCCTGCTATTATTACGGTCAACTAATTTCCATTTATCAAGTCATTTATCAATTGAATTTATAAGCATCTAAAACGGGCTTTGCGTATAATAATAATAACAAATAAATAAATAAAAAATAAAAATCATTCAATATACAGTATATGCTTTTAAAAAATGATAAAAATGATGAAAATGATATAAAATACCTTTAACTTGAGAAATTTCCTTTTTTTAAATTATTTTTTTTTAAGTTTATACAAAAAAATTACCTTTAGAAGTCCTAATGCATACATTTTTCATTTTTCAAGCTTAGCTAAAGTAAGTAAAATATTTTTTCCATTTGAAAGACCCGTGTTCATGCAAAAGTCCCATCAAACCGGTAATTTTCACTCCTACATGAACGCACAAAAAGTCACTAACTGTATTTCTTATTACAACGAATATAACAAAGTCTAATGATTGTCTGTGTTTTATTACTTTTTTGCCATGTTTTTTGCTAGTTTTAATGTTCTAATTACGAGTGCATACTTCGTTGAATTGATACCAAATAAAAAAGAGAAGAACTGATCGAGTTTCATGGTAAAAAATATACATATATCCTACACATTAGTCTCTCTTTTATTTGGATAAAAAAGAAAAAAAAAATTGATTGAAAGCTTACCTTCTGTCTTTTACTTCTTCTGTAGTTTGCACCACACTGCGTATCTTCTTTAATTTTGTTTCCTGTCTTCAAAGTGACTTAACCTCTCGAAGGGATCGATGTTTTCGATGTTTTCGACCAATTGATAGCTACATTTGAGGAATTGAAAATAGAAGTTTAATTTTTTGAAATTTGAGTGCATATTTTTAACAAAACCAATTTTCAACATTCTTACCAATTTTCAACCAATTTTTTACTGATTTTTGCGATAAAATTCCAATTTTTAGAGATTCTTATCATAAAAGTTTTTATTTTTTGTTCATAAGTTGCTTTGTTTACTTACCAAATGTGATTGATGTTACTCAAAACTTCGAAATTAATACATCAAATGATCCCAGGATTTCTGATAAGAATTAATCAGACTATTAGTTGTTATAAGTACAAACTTCAAATTTATTTGGTCATTTTTTGTTTACATTTTTTGTTTACTTACCAAATGTGATTAATGTTCCTCAAAACTTCTAATCTACTGCATCAAATGATCCCAAGATATCTGATTATAATTAATCAGACTATTAGTTGTTATAAATACATTCATTATTAATTAAAACACTCAAAACTTACACTAGTGCACCAATTGTTTTGCCGCTACGTAGCCTTGTTCTGTTCGCGCCTTTCTTGGGCCACAATATGACATCATGCGCGCATAATGGCGAAACTGGTTTTTCGACGCGCACCCCCTATTGGTCTTACCTTCTATTATTCTACTTACCTTGTGTGCAGTGTGCAGTCACATGAGCGGATAAACAAATCAACTGCGCATGTGTTATGCGCTTTCCCAGAATTCAATGGAAACCAAGAACAACCAATGAATCACGCGGGTTTAGTAATTATTATAATTTATTTTATTTATTTAAAAGTCGCTTATAAATTCGTTACAAGTGTTTTTAATTAATTAATATGAAGTATTTTCTCGCCCAAAGAGTCACGCTCGACAATATCGTCTTCAAAATCGCTCGTAGTGTTGTATACGAATTTTTGCTGCAAAAATATAGTAATTTGTCATCTGCTTTAATTTATGGTTACGCCATTATTTACCAATTTGCTGGCTCGTTTCACCAAAACTGATATTGCATAGCGATTCAACTGAAGGAAAAAAATGTATAGAAATACAAAAAAATTAAAATTAAAAATTAAAGTTAATTTACCCGAAGTTGGGCCGGCAAAGCCATTCCTTGGAAGCGATACAACTGTTGGCCGTCTACTGTAATTTGGTGTACCTTAACAAGAAATAAATTGATAAAATTTACAAAAATGTGTAATACATTAAAAAAAAACTTACTGCGCAAACGGTGAAATTCGAAATTTGTTTGATGTTGCCAACCATTGGCCCTCTGCTGATGTCAATGTGGTCATCAAGTCGATATAAAGTCACTTTATTCTTTGTTTTTGATTTCTCTGCAATAGCAGGAATTTGTTCCGTTTTAAACCTGTTAAAAATAGACAAATCATTTCGTTTATCATCCGATTTTCCGCGTAACCCATTAGATTGGACGCCGCCATATTAAAAATAATAAAAGTTTTTAAAGAATGTATAAATATACCTATTATCCTGAAACATTTGCAAAGCGATATTAGCATCAACTTCTAAACGTTGAAACGGATGATCTTCTGCACAAAGTCTTCTCATAACCGTGGAAAACACTTGCAATTCAGTCTGAAAAAAAAAAAAAAAAAAAAAAAATTAATTTAAAACAAAAATTAATTAAATTTTTTAAACAAATAAATTGATTTTATTATGATAAACAAAACTGCCGACAAATAATCTCCAAACACCATCAAATCTATTTAAATTAGTGACTCGAACCTTCTCGCACCATTTCAACAGAGTGGAAAATTCAGTCCACTATATAAGATTAGCAAAAACACTCTAATGTTGGAGTACTTCCAAGACTTGCTACTGAAGCTACAAACGGAGTTCTTGTAACTCTTATCTGCTTTAGGGAAAGTCCCTGGACCCCTACTAGAAAGTAGTGGGTGGAAAATCACTTTATCCTATCCCACCATCCTGACACTCGGCTAGGATCCATCAGGGGAGCCAAGGATGAGATAGGCGCTAGTCATAGACAATAGTAATGCAAGTTGTCTGTGTAGACGCAACACAATAGGGCTTACTCTGGAAGTTTCTCCACTTCTTTTTGTTAGTTTATGCATAAATTTTAATTTACCTGTGTTGGTACCCAGTTTTCCATTTTTATATCCGCATCATAAATAAAACATCCACTTCGAACTAAGGAAAAATATTATAAAATAGTTGTTTTTTATTTAATTAATTTTTTTTTATGTGTTGTTACTGTTTGTTACGGGCCAGCTGTGGAGTTCGACGAAAAAGTCATCTCTAAATCCTCTTTCAACGAGCACACCCATGAGGAAACTGCAACTTCTCCAAAAGGCCTAAAATGTTTGTCTCAATCAATCGTGAAATTCCTTCTCCTTTCAAAAACAAACCGTTTACCTTATTCAGTTCCGTCGGATTTTCCTGCTTGAAATTCAAAAACTCCAGCGTGCAATTATCCTTCAGAGGAGAATGCATGTCCCACAACTGACCATCCACTCGCGCCAATGCTGATTGCGACATCATTAACTCGCTCAGATCTTTTTGAACGAAAATCACATTTCAATTATTATTTATAAATATCGTTCGTTTAATTTTTGTGTTTTGACTTACGCCTGGCGCAGTTGTAAGGCGTTGAAATATCTTTGTTCATTAAAAGGGTGCAATCTTGCGGTGGGCCTTTAACGTTCACTTCAATTTTCTCCACTCTTGTAATAAGTGATCGCTGTCGTGCAAGTTCCTCGTCAAAAATTTCACATTTTTTCTTCCTAACCGCTTCATTTGTTAGTGTTGTCTGTGATCTAGACGATATTTGTCCAATGTCCCTCGCAAAGCAACCTAATATTTGAAAAAAAGAATTTCTTAAAATATGTTTATTATAATTTATTAATTACTTACGTCTTAAACCAACCCTAATGTATTTTAACGACTGTAAAGCATTCATTTCTACTTGTTATCGACAAATAACTACTCACAGTTTACAACGAGGTCTACACATGTGAGTTTATTCGCTTAGGTCAATTGTGAACCAAATGTGATGTCATACGTGTCGTTTAGTAGTAAACAAACCGAGTATAAATGACGTCATCACACAAAATATCATAACCTCGATTCCAGCGCATACATAAATACATTTTTAATATTTAAACCCCTTTAAATATTGTTTGCGCATTGAATTATTCTGAATTTTAAGAAGTTGAAGTGTTTGAATAAATTTCGCAAGACCAACTTGTAAAAATTAGTGATCGCTTTGTTTATGAACAATTTCACGCTGTGCTCGGATTGGAAGGAAGTCTCCGAAGTACTCCAGCGCGTTTACAATCACTTTAATCTTGTGCATGGAATTTCCATAGTTGAAGTTAAATTTAACATCGAAACAACACACAAGCATCTATTCAAGCCCATACGAACATGGCTAACGTGAAGATAAATTACTCCGGAGTTCTGACAGCGACAGATCCACGCCAACAACCGGTGATTATTGTAGGCCAAATGAAAAATTTCCAAAAGATATCTTTCAATGATATTAAAATGAAATTGGAACCGAGAGTCACGGAAGAAGTACGTATATTGAATGAGCACAAACACTCCTAAAAAGGCTAATTTAAATTAATTATTATTTTTTTGAAATTTATTTCAGGTATTCAACAATGCATTGTCAAACTTGCACCCTTTTCAAGCCGACACTTGCCCACTGTATATGAATTTGGCAGTCATCGCTGCACTTCCTCTGAAGAGTAGTCGACACAACACTCCCTCAAGAGCACATGCTATTACAAAAATAGTAAAAAACTTTTTATCTGGTGTTGATGAATCGATAGTGGTACGAGAAATACAACAAAAAACAATTTTTTTTGCGTTATTTTTATGTTTTAATTTGTTTTGCAGATGATTTGCGAGCGTGAAGATGCATTTGCTTCTGCTTGTGCAATCGCTCGTGCATTTTCGTTGTATTCGAGAAAATCTGGACAAAGCACGCACCGAACTATCATCAATGTTGAATTTCTTTTGGTTGGTCCGAGTGCTAACAAGCCGTTGACTCAGTCGGATCTCGCTTGCATGACTGATGCCGCGTACGGCATTCAGTTAGCAGCTCGAATTGTCGATGCACCGTGCAGTGAAATGCACACCGATGGATTCCTACAGGTATATCGTTGAATCAAGTTGTATTTTTCCGATATAATTCGAGTTTGTATTTATTATCGTAGGAAATATACAACGTGGGGGAAGCTCTCGGCATAACTCCGGTCGTTATTCAAGGAGAAGATCTCAACCGGAAAGGGTTTGGAGGTGGAATTCTATTTGTTTACACAAATGGTGATGTTTAATCACGAGTAACTATTTTAAAGGGATTTATGGCGTCGGGAAAGCTGCCAGTCGACCACCCGCATTGGCAATTTTAAGTCATACGCCAGAAGGAGCGAAACAAACCATTGCTTGGGTTGGGAAAGGAATTGTTTATGATACCGGTGGTCTATGCATTAAAGCCAAAGTAAATATAGCAACATGCTAATAAGTTTTGCTTAGTTTTGATTCTAATTCGTTGACAATAGACGGCTATGGTGAGCATGAAGAGGGATTGTGGAGGTGCTGCAGGAATTCTAGGCGCTTATTATGCTGCTGTCAAACAGGTTAGTATTTTTTTTTTATGATTAAAAAAAAAAAATTGTGAAATTAAAATTATTTTTTAGGGATTTAAAGAAAATTTGCACGCGGTGTTCTGTTTGGCTGAGAACGCTGTTGGTCCGTTGGCGACTCGACCAGATGACATCCATACGTTGTATTCAGGAAGGTAGTTTGATTTTAATCGATTAATGGATTTTTTTTATTTAATTTCTTGTTTTAATTAATAGAACCGTAGAAATAAACAATACTGACGCTGAGGGTCGATTGGTCCTAGGAGATGGTGTATGTTTTTTAAGGGAAATTCGTTTGTTTTTAGATAATGATTGCAATTTTGTTATTTTTAGGTTGCTTATGCTCTTAAAGACTTAAAAGCAAATATTATTCTTGATATGGCGACACTCACTGGAGCTCAGGGTACTGCAACGGGAAAATATCACGCTGGTTTAGTAACCAACAACGAAGAATGGGAAGTAGCCAGTGTTAAAGCTGGTCAAGCTTCTGGAGATTTAATTCATCCTTTACCTTATTGTCCTGAGCTTCATTTCTCTGAATTCGCTAGTAGTGTTGCTGATATGAAAAATTCGGTTGCTGTAAGAAATTATCTAATTTGGTGGTTGATTTTTTTATTGATTTATTTGATTTTCAGGATCGCAGTAATGCGCAGTCGTCGTGTGCCGGGCTCTTTATTATGTCCCATATTGGGTTTGATTTTCCAGGATCTTGGATTCACGTCGACATGGCTTATCCAGTTCATTGTGTAAATATATTCGAATGATTTTTTTTTAATTCTTTCGTTAATTAATTTATTTATTTTAGGGTGAAAGAGCAACTGGTTATGGAGTAGCTCTGCTTTTAGCACTGTTTGGTCAGGAGTCGAAGAGTGGTTTATTACAAAGCATATCACCCGTGCGTCAGGAAAATGGGATTCAAGAAGGAGATGGTTGTGAGCGCAAGAAAATGAGATTGCTTTAGCTTTTTACTGTTTAATTAACTAATACTGTATCGTCCCGGTGGGAAATAATTTTGAAGCAGTTAATTCATAACATAAACTTGTTTTGTTTTTTAGTTTGGTAATTACAATTAAATTTCTTACTAATAATTAGCTATTATTAAGTAGAAAAATGCTAAATAATGCATTAACTTTTGAGTTTTTTGGGTAACCGATATTATTTTCATGGTTTGAGAATGGGAATTTAGTTTTAGATTATTGGGTATATTGTTTTGTAACCTTTCAATTTATATTAAGTATTGGTTCGTTCTTAGCTGCGCCTGATGCTTCAATGTTGCATGAAATTTACATGGCGGCCTGACATTTTCAAATACCTCAATATAAACAAAAATTAATTTAATATTATAACTCTTTTGGATTTTTGAAAATGTAAATCTTCTGTACGCAATTTTTTGTATTAATAAAATGTAATTTGAAAAAAAAAAATGAAGTTATAATATAATTCAATTCGATTGGCCCACTTTTAATGCAAAACAAATTCTAAAATTCTCTGGATACATTATCATTTAAGGCATTCACTTCATCCAAATTAATACTAGTTATGTGGAAAACCTTATTCAGCGTCTTCGGACAACTGACCGACTGATCCCAAGTGAGAACTTCCAAGTCTAAAACGTGTAATTTTCCAGTCATATCAACGGCGTACAATTCGCCGTGATACGTAAAAGCATCTTCAATATTCTCAGGCGGAGATCCTTGAGTTCGCATCATCTTCCAATCACCTCGATCCTTATCCAAAACGCAAACCCGATCGGGTCTAAAATCTCTGAAGGCAATCACGTGTTCGTTATGATGAGTCGCAATCATGGGTAAATCCTTGTAACACTCTGGTAAATTTGGCAATTCGGTCCAGAAAGAATCCTTTTCCATATGATAACATTCACAATGAATAGTGTAACCACCAATCATATAAATCACTCCTTTAAGTATCGTCATGCCCGCTCTGTATCGCGGGAATCTCATCGGTTGAATAAGTCGCCACATGTGAAGTTGAGTGTCAAATGCTTCCACGTGCGTCATGGGTTTGTTGAATCGGTTAAGTCCACCAGCGACAAAGATCATATGTCGCCAATTGACCGCCCCCGCAGCTGATCGGGGCACGCGAAGCGATGGGCCCGAACACAACAACCCGGTTCGGACATTGTAAACGAACAAACTAGCCAGTTTGGCTTCCTCGGTAACTTCCTCCCCACCGATAAAATACAGATAGCCGCGACAGTAAACGCTGCTACGCTTCTGCACGGCTGATGTTGGGATCTGTTGTCCCATGGACCACGCGCCTCGACTTGGGAGATAAATATGAGCCATAAACCGATTCATTTCACCACGACCTGCCACTAATAAAACGTTGCACAAATCGTCTTGCAGTGCCTCTTGGAATGCCACCGTTGCCGATGCGTAAGATGCGGCGTATATAGACGGCGCTTTCTGCGATATGTTGCCCGAATACTTAGTGTCGGCTATGTTTGTTGCTCGTGGTGATGTAACTCTTGGAGATCGGACAATTAGTTATTGAATTTTGCGTACATAAATAAGTAAATTACCTGCAACTTTGCCATTTTGGGCCTGCAAGTCGATCATTGCTCAAATCGAGTCGAGGTATCATGTCAACTTTGCGCAATTCCTTGCGCATCGCTTGTTTCAATTTCTTCTCTTCGGTCACAATCGGTGCCAATTGACCACGTCCACCCACTAGTGTTTCTGAAGGTTCATTCCCGGTTTTAAGTGCCTTTTTCATCTCGCAATAGAATTGCAGCAGTGGTTTCTCCCTCACGAGTTGTTGTCTGTTTATATTTTATATTATAATATACTCGGAACTGTTTTTGTGTTCGCTGTACCTGCAAGGATCTGTCAGAGACTGAACGTCTACATAGGAAATAAACTTGTCCAGAAAACACCTGCGAATTTTGGGGTCATGATTGATCCAGGACAGAATCACGTGTACCAATAAATCTTGACATTTTCCCACGCTTAGATGAGGATGAGCCAGAATTGCTTTCATACGTTCGGGTGCCAGTTTGAAATAATCCAAACCCTTTGGGAGTTGATTAAAATGAATAGCAACTTGTTCAATTATAGTATCACGAACACTCTCTTCATTGAACTCGTCTGCCCAATCCCAAAACAAACGGAAATGGGTTAAATTACCTACGATAAATATCCGAATTAATTAAAAAAAACAAGCAGTAATTTTTAAAATTCTTTTACCTTTCAATAACCACTGGCGACACAAATAACTCGTACCGCCTTTAATGTCCAGTAAATGCACGGTTGTGAGGGTTTTGAGGATCATAGATGAGGCTGCGAAAGGAACGTCGGCCTTGCCCAAATACATCAGTTCCAAAACCATATCCATTACATCTTCATCCACATCTTCCATCTCGATTGTAGTGGGCGACCCATCTTCTTGTTTCAAGAGGTCGTCGAAAAAGGGGCTGCTGGTCACTAGAACTAAACGATGTGCGGGAAATGATTTGTTGCCGCATACTATTACAACGTCCGTAAATTTCCTTTGGTTTCTCATTCGATTCATCGCTTGACGAAGTCGCAAAACATGGGGCGTTAGATGTGGCATTGCCAATTCGATCGATTCGAGACGTAATTCTAAATCCATCGTTAAATAGATAATTAAAAAGGATGTAGAAAATGCTGGTAATGTTTTCTTTTCAGCTAATAATTATGGCGGTTTGGTTTCCATGGCGATATTTGACAATGGTTGAGCAAAAACGCAAATGAGAAGTTTTTTGTTTGTTTTTTTATTTAATTTTTTTTACAAATATCACTTTTTTGATAAATCACAATTAATTTACACTACCAACAGGTTCCGTAAGAAAGAAAAAATGTCAATTTACAATCTCGTAACACAGTTTCAAATATTCACATAACTTATAAAATATTTTCACGTTTCCTCGAGTACAAACAGTCGGAAATTTATCCAGAAAATAACAATTTAATAAGAGATTCAAGTCCGCAGCTTTTTATTTTTTTTATTTATTGATCACTTATTGAGTTAAATTTAATATTAAAAAAAAAAAAAATCTTAAAAAAAGTTTTGATCGTTTAAAAACTGCTACTTGAAACAACACTTTCATTTTTACACAGCCAAGATTAAAGTCACTTATCGATTCGTTTCGGCAACCAAATTTACGGTGAATCCGTCGTAAGACTTCCAACCGACTCAACGATGCTTCCAGATAACACCTGAATCTGTCCATTTTGTTGAAAATGTGCTATTTGTTCCGGTGTTGCATGAACAAACTGAATATTTCCTTCTGGCATGTGAATAACCTAAAATTAAATCAAAATAAATAAATAAATTCCCCAAAATCGCTCCCAACTTTAATTTATTTTCCATACCTGCGGTTCTCCAACATCTTCCATCATTAACGAAACTGGCTGAGAGTGCAAATGAACCGGTATGTCAACAATTTCAGCTCCATTTGGTAAATCGATCGCATCAATGGTTAATTCCGAATCATCACCGCTAACTAATCCATTTTGATTAGGACTAGCAACCATTTGTATATAAGTTGTGGTTGGTATCCTGTAATTTAACAAAACGTTTAACAGATTAATTAATTATTAACTACCATAGATAAATACCTCAACGTTGGTTCTTGCGGGATCCACTTATCCCTAAAAGCTTTCACTGTTAATGGCATTCCTTTCTGTTTTCTCCTGAAAGCGGTCCGGCATTTTGAGTCTAAATTCTGTTTAATTCGATGCCAATCGGCATCTGTTATGTTAAATTTAGCTACGAGATGACCTTGGAAAAGAAAATAAACAGAATAATGAATTTTATTACCAAAAAGCAACAAAAAACATGATGTATTTTATTTACATCTGATGCCGTAAACCATTAGTGGATCGAGTTGACTTTTCCCATGTTTACCCATTCCTGAGATATTAGACCGTGCTTGAGTCTCCCTGTCGAATAAATAATCGAGCAATGTCAAAGCCATTTTCTCAGGCGTGGAACAGGTTCGGTTCAGATTTATCAAATCACTGAAAATATTTTTTAAAATAAAAATTAATTTAAATGGTAAATATAGAATTTATTACACTCTACCTCGGTGACACGTTACATCTAACTCGCTGTGAAGGATTTGTCGAATCTCCCAGCCAACAACCATCTGGAAAATCATCTAAAACACGCAAAGAATTAACCAAAACAACTCGAAAAAGTAATAAATCATCAAAAAACCTTCGGAGTTTAGAGTTATAAGAGGTCCAGCGTGTGACATAGAAATAGCTGGAACGTCAAATAAACAAATCCTTCAGTATAGAATATCAAATTGAACAAAATATACGTACAATTATGTATATCTTGCGCGATGCTTTCGAAAGAACACCCCGATTTAAAACTCTTGTTCATATCCGTCGTCATCCCCGTCTCAATTTGATTAGACACGAATGCCATTTTATCTTCTAACGCTTGACACCTGTTGCTAACATCTATCACTTTAGTTTGAATCATTCGTAGTCGGTGCATTATTCCTTTCTGCATTTCCATCAGCAAATCCTAACAAAAATTAACAAAATCAGCAAAATTTTCATCTTTTACATCCAAAATGTCCTCGAATTACTTTAAACGACTCTTCCAAACGGGCCCTTTTAGCTGGAGGTTCGTTAAACTCACTAACGTGTCGATGTTGGCAATCATCGCTACTTTCATCACGAAATTCCGAAGACAGTAAACCTCGAGCATCAACGGTAATGACTGGAGGACTGGATCCCACGTTATTATTCAAAATATACACCTTTTCTATTACACCGTCCTGTTGCTTCATTTCAATAACTTGTGCACTTTCATCACACATTCTTATGTCTTCTGCAAAAAAAATAAAATAAAAATGTAATATAATTTTAAAAATGTGTTTAACTAGGATACCAGAAGTTTTTGGTACTTAAATGACATCCTATTGTTGTTTTTTTCACTTGACGACACCATTTAACAATTTCAGAACACCCTGGTTATTTTTTTTATGCATTAAACATATTAATCTAGTCATTTTCACCGTTAAATTAAAACCAGGCTAAAATCTAACTAACACGCGCCCCTTTTTGCCGCCAGTATCGTTAAACATACGAGATCACGTACCTTTTCTCGGCACCACGATAATGGCGTCCCTTCTCGTCCTTCGAGTGAGATCAGCTGCCCCTCCTACTTTCAAACACACCCTGATTTTTGCGGAGCAAAATAAATCCACTAGTTATATCAAATTTTTAAGAAATTTAATTTCTATTCGACTTATTAACTACACTAAGTAAAATATTATTGTAAAAAATAACGGCGGAGTTACGTATTGCTGCGTAATGACGCTACAGGCAGACTGACTCATGGGAAATCTATAGAGAGAGAAACTTCCTATTAACAGGAAATATAAAACAAAATAAATTGAACAAAAATAAATATGCTTTAATTGGATTCTCATTCGATACATTTTGTGATAAAAAAATTATTTTTTTAAACACAATCACAATTTGGATTTACCCGGCTATTAATTTAATAGTTGCATATTTTATTGACATCACAATCATCTGAAAATCTCTGGAATGCGTGCAGAAATTCAGGCATGGCACAAGGGCTGCTTGTGCAACCTGGAAACTTAATTTCTCGTTCTTGAAAAAAGGCAGCAACTCGATGTTCGAATTTACAATCCAGTAACATCAACGCCAAATTTGCTGAGAAAGAATCGATCTGACTTGTCCGCCAAATTCTCTCTTTTTGAGTCTTATAATTTAAACTTGTGAGTGGAATATCGTCTTTAAATAAACCCATTCTTGAAAGAAGTTTCAACATCATTCCCGAATGCGAAAAACGCACTACAATATTAGCTTCAGAATGGTTGCCCGATATTTTTGAACTAAAATATAAATTAAAAAAATCATAAAATGTCTTTTAAAACAACAAAAACTAGTAAATCATTACACGAATCTGTCTACAATGTCTTTCACGGGTGGACAGGCTTGATCGTAGTTAATTGCGTGGCCGTATCCATGTTTATAATAATATTTAATATCTTCCGCATATTCTAATATCTTCAAATCGCCGCTGTCAAAAACCGCGCACCATGGTGACACCTCGTATTCTTCCCACGCTGCTTCGAACCGACAGGTGTCGTACATCAGGAGAAGGTCCTCTAAAGAAAACAAATCATTAATCAGCAGAAATTAGCATAGAATCTTAAATACACATCTTACCGACTGACAAGGTCTCCAAACCTAACCGTTTGCCCACATCTTTTATCACACTCGTCATTTTGGACCCGACTTTGAAATTGGTCGCTTCTGCCACGGCTTCTGCATTTTTATCCACTATCTGTTTCATTTTTAAAATTCTAGCTTAATTCTTATTTTCCACGTTTGACTTTAAGTATTAAGTGGGGTACTTGTTTCCATAATTGACACTTTTGATAAAATCGCAGCAAATTGTCGTCGTTCACAATTTGTGGTGACAGTGATTCGTCGTTTAACAAACCCCTCATAAAGTACTTGGCACTTTCTTGCGTTCTGTCAGTTGTTGTGGATCTAACATCGGCATTTCTTTGTATTTTATATTTGTTAAAAAAATTTTTAAATCGGCCCCGAAAACGCGATCCTATTAAAACAAAAATAGTAGTAACAAAAACAATTCGTTTAAAAATACTTCAAATAACGATTCTTACCGATTCCTCTCAATTCGTTTACTCCAGTAGGCGCTAGTTTGTTTTCTTCAATTTCCGTCAAATGAATATGCCAATTCTTCAAATTGGTTATATCTTCCTGGCACAATTTCCCTGTGAAAACCGAGAATAACATACACTAAGCTCTCCCGAGTGCTTATCCGATCATACGCACCTTTATTAGTGGCTGATGCTATCATAATAAGATCTCGAATAACAGGCAGTCGCTGGCGCATCAGTTTGATATCTTTAGCTTTTGGAAAACGAGTTCCGTGCCGTGAAATGAAATAAAACTGAATGGGTGTACAATCTGAAAAGCAACTTTAAATTAAAATTACGTTTCTTTAAGAAATTCACTCGTCTGTACCTAGATATTCAGTTCCTGTCTCGGTGAAAGAGCGGATTTGATTGTAAGCAGTTTTGGAAGCAAAATATTTGTATGGATTTTTATCTTTGGCAAGACACGATTTCGAGAAACTGTACCCGACTAAATAACTCAGCGAAATAAGTAGAAGAATTCTCAATTCGTACGACGCCATCGTGACTTGCTCTGAATTTTTAATTTAAAAAAAAAATGAATATTTAGTTGATAAAATCAATTCTACTCACAGGAATTCTTTTCCAACTCTCCTACTAACGCCTCAACTAGTCAACTTATATAAAGCGAATTTAATGGTCACGTGGGTGATAAGCACCATTGATTTTGGTTGAATCACAGCTGTACAAGCACAAAAACTTCCTAGACAGCAGTTTTTTTTCTTTTCTTCATAACGAATTGTGTTATGAAGCAATCGAGCAAAACTGACCGTCTATACTTACGACATATTTCAAGGTCGCAGTCGTAATTTAAAATTGAAATATATAACTTAGTGGAATTTGGAATTGCAACATGTGAATTTGTATTTCGCGGATCGATCCTCACCCATAATTTACGTGTTTTTCAAATTGTCTTCTCATCTGGTCTACAATCTAAAATGAAACATATTGAGAGAAATTAAAATGTGTGTTTATGTATATCGTATTAATTAATTTTACGGATCAACACTTCATTTTGGAACCAACGGGTTTTAAAACAAGAAACATAACAGGTATCGCCGCCTATGGAATTAACATCGGAAGCCGTGTTGCGGTTATCCGTAAACTATTATTTAATAATTTCTAAAATTAATAATCTGGTGATTAGTTATCAAATGTTTTAATGACATAATAACTTTTTAATTTTTATTTTGTAATCCATATTTTGGATTTTTAAGATAACGAGGAAAAAAAGTGCTCGGTTCCTGGTTGTGATTGGATTAAATAAGCAAAATGGCGCTGGAAAATGGATGAGCGCTGCAGTTGCTGTTATATTTTTCCAGCGAACTCGGCAACAAAATAAATTAAAAACATAAGTGGCGGCGGTGTAAAAATTACAAAAATATGCCTACTCGTGCGGAGTTTCCAAACAGGCAAGGAGGAATCCAACATTTTCCTCACGAAGTAAGAATAATTTTACTAATGACTACGTTGATTTCACGACATTTTCAGAGCTAAATCAATTTTCTATAATATTTATTAATTCTTATTTTTCAAACAACAAGCTTTGTCGAAGTTGGACCGACGATTTACCAGTTTGTCGCTTGTCAGGGGTTGGATTATCAACGAACCAAATCTACCGTGTGGACGGGCAAAGGTTAGAGGAACACGAATGTGAAGATCGAAGCTTTCATTTCAGGTTTACTATCACGAGACATTTATAAATACAAACTAATATAATTGGTAAATGTGTAGACTAGATGAAGACACGTATTTTTACGGAGTATTCGATGGACACGAAGGACAACGAGCGGCTCATTTTGCTGCTCAACACATGCCTGCGGAAGTACTTCTTGGTCAGTTGGATGGACAGAGCACGGACCAAGTTGTTAAAAACATACTTCAACAAGCATTTGAAGCCGTCGAAAGGGGCTTTTTCGATTCAATTGGTGATTTGTTGGCCGAGAAAGCCAATTTACAGATGGAACTACCCGACGTAAGTGCCATTATATTATAAATAAATAAATATTCATTTAATTTTTTATTTTAGGGTTTCAGCAATTACGAGTTGTATCAGAAATGTCCAGACATTGTTGACAGACTGAAAGAAGTAAATGCTGAAATATCCGGTGGCACAACTGCGGTGGTAGCTCTCATCTATAACGATCGGCTGTATGTTGCCAATGTTGGTAAGAATTGATGATATGACGTCACGAAATATCCATTGATCGGGGTTTTTCTTAAATGACTCATTTCTGTGGTGCAATCAACTGAAATATTTTTCTTTTGAAGGAGACAGTCGTGCCCTGCTATGCCAAAATGAAAACGGCGAACTACGGGTTATTCAATTAAGTGTCGATCACGATTTAAAGAACGAAGACGAATTATTACGACTGTCGCTGTTGGGTTTGAACATAGACAAGATTCGATCGTCCAGCAAATTAGGAAACCAATTGAATACGCGCTGTTTAGGAAATTACACCATCAAATCGGAATATAAGGATTTTGGCCCACTCGGGTATGATTTTGTCCATTTATTTTATTTTATTTTATTTTTTGTTTTTATTTATTTCTATTTTCTCAATTTTAAGTATTGGAAATGATTAAATGTTGTTGTCCTTTTCTGCAGCGACGCGACAACCGAACCAGTTATTGCGGAACCGGAAATACACGGCGGACTGCCTATCGACGAAACGTTCAGCTTTCTGCTGCTCATGTCGGACGGATTATACAAAACGTTGGAAGAGGCCGTGGGCACGACTCATGCTAATCAAGACATTGCAAAAATGGTTGCCGAACAATTTTCCGAACAGAGCACCATAACTGGAGTCGCGCAAGCCGTAGTGGACAAAATCGTGCGTCTACATCACGACCGGTACATGAGTGATGCAAGCGACACGTGCCAAAAGCGTGGCGACATTACTCTGCTCGTTCGCCAATTTAATTCTGCGTTACAAAAGGCTCAACACACGTCTCCGGTTCATTACGTTGGAGGGGGCGTTGAAAATACACGCTACGTGATTCCTGCAAACGATCCTCATTTTTACGGTACTCACAGTTCTTCGCCAATCCTGACGCCGGATTTAAGGCCCAGCACTCCGGCACAAACACCGTCTTCGCAAACGACCAGTACAAGCGACTCATTGCGCACGTTCCCGTCAAGAGATTCCAATAAGTTGAAACTGGATGTGGATGGAAAGATCGCGCCGTATGTGAATTTTGATGATTTTTATGCGGCCGTTAAGGAAGCAAAAAATCAGACTTTACTTATGGGTTTTAACGGTAATAGTAAGTAATGAGTTTGTGTGCTGTAGGTTGTTTGTAGTTTGATTGTTAAGTTGCACGGATTTAAATACAAAGTATAATCACAAACGAATGCTTTGAATTTACACGATTTTATTGTAAATATATTTTATTTTATCATTATTCTATTTTTTCCTCCGTCCTGTATTGAGGAAAAAAAATGTAGGAATAGTTTTTACGTGTTGATTTTAAACGTAGCGGTATATTTTTGAACAAAAAATAAATTGTAAAAGATTTTACCGGTAAACATTTATTTTGTTGAAAATTTACCAAATGCGAAACGTTTCTCGCATAGATCTGTGTCTAGGTTTATTTTGTTCTCATCTGATGTTAGTTTGTTAGCAAATCTAATCAGTTCAAACTTCAGAAGTTGAAATTGTTACAGGTCTATAAAATGAACAAAAATACATTTCCAAACCGCTGGTAATACAAGAAACATGAAAATACTCTAAACTCTATTCCAAAAAGTATTTGAAATACTCCCATTGGTTGGGAGATTCATAACACCAGTATAAATGCATTGCGACAAAACAGCACAAGTCTAATGGAATCTGAAAACAGCATCATATTCAATACACAACTGAACTAGAGACAAAATCTCCAATGGGAGTATTTCAAATACTTTTTGGAATAGAGTTTAATACAGTACTAAATTTAATCAGTAACATGAGGATGCGAATAGATTGTGAAACTGAAAACGACTGGTGCGTAAACAGTTATCGAAAATGTGGTAATAATAATACATACAAGAGCCAAAACAATCCCTGATCTTGCCATTAAACTAATAGACAAATTTGATTTTTCAAACACTATAGCATTTGGTGGTGTTGAGATAGGCAAAATGAATGAGTAGGAACTACTTAATGTGACCGGAATAAGTAGAAAATAGGGTGAAATCTCCATTGCTTTCGACATCTCGACCATTATTGGCAGCAAAATAGTCGAAGTAGCTGCATTGCTCGTTATTGTAGTAATTGCTACAGTAATTATCTGAATAAGAAAGCACAGGAGTACCGGCGATGTTCCTCGCAGCACCAATAACCAGCTAGCGATCATAGTAGATAGGCCAGAAGTCTGCAATGTTGTTTATAAATCGTTTGAAAACGTAATTTGAATATTTCTCACTTTGCAGGCATCGGCCAAAGCAAATCCTCCACCCATTATTAAGGGAAGTCCCCAAGTAAAACGTGCGTGGATTATTTCCCACGTTAAGCACCTCGGTGCCGGCAGATCGAGTGCGGAATCTGTTTAAAACATGAAATTGACAACCACGACTGAAAAAAAGTCAATTACCTAATGTGTCTGACCACCACCAGTCGGGAGTAGACGGTAACGCAAACATGAGTGTTAGGGCTAAAACGGCTGCTGCTGATTCCTTAATATGTCTACATTGCAATGGATGGAAAATTATTAATAAGGTTTGCACGCGGAGCAAGAAATTGCGAATTGAACAACACTTTGTTATTAATCCACGTCGTCCAACCGCTCATGAATCCAGGATCGCGAAATATCCACAGTGCAATCAAAAGTATAAAAATACCAAGGACCAATGCTTCGTGGAACCTAAACGAATGGAAATTAAGATTATAGCAAGAACTAATTTCACTTGTACGCTCACAGACGTTATACGGCCAAGATTCGCGTATCTTTCTCGAAGTAGCTGATTAGTCTTACGTCTAGCAGCAGTTTCTTCCCGAGTACTGGCACGTAAGCTTTGTAAATTTGTAGGGAAATCAAGTTTAAGCAAATATTTCTAGCTGAAAATTGTGTTCATACATAGAAAAAGTTGTTTTAAATCCCAAAAACTGCAGTTGAAAGACGATCCACATAAGGAAACTACATACAAGCAAGTTAGGTAAACTAAATAGCATCCACATCACATAACCGATCATAATTTCTCCATCTGGATATGCTCTTTGAAAGTAAAAAATTAAACCAAACAATTAGATTTTTTTCCAAACGAGGTAGAAACAACTTCTTTAGATATTTTCTCGATTGTGAGGGTTACTACTTTCTGATTGGGAATATTGTTACAATAGTGCTCAGAAAGTACCCGGGGTAGTAACTCGTTCTCTTATGTTTATTATTATATTGTTGTATATCGTATTAGACCCGCTTTGAAGGACATCCTCTAAAATCGTGAATCCAATAATTGGAATTATCTAGCAGTGCTGGATAAAACGAGCTCCAATTTTCCGGTGGGAATTCGAACGAGCTAATCAGATGTTATCAAATTTGCATTATAGAGCATTGTTTCAAAAGCGGGGTATTACGATATTCAGTTATTTTACACTTCAATTGTGTTTGCCATTATTAAATTAGCTGCTGTTCCCGTCAGTGTGCCCGTTCCTCCAATGTTGGCACCACCACAAATGCATAACATAATTCCGTTTCGTACATTGTAAGCTTCTTTAAGAGTAATTGAATCCCTTCAAGAGTAAATATAATATTTTTATAATTTTTAAGAAATTTATTTTGATATAATTTACGGTGGTTTGTAGTCCTCATCTGCCTCTAGCTCTTCTGCAAATTTTAAATATTTTAGCTATTTCAATATTTCCGAAAAAGGTCGGAATTGATACTTAAACTGTCGTACTCTGAACTCTCCCAAGGGTATTTTTCCACTATGATTGACTCAGCAATCGGTACCATCATAGCTGTAGCTGATGAATTGTTTAACCACATTGACAGAAACATTGTTGTATACAAAAAACCCAGAAACAACCTAAGAAGAGTAAATATTATCTCAATTTTTTAAAATAGCGTACAAACAAATTACTAACCACCGTGGTCTGGTTCCTAACAGCATAAGAACTCTCAAGGCAAGCCTACGGTGTAAGTTGCTGTATTCCACAGCAACTGCACACGCCGTCCCAGAAAATAATAGCATATTTATATCCTGCCGTACAAACGGTTCAAAACATGAATGAAATCTTATAACAAATGGGCTATACTTTCATGTAAGCGACTGATACAATATTCGACGGAGTTAATTTGAAAATAGGTAAAAGTGCAACGGGCAGTGTGGCAGTTATAGGTATAGGAATCACATTAAAAATCCAGTATGATGTGACGAGTAACATCACATAAGCGCATTTTGCTTCCTGAAAAGTGAATTTTATAAAATATGTGCTATTTTAATGTTAATGCGAATGTTTTATTTCTGGTCTTACTGGAATAAACTGTGGGAGTATCAATACGGGCAAGAGTATTATTGGAAAAGTAATAATTGCATAAGTTCTCCATCTTAAAAATAATCGGTCAGTATAATAATAGTTGTTGTTTACAAGTAATCCCTGCAAATGAGTTGTGAAGAAAATTTTATTGCATTAGAAATTCTTAAAAGTTTAATAATTACCATGTTTTAGAATGTATTAGGCTAATACATAAAACAGGCATTTCTTGTTCGTTGTAGGCAAGAATATGCTCGCGAGCACTCGTTTAATCCGTGCATATTGTTGCATAAACCATATATTTACGCATCCATCAATATACTGTAGGTCTATGAAATGAATATTGCTTAACTACTACAATACAAATAAAACCGATTACTTGTATTTACTTGTAAAGATGAGACTGGAAAATCACCAAATGTGTTGCGACTCCGGGTATTTGACCTGTAAATACTTACCTTTACTGGTCAATCCGCAATTGAGATGCCGTTTATAGGCCTTATACTCGGCTGGCTGTAAAATAGTGTTTAGGGGTAATTTTAATGAAATGAAAACTGCTGTTTGAATTGAATAAAAATACAAATAACTTTATTCGTGGAATTACAAATGATTAAAACAAATATAATATCAATTATGACTAATAATTACGAGAAGAAAGAAGATAGAAATGAAATGTAACGAGAGCGGACTCCGGAGGAAAGCTCACGGTGGTCCACAATTGTCCACGATGGTTCACGAACAAGCGTGGGTGCTGTGCCAGCAACGATGAGTCTCGGAACAAGTCGGACGAGACTCACAATAACTGACAGTGAGCGGTTTTCTTGGGCGTTACCCGAGATTCGTGTAAGTGCGGGTAACCGACGATGTCGATTACACGCAAAGCGCAAATGAGGCTGGTTCCACCGATAATACAGTGGAAACAGCAATAATGAATCTCAACTCACCAAACTAACACTATCAATACTTGAAGATCGGGTTTTGTCCTATTCGAAGCAGTGATGTTGTGTTCTTGTTGGTGATGTGGTCGAGAGTGAGTAATGCCGCCAAAATTTGGGGCTTATATGCACTCTCTGGTCCTGCGCACAAAATGTCCGTAGAGTGGTGATTTTGGTGCAATACAGGATGTATTGCATCATCATCATCACTCTGATGTAATGTTTTTGGCCCAAAAGAGGGGAAAGTGTGCCTCGGGGATTTCTGCTCCGAGTCACACTTTTGGCGTGTGCCATGTTAAACAATTAAATAATTAATTATTTAAGTGGTGACGATGATTTTAGGCGGTATAAAATCAGGGTCACCACAAATGCTATTGTCTATCTGGTATCTAAGTTGACTTTAGTGTGTAGGAACAAAATAGAGGACCATTATTGGCAGCAAAATAGTTGCTTCTGCAAAATCTGAGTGTAGTTTTGTTAGTTTTATTTTTTTTTTTGATCATAATTATGTTTTCTTTCATTAGTCTAATTTTTTGTTGTTAGCAATTGCAATCAGTTCACAGGTTGAAATTGTAACTTTATGTCAATTCTTAATACAGACACCTATCAATGCAGGTCTATGAAATGAATAAAAATACATTATACATAGCTTAACTGTAATAACACAAATAAAACTAAATAGTTAATCTTCTGCTTGGATGTCGAAATTAAAAATGAATGGTGCATAAAAAGTTATCATAATAGTGGTAGTTATCATACACACTACAGCCAACCAAAAGCCTGTTTTTGCCATTGTAGTGATTGACATCGTTGATCTTTCAAAGACTATAGCATTTGGTGGTGTTGAGATAGGCAAAAGAAAGGAGAAGGAACAGCTTAAAGTGGTTGGAAGAAGCAAAAATAGAGGTGCTATCTTCATTGCAGCTGCTAGCTCGACCATTATTGGCAGCAAAATTGTTGACGTAGCTGTGTTGCTTGTCACTGAAGTCATACACACCGTGATCACCATTACCATAAAGCATAGGAGTATCGGCGAGGTTCCTTCCAGAAACAATAACCAGCCAGCTAACACTTTAGACAAGCCAGAAATCTGCAATGCATTTTCTAAATTGTTTAAAATAGAAAATGTACAAGTTCTCACTCTGCAGGCATCGGCCAAAGCAAATCCACCGCCCAGTATAAAGGGAACGCTCCAAGTAAACCGTGCGTGGATTATTTCCCAAGAAACACATCTCGGTGGCGGCGAATCCAGCTCGCGATCTGTTTAAAACATGAAATTGATATTCACACTACTGAAAAAAATTCAATTACCTCTTATGTCTGACCACCACCAGTCGGGATTACACGGTAATGCAAACATGAGTGTTAGGGCTAAAACAGCTGCTGCTGAATCCTTAATTTTTCTAAATTAGAATGGGAGAAAAATACGAATTAGGTTTGCGTATTCAGCAACAAATTTCGAATTGATCAACACTCTGTTGTTAATCCAAATTAGCCATCCGCTGGTGAATCCCGGTTCACGGAAAATCCACAATAAAATTAGAATTATAAAAATAACAAGGACTGTTCCTTCGTGAAACCTAAACAAATGAAAATTGAGGTTGCAACAACGTATGTTCAATTTTATTTTATGTTAACGTACGAGATGGGGCCAAGTTCCTTGTATTTTGTTAGAATTATCTGTTTAGTCTTTAGTGTAGTGGCGTCCCCAACAGTAGTAGCGGGTTTTCTTTATATATAAATTCACAAATTTAATAAGTTTAGGAAAACGTTTGCTTACTTTTATATTGTTTTCAAACCCATTAAACGTTGCTTTCCATCCCATAAACTGGATTTGAAATACCACCCACATAAGTGCAGCGCATATTATTAAGTTAGGCATACAAAATGCCATCCACAATATGTAATTGATTACAACTTCTCCGTCTGGATATGATCTTTTTTTCATAAAAAAATGGAACATTTGATTAAAATGTGTTACCAGACGAGGTAATAACCCCAGTAACAACATTCATGGGTTACTGGGTGTTTATTGCTTCGTTGGTGAACGGTTTAGATTATTTACACTTCAACTGTGTTGGCCAAGACTAAATTTGATCCTGTTCCCATCATTGTGCCTGTTCCTCCGATGTTGGCGCCACCACATATGCACAAAAGGATTCCATTTCGTATATTGTAAGCTTCCTTGACAAGGCTTGGATCCCTTCACAAGTTGCATAATTCATTTTAAATGGGTGAAAATTTTCCGCTTTTTGATGAAACTTACTTTGGTCGTTTTTGTAGTCGCTCTTCTGCAAATAAAACTTATATAAGTGTTTCAATTTTGACAGAATTGCGATAAAATACCAGCAGAATCTTGTGGATTATCAAATGGGTACATTTCTAGTAAAACGGAATCAGCAATTGGTGACATCATTGCTGTAGCCGATGTATTGTTAATCCACATTGACAGCATCAGAGTAGTCAACATGAAACCCAGAAACAACCTAAGAAGAATAAATATTGTCGCAATTTTTTAAAATAGGTTTCAAACTAATTACTAACCACCGTGGTTTGGTTCCTAGAAGTAGAAGAATTCTCAAAGCAATTCTACGGTGCAAGTTGCTGTACTCCACACCAGCTGCACATGCCATGACCACAATCATTAGCATATTTATGTCCTGTCATATACACGGTTCAAAAACGAATGAAATACAATATTTAAAATTCTTATACTTTCATGTAAGCAGGCGAAACAACATTAGACGGCATTATACCCAATACAGGTAAAAGGAAAACTGGCAACACCGCAGTTATGGCCAAAGGAATGACATTAAAAATCCAGTAAAGCATGACGAGTAACATCACATAAGCGCACTTTGCTTCCTGCAAAGTGAATACATCAAATACTTGTGTATAATATTCAGAATTTAAATAATAGGTGAGCTTCAATTGCTTTAAATTTTGTTAACACGAATGTTTCATTTTGGGTCTTACTGGAATGAAACGTGGGACTATCATTACTGGTAAAAGAATAATTGGAAAACTTATAATTGCCCAACATCTCCATCTTAAAAGAAACCGATTAGTGTAGAAATATCTGTTTTCAACAAGTACTCCCTGCAAATAAGTAGGAAAATAATAATAATAATAATATTTAAAAGTTCGTAAAACGTGAATAATCACCATGTTTTAGAATTGTATTAGGCTAATATTCACAGCAAGTATCTTTTGTTGCGTGGTATTGTTTTCTGAGCATTGTCCTAATTTAAAGAAACTAAGGATAAAATCATGCGATATGGTAACCGATAAAGGTATTCAGTCGATCGCTTTTTCTGCCGAAGACTTCAACAGATGAATCTCCAAGATTGCCAAGTAACTTCAGATGGCTATAAAACTGTGAAGACATCTTTTTTCTAGATAGAAAAACATTTAATTCTTCTCTGGACCGAGGACCAGCAAATGATCTGATATTATTTTAGGGCCTCGCCACAATAATGTATAGTTTAAAGAATTCATTTTAACTTAGTCATTTGTTGAATTTAGTAATTTGTATAATTTTATTTATCTGAAGATTGATTAATATAATTACTTCATTGTAATTATATTTCTAATCAATAAATGTTAATGTTTTGGTAATTGTTTTTCTCACTTTATTTTATCTTCTAATGCACAGTTCACAGATTTTACGTCTTGTCAAACTTATCTCAATTTATTTTGGAAGTTTGACTGATTTTCTCGCCCAAGTAATGACATTTTTTGCAAGATCTGTGTGTAGTTTTCATACTGAGTTTCATTTTCTTTTTTGATCATAATTGTGTTTTCTTTCATAAGTTTGATTTTTTGTTGTTAGCAATTGCAATCAGTTCACAGGTTGAAATTGTAACTTTATGTCAATTCTTATTACAGACACCTATCAATGCAGGTCTATGAAATGAATAAAAATACATTGCTTAACTGTAATAACACAAATAAAACTAAATAGTTAATCTTCTGCTTGGATGTCGAAATTAAAAATATATGGTGCATAAAAAGTTATCATAATAGTGGTAGTTAACATACACACTACAGCCAACCAAAAGCCTGTTTTTGCCATTGTGCGGATTGACATCGTTGATCTCTCAAAGACTATAGCATTTGGTGGTGTTGAGATAGGCAAAAGAAAGGAGAAGGAACAGCTTAAAGTGGTTGGAAGAAGCAAAAATAGAGGTGCTATCTTCATTGCAGCTGCTAGCTCGACCATTATTGGCAGCAAAATTGTTGAAGTAGCTACGTTGCTTGTCACTGAAGTCATACACACGGTGATCACCATTACCATAAAGCATAGGAGTATCGGCGAGGTTCCTTCCAGAAACAATAACCAGCGAGATAACACGGTAGACAAGCCAGAAATCTGCAATGCATTTTCTGAATTGTTAAAAATAGAAAATGTACATGTTCTTACTTTGCAGGCATCGGCCAAAGCAAATCCACCGCCCAGAATAAAGGGAACACTCCAAGTAAACCGGGCGTGGATTATTTCCCAAGAAACACATCTCGGTGGCGGCGAATCCAGCGAGCGATCTGTTTAAAACATGAAATTGATGTTCACGTTACTGAAAAAAATTCAATTACCTCTTATGTCTGACCACCACCAGTCGGGATTACACGGTAATGTAAACATGAGCGTTAGGGCTAAAACAGCTGCTGCTGAATCCTTAATTTTTCTAAATTAGAATGGGAGAAAAATACGAATAATGTTTGCACATTTAGCAATTAATTTTGAATTGATCAACACTCTGTTATTAATCCAAGTTCGCCATCCGCTTATGAATCCCGGATCACGGAAAACCCACAATAAAATTAGAATTATAAAAATAACAAGGATTGTTCCTTCGTGAAACCTAAAAAATAAAAATTGAGGTTGCAACAACGTATGTTCAGTTTTATTTTACGCTAACGTACGTGATGGGGCCAAGTTCCTTGTATTTTGTTAGAATTATCTGTCTAGTCTTCAGTGTAGTGGTGTCCCCAACAGTAGTAGCGGGTTTTCTTTATATATAAATTCACAAATTTAATAAGTTTAGGAAAACGTTTGCTTACTTTTATATTGTTTTCAAACCCATTAAACGTTGCTTTCCATCCCATAAACTGGATTTGAAATACCACCCACATTAATGCAGCGCATATTATTAAGTTAGGCATACAAAATGCCATCCACAATACGTAATTCATTACAACTTCTCCGTCTGGATATGATCTTTTTTCCATAAAAAAATGAAACATTCAATTAGAACGTGATACCAGACGAAGTAATAACCCGAGTAACAACATTCATGGGTTACTGGGTGTTTATTGCTTCGTTGGTGAACGGTTTAGATTATTTACATTTCAACTGTGTTGGCCAAGACTAAATTTGATCCTGTTCCCATCAGTGTGCCTGTTCCTCCAATATTGGCGCCACCACATATGCACAAAAGGATTCCATTTCGTATATTGTAAGCTTCCTTGACAAGGCTTGGATCCCTTCACAAGTTGAATAATTTATTTTAAATGGATGAAATTTTTCGTTTTTTGATGAAACTTACTTCGGTCGTTTTTGTAGTCGCTCTTCTGCAAATAAAACTTATGTAAATGTTTCAATTTTAACAGAATTGCGATAAAATACCAGCAGAATCCGCTGGATTTTCAAATGGGTACATTTCCAGCAAAACGGAATCAGCAATTGGTGACATCATTGCTGTAGCCGATGTATTGTTAATCCACATTGACAGCATCAAAGTAGTCAACATGAAACCCAGAAACAACCTAAGAAGAATAAATATTGTCGCAATTTTTTAAAATAGGTTTCAAACTAATTACTAACCACCGTGGTTTGGTTCCTAGAAGTAGAAGAATTCTCAAAGCAATTCTACGGTGCAAGTTGCTGTACTCCACACCAGCTGCACATCCCATGACAGCAACCATTAGAATATTTATGTCCTGTCATATAAACGGTTCAAAAACGAATGAAATATAATATTTAAAATTCTTATACTTTCATGTAAGCAGGCGATACAACATTAGACGGCATTATACCCAATACAGGTAAAAGGAAAACTGGCAACACCGCAGTTATGGCCAAAGGAATGACATTAAAAATCCAGTAAAGCATGACGAGTAACATCACATAAGCGCACTTTGCTTCCTGCAAAGTGAATACATCAAATACTTGTGTATAATATTCAGAATTTAAATAATAGGTTAGCTTTAATTGCTTTAAATTTTGTTAATACGAATGTTTCATTTTGGGTCTTACTGGAATAAAACGTGGGACTATCATTACTGGTAAAAGAATAATTGGAAAACTTATAATTGCCCAACATCTCCATCTTAAAAGAAACCGATTGGTGTAGAAATATCTGTTTTCAACAAGTACTCCCTGCAAATAAGTAGGAAAATAATATTAATAATATTAATAAGCTCTTAAAATGTGAATAACCACCATGTTTTAGAATTGTATTAGGCTAATATTCACAGCAAGTATCTTTGGTTGCGTAGTATTGTTTTAGACAATAAATGCACGTGAGCACTTGGTTTAACGTGTGCAATGCGTTGTATGTTAATTAAAACTAAAGCAGTTTCAGTTTCACATGAATTAATTTATGTGCTTATATACCAGTAATACACATTTATTTCATATTTATAACATTTAGTATTTAGCATCAAGTCAAATGACAAGAAATTATTGAGTTGTGTTTGAACAACAAAACTTTCTTGTTTCATGTTAAATTCATATTAACAACTACTGAATTAATCGTTTAAAGTTTTAAGACGGGTGAAAAATAATGTTTAAAACGAAACGATGCACAAATATGCTGCAAACAATACACAATTTTTTTTTTATATTTAAGTGCATGCTTTACTAACAATTGCAGCACGCGAAACAATCAATTTGTATTTTAAACCAAAAGTCAGTTAAAAGAATTGAATGATCAGTTAATTTTTTCTTTGTAATTTGAATATAATTCAATTAAATGAAACCTCCCACAGAAAACAAACAAACATCTACAGATGGAAAAGGTAATTAAACTATCGCTTTTAAATTCTGAATACATTTAATTAATAAACATTTCAAAAAGAAATTCCATGTGATACAGATTGGACGAACATCATTAAAAAGACGGAGCATGTACACAAACGATCCTTCAGCGAAAAGATTGAAACGCATCAATCTGACTTCGACGACCCACAAGATTATTTTATGGCAGCCAGTGAAGAATTCACGTCCTATGATTTCCTCAAATGGATTATTTTTGTCTTGTGCATAGTGCAAGTTGTTTATCAAGTGAGCTACATTTGGCACTCAGCACTAAGAGTGATGGATATTATGAGTACTGCGCCTTCCACTAGACTAATCAATGTTAGCAACATTTTATGATGAAAATGAGTGATAAACGATCGTGTGTACACAGTGATTTGAATGTAGAAAAATAAAAAGCCGTTTATACATGTATTAATGTGTTTCGGACTTATTCCGCACAAATAAAATTCTTTTTTTTTAAGTCCAGACATTTCTATGGTGTCAGAATTAAAAACAGGGTAAATGTACTTCAAATAACATCAGTTGTTGCTATGCTTTCTGCGGAGCTACTACGTATGTTACACTGCTAACAATGTAATGCGATAATGCTTCTGTTGAAAACATTCCTGTGTGGAGATGCAATGCAGCACAAAAATCCTTATAGCTCTTCACTTTGTGACTTTTCTGTATCCCTTATCATTTTTTGTCCACTTGTGTGCACTTACAGTCGGTGCAAATTCTGCTTTACTCTTTAATTCGTTAATAATTGTTTGTTTTTAAAGATGGTAACCCAGAATCAAGGATGGGATCCCGTTCTGCTAACTCAATTCAACTCGGGCGCTCGATTATTGTTGGCATTGGGTGCTCCTATATACGGTCGATTTGGTGACCTGTACGGAAGCTCACTAGCCTTACGAATGGCACTTCTGTCTGGTGTGATCAGTTATTTCTTAGCCTTGGCTGCGTACAGTGCAGTCTTTTTGTACGTGTCAAGAATTCCACTGATTTTTTCGCACGCTTATCAAGGCGAGTATTAAGAAAGGAAGTTTAAATTGTGTACGTTCACAAATCTATTTATTAATTTAGGAGCTCAAATGGTTGTAACTCAGATCACATGCAGACACCATCGTGCTAATTCACTAGCACGTTTAGGCTTCGTTTTCCGGGGCGGTTTGCTAATTGGACCGCTATTAGCCAATGAATTACTTCTTTATTTAGAGTTGAGTTTCAGAATTAAAAGTATGTGTCGTAATTAAAGAACAAACGTTTTTTTAGACCAAGAAATGTGTTAATGGTGTCATTTGTACTGGCGCTTATTTGCTTTGTTATTATCAATGCTTATTTGCCAAGGAGAGTAATTAAGAAAAATGGTAGTATAAGTTGTGCAAGAATAATGGTTATAATCATTAATAGTTTTTGTACATTTTTAGATGCATGTCAAATACATTTGGCAGACGTGTTCGATCTGTCCCACATGATAAAATTGCAATTCAGTTGTGGAGTTTTACTGATGACTGTGATAAAATTATTGGCATCTATTCCAGCCATTTTTCTTCAGTTAATCATCTATCAAATTTGGATAAATCATTACAAGTTGAGTGCTGAAGAGCAATTGACGCTTGTTTACTACACAAGTGTTGGAGATATTGTAATCAGTTTCACAATATTGTTTTTTGTTTTGTTTTGTTTTATATTTATTTATTTATACATTTTTTCATTTTGTGTTTTAAGATTCTCCATGCCTTTGTGATCATAGTTGTGCATTTTATCCACGATGACTCACAGTTGATACTTTTAGCTGTCGCTCAACTATTTTGCTCTTATATAATCCTTGTAAAGCATTTATTAATTTTTTTTAATATAGTAAACCCAGCAGCATTCGATGTCCATTGGTCATTTTTTGGAGTCATTCAAAAAATCGACTGTAGGACAATCCAGTGGTGCATGGGAAACGTTTATTTTTTAAAATTGGGAATACTAAATATAACAAGATTGTTTTAAGGCTGCAGCGGTCCAATTTGAAGTTTTGGTAATAGGAAGTGTGTTATTAGCTGGTGGTTTAGTTTTGCTCAATTTGGCGACGCGTACAATATTAACTAAATTGGTTTGCAGCAGTGACACGGGTAAAAAGTTGTTGTATTTTGTCTAACTGCACTATTTAATCAGAATTTGAACATTTAGGTTGCGTGCTAGGATTATATATGATGAAGGACCTCTTTTCCAGTTTGGTATCACCGTATCTGCAGAAAAGTGGTCTTGTCGAGATTAAAACAGATCCAAACTGGATTGGGAGATTAGGGGTACTGACTACTGCGATGGTTATTTTAATAATTGTCATATGTATAAAACCAAAAAAAGATTGAAACACGGAAGGTTAATAGCAGTTATACAATTTTTATATTTATTTTTTGTATACAATTTATATAAACATTTATTTTTACAATGATAATGAACAACAGTCTTTTCCTCAGTACATAAGTTATAACTATTCTTTTCTCGCGCCACTGCGCTCGGTAGAGGTCGCGACATCTGAATTGGTGATGGCGGCGAGATACAAGCGGTAGTCTGCTCTCCGAAATTTTGGTCAGGTCGATTTCCGATAAAACGTGATCGGATGGAATAAGGTGGGAAGGTTTCATTAGTATTTTCGTGAGAGTTTTTGATTAAGTTGAAAAAAAACTAACCACTGCAGCGCCGAACTAACGGCAAAACTTTAAACCCGAAACATGTAACTGTCGCGAGATTACGGCGAAACGAGATCTTATTTTAATAAAATCAACTAAATGGATCGCCTTTGCCGTCGTTGTTCGTGTTTGACAAAATTGCAATGAAATTTTATGTTCAACTGATGAGTCTAGACAACAACCAAATGATGTATTTGATAGATACTTCTGGTCGGGAAACAAAACATCGAGGCGGAACATGATCGGAACTAAATGTTGTCACGTGATGTGTTGTCTTTGTGCTCTCAAAACCCAAAAATTACCTTGGTAAAGTATGAATCAGATTGTTATTTTTTTACGATTTTAAAATAGAAATTATTTGATTTTAGATTAACATATTAAATACACCTCAGCAGCACAATTGGCAACTGATCAATGCTGTTCATTGGGCTTCAAATGGCTGATTAATGTCCCGTTGATTTGTTTGTATAAGTAAGTGGTAATTATAGGGCCGGATTTATTAAAATTTATTTCTCGACAAATCCACTTATTTGTATGAAATTTTATTTTATTTCCACAACAAGTTGATTTTTATTCTCCAGAAGTCATGCTCCGCCCAAAAAAATCAGACCTGATGTTCGATTTTATCAAACAAAATTTCATGTTAGTAAAATAATAATTTTTTTCTAGGCATTTACGAAGATGTAAAATGAAAACGTGATGCGGACACCATCGTATTTGAAATATCCATTGAGAGAATTTGACGAACAGACAGAAACAGAAGTGACAGAACTACCTATAGACGAGAAATTTCAAATCGTGCGAATCAAGAACCGCTAGAAACCGTAAGTACTCATTTTAATTCATTATTATATCGATTACTTCACACGAAAATTCAGTTTTTTTTGCCCCCCATCGACAAATATCCATTATTAGAATCTTCGTTAGCATATATATCGGCATAGGTGTGATTGTCTGGTTCAATTTTTGAAGGAACTATTGGAAGATCTCGTTTCATTGGTGATTTCTGGTATCTAACTTCACTCAGTTCGATAGGAATGCGCACTTGGTGAGCTAAGTTAGGACGCTTCCTGCAACATTATTATTAGATTAACTCCATAAAACGAACCAAAATCAACTTACTTTCTTTTGCAACACGTGTATATCACGAGTATTGTCACAACAACTGCCATAAGTGAAATAATTGTGACCAACGCGATGACTGAAATCAAAGGAATTATACGTATTTTTTTATGACTGAGGCAATTTTATTTTGATTTTTGCATTTACTCACTGGTACTTGACAGGCCTGTATTGCAATTTCTTATTTCGATCATGTGTCCAACGCAAACAGCATTTAATGGGTCGTTATCACTTTTTCTACAAATTTTTCTTCTTGATTGGGATTCAATCCCGTGCAAAGTCAAATTGCACGCACTCCATATTGACCACTCGTTGGCTTGAACTGAAATTTAAAAAAAGAAAAAATTTCTATGTTCTTAAATTAGGATTCTACTCACTTTCATTCTTCCTGCTGTGCGGACATGGATGATCGTTGCAGTTGTCAATTTCAGGAATTTCGCCGATGCAAATGGCGTAGGACGGTTTGTTTTCTTTTTTGCAAATTTTCTTCCTTGTTTTGTATCCACCGTCGCAAGTTGAATTACACGGACTCCACGCCGTCCATTCCGATGCTTTAACTGCGAGTTTAAAAATAATAATAATTAATTTATCAATTGCAGAAAAGCTGGAAATGTATATTTACAAATGGCTTCTGCGCATGGAATACACGAATACGTTGGAATAGTTGAATTCATCAATAATTTTTGGTAATGAAATCCTTGCGCTGTATTGTTTCTGGACGCACCCCTGTGCACGCAGCAATCGGTTAGTGTTGTCAATTCCAAGTGCAGCTCGTGGCAGGATCGTTCTCCTATCCAGTAAATTTCTTGGTAACAGTGGACTGCTTTAGCAATCACAGAAGCAGTTAGAAAGTTGTAATTGAAATTATTATTAAGTGTAATTTTCTACCGTTGCTGTTCTCTCGGATTCGTTTACACGAAGTACATGCTACATTTCCACTTGCTGTTGGGCCGTGTGTGGCGTAAGCAACAGCATTTGAGTAATTACAGCAATCTTCAGCCGTGGCAGCGTAAGAAGGCTTAGTTTCGAGGGAACACAATTGGTGTCTTTCATCAGAGTATGAATTGAAACAGTCTAGACCTGAAAGTTGATGTTGGATTAATATTAGATTAAATAGAGATTAATAGAGATGTTTTTACCTGAAGAAATTGGGATAAATATGAGAATAATTATGGGACGTATTACTGGAGGGATAAGTAGAAACATTTCACTTGGTTTGGTTTCTGCAAAGGATGTGGAAGTGTCGGGTTCCCCTTCTTTCAATGTTTGTTTATTCAGAGTTCTTGGAAATAACTTGTTGTGATCGGATCGTCATCAGGAAATTGGAAATTTCTTGATAAAATGAAGTCATTGGTTTAAATTTTCAAGTTAGTTTGTGAAACACAAGGAAGAAGGATTTGTTTTGCGATGACTAACAAGAAAAATTGCAATTTATTTATTTTGTATTATTTATTTATTTGTGTAATAATTGATTCACATTTGTTTGAATTTTGGAATCAGCTCGTAACGTTTGAATAGCATTCCACTTTACCAGACATCGGTAAATAACCAACGTTATCATAACATTCATCCGATTGTATATCTGCGTATGTGTGGAAATCACTTCCAAGTTTTGTTGTGGTTTCTGGTGTGGTTTCTGGTGGGACTGAAGGAAGCTCGCGTTTCCGTGGTCCTGTCTCGTATCTAGAAGAACCTACTGTTGTCAAGTCAATGGAGGATTTATATTTAACTCCAAAATTATATTTTGATAGTTTTGAGCGTGCAGCTGTACACCTGTAATATTTTTAATCAATTTAAAACAATTAATTACAATTCTTAACAACTTACATTTTACACAAATGCCAAATAAGAATTCCCACCAAAAATAAAACCAGCAATACAATGGCCACAATTAAGGCTATCACTAAAAGAAATGGTTTGGAAAATTATAACATTTTTTATTCAATATTTTGCTTACTTGAATTTGGTATTGGCCGATTCTCCGGGCAAAGATGCTCGTTGCAATTGACAGTTTCGGTTTTAAAGCCAACGCAGAGTGCGTATGGTGGATAAAATCTGTCCTTTTCGCACATGTTTTTTCTTTGTTTGTATCCACCACCACAAGTTGAATTACATTGAGTCCATGTTGTCCATTCAGTCGCTTGGACTGCAACGTGAATTAATTGATTAGTTTTGTTTGTTATTTGGACAGTTTTTACGTTTTTTTGGTATTTTTAGTACTTATAGCTTCCACGCACGGAATGCATTCATATGTTTGTCTAGTTGAATTGTGTTTGGAGTTTCGAAAATTAAATCCTCCAGACAAATTGTTTATTGCTCCTCTATATGCGCAACATTCTTCCACGGAGGACGCCATTTGAGAATGGAGGTTGCGACATATTCTTTGGGGTATGGAAAATGTTTGGTAACAGAAAACTGTTGTGATTAGTGAAATTGAATGGGATTTAGTGGCGATGATGCAAATCTGAGTTTATATAATTGTTTATGTTTATACCATTGCGGGTTTCCCTTATTTGCGTACACGAAGTGCATTCTATCGTTTCATTTTCGGGTGGGTTTTCGGAATACGCAACGGCTTCTGATGAGTCGCAGCAGTCTTTTGCGGTTTGGTAGACATTTGTGTGTTGATTTTCTGCACTGCATACGTTATTTCTTTCGTCGAATGATGTGTAGCATTCTAAACCTGAATAAAATTGGTTTGTGAAATAATTTTAAGGTAGATAAGCAAGGAATTGTTTATGTATACCCCAACCGCAACAGAAAAACGACAGGAAGAATAACCTAAACATTGAACAAATTAGACTGGTTTGTTCTTTCTTTCTTTGTTCTTTTTTTTTTTTTAAAAAAAAAATTGTTATCCATGCACAATGCACAACACAATTTTTTTTTTTTTAAATTTTGAGTTGTTTTTTTCCGTTTTGATGTCTTTTCTTGGAATTTGCTACTTCTTTATCTATTTTGTAGTTTCCTCTTTATTGACTCCATTTTATTATGATACAATTTCAAATACATATTTTATTGCATGTTGAAAATTCATGTAAGCTTATTATCTAACATTTCGGACGCTGTGGGTTTATCTATTTACCTGTTGAATAAGTTCAATTTTTTTAATTAACTATTGTTGAAAAAATTGGTTTTTGTTTTACCCCTTTGTCACTTTTAGCCATCAGAAAAGAGTTCAGCATTTCGTCAGATTGAGAAAGCACATCAGCTAGGGAAAGTGCGTCATCCTTTAATCTATCACACAAATTAAGAATTCCATTTTGGACGATGTCTATTGCATCCCAACTAAAATAGCCTTCTTTGCAAAGTATCAACATGTATTTTTCTAAACAGTAAAAGCTGTACAGCAAGCCTAAGGTTTTTAAAGGTAATTCGCAGTCTTCGGGAGGTTTGTCTTGATCCAGCAGTTCGAAATAACGTGTTATAATGAAATTCTAAATGAAAAGAGATATAATGCTTTGTGTCTTATTGTCAGATTTATTATACCTCAGTAAACGCGGTCGCCAAAACGTTGCAATCATAAACTTGTAAATTGATGAATGAATCATATGGGCTTGCACCATTCATCACACTCGACGTCATTTTTGCCAGGCATTCGTTTAAGAGATGACATAATAACCAATTATATACGGATTTGATCGATTCGGGAGTCATCTCTATACTGTTTGTTCCACACTTGCGTTTAATTGTTTCGTCCATTTTTTCTATGAAATCGTAAAGCCCCATAGTCGACTGCTCGGATTTAGCTGTTTAGCAATGAAAGTGTAAATTTAGAACAGAAATTCGTGCATTTTTGTAATTTGTTTGGCTACCTTTCTCATTCTGCGATACTTTCAGTAAAGTTTTGCTAACCTGCTGTAATAAAATGATGTTGTCACCTTCAAGAGTCAAATTAGCATCTTGTTCATTACGTAAATACCTCAAAGCAGAAGCTACATCCACAGAAACATAATATAATTTAATTTATAATTTATAATATACGCTAGGTAAATTGTATTGTTATACCCTTTAAACATTCAACGGCGCCGCAATATTCTAAGGACTCTTGAGTACATTTAGCAGATTCTGAAGTTGTTATTGATTTTAATCCTGTTAGCAGTATATGAATATCGGCAGCTTCAACGTGCTGTTTGGAAATACAGAAATGGTAAACATTTTTAGTGTAATCGTATGAATAAAATTGAGAATTTTTACCAATTTTTCATCATCGATTCCATCGGAAAAGACTTTTGACTGGTGGTTCCATAAATCTTTTAAAAACGATATTATTACCTTGCCAAATACGTAGGCGGAACTGAGATGGGGAAATAATTGTAGCTGTTGCTGAGGACAATTGGCAATTGTTGTTTCTGATCTGCTATCAGCAAACGCGTGCCGTATAGCAATTATAATACTAAAATGCTGCAGACCAAAACTTGATATGGCAGCAATGGAAGCTCTTGAGCAGTTCAAGTTGCTTACAGTTAGTGCAAATCGTTTTACATTATTTTGTATTTTGGTTACAAATTGACCATCTAGCGTGACATCACTTAGTCGGTTGAGTAGGGCCTTTTTTGGGATGTTATAATTTATGAATGCCATAAAACTGCAAGAAAATAAAGTACAATCGTGGTCAAAAAATTGTGATATTTGGCCTGTTGCTGAAACTGGAATGAGTAATTTCAATTTTTGCCGCCAGAGCGATTGGTCAAGTCTATTTTGTAGGGTGGGTTATCACTAAATCTGTATTAAAAATGAATGCAGTCTGATCAGTTGCTGTTGTGTGATCTCTATAAACAGTTGACTTGACCAATCCCTCTGGTGGTTGCGATTGTAACTACCGTATTTTCCCGATTAAGAGCTGCGGCTCTTATTCAAAACTGCCACTTTCAGTCGCGACTATTAATCGAGTGCGGCTCTTACTTCAAATAGTGGCCAATATCAATAAGGGATTTCGCAAATTACATGCTGAAGGCGCTGAAGTGATTGTTTCAATCACAATCACTGCATTATTGAGGACCCATGCCAGGTCCATGTGATTAATTTGAATGTCACATGAGTCATGTGACTTCCAACACGTACCGCGGTACCGGTACCGGTACTTGCGCCAACGGAGAAATGTACCGCGGTACCGGTACCGGTACTTGCTGCATCCACCAAAAGTAACGCGGTACCGGTACGCGGTACTTGCTGCGTTCTAAAAAAGTACCGCGGTCCCGGTACAGTACCGGTACCGGGATTTTGCGGTACATCTCGCGGTACTCGAGAAAACGCGAGAAAACACGAGATTCTCGTGTTTTCTCTCGTTTTCCACGATAATAAAGTTAAAAAGTGTATGTTTTGTTTACATTTTAAACTTTATAGTCTCATATGTTGTGGAAAACAAATTTCTCATTAAAAAAAAACCTACATATATATCTTCCGCTTCTTTTTATTATTAAACATAAACAATAAATCGTCTCCATGGCTACAATTGGAGCGAGACTTAGGCCTATCATATCAATACACAGGGACTCCTTCGATTGTTTTTTTTTTAAGTTTTAATTTTAATACGGTGTCGGTTATGAGGCTTGCTGTGCTGACTATGATAACCCAAATAAAACAAAAATTAAACTTTAAAATCAATAAAATTGTGTAAAAAGTGGAAAACGGGAGAAAACACGAGAAAACACGCGAGAGTACCGCAAATTCACGGTACCGGTACTGCATGGCGCCAAATGTACCGCGGTACCGTTACCCGGTACTTGCTCTTTCCACAGAAGGTACCGCGGTACCGGTACCGGTACCCGCTGCATCCTAAAAAAGTAACGCGGTACAGGCCTGCGGTACAGTACCGGTACCGGCGTTACTATACCGCCGTTACCGGTACTGTACCGTGCCCAACACTGCACATGACTATAAGTTTTGTTATTTATGTATTTGTTTTTGTTAAATTAAATCGATTATTTATTTTTATTTATTTAATACTCCGAAATTTACAACAAACTCTTTTTTGTAATTTTAGCATTCTTAAGCACTAACTAACTCTTTTTCAGAGGATTATAGATACCATTCTGCTTCTAATAAACGCCGGGGCGTTTATTAATTTTCGAGACCCGACCCTGGTTGGTTTGAAGCGCGCCGACGTTTAATCGAGTCCCGGCGCCTATTTACGCCGGGCGTTTATTAAAGGCAGTACAGTAAGCACTGAAGTGCTGAAGCGATTATTCATGTGATTGGCCCACACAGGTAACATGATAATCGCTTCAGCAGAATAATCATCATAATCACTTCAGCACCTTCAGCGTATCATTTTTGAAGCTCCTTAATGTTATAGTTATCAAATGTTCATTATGTATGCTATATTTACCATATATTTAAGTCATTTTGTGCTTTTCGGTTCCCATTCAATTCGTTTCTCGTTACACTAGTAACAAAACCTTGTTGTAGTCGTTCTCGAATAATAGCTGCGGCTACAATTTAAGGGCGACTTTTAATTCGTAAAATACGGTAGTCACTCAATTTCAGCAGCAAGCTAGGTATGACTAGGCAGTGACAATTTTTATGGCCAGGATTGTACATATCTCAGAGGGAATTTGTAGAATTATTTGTACTGTAAAACTTATTTAATAATTATTGCAAAAATTTAAGTTCACATCCCCCTCAATGCTATGAAAATGTTCAGTGCTATACTTATTAATACCCATTGTCGAGTCCATGGAAGCCAGTCTTCTCTCCCATATCGCCCACTATTACACCTGGATAAGGTTTCAGTGTAGTCGGGTCACGGACCGGGACCAAAAACCAATGGATTCCATGGCACGTGCCATCAGGGGTGTACAGTTGGGCTAACATGACTGCATGAGTTGCTCCTTTTCCTAAATTGCCCACCCAACATTTCCACGCTTCGAACGCAGGTGTATGAAGAATAAATGTCTAAAAAAAGTCCAATTTTAAACAAGAAAAATTGTTGAAGGAAATGTTTGAACCTTGGTTTTCACATCGTAGGTTGCTTTTGTTTGGAGTTTCATTAAATTACTTCCGTGACCGATTTCGGTTAAAGAAATACAACTGTGCCACTGCAAAGAAATTGTTATTGTGTCTAGTCAATTTATACAGGCGCAACATGTTACTGGGAACCCTGGGCACTGCTACCAAATGATCTCCCTTATTACACCAAAATAGGAATTAAAAATGTTTAACTAAATTGGTGTAGGACCACATTTACGATCGCTAAAATTGGTTCTAAAATTGGGATGGACCAAATTTGCGACGAAGTAAAAATAAAATAAAATAAAAAAAATAATCCCAAATTTGCGATGGAACAAATTTGCGACGAATTAAAAATGGCTTTCCGAGCATCGCAGGAAAGCGTGATCGTTTCCAATCGTTTTTGCCGTCGTCCGCGTGATTTTTTCCAACCGTTTTTGTCGTCGTCCGCGTGGTTTTCTCAAATCGTTTTTGCCGTCGTCCGCGAATTTATTCCTAAAAGATGGCTTCCTCCTTAACACGAATTCCTTCCCATGCTAAAATCGATTCTCGGCAATGGTACGACGGTCAGAAATTTATATTTCTGGAAGATAAGCTGTTTGTTGAGGATGACAACGTAATGTTAATGCGATGCTGTGTGCAAACTTGTCATAGTCGCGGACGTCTCGATCTGACCACTCATGAGTTTAATATGACTACTGCGCATTTACGGCCATTTGAGGTCGTTTTAGCGATTGCAAATTTAACCATCGCAAATTTGAACTCCGCCCACTTAATTCAATTTGTTTATGTATTGGTATTCTGATCATAATCAACTGAAATGTGGTCGCTCAAAATCACAGTCTAGGTGAATGCCCAATTTGCCCATACAATGATGCGCCTATAGGTTTTTAGGTAAAATACCTTTCCAGATGATATATTGGCGATTTCCGTCTCTGTATCTGTTCCAATTGATTTTAATATGGTTATGCTAACCTATTTGGAGTTTTAAAAAAATCCAACTACATTACATGATTTCACTAGTTGTTTGTTACAACTTACCACTCTTGATAATCCCATTTTATACGAAGCAGCATTGTTTAAATAAGACGCAAAATGTATTCTGAGTAAGGTTTTAGCGAGATTTGGTTCAGTTGGTTTAATAAAAATGTCGTAGAAGATAGAACAGTTGGCGTACAAATGATATACGTGTCGTTTTAATTCATCGGTTCCTTCTTTGGTTGGATGATAGTTGTTACTCGTGCTTTTGCGAAGAGTCATTGCGATTAACATTTTTTGCTGAAAATCAATAATAGTGGACCAAAATGTTACTTAATGCGAATTTCAAATGTCCATTACCTTGGTTGTAAAATTTTCTTTTTCTGCAAAGTACATTTTCATTCTTTTCAAATCAAAGGATGCTTTTTTTCGAATTCTGCTTACTGGTCTCGGGGTAGAAAATGAAATATCCATTTTGGTGGTAGCACGAATGGTAGTGGTGATACGTCTATTTTAAATTGCGCTTTGCAGTGGAAGTGGAAGAAATACCGTAGTTATACATTTTCATCTGGTGACTATGATGAGCTTAATAAAGAACAGCGATATTCTTTTCATTCAACATCTGTGCTACTAATACAGAAACATTAAACAAAACATAGATACGAAAAATGATCAAATGTGCAATCAGATTTATTTATTATTTATAATACCAATAATGAATTGGAAAATCTATGTATGTAGCGTGCATTTATGATGAAAGAGACATGTGTTGTGTTTCGACGTTCATCAAATCCATAATGGCTGACCTTGGTTCACCTGCACATTTTTATGGCCAAATATGTTACTCGATCCAATCAATCCATTGTTTTCTGATGATAGGATTGCTTGGAAATCGATTAAAAAGAATGGTTTTTGTCTCTATTGCTGTTGCTTTTACACGATAAGCACTTTTTAATCATTATACAAGTAAATCTCGATTGAAATTGTAATTGTATTACGGGAATGAAAACTATTGTCTGCGCGTGCACATCAGACTGTGTTTGTGCAACAAAACGACCACCAAACTGATGATGTAGGTCATCCAACCAACAACCATCATGCATCACATTGAAAAATTCAAGTTTTTCAATTGTGATAAAGGCCCAAATTTTATTTTTTTTAACTTGAAAAATATTTTTTTTTATTAGGCTCTATCAGAAAAAAAATAAAACCCACTCAGTGCACTTGATCTTTAATATATATCAAAATTTACAATCATTTCGCTGCAATTCACAAAGTAAAAAATATAGATTTATTTGTAATCAGTTGCTGGCACAAGTGATGTAACAACACAGGTTGTAGATTACAATCAATTTTCATATGCATTGAATTGCCGCTAGGATATAACTTGATACATCGTGGATGAATACAAATGCTAGAATATTTTTTTTGAAAATTTATATTATGGCAGTGTTAACAAAATGGCCGAAATAATATTTATAAATGAAACAAATATATACGTATATACAGCATGCAGAGTAAGAAACGGTATTAAAACTTTTTCATAAATAATAATAAATAATAACTATAATGAATTAATTACAATTAAAACTGATTGATTGGAAATTGATTTAAACATATTCAGGAGTGCGTGGGGAGCGGATTATTTGTGTGTAGCGCTATCTCTTGATTGGAATTATTTTTCATTGTAGCATTGTTGTTGCTTGTTGTTACTTTCTCAGCCACGTCAAAAAAATTAATCAAATGATGTGAGATCTCTTAAAATATACTCCGTAATTATTATTGTTGACATTTGAAAAATGGAGTGGTGATATCTTATATATTATATTTTCTAATTGGAAAACTATAGTTTTCATAAAATGACAGTTCAGATGAGTATTCAGAAATTTAATTGAAGTAATACTTAGTAATTGATTGAAATAATTCTACTTCTTAAATATAAATACTATTATCGTATTCTGACGGGATTAATCTGTGACCATGACCAACATCCATTGACAAATCGGAACGCCAATTACCGGCTCCCTTCATTTGAGAAGGGAGGTTACGACACACTCTTTGATCTTTGATGTTTGGTAACAGAAAATTGGAAATAGCAATTGTTTACATGTATCCAACTGGTACTAACGTGTATTTTCATAAAAGTTAGTATCCTCTTAATTTACTCCATTTTATTGTGATATTATTGCAAATACATATTTTTATTTTTATTTACGATTTCGGCCTCAATAGGTAAACAAGCATACACTTGTTAAATAAATTTAATTTTTTTATATATCCGTAACTATTTTTTTTAAATCAGATTTAGTTTCCTCCTGTATCATTTTTAGCAAGAAAGGAATTTAGCATTTCGTCAGATGGAGAAAGCACATCAGCTAGGGAAAGTGCATCATCCTTTAATCTATCACACAAATTAAGAATTCCATTTTGGACGATGTCTATTGCATCCCAACTAAAATAGCCTTCTTTGCAAAGTATCAACATGTATTTTTCTAAACAGTAAAAGCTGTACAGCAAGCCCAAGGTTTTTAAAGGTAATTCGCAGTCTTCGGGAGGTTTGTCTTGATCCAGTAGTTCGAAATAACGTGTTATAATGAAATTCTAAATGAAAAGGGATATAATGCTTTGTGTCTTATTGTCAGCTTTATTACATGGTAGGTACCTCAGTAAACGCGGTCGCCAAAACGTTGAAATCGTAAACTTGTAAATTGTTGAATGCATCAAATGAGCTTGCGCCATTCATCACACTCGACGTCAGTTTTGCCTGGCTTTCGTTTAAGAAATGACATACTAACCAATTATATGCGGATTTGATCGATTCGGGAGTCATCTCTATACTGTTGGTACCACACTTGCGTTTAATTGTTTCGTCCATTTTGTCTATGAAATCGTAAAGTCCCATAGTCGACTGCTCGGATTTAGCTGTTTAGCAATGAAAGTGTAAGTTTAGAACAGAAATTCGTGCATTTTTTAATTTGTTTGGCTACCTTTCTTATTCTGCGATACTTTCAGTAAAGTTTTGCTTACTTGCTGCAATAAAATAATGTTGACACCTTCAAGAGTCAAATTAGCATCTTGTTCATTACGTAAACGCTTTAAACCAGCAGCTACATCAATAGAAATATAATGTAATTTAATTTCTTATGCTATATGGTCGATCCTCATTATAACGAATTGCAAGGGACCCGAAAAATCGTTTCCTTATAACGAAGGTTTTTTTGCATCAAAATTATTTTTCATGGTATTCTATGGCCAATCAACCAACCAAGCCATTTGTTAGTATTCATTAGAACGAAAAATTCGTTATACTAGTATTGCGGTTTGTGATAACGAGGTTCGACTGCATTGTATGTTTATGTTTATACCGTCTAAACATGCAATGGCGCTGCAATATTCTAAGGACTCTTGAATACATTTAGCAGATTCTGAAGTTGTTATTGCTTTTAATCCTGATATCAGTATATGAATATCGGCAGCTTCAACGTGCTGTTTGTATGTAGTGAAACGGTAAACATTTTCGGTGTAATCAATCGTATGAACAAAATGGAGATTTTTTTACCAATATTTCTTCATCGATTCCATCGGAAAAGATTTTTGACTGGTGGTTCCATAAATCTTTTAAAAACGATATTATTACCTTAGTAAACACATAAGCGGAACTGAGATGGGGTAATAATCGTAGCTGTTGATGAGGACAATTGACAATTGAAGTTTCTGATCTGCTGTCAGTAAATGCACACCGAATCGCAATTATAATACTAAGGTTGTGCATACCAAAACATGACAAAGCAACACAGCTAACTCTTGAGCAGTTCAAGTTGCTTGCAGTTAATGCAAATCGTTTTACATTGTTTTGTACTTTGGTTACAAATTGACCATCTGGCGTGACATCACTTATTCGATTGAGAAGGGCTCTTTTTGGAATGTGATAATTCATGAATGCCATAAAACTGCAAGAAATTAAAGTAAAAGTAAAAGTGCGAGGGAAATTGTAAAATTAGTTATTGAAGTTATTTAATAATTATTGCAACAGTTTAAGTCCACATCACCCACAATGCAATGGAAAGGTTATAGTACCCATTGTCGAGTCCATGGAAGCCAGTCTTCTCTCCCATATCGCCCACTATTACACCTGGATAAGGTTTCAGTGTAGTCGGGTCACGGACTGGGACGAAGAACCAATGGATCCCATGGCACTTGCCATCAGGGGTGTACAGTTGGGCTAACAAGACTGCGTGAGTTGCTCCTTTTCTTAAATTACCCGACCAACATTTCCACGCTTCGATTGTCGGTGTGTGAAGAATAAACGTCTAAAAAAATTAAATTTGAAACCAGAAAATTTGTTTAAGGAAATGTTTGAACCATGGTTTTCACATCGTAAGTTGCTTTTGTTTGGAGTTTCATCAAATTACTTCCGTGGCCAATTTCGGTTAAAGAAATACAACTGTGCCACTGCAAAGGAATTCAAGTTAAAATAAAATCAGAATACTTGCCGTCATTAATGTACTGGGGCGGATACAGAAAACGTACAATGGTTCATTGCTTTAGATAAAAAACCTTTTGTTTTTGTTTTTGTTTTGACTGTTTTTGCGTTCAAATGATTGTTTTGCGTAGAAATGATTGTTTTTGCGAAACAATGACTGGTGAGTGCTCAATTTACCCACGCAATGATGCGCTTATGAGTTTAAAGATAAAGTACCTTCCCCGATGATATATTGGTGATTGCCTTCTCTGTGTCTGTTCCTATTGACTTTAATATGGTTATGCTAACCTATTTAGAATTTTATTAATATCCAGCTGCTTGATTTTCTTGCTAGTGGTTTATTATAACTTACTAGTCATGATAATGCTGTTTTATATGTAACAGATTTGTTTAAATAAGTCGCCTGGGTAAGGTTTTAACGAGATTTGGTTCAGTTGGTTGAATAAAAATGTCGTAGAAAATAGATGAGTTGGCGTACAAATGATATACGTGTCGTTTTAATCCATCGGTTCCTTCTTTGTTTGGATGACAATTGTTACTCGTGCCTTTGCTAAGAGTCATTACGCCTAACATTTTTTGCTGAAAATTAATAATAGTGAAACAAAACGTTACTTATTGCGGATTTCAAAAGTGCATTACTTTGGTTGTAACATTTTCTTCTTCTTCAATGTACATTTTCATTCTTTTCAAATCAAAGGACGATTTTACTCTAAATCTGCTTACTGGTCCCGGGGTAGAAATTGAAATATCCATTTTGGTGGTAGCACGAATGGTAGTGGTGATGCGCGTATTTTAAATGCGCTTTGCAGTGGATGTGGAGGAAATACCCTAGTTACAAATTTTCACCTGGTGATGATCAGTGTAATAAACAAAAGCAATATTCTTTTTTTATTCAACATAACAAAACAAAACATACAAAGAAAAAAATAATCAAGTGTGGAATCAGATTTATTACCCGTAGTTATAATACGAATAATGAATTCGGAAATGTATATACATTTGGTGAATTTATGATGAAACAGACACGTGTTGTGTTTCGACATTCAGTAGAAGAAAGAAAGTAGAAAAGAGTGCTGCGTACCTGCTGCGTACTCCCAAAATTTTAAGAGTACTAAGATAGGTACACTCAAAGTCATTTAAACCTTATTTATACTTTTTCACTCAGTCTGAATATAAAATTTAACATGTCAAATTGTGCCCACAGTTTACACACAAAAAAGAGTCTAAAACGGGCATCCAACATCTTAGCTTTCCCAGGCCACATTTGAAGAAGAGGAATTGTCTTGGGCCAGACATAAAGTACATTAACACTAATGGTAAATGATGAGCAACACCACACAGACAAGCAAAAATGACCTCACATAATAATCCTAATTTTAATTCTGTTTGCTATCTCAAGAAAACAAAAACTAGAATCAAAGTAAAATCTTTTAATGTTTTAAGTAAGTAAGTTGGGTCGCATTCATCGCCATCCTGGGCCACGGGTTGGACACCCCTGGTCTAATACACAGCTGCTCCATAAGGAGTCTCAATTATAACACGTTTGCAATTTTCAAAAGCCAAAAACAAAATTTATTTCTCATTGAACACAACAAGTACAGGCAGATTACAATCACCTTTCAAGTAAGCATTGAATTGCCACTAGGACCAAAACAATACTAACCTCCTGGTTTTTGTATAAAATTGAACAAACTTGAGTAATGGCATTTAATATCAAAATTTACAATCATTTCCCTGTAAATTCACAAAGTAAAAAGTATAGATTTATTTGTAATTAGATGCTGGTGCAACTGATGTAGCAATACAGGTTGCAGATGCGGCGCATAATATATCACGAATCCAAAAAAAAGCGACATTTGAAAACGCTAGTTTTGGATTTTCGAACTCCAACTGGCGCCAAGTGGACACATGCGAAAAAGGTAATCGCGAAAAAAACAAATCGCGAATCAAAATTCAGCAAAATTAAAAAAAAAAAGAAAACGCGAGATTTTAAAAACAAGAAAACACAAAATTAGAAGAAAAAAAAAACCAAAATTGGGATGGACTAATCGTCAGCTGTCGTGGCCGTCAGCTGTGAGTTGTCAGACGTTGACTCGTGGCCGTCAGTCGTGGACTATTGTGGCAGTCAGCTGTGAGTTGTCAGACGTCGACTCTCGCGGCTGTCAGTCGTGGACTATTGTGGCCGTGAGTTGTCAGACGTCGACTCTCGCGGCTGTCAGTCGTGGACTATTGTGGTCGTCAGCTGTCTACTGTCGCCTATTGGCATGTGTGTGACAATCGACAACTAACGGCCGAGAGTCGACGGCTGACAACTGACAGCTGACGGCCGCGACTGACAACTGACAGCTACCAATTATTCCATCCCAATTTCGATTTTTTTTTCCAATTTCAAGTTTTCTTTTTTTTTAACTTTTGCGTTTCTTTTTTTTTCAAAAAATTTCGCTGAATTTTTTTTCGCGATTTGTTTTTTTTCGCGAAGCATCCGCCATCCTGTTGCAGATTACATTCAATTTGTGGTAATCCTGGAACACCTAAAGAAAAAGGAAATAATGTAAAATGACTAACTACAAAAATACCGTACCGCCACGTTTAAACACCCGGGTTTATTTAAGCGCCTGCCCCGTTTTTGCGCCTGCCCGTCATTGCCCCTAAAGTTTGTAGGCGCCGGGCCCGTATAAACGCCGGGGTTCAAATTGGCGCCGGGTTATATGATGTCCAGCTAATGTTCGCAGACGTTCAGATAACGTTTGGACACGTTCGGTCGGTCAATGAGATATATAAGACGCCTTTATTGTTCATTTGTAAGCCTGCTATTTTTGCAAACTAAAAACAATGAAATTGCGGGCGGAAAGCGGATCAAAAAACTGTCGTTTTGCGGACGTATTGCGGCCCATTATTGGCCAATAATGGGCCATTATTGGCCAATAATGGGCCATTATTGGCAAATTGCGGATTTTCTGCAAAATTGCCGTACAACGATCCAATTGCGGAAATTGCGGACCGAAAAGTAACTCAGAATTAAAAAAAATTAGTGCCAAAATGCTGCATTTGGCCTATCAGCAGGCTTATTCATTTGGTTCATTTCCTCTGGCAAGGCAGCAAAATGGCTCCAATCAAAAGGAATTATTCATTCCTTTATTTCAATAAACGTTTACTATTCCAGAAAAATTTTTCCCGAACAGTAATTTATGCATTTTTTTGGTTAAGCGCCTGGTTTATTTAAACGCCGGGCTTCAAATAGGTGCCGGGGGTGCCTGAAAAAAAAATTAAACGCCCGGGCATTTAGACGGGGCGGTACGGTACTTACAAATTGAAAGAATAAAATGACTCATTTTATTATTGATTGGAATATAACAGGTGTGGACTTTCCACATACATACCTTAAGTTATTTTCTTAATTGGAATTTTTCTCCCCTCTTTTTGACCCACATCCCAAAAAAGGGGTGTAAACTAAGAAGGGGTGTTGACTTATGCCCCGTTCACACTTGAACCACTTATGTACATAACCCGCCCACTTTTAGAAAGTTGTGTGTTCACACTTGTTCCAGTTTTTCTAAAACTCGGAACAAAATGGCGACACTTCTACAACTTGAAGTTGTAGATGTAGAAGTGACTTCTACAACCTGACGTCACAACTGTAAGTCCCGCCCCCATTCTGTCATGTGACTGATTGTAGCAAAATCCCAAAAATAAAATGGATGCCAAATCAATTTGTATTGCTACTTTCGGCATCAAAATCAAGTACTTTCAAAAGCATGTAAAAATTAATAAAACATATCAGAATGTAGAGAAAAAAATAAGCTTTATTTTAAAAAAAAGTATTTCTTTCTAGGTCTAATTGTTCGTTATATACGAACGAAAATGCGTTTCGGTCGTACAGATAGAGTGTAAACAAGATCGTGAATTTTCCTTTCGGCCCAAAATTTGTCAACTTTTATTATGGAAAACTAATTTAAAAAATATGGTGGTTTACTAAACTGGCATCCCTCTTTCTTTTAAAAAAAAGTAGAAGTTTCTACCTTTAACGGATCATTAGCTACGATTAGAAAAGCAAACCCCTACCTTTCAGTGGATAACATTTTACCAGACATAAACAAATTATCTACCATTTTTCCAGACTCAAATAATGAAGTAAAAAAACGTCACTGATTTCTACATGACTAGTGAACAAGTGTGAACAGTCTAAAAATAGATCATTCACATTTGTAGAAATTAGACTTTCTAAAAGTCACAACTTCTACATAAGTGGTTCAAGTGTGAACTAGGCATAAATAGATTACAGTTATCACAGGATTGGTCTGGACTGTCAGATGGTCCAAATTTTTTACAGATCATGTCATGTGATACTTGGCTATATAAAGCCTTGCAGAGCTGAAAAACACACAGGCCAACACCAACCACTCCATCACCACGTTGATGCAATGCCTTATCGATCAAGCCGCTGTATTTTACATACCGGAGTGATCGAGGCAGATACAAGTCGAGACAAATAAGTTAGCTGTTGGAAACCATCAAGCAAATACAAAAGTGAATTCTTCACTTTGTATTTCCAGTAAACGATAGTATGCGCCATTTGCGAAACGCGTCAAACAATAGTCGCAACCACTCGGACTATTATTTTAACTGAATAGGACTAATCAACTATTTGAGTGCGAGTGTGATTAAAACACATTCAACTACTAACTTACTACACCATCGATAACATCGCTGCCTCAACGATCAAGCTGCTGTATTTATAACGGAGTGACCGAGGCGACAGACTCTTTGGTCTGGATAATGTTTGGTATCAGAAAATTGGAAGTATACTCTGACCCATCATAAGAGACACACCAGTTCCTATTGGCCGAGCCTATTCACTGGTGTAGGGCTACATAAAAGTAGGCCAAAATACCAGAAATACAAACGCTCGAGTTACGGGAAGCAATTTTGTGTCCAGACTCAACAATCAATCATCAAGTTCAAAAACAGCTGGAGAAAGCAACCGATAAATTTAACGAACTAAACAATCATGCATTTTGAAGAAGTTAAAACATAAAACACTGCTTCCAGACTTTTTAAAATATTTTATTATTACATATAAGACAATTCACATCATTACAAACACCTAAAATAATCAAAGTAATTAAAATCAAAACAAACCTACTTTTCCTGGTAAAATAACACAGGCAACAGTTAGGAGTAAATAGGCTCGGCCAATAGGAACTGGTGTGTCTCTTATGATGGGTCAGAGTATAGGAATTGTTTACATGTATCCAACCAGTACTAACGTATTTTCATATACTCCGGCCACCTATGAGAATGCGCTTTTTCCCATTGGCCCAGCCTTTTCACTAGTGTAGTGATACCAAAAAATAGATCAAAACACTGGCTGACATTTTGACTGCTTTCAGACAAAACAACCAATAAAAATTTGAAAATTGTTTGCTTTCTTAACAAAGCAAACAATAGACTGAATAATAACAGCATAAAACAGTATTGTATGAATGCAATAAACTTATATCATTTCAATTATTAAAATAATCAAACAAATTAAAAACAGAACACAACTACTTTTCCCGGTTCTAGTCATTTTAGCGACGCTCATTTTAGCGATTTTTACCAAAAAAGTCCCATTTTAGCGAACATGTCATTTTAGCGACACAAAAACCTAGGTTTTAGCGACAATCCGGCTCAAAAAAGTGGTTTTCATCAAAAAAACAGTAAGGTTAGGTTCGCGGGGGGACAAGGGGGGGCTGCGCCCCCCTTGTTAGCCCTTCTTAGGAATTAAACCTAGGTTTTTGTATCGCTAAAATGACATGTTCGCTAAAATGGTGTGTCGCTAAAATGATGTAGATCCACTTTTCCTGGTGGTAGTACACGCAGTTCACAGTTAGGAGTAATCAGGCTATGGGAAATAGAAGGTGCATTCTTATAGTTTCCTTTTAATTTACTCTATTTTATTGTAATATTATTCCAAATGCCGGTACATATTTTTATTGCATGTTTAAAATTCATGCTATTTAACATTTCAGTTCACAATTACGGACTCAATAGGTAAATAAGTACACACCTGTTAAATAAATTTAATTTTTTTATATATCGTAACTATTTTTTTAAATCAGATTTAGTTTCCTCCTGTATCATTTTTAGCAAGAAATGAGTTCAACATTTCGTCAGATGGAGAAAGCACATCAGCTAGGGAAAATGCATCATCCTTTAATCTATCACACAAATTAAGAATTCCATTTTGGACGATGTCTATTGCATCCCAACTAAAATAGCCTTCTTTGCAAAGTATCAACATGTACTTTTCTAAACAGTAAAAGCTATACAGCAAGCCTAAGGTTTTTAAAGGTAATACGCAGTCTTCGGGAGGTTTGTCTTGATCCAGCAATTGGAAATATCGTGTTATAATGAAATTCTAAATGAAAAGACATATAATGCTTTGTGTCTTATTGTCAGATTTATTTACATGGTACCTCAGTAAACGCGGTCGCCAAAACGTTGCAATCATAAACTTGTAAATTGTTGAATGCATCAAATGAGCTTGCACCATTCATCACACTGGACGTCATTTTTGCCAGGCATTCGTTTAAGAGATGACATACTAACCAATTATATGCGGATTTGATCGATTCGGGAGTCAATTCTATACTGTTTGTTCCACGCTTGCGTTTAATTGTTTCGTCCATTTTGTCTATGAAATCGTAAAGCCCCATAGTCGACTGATCGGATTTAGCTGTTTAGCAATGAAAGTGTAAATTTAGAACAGAAATTCGTGCATTTTTTAATTTGTTTGGCTACCTTTCTTATTCTGCGATACTTTCAGTAAAGTTTTGCTTACTTGCTGCAATAAAATATTGTTGTCACCTTCAAGAGTCAAATTAGCATCTTGTTCATTACGTAAATGCCTTAAACTAGCAGCTACATCAATAGAAATATAGTGTAAATTAATTTTTTATGATATACGGTTGAGTCACATTATAACGAATTGCAAGGGACTCGAAAAATCGGTTCCTTATAACGAAGGTTTTTTTATATCAAAATTATTTTTCATGTGTGTGAGGCCATGCGATGACCTCACGTCTCGGCAACGACCTTGCGCCTGGGGCGAATACCTGCCACGCGGCGCACCTGTCGGTGCTATTGATGACATCAGACCAGGCCGACCAATTACAGAAGCTGTTACACTTTTATTTTGTGATTTCGTTTTGTTTACGTTTTATTTGTAAAAGCCTGATTAAAACAGTTTGTGCACAATTTCCAACTCGAAAGGTTGTTTATTATTTCGTCAAGCAGCTCTCTCATGACTAACATGGCGCAGTCGACAGCTTAGGACTTGGCGGACGTTTGAACGTCGTCGCTGCGTGAGAGAGCTTGTCGGATTTCGTTCGTTTGGCGGTCGGGAGGAAACCCGTATCGCTGCCGAAGAGGAGAACGTTGTGTGTGCGTGTGCGACGAAGGAAAACTCGGGACATAAAATGGCGGACATGAAAGATGTTTTTACCTCAACTAGCGAGCCGGTTTTGGACCTTTTAACGTGTGATAACATTCGCGACGAATGCCTGCTGCGCGGAATTGATGTAAGCAATTGTAAAAAGAAAAATGATTTTTTGGCCACTCTTTTGGCAGATAACGTGGCAAAAGATGCAGCCAAGGTCAAGCCTGGGTCAACTCAGACGGCCATCGTGTCAACCGCAACGGGACTCGCGGGACAGATTAAAGTGCAGCACGAGGTAGACACGACAAAGGGAGTGCCCGTGTTCAAGGGGAAACGCGACGAGAATGTCGAACATTTCATCGAGTGCGTCGAGCGTGCGGCCACATTGGGTAAATGGACGGAGCACGCAAAAATTGCAGTGGCAAATGGACAACTGAAGGAGGAAGCTCTATACTGGTATGATATTTTCGGAAAAAAATTCGTTCTGTGGTCGGAGTGGGCGGCGTCGATTAGAGACTATTTCCTGGACGTCGACACCTACGACAGGTGGAGGCAGCGAATTGCTGCAAGAAAGCAGCTGGATAACGAGTCCCTCGCCACATATTTTGCCGCAAAAATCGCATTGATTGAAACAACAAAGAAGGCGTTCAGCTTCTCGAGGGATGACACGATAAATGTCACAATAGAGGGAGTTCGCGATTTACATACGCGTGATTTGTTTCGCATGTCGAAATTTGATTCTTTTATTGAATTAATTAGGAAGGGACGCGAGATCGACCGGAATAGAGAGGCCAGCGGATCACCGCCAAGGACAACACCAAAAGAGATTGCGAAGCCAAAGACTGAGGCAAGGATAAGGACACCACGCGATGACACGTCATACAAGAAAGGCATGGACATGTCAAAAATGCAATGTTGGCGTTGCAATGAGATGGGTCATTGCTCATTCGATTGTCCGAGGGCAAAGAAGCCCGAACAGACGGAGGGAGACGCAAAGCAGCAACCGAGGGAGGCCGAGAAAAAGAAGATCAACATCTGTATGGTCAAGACGAAGTGTCCGGAGTCGAATCTCGTGGTGGTCGACTGTCACTCGGCGGAACTCGGGGGACAGGTGGAGGCCCTGATCGATTGTGGGGCTAATTGCTCGACCGTGGACCAAGTTTTCGTCGACGACAGTGTCGAAATCCGACCCAACCTGGAAAAAGAGTATTTTAAAACGGCAAATGGCGACAAGCAGGTTCTAGGACACGTGGATCTAAACGTACAGATTGGGAAGATGAGGACCAGGATCAGCGACGTCGCCGTGGTCCAGGATTCCCCTTTCCCGCTGGTCATAGGGATGGACTGGCGTAAGCAGGCCGGTCTGGCGTGGATGATCACCGGCGACGGGGACGTGACATTTTTTAAGGAGATCACGGGGCCAACATCGACTGTCAGCTGTGTCGTGCGGGCCTCACACCAGGTTTCGGCGGAGGATCGCGCGTTCGGGGAGGAAGTCGACGCGCTCGTGGGCGCGGTGGACGCCGATGTGGCGGCAACGGAAAGAGAGCGGCTCCGACGCGTTTTATGGACGAATAGGGAGGCTTTTAGCGAACAGGACGAGTTGGGGGAGTGCGTGGGCGAGGAGTGTGAAATCCGCCTGCGACACGAAAACCCAATTAAGACCAAGCCGAGGAAATTTTCACCCGCAGACGAGAAGGCGTGCAACGAGACAATTGCGCTTTGGCTAAGGCTGGGTATTTGTCGACCTTCAACGTCGCAGTACAACTTCCCATTGTGGTTCGTGAAGCAGGGCGAGAACAAGCAGAAGCTGCGACCGGTGCTTGACCTGAGGCGACTAAACGAAATCGTGGACGTATCGATGTATCGTATGCCAACCATTGACGAGACAATTGAATTCCTGTTGGCCGACCAGCCGATTTATTTCAACGTGGGAGACGTCGCAATGGCTTTTTACCATGTGCGACTGCGCAGCGGCGATTGCCACAAAATAGCATTTTTGACACCGGATGGACTAATGGAATTGACAAGGATGCCGATGGGACTGAAGATCTCACCTTTTAAGATGCAGGAGATCATGGACAAGCTGTGTAAGCGAGTGGAACGTACGGCCGCATATGTCGACGACGTCGGCCAAGCTAGTCGAATCGTGAACGAGTTAATTTCGAGATGGGAGAAGTTTTTGGAGGAACTAATAAGAAAGGGCCTTCGCGTTCGTCTATCAAAGTGTCAGCTGTTACGAAAGGAGGTGAGCTTCCTCGGATATATCGTGTCGAGGCAGGGGAAGAAGCCGGATCCGGCGCGCATGCAAGCCATCGATCGGTTCCAGCGCTTTCGCAATGCAAGAGACGTTCGGGCGTTTTTGGGGTTTGCGGGCTATCACCGCCGATTCGTGAGGGGATTTGCCGCGAAGGTGAAGATATTACAGGTGTTGACTAAGAAGGATGCACGCTTCGTATGGACGGAGGCGCATCAGGAGGCCGTCGAGGCGATAAAGAAGGAATTAAAGGCGTGCGAGTGGTTGGCCCATTTTCGGAGCGACGCCGAGACATGCGTGAGCGTGGACGCCAGTTACGACGGTTTGGGCGCCACTTTACAACAGCGGCAGGAGAGCGAGTGGGTGACCATCGCCTATGCTTCCAGGGGAATACCAGAGTCGTATAGGACGGCACACTCCAACGAGCTCGAATGCCTGGCGGTCCACTGGGCTATCACAGAAAAATTCCGGACGTATTTGTTGGGGACCAAGTTCATTTTGTTTACCGACAATTGGGCGGTGGCCCATATGCTGGCAAAGACAGATCTGAATAGGAAATATGCACGATGGATACTCGACCTGCAGGAGTTTGACTTCAATATGAAGCATAAAAAGGGAAAGGAGAACAAAATTCCCGATGCACTTTCGCGCGCAATCGAGTCGGGAGCGGCGGTTGCTTTGGCGACGATTAGGTTACGAGACGGGACATTGAGGGAGGAGCAGATAAACGATGCCTTCTGCAGAGACAAAATGGATCATCTCCCGACGGAGTTTGAGGTGGTCGACGGACTCCTCCTCCATGTGGAGACACGAAGGGGCAAGAAACATTCACAGATCGTGGTACCAAAGAACATGACGGACAGACTAACGAAGGCAGTGCACGAGTCATGCGGACATGCCGACGCGTTTAGAACGCTTTCGAGGTTAAAGAGACGACACTGGTGGAAGGGGATGCGAGGATGCGTGGAGGGCTTTGTGCGCGGATGTCAGAAGTGCCAGCGCCAGAATCATCGGACGGCAAAGCCATTTGGGCTCCTGACTAATCGACCCATCCCCCCCAGGCCGTTCCATACGATCGCGATCGATCACGGGGGCCCGTACCCGTGCAGCGGGGGAAACTTGTTCGTGTTGGCGGCGATCGATTTGTTTTCGAGATTCGTCGTGGCGGTGCCAGTTCGCAATACGAAGGCAGCAACATCGGTGGAAAAGGTTAGAACCGATATTTTTGGGCGTTTTGGGCCCGCAAGGAAGATCATTACCGACGCCGGCACCTCATTTATTGCTAAAGAGTTCGTGGAATTCGCGGAAGGCGAGGGAGCGGAGGTGGAGGTTTGCCCACCATACCACCACGCCTCTAACGGACTAATCGAGAGGACAATTCAAACTATCGTCCAGAAGTTGCGCAAGGCCGAGGGCGGCTTGGAGAGGTGGGCGAAGAATTTACCCGACCAGGTGTGGGCAATAAATAATACAGTGCAGTCGTCGTCGCGGATCTCGCCGTTCGAAATGGTGCATGGATATGTGCCGGACTTTAAAGAGGAGCTGGCGGCGATTGAGGACGAGGACTTGACCGAGGGACTGGAGAGACTCTGGGGAGAGAGAGAAGAGGCGGTCAGAAATTTGGAGAAGGCGGGTAGGACGCAGAAGGACCGTTTCGACCGAAATCGGGCACCATCCAGTATGCGGGTGGGAGACAGAGTGCTGTTTACCAAGGGTCATCGAAAAAGAAAGTTTGACGCCCTGTACGAGGGCCCATACACGATTGTGGAACGCTTGGCGACTGAGGTCTTTTTGCTGGCAGGGGACGACGGACGCACTTGGAAAGCGCACGGGGCACAACTCAAGAGGTTCCAACGGGAAGAGGCCGTGATGGGGACCATCACTACCCCCGGGGTGGACGTGTGAGGCCATGCGATGACCTCACGTCTCGGCAACGACCTTGCGCCTGGGGCGAATACCTGCCACGCGGCGCACCTGTCGGTGCTATTGATGACATCAGACCAGGCCGACCAATTACAGAAGCTGTTACACTTTTATTTTGTGATTTCGTTTTGTTTACGTTTTATTTGTAAAAGCCTGATTAAAACAGTTTGTGCACAATTTCCAACTCGAAAGGTTGTTTATTATTTCGTCAAGCAGCTCTCTCATGACTAACAATGTGTTCTATGGCCAATCACCTAACCAAACCATTCGTAAGTATTTAATATATCCAAAAATTCGTTATATTGCGGTTCGTGATAACGAGGTTCGACTGTGTTGTACGAGTATGTTTAAGCTTATACCGTCTAAACATGCAATGGCGCTGCAATATTCTAAGGACTCTTGAATACATTTAGCAGATTCTGAAGTTGTTATTGCTTTTATTCCTGATACCAGTATATGAATATCGGCAGCTTCAACGTGCTGTTTGTATATAGTGAAACGGTAAACATTTTCGGCGTAATCGTATGAACAAAATGGAGATTTTTTTACCAATTTTTCTTCATGGATTCCGTCGGAAAAGACTTTTGACTGGTGGTTCCATAAATCTTTTAAAAACGATATCATTGCCTTAGTAAACACATAAGCGGAACTGAGATGGGGTAATAGTCGTAGCTGTTGATGAGGACAATTGACAATTGTAGTTTCTGACCTGCTATCAGTAAACGCACACCGAATCGCAATTATAATACTTAGGTTCTGCACACCTAAACATGACGTGGCAACAATGCAAGCTCTTGAGCAGTTCAAGTTGCTTGCATTTAATGAAAATCGTTTTACATTGTTTTGTACTTTGGTTACAAATTGACCATCTGGCGTGACATCACTTATTCGATTGAGAAGGGCCTTTTTTGGAATGTGATAATTTATGAAAGCCATAAAACTGCAAGAAATTAAAGTAAAAGTGTGAGGAAAATTGTAAAATTAGTTATTGAAGTTATTTAATAATTATTGCAACAGTTTAAGTCCACATCACCGACATTGCAATGGAAAGGTTATTAGTACCCATTGTCGAGTCCATTGAAGCCAGTCTTCTCTCCCATATCGCCCACTATTACACCTGGATAAGGTTTCAGTCTAGTCGGGTCACGGACTGGTACCAAAAACCAATGTATTCCATGGCAGGTGTTATCAGGGGTGTACAGTTGGGCTAACATGAGTGCATGAGTTGCTCCTTTTCCTAAATTGCCCGCCCAACATTTCCACGCTTCGATTGTCGGTGTGTGAAGAATAAATGTCTAAAAAATTTATATTTGAAACAAAAAAATTTGCATAAGGAAATGTTTGAACCTTGGTTTTCACATCGTAGGTTGCTTTTGTTTGGAGTTTCATCAAATTACTTCCGTGACCAATTTCGGTTAAAGAAATACAACTGTGCCACTGCAAAGGAATTCAAGTTAAAATAAAATCAGACTACTTGCCGTCATTAATGTACAAGGGCGGATCCAGAAAACGTACAAGGGGATGGCCAGTTCATTGCTTTAGATATAACTTTTTGTTTTTCTTCTAAAAATGATTGTTTTCGCGTAAAAGTGATTCACTTTACCTAAACATGATTATTTTGGCGTAAAAATGATTTTTTTTTTGCGGAAAAATGATTGTTTTTGCGGAAAAATGATTTTTTTACGGAAAAAAGATTTTTTTACGGAAAAAAGATTGTTTTTGCGGAAAAATGATTGTTTTTGCGGAAAAATGATTGTTTTTGCGGAAAAATGATTGTTTTTGCGGAAAAATGATTGTTTTTGCGGAAAAATGATTGTTTTTGCGGAAAAATGATTGTTTTTGCGGAAAAATGATTGTTTTTGCGGAAAAATGATTGTATTTGCGGAAAAATGATTGTATTTGCGGAAAAATGATTGTTTTTGCGGAAAAATGATTGTTTTTGCGGAAAAAGGATTGTTTTTGCGGAAAAATGATTGTTTTTGCGGAAAAATGATTGTTTTTGCGGAAAAATGATTGTTTTTGCGGAAAAATGATTGTTTTTGCGGAAAAATGATTGTTTTTGCGGAAAAATGATTGTTTTTGCGGAAAAATGATTGTTTTTGCGGAAAAATGATTGTATTTGCGGAAAAATGATTGTTTTTGCGGAAAAATGATTGTTTTTGCGGAAAAATGATTGTTTTTGCGGAAAAATGATTGTTTTTGCGGAAAAATGATTGTTTTTGCGGAAAAATGATTGTTTTTGCGGAAAAATGATTGTTTTTGCGGAAAAATGATTGTTTTTGCGTAGAAATGATTGTTTTTGCGTAGAATTGATTGGTGGATGCTCAATTTACTCACACGATGATGCTCCTATCAGTTTAAAGATAAAGTACCTTTCCCGAAGATATATTGGTGATTGCCTCCTCTATGTCTGTTCCTATTGACTTTAATATGGTTATGCTAACCTATTTAGAATTTTACTAAAATCCAACTGCTTGATTTTTTTGATAGTTGTTTATTATAACTTACTAGTCTTGATAATCCTATTTTATATGCAACAGCATTGTTTAAATAACACTGCACATTTATTCTTGGTAAGGTTTTAGCGAGATTTGGTTCAGTTGGTTGAATAAAAATATCGTAGAAGATAGAAGAGTTGGCGTACAAATTATACACGTGTCGTTTTAATTCATCGGTTCCATCTTTATTTGGATGATAGTTGTTACTCGTGCCTTTACGAATAGTCATTACGCCTAACATTTTTTGCTGAAAATTAATAATAGTGAAACAAAACATTACTTATTGCGAATTTCAAAAGTGCATTACTTTGGTTGTAACATTTTCTTCGTCTTCAATGTACGTTTTCATTTTTTTCAAATCAAAGGACGCTTTTTCTCGAAATCTGCTTAGTGGTCCCGAAGTAGAAAATGAAATATTCATTATGGTGAGAACACGAGTGGTAGTGATGATGCGCGTACTTTAAATTGCTTTATGCAATGGAAGTAGAACAATTATCTTAATTATATTCAAAGTATTCAGCTTATAATGATGAGCGTTAATAATAAAAAGCAATTTCCTTTTCATTCAACATCTGTGCTGCTTGTGAAATTTCATTTGATTATTTTTTTTGTTTTTTACATAGGTATTTTTTATTTGTAGCAGAACAATGGATTCGAAATGAATAATAGGAATTACGTGTTAATTTATCACAAAGGAGATGTCTGTTGGCTTTAGATGCTTAGTAGATAAAGATAAGTACATACGAGTACGCCCAAAATTAAACTGGATACGCACAAAATATAGTCTAAACCATGTTTTATATTATTTGATAAATTGCCGATGAATACAAATGAAGGGTTTTTTATATGAAAATATAAGTTATGCAGATGGTTAACAAAATGAGTAGAAATAATATTTAAAAATGAATTAAATAAATATTACGCATACAGAATGTAGAGTAAAAATAAACACGGAGTCGGTACAAAAACTATTATAAATAATAATTAATAACAATCACGAATAAATCACAAGTAAAGCTGATGAATAAGTAATTTATAATAATTAAAATTAATAAAATGATGAGCGATCTTGCAAAAAACAAAAAATGAAAAAAATCATTGTATCATAACACAATTATTATTATCGACATCTGATAAAAGGAATGGTGTTTTGTCGTATTTTCGAACTGGCAAACAATTATCTTCATCGAATGGCATTTCGGATAAGTATCCTGAAATTTTATTAAAATATTACTTGATATTTGATTGAAATATTTCAACTTTTTAAATATAAATACCATTATCGTAGTATGACGGCATTAATCGGTGTCCAACATCCATTGACAAATCGGAACGCCAATTACCGGTTCCCCCTTGCAGTGCATTGTAAATGTCTTCAATATTCTCGTCTGCATAAATTAGCCAATATAATGAAATTAAATTATAGGCCTACACGGAATAAATGGTTAGAATTTTGCTTGCATACCGGTGTAATACTTTTGGTTTTGCGTTGAAATCATTTCCACATTGTACCATAAATTGGCTACTTCGTTACTACAATTAATGACGGTTAAAATGGCGTTCTAAAAGGACCAATTAGAAAAAAAATCACCACTCACTTTGCATTCGTATCTACATTGCTGTATGGTAGAACGTATTCAACACTCGGACTGATTTCTTCTGAAGAACTACTCGCTTGTTCATTGTACATTTGTAATTGATTTAATTGATGACAATTATTTTTCGTCTAATGAAGAAATTAAATATTAGGAGTTTAGAAGGAAAAAAGTTGGAAAAATAAATTTTTCTTACATTTTTTTTACGTTGCTCTTTGACAATACTGTGGTTCTTTACGTGTTTCCGGAGAGAACTGGGGTCGGTATAACGTTTAGAACACCCGAATATCTGACACGCGTACGGCCTCTATAAAGAATACACGTAAAACTATCGTTGAATTAACGAATTGCAATTAATTCTACCGTTTCGATGTGTGTTCGTTGATGTTTAGCCCTGTCGGACGAATTGCTGAACGCTTTAGCACATCCTGGATATTGGCATGGGTACGGTCTTTCCCCCGTATGAGACCGTACATGTATCTTAAGATTTTCCGATCGCGAAAAGGCTTTAGTGCATCCATCGAACTAAAATATTTGTATAAAAAACACAAAAATAAACGATGAATGCTGAATTTAAGCGCTTTACTTACCATGCATCGGTTTGGTTTGTCCCCCGAATGGACCCTCATGTGAATTAACAATTTATAGCGTGCATTGAACGGACGGTTTTTGCGCGGACATCCTTGCCAGAAACACGTGAAATCATCACCTGTGCGTATATCGACGTGTTTTTTCTCTATGTGTCGCACGAGTTCTCCCTGCTGCGTGCAGTTCGTCTGGCAGTCCACCCAAAGGCAGTTATAAAGCTGAGTTTTAATTTCGTCACCTTGGAATCGTTTGATGTGCTGCTCGTATGACGGAGGCGGAGGCAGCGGCAGCGGCAGCTTCAAAGTTTCCATGTGTGCAACTCGTAAATTCTCTTCGTTCGTTTTGCCCTCTTGGGGTGGCCAGTGCACGTAATTGTCGTGCGCCGACAAATGTCCCATGTGTCCATCGGTGCCCGAGTCGGAATGATGGGAATAGAGAGATGTGGAAGACGAGCGAATGATGTTATTGATGTCCAAGTGAGAGTAGAAATCGTCCAGATGCATTGGTTCGATGGACGGAGATGGAAAGTAATTGATGGAAGCGAGAGGCGCTAATTCCGAGTTATCCATTGCACAGCAGCAGCACAGACTTGCATCTGTCACAAGTTCGCATCTCATCACTTGAATAGATTGTAGCTACTGTTGTGATGAATCATTGGAAACTGGATACGAGCACTTTTTTGTTGATGGGCCCAAAAGTTGTTTGCGATTCAAATGGCGTCGCTGGTGTTATTTGTGAATGAAAAGGGGTTTTTAAATTTTGAGACGTTCGTCGTGTGTACGGGGACCTCGGGGTCAACACGGCGGATGACTCCCACGGCTTATTACGTTTCAATCAGGGCAATGCACAGTAGCCATGATGTTTACAACTCCAATCAACTCATCATAATTCAAAAAATTTAAATAAATAAAAAAAATTAAATCAAAAGGAATTTATTTTGATTTGGAAATGATGCAAATAAATTGGTTTCTGTACGATTTATGCATCAAAATGAGGATTTTTTTATTTAAAAAAATTTTATGTATTTTTTTTTGGTGTATGAATTAAAATAATCATAATATGAATTGTATTGGAATGGCATTTGTTGCTTGTGGGGTGAAAAAAATTTAAAAATGAGACGAGTGTCTTGGTTTTTTGTTCCAGAGCTTAGCAGCCAGATGTGTGTATGAAGTCGACTATAAAAAAAGACGCCAAACCATATGGCAAACGCCCACGCAAGCTAAGTAGGCACTCCCTGGACCGAGCAAGAATGCACCGATTAATGCATCATGAAAAAATAATTGTTTTTTAATAAATCTCTCTTCCAGATTATTGTCCCGAAATAATGAATGTAAAGCAAATTAATTCTGCTCTCAATTTTTCTATTTTTTTCCCAATTGTATTTTTATATACACAATACTCAAGCGTGAAAAAGAGAGAGAAAAATAAATTGCACATCTGCACACACAAGGTCGAATGTCCTTCGTACTTGATTGCTGAAATTTTTATGCGTGCACGCGTAAACATTTCCACTTCACGCTTTAATTCCAATAATCAAAAGTTTATTACGCAATTCGTTGCACGCAATTCGAATTGTAAAGAATAATCAAGTTGAATATTTTATTTATTAATTTCTATTTATGTAATTTTTGATACATTTTTTTTTGCACAATTAAATTACGAATAATCGGGCTCTGACTCGTCATGACGATGCAAATCATCGCCTAATCGATGGCAGGTAATTTGGGAATGATAAGAATGAGGGCGGTCTTTGGAACAACAATAGCGACGGCCATCACGCCCGAGTTTCAAGACTTTGCCATTACAGCATATTTCTACCTTGAAATCGTACGATTTGTTGCCGCAACAACGACTCTTCATCGATGTCCTTTTGCTCAGAACTCCATCGCAGCAGATCTGCTCGTCGGTGTCGTAGACGGAAGTACCGCAACAACGCGAACGGAAAGAATGCTTGCGCGCAACTCTGCCTCCGCAACATATGCTTTTGGAGGAATCGTAGGTCGATATGCCGCAACATTTAGAAGTCAGGGATTGCATCTTGCGGGATATAATTTTGTTGCCACAACACAACTCTTTCACTTTGTTGTAGGGCCTACGTTAAAAGAAAATATATTCAATTAAATATTTGCGTTATAAATTTTATTGGAATTTATAATACCTGTCGCCACAACAGACAGACAACTGACCCGTCATTTGAACCACGTTGTGATTGCAGCAAAGTTGAACTGTTCTGTCGTAGATTTTGTCACCGCAACATCTTGCTCTGGACCCAAAAGCACCTTTGTGGAAAACTTGCGACTTACAGCACAAGGAATCGCGGTAATCGTATTGATCGGTGCCGCAGCAATGGGAAAACGACGACCATTTTGTTTGTTTACGATCTCCGCAGCAAATTTCCTTTCGGGTGTCGTACGCTTCATTTCGGCAACACTGGAATTAATTAATTAATTAATTTTTTTTTAAAAATGATATTTGCAAAGATTTTTATTTACCCGGTAGAATGCTGCGTCCGCTGCAGGTACTCCTGTTGGTAAATTAACAACTTTGCCAGTTTTTCTACAGCAAGTTTGTTTTCGGATATCGAAAGTGTCTTTTCCGCAGCAGGATGTGAAGAGGCCGTATGTTCTTTCATGGACGGTTTTCGTTTTCCAACAGCAGATTTCCGTTCTTAGGTTGTACGTGGAATTGCCACAGCAGTAATGGGTAAACGCATACATATTGTAGGGATGAACTTGTCCTGCACAGCAAAACTCATAACGCCTGTCGTAAAGCAGATCGCCTGCAATAGATATATTTGTATTGTATATAAGACCAACCATCAAACAATCAGTCAATTTCATCAATTTTCGACTAAATTGTAGACAATTTCATCAATTTTTGACTAAATTGTAGTCAATTTCATCAATTTTTGACTAAATTGTAGTCAATTTCATCAATTTTCGACTAATAAATTGTAGTCAATTTCATCAATTTTCGACTAATAAATTGTAGTCAATTTCATCAATTTTCGACTAATAAATTGTAGTCAATTTCATCAATTTTCGACTAATAAATTGTAGTCAATTTCATCAATTTTCGACTAATAAATTGTAGTCAATTTCATCAATTTTCGACTAATAAATTGTAGTCAATTTCATCAATTTTCGACTAATAAATTGTAGTCAATTTCATCAATTTTCGACTAATAAATTGTAGTCAATTTCATCAATTTTCGACTAATAAATTGTAGTCAATTTCATCAATTTTCGACTAATAAATTGTAGTCAATTTCATCAATTTTCGACTAAATTTTACAACATTTTGACGTACCGGTACTCGGCTTATACGCGCGAACACCACTTATTAGCAAAATGGTGCCTCAGAATGGGGGGTCGGCTTATACACGGGGATATACGGTAGTATAGTGGACATTTTTAGGAAGCTAAATTAAATTGGCTTAAATTTTACCTGTTGATATTACGGATGGACAGAAATAGGAAGCCGTTAGCAACGTAAAGGTAACTTGGAAGCTTAGTTTCATGGTTGATGCAGTTTCTAGAGGGAAAACAAATGATAGAAGTTAAGTTAATTTACAGAGGAAAATTTTCATTCTAACTTACTGCTATCCAGCAATTGTTCAACTGAAATAAATGAAACTACATGTGTATATATGTGAAAAGTGAATTTCATTTGAGTTATGAATGACTTCCGAATTGAGTTCGTACAATGAAACAGCAATAAAAAATATCTCAATATGAAAAAGTGGGAAATGACGTTTTGTTAAGTTATTTTATTTTTATATGCATGTACGCAGTTACATGCTTCAAATTATATGTCTTGAGTAAAATATTTTTTATATAGATTTTATATTTAATTTTTGGTGGAATTTGTTTTCAGCTTCTCGTTTTAAACGTATTTGCGTGATGATTTACAAATGTTTTCTATTTGGCTGCCCCTGAACTTTGCTTCTGAAAAAAAAAAACACTGTTGGCGGGAAAAATAATTATTTAAATAGCTGAAAAGTGGATAAGAAAATCCAGCGAGAGATGCTGTAAAAACAATATCTTTAAAAAATGAACTAAATCTGGTGAATTCACATATCATTTCTTTATTTTTGTATTACCTGCAAATAGTGAATAGAAATCCTGGAGCACATTTCCTGTGCATTGTCGCTTATCCACCTGGGCCTGAGCATGCATGTGTAATTCCCAATTTCTCATTGTGTACAAAACAAAGGAAATGACGTCATCAATCAAATTCACAGCACCAAAAGAAACCGACTATTGATAAACCAGACGAGTAGGATCTCGTTGCTTGAACTTTTCGTATTTTTAAGCTGCTTCAAACTGAAAACAAAAATTTAATTACGAAATTCAACAAAAATGTTGAAAATGTTGTGTTTCCAAACAATACTAATGGTATTGTTGGTGATGCAAGTATCATCAATGATGCCTCGAAGAGGGCCCGCTAGTTTCGTTCCAGTAAATTACCCAGACATATGGACATATGCTTCAAGTAAGGATTCTAGTTAAAATTAAATCTTCTTTATTTTTATACCTTAACTTGATTTTAATTGTAGACGACAGCCGAGTATCCGTCTACAAAACCGAATCGGAATTATGTTGCTCCGGAAATGTCTTCGCTTTAGCTCCCAATTCATATCATGCCTGCTGTGGATCGTCGCAATACGATACAACGCGAGAAAAATGCTGCAACGGCGTCGTCCATGAACTACGCCCTGGTTTCGACTGCTGTGGCTCCGCATATTTCTCCGTAAAAGAAGCCAAATGCTGCACTTCTCCTCTCAATGGACGGGCTCTTCTGAAACCGTTTCCATCGACCATTCTCGGTGATGTCGACGCAATTCACAGCACACGGTGTTGTGGACTTAAACTGTTTAACAGCAAAACACATATTTGTTGTTCAAAGAATAAATATGGATACGGTTACGGAGAACCAACATTTACGACACAAAGTTATGTGGGTATTGGAGTTTATCCAACTTACACCATTTTTCAAAAGAAGTTTAAAAATACCGCGTGTTGCAAGGGGAGAATTTATGATAGAAGTAAGGAATCGTGTGCGAAGGAAGAAGACCAGCCGCAAATATATCACTCCAACAGTCAGAGCGCAGGTTTTGCACCCACCAATTATCCCCTTCCTCCAAACAAGGTCAAATGTGGAAAGGAAGAATACGATATGAAGACACAAATTTGTTGTAGCCAGTTTTCCAGTGAAAACGGCACATTTATCGTCGTCGATAAATTGAACGCGAGGAAATGGCCCAATACTCTTTGCTGTGGTTCGGAAATTTACGATTACGAGACCCAAATCTGTTGTAATTCCAGTAAAATCCACCAACAGAACGAAGATGGGTCGATGGAATGCTGCGGAGCCGAAGTGTTTGATATGAAGAAAGAGCAGTGCTGCGGTATGAGCAACGCAATTGTCCCTGCCGAGTCGTTGGAAGGGAATGACAGTTGTTGCGGATTAGAGAAGATCCCTTACAATTCCCGGATTCAAACATGTTGCGGCAATAAGGTGTTTGAGTTGCCCGAAATGGAACTGAATGAAAGAAGAAGCGTGCAATGTTGTTGGGCGGAGGATAGCAACAGTCTTCCCAGTTTATACAACTTCGAAAACGAAACTTGCTGCAAAGGAGTCAAGCACAAGAAGAAAAACATTGAACAACCCGGTTTGTGTTGCGGATCGCAAACTTTTAATTGGGACGATGAAATTTGCTGCAATGACGAATTATTCAATAAGACGACGATGAATCACGCGTGTTGCGGCAAGAATATCTACGATTCTTTGACGAATTTGTGTTGCGATCCTGTTGACGGAGTAATCGTTGCGAAGAAATCGCGATACGAGTCGTGCTGCGGGACTATTGCATACGATTACATGAAAGAAGTTTGTTGCTCGTCTAGTAGTCACTCTAGAGGAACTCCAATGGCGAGTGGAAGTTTTAAAATGCTGGTGGAGCCGACGGAGACTGCAGTTTTTCCGAGAGCAACTGAAACTACTTCTTGCTGCGGTTTGAATGTCATCGATTTGGACACTCAACAATGTTGCGGATCAACACCTATCGACAAGTCTAAAGAGCTTTGCTGTATCTATAAAGATGGACTTTATAATTTCAAATCAGTTGCAGTGGCCAAAATAACATCGCACGCACGTTGTTGCGGCAAGGATGCTTATGATCCCAATACCGAACGTTGTTGCAATAATACGGTCGTGCAGTCAGCAGATAAAAATCTTCCTTGTTGCGGCTCGTTTGTTTACGATCCGGAGAAGCAGCTTTGTTGCAAAGGAAAAGTCCACGATGTGGATAAAGGAGGCAAAAGTGTCGAGTGTTGTGCGGAGAATTTGTTTGATCCTGCTAGTCAAGTTTGTTGCAGAGGAGCGATTAAAGATAAAGGAGAGGCTGTACCACCAACTGCTTGTTGCTATCCACCCGAAGAATTTTAAAATTGGATTAATGCTGAAAATTGTGTGCATTCAAAAATTGTATGGATAATAAAAATTCAAAAATTGATTTGGGTTTAGGAATGTCATTGATTTTTATTAACTTTTTTAAATTAATCTAAAATTTTACTATCTTTTTTTAAAATTTTTCTTTAACTCGCGGAGGCATGACATATACGCCGACGGAGACTGCAGTTTTTCCGAGAGCAACTGAAACTACTTCTTGCTGCGGTTTGAATGTCATCGATTTGGACACTCAACAATGTTGCGGATCAACACCTATCGACAAGTCTAAAGAGCTTTGCTGTCTCTATAATGATGGACTTTATAATTTCAAATCAGTTGCAGTGGCCAAAATAACATCCCGCGCAAGCTAACACAGCATGTCATGTAAGAACGAGGAAATTGAACAAATAATCATAAACAACATTATACTAATTTTTGATTTTGTTTTACAGACATTAAGCGAACCTTTACATAGACGTTGCACGTTTAGTCTGGATGTGGAATGAAAACTGTGTGAATGGAAATGAGGCGGTTTTTATAAAAATTTACCCATCTGTGAAACGAAGTGGTGGAGTTTCACGCACATCGAGTGATAAGTTCGAGTTTAATTCGTTTAAAAATGTTTTAACTGTATTAATTAACAACTGCAATTACAGGCGAAACTGTGAATGGTCGGCCAACAATTCTCGCGCTTGTAGCCGGTGTCATCAAATTCCAGGTAAAACCTACGGATCGGTTCCATTTCATCAAAGTTTTGTCCTCGCTGTTCAAAAGGATGTTGGGAAATGTCACGGATTTCATCTCCCCTTAATGTCTAATCCGGTATTTTCGCTGTATTGCGCTGACTTTTTCTCGTAGGAAATCTCATTCGCGATCGCGATGATGGACTTATTAGTGGTCATTGTCAATTTCGCTTTAATTTTGGTGCGACCCGCTCGATGACGTCACTCCACTAGGTCGTAGAACCTGCTATCATAGATATAGATTAATCTATAATCTATATCTATGCTGCTGTAATAGACATTTGGTGATGCCTTCCCACAATGCAACGACGAAGCGGATCGTTACACGGTTACACGGCTTTAAAGAAGTGTGATCCGTCGTGTGGTCATCCGCTCGTTAAAAATAAAAAGAGGAAAACTATAATTTTCCATAACGTCTAAAAGATGCACTTAAAATGAAGATATGTTGTAAAAAAATTTACTGAAATTTTTCACCAAGTTTACAGATTTTTATTGATTTTCTATCGCGCAGTTTTAAAAGGCGGTTAAAACTGCGGCGGAATGTCGTTTGGAAAATCATTTGGTGAAAAACAAGATGGCTGACATGGTAAGGCTGTATTTGTATTTTTAAATATTATTGAAGATTCTAATGAATTTACAACTTGATTTTTTTCTGCAAACAAGATGGAGCAACAATGTTATACGGCGGCTAATGATTTTGCAGCACTTTATGTAAATTATTTGGACAAATGTCGTTACGTATGTACCAGAAAATAGTAAAATCGACCGTAGAAATTCGTACTAATTTATTGTTTTATTTTGTAGAAATTAGCCACACTGTACACGGCCGACGCACGTTTAGTGTGGAATGGCAACCCCGTGGATGGAAATGGGGATATTACAAAATTTTATAACAGTTTACCCATTAGTAAAACAACGTGGTCTAGTATGAACATGCAACGAGTGTTAGGTTCGATTTTTATTTCTATAAAAATGTTTTTAACGGTAATTATTAATTAACTAACCATTGCAATTGTAGGTGAAGCCGTGAACGGCCAGCTAACGATTCACATGCATGTAACGGGTCTCATCAAATTCCAGGGAAAACCTTCGGCTCCGTTTCATCAGAGTTTTATGCTCACTATTCAACAACAAAAAAAATGGAAAGTTGTTACGGATTGTTTTCGCTTTTTTACATAAAAGTATTTTAATGTTCATTACAAAATGTAAACTCTGTCTGATATAAAAATGTTAAATCATCCCTGTTTTGTGTTTATTTACTTTATTAAGTTCACACTAACCCAGTTTTTTTTATCCCTGATTTATACGTCAAAATTTTAATTTTGATAGGGGGGGACCATCTGCTGCTATTTTCTTTACGGTCAGGACAGTTGTGTGCATTCACACACTCACTTTTCCACCTGCAATACTTCTATTTGAACTTTAATGATTCCATCCACTTTTCTCGCATACTTAACGTCCATTTTTAAATATTGCCTGTAATGACAAACAAACTCAAACTTAAAGAATACAAATAAAATAAACAATACAAATAAAATAAACAAATTAAAGGGAAAAAAGAAAACTAGGTTTCATCGTACCATCATTTAATTAGTCTGGTTAATTCCAACTAGGACAAATACACACAAATTGGTAGGTAGCACAAACGAGTTTGTTGTCAGCTTGTCACCTCTGACAACTCAACATTTTAATAGTCATTCTGTTTAGGAACAATGCAATTTAACGGTGATGAGCAGACACTGACAAAAGGGAAATGTTTCCTGGGAAAAGTTGGATCTCAGCGTTAAATAATAATAGCATCTTTGTTCATTTTGTTTGCACTATTCTTTGAATTAATGACTGCTAGGCGCTAGCACTTTTTGCCACCTATTGTGGTTAGGTTTGAAACCGTATCTCGTCGTTTTTAATGCCGAAAATGTCAAGGTGAGTACGATAACGTAAAAGTATTAAATCAACCCACTATTTACTCGTCTCGTTATTTCTAGGCTATTTTGTCAAGGAATAGGCACATACGATAGCTAAGTCAAGTGACTACAATTTGCTCCAACCTTGGCTAAGAACTGGATTGTTCACAAGGTTTTTCTCATCAATTTCTGCGGCCTTAAACCGTAAATGACAAACTTTAGCGTTTTAGTACGGTAACGGTATAAAATAGCGCTCTAGAAGAAAACCACAGTCCATCTGGACTGTGAAGAAAACTGCTCACTCCATCGTTTTATTTCCGAAATTTGGAGGACTTTATATCAGTTTTCAATGAACAAGCCAAGGTGTACCTAGTATTGTTTATTATTATCGTTCTAAAATAGTTTTTATTTCGTATACAAAATTGAAGTTTGACTCGTGTTTTTAATGTTTCCATACATGCAGTCATGGGTCGGCACGTAAATGCGATAATTCACTTTATGTAAAAGCGACTGAAAGGTACAAAATAACTTATATACGCATATTCAGACACGTGTTAATTATTGTTTTCATTACGGGACCAAAGAAATTGATTCATTCAAGGTAAATCACCCAGTGGACGGATTTGGTATTTTGCGTGTTCTTCATGAGAAAGAACACACGCAGATTTTACATTCATTTACAAATCAAGTACAAATTGTGGTGACCACGAGGTCACAAAAGTGTTTTAATTAATCATAACTTAATAAATAGTAATTTTAATATTGATAGTAAAATGATTGTCAGATTATTGCGGGAAAACTAGCTATACTAGTTTTACCGTTTCTGCGGGACTGACGTGACAACGTCATAGATTTGCATAATTCCCCGAATTTATGCAAATACGTCATTTCCGGTCCAGCCACTATTTAAACCCGTATCTGACCGGAAACCCCCACTTTATAGATACCAGAGCAACATTAGCATCACCACCTCACCGTCAGGCCGTTTTACCGGATTGATAGAGGATCGATGCCCGTTGCCAAATTCATCTATAAATCACAGTCACAGATATTTATCGTAGCAATACTACGATAGTAATATCTACCGAAGCGAAGCGTTTGCGAACACGTGTTTCGCCAGACGCCATTACCCTAGACAACAGAAACCACGTGTAAGACTGCCGTGCAGCAACAAATCGTATCCGCCGACAAGGATCCGAGACCACAACATTGTTAAGTATATTTGTATTATATTACAAGTGTGAAATAAAAGGTTATTATTGTAAGATATTGTGTAAGTTTATTTACCGGAATCAAGGTTACGACACGTGGGGGTCTGTCCGGGATAGTTTTGAACATTCAAACTATTTTAAATAAACATATCTTACGGTTTGAACTTTGCAAACTATCGAAATGACGAAAAGCGGGAAAAATCGAAACCCTTCAACCGCAAGCGCCCGAAGAAAAGCCATGGAATCCGCCAAGGCAAGGGCCGAAGCATTAGCTAGTCCAGCGTTAGAAAAGCAGCCACCGGAGCCGACGAGGGAAAAGACGACTGGAAAGACACCAGTCAACGAAAACCACGCGGAAAAACCACCCGAGAATGTGCCGACCGGAAAAACGCCGGCTAGTAAAGTACCCGCTAGCAAAAACCCAACCAATAAAACGCCGATAAATCAGCGAATCGAAGAAGAAGTCGAAGAGGAAGAAGAAGAATCCGAACAAAGTCAGAACGGGTATAACCTATTCGACAATCAGGATAATCGCCAGAGTAATCGTGTCACGATCACACACGGTTATAATTCGAAGAAATCCCAGATCGATAGCTGTAAAGAAGCGTACGAACTCGCTCGACTGGAGGGAATCCCTTACAACGAAGAAGGGGACCCGCTAGCACAGATGAACATGATCATTCGTCTTGCCAAAGAGCGAGCGGAAAAACGAGCCCTTAGAAGAGGTCGAAAAAACGTAAAACGTCAAAAAACGAATAGCCAAACGACGGACTCCTATGATTCCATCCGAACATCCGACGCCGACGACGAAAGCGAGGCCGATTCCCTCAGCTCGAAAGGAATCAACGTTCAAGGATGGGATAGTATAGTGGACGAGCCAGTCGAAATCCAGAACGAATTCCTGGAAGCCTTCCAGCAGGACCGTCGAAATAATAAGGGTCAACAGTCGTGGGCAATCGCCCAATCCTTTGCTACGAGAGCTGGCCACACCAGTCAAACCCCAAAGGACCCTAACGCAGAGATGATTAGACTGATAAATCAGCGAAACCACCTCAGAAACCAGCAAGGACGGAACAGGTTGGCAATGCCAAGCCTCGAAGATATCCAGACGGTACAAGCCAACGTCGAAGCCGCAAACGAGGCGGAAAGAATTAAAATACAAGCCGCCAACGAAGTCGACCGAGAAGCCGCAAGACTAAAGACACAACTTTACGGCGGGAGAGGGTCGACCATTTTGATCGGACAGAAGAACGGGGTCCTAAATGGAACAGCCATAAACGGAATTTTCCCCCCCGGAACACAACTGACCGAGTCGCAGCCAAACTCGACAACACCGACCTTGACCGACCCGAACTCAACCAACGGTAATTTCCAACGATTTGCGCCCCAAAATGGAGCTACGTCCCCGAACTGTGGGAATCAATACCAAGCCGATCCCATAATGGAAGCTAGATTAAGAGCACTCGAGGAACGAGCACGCGCCGACTCCCAGGTCAACCAAAATCGAAATCTGAGAAATCGCCCAAGACAAAACGAGAGCCTTCTTCGAAAATATTCCGCCGATCAATGGGCTTTAGAACAAAAGGACCGAAACATAAAATGGTCACAGTTGCGACTGATGAGATTCGACGGAACCTGGAGGGCCGGCAATAACTTCTTAGACGAAGTGGCACTCACCATTTCACGACTCGGAGCCGAACCCGACGAGATGGTAACAAAAGGGCTACCCGAAATGTTAATAGGGGAAGCCAGAGCCTGGTATGTGGAAGCAAAATTAAAAACTTGGGAACAGTTTGTCGTCGCTTGCAACAGTCAGTACGGCGAGACCCAAAAAGAAATTAGACAGAGAGTCAGTCTCATGCTACAAGCCGCAGGAGAAGAGTTACGAGCCTATTTCCGACGAGCGAAAAGTTTGTTCAACGAGTTGGATACGCCACTCGACGAATATGCGCAAAACGTGATTTTCGAAAAGGGGTTAAACGACACCTCAAAGAAAGTACTGAGAGATATGAACGCTCCCACAGCAGATAGTTTCGAACAGCTGCTAAAATTTGTAAATGACTATCACGAAGAAGTAGACGATCGTTATACGGAAGCCCTGACGCCCGAACAGAGGACACAAACGCAACTCCGCATACAGCGTATCCATGCGAAAAATCATGACGCAGGGAGACTGATCCAGTCGCGTAGCTTCCTGAACGGGGAAATCGAGGCCGCACCTCCGAAAAAGGCGAACGATAAAGCCACCTCGAACCCGATACCGGCTCCAAAAGCTTACAAAGCCAGTACAAACTCCGACGCAACTAATCTCGAAGAAGGGAGGGAAAGTGAAGACAATAACTCCGAGCAAAACTCAGGAGGGGATACCAGCGATAGCCAACAAGAAGAAGAGACTCTCCACGCTAACATGGGGAAAGAAATCGCCCCAAGCTACCGACCCCGAATGAAGACCGCGAATAAAACGGAGCACCACAATCCAAAAAGCGACAAACCCTACGAGAAAAAAGAGTTCGTGAGACGACCGTACCCGAAAACAGATAACTCCACCACAAAACCTTGTAATTATTGTAACGAGGTGGGACACTGGAGAAGAGATTGTCCAAAACGAAAGAAGAGGAAAGAAGAGAAGGAAGCCGCCAAAAACGACGCATTGTTAGAAAAGCTAACAGCCAAATTCGAAGAACTGACAAAAAACTGGTTAAAGCAGACAGAGAAAAAATAATAAATCTGTCTGCACGCCCGGAAGACCAAACCCCAAAATTTACCACGAATACGACAATTAACCAGGCAATTAACGAAGTAATTACGGAAGAAGTAGTCAAATTAAAACTCGAATTAAAAGAGAAAAAATCGAAAGAAATTGAAACGAATAATAAAGAAATTAGCGACTCAAGTTCGGAAGACGAATTAAAAGCCAAATGGATAAACACCAATTGGTTAGAAAAACAAATAAAAGAATTACAGAAAAAGGTCGTTTATTTCACTACGGCTTACTTCACCACAGAAAAACGCGAATATAGTGGCCCAACCACTAATACGGCGGACGGCGAAAAAATAGCCGAAACATTCCAAGAATTACCTCACGCCTACGAGGAGGCCCCACCTCGAAAGAAACGCATTTTACATTGTAATTTGGCTAAAGAGCGGAAGGACTCACTCGCAATGTTAACAATCAAGTTTAACGACAAAAAATTCATCGGTTTGTTGGATTCGGGAGCCGACCGGTCCTTTATCTCTTCAGATCTATACGAGTCGTTGGACAAAAAACAACGCGACAAACTACGGGGAATAAGCGAAAATGTGGCCGTAAAAACCGCTGCTGGAGAAGTGCGTCCAGTAGGAGTACTGACAACAAAAGTCATATGGGAGGGAGGCGTAATAACCCATCCTTTCATCGTTTTACCAACCTACGACACGGTCCTACTCTTGGGTATGGACATCATGGCCATAATGGAGATCCAGCCCAACCCCATAACGAGGTCCTGGAACTATATCGATAAACGCGAGGACCCCCGACTAATGACAGTACCTACCGAACTCCTAGATTCGAACGACGAAGAGGACGAATGGAAAGGCGGAAATTTGAAGCAATTCGTACAAGATTACGATTTCAAATCTTTTAACGCCCGACTCCAAGAAGGAAATTTGGCTCACAATTTGGCCATGGACGCGAACCTAGGAGAAACCCAGACTAAATTACTTGAAGAAATGCTACAAAAACATCGAAAAATCCTGACTAAAGAACCGGGAAAGACAAATTACGTAAAACACGAAATAGAATTAAGTACGGATAAGCCAGTACGAGTTCCATTCAAGGGCATGAACCCCCAAAAACGCGAAATCGTCAAGACGATCTGTCAAGACTTACTGGACAAGGGGATAGTGTCCGAGGCATTAGGAGAATATGCGATGAGAATCGTGCTCGTCATGCGTGCAGGATCGGAACCCAGACTGTGCATCGATTATCGACCTCTAAACGCCATTACCGTTATTGACCCCGTCCAGATGCCATCAATCGAAGCCATTCTTCGAGAATTAGCCCCATTTAATTGGGTAACAACGATGGATCTGTCGAAAGGATATTGGCAGGTCGAACTCCGTGCCGAAGACAAAGAAAAAACCGCTTTCTGGTCCCCGATGGGCAGGTTAATGTTTAATGTCATGCCATTTGGCCTAGTAAATGCCCCGGCAACATTTCAACGTTTAATCGAAAAAGTTTTGGGCGACGCGCTACATAAATACGCCTGGGCGTATCTGGACGATATTATTATTGTCTCCCAGACTTTTGACGAACACATCAGACATATCGACGAAGTAATACGTCGTTTAGCAGAAGCCGGACTCCACATACACCCCGGAAAGAGCCAGTTTTGCCGAAAAGAACTTGCGTTTCTTGGATACAAAGTTGGAGTCAATGGCTTATCCATAGACCCAAAGAAAGTACGAGCAATCACCAATTTTCCGGCTCCTACGGACGTGAAAGGAGTACAACGTTTTTTAGGAATGGTAAATTTCTTCGGCCGACTCCTACCACATTTAGCGGAAGTCGCGGCCCCAATCACCGATCTTTTAAAGACTGTCCAGAAAATAAATCCAAAGGAGGACCCGCCGAAAGACCCCGAAATCAAATTTAACTGGACCAGCCATTGCGAAGCAGCGTTTGACAAAATCAAACAAATGCTAATCGACACCAAAACCATCCCTCTCCCCGACTTGAATCGCGAATTTATCTTACATACGGATGCGAGTAAAATCGGATTGGGGGCTGCGTTGATGCAAATGCACGAAATCGACGGCATACATCAAGAAGTACCCACGATCTTTATCAGCCGGAAAATTCAAGCCGCCGAGAAAAATTACTCAGCGACAGAGCTCGAATGCTTGGCAATCGTATGGGCAGTTCGTAAATTCAGGCCTTACCTCGAGTTTACAAAATTTACCGTCCAGACCGACCATCAGGCTTTAAGGTGGTTCATGGGCCTGAAAGAACCTTCGGGCCGGATGGCTCGATGGCAATTAGAGCTCATGGCTTACGACTTACAAATCGAGTACAAGCCAGGGAAGTATAACACAGTCGCCGACGCGCTCTCTAGAGCTCCCGCCTCAGAACCCGACGAGCCAGACGACGACGGCGACGACGATTCTCGGATAGCTTACTGTCCCACCCCGATCAGGAAGTGGGAATTCAGAAAACAGAATGAACTGCCGAAAGAAAAGTTGGAATCTTCCGATGAAAAATACGTCGGATATTGGATGAGGGCATATCAATCGGCAAAAGATGCCAGACCAAATTACGACTTATCCATCGAACCCAGAGTCTCGGATAAATTTGTGCGAGCTTTCGTTACACACGTGAGTAAAGGCACGAACTGTGTCCCACCTACTCGCGAGGAACTCGTCGAAGCTCAGAAGAACGACACCGCCTTCTGTAAAAGGTTCTATGACTACTTGACCAACGAGACTTTCCCTGGCGACGTCTACAGCAGAGAATCCAGAGAAGAGTTCAAAATTAAGGCTTCCGCTTATCTGATAGACGATGGCCTACTTTTAAAGTACCATCCGAACTTTCGGGACGACTTGACAGAGTCAGGGAGTTCAATTAAAGTCGTAATTCCGAGAAAAGTTCGAACACAAATTCTGTGGATGGTACACGGCCACCCTCTAGCCGGACACGCCGGCGTGGCAAGGACTCTCTACCGGGCCAGTCAACTGTACTATTGGCCCGAAATGAGAAGGGACATCGTACGATTCATACGACACTGTCCACGATGCCAAGCCTGCAAGCCTCGGAATAAGGCTAACTACGAGAATTTATCACTTGGACCGTTCGCCCCTTTTGATTGTTGGAGCGTAGACCTTATGGGTCCTAAGATAACAAGTGCAAATAGCCACAAATACATACTCGTGATCATGGATGTCGCAACAGGATGGCCAGAGTTGTATCCGATGGCCCACCCGACTAAGCAGAAAATAATCCAGTGCCTCTACGAAGTCGCGTTACATTTTGGCTTCCCGCGAAAATTAATTTCCGATAATGGCCCACAATTCGCATCAAGGTTATACAAGGATTTCTGCAATCAATTCGACATTCAACCATCATTTACTTCAACGTATAACCCACGGGCTAATCCCGTGGAGCGACTCAACCGCGACATAAAATATGCGCTTGCTATTTTCACAGACGTACATTCCAAGTGGGACGAGTTCCTTAAAGAAATAGCATTTAGCATCCGAACGACCATTTCGAGAAACCGCGGCTTTTCCCCGGCTTATCTCAACTTCGCTCGAGAGCTACGAGTGCCCTGGGATCCACGCATCCCAGAAGGAATTCGAAAAGTCGATCCAAAAAATCCTCACATTTACGTACATCAATTAGAACAAGCAATTTCGGCAACCTACCAACATATGATGTCACATGTGTTTGACATGCGCGAACGAGTGAAAAAGTCTGAAAAGAACACACAATTTTGTAATTTCAAAATCAACGATCTCGTATGGAAGGACACTCACATTTTATCCAGTGCAGATAAAGGGATTCATGCCGGCTTAGCCGACAAACGAGACGGCCCATACGTAATTACCAAGGCCCACGGCGGGAACGCATTTTCTCTGCAACGTTTGGCCGATAATGTAAATTTTCGATCAATCCACGCTCGAGAACTGACGCCTTACTTGCCGGAATTTCCACAAGAAGAATGGGCCGAGGACCAAACGCAGCCATCTCCATCGCCCACAATACGAGATATGTTCGACGACATCGCCACTGTTTCAGACTTGAACGAAAATACGACTCACGCAACTCCAGACAGCGCCGAACTAACTAGCGCCCCAGATGGAAATTTAGGAGGGGAGGAAGCAGCAGTTAACGAAGAAACTCCTAAAACTCCTGAAAAAGAAAAAGAGATTACTAAAAGATCCACACGATCGAGAAGTAAAATACCGAAACCTATAACACGACAAAGTACAAGAAAAAAGGCACCAAACCCGTTTATAAAGGACGGTAAAATCACCGGGAGGACATGATAAAGCAAGAAAAATCCAAAATGGTTGGCATAACCAATCAAAAGCGATAAAACAATATGACGTAATTACCCCGACCTCCTAGGGACAAAAACAATCACAAGGAGACTCCAACAATCAACTACGTATTACATACGAAAGCCAATCAAGATACTTAACCTCGACTACCCTTTCAACTTTGCACTCCGCGTTCTGTCACGACGACAACAGGTGCTTGACAAAAATCGCAACCAACAAATCGAATCAAAAATGCGAAGAAACTGGAAGCAATCACCCGACAACGAAGAGGAAGAAATGGATCGGGACCCAAGCGAAGACGAATGGAACGATCCCGCAAGATGGGACGAGGTTGAACCGGAAGAAAATCGGGAAAAGCCCGATGGAAACGAAAAGGTAAAAATAACAAAGAATTTAATTTGTGGCTAAACCACGAAAATACGTGAAACAAGATTCATAAAAGAAAACATCTTTATGTCAACAAACGAAAAATGACACGAGCCATTATTTAAAAATTCAACACGTGTAAAAAGCACATGGTCGACCATGGCGCCATCTTGAATCCAAATTCGGAATTTAACAAAAATCTAATTTTTATGTATTCATTCCTCAGCCGGAACACCAACTTACGTGGGGACCCATCGATCCACAAAACGTGTCTTCGGGTACACTCTGGAGAAGCGAAATTCCGACCCCATTTCGAAGAGCGTTAGAGGACGACGTCGACACCGGACCATGGAAAATTCGGCTCACTTCATCCCGAGCCCGATCGCGATTTTGGGCAAGTCAGGAGACCCTGATACACTACTTCCCAGAAAAGATGCGCGACGCACTGAGGACTGAAATTCCAGAACGCGACGACGCACCAGCACCGCTCCCAAACAAGTTTTTGGAAAAGGACTATCCAAGCGAGCCCGAAGAGTGGGCTGTCCTCGAGAGGTGGCAAAACGCCGCTACAGACGAAGAGCGCCGACAAATACACAGAGACTATTACAACGAAGTCAGACGGACGGCGTATCGAGATCTCTTCAAAATACTGAAACCAGCAGGGTATTCGACAGATGAGATAAAAACTTGGTTAAGCCAGGTTCGAGGAGAAAGACCAGACGTTCCCAACTGGCGGCCCGAACACGGATTTATTACCTCACAGAAAGCAATGCACCAGCTCCACTACCTGGGCATCTTTGGGCGCAAGCGACAGAAAGCGGAGAAGCGACTCTCGAGCGAATTATTAAATCACACACACGACAACAAGCGACGACGCCTGGATCAGCCAAGCACGTCGTACAACACGCACGATCGATCGCAGTCTCATCCTCGAGTTTATTACCGACACGCTCGAGAACCCTCGCCGCGACGAGAGCCCAGAGTCGAGAAGCCACGGGAGGTCGAGACATACCGCTACTCCAGAAATCGACCGAACCAACGCGGATGCCTCAGGTTATCAAGGCCACGAGCAGAAACATGGGGACGCTTTGAGAGATCACGTGAAGTCGATGAGGTAGAGACTTTGCAAGTGGAAGTTCGACAAGAAGTGCCATTAACGATCGAACACGAACAATCGGCAGAGCCGATGATCGTACCGGAACAAGAGAGAAAATATACCGAAGCCGACATGGTAGCAGCAGTCCTGAAGGCCAAAAATGAACAATCGAAGCCTGTCTACCGGCCGACTAAATCGATCGAAATGAGCATAACTTCGGTGCCAAGTGTGTTCATCAAAACACCGACAAAGCCAGCCACCAGCGTGCCTTCTAGTCTGCCCAGCGCATTCCGAAAAACTGTGGTCATCGGAGCCCCGACATCGCTGAGTCCCTTTGAACAACTCAAACGACGACAAGATCGTTTTGGACCAATTTTCCCAGCCGTACCGGAAGAAACGCGAAGCGAGACTTCTACGTTGAGAACACCGATTGTTTGGGATGAGCCCGAACCCGATGTTCAACGAGTTTTAATTAACTCAAGACAAGATACCGTAGTTAGAGTCGACGAAAGCAATCAAACGCCTTCAAGACCACCCCCCAATAACAGATCTTCGGACACTCGAGCCACAACCCAGTTTGATCCAACATCGTGTGAATTACAGTCGTTCCTCGATACAACCACGATCGAGCAAGCAAAAGAGATGGTGTCCGACATCGATGACTACCAAGCCAGAACGATGCAGATCGCCGTGACGAATATCCGAAGCGCGGCCATCGAGTTCACCAACAGCCCTGGACGAGATCACCCGTCACGAATGGCACGAACGACAGTCGTAATCACCGACATGATGTCGCTAGTGCTGGCCGCATCTACGTTTAGAAACGCCCGTGTGGCACTGGCAGCCTGGGCGGTCGTCGCACATGAAAGTTTTCAGCTGCCTCCCGCTCTCGTCGAGCGATGGCTAAAATTGGTTCCTTCCTGTATCCAGGTCCGCGCGCAATTAATTGCAGAAGATGCCGACCCAGAACGATCATACCAGGTAGTCCGAGCTGTGGCTGTACCACAAAGCGAACCGGTCGTACTAACCAACAAACCCCTTCCTGAGACTCCGGCGAGCCAGACAGTCCCAGCAGTCACTCCAGAGGAGACGATAAAGTTCCCCGAAGGACTGGTTCCGATCGAAGGCGTGAAAGTAGTCGTCCGGAAGACGAAGACAAAACCAAAGATCCTGCGGCCCAAGAGAAAATTAGAGCCGAAACCTTTGCCTCCGATCGACGCACAACTCAAACACTACTACCCGAGTTTGACGATGACCCAGAAGACGAAGAACCAGATCAAGCGATCGAGCGACCACGGCCACTCGCTCTACTTATGGATGGAGCGAACTCTAGAGGCAGGTCCAGGCGTCGATTTCATTCAGCACCAACGTCTGCTGCGTGCACACCGCGCCCCGAAGAATCCGGCCGAAGCCCAGAAGATCCACCATACCAATCAAGGCCTGGCCCCCTTCCTCTCGCGTATCTGGGTACATGAACGAGTCGGCGCCCCCTACGAACCAGTTGGCGGCCACGATCGATACTTCATCGGGGAGTTTGAAGACCCGAGCGATCGTTCATCACGTCTCACCTCGATTTTGCCGATCGCCGAACCAACGACTCCAGCAACTCCGGAGATGGCTAAACCACCTGTAACCGAAGAATTACCTCCACCTCCGCCTCCGGACGTTCCTCAGGGATCATCTGAAAAGGAAGCGAACTAAATCTAACTTTGAGTTTTCGCAATGTTTGTTGTTTTATTGTAAATCCCCCAACAACATTGCTGAGGAGGGGACGTGTGGTGACCACGAGGTCACAAAAGTGTTTTAATTAATCATAACTTAATAAATAGTAATTTTAATATTGATAGTAAAATGATTGTCAGATTATTGCGGGAAAACTAGCTATACTAGTTTTACCGTTTCTGCGGGACTGACGTGACAACGTCATAGATTTGCATAATTCCCCGAATTTATGCAAATACGTCATTTCCGGTCCAGCCACTATTTAAACCCGTATCTGACCGGAAACCCCCACTTTATAGATACCAGAGCAACATTAGCATCACCACCTCACCGTCAGGCCGTTTTACCGGATTGATAGAGGATCGATGCCCGTTGCCAAATTCATCTATAAATCACAGTCACAGATATTTATCGTAGCAATACTACGATAGTAATATCTACCGAAGCGAAGCGTTTGCGAACACGTGTTTCGCCAGACGCCATTACCCTAGACAACAGAAACCACGTGTAAGACTGCCGTGCAGCAACAAATCGTATCCGCCGACAAGGATCCGAGACCACAACATTGTTAAGTATATTTGTATTATATTACAAGTGTGAAATAAAAGGTTATTATTGTAAGATATTGTGTAAGTTTATTTACCGGAATCAAGGTTACGACAAAATGTAATGTACAAACATAAGAAAATGGTAAATTCCATTTAATTTATCCATCTTGTCTTTAGGTGATAAAAGAGGAAGAAGGAGGAATGGCAAAATAGGAGAAAATTGCACTCGGATTCCCAAGATCCTTTGTTCGGTCGAACACGACTCGCGTTTCTCATTTACTCATCAAAGCTGCAGATGGTGGACGCAATATGAGTAATTTTGACATTCGGAAAGAAGTTGACACTTTTATGTTCGAAGGACATGATACAACGGTCGCTGCCGTTAGTTTGGCTCTGTATTTCCTCGGGTCCTATCTTCATACACTGTACAGAGGAAAGTGCACAAAGAAATCGATTCCACATTTGGTATTTATTTCAATTTAAGAAATCTATTTCATTTTTGTTGTTAATTTTCTTTACTAAGGTGATAATCACACGAAACAAGTGTGTTCCGAAGATATAAAGGAAGTGAAATATTTAGAATGGTGTCATAAAAGTAAATAAATACTCCGTAACAGTGCCATTTGCACGGTATTTACAGGAAGACGTAATTATTGGTATTAAAATTGTTTTTTATATTACACTGCAATTCGTGATCATTTTGTTCCATTCCAGACGGTTATCATCCCTCCTGCTGCTGGATTTACAGCCATTGTTTTAGCCTATGAGATACAACAATTTTTCTGGATCCGGTAATTTTTTATCCAGACAGGTTTGATCCTGATAGGTTTGATCCTGATAGGTTTGATCCTGGTAGGTTTTATCCTGGTAGGTTTTATCCAGCAAGGAACCCATAAGGTGCGCGCCATAAGTATAGAATAATCAGTTTTTTTGTAATATTTTTTTTCCCGCTTCATCTGGAATCATACCCATTTTTTTATACATGTATGTAGTCATTAGAATTCGTTTAAAATTAACACATTTATAATTTTTATGGAAAAATAAATTTGGCAGTGATTTTACACAAAAATGGGGGTGACATAAGTATAGAATATTTTAGGTTTGATGCAAAAAAATGGATAAAATTAATATCACATAACATGCCTTTGTCTGATTAGTTAATCAGTGAATATGTCATCAATTTTCTGCCATTTTTGAATTGTATTACTTGCTATTTTCTTATTTTGAAGCAATCCCTTGTACAAAACTTGCAACCACGGTGGAAATCGCTGAAGTAAAGCGATTAAAGGCACTGGGGCTTGCCAAACAACAAATTGATAGAATATTAGGAAGAAATTGAAAGAAATTAGTCAATTGCATCAAAAATTCTAACAAAAACATGAAATCCAAATGTTAAAGCAGACAGGAAAGACCAAAAGTGACCATGCAGTGAGCATTGTCTAGCTGAAACACCCATTTATTGTCTTAATTTTCCATCCAAATGGCAATAAATGCATGTTCAACACTTCCTTATACTTCTGTGAATCTTTCCATCCTTTTATTATTATGATGTTTGCCTGTAATTTTTGCCCGAATGTCACCCAAACCATCACATGATTCTGCCCACTGAGAAAACTTCTCTTCTCTCCTTAAATCTTGCCACTTATTACACTAACCATCCAGACCATCTAAGTTGAACTGTATTTTGTCTGTAAAAAGCACTCAGTTTCATGATTTGGTCCAGGGCAGCTTGGTATTAGTCTAATCAGAGCACTTCAATTTAAGGGGTTCAGTTAACCACAGTTGTACAGCTATTTTTTGATAACAAAGGTGATCACAATTGTTTAGTCTGCTCTGAATTGTTTGTAAAGACACAATTACATCTGCATGTGTGCAAATTTCATTTGCAGACAACAGCAAAGTCAGTGCCAGGCACAAAATATTCCTGTGAACTTGCTGCATGGTCACTTTTGGTCCTCCCCGTCTTGCTTCCATATTTGATTTTCATCTTTGGGTTAGGACTTTTGACATAATTGATTAATTTCTTCCTGATCTTCTATGGATCTGCTGTTTGGAGAGCCCCAGTGACTTTAATTGCCATATTTCAGCGATTTCTACAATGGTTACAAGTTTTGCACAAGGGATTGCTTCAAAATAAGAAAATAGCAAGTAATACAATTCCAAAATGGCAGAAAATTGGTGACATATTCACTGATTAACTAATCAGACAAAGGCATGTTATGTGATATTAATTTTATCCATTTTTTTGCATCAAACCTAAAATATTCTATACTTATGTCACCCCCATTTTTGTGTAAAATTACTGCCAAATTTATTTTTCCATAAAAATTATAAATGTGTTAATTCTAAACGAATTCTAATGACAACATACATGTATAAAAAAATTGGTATGATTCCAGATGAAGCGGGAAAAAAAATATTACAAAAAAACTGATTATTCTATACTTATGGCGCGCACCTTATGCGTACCAATGAGTGATAAAGGGAATCCCCTTTCAAATCATCTTTCATCGGTGGCGCCACTCAACGAGTCTTTTTCAAATTTTCATCGAGTTCAGATGGCACACGCTCTCACCAATGGGCCATAAAGCGAGTTTCGATCAACAAATCATCTTTACAGCATATAACTGTAAGTTTTGCTCACTAATTTTGTCGCATCTTTCATTGCTAGTCAATTCAAGACTGTATAAAACTAAAACGAATATCAAGAACAAGCGGATAACTACAGCAAATATCAGTGTCAACTACAGCGAATAGTAGGAATGAGCGTTCAACTAAGTTGTGACACGTTGTTTTCGCTTTGTATCAACGGTGAAAAGAAATAAAAGCTTAAATCGCTGCTAATCTTGATTTTTTATTGTGCAATGTAAACTGATCAGCAAATATAAAAATGTTAAATTATTTTTATTGTTAGTGCCAAAGAACTGTTCTTGGACTTTACTGCAGCGCATCTCTTGTAGTTGCATTAGGACAAGGACGACTACTAGTCGTCCTTGATTAGGAGTTCAGTTTGCTACTCAGCATCATATTTTTGAAAATAAAAATCCCGTGAAATTGTATTTAATCGAGTGGATTGAACTGTGTCAATTTGTGTTTTGGGTTTTAAATCATATTGAGGCTTCCGTCAGTTTATTACGCATTTTAAAGATGCACTCTAAAGTTGCGTTGCTTAGCAACTCTTTTGAGATTTCTTTGTTTATGATTTTTATCATTAGGTGACAGCACGCACAAATTTGAGGTTTTTTCTTGAAGTTTCTGTGATTTTTGATTGGTTATTCAGATGAAGTTACGGGTCGTTAGCTATTTTGCATTTTTATTTTTTCGCTTAGGTTTTTACCAGTTTTTATCCCGGCTTGGAGGCGAAGCGCACGGCATTTTGAGGTGAGTGTATTTGAAATTTTACTTTTTAGCTTTAATTTAGCGGTTTTTAAATTTGTTTTTCATGGAATTAATTATTAGACGTTTTGCCCTTCTATTTTTTAGATATTTGTACAGTTAATTATATTTTTGGATAGTGTTTTGTGTCGCTAAGGCGAGAGCATATTTCATTAGTTTTCTTTAGTCTTATTTCATTTAATTTTTCTAGTCCTATTTCATTACTTTTCCCTAGTCCTATTTCATTACTTTTCCCTAGTCCTATTTAATTACTTTTCCTTAGTTTAATATTTTCTGATAGTTTAATAAAATTTTATTCTCATTTTACTGTAATTTATTAATTTAGTTTAACTTTTTATTCGTTATTTTGCATTTCAGAAACAAACGAATTCCAGAAGGAGTAGAGGAATTTCAACGAGCGTTAGACACGAATAATTTCAACGAGCGTTAGACACGAATAATTTCAACGAGCGGTAGACACGAATAATTTCAACGAGCGGTAGACAAGAATAATTTCAACGAGCGGTAGACAAGAATAATTTCAACGAGCGGTAGACACGAATAATTTCAACGAGCGGTAGACACGAGTTTCTAGCATTTTAATTCCAACATTTGTTTCTACATTTTACTAATTACTATTTTTGTATAATTATTTTTATTTTTGCGATTTTTATGTATTTTGGTTATTTTTATTTGATAATTTTTTACTTCCTTTAGGTTAATAAATTCTAACATCATCGTCGGGAAAACATCATCGTGGGACATTTTTGGGGGCCCAGAGCGTGGCACACTCTGGGTCCCAGTGTGGGTAAAACGGTGGAGTCTCAAGGGGGATGGTTACCCGAGATAATCCTTTAAATGGTCCGTTATAACCCGGTTGAATGTTTTATTTGCCATTTATTTTCCTTTTAAGGAAAAATTTGTAAAATTTCTATGTAAAGTGTAATTTTTAATAAAGTTTTATTTTTATAAGCTGTCATTTCTGCAAAAAATTTACTAAGTCCAAATATCAAAAAGGCGAATCTATGCCAAATTTTTATAGGTTTGGACTTGGAATAAAAAGGGATGGATGGTGGGTGGGTATACAGATTCCTCATTTTGTGTTTTAATATTTAAACAATAAAAAATAGATAAGTTTAAAAAACAAATTTTATTCAAGAAATAATGTATAAATTATTGAATTTTGTGTAATTTTTTTATCTCAAAATTACACAAAATTAATAATTATACACAACACTACAAAAATTTATTGTACAAAAAATAAAAACGAATTACAAAAATATGCTCAGCTATACAATTTAAGTTTGAAAATAAAAATCACAAAACCACACTAAAGTATATTCGTGTTGTTCTTGTAGCCGTCCGTTGATGTAGAAATTCAGACATTGAACCTAAATTGAAAAAGTTCAAAATTAATAAACACTAAAAAAAAATTATAAACTTAAACTAAAAACTGAAAATTATTCTTTAGTTTCTTAAATATTATTAAAGTTATAACGTTTTAAATTAAATCGCTAACTAGATAACTAAAACAACTACTAAACGATAAAGTACATACCGTTCTACTAAATAACATTGCCAAAATAGTTGAAGTGAAATCATAATTTAAATCTAAACGTTCCGTAATACTTAGCTAAATTAAACTTCTAAGAAACAATAGACAGAAAACAAAACGCTAAGAACTATAAAAAAGCCTAAATACAAATTAAAGTGTGACAAAGAGACCACACACTCACCTCATTTCGATGCGTCTTTCCACCTCTGCGTCGAGGACACAACTGAGCCAAACCAAGTGAAAAGTGAAAGATGCAAAATAGAAAAATAAACGTTGATTCATTTGCATATCCAATCAACTAATAACATGGAAACTTCTAGAAAATATGGTCGGGAAATAGGTCAACTTCCTGCTGGCACAAACCCTATTGGAGGAACAAAATTTTAACAAAAATAATAATAATTAATGATGTGACTGTGAAAATTTATTTGGAAAAAAAAATAAAAAAAAATTAATGTAAGGAATATATCCATTACTGGTATGTTTACTTTAAAAAAAAACAAATTAAAACATAATTGGTTAAATTAATCAGCTTATGAGAAACGGTACGGGAAATGATTAAATAGACTGCGTGAAATAACTAATACACCACTTATCCGAAATTGAACAGTTTTTTTTTATGAATTTCAATAAAAATAAATCAAAACAATATTATAAAAAGAAAAGCTATTTTAATTTTCATATTTTTATACATCGTAGGATTACAAACCACTGAAATCAAATCGCATCAACGGAAACTGCATTTAGTTTTTGGATATAGTTTAAATCTTAGACAAGGCGGAGTCCGAGCAGAGAAATTCCGATTCAAAATCCGAATTCTAGAAATCATCAAAATCAGCATCAATTTCCTCTTCGTCTGTTCATGTAACATTATATTAGTTCTGAAAAAAATGTAGTTGACATTACTAGTATATCTAATTCTGTGCAAATGTTAGTGATCGACTTCTGTGCATTGGAATACATGCAGCGAAGCGCATTTAATTTAAACGAGTAACTTAATGTCCAAACCAACATCTATTCACATTCGAAGATCATCAAACGTCGGCAAATGCATTGAATTTCCATCCTGTAAATAAAACTATTTTGAGAAATCCTTTCAATTTGAAAAGAAGTAAATTAGAACATCTGAAACTCACATTTCGCCATCTCAGGTTGTAAAAAAAATTCTGCACGGAAAATAGGTAGGTTAACTTTCTGCTGCGAAATCCCATTTGGCGAAAAAAATTATAACAAATATAATAACAATAATTACACAATAATGTCAGAATTAAATGCGTGTAATTCCTGGTGTTACCGGTGGGTTAACTGCTATAAAGTAAAATTGATTAAATTACGATAAGAAACGACTACGATTTACTATTGCAAAATGATTACAACACAACAAAAATGAAACGATTACTCACGATCACCGTACCGGTACCGGTACTTTTTAGCCCAGTTACATTCTGGTGCGCTTTGAAAACGTTTATTTCGTCCTCGATTCATTGCCCACGTGCGAAACCTGTTTAGTCTGAACTGTAGATTAAAATAACGTATACGATTTGAGGTTTGAGTGTTGAGTTGAGATTCAATAAACGTATCCGAATTTATCGCTCCCCCGGGGTGTCCCTCCTTGTAGGCTTCGGCTGTTGAGGGGCACCCCTCCTTCTTGGAAATAAACAATATATTAATAATAAAACTTGTTGAAACTCTATGCAAATTCACAAAATTTATCCGAACTCATCGCCCAGTGTGCTAAACTTGTTCAAACTCCACTGCAAATCACAAAATATATCCGAACTCATCGCCCAGTGTGCTAAACTTGTTCAAACTCCACTGCAAATCACAAAATATATCCGAATTTATCGCCCAGTATGCTAAACATGTTGAAATTCCACTGCAAAACTCACAACATTTATCCGAATTTATCGGACAAAATGCAAAACATGTTGAAATTCCACTGAAAAAACAATAAACGCATCCGAATTTATCGCCCACCGTGCAATACTTGTTGAAACTACACTGCAAATCTACAAAATATATCCGAATTTATTGCCCACCATACAAAACATGTTGAAATTCCACTAAAAAACCCACATATCTTGAGCAACAAATAGCGCCAAACTTGATTTTTATACTGTTAGATGGATCAATTTAGCTTGAAACTGACGTGCAAGTCAAACAAACGTACACAAAACAATACCGTATTGCATCGCTTCCATGGGCGATAAATCGGTCCTTCCCAAAGCATAATCACCATCAAGAGGGATTGTTACTCCCGATTCATTATTATTTAGAAACATAGATGGCGCCACCGTTTCCAATCACAAACAGCCTCTGGTCGCTGTCGCCATCTAGACTTAGAATAATTTTGCGAAGTCCAAATATCAAAAAGGTGAATCTATGCCAAATTTTTATAGGTTTGGACTTAGAATAAATAAAGGGATGGAGGGTATACAGATTACTCATGAAAATTTTACCTCTAATAGAGGTAAAATTCTGCTCCTATCTGTTGCGATTTGAACAATAATAAAAAAGACTCCAGTTAACTGAGAATTAGAACGTTACTTTTTTTGTATTTTATTTTTGTTTAAAAATTATATGTGACAAAATATTCAATAAACAGCTTTTAGTTTTATCTGCTTGGCTCAATTTTGCTCAATTATCCAATTGCTTCATTTTTAATTTAGCCCAAACAAACTGGTTAGTCAATCCAATTATACCCGCAGCAGCAATGGCAGCAGCTTCAGGAAACAAAACAGTTGAACAACCAAAACCTAAAATTAAAATATTTTATAATTCTATCGTTTAATAATGTTAATAAATGCAAGGCATGACCTGATGGAAGTCTTAAAGACGACCAAATATCATGAGCACCCCCAGGTTAAACACCTGTTAGCCTGTCATTTTTCCAAGAAACCTTTTGAAAGTTTAACTTTTGATGACATATTTTTAACCGCAACTGTTTTATCAAAACAAACGTGCAGAACCAACAACAAACAAATTGTTCGTTCGAATTTTATGACCAACTATGTTTCAATCTGCTTCAACTGTAGATCCTCGCGGAATTTCTGCTTTCTGACTGCGTGTAAAAATCCAAAACTGACGTAATTAACTGTAAGTCGCACTTCTTGATGGATCGTGTCATCAGGAGATGAGCAAAGTTTGCTAAAAGGACGGAAAATCAAGATTAATCAAGATAACAAAAATTACCATATTAAAAAAAGAATTAATATTTTCAGTTACCGGTACACACTGCACAAACTATAGAATAATCAATTCTTTTACCACAATTCAATCCAAAGTGGTGATAACAGCAGAGATGAAAGGTATAGGTCAAAGTCGGGTAAAGGTCGCCGTCATTATCGTTAGCCCCCGTTAGAGTGAACATTTCATGGTCAAAATCAAGCTCTGCAGCATCAAACAATTGCTGGTCCTCGTTGAAAGCGACTCGCTTTGGACTCTCATAGTCTCATGGGCGACGATGGGAGCCTTTTGGCCTCGGTTGTGTTTAGAGAGAAACTCACTGGATGCCGCCAATGATCAAATATGATTTTATCCCATGGGCGACAATGCGAGCCCTTTGAACAGTTGCAGTTTGGATGAGTTTTAATAAAATAAAATAAAACCATTGAGATTTTATTTTCAACAGTGTTTTGATCACTGTCAACATCAACTGTCGTCTTATAAAACAAATTTAGGATTACAAAAGTTGTCCGTTTAGTACAATAAAAATATTCCGTCTTGATGTGAAAATTCGAGGAATTAGAACTCGTTTGAATATACGATTCAACTGTTTTTATTCGAATATTCAATTTTTTTTTGTCACCAAAAATGATCTCACCTAATAAACTTCATTGTTGTACAATTACTATTGGATGAATCTAGATGGCGCCAGCAAATACAGCTGCTGGTGGTAGAAAATTTCTTGGAAAGTCAATTCCTCTTCAATTGATCATAAAAAGGTTTGCTTATCGAACACTGCAGAAACTGAAAAAGAATTAAACGTTAATAGATTTTAAATACTTGCAGGCATTTTATATTTTTCATATATTTTATTTCATTTATTTTTCACGCCATCATGCAAACAAAACAAATGGAAACAAATCCAGCTTCCAAATCCTTTACTGCAAATGCGCTCTAGTGTGAGTTAACTGAAGCACGGATAATGAGCCAACTTGCCTTAGTGTTGGAAATTGGAGTTGCGACCTTCTTAAAATAACGCATACTTGTGTCACAGCCACAAGAACAAAATTTTCCATAAAAATGTCGAATCACCATGTAATCCCAACATTTTTACCTTTTTTTTAAGCACAATATTTTTTTGCATCAAATTATAGCAAGACTGTCAGCAACAGCAAACTGTCAAATGTGATCCTTCATTAAATTTCAGTTGATTCTACAGCGGCTGTCGTTTGTGTACAAAAGAAACCTTAAGGGTGCTTTCATCAATATTAAGTTTCCAAGAGTCTAACATGTGTTTTTTTTTAAATAAATAAAAAAAAATAATAATAATAAAAAAAATTTTAAAAATGTAAATTAATGACTCCAGATGCAATATATCCATCAAATCAAATTAATGATGATATTAATCCTTTTTAGTCAGAAGACAGGAAACTTTAATTGGTTAATGATGCACACCTAACCACACGAGAGAATCGCAAAAATATTTATTTAAATAAAATTATAAACAAGTGGTTTTGAACACGTTTGCACTACTGCATTTGACAGAGAGCGCGACTTTCTCTCCCGAGTTTAATTATCGATAATTTGCCAAACCAAGTTTATGGAGTCAGAAGCTTGTAATTAAATATTTTCACTGCTTCAGCGAATAGCAGATGGAAAATTTAAGCAATCCCACATAAAATGTACGAATGGATTTTGCGGGATTTGAATAGAAAAAAGGAATTCTCAGATATTATCTCGCAAACCTAAAGCATATCCGCATAAAATATGAATTAAAGTGTATAATATTGATGTGGTGATGTTTTCTTTAGGCTGAGGTTTCTACTTCAATCTGGAATCGTTCAAAATACTTTGAAAAACTGCTTGTCACATTATTTTTACGATGACTGTGAATGGAGTTTGCCTGTCAGCCACAAATATTGCGACCAACTCGACGAGCTATTATCTAACGTTTGGCCAACGATATAAAATATAAATAAAAATAAAAAACTAAAAGCAAATTTCAAAAGCCGATGAAAACACCAGGTTCTAGAGTGCAAATGACCTTTTTCTGTGAATAATTCACAAAGGCTAAATTAATTTTCTCTTCAATTTCCGATTCTGACAAGAGTTTAGCAGTTTGACGGTGTTAGCATTCCCATGCGGCCAACGGTTGGTGCGCTGCGGCCAAAAGATTGAAACTTCCGAATAATACATCATTTTATTCATGCTTTGTCTTAAGTATGGGAATTACTTGCAACATAAATGAACGCTGTATTAAGCCAATCAACTGGAAGAAACGTTAGTTTTTTCGTTATCCAAATGGACATGTTTGCAGTTGCAGCAATCACTCCCAGTTTGCCATTTGTACATTACGTTCAAATCCAATTATAAAACATAAACATAAAGATTAGTGCTTAATGCTTATCCAACTTTATTTTTTCCTCGTGTCTTTCCCATTTTTTCGTCCAAATTTAAAACTAATTAAGCGTGAATTAAAACTCATTAAAAAGAGATTATCAATCATCGGAACAAGGGAAATTTGATTTGGAACGATGAACTCACAAATTGCCAATTGAACTTCGCAAATTTCACGTTCAGTTAAGGGGGGGAAAAAAATGGAAGTTTTCGCTCAAAGTTCTCACTGTTTATTAAAAGTTGTCGAGTTAAAAAACACTGTCGAAAGTAACGATACACGGGTTGGCTCGGGCACGCAGGAAATCAAGTTAGCCGGAATTTCCGTTGCTTACAACGCGATTGTCGTTAGTCCATTACTTTGCCGGAACACAAAAGCAAACAGCCCTCACCTCTGACCGCGACAATTATTTAGGATGAAATTATGAGAGGAAATTTCTCCTTCTGCCAATCAATAACAAGCGCCATAGTAAGTAAGATGTCCATGCTTTCACACCCCGCCTTTATTCATGGACCCCGTGTTGTGAATAAAAGTTGTGGATCGAAGTGAAAATGTCACTTACTCTATTAAACTCATTTCTCAACCCCATTTTAAAGTTTAAAGCATCATCATTAGCAACAAAGTGTAAATACAATCATAAATTAAATTAAAACTTGTACATTACGTGACAAACTATTTTACGACACTTTTCCCTATCTTTCAATTCTGCTTCATCTGGTTTTTTTCAAAACAACAACTGGCGAGTGCTGACATTTGGCTAATTCGCTATAAAGGAAACAATAAACGCAGGAAAAAAATTATTCACAAGTTTATAACTTTCCATACGGGTTATTTGCTTTCATTTCCGCAGACCATTGCACATATAAAATGTGTTTGAAAAGAGATAAAATGGTGCGGTCTAGTTTCTGCTATTGCATGTCCAACACGCAGAAAAAAAAGGCTTTGCAATGTGGATCATACCAACACAATAAATGTCTAAAGTAAAGGCAAATTTATTGTCCCTCTATCTTTTGATATAAAGGTGGTACTAGAATCTATGAGCATTTTTTTCCCTCTCCCACAGAATAGGTGTTGTGTTAGTGAAAAGTCAATACCACACAATAGTGCGTAGACTTGTTGGTAATTCGGAAACATAAATATATTTTTTTAAATGTCCGTTCCGTTTTGAAATTAATTTGAAAAGTCGACAAATTCGACCAAAATATAACATTTTGAAAATTGAGGTGATAAATTACATTAATGATGTGTCCACACCGAGAGAAAAAAAAAGATGGGTGTAACCATAGCGGATTTTATAGCAGCCCCAAAGTTGAGCTAGCGCAGTGGATTATGGGGTCTCTTATGGATCCCTTGCACGTCGTAGCACTAGTTTGTGTTCCTCTTTCCCCTGCAATCAACAACTGTATGTCTTAGATGGGCTTACATCTTCTGCTGATGAATTTTCAGTCACGACTGATGAGGTGTAGTAAAAGGCAGAATGGATTAGCCTTTTTTTTTTCTTTTTGTTTTTGAAAAAAAAAGAAATCATAATCAAAATTTACACGTTCTCTTTTTCTCAAAAACTTTGAAGAAAACTTGTAAATTGTTGATGAGATTCAAATTTCACAGCTCGCAAAATTGGGTTTTCCTTTCTTTTTTCCTTCTTTTCAATTTAAAAATGGATTCCATCACTTCCGTCAGGCTTTATACAGCACTTAATATCCTTACGAATAAGTAGAAATGACATATAGAAGAACATTCATTCCAAACTTGTTTGCATTCGGTAAATAATATTTATTTGATAACTATATCCGTCGCCATTATCGATCTGTGTGTGTCTGTTTGTATCTTTTCCTCCTTTCTTCCATTTTTTCTATTTTTTTCACTGAAAGCTATAATAAGAGTAAGCAGAGACACGGCAGGAAAAAAAAGTTTGAAAAAATTGTTTCTTTTTCCAGGCGAAAGAGGATTGCAAATTTAATGTACGTGCTGTTGTTTCTGTGTCTCCACTCATTTTCTAATGCATGAGAACACTTTGAAAGTGAACTTTCACCTCGCTAGTGACATGTGGTTGGAAAACACTCGATGGGAAAAGTATTGCGCATGCGTGCGCTTGATTCTCGTCTTGGTCCCACGTGACCAAAATGCACCCATCCACCCATCCCATTCCAGCAAGTTAAAGTTAAGCGGGCCGTGTTGTCGGCACTGAGTGTGTCGCCGTGTGGGCAAACGCGCTCCGCTGTTTTCTGCATGTGAATTGAACTCGACGCTTTCGTCTTTTGAGAATCAATAGCACTTCCTCTCCCTTCCTCGATGCAGTCACACTTGGTCTGAGAGCCCTTCATTCGGTAGTGGATGCTCCGGCCAACAAGTTTCATATGCTCGGATACTCTGCACAATGCTGGCCTTCTTTTGGTCCGACAAACACAATGCTACTTCGTCCTTGCACTACCTTGTTCGCCGGAACTCTTCTCAGTGCTCTCTTGAGAGGTGAGTTGCATATTCAAAAGATTAAAACAAAACGCATTACCGAGTGCCGACAGACACTCTTGTTTGTACGGCCGCAAATACCATATATGTCATTAAACTTTCAATTTGTTTTCGCTTAACTTTTGCCTGTCTGAGTGAGGCGGTCTTAAAAAAAAGTTAGGAGAAAAGCTTGGAATTGATTTTCATCTTGAATGTTTGTTTTTCTTCTTTTGTATACTTTTTTTTTCGGATTATTTTTTTTATGGTAAAGTGCATTTGAAAATAGATGAGATTTTTTTTTTGTTTGGTTCGGGTGGGGGCTTCAAGCTGTACGTTATTTCGTAAAAAATAATTATAATGTTGTAAGAGTGATTTGATGTGTTTTTAAAACTTATCCTATTTAATATTTTTTTCTTTTACTAAAAATCAAATCAAATCAAATAAAAAAAATAAAGTTTTTGAAGTCAACAAAAAAAAAAAAAAAAGAGAAAAAAGAAAAATGTTTGTTCAAGCAAATAAAAGCTGGAAACGTATTTTCGAGTTATTTACACTCGAAATAAAAGAAAGGCAAAAAAAATCTGATTAAATCCATTGTAGTGTGACGTATGCCCCTTGTCATTGCACAGTGACTTTCCTGCAGATCACCTGCGTGCAATGCGAAGATAACCCCGTAACTTCTCAGGCGTATCCTTTAAAAGACTGGATGGGCGTTTGTCACTCGTGTGCATTCTGTGGGTTTTTTTGCCAAGATCAATTTTACTTTGTCTCATCCATCTCTCAAAACCAGAATTTTTCCTCCCAATTTGTCCCCAAATTGATCCCTATTTATTAATGTTCATTTATTCATTTTCCACCCACCGTTTAATCCGCTTTAATAGCGCACAAATGAATTTTTTAACGATTTTTTAATCAACTATTACAAGCAGAAACGCGTATCTTATTCGAAATTCAACATTGTAATCATTAGGTATATAAAAAGAAAAGACCTATTCAAAGCTTTAGTCCAAGAAATGCTAAGAGAAGGCAAAGTGACGTACGGTCGAAGGTAATAAAAGTTGGCTGGGCTCAAAAATGGAACTGCGTTTACAGCAGCAGAAAACGGAAAAGGGGAAGTGAAGCAAAAGTTAAACGTCAGGTTTATTAGTCAGGGCATTGGTTGAGCGGATTGTGGTGTGAATCTACAACCCTTTAATGATGAAGAGATACGGTTGGTCATCAAACATTAAATATGAAATAGATGTGGAGTGAACAAACAGAATAGGAAAGAAGAAAAAAAAATAACAAATAAATATTTCATTTTTATTTTTATTTTTTTTTAAATGTTATAAATGTGTTGGAAAAAGTTAGAACTTGTGAAAAATGTGCAATACTTATGATACTTTAAGCTCATTCAGCTCATGAAATTCTAGTTGCAAGCAAGACTGATTGATTGCGTGTAAAGGATTTACAGAAAATGATTACACGTTTATTTTTATATCGTTTTGATTTATATTTGTGTGAATCTGCAGTTAAAAATCAAAATAAAGTAAATAAAATTTCTATCATAACTAAAAAAATCAATAAACTAAATAGAATTTATCCAGTGCAAATATTTTGCACATAAATTTGCGAAATATTGATTAATTATTTTGTTATTAGTTTGTGCACATGACACACACGCGTTTATTAATTATCCCTCTCATATACAACGAATCTGCGTTTGCACACATTTGCTTTGGAATCGACAAACGCGAAATCAAAACGAAATTTCTTATTAAACTACGCGAGTATTTTTTTTTCTCTTTGCCAAGCTGGCTGACTGATACTGTAAGAATGAAATTGCAAATATTTTCCAAATGCCTTAAAGTTTTTCTCTACACCGTTTTTCAATAAAACTTTTCGACTGACCTCGCTCACCTTTCACTGATCCATTTCTCTTGTTTTTCGCCCCCTTACTTGCTTTATTTTTATTTTATTATATATACACTACGTTCACTTTTTTAATTAAACATCTGCTTTATTTTTTTCTTTCTACTTCTAGGAAAGAGTTTTGAAAATGAAATATAATAAACTTGAAATGAGCCTGTTAAGCAGCAAAATAGGCAGTGAAATGTTCTTCTTTTCAGAAAAGAAGAATATGTGTGTGGTTTTGTAATAAAATATCTTGCATTGTCTATAACGAGATAAATGAATATTCAATGTAAGTGCATCCAGTCGACGTTTTATTGCTTTCCGATGCTGTTGCCAACAGATTTAGCTACGAAATCAAAATACAGATAGTATTGAAATTTTCATTTTTTTTTATTTTTTTATTATTATTTTCTTAGAAAGAGAAAGAAAAAAAATCTTTTTAGCCTTACGAAATACAACGCAAGATGAAATTATAATTATTAGTTCTAAATTCATTTATATTGAAATTTATCTTACCGCAGGTATGACATATTAACCAATTTCATGGTAGATGTAATTTTATTAAATTTGAATACGCAAACACATAAAAGAGTGCACAGGTGTTTTAATTTGTTTCGTAAAATTATTACTAAAGAAGAGAATTTCTTTCTATTTGCATAATTGAAACTAGTTGTTGTTGCAAAAATCGTATCCACTTAAATATTAGCGCCAAGTTAAAAATTATTCCAGTTTATTAAAAAGAAATTCAAGTAATCTTTAATTAAAACTTTCTTCAAGTAGCCTTAATTTGTTTCTAAACATCCCTGCCTTTTCCTCACATTCAAATCGAATTAAAAAAAATAAAAAATAAATAAACACCAACTATACACACGTATGAAAAAACATTTCTAAAGACTTATCTCGAAAGCATCTGCTTTGGGATTTCACTTGATATCACGCGACAAATCGATGCCAACTCAAGAATCTCCTGCCTGTTTATTTCCCTCGCTCTCTCTAGTCCCAACCTCGTAATCAAAGCGCGTAATACAAGTAAAAACGCCGCTTCACCACATAGCAATAAAAACAAACAACTTTTCTGACCAACACCTTCATTTGAAATTTAAATAACAAAGAAGGAAAAAACTCTATTATTTTTATATCTCCATTGGCGAATCTCGCATCTCAAAGTTGTATTGTCCATCCAACGTCTGTGCGAGTCCGATATATTGGCAAAAAAGTGAAGAAAGTTAAGGGAGTCGAGGAGTGGCGATGATGGCATTTCGAATCATCTTAGTGTGGAAAAAGATATTTTCCGTTTTTATTCATTCTATATTCCGTTTACCTCGATGCACTGCCGCCTCTTATCGCAAGTGTTCACGTGACGAAAGGTTTATGGCAGCACTTCCTGGTTTTGGGTTTGCTATGACCAACAGCTTATGGTCTATATGCAGGCAGTCATGTCCAACACCGCAGCACAATCATTGTGTGAAAGGCAGACGACAAAATATTTGTGCTTCGTAATGTATCTTGAGCCAGAAAGGCAATGACGTCGCGAGTTCTTCCTTTTTAGAAATAAAAATATAAATCTATGGCTTTTTTTCTCTCACTCCCACAGGAATCCACTTCTTATCGCTCTTGAAAATGGTGCCAAGTGTGTATCAGAAAGAGAATTTATACAGGTGTATATTATAAACCAAAATGTGTTTTTTTTCTTCCCTTTTTTTGAAATTTGATGTTGAAGCGCGAGTTTTTCTCGTGAGTTATTACAAATATCATCTTTCTTTTTTTTCTTTAAATAAATTACGTGCTTGTGGGTGTCGTTTTGCAACGTATCGTTTGCTCGTTGTGTAATTTTGACGAGATTTAACCGATGTTATCCCGTATGAATCCGCGTTAGTGAGTTAAGCGCTTGTAGCGTTGATTTTAATTAAAAAAATTGAACAGATTAGAAGGGCGAAAGCTCAACTAACAGCGGGTTGTTATATAAAAAAAAGGTATTAAAAAAGTTGAACTTAACTTTACCCGTGTCGAGGTTTACATTTCATTAAAAAGAAAAAACAACACCTTACGCGATAATTTCACTTTACATCAAATAAACTAACTTACCGTATAATTATTTCAACCCCGAAAAACTTTAATGACGTTTTACAGATGTTTGAAGGGCCAAAATGAATAATAACTCATTTGCCTCGCAAGTCGCAACGCAAATGAAATAATCAGTATTTAAAAGAAAAAAAAAAAAAAGAAAAATGTAAATTTTAAAATGTTAATTTTCCCTTCATCTCCTTTCATTTGGTTTAGTGTAATTTGCAATGAGGGAATCCTAATTTGCAATGGTAGTTTGTGACATGAGATTCCACGTTTGTATGAAAAATGTGACAGACACATGGCATGCACCAACAAGCCATCCTACACTTAATTTATGACATTAGAAGATTCCAAATTACAAGAGGGAGCTTGGAATGACTCCAAATGACAAAGGATCATCAATAAAGAAGTCGTATTTCCTCTTGTGCATGCGATTTTGATGATGGAGGAATGCAGCAAGAAACTGAGCAATAGATAACATTTTGTGTTTGTCAAAATGCAAGAAACCTTGACGATTCGTGCCAATTCAAGGGAAAATAATTCGATTTAAAACGTCACAATTCACTTGCTTAAATCTATAATTAATGGGATCCATTCACAAAGTATAAATAGTAAATACACATGTCCGCTTTTGCCGTTCCCGCATCTACAGGCGAAGTAAAAAATATAGGGTTATCTGTACTGTGAAATCGTCCAAAAATAAGCTGACTAAGCACGGCAGTAAAGTACGACTTTCTGTATGTGAGTTGAACGCAAAACAGAAAGACAAGAGTAGAAAAAGAAGAAAAAGAAAACCGTTCCTCTTTTAAACGCAATTTTGCTTTATTTAAAACACGAGGAAAAATGAAGAAATGTCAATAGAAATTTGAGCTATTGTGACCACATCATCATCGAGTCATAAACAATGGCAACAGCTGTTGGACCAATGAAGTTGGCCATGAAATTCAAAGAGTTCATTAAATGCAGCCAAATGACATTCTTGATTGATAATATTATTTAGAAAATGTAAGAAAATCAAATTACTCTTTTAATTTGCGAATTATGCGCAACGTTTAGATTGGATTCTCTCGCGGTGGTCTCACTATAGTCACTAGCATGTGGTAAGACATTTTTTTACACTTTCTTCTTCTGTTTTGGGAGTACAATTTTGCTCGAATTCACCATCGGATCGGAGTATTGAAGCGAAAATTCTTTTTTCATTCTTTCAAGTATTGCTCTCAAGTTTCAAGTTAATTATCATTAAGATCGCTGAATCCTATAGTCTCTTTCAAAGGGGGGAAAAGAGTGGTGGCAAGAAACGTGCTTGTGGATGTAATTAGCACAGCCTTGCACATGGATGAACACATAATATATTGACTTTGGATTTGGCTTCAGTAATTGCCTATTCCAGTCAACGAAACATAAAATTTTTTTTTTTCAATGAGAAAAAAAAAAATAGTCCGAGTATTAGCAATACATTTTGAGTTTTCTAAAGGTCGTGCGCCAGAAATTAAGTCGTGGGGCTTGAAAATGAGGAATAATTTGGTAACATCTGAGCGGATAATTTTTTTGCGGAGTGACGGCGAATTTGCTTTTTTTAAGCCGCTCAAAGTTCGTTTGTTGCGGCAGCGCGGTCGGAGCTTCCCGTCAAAAGTTGGACTTGTAATTCAATTATAATTTTTCAAAAACTGCAATTGAGATACAGACGAGGGAGAGGTTTTAAACGAAAGGCAGGTTGTCTAAATGGAAGGATGTAGTGAGATAAAAGTTGGGGCATTTATTTTGAATGAAAATTGCGCGTGCAGAATCCAAAATGAGCCGTAAATGCTGTGTTAATTATAAATTGAAAGGAGGAGTAAGTCGTTAAGCGAAATAATAAAGGTATTCCACATTCATGCAGATGCGATATGTGATGAAGAAATTTATTCTCTTCACTCACCACGGCTGAGAGAGTTAAATGTCGCTGGTGTGTCGGCGAGATTCGTTCTTTTGTAAAGCCGAGTGTTTTCATGCATTCTTACACACAAACGTCCATTAACAACAGTGCGAGCCGAAGATAAGAAAACACGATTTAACAAAATTAAAGTTAACATGACACATTTTACATACTCAGCCAAAATAAATAATATTTTCAAAAAAAAAAAAATTAATTTTTGTGGAAAGGAAAAAAAAAATTGAATTTCCTTTACGGCATCAAATTTGATTCTGCGATATGAACTTAAATTTACGCATAGAAAACGAAAAGTATTTTTTTTTCTTCTTCCCCACCTAACCTAGATTTCCTTTTTGTCTCCACACAAACACAAAAGTGCTTTAAACTAACTTTTGAAAGACACAAAATGGCGAGGAAAAGAAATGAGGAATTTCCTATTAAAAAGGAAACAATAGTGAGATATTTTCGTTGCGAGCTCTCTTTATGTCGCTGGCTAGTTGGGATTTCGGTGATTCGACAAACTTTTCTTAGCATGTGAGCGATTCCATTACATTTTTACTTGTATTGATCAAAATCCGAACGTATTGGCCTTAATCTGAGCAACAGAGCAAGCGGGTTTTATATCTACCTTATCCACACTTGGTGAAGGTGACACCCTGTTCAACTTGAAACATGAGATTGGAAAGCTATTGGGAAAAGGTCCTTGTCAGGATGCTTTGGGGTTGGCTCCTCTCCCTTTCTTCTTTCCTTTTCACTTCTTATTTGTTTTGTCTGTCGTTTTGTTAGTTGTTGTAAGTGGTTCGAAACTCGAGATGATTTAAGCCATAAGCAGGTGTCTGCTTTTGTAAGAGCGCTTATCTTTAAACAGCCTTTTGCAAAGGAAAAAGCGAATAATTTATAGTTCTCATCCTTTATTCTTTTTTCTCGACAGTTTGTGTCAGCAACGGCAAACTTTTTTCCCGCACTATCTCAGATTTAACTAAGATTTCTGTTTCTTGTATTACTGCAGACCGGAAGTGCAATAACAACAACAATAGCGGCTAAGTAATTTGCTCGTTGGTTTATGGTTTAATGAGATAGCGCTCAAATAACCATGTTTAGTGTTAATTAGCCCTTTGATTTTGTTTATGGAGCATAATTGTGCTCAAAGTGACCATCAGTCTGACTCTAGCCCATATAATTACACGTAGGAGGCTTTAGTGTAGTTGCGTTGGGATAAAGTGTTTGAAATTTAGCTTTGGCTTTGGCACTTGCGTTTGGGTGCAAAACGAGGCGAAGTTTCACGGAATTGGGAAAGTAGAAATGTTTGCTTCAACATTGTTTCAACCTGTTATTCGGCAAAGAAATAAAACGAAGAATGCTAATCAGTGCTAAGTGCATTTTGCAATAAATTTCAACCGCATTGGTGTTGACACTTTTGACACTACCCAGCTTACACTTGCCTCGTGGAATTTATTCAGCAGTTTTGTCGTTTGCTGAAATTTCATGTTGTGTACACGACACTCCCTCGTTTGTGTAATTTTCCCATTTCTCTCGCATGTTGTCAATTTCGGCAACCTCCTCCACACGGACAAAGTCACGCTTTTTCTATTAGCACAAATTTTAGTTTCCACGACACTGTCAACTCCTTATCTAATAATATTTTATTTTTATCCTGTTTGTTGTTGATATTGGAAAACGATAAATAATGCGAGTCAAATTTATTTTCATTTTATTTCTTTTTTTCCATTTTGCTCATTTTTTAAAGAAGGAAATATATAGAAATATAGTTTATGTAATGCAGATTTCGTCCAAATTTATTCTCATGTTTAGTCCAATAGAAGTAGCAACCGGTTCGTTCGATTCCTACAACCCAGCAGGCACGGACTTTTTATAGTATTGGATGTGTTTGATGGTCAATATTCAGATAGAAAATACCGTGTAAAATGTTGCATTTCCAAAATTTATCGCCGATTTTTTATCCGTCCCTCGAAATTTAATTTTCAATTTCGATATAATACCAATTTAAAATTTAAGATGACTTAATAATATATTCTCAACGAAAATCGCAACATTTTTCACCGAGCATGAATGATACACGAATACGAGCCAACCAACAACAAATAATCATTTATACTTCTGGCATCAAATCGATATTTCCGCTATCTCTATTTCCTATTTTTGTAGCAGTTTAGCATTAATATTAACGTTTTCCTCTCATTCAATATGAATAACTTCAAAAACACTCTAAATGTTTTATTTTCAAAACTGATCATTCTATACCGCTTGGGTTAATCTCATTTTTTGACGAGAAAAACGCAGCAAATCAATTCTCTCGCAGCATTTTCTACTTGTTTTGGTGCGCCAACTTCTTGGAAAACATTTAAGCAAATGGCAGTGGTTTATTATCGATTGGTCTTCTTTACCCAATTGGAAATTGACTAATTTCCGGAAACAGGCATTAAACTTAATTATATTGACAAAGGAATTGTAAAAGAAAGGAAAGGAAACTCCAACAGAGTGTATCCCCCCCTTCCCCACCCACTTCTGGCCCAATGGTTTGAGTACGAAGGCATTTGTCCCATTCTGATGAAGTTCATTGATTTGCTCCAGATGACACAATGTGCCTCTCAGAAGGGGGGAAAGTGAAGTTCATTACGTTCTTTTTTTTTTATATAAAAGTGGAGATCTAGACTTAGTGATGCTGAAATTAAGCATCAGTATTCTTGTGTGTGGAAACTATTCAAATTGGTTAGCATGCAGATTTCCAACACGAACCACTCTTGAAAGCTAATGAGCAATACTACAATGCGTAGAGTTTGTGTGCTTGTGGCATCCCAGCAAGCGATTTTTGTGGAAGAAAGAGCGTCATTTCCTGTATTGATGAGACAAGACATTGTACGACCCACCAAAAAAAATCGTGATAGGCATGAAAGAGGATTGAATGGAAGAAAGAATGGAACAAAATGTGTTGAAGCAGCATGTTCAGGAAGTAAACGTAATTTCTAGTCCCCTTTTTTTATTTTTATATATATATATATTTCTCTTGTGATATTATCAGTACTTATAATCACGTCGTGTGCAGCGGAAATATAGCAAAAAGTTTGTGTACGTTTGAAGAGAGAAATTTATTTGCACATGGAAATTAAATATCTCAATAGCTGTAAGGTGTGTATCATGTTTTCTGCGTGGATATCGGTATAAATTAATATTGGTCGGATTATCGCGTTCTCTATCGTAAATGTAATGCATCAGTTGTCCGGGCAATATATCAATTTCATACCATTTGTGATACATGTTATCACGTTACGATGGCCAAGTGGTTTTAATTAATACGTTCGTGGAACAGTACTGAATCATTGTGTTAATTATTCTACACATCCACTTATCGATACTACTAATTATACGTTGATTACGTCCGACCACAAACTTGTAATTAGAACCTCAAATCCAAAGTTTGTTTGGATTAATTTAACGTATTAAAATATCAATGCAAATTATCATTTAAATGCCACTTGAGCTCTAGAAAAAATCTATTTTTTTTTTAATCTTGTAAATTTTTTATTTATTTATCCAATTACGTCAATTAAATGAAGACATTACATCGAGGGATTGACACTGCCACTTCACTTCCCTTAATTACACTAAAGCTTGAATTATTGAAGAGGAACTCGTCCAAATTCGCAATAAAATAAGTGCAATCTTAACTAAAGTTAGTTGAGCATTAAGAGTTGGCAACGTCCTGCTTTCAAACGTGACATGCAGTAAATGAAAGTAATTGCACGGAGCTTTTGACTTGTACAAGATATTGAATGACATTGTTTATTGATGAGATAAATAAGGAAATGTTTTTGTCTACTTTGTTGCGTTGTGGCTCCTATAGATTTGTACTTGGACATGTCCAGCGGCTTAGCAAGGAGCTTTGGACTTGGTTTCCACATAAATATCCCGCGAATTCGCGATTTGTTTGCTGAAATTGTCATAAATTCGCAGCAAAAAGACACTTAAATTTCACAACACGGCGAATAAAAAGCAATGAAAATTCACAGAGCAACCACCCGTGACTAATAAAGCGGAAATTAATAATTCTAGAAATAATCTCACCAACTTTTATTGGGTTTAAAGTGCGTAATATGAATTTCTAATTTTTTAACCAAAGTAAAACGCACCTAGTGGTTGCACGCTGTGATTGGCTAAACGACGTGACATCATGGCGAAGACATCTGGTGCAGCCTCGCAGCAATTAGTCACTGAATACTGAATATGAAAGATGACTAAAAATTGCTGCAAAACCGTGCACCGACAGAGCCGCGGTCGCTTACGTAACTGTTATCTTGTTTAATGGCCGACTATTGCGTTTCATATTTTTTATTTCGGCCATTTTACCTTGCTTACTGCCTAATGTTTTCGCTTCGTGAAGATTCCTTAAAGAACGAAGAAGAAAAATTGTATTCAAGAGCAAAGCGAAATGGGCTGCAGCTGTTTACAGGTCAACAGAGAAGCGCAGTTTGTTTACATGCTTTAAAAAGTTTGTGGATTCTTTCATCTTTCTAAGCTATTGGTTCCAGGAGTAATGAGCCATAAAAGTTTTAATTTTTTCTTTTTTCCTCTCATGTCAAGCAAACTATATTTTCCCAGCCCAATTTCTTTTTATTTACACTTTTTTAGCAGACTTAGTAAGCTAATTGAAAGCATAAATGTCTATTTGTTTCTTTTGAGGACAGTCTTGAGTAATTAAAAGTGAAATGAGGTAATTTGTGCAATCCATCATGTTGAACTTGGCCTGGTGAATGCAATTTGATTTCAGTTGGTCTTGTGCCATATTTCCGTGTTCATGCAAATGCACTAACCATTGGTTCTACATTAATAAAATGATTGTCACACATGGGGGTTTCTTTTTATCCGCACACCACACACTTTTTATCCAATATTTGACTCTTGATTAAATCGCTAAACACAAAACCCTTTAGTCTTTATTGATTTTCTTATTTTAAAACAATTTCACTTTGCATCTGTTGATCCAAAACCAAATAAGTCTGAAATTCAAAAAGAGAGGAGAGAAAAAAATAACCAGCAGGAAAACAAATCTCACAGTTTTGCATTTAATTTCTCACATTTTTATATTCACTACAAGCAAAACTCCCCCCTGCAAGAATAAATTAACTTTGCTGTTGCAAGCTTAATTTTCCCTTTAAAAAATTCAAAAGAATAAAAAAAAAATAATGTTTTGACAAACTTGTCGTTATCGTTAATCAAAACTTTGGCGCGCATGTAACCACGACAGATCTCTTTTCAAAGTCAAGTGATTGATATGAAATGGAGCAGCTCCCGTGTGTTCCATTGAGACGATTTACAGCTGATCCTTAGTCAGTCCCCGTGCACCAGCTGTGCTTTGCCGCTCTGCAATGAAAGTCTCACTTGCATCGGGTTTGCATAACTTGGACCTCCCTATATATATCCAGAAAACGCTCTAGATTATATTTAACTACAACTAATACCGTAAAACACGATGAATAGGGTTGGGTTTTCAAGGTTTTTATACCACGACTATTTTTCAAAGCACTTCCGGTTTTTTTGTTGTTGTTTTAAGTTTCAGAACTTGTTGCTAAGAAAATGTACTTTTACGTAAAAAATAGTAAAATAAAATTCTCCGTAATATGTACATTTTGAGAGTAAAAACAGTTACTACCCGAACCCATGTGTATTGGGCCGCTTGTATTTTTTGATGTTGCAAAAAATAAAATCGTAAAATTCAAACCCCAAAAAATGTTTTTAATCAAAATAAATAAATGCAACTTATAAAACAAAAAATACAAGCGGCCCAATACACATGGGGTCGGGTAGTACAATAACTTTCCCAACTTTCCCTATTTACTATTTCAGTATTTAAAATTTTTCTACCCCTGTTTCGTTATCAAACTGCTACAAAATTTTATTTGTATAAAAAAAAATTATATGAAGAAAATAAAAAAAAATAAAAAAAAAAGAGTATGAGAGGTTTCTTTTTCCGTGAGTGCTCGTGGCATTCCATTTGAAGTTCATTCTCTTTTCAGTTGAATTGTAGCTATAGGTACTCATTCAATCTGAAAATCAGTGTGCTGCCCCCAGTGGCCATGTTCCATTTCTTGGGACACAGTTCGTGAAACTTCATTAGTCGATTTCATTTTTTTCCTATTCTTTTTCTTTCGTGCCCCCTTTTTCTTTATTTTCTTACACGAAACTGTCCTGTACTGGACTTTACTGTGATTTGATTTAAAACTTCTTTTTTCCCCGTTTTAAATTGAGGTTAACTCCTTTGAAATTGGTTTCTCATGTTACCAAAACTTTAAACTAGATTACCCCAAGAGTAAAACAAAAACTGAACAATCTTGTATAAATATATTTCTATGTCTATTATATTGATTTAAAATTTTGCATTAATTTTAACCTCAATTTAGAAGGCGGCATTGACATCTGGTGTTAAAAAAGTGCCTAAGATGCGCCATCTGTGTAAAACCCCTAGACATTTTTTTAAACCTCTAAATTCACTCAAAAAAATATAAAAGTCACGAAATGATTTTAAAGTGGCTCAGTCAAGGATATTGCTGTTCGACATCAGTACTAATAATAATATATTTTTTGTTTATTGCCCCCAAGTTGATTTATAGCGCTTTTATCATTGTACTGGTGGCGAGAATGTAAGTGAAGATTAATTTTCCCATTTTCTGCTTTTTATTTCCCATTCGGAAGAAACCTTTTTATATTTACAACAGGTTTAGTGTAGTTCAAACGGCAGTCTGTTTTCAATAATTCTTTTCTTTTTTTTTCACTCAACAAAAACCAATTAGTTGTTCGGATCAAAACAATTTATCTTGTAATTATCATCATCCTTTTTTGATGGATTAATTCATTGATGTAATCGGTTCTAATTCTAATTTGCATTTGCCCCATAGCATGATAGTGACAAGCTCAAAATTGATCTGCTTTACAATGACCTATGGCAACTGCATTACAACATGTAATTACACAACATAATTAATTATGCCGTAATAATAAAAGCGAAATTGCATTTAATATTACAATATAATACCTTGGAAAAATAATAAACTTTTTTTTTTATATATATAAATATATATATATTTTTTCACGACCCAATAAACGCGTTTTGTTCCAGATAAGCAAACAAATCAAACGCACACATAAAAACCTCAACTGGGAATTATTAGTGCTCGATATGATGTTAAATAGACTGAAAAAAAAACTACAAAACTTTCACATTATCGTGTTAAACTATCTCAGTTTTCCTTTTTTTTATCATTTAAATACCGCCTAGTTATAATATTACTGTTATTTTTATTATTATTGCTATTATTATTATTATTTTATAATAAAAAAAAAATTTTTAGCTACTATTTTATAGCAATATGAGTGAGGCGAAGGCAGTGAAACTTCATTAGCAGCTGGCAAATAATGTTTTTTTTTTCATTCTTCCCTCGGCACAGTGCACACAAGCCGATAGCATCTGCAACCTAGTCGAAAACATAATAGATTTTTCCTGTCACAACATTCAGTTCGTTTAATATCTGTGCTGTGTAAGTTTCATGTCAGGACGATATACACAAGTCTCTTTGGGCTGCGTTGTTTCAACAGCTGTGCTGACCATATAAAGAAGGTGACAAGGAAAACTGTGTGTGTCAGTAAAATAGACATTGGTTATAGAAGTGTTTAGTGTAAACTTGTTAACTCGCGAGAGTCAATGAAATTGTCTTAAGTGTCACACGCCCAAACGTATTAGAACAACGGTTGATTTCCACTCACATATATAGGAAATAAAGATAAAAAATATAAAAACGACTTCAATTTACAGTAGAGCCTCGATTATCCCAACTAATTGGGGACGTGGGTGTTCATAAAACCGAATTGTTCGGATAATCGAACATTAGTTTTACCGGTATACACATACTGTACTGCATATAAAAATAAAAGACATTAAAATATAGTTAAACAGCATTTAAACTGAACAAAAATAGATATAAATCGTAAAAAAACATTAAAAACCGATTAAAAATAGGTGAAAATCGTCAAAAAAATTAAAAATTGATTTAAAAACCAATAAAAATCGGTAAAAAATCGATACAAAAATCGCTTTCGTATAACCGGCTTTGCTGTAATTTGATAATCAATAAAAATAAATAAAAAAATAAAAACAAGTTCCAAAATCATCCGGTGTTTATACTCGGCATTTCCCTCCCACTCGCTCGACTGCAGTGCATTTTAGTGCTGGTGAGTGCTTTGCACGACCATTGCATTCAGTGTTGACGTTTTGAAGAATGGCACCTGTATTTCTGAAAACCACTTAAGTTGAAACAAACTTGTCATTTTCACAGAACACTCACAGAATATTAAAAATTGATAGGAGTTTACTACTTTAAAGACCAAAACAAACTGCAAACCAAAAAAAAAAAACAAGACACCCAAGATGATTTACATGTACGAAAATGTAGTTACAATTTTCGGATGCTTTTCATATTACCTTATTACACGGATGTAATTTTTTCACACTTTCCTCGATTCTTGTTGTAAAATGAAGCGTGCAATGTTCTCTTTTGTAATAATTGGAACATTTTCTCTTTTTCCCTATACCCACTTTTTTTTTTCCTCTTTTTTTTCCTTTCTTTTTTTAAATTCTCATCACTCTCTGTTCACTCTTATCCCCATCGTCCTCCTATGGTGTGCACTTTCTGTTGAACCTAATCGCCCGTGAGCACAAATAAGAAAATTCCTCCTGAAATTCTTTGGCAGTCGACAGAATTCGCTTCGCTTTCTGCGTCCTCACAAGAAAGACCAGTGCAAATACCTATTAAACGTCTCTTACATTTCAAGTCTACTGTGATTTTCACCAACATTAATTCACCAATACACAGCGCAACTTTAACTATACACTAGAGTATTTCATTTAATTAACACTGTTAGGACGAGATAATCATAATATATTTCATTGCCTGCGATCAGCAGTAGGAGCCATTAACTCCTCTCTAGTTACTCCGTGTAATGAATTGATCGACTCATTCCTTCTTTCATCAATAGCAACTCCCCTCAAATCCAATCTGCACTCACTTTTCGCTGTAGCGTAATGTTGTTCAAAGGTTTCGTCGCTCGACCACTGCAGTATCGAGGTTTGATATTGTTATATGAGAATGGAAATGGGAGTTTTAGCCGTGCTTTATCACCACGTCATTTCCTCCGGAAAAGGCGATCGACCTGAGTATCGCTTTTATCTTCAAAGTAACAACTGGAATTCCCAATGTTGGCGATAGTTCCGAATGAGTGAAACCCCATTACACAACAACAACTGGATCTCGGGTGAGAGAGAGAACGAAAGAAAAGGGAAAAAAAGAAAGAAAGAGACCAAACCAAACTTCCTTTATATCAAATCACGGCAGACGTATATATAAACAGATAATTACAGAAGTTATTCCTACCTTTAAGGTGTCTTTTCGTCCTTACAATTCACTTTCGGTCGGGTCGGGTCGCATCGGGTCGGTCGGGTCGGGTCAAAACCGCGCCGTTGTTGGAAATTTATATAATTTCCGCCGTTAGGTGCTCTATTTATTTTTCAAAAATATACACTAGATGAAATTTGTATTGTTGAAGGGATTATATTAAATAAGATTTTATTTTTCTCTCAGTAAGTGTTATTTTATTTCGGCTCGATGGAAGGGTTAGCTTAAAATGTTTCGCAATTCCACCACCAGGAGCAGGAAATGTGCGTATTTCTAAAACCTGATGTAGGGACTCACTGGCAGATTCCAATTACTTTAATTTGGTCATGGCACAGTATGTGCAGATGAAAATTAAGTGGGTTATTCAATAAAGTTTTATCAAGTGAAGGAAAACGTTATTCTTTTGTGTCTCAAACTCCCAACAAAAGACATTAAATTTTGTGCGCATATCGACTTGCTAAATTCATTAATATTAATAGGCAACGTGAATCGTTATCTGTGGTAATCAGGCATCGTAGAAAACAATGTGTAGAAAACATCCTATTCACTAGACGTTGCATAATATTAAAAGTTATCTTTTTTCCCCCAAAGAGGATTATAAGCTTGGTATTATCGATTTATCGTACTAGGTTAGGTAGTAGGTACACGTGTTTCTTAAAATTCAAACAAAATCAACATTTTTATCTCAGTGTTTACCAAACATTTATCAACTGCTAGTTTAGTGTTTACTATTTGCATTAAAATTTAAAATTCTCGTGAACAAATAGAATTTGTTATTGTTTATATAGTGGGAGTATATGAACTTAACTTTAGGGTGTTTGTTTGCTTTTAGCAAACTTAGAAACCACTGCTTGTGCTTGACAAGACATTTGCGGTTTGTTTGTGGAAAGATCACATGTAAGTAAAACAGGGTAATTAATGCTGCTCGAGGTCAAAACCTTGCATGTTTAATATCGTACGTGGCAATCATAGTATGATGAAAGAATGCATGGTATTCGCACATGTACAATTTGACATGATAAGGACAACGCAAGTCTACGGCTAAGTGATGTGTGTAATAAATTGCAGCATGATATTTATTTTTTTTATTTTTTTTCATATTGTTAGATTCAGTTTAGCACAAATTGCTAATGCTCTGCCAATTGGAACTACCAATTTACACATACTTTGGCCCTACATATTTACATCAAGGTGTTAAAAATTTAAAAAAAATTTTTTTTTGCTTCACTTGACTCCCAACAGTTTATCTTTCACAAATGACTTGGGAAAAGACGAAAAGTATGATGAAAACACTTCACATGCAAATTTTTTCTCAGTTATAACATTGTTTTTACGGCATAACTTCTTAAATCAATTTAAAATTTAAAAAAAAATTGAAATCTTTCCTTAATAAGACAAATGTGAATTAAAATAACCAATTTTTTTCGTATACAAGTCGCAAATTTCATTGGATTTAATTTAAAACTAAGTGTTGCTAACAATGTCGGCTATTTTTAAAAAAAATCTTGTTTGCATGTTCACGTTCATTAGCACAGACGACTATTCATTTAGGGTTGCTGACTATTTGCAAGCTCTGTTTTCCTAGCGATAAATTCAGCTCATTTAATCCATTAATTTGCCTTGTTGGCAAGCAAGTTGCCCTCGTCTACACTGCGAACAGTGTGCAACATAATGACAACAACAAAACCTCACTGTCACTCCACTGACAGGCAAGGATTACTTTCTAAAAATAACGGAATCGCTAGAAAAACAAAAAAGAAATGACATTTCGTCCCTCCACCCGTCCCATCCCCTTTTTATTCCGCTTGCAGATTCTCTTTAAATTGAAAACAACAAGCAAAAGGCGACAAACTGAAATAACCTGTGATTGAATTGTGAAAATAATAATAAGTACTTCAGTATTTTCACAAAAAAGAAGAATGTCGCCAATAATTTCGCATTGTGAGTTGATTGAATTCAATTCACATAATTTAAAAAAATAAAGAAAAAAGAATTTCGCTAGAAGGTGAAATTTGTCATCCATCTCATGCTCCTGCGTCCATTCAACGACTATACTCGCTGTAGTCCACACAAAATAGTTTTTTAAAGTGAACAAACACTTCCAAACAGCTGAATGAAAGAAAGCAGAAACTATACTCGCTTTAATGAAAGAATACTGCTCGAAGGCGGAGTTTGGGTGATGCCTTCGACCAATCACAGGTCAGGTAATTGCAAGGCATCACCCAAACTACACCCTCCAGCAGTATTTTTTCATTAAATGGACCTTACACAATATCATTCGAGAACCCTTCACAGAAAATAAGAAAACCTGAGAAGTCAAACTGGCAAAGAAGAATTTATGGAATTATCATTAGCTGCCTTTGATTTCGATCCGCAACTAATTGCCTAAAATGCGTTTCTTTTCTGGAATTTGAATTTGAGTTAATGCATTACGGTGTACGATCTATTACGTTAGTTTCTGCTAAGTCAATAAATTAATGGCTTTTTAAAATCCAGAACGTAGGTAATAATCGTTAAAAGAAGAAGGGGGCAAATTATCTTGACATAAATAGTACATACAAGCTTATGCAACGTTAAATAATGCAGAAGAGATAGCAAACTATAAATTTTTATGCAAGAATAATTTATAACTTGTGCAGCTTTCCTTTTAAGCACTACGTTTGATTTAGTGACCCACTCTCGTGTCATGTTTCTTTCTAATGTAGCGTCTTGCATGGATATAAATTACTGTGTGGATAATGTAGTCTGAGCTGAAACCTCATAGTGCTCGTTTTTGTCTTTCAGTGGTGACTACAGAACCTCATTTTGCAGAACCCATTCAGAATGTGACGGTGCCTATCGACCGAGATGCAAAATTGTCCTGCATCGTGGATAAACTTGGAGGCAATAGAGTCAGTGACCAGCTTTAACACTTACACCGCAAATGTAAGAACACGTTGACTATTGTACATACATATTTTTTTGTTGGCAGATAGCGTGGCTTAAATCTGACTCGCACACTATTCTTACGATCCATACCCACGTCATAACGCACAATTCTCGAATAAGGACTTCACATAATGGACTGCGTCAATGGAATCTTCATATCGATTCGGTCAAGGAAAAAGATCGCGGTTTTTATATGTGCCAAATCAACACATCACCCATGAAACATCAATATGGCTACCTAGAAGTCGTAGGTAAGTTCTTTTTTCTTTCTCTTCGGTGTTTTTTCCCCCTTCTTCTTCAGCTTAACTGACATGCTGACCACTACACGTGGTGCTTGTAGCATGTGTTTGGCACAAGAGGGTCAATTTGGTTGAAAAGCCTTTCTTTCTTTGTTTGAGCTCATTCAGCTCGAGAGAATTGGCATTTGCAGAAGGCAAGTGTGAGTAAAAATTTAAAGAATATGGCAGCGCGTGAAATGGCATGAAATGGCAAAATGTAATGCTAAGTTAATCCTTGATTGCCTTTTCTCATACAATTATCGTGCTTTGAAAGCCCCTCTTGTGGGCGCGACTCATTCTCGAGGGATATAGCAAAGTGGCTGGTGATTGCTGCTATTTGACGCAGGTGTCGGAGTGGCAGGTGCGGGGAATGAAGATGGAAAAAGGGAAAAAACGTGGGAATTATATCATATATATACTTACCACGAATGAATCTCAATGGAGTTTCAAGTTGCTGGAAAAGTGAGACCAACCCCATGAATTGTTTTGTGTTGAACTTTCTTGGTGAAAGCGCCTTGAAAATGAGGCAACTGGAGACGCAGAAGTGTTTTTCGTGGTTATTACCAAATTGTTTTCCAATTTTATTGCGAGTAATTTTCCTCATGCGGAATAATTTGAATTGGTGACTCGAATAAGTAGATTTTTCTAGATTAGACCCTGTAATTTATCAAGCAGCGTACGACGTAAAGAGGCTGCTATTATAACGGTTTGTTCTTAACAAGTTGCTTGTGGTTGTGTGGTTTTCGTAATGTACAAAGAGGTTTATTCATGAGTACGGTGAACCGGTGCTTATTCTCTGGCTTTCATAAGTGTTTGCATTCGGCTTAATGCCTTCTGATTTTCCTTTCGGAATTGCAACGACCAATTTAAAGTTGTTTGGATTAGAATATCAAAAGCTTTTCCCATAAATCTCCGCTAGTGTTCTAGCCAAACACATAATAATAAACTATGTTTGGGACCCTTACTATTACTATTACTAAAATAAGTGAATCCAGATGCAAGGTGCAAAGACAAGTATAAAAATGTCGTAAAAAATATTTAAAGGTGATTTTTTTTTTTTTTTTTTTTTTTTTTTTTTTACAAATTGTAATTAGTTCCTCCTGACATATCGTGGGATGAAACGAGCCAAGACGTGTCGGCCACCGAAGGTGAAAGTGTTTCTCTGACGTGCAAGGCAGTGGGCTATCCGAAACCAACTATTGTGTGGCGTCGGGAGGATGGGCAGCTCATTGTCTTGCGATTAGAGAATAAGAAGAAGAAGAAAGGTAATATATATATTTTTTTACATTAATTATTGGTTTTAATTATTAATGTATGTAATTTTGCTGATGTGTTAACTATGTTAAGTTATATGCAGCATTATTCATTTGTTTTGGAATTGCATTTTAATTTATTGATCTTGGTGCTTGTTGATCTACAACCGGTTTATTTGTTTTGGAAATTAATGACTGAGTGCCATTTAAATTAGAGCTTAAGTTATGCTCGAACTTCGCCCCGGTTCAAAGAAAATGAAAAGATAGCGTGAAAAGAATTTTTTTTTTGGTTGGATTTTTGTTATTTTTTTTTAAAAAATATTTTCTTAAAATTAAAAAAAAACAACCTAACTTCCAATATGATTTTGAAATTTATGGAATGTCCGTGTGAAAACAAAAACAATTAAGATTAATTGCTCGGTATAAATTACGATTTTTTTAAGTGATAGGAAATCAATAATTAAATACAAAAGAAAATAAAAATTATAATAAAAAAATTGTTGACACTCCATTTTGATATAATAAAACTCTAATTTACTACATTTTATAAAATTTAACTTTTTTTTTATTTTAATTTATAGTTGAATTTGTGAATACTGAAAGTTTAAATATCAGCCGTGTCCATCGACGCCATATGGGGGTCTACTTATGCATTGCGTCAAACGGCATCCCCCCTTCGGTCAGCAAGCGAGTCCGCCTTCAAGTGAACTGTGAGTATGTTAAAGTTTACAAAAATGTAAAATTATAAATATAAACGATAAAAAAAAAAATCTATTTTATCGAAATTTGTACACATGTTGTGCAGAGAAGCTCAGGGGTTGCTTTTCTCAAACTCGACAATTTTTTAAAAAATATTTTTAGTTCCACCTATTATTAAAGTTCCCAATCAGTTAGTGGGTGCTCCCCTGGGGACCGAAGTGGAGCTCGAATGCTTCGTCGAAGTTTCGCCGAGTAGCGCAAATTATTGGATGAAAGATACGGGCGAGGTTCTTATAAATGGCTCCAAGTATATGGTGACCGAAACACCGACAACGCATTTTCGATTTGTCATGCGTCTAGTCATTCGTCAACTTGAGTTCAAAGACTTCGGAACTTATAATTGCGTATCGAAAAACTCACTTGGTGAAGCACAAGGTTCAGTTCGCCTTCGAGGTAAAATTACACATTTTTTTCTTAGCCAAGAAAAAATATCATAGAATTGTAAACAAAATTCCTTCTGTTTTCTTTCAAAAGTTTTTGATATGCCCTCAACAAGCATAAAAACTGAAGTTGATGAAGGAAGGACGATCGACATCAAAAAGAATAGTACGTTTCTTTGAATTAAAAAATCGTACATTTGAATGTAGAATATCCAGCCTTTCATTGCAGGGCAACATCACACCTACCAATTTACACCAGTTTATCAAAATGAAACTATGTTGCAGCAACACAGCACCGAACCAACAGAAACAGTCACTTTTTTCGGCATGAACCAGTCGCAACAAGGTATATATTTTTTTCATTTCCGGTTTAATTTACTACGTGAGAAAATCTGCTTAGACAGCGCCGGATTTTCTGGCTATATAGAACATAGGTGCGAGTTTAAATTGACATGCAGCACGGCTGGCCAGAGCTTTACACAATTGGCAAACCCAGAGCGACTAGAATTGGCGTGTGTTTATAAGGAGATCAAGACGCTTAAACCAGACAAAATAGCCCTAAATGTTCATTTCGCGAGCTCGAAGAAAACGATCAGTTTTGGGCGCTATGTTGATTTTCTAATCAATAGCTCGACGTGCAAACAGTGATTTCTCTGGGGAATTTTGCGGTGAAAGCTTTTCACTAGCGTGAAATTTCCTGGCGTGTAAACCAATCCAATGGGAATAAAAATCCATCGGCATCGGAGGGTTAAATTGTTTCATACAGAAAGGAATAACATATTTGTGCGAATTGTGCGGTTAAACTCGGATAAAGTGAAACTAGATAAACTTTTATCTCGAAAAGTTTTACCTCAGTGTGTGGTTCTATTTAATTTGCCCAGTTTATAATAATGCAGTAATGATAGGGTTATTATCTCGAGAGATAGGTAAGTGTTCCTTGGAGAGAACCAAGAAGCATTAAGATTCTTGAATCGAGGGTTGTTTGCAGTGTTGAAATGCCAAAAGCTGTCTCGGCTTTGTGCTTGGAATTTTGAAGTGCTCGGGTTTATATGAGAAAAGTTGTTTGTTTTCATTCATGCCTGATATATTTTTTTTTCCTTTTCCACCCCTCTCGCTCGCAATTCGGATGAAGACAAGAATAATGCACTTGTCGTGAAAAACGCGTCTGGTGATGTGTTCAAAGAGTTATACTTTGAAAAAGAATCGCAGATTGGTTCAGGTAAGTAGGTGATAAACAATATGCTCGTTTTTTTTTTCTTCTTTCTTTCTTTCTCAATTTCTCGTTCCGAAAATGGAAAGTAAAATCAATACATTGATACTTGACACACCATTCGCTTGCACAAAAGCTTTTTCTTTATTTTATCCGAATTTGAAATAGTCTCAAATTTTCCCCTTTTCTCCGTTTGCAGCGAGTTAAATGCATATCAAGTTATTTAAGACGTATTAAAATCAAATGGCGTGTTAGGAAATCGTTGAAAAAGCGAAATGCACTCATGTGTTGTTGAAATGCAGTGCCGTGCTCGTGCGCCCCGACTCGACTAACGAAATCACAAGTCCATGTTGATTGAGAGATGCGTTGAGAGAATAGTTTTCACCTTTATTTCAACTTCTTTGGTTCCGTGATAACCAAAGTGTAAAAGGAAACGAGCGACAAGATTGTTTGCTTCCGCTCTTTTTATGGCTCCGTTGAAATCACTTCTTAGTTGAGCTCCTTGCTCAAGCTGCAGCGAATGTAGTGATTTTTACACTGCAATCTCCAGCCAAGGGTAAATTATTTTCTTTAGTTTTTTTTTCTCAATTAGGTCAATAGCCTGGATATTGCCTTCAAACGATTAAACATTTAGGAAAGGCAGGAGCAACAGAAAGCTGTTTTGGATTTGAGTAAGGCTTTTTTTCCTGCACCAAACAGATTTATGGCTCAGTTTTAAAAATGACGTGGCGCGTATGATTAGAAAAATGGCCGATATTTAGGATATTCCATTAATCATTAACGGCTGTGAATTAAATCCACGCCCTTGATTTAACACAATATACACAACGCAATGAAAAGCTTTCGTGCCGCTTTAAACTTTACATTTTTTAACTTTAAAAAAAATCTTTGAAGGATTTCTCTTTTTTTTTTTTTTTTTTTTTTTTAAATTTGCTTTTCGCTAATTAAAGATGTTCATAATCTAAAGAATTCTACCTTTCTTTAGGGTCTAGTAATAACTAGCTTACACTCGAACGTGGCAGAAAGCAGCTGGTGTTAATGGTTACCAAAACGTGGTAGATGGTTCATAAAACACTGCTTTTTAGTGGTTATTAATATATAGGTTCGTCCTATTAAAATAGATAAATAAATTTAAACTTCACAATTTAATACTGTGTCTTAGCTAACTGCCATTATTATGAGATGCAGCCCAAATTTAGTTTGCCCATAATTCATCGTATTGTGGTTTACGATGATTATTCTTAAGTGTCTTAACATTCCCTCATTCTCGCAGCAGCCAAATTAGTGATTACTAATTCGTCTTGAGTGGTCGATAATACCTCAAGGGAGATTGGAATTTAACTCAATAGGGCTTTGAAAGTACGAATATAATTCGTTTTATTTAAAATAAGAGGAAATTTTAAGTCTTTGTGCTGCATAATTGCGAGAGCATCACTACAGTTCAAGTCCACGTTGTTGACCAACTCATTACACTGTTATGAATGCCAGTGCTGATGTTTTCACAATTGAATGGCGCAGGGAAGTAAAGGTCAAGTGCACCGACTGTTAATCCTGTTGTAATAATAATAATAATAATCAACAGTGGCGAAACCACAAGTGCTGCAGCTGCGCCATGGCCCAGTAAGTGGTTAGGTAAGTCTGGGCCCAATTCTTGCTCTGCAGCAGGGGCCCCCTGAAGGTGTAATTACTAACCATTGATAATCAATAAAGTGTCAATAATATACGAAAACGGCCATTCGAAATTAATTATTTAATAATTGATAAACTAGTCACTAACCTAGAGTGGTAAACACACTGTTGCATACTGCTGCATTTCAATGAAACAAAAGACGTGCTAGAGCAAACACTTGAGATTTGGGATGACATCTGTGAAAAGAAAAAGCTCATGGTTCATTCATGCGATATTAAATCCGTCTTGAATACAAATCAAGCCGCATAAAACCGACACTTGATAATAAAAAAAATAAAAATAAAACCTCTACCATATTTATCATAATTTAAGGTATTATTTTTAATGTTTCTTAATGTTCTTTTACCTTTTTCTTTCAGGAGTACGCGCTGCAACTATTAACGGCCATGATGCGGCATCAGTCCTACTTTTGATATTATATTCCCTAGCGATGGCCAATTTAGCCCTACTACAATGTATATAATCAGAATTCAAACACGTGTAGAAACGAGGAATTTCCTTTTCAATCTGTTAATAAGACAAGCCACACAAATAAATGTATAGCTTTAAAAATACGACGAGTTATCGGCTGTCTTAACGAGGCTTAAGTGTAGCCTCTTAAATGGATCTTCAGTGAACGCTCAATGCAATGTATTAAATTTTCTTAACAAACTGCTGAATGTTGAAAAGAAAAAAAGTCACTGCTCAGAATATTAACAAGTGCAGCTTGTACTACATTCCATTGTAAGGAATTCATATTAATTTTTATCTTTGTTGATATAGAAAAGGCGATGAGCGTTTATTTTCATCATTGTAGGTAATGAATGCAAATGCAAAGCAATGAGAATCAGGATGTGAAAGTTTTACTATTTATAATATCCCTCTTAAATGCCTTAAAACTCGATCCCCCATAAATCTTTTTTTATTTTTTATTTTTTCTAGTTATACACCGTATACCCGTTGATTTATTTTTCAAATAAAAAAATCATTTCTGATTGAATTATTTGCCACATGTGGGCACTATTGAATTGTTTATTAAGCCTAATATCTTACTGACTCTGGAATTCATTTATGCTAATTTTATATTTTATATAGTCCAAATTTTATTATTTTTATTTTAAATTTATGCTTTATATTTAGTATTGTCAACCTTTATCTGCTTGATAAATCAGTTTAGTACTGGCGGAAGTATTTATTTACTTCTGGACGTGTCCATATGTACAGAATTAATTAAACAAGTCGAAAAAATTGTAGCATCTTGATGAAATGTAATGATAATAAAAGCAGGCGATAAATTATGACTGAACAGCATTTTTTTCCATTCAGTTTCAAACCTGACCATTCAATTCCCACAGGAAAACACTTCAAGTTGCACGTCCTTTCCTGGCGACCCACCCACGATCAAACCTCGCACAAAACAATCGATAAAAACCTGTGTCCACTCGTCCAACCTGTTGAAAATGTCTATTTCACCTTGATATCTGATAATTTACCCAAATCCATTATCTGGATAGTAACGGCTTGCGAGTCAAGATTCAAATGCGACCACAAATTGAAACTCGCAACATTTTTTCCCACAAGGAGCAAAATCCTGAGGCAAAAGCCGTGTACACTGCATCGCAAATCGCATGTAACAAACTCCCAAACACATAGAAATTCTTTTCGCGAGTAAAATTCCACGGTAGATTCCGGAAAGAGCGGAAACAAATTCCCTTTTTCCATTTCTAAAAAAAAATCTTTTAAAAACCATTTCCTATTAATTAAATCTAATTTATTCAAAACTCGCTATACTTGAGCAAAAAGTCACTATCGTAATACATCAGAGACAATTTGGAATGCTGTATTAGAAAATATATTCAATCGTTTGAAAACCAAATTAATTAAACACTTTCTTTTGTTTGTTTTTTTCCAAAATATTACTCAATATTTTTTTTTCAGACCTAAATTTCCAACAAAAAAAGAAGATGAAAAACAAATCAAAATGAATTCAGCTTGTCAATGTTTCCAATTTATGCAGGAAATGTTCTAAGAATTAAAACACTACATTCGTAATAAATATTTTTTTTAAAAAAAAACAAAAACAAGAAGAAAGAAAAAAGAAAAAAGAAAAAGAAAAAAAAAATACAGTAATTCAATCGGTTAAATCACCCATTTCCTAGCTCTTAAGAAATGAACACTATTGGAAACACTTTCTGGAACATTTGCATTGCCATTACCTGCTACAGCCATGCCCGGATCCTTGTGAATTCCACCAAACATTATTAACTCACCCCTGCCGATCACTAACGTGTACAACGAAGTGTCTTCCGGTCCCTGACTCTGACCGCGCGGTGGTAACCAAGTAACACCGTAATCATTCAACACTTGACTTATATCTACTACGTAAAGCGTCATAGGGTTTCTTGGACCGATTTTCAGGTTGCCAGGCGACGGTTGAGGTGGAGGAATGGGTGGAGATACAACATGTTGTCGTTTAGATAAGTTTTTGATGCGTTCCTCCATTCGTCTGAGCCCCTCCAACTGTCTTTCTCGGTTGGCCATCGGATTTATTCTCACAGAAGGCAACGGTGAATTTCTCTGTGGCGTTCGAGAAGAGGACGGACTATCGTGTCCGAATGTTTTTGAATCTTCGTCGATTTGTAGTCCAAATCCCTGGCTCGTGCTGGCCTCATTGTGGTCGAAAGGCTTTGGTACCGATGGTTTACGGAACGTTCCGCGCTTGCCGTTCACGCAGTTATCTTTTGTGCCTGATGCGGGTGACGGTGATCTGAGAAAAAGTGCATCATAATGTTAATTTTCAATCGTTTTGTGGGAAATGTGATATTTGCCTGTGTTTAGGTTGATCTAAAAATGAAAGTGACGCTTCGTTAGCTCGTGGAGGAACCCAAACTCGGCTGATGGCTGGTCGAAGCATTTGACCGCTTAAACTTGTCGGGGTTGTCTTCGAATTCAAACTTCGGCTTAGAATTATAACTTTATCGCCGACCTGGATATTAAATTGCATTTAATTCGTGGGATTAGTAAATAAATCGATCTAAAATTACACGGCAAGCTGGACGACACCATAAATGGGGTGCGGCATTCTCCGAACTTCGGATGGTCAGTTGAGTCCATTTCCAAATTGATTCATCGTCCATCGATAGCAGCCAGATATCGTTATACACCTAAAAAACAGCACGATTTCATTAAATATTCTTTTCCAACACCAATAATACTTTACCATATTCGGTCCACCACAGCCGCCGATAATTAAAGCGTGAAATTGATCCAAATAAACCTTAAGAAATAAAAAAAAATATATCATTATTAATTTTTTTCTTTAAATTCAAAGCTTACTTGTGATTGCCCATAACGAGGCCGAGGTGAAATATTGTAAGTCTCTTGTTTTTTCCACAACATACTCTTTAAATTTAACACCCATATGTCATTAGCACTGAAACAAAAACAATTTTATCATTTTTAACAACGAGAAACACGTGAAAGGTAAAAGAAATATTTACCTGGTGTAAGGACGCCCATTACTTTGGCGCTGTAAACCTCCAAACACAACCATCAAATCACCGTGCACCGTGGCCGAATGTCCGGCCATCCCAGGCGGTTGTGAGCGCGAAGTAGCAGGCACGGAATTCGGAATTAATGTCCACCGGTTATCCATCGGATTAAATATGTGCAACTGATTGAACAACCTCCACGCTTGATGCAACGGGTAAGGCGAAGGATGAGTCCAGCCACCGAACAAAACCAAATTGTCTTCGTAAACAACCATTGTGGCACACGCTTTTGGACTCGGATATGTTCCTGAACAAAAGACACAAAAAGATCAAATAAACAAACATATTCCCGTTAAATATGTGTATAAACCTGTGGCTAACGGTCGAATCCACTCTCTGTTTGCTAAATCCAACCTCCACAAATCGTTAAACGTGGTGCTCGTCGTTGTACATCCACCAAATATATACATTGAACTGCCGATGCAACACGCACTGTGCGAGTAGCGTTTGGTGATCGTGGGCCCTGGATCGGGTGTTAAATCGCACCAATCAATGTTCATGTCTATTATGGCACGTTGAAAATCGTGTTGCATTCGCCTGACCACATCTAGGACGGAAAAAAAATAAGAAATTGTCATGTTCCAAACGATATCGAATACGGCATAATACCTTTTATGTATTTTCGCCACGCTCTGCATACGCACATACAGTTTTTCAGATCTCGATACGGCGAAAGTAAACTTAATATGTATTCGAATACTTCTTCCGGCAGGTTTTCGATCCCATTTCTTTCCATTTTTTAAAAAAATAAAGCAAAAATTCTCTAATGGTCCACACACATGCCTCCCTTCTTTCAGGCCGAGGAGTCAACCATCCTTTTTTAATGCACAACGATGTATCGATGTAGCGATATCGATGTTACCCAAAGCGTGTTTTAGAGTATCGATACTCACCAAAGATGGCGGAAAACTGTGTACGGCAGCTTGGTGAAAACAAATCACGATTTTTAAATAAAATAAAATAATTAAATTAAAGTTATTTTCTTTACAGTCCTACTAAAATAAAGTGAACTAAATAATGCAAAAATTTTAATTCTTGTTTATATGAAGAAATCTGGTTTATGTACTTTAATTACAATGGCGCTATTGTCCTTCCGTATATTTTTACCCTATTGTAGTCAAAATATCGATTCTTTTTTTTACGGCGGTTATTTCATAATAAAATTCCTGTCTATTGATCCCTACATTTTATGAATAAGAAATTTGATGCTTTAACATCCACACTTTCAATCAGTAAACTACGGCGTCAATAAAACCTTTCATAAAATATTTTATTTAACATTTGTTATCCTATACAAAAAAAATCAAATAAAACTAAAATTCAACTGAAAAAATATGTAGATTTAAGAACTTCCTTTACATCAAATTTGCCTTTTGAAGGAACATGTGCTAATATAGTCAGTAGTCCACTCAGCTTTCTCTTGGTAGCTTCACGATCCGAGCTGAAAACATTTAAAAAGTGCTTTTTAATACCTAGAAAATCATCAAATAACGAGACAACTAACGAGCAATATTCCTTAACAAACGAATTTGATAGCAATTCTAACAACGGTTCATTATGAAGTGCAACAAACTGTTCCCTACATATCTGCAAACCAAAACAAATCAAAACCATTTAATTTGTAACATTTTACATACGAATAATACCTTATTCATTTCAGCTACAGTGTTAGGATGCGTCCAAAAACAATCGTGAACAGATGCAAACGTAATTCCTTCCCTATTAAAACAATAATAATAATAAATGCAATAAAAATGATTAACTGAATACCTTTGGCAAAATAAAGAAGTCAACATCATATGCGTCGAGTCTAATGAATGAATGTAATTTGGTGGAAAACCATTTGTCTGTTTACGTATGTTTGGTAACCTATAAAATTAAAACAAGCGTCAGTTAACAGTTATTAAAATCGATATATACAACACGTACTCGTCAACTCTAAGTATTTTGTTCTTTCGCTAAAAATAAATAAATAAATAAATAATTGTAAACATTCATCAGTAATTTGAACAATATTACATTATTTGTATAAATGGTTTTGACTGTGAAATAAGGTTGAACAACCGGTAAACCAATTGGCGTAGTCCATTCCACCGGTCTCTTGATCTTTCGTGCAATGAGATTTGCAGATTTTGTAAACCAATCCTAAACAGTTACACAAAATTTATAAATAAACAGGCAAACAGAATTTAAAAAAAAAAAATTACCTGAATTTCTTTAGTAGCGGAAAACATCGTTTCTAAGCAATAAAAAACCTTGGTAACAAGATACGACGCCGCTCTAAACTCAAGTTCCCTGGGAAAACCAGGAATTTCTTTAAGTTGGCGCGCTATTTGAAGCCGCGCTCCGTATCGCGTAACTCCATAAACTGTAGTCATCACCGGTTGCTTGACAACTCTCCGTGAAATATGGCCGTCTAAAAGTTGGGCAATTTCGACATTGTCGGCAGCATCAATTTTCCGTTCTTCTTCAACCTGAATTACAAATACACATTTATTATAACCTAAAATGAATATAAAACTTGGCCATCACCTTCTCCGCAATTCTGCTGTAAACATCTTGAGGCACAGAGCGTGACGTAAGATTTACTTGCTCAGCACCTTCCACGTCCCTCCCTAACGCCGCATAGTGCTGCAGCCCATTACACGAACCATCTTGATGCACGGGGAAATGACAAACGTACGTGCTGGGATCGGGTGACCTTAAAACCTTAGCTATTTCCATACAACAGCCTAATGTTTGCCAAGGTTCGTCTGATTTCTTCCACCAACCATTTCCCTAAATAAACAGAAATGGTAAACAAATAATTTTAAAATGTTTTTTAAATTTCCTATATTACTGTCAGTGGTTTGTCGGCAGAATCCATTATTTCAGGCAGAATTTCATTACAATATTCGAGACGCTCTTTTAACGATGATCTTGATATTTTAAAAAATTGAAAATTAATAAGAGTATTTAAGAGATAAATCGCTTTTTAAACCTTTTTTTAAGTCCGGTCAAGTTTATTAAATGAATTTTAAGCCAATCGAAACCGTTTTCTCCGAGTGGTTGCCCATTCGCAAAAAGCAGAATTCCCCTGCACACATCGTTACCTAAAATATAAATTATAATTTTACATTTTTGTTTTATAGTGCAGTTAAACGCGAGTTATTACCAAGATGATTAAAATGCGGTGGACAAGGGTACGTTCGGCCTCGAAAATCGATGTTGTGTGGAAACCAAAAAACTTTGTCCCGAAACTTAAATAACAACGTAAAGATTAGAACAAATCAAATAACTGAAATCAATTGAGCCTCACAGCATTAGCAATCGATAGTTTATACAACATGTCGCACCACAGGCTGTACATTTCGCTTTTCTGCTGTTTCAATCGTTTATTTTCCACAATCGCCTTTAGCCTTTGCTGTTTGGGCATGCTTCTGTAAATATAAAAACCCCAAACACCCATTAACAAAAGTAAATACACACAAAATAAAGAAAAATTGTATTCTTACACATCTATTTTAGTAAATTGTGGACATTCTGACGCTGGACGAGGAATAGATAATTCATCACAGCCTTTATTATTGAACACACTCATCGCAACATCTAGAACCTGCAATAAACAAAAATAAATTAAATTTTAATTTATACCAAAGTGTATATTATACATACACGACTGTTTATTATCCAAGGAGTTTCACCCAAAGCAGATAATGAATCTAAACACGGATATACATTTTGTATGCTCATGTGTTCCAAACGCTCTATTTGGTCTTTTATTGCTATTCCAGCCTGACGAATTAAGCTCGCTAAATAAAGAGTTAAATAAAACCACTATTTTATTGAGTTTTAAAATGCTTTTACTAACACTGCGCGAGAAGAAATCCACCGTTTTGAATAGAAGTCCACGGAATAGGTGGACAAACCATTGGTAAAAGATTTGCATCGAAGACAAGATCTTCTGGTTTACAAAGCTCGTAAAGTTTGCTTAAACATGGATTAGGCTAAAATTAAATTACAAAATTTTGTATTCGAAATGTGTGATTGAGAGAAAAATATTTACCTTTATCTCTTCTCTGTACTTGACGTTGTCGTGTTTGCGGTAGACGGTGAAAAAAGCCGGCACTAATTTTCTACTTATACGAAAACAATTGCAATTTAATTGAATTAACAACAGAGAAATAATTTATGCTTACTTTCCCTCAGTCTTATTATTTGTGTGTTTTAACAAGTGTTTGTCGAATTTCATATCTTTTTGAATAATTTCGTATAGAAATTTACCAACCTGTTAAAAAAAAGATTAATATATTTGATTTGTATCGCGTCACACAAAACTTACTCCTATAAGTGCATAAGTAGGCCAATCTACGTTACTAATTCCCTGCAAAATAAGTTTAAATTAAACAAATAAATACAAGGAATGATCAAAAACCATTTAGTATTTTGATGTTGAATAAAATAACGTACAACATCAGGTCCATCTGCGTATTTTTCCTTCAATAATTCCCAATACTCTCTAGATATGTGTTGCGATTTCAACTTCGGATCGGAAATGTAATTGGAATAATCGGCGTACATTTTGATAGTCTGTAAAAATGATAAATTACATTACAAACTACAATCTCTTCTCTTTAATTATATACTTGTTCGTAGATGCCATTCGAAATTTTCTTATTCAAGTGATATCTCTCCATCACTTTACTTCCCAAATTTCTGTGTAAAATCATCATTACGGGACTAAATGATTCAGAGAATTGAGCGATGGAAATAAATTCCTAAAATCAATAAATTTCATTAGTCTGGTAAGAAAATTAGACATTTTTTAAGCAATTCCAACCCGCAACATCATGTCAACCAATTCTTCCGCTTTTATACAGGTGAGATAAGGAAGTAAATCCGTTTTCTTACAATTCCTATCTGAAATTTAGACATAAAATTAACAGAACATTCAATAATTAAAAAAAAAAGACAATTTCAATAAATTTACAAGTTGCTTCGATACGAAGAAAATTTATTCTTTGTTTATAGCTCTTCAGCATGCTCGACTTCCATGATAATTCACTCTCTTCTAATTTTTTTCTCTGCAAAATACACAATTTTAAATTATTAAATATTATCATAGTTTTGTCAGTGCTTTAATTACCAATGTTTTTGTCTTTTCGTCAACGGGATAAGAAACATCAATTCTACGTATTTTCATAAATCCTGGCTTTTCTGTTTCGATCTGTTGTCTGTTTAAATTCTGACGATTTTGTTGGAATGACTGCAATCTCACAGGATTATAAGATCTGTCCGTTGGTTTATTCCCATTCAGATCTTGCAGCAAATTGCACACGTAACCGACTTTATTCTTCCGCCTCTCTGGATTAAAACCCGGAATTTTTAATCTAATGGCCTAGAAGCGACACAAACCGAATTCGTTTAAATCAAACTACCGTATACATTTTTTTAAGATATAATTTCATATATTTTTACCTTCAAAACAATTTCTTGTTGATTTCTGACAAACACACAGTCAGTTAATATTTTTTGAATATTTAATTTCTGAAATATTAAATAAACTTTTAAGAATTCTACGCATAATAAATAAAATTCCTTCGTTTACATTCAATTTAATTCTATTCAATATCGGTCCGATTTTATCAAACTCTGAGGCTCTGTAGGCGCCTTCCAACCAATATGCATAACTCTGTAAATTTGGCGTCACTTTCCCACTTTTCATGAATTCGAACAAACGAAACTGTGGCAGAGTCTTCCCCACTAAAGCAAAAGCTTCGAGAACACAATTATAAAGTCGAACGTCATTTAAAGGCATCCCTTCACTTAAATGCTTGTTGTGGAATAAACGTAACGTATCGAATGCTTGTTGCACCTAATTAAAATTAATAAATTCAATTAGTATCTATTTTTACGTACACAATGGTAAATTATTTCACCATATTATTGTTCACACAAACGTCCAAAAACGGTAAAAGGTTTTTTTGAGTGCAATTTCTAATATCTCTTTTGTGAGCTGGTTGCCCAAGATTTGTAGATGACTCGTCGTCCTTCTTATTTTTTCTGAAACAAACAGAGATTGAAACTGCAGAATCTTAGTTTCAATTGTATTCTTACTCTGAAAATTGCTGTTTTGCAGTTTCAAGTTCAACTTCGAACTCGTGGTCGATTTCTTCGTTTATTTGACTCATTTGGTCAAGCCGGAAGTCACTAAACCCGGTTTCATCGGCCGAAGTTAAACCACAGTCCGTTTTGGGCCTTTTTACAACTTTGGGAATTTTTTTAGTCTCCTGTTTTTCTTTCTCTTCACTCGGTGATGTTTCTTTTTGGACAATTGCTGACGACACGCCGAATTGCTTCAAAGTGTTTTCTGCCGATGACTTCCTTATCTTAGCTCTTTTTTCCAGGCTTTCGTTCGTATGTTTGTCGCTAACTGTAAATGCAGCGAATTAAAATTGTTTGCATTGTTTATCTTTTGGTTTGGAAACTTACTTTGAATAAGTTCAACGTATTTCTGGATAACATTCTTTCTTTTTTTAATTTTCTTTAACTTTTCACGTAATCCGGTGTGTGTAGACAAGTTCATCCGTCCGGAAAAATTAGTATTGTGAAGAACAACTAGAAAAGAAATGTTTAATTATTTGATGAGCAATGTTTTGCAGAGTTATGTAATTAATTACCTTGTGGAAAAATGCGTGAAAAATGAGGATTTAGGTTTTTACAGAACGAACATTCGTGTTGAATAATGTTTGATGATGGATTAGTTACTGCTACGTGAAATCGTGAAAATTTATATCCCAAACGGAACATCTTAAACTAATTACTAATGATACGAAGATGCAAAGCCGGGCTGAAGTTGGCTCCTAAACATTCGTAAGAACCAAGATGGCGGCTACCATGGCAATTATGGCAATATGGGTGGGAACATTGCTGATCGGTATTAGAGGAATCATTGAACAAATCAACTTTATTTAAACTCAAAATGTATGTAATATGTAATAGTCTTGAAGTCTAATGATTTCTAAAAATCAACAAATTACAACATTAATTATAAAACGAATGCATTTAACCAAGTGAAGTACCATACAGCCAGCGAGTGCTCCGTAACAATTTCTCACTAGATGGCGGTCCCGTATTAGACATTTTCACTACTTTATTTCTCTTGATACTCCAGAACAATTATTTATTTTATTTTATTTTATTTCCAGAAAGCTGAAACACGTTTTTTTTTTTTTTTTTTTAATATGCTTTCCTCTGGCACTAGACTTTTCCCCTGTCATTGGACTTTTCCCCTGCCACTAAGCTTTCCCTTATCACTAGATTTTTCTCCTGGGAAAAAGACTTTGTAAAACAGGGCTTTTCTTCATATCAATAAAATCTTTATACCAACACTCTGTCACAGTTCACACAAACAAAATTTAGAAAATTTTAAAAAAACAGTCTTTCCAAAATTGTTTAATTTTAGAAACTACGTCTCCCAGTCAGGGAAATACAAAAAATTTTCAAACGATCCACTAATCCACTCTTTTTATAGAATTGAATTGTATACCTTTATATCCTTGTACAAATATTACAAAACTGTGATAAAATGTCAATTAATAAACACCTGTCACCAATCTAGACCTTCAAATAAAAATAACCACTTGTTTAATGCTCTGCAGAAATTGTAATAAATTTATTTATACTTTATGGTTGCAAGAAAATGAATAAAAACATGCGCATTTTGTTGTTGAGACAGTTCTAGTCTAAAATAGATTTTCTTTGAAAAAAAAAATCTACATTAACAAAAATATAAACTCACAACGGCAAAGCAATAATAAATATTTTAATAAAACCTGAAATACTAAAGTTGGAGGTTAATGATCTCCCACTTCCTTCCGGCAATGATATATCCCACATTACAAAATTTCTAAACAACCCAAACAATTTTTTGTTCCCATTTTAACTGTACAAAATCTTTTTTGCTTGTTTTGTAGTTTGCACCGTAATTGAGGAAATGGTAGTTCTCTGTGATCAATTAAAAACATTTAAATTCTACATAACTTTTAACAAATTATTGCCATTCTAAACCAAAAAAAAAACCTCAAATAAATCGATTACTAAACTGACCATCCGGTAGAAGATGTTGACCATCTGCAACACCTGTAATTTAATAATTTAAAATTTTCATTTCCCACGTTGGAATCATACCAAGGACTATTAAATTATTTGTCCCCTGAATCTTGTATGGGAAATTGTTTCAAGAGTGTTAAATTTCTCCCATCTTCAGTTTCCATTTGGCCTTTTAAAAGAAGGAAACATGACGAAGCGAACAATATTAAGGTATGAAAGATTAATAAATATTTATATTTTAAAATGTAAATAAAATAAAGCTGAAGCAAGCTTTTATTTATCTTGAGTGTACATTTTATTGTGAAAACGTAACACGAGAAAGGTCAATTAAAATTAATAAATTTAAAAAATAAGATAAATAAAAATATATCCAATATCAATTGTAATGAATTTTTGGAATCAGAAACTTGATTGTCAAAATTATCACTCGGTTATGATTAAATCTCCAATCTCTCATTGCGCCATTGTACATAAAACGACACAAGAACAATCAGGTAACAACATTATTCGTTTTGTTTACTTTGAATATGATGTCATTGCGAGTTTCATTTGCACATGGGAATCAGATTAAGCATTTCCCTTTCATTTCATTGTGATGCTCGTTCAAGGACTAACCACCTAAGCCGAAGAAAATTTTTTTTCTTCAGTCCTTGCTGTACTCTAAAGGTAAGTTTTTTGGTGTTAAAGGATTACAAAAGATCCACTCTCATAATCTATACCGGCTCCGGATTTCACCCTCGGCGGAACCAAACCAGTCCAGCCACGGTGTACTGGGTTTGCGTGTCGCCGCATTCACCCAGGTGAGACGGAGGGGGAGGTGAGAAAGTTTGAGGGACGTCAGTTGTGTCCGTCTGCTCTCTTCCTCCGCACGCTTTTCACTCAACGTGGAAATACATAACAAACTAAACCAAATATGGGGATTTTCAATGATGGGTACGATTCGCCTTTTTATGATGGTTCATCTTTATCTAGTCGACACTCGTCTGACAGCCTGCAGGTAACTGTTGATGACATCATTTCAAACTTCATGCTTCTTATTCCGAGGTCATTTAACTTTTTTCGAAAATTAATTTTTAATTTTTCGCAACGAAAATTCGATATTTTCGAAAAGTTTCACGGTTTTCTTGTGATTTTTTTTCTTTTTTGACTCATTTTTTTTTCAAATTACAAGTATAATTATGATATTTTCGTGTTCCGAGACAATCAAAATAGTGTGCAATAAAAGTTTTGAGCAGTTTTTGCAGATGTTTTTGCCCTTGGTATAGGGCGTTCCACTCAGGTAGTTGCACTTATTACTACTGCATTTCCCTCATGGTATGGTATTAGTCATCTCCCATTTGATTCAATGTGGATCCTCGATCCTCATTTAACGTTGTCGCATTCGCAATTGACTTAATGTAAAGCTGAATAATTCAATTAAAATACAAAATAAATTATTTTTCATTTCCCAGCATGTGCAGTTTTATTAGATAACAATGGTATCATTAATCTTCACACCAGATAATGTATGTAGATAAGAGTGTGTGGAATTAGGGGTTGTAACTTGGTTATATGACTCCAGAATCCGAGTTGTTTCTTCCATGATTACCTCATAAGTTCAGTGAGATATTTTTTTTTTTAAATTCATTAATAAGTTTGTAATTCGATATTTTTTTCTCTTCTTTTTAATGATAACTTTCAGGGGAAAATGGCTGTTGCCGATGTCGCCTTCCGAGCCATACCTAAAAATAGCACATGTTTTATCATATGGAGGATTGAGGTGAAATGATACATTCAATAATATCTTAGGAAATATTTATATTTAATTCGAAATATTTAGAATTTGCACTTAGTGCCAGTTCCTAGAGATAAATATGGCTCATTCTTCACCGGCGACTCTTACGTAATCTTAAGTGTAAGTAATTATTTTAATTTTAATAAATGAATTATTCAGATTTAAATTTTTTTTAAAAAAATATGTTTTTAAAATTTTTTTTTATAATTTTTAGATGGCAGAATTTGGCGACCCAGGAGGTGTGAACATGAAAGTAATTTTGTTATAAAAGTTAAACTTCAATTTTGTTTTAAAAACATTTTTATCATTAATCATTTCAGGTTAAAGAAGCCAAACGCCCAATGGTCATTCACATTCATTTTTGGCTCGGACAAACAACATCACAAGTGATTTAAATAAAAAAAAATGTATATTCAGATTAAATGTTAAGCCATTGTACTTTTAGGATGAAGCAGGTGTGGCTGCATATAAAACAGTGGAGCTGGACGATTATTTGGGTGGACTTCCGGTGCAGCATCGAGAAGCCCAAGGACACGAATCAAAACGTTTTCTCGCTTACTTCAAAAACGGAATTCGGTACGAAAATTAATTCCAATTATTTTCCAAATACATTTTTACCTAATTTTTATTTTTATTTCTAGATTGTTAGAAGGTGGAGTCGCGAGTGGATTTCATCACGTCGTTGACGCTTTTGAGCCACACATGTTTATTATTAAAGGAAAACGGCGTCCTATTATTAGACAAGTAAAATAAAACTTTGATTTACTAAGAAAAAAAAAAGCTAAACACCCACTTTTTCTATAGTTGAGTAGCATTTCGTGGGAATTAATGAACGATGGGGATGCATTTGTAATTGACACCAAACATGTGGTTATTATATGGATCGGAAAATTTGCAAACAACATGGAAAAAATTCAGGTATAAACAGTAAACACATCACGTTGTAATGAATATGTGACATTATGGTGTTTGTTAGGCAGCTAAAGTAGCCCTAAAGTTGAAATCCGAACATGGTCCGACGTCTAACACTTTAACTGTGGAAGATGGAGAAGAGAACAATCTCCCAATCACGGAAAAAGAAGTAGATTAAAATTAAAATAAATAAAAACGAGACAAATTAGTTTTATTTCTTCATTTTGTGCTAGTATTTCAACCGGTTCCTCCCACTTGCAAACAAAAAGGTAAAGCCGCACACTGTCACGGATTCGGACGAAGTGATAGAGAAAAAGCAATTGCACGAGCTCAAATTGTACAGATGTTCGGACGAAGGAGGCACGCTTAAAGTGACAGAGTTGAAGACTCGTCCATTGCACCAGCGAGATTTGCTGTCACAAGATTCATTCATCGTTGACAATGGTCCTAACGGAATATGGGTTTGGGTGGGCAAGAGAGCGAGTCAGAAAGAAAGAACCGAAGCCATGAGGAATGCACAAGGATTCATCAAGAAAAAAGGATATCCGAATCACACGCAAGTGACACGTGTTATTGATGGTGGAGAACCGATAGAGTTCAAAGCGCTGTTCCAAGGGTGGAAAGAAATGAATCAAACCATTGGCTTAGGAAAAAGTAGTACGCGTGGAACAATAGGTTGGAAACATTTTTAAATATTTATGGCCTGTATTTTAACACTTTTTGAGCTATTAAATTGATGTTTGTTTTTGTTTTCTATCTTAAATGTAGCAAAAACTATCCAGACAAAATTTGATGCTGCAACATTACATGACAGTGCTCAACATATGGCTGCACATACCCAAATGATTGATGATGGATCAGGGAAAAAAGAGGTGAAATAAGTTTATTTGTTTGTAAGGGTTTATGTTTTAAACTAATTCAATCTTGGTCGTGGTTTTTGCTCGGACAATCACTTGTTTCCTTCTTAGTTTATCTCTCGAAATGTGTGACAAGGTCTTAATCAAGTGTACACTGATCACTGAAATGTGAAAAGAAAGTCTTACAGCAAGGAAATGTTGAAGTAACCTTGAAAAGGTTCAATGCCACAGATTATAAAATAATAAGTGTTGTCACGCAACACTACGTTTTCCACTACACAAAAGACATTTTATTACGGCAAAAATAAATGCTTTATTTTCAATCCAAATAATATTCAAGTATGTGGCTTTTCAGGTGTGGCGAGTGGAAAATTTCGACATTGTACCCGTTGACCGTAAGCAGTACGGTCGATTTTTTGGCGGCGATTGCTACGTCATTAAGTACACCTACCACACGGGGACCCGGGAAGCTACCATCATATACTACTGGCTCGTAAGACTAACTGAATATGCTTGTCAACCAGTTTTACAATTTCCATTTCAGGGAAAACGAGCCACTGCTGACGAGAAGGGTGTGGCGGCCCTGAAGACCATTGAAATGGACAACGACATGGGCGGTACCGCCGTCCAAGTGCGAGTCATCCAAGGGAAAGAACCACCGAGTTTTCTAACCGTTTTCGGAGGCCGTCTCATCATTTTCGAAGGGGGAAAAGCGAGTGGCTTTCGAAATGTTAATGAGAAAGATGAAAACGTACAAGATTCGTACATGTTACAAGTGCACGGCTCCTCTGCCATGAACACGCGCGCAGTTCAAGTGGAAATGCGTGCAGCCTCTTTAAATTCCAATGATGTATTCGTGGTGTTTAGAGGATCGCAGGTGTTTATTTGGGCCGGTTTAGGAAGCACGGGGGATGAGAGAGAAATGGCTAAATTGGTAGCTGCAGATGCACCGCGGGAAGCCATCATGGTGTACGAGGGGCAGGAGAAAGAAGACTTTTGGGAAGCGATCGGGGGAAAAGAAAATTATTCCAATGACAAGCGACTCCATGTACATTTTGAGTCTCGTTTTTTTTATGATTTGTATTTTTTTTTATTTTTTTTTATTTTTAAGGAGTCAAATGATGGAAATTTATCGCGTATTTTTCTTTGTTCGAATGCTAGCGGAGTGTTTAAAGTTGAAGAAATATTCGATTTTGATCAGAGCGATTTAATAGAGGAGGATGTCGTGATTTTGGACGCATGGGATGCTGTTTTTGTTTGGATAGGACGTTTGTCAAATGCTGACGAGAAGCAGAAAGCTGCGCAAACCGCAGAGGTAAGAAAAGGTTTTTTTTTAAAGAAACGTATTGGCAATAATGTATACTGATTAAAAGAATGTTTTTAAAGGAATATTTGAGGACCGATCCGAGTGGACGTGATGTAAACACTCCGATTTATCGAATTAAACAAGGTTTCGAACCGCCCAATTTCACAGGATTTTTCGGCATCTGGGATCGTTCACTTTGGAACGTAAGTAACTTCATTTCGACTATTAAAAAACACGATGTTAAATACGTTAATGTTAGAATAACAAAACGTACGAACAAATGCGACAAGAATTGGCAGAAGACAATCCAGGAATCACAAACATAAGCGTGAGTTTAAATATGAATCAACAAAAACCATAAACATTTGTATAAGACGGTGAATTATTTTATTGCTTAGTCACAAAGCAATGGACTTTCTTTTATCCCTGACGTGCCCAAATTTCCTCTTGACGTCCTAGCGGAAAAAGATCCGGAAAAATTGCCTTCAGGAATTGACCCAAGCCGAAAAGAGGTCGAGATAAATTCCAAAGAAATTCGTGAATATCGATTAATGTGAAATGTTAATTTTCAATTATAAATTTTCAGATTCATTTATCAGAAGAAGATTTTCAGGAAGTGTTCGGCATGAATTTATTGGAATTTGAAGGTCTGCCGAACTGGAAGAAAATTGCACTGAAAAGAAAAGTCAACTTGTTTTAGGTCCGACAATTTGTCAGAATGAATAATAGTTACTTGCAGCCTAATAATCAATAACGTAACAAAAACATGGTAATAAAAATATTGAGGTAACTGTTTTATTAAAAAAAAATTATTATTATTTTATATACAGTATAAATAAATTGTTAAGTTTAAGACTGTCGATTCTGATTTCACTCTCAATGTTGCATTCTCAACCAAGCTGTCAAACTGCATTTAAAAAGCTTTTAAAAAACATTTCAATTTAGTTTATTACTTTTTTTTACCACGTCTCCTGAATACTTCACGTTAATACTCGTTGTTTTACCAATTTCAAGCGTACCCTTAATCGCGTCGAATGAAAATCCCAATGTTTCAATTGCAGCAGAATTTTCGAGTAAAAACTCAGGAGGCTAAAAATAAATTTCAAATATTTTCATTTTGACGATTAACTATAACATTTACAAATTGCCACCTTTTTCACAGGGGTGTGATTACTTTGAATAAAAGTGATTTCAAGTCTATTACTCACTTTGTGAGAATCAAAAACAAGACATACAGCAGTGTCGTCATCGATTAAATGATCTACAAAGCAAAAATCATCATTTTCGTAATGTTCGTTTCATTTCTTTCTCTTACCAAGTGGACTGTCTTCATATTCCATTGCAAACAACCTGATTGCTATAGAATTTTAAAATTCATTTCCATTACTAAAAATATATTTCTATCACTATAAACTATACCATTAATATTAGATACCACTAATAAATGTGGATTAAAGTGCAATGTGTTTTCTCCTGCTAAGTGGACTTGTGATTTGCTGCCAATACCTTGTAAAGAAAATTTGCGTAGAACCTGCAATACAGAGAAGCTCAATATCGGGTTGCTAAGGTTACTACATAAATAACTACTCACGTAATTGTCGAATAATATTAATTTGACCATAGCTAGAAAGTGATGACTGTGATCTGGGTTGAAAGTTACTGTAATCGATCGGCTTTGGTTGGGATTGAGAACAAACTGCATGGGATTGATCACGAAAGGATTTAAACCATTAAAATTTCTGCAATCTAAATTGGAGAATTGTACAGAAAAATTAAGTGTTGGTATTAGAATTTATTACATGATTGTTCTTTCAGTTTTTTAGCTTCGTTTTCAGTCTCCATGAATTGAAACTTGAGTTGCAACTCAAATTCAGTTGGATTAATAATCTAAGTAAACAGTTGTGGTAATTATTGAGATTTAAAAATATATATGTAATAAAAAAAAAAGTGACCATAAAATTGACAGTGGAATAATCTCCTACAATTGCATAATTTAAATTTAAAACTGGTTCTTCCTCCTCAAAACTAAGTATTAATTTTGGTTTGACAGATTGACCAACTACAATGACGGATAAAGTATCATCACCAGGGAAATTGTAAATTTCAACTTTTTCAAAATGATCAGTTTCTTCTGTGGGAAGAAATCGAAGCAGAAATTTGCCACTGCCTTTCGGTTGAATGGAAATTTTCGATTTTAGCAGTGTAAAAGATTCTTGGATGTTCGAAATGCCTGCACAAACCTGCAAACAAACAGCACCAACAAATAAACACTTCAGAATACCACAAACATAATACTAAGTAATTACTTTCAATACTTCAAACGTGACATTGCAAATGACGATTGAACTGAAACATTTCTTCCCAACAGGGATTCTTCCAAAATCGATTTTTTCAGAACTTAAAAGTTTCAACTTCGATTTCAAGTAAGGGCACGACATAGACAAATTAATTGGTCTATAAAAAGTGGAAAACAATCTTCAAAACGTCACACAAACTAGCACAGACGTACCTCATTGTGGAAAATTGATATTTCTTATCTTTTAAATCTTTAATGGCGCCGTCGATAAAATAACACGGAATTGTAAACGTATCAACTCTGTTTTCGAACTCGCACGTCAGTTTATCAACAGCTTTCCGGTATTCCAGTAGCCTATGTAAAAACTATGATAAACTTTAATCATTAGTAGTGCAATACGTGTGGTTTACAGCGGTGACACGGCTTCCATATGGCTTGGAGTTCTCTCAACCTCAGTCGCCAATTCGTCAGCGCTTGGATTTTTTGACCCGATCCCTTCAGCAACAACGCTGGAAGCAGCGAGCGATTCGAATTCAGAATCTGCCGCATCTAATAAAAAGTTTTTGGCTTCGAAAAAAATCTGCTGTTCCAATAATTTAGGCGAAAAAATTAAGTTTAATTTTTGAGATTTTCCGCCCGCGATTTGTCCGACATTTGGGAAAATCTGAATCGGGCAATAATCGGGAATATGAAATTCGTACGAAATCCAACTCTTCTCGTCTCTCCTGTTATTTTTTACGTAAATTATTGCCGTAGAAATGTTGTTTAAATGCGTAGCTGCAAAATTAACATGAGAATGAGACAGCGAAATTGGTGGATTCACGCCAACTCCCAACCATTTAATTATAAACGTTCTATATAAAAAAATGTATATAAAATACAATTAATGCTGGAAAAGTTACGAAACCAATGGCTAATCACCGATTAAATAAGGTTTTGCAAGTTAAAGTAGAATTATACTTCATTGGAATGTCCGGTTTGAAAATTATTTTCATTTTCAATTCTTCTTTAGAAAAAATTACCCCAAACCCATCGTTCGGTTCAATACTTATACACTTTTTAAAATTTATAAAATGCGAATCAAGATTAACCAAGATAATAAATAATCTTTAAAAAAAATTACTCACGCGTGCGACATCAATGAACCCAAAGTGTTGAGTCAAAATTCCCATATTGTGCATAGTAACATCAACATGAATGCTTTCATTTACATAACACTCTCCAAAATCAATGACATTAGGATCAAATTCTAATTGAGTACTGCTCACTATTGCGTTGACAGTCGTTTTTAAAGCCAATGGCTGCAAAAATAAAGTAAACTCCAATGATATACATATACCTAGTGTGTTTTGAAATTGATTTCTAACCTGTTCAGACACATAAAATGACAGGGGAAATTCCAAAACTCCGGTGGACTCATCAAAATATTTTTCTGCATCACTTGCTAATGTGATTCTAATTAAAGAAAGTGGATTTCAATTTTTAATTTCTATAAAAAATTGCATCAAATTTAACAAAATACCGCGGTAATAGCTTGATTTGTGTAATAAAGTCACTCATTGGTTTAATAATACCGGTTTTGTGCTGCATTTCAATGTGATTTCTTAATTCTTTAGGCAATTCAATGCTAATTTCATGTTTTTTGTTCCCACTGAAGAAAAGGAAATCTGTTTGTGAAAACAATTTTACAGAAGCGTTTGTGGAACATACTTATTAACGAGTGTGATGTTATCCTGGTACAAATGATTGTAGGCACATATATTAAAATCATAACTGTGTTCTTTCACTTTCACATGAGGCAATAACGCTTCAGCTCTCACTGTTACAAAAAACTAACCAAACAACAAGTTACAAATCTAAGTACAGCATTCAGCTTGTCTCACAACTTACTTCCTTTACTTTATGATCTGACGTGTTAATGGTGTAAACGGCTTGAACTCGACCAGGAATTTGTGGTTTGTAACTAATTTCGATAGTAACTTTACTATTTCCAGCAATTTCTCCATCGTATTTCTGAAAATAGTTAACCATCCAATTAATTTTAACATAAAATTTTTATATTTGATTAAATTATTTACACTGATCAACTCGAAACCAATCAAATCTTTGTCGTCGTATATACTACTAGAAAATATGGGTATTGAACTTTCGTAACCAGACGGTGAGATTAAACTCTGGCTTCCGGTTTCAATAAGAAACTCATTATTGCTATAATCGTAATCCTCAGTTGACGACGATTTCTTTTCAGAAGAGACTGCGGTTGAAGTTGATGCTGATTGATCAGTACTTGGATCAGTAATAACATTACTTATGCTGTCGTTATTGCCAGAAAATTCAATCTGACCTATTAAAAAATAAAATAAAATTCAATAAAATCGTTCATTTGGCGACCACATTTGAATCAGTTAACTGCTGGCATTTGCACTGCCATTTGCAACCTCAGTTCGAGCTAAAAATATATTGTATGTGGCAGTTTGGGCTCCATGATTAGAAATCTGAAAACGTTGCACAGATGAAGCGCCAATAACATGAGCTCCAAAATCAATTTCCTGCGGTTGAACAGAAACACAGCAAAATTTTTTCTTGATCTCCAAAGGAATTGTGAATAATCCCAACTCCGTTTTCATTAAAATACTCGATTCCAAATCAATGTCTCCATCCTTCAAAACCATTTTACCAAAAAATAAATTTTACATGCAAAAAAAATAAAATTAAACTACAGTAATAAAAAAAGTTGCACAACGGCAAGTTATATGTGTGTTGTGCAAACCAGCCTAACCTTTGGGGAAAACTTAACAACCAATATGCAATTCATTCCTGGCAATATTTGCTTCGACGCCGGTGGACGAAACCTTTTTAAAAACGTTTAATTTAATTCTAGATCAATAAATGCAACGGAAACAACAGAAAAAAATATTCTAGTTGGATAAAAACATATTTTTTCTTACTCCAAATCAATATAATTCTTCATTTCTTCCTTCTCTACCCCAATCAATTTACAGGACAAAGGAGACGAGTGGATATTAATCAGTTTTACTTTTTGTTTATAAATTTGATTCACTTCAAAATCCTACAATTTAACGCCAAAAAATCTAATCAACCACACTGCCGGTGCATTATATTCACCTAAAAGAATAACTCACTTTAAAAACCACTCTGTTCGGTTTGAAAGAAAAACACGGGAATTTTAAAGTGACGTTACAAATCCGAGTATCTTCCGCTACAGGTTCTGCAACTTTATCGACGTTATCTGACGGCAAACTGCATAGAAAAACACCTTCTAAACTTTCAACATTATCGTCATCGCTTGAAAAAAAATCGTTGTCCGATTCGGTATAATCTGGCAAAAAAGGCAAACAACTTTTCTCCTCATTTCTAACGCTACAATCAGGTTTTTTTTTGGCCAGTAAAGTTCTATCTCTTTTATCAACAAATGCTTTTATAGCGGGAAGAAATTCAGTAGGTTTTTCCTTTCTCTAACGAAAAGAAACAATACGTGTGTTTGTATATTTATTTTACTGTAATAATTAATTACGGCTTTAGTTTTTTCTTTCTGCCTTTCTTTAACTTCTCTTTCGTGAGCTCTTTTCGCTATTGCTATGTCCAATGAGTCTTTAATTGCTGGTGCTTCCGGTCTGTAAAAAAATCTCCTGAATATTCCTCAATTTACTACAATTATCCAACCAACTTTTTGAGACTCTTTTGGTGCAAACTATCTTTCCAATCTTTAATAAATGTGTAATCATCTTCCGGAATAACTTGTTCACGTTTCATTTGTTGCTTTTCCGCCATCTTTGTTAGCCAAATTTCTCTACACGGTTAAAAAACAACAACAAAAATTGTTTTCAATATATAGCCCTACTTTTTTGCGCTCCGTCTTCTTCTTTTGTAATTTAGTCAGAGAGTCGTCTTTAAAATCTTTGGACGCCATTGCTCTTATTTTAAAATAAACAAACAAATATTTGCATTGTAGTACAGCACTAACTCGATAATAATGCTGTGCCGCGTATACTAAATGGCTGAAAACAAAACACAAGCATAAAATGTTCGTTTAAATTAATTAAAACCATACATTTGATAAATGTGATAATTTTTATTCGTTTCAATAACAAAAATAAAATATCTTCAAAATTTTTGTATTGATTTCAAGCAAATTATCGGTTAAATCCCTAAATTGACACAAGTTGATTTACACGTTCACTCTAAACACCTTTAACCTTCACCTCAACACACAAATAAAACTTAGTCCCATTTATAAGTTTTAAAAAGTTATAAAAACATATTGAATCTAGTTAAAATCTCATTGATTTCATACCTTTTCATCCCAAAATATATCTTGTAATCATATCAAATGATCTTATCAAAGAGAATAAAATCAATAATTTCTCATTTGGTGACTAATGACAATCCGAAGCTTTTCCCACGAGCAAATGCAGTCGGAAAATTACAAAAAAAAAAACACACTAATAAGCTTTATTACTAAATAAAGGTTAAAAATAGCTTGTTAGAAAGTTAAAGGACGCATCAATAATACACAGCTGCACCCCATCATCCATGCAACGAACCAATAGGACGGTTGGCATCTTGCTATTGGTTTTAGAAACACGTCAGAAGGTCAAGTAAGTGTCTGCGCACAATTATAACGACCCAGTATCAGAGCGCACAAGTTCAACTTCCACGCACACTTTCGCTGACGCCTACGCGCGCAAAAGGTGAGATCTATGCACTGCAGAGAAGCATCTCAAAGCGCGATATTAATAATTTTGTTTTCGTCTAACTTACAGGTTCAAGTCGGTTTTAATAAGCTTTTCAATATGCAAACGACAGCCTCAACCAACCGTACTTGGTTTGCTATGAAGAAGAGCTACAGTATTGAGGTGCGAGAAATTTATTTACTTATATTTGACTATGCGGGGTAAATGGAAAACTAAGTTTCAGAATCTTATTCAATTTAAAGCGCACTTTCAACGTTAAAAGCTTTTCATTCTTCAACGAAATTGCGTTATTAGTTACTTTTAAAGCGACAAGTGGATTTGTGGTCGCCTTTGAATATTATAAAACTGCGTTTAATAATGTCATAGTTAAGTTAACTTCAGGAAATTGGCTATTTAGTGGTGGAAACGTCTGAATGACTGTCTATTCACACTGAATGGAATAATGATCACGTTTGATTGATTTTTGATCGTCCCATACCCAAAAGCATTCTACGCGTAACTCCGGGTGATCTCTCTAATGGGCTCTGAGCCTATTAGAGAAGAAAATCCAAAGGCGACAAAATTCCCTTGCTGGCTTCCCTGCATTTAAATACAACGGAAACTTCGCAAAACTCGATTTAAATATTTTTTAGAATATAATAAATAAATAAATAAATAAATAAATAAATAAAATCACAATGTGTAATGGTTTAATTAAATCCATTAAAACTGTGCATTAAAAATGAAAACATTTGTTTTATCCGTTCTCCCCTTTCCCTCATCTTTAAAGGCAACACTTCACTTCTTATTATAAAAACAATAATTAATCATTCGAGAGCAAAAAGGGGCGTAGGCTCAACCTCTAATGGCCAGCTTTTCAATCATTGGACATAACCCTGCACTTCAACATTTCAATAGCGCCTCTATTGGTAATGGGTGCCAGCTTAAGCAAAGCTCACTTGGCTGATGCAGTTCCTGTAGGAACAACTGATAGAGCATATTTATTTCATGGAGAGTGGGTGTTAAATAAAAAACCAAAGTCACATTCAGGAAGCGGTAAAAAGAGTTTGTGATCCTTTCATAGTGCCATCAATGTGCATCTAAAGTTGCACGAGCCGAAGGAACAAAAGAACGACCTTATTAAAAACAAGGCAACTAATAAAAATAATAAATGTTGATTACAAAGTAGTCGATTAAAAAGTTGAGGAATGCAAATTTATTAGAAGTTATTAAAATTTTACTGAACCGTAGACATGTGTCAAAAGTATTTTTTTCTTTTTTCGTTTTTCGAAAATTTAAAAGAAGAATTAAAACTTGAATGCTTCTTAATGAGAAGTTAAAAGCAGTTTTTTTCTTAAAGAAAGGGAAAAAAGTGTCTCGATAAGCGTCTTAACCGAGCCCTTTTTGTCAATTGCACTCTGATTGCGCACGCTACCAGAAGGAAAGAGCAGTACGAGTTTTTCCAATAGAGCAGGAAATCATTTATTTTTGAACTTTGATCACGGGAAGTCAAACATAAAATGAATATTGATCTAACTTCTTCTACAAGATGCCAATATCTTAGTTATTGAATCTTATGTAGATACCTACGTATTGAACTCGAATAAAACACCCATGGGTTCCAATGTTATAGAATAGAACTCTATGTCAATGCTATGTTAAAATCGTGACCAAAATGCGCTAATTCCATGTCAATGCTATGTTGTTTCGACATAATTTCATCCTTATTCTATGTTAAATCTATGTACCAAGATAGACGGTTTGTATAGATTTAACCTAGATTTAACATAGTTTTGTTACTTGGGCATACCAGTATAAATTACGGGTGCGCAATTTACAAAACTTATTTTTACCCCACGCGCAATTGGAGGCCTGCACGTTAATAGAAACCCACGGGCAATTAGAAGATATTAATAAATCTTTTATCGCATCAAACGCTTCTTGACGTTCCGTTTTCCATGTGAAATCAGCATCTTTTTTCAAAAGTGGCCTCAGTGGCTCCGAGATGGTGGTCAAATTTTTTATTAGGCGTTGAAAGAAATTTACCATGCCTAAGAATCTTTGCAGTTCTTTTTGTGTGTTTTATTCGAGTTTTTTGTTAAGTCTCATCTTTAATATGATATGCATTGAGTGTTTTCTACCTTAAAACATATATGTAAGACGCAAGATTACCTGTGATCTTTGAAGTGTAATCTAAATCAACCGGTGCCTTCAGCATCAGCTGGTTCGGATAGGCCTCATTAGGTTGGCTTATGTCAGAATGAGCAGAAGCTGCTGAAAACTATAACTTTATAAAACTAATTACTTTGTATAGATAATTAGTATTTCATTATATCTGCTCAAAAAATAAATGTAAACCTCAAAATAAAGACAAAATAAGATTTTTTTTTACCCTTCTCAATTTCTGCTCTGCGCAATTTTCATAGCAAATCAAGGGCTGTCATACTAAATTAAATCCTAATCTCTTAATGTCAGGAAATTTTTTCATTACACAAGACACACGCAATAATTGAATAGAAAAACGAGCATAAAAAAAAAAGATAAAATCCTGACAGAGAAAATAATATTTCATACTGAGCTCAACTTGTGGAATTGCAAGTTACGGATTCAGCACACGTCCAGGTGTACGGCATTCGAGATCCAAAATGACCAGTTTAGGGTCAATGTTCGCCATAAATATCGCTCTCTAATTGATTTCTCGTGTTAACATCACCCAACACTACGACCACACTTTCTGTTTTCGGCAACTCGGTGAATTATGACTCACCACGTCGACACACACTGACACTTCCCAATAGTAACGTACAACACTCCTAATTGGACATTAAAAGTAACCACAAAGCTTGTTCAGGAAAAAAAGTTGCAACTGTTTTTTTTTAGATTCAAAACCACAAAAATCTTATTCTGCTCTAATAATTTATATTTTTTTTGGAAACCTTGTGGAGATAAAAGCCCTTTTCCTCCCTTGCAACCGGAAATGAATAGGATTAAGGCATAGAATTAAATTGGTTAGATTTCATTTACGAGGACGCAGCTATTGAATTAATTTTCTTTCACTCACAAAACAAGTACAGCACAGATGTTTTCTGCTCGGCAAACCGCTCACACCTAGAGCCAAATAACAACCTACGGTTAATATAAACCGCAGCAGGTGGTTACATCTTCCAGCCATAAATTACTCGAGTAATAAACATCAGCTTTTCTTTCTGTTTGGATTAATCTTTCTTTTACCACACATTAATATACAGGGTGTTCTAAAAGTATGGTTTCCTCCAAAGATTTCCTGAGCAATTGCATCTAGGCCAACTTTGATGAAGCGACCGTATAGGAAGTTGGGTGAGAGCAATCCAATCAATCAAATTTGACCTTGAAGGTCATTTTCAAGGTCATTCACTTGCTAACTTTTAAACCGTTCAAGATACAGCAAAATTTCCAATTACAAAGTTGTAGAGCACCATCAAATTAGTACTATCCAACTTATCTTAGTCATCTTAAGTTAAATGTTTTCTTTTTAAAAAGGAGACAAATCATGTTTTAATTTTTTTTTAGAATGGTTATCCTGCTAGAAGACGCTCTTTAGTCGATGATGCCAAGTTTGAGTCAGTGATCAACAAACAAACTAAAAATTCATTAGTGGAAGAGCAAAGGAGCATCTCTAATGACGAATTGCTCGAAGAGGAGGTAAATTAAATATAAACATATATTTTTTTTTCTTATTTGAACCAAATAAATAGGCATTTGATATCATCCGATTTATTTTTTCCGCTGATATTAATTAAAGACAATTTTAAAACGTTATTTTTAGGTTTTTTTGTCTACGGTTTGTGAAGATGACAACAACATCCCTAAAAAGACCTCGGTGATCCTTATGTTGCGAGAAGGAATATCGTCTTTCGGCCGAATTTTGAAAACAATAGAGGTAAAAATCAGAAAAAGAAAATGTAAAAATAAATGATAAAAATAAATAATAAAAACAAAAATTAGAATTTCAAGGGGATTATCCTGTACATCGAATCACGACCAGCTAAAACACTAGGAGTGCAGATTGAAGTGTTAATCACTTTAGAAATCACCCGCAACCACTTGTTGAACCTTTTGAAAACACTTCGTCAAAGCTCGTCGCTTGTGGACGTATCTGTGCTAACCGAACAACGCCTAAGTATCAAAGGTAGAAACAAATCTATAATTTATCATTAAACCTATTGCCCTTAAATGCTCTAATAGAACGCGGGATCTCCATTCAACGCGGTATCCTTTATAACGAGGGTCTAAATTGACCAAAACGAATAAAATAAATGTCTAAATTCAAGTATTGATATAAAAGTGCACATTTTACTTCGGATAATCAATTGTTTGTCATCAAATTCATTTCTTAAAACAAATAGTCATTTAATAACATAAAACATAAAAGCATCCACGCATTAAAGGGAAAGCCCACCCACATTTTCCAAGATTTCATCTCATGAAACAACTTTTCTGTCTTTACAATGCGGTTTCATATGAAGTTATAACTTTTAATTCTCACGCCCGTTTAACTTCTTTTTCCCTTTTTTTCCTTTTTTCCAGCTCCTTGGCTTCCGAAACACATTTCGGATTTGGATCAATGTAATCACTTGATGACTAAATTTGAGCCGGATTTGGATCAAGAACACCCAGTAAGAACATAAAACTCAACTTAAAATCTCAAAAAAAAAATTGCAACTTGATCCCACAGTTTAAGTGCAGTTCATTAAACAAATTTGTGACCCTTGAACTCTAAAGACAAACTATCTTCTTTATTCCCAAACGCTGTAACAACTTTAATACTATTTAATCGCACCTCATTTCCTTGTCCAGGGATTTGCTGATAAAATCTATCGTGCACGACGGAAGGAAATAGCTGATGTTGCGTTCGAATTCCGCCAGTAAGGAAATTAAAACGTGTCGGCCATTAATTAAAACATTATTACACATTTTGCTTCAAATAAAGTGGACAATCAATCCCGCGAATCGAATACAACGAAGACGAAACCAAAACTTGGGGAGTTGTTTACAACCAACTCGTCGACCTATTCCCAACTCACGCATGTAAACAACACATTGATGTGTTCCGAATGCTGGAAAAGGAGTGCGGATATAAACCCGATAACATTCCTCAACTTGAAGACGTTTCAAACTTTTTGAGAAGTGAGAATCACGACTCGATTATCGCACAAATTATCACTTTGACATGTTTGCAGAGCGAACAGGGTTTTCATTGCGACCGGCAGCAGGGCTACTTACTTCGAGGGACTTTTTAGCCAGCCTTGCACATCGAGTGTTTCAATGTACCCAGTACGTACGCCACAGCTCCTCACCGAACCATTCACCCGAACCGTATGAAAAATAATAAATAAAAATAAATGCACTTACCTAGCGTGGTCCTAAATTTGATAATCCGACTTCAGAGATTGCATTCATGAACTTCTTGGCCATATTCCGATGTTGGCGGACCCGGAGTTTGCAGTATTTTCTCAAGAGCTTGGCCTGGCGTCGTTAGGCGCTACCGATGACGAAATAGAGAAGTTTGCAACTGTAAGTTTAAATTTTATAATATAAAATATGGTTAATATGGGTTATTTTTTTTTAGATATACTGGTTTACGGTTGAATTTGGGGTTTGTAAAGAAAAAGGAAATTATAAAGCGTATGGAGCGGGTCTTTTATCATCGTATGGAGAACTCAAAGTAAATGAAAAGTGTAAAAAATGTAAATAAAAAATATGGATTTTGAAGATTTTATATTATATTATGAATAAAAACCCTAATAATTGTTTTTCCACTCAATTTAATTTATTTTTCTTTCGTTTTCTCACAGCATTCGCTGTCAGGTACTCCGGAGTTACGCGCATTCGATCCCACCAAGGCTGCAGTACAACCATATCAAGATCAGGACTACCAGGATGTTTACTTCGTGGCTGAAAGCTTAGACGACGCCAGAGCGAAATTCAGGTGACATTTTCTATTTCTTACTTTAAGATTTTTCGAGAAAAATCTCAATTTATTTCTTTTGTGTCAGAAATTGGCTAACATTGAATTTACGCCGACCTTTTGAAGTTTATTACAACGCTTTCACCCAAACTGTTGAAATATTGGATTCTATTAATCAGTTCGATGCAATTTTGGGTTCCCTGAAATCGGACGTCACGCGTCTGTGTAACGCGGTTAACAGGCTGAAAATGCACTAAGAAGAAACAACTAAAAACTATGTTAAATGTTGACCCATATTTCAATTTGTATGTATAAAGTCAGTATTTTGTGTCTATTTCGTAATAGTTGGATAAAAATTGCGTCTTTTTTGTGTAAAAATATTTAAAGAAATGTCTGCTATTTGTATTTAATATTATTAATATTAATATTAATTTTTTTTAAGTTGAATAATTAAATTAATTATTGTAGGTAGTTTGAAAATAAAAATTTTCTGCGCATTGATTTTTTTTTTAAAGTCTGGTAATTTGATTATAAACATTAATGGTATGTTGAACTTGTTGTTATTGACATTGCCAAGTATGTTTTAGAGACTCACTTGAATATTTCCAAATTTTATTCGCGGTCCAGTCGATATACGTGATTCATCTGTTTTGTATTTTGCATTGAATTTGCAAAGTTGTGGCCGATTAATAGTGCGCACAATCAACTCGTCAGACGTGTGTTGTCTTCATATCGACTCTTGGTTTCATCTGGAACTGAAAGGAAAACGGGAAACAAATTGAAGCAAATTTGTCGATTGCATTTTATAATGATCCCAAAAGCTCATTAAAAGTATTTGTCGTTTTACAATAGAAATGTCAAGTTGTTTTTCTCAAATTGAAATTAACCAATGTCAAATTTCACTCAAATATCTACTTTTTTCTTCTCTTCAGCTAATGATGAATGAATGAACTTTGAATTCGATAGATACTCGAAATTCCAAAATCTCAAACGCAACAATTTTTTTTTTTTTTTAAATTTTAAATTTTAAAAATGACAACAAAAATCTCATATACCGATACCTGGAATAAAAATATAGAAAAATCAATTTATATAAAAAAGAAAAAAAAAATATTTCGACCTTTTTTTCGGAAACTTGATACAAACTTTCCGTTCAAGTGAGAAGAAAAGAAAAAAACACTCAAGAAAAATAACACAAGAAATCACAAACAAGATCAAATAAAATAACATCAATAAATAAATGAGAAGTGAAATTTTTTATAAATGAATTTTCACTTACAGGATATCCTTGCACCGAACCTATGGATGTTTAGACGAAAATTCACTTATCAAAAACACTTCAATAACCAGTTATTTATAAAAAACTAAAAAAAAAAACTAAAAAAAAAAATAGAAAAACGTGGGTGAGATGCGACCCTATCTGCGGCTGCGCACTCATCTCTTTTTAAGGGTCGAGGTATACAAGTTGGTGCGTGCGCACAGGAAAAACATCAAAACAACACAAGTTCAGTTTAGGCTATTCCTAACGAACTATTGTCTGTTGTTGGCCACTTGACTGTCCAAGTTTCCATAAAGACAGCTGTGGAGGTCCCCTGGACCACATTCAACATCATGTGGCTTTCTATTACGTGTGTACTTCTCGTCTTTGCACAACTAACTTCTGCCACAACTTCTTCAGAGCAGGAAAAACATCGATGCGGCAGACAATTGCGCGAAAGTATGGCAATGGTTTGCAAAGGAACGGGTTACTACGGCAGAGATAAGAAAGGTATTCACAATTTTTATCATTCAATGTATGTATATATATTTCTTTCTATTTATTTGTGTTATGTTTTGGGGTTTCGTAAGTTCTTCTTCTTGATGAACTACATCGACCTAGTTAACAGCAATATTTCTTGGAGTTGATAAGAGAAAGGAAATACGGTATTCAATGCGATATTTTTAGAAGACATTGCTTTTTTAATGACCTTTAACTCCCATTACTCCCTTGTCCCTTCATTTTTATATTTTGTAATTGAAAACTGTCTCCAGTTTCCCGCAAACTGGAATTGGCCAATTCAAACAACATCTCAATCACTATCTTTGAAATTCAATTAAGAAATTGTATACTTTCATGTCAAATATTTAAGCGTTGGACGTTTTTTTTTTTATTATAATTTCATTTTATTTTGTTTTTTTTTGGTCGAATTTTTCAATTGTTTCAAAGCGAAACAAAATTCAATTATAATAAAGATTTATACAGAATCTCCAATTCTGCTTCAAGTATCGTCTTTCACTGCAAAGATTCGAGTCAATCCAAGTATTTTCCCTTACAAAGTCATCGTGCAAAACATCTCACCCTATTTAAACAAGTTGTCATTAGCAGAGTTGGTAAAACACTCCCCTTTTGCTCACATCTGATGCTGAGCACGAATGTCACGTAGCGATAACAAAAGATGTATTGTCATCACAATTGCGCCTGCTTTTCATTTCTCAACTTGACTGATTACTTTTATCCCATCCAATCTGAATAAGTCACAAACACCACTTACGTTTGCATGTCTCAATTGATCGGAGCCATCTTTTATCTGTAATAAAAAAAAAATTTAAAAAAATTAAAAAAATCTAATTGCCACACAAAAAGATCTAAAAATCGTTTGTAAACTAACTGGTCAATCGCTCTGGATTCCAACATTTTGATTGAGTCATGAAATGATACAAGTTGAATGGTGAGTTCTATTTTTAGGTCAGCTATGCAAGTAAATAAAATAATTGACTTTTGTTTTTCATTTGAATCACGTTTGTTTTGCTGAATGAAAAATGTGGTAATCATTTGCTCAAATATTTGATCTCTTAGCTGTGCTTTGTAGTTCAAAGTACCGTAAACTAAATATTTACTACCACGAATTCAAATTGATTTATACGATTAATTTGACAAGGTATAAACAAGGTAAACTAAAACCTTTAATACGACGCCATCTTTCTTCATACAACAGCGCCAGTAAACAACTGCGGTAGTTAGTTGAACGAGCGAGACAAGATGCAGTGGGACTAATTTACAATAAATTTATTTATTATAGGATCTACCTACGGCAGACGTACTGGAATCCACAATTACGTACGGAAATTATACAAAAGACAACGTTCACAAATTGTCGACGAATGTTGCAAAAGGTCTTGTTCTTTGGACACCTTGAAAATGTATTGCAACGACGACATATTGCCAGACACTTCTGCACAGATGTCTGTATCCGCCGAAGCATTCCTAAAAACCATCAAAGAAAGTGAAGTTCTTCAACCACAAACGACAACTCCACCAGTTCCTGAGACGGTAAACGAAGAACAGGTATGAATTGCAATCATTTGGTGTAAAGACCATAATTAATGGTAATTACTTGTAGCTACCAAATGCAAACCAGATTGCAGTGGAAGAGGTTTTGGGCGAAACCGATGCAACTGAAGACGATTACCATCAAAGTTTTGGCTCGTACAGTTTTCCGGATCAACAAAAATATAAATTCGTTTGGGCAGTGTTGTACGATGATAATCAAAACAATAACAATTTTCAAGTTTAAATCACTCAATTTAATGTATCGGCGGATGTATGGCAATTTTAAAATTGTATTTATAAATCGAAAACTCAAGTAACTGTCGGGAAATTTAATTATTATTGAGAAGTGCAATATGTTATGACGGTATTTTATTTGCGTAATCAAATTGAGGTAATTAGTTAGGTCTATACAGTTATACCGATTGTGTATTCGTGTACATTTTCGTATTTTATTCTTTTAATTTATTTAAGGAAATATTGTGTTAAAATGTATAAAATAAAAAAGTGCTAAAATAAATTATTCTTTTTATTTATTATTTTTATCCTCTTTTATTTTTTTTCATTTTGCACAATATCAATATTCAATACTAACCATAGAACTTCAAGGATTATTTTTCTTGTTCACAGATGGCGCTATATCCAATAACTTCAAGCGCGGATATTTTAAAGGCAGATTGGGAGTTAACTCGTGCGATTTATGAACAGTTTTCGACACTATTTAAGTCAATATTTTAATGATATGAAATTTTTACTCGTTACAAATGATAATCACATCTAAAATGACATTTACAACTCTTAATGAAGACCCTGAGGATTTCATCCCACAAAAATTGAACATCTATGAAATTCGAAATAAATTTGAGCAAAATAAAAAATTTACGTTCAAAGAAAAGTTGTACAATGAAATAATAAACGAAGATAAAAAAAAAAAAGAAGGAAAAAATTCAATACAGAATTTGTATAAACATGAAAATTACAAACGTGACCATTTCATAAAGATAATTCAGAATCACGTATATTGAATGATTTAATAGCTTGAATTACTAGTAACAGAAAAATACAGATTGTCAGGTTTAATATTTTTATACGTATACTTACGGTTTAAGTAAAGGCCTTTTACATTTTTGTTTAACCTAAGAATGTTTGTTTAATATGAAATAACACATAAAATTTTTTTTTTATAAACGTTTAATTTGCAAATTTCTGTGTCAAACTTGAGAAATTGAAGCTGAGAAATTTGAGATTTGAGACACATAAAATGGAAAACTGTACAATTTTTTTTTTAAATAAAAAAAAAATAAAACAAAAAAATAAAATAAAAATAAAACATTAATCGTAAAAAGTTGACGAGATTTTTATTACCAAACACTAGGTTTAGTTTAATAAAAACCACATCAGCTTTTACTGTTACATTAAAAAACATTTGTCAAAATAATTTCTTATATATTTATTGTAAAATTACACCATATTTCTTTAAATGGCCAATAAACTTTCAACTCTTCCACAACAGTTGGCTCTGTAGTTTTGAGTACATGTTGGAATTTCCGTTCAAACAGCAGTTCATATTTATCATTCATTTCAATGGGCACCTTATTCAAGGTTTGTGATCAGGCTTTCTACATATTAATGACATCCAACATCTCATGAACTATTACAACTTTATTCACATTTACAAAATTAAAATTAATCTCATAAAATGTGAATAAAGCTAAGTCCAAACTTGGTAAATTGAATTATCCTATTCCTGTTGGCTGGAACCTTCCTTTTTATTACTGACAAACAGTTCACTGTCCAGTCCTGGATTCCTTCAGACTTCAGGCTGGTTCTTTGTTTGTCAAGTGCGATTAAGCATATTGAATTTCCAGCTAACAGAATAGTTTGCCTTTGCAGGTAATTAGAGTGTAGGCCTACAGCAATTTGGAATGCGGCAAGGTTGATGCATTGTTTTGTTCACAAGCAAAATCTTTTTTTTTTTTTTTAGGTTAAGTGTAATTGTCAAAAGTTTGTTACCACGAATAATGACTTAGTTTTGTTCGCACCAACACAGAATTACTTGAGATCCCGCAACAACTGACCGCAATCTCAACAGATTGATTTTTAGGCCTAGTTTATAAAAATCTCATTTAACTTTGTTGGTGTATATACCTGATGGTGTACTATGTCTGAAAACCGATCCAAGTGACAAAAGATTTGAAGAGAAATTAATTATTGGCCATGAATCAAAACAATGCAATGGCCCGAACACTCGCAAAATCCCTCGTTTAATGTTTTCCATTTTTTTTTTGCCTCGCTGACGATATGACAGCAATAGCAAGCATTAAAACTCGAGTTGAAAAATTGTAATTTTGTATCTAAAAATAATTTTAACGAGAACAATTCTTGTATTATTTTAAACCGAGACTGTCGTGCCTAATATTCCGAGCATCTCAATGCAATAAAAGTCTGATTTAAATAATCGCAAGAGCTGCTATGTTGGCCCAATTCGGGTAATTAATGTTAGAAATATTCAAAGCACGCTTTAACCTACCGATGTCTGAACTGACTTCGATCTACCATAATTTATTTATTTATTTTAGTTTTTAATTTTCATCGATATAAGCCATAGATACAGGTAGATTAAAGCTTTGAACATCTCTACTAATCACGTACATTCAGCGGCAAAATGGTAAATCTGTACAAACGGCGTAGACCACGACAATCATAAATGTCATGCTCTGCAAACCCGTTTGCAAAATAGGCCTTGAACAATTCGAGTATAAGAATAATGGTACTTAGAAAGTTTCAACACACTGCATTCAGTGTGAATTCGAATAATCTTAATTTATTTTTAAATTTTTTTTCACAGATCTATTTCTATTTCTATTTTCTCTAACATTTACAGGCTACCAAACTCGTTCAAACTTTTCAGTTACACAAATTTAAGCAATTCCTGACTGTGTAGCCTGTATACTTTTCAATTTTAAAATAACACTGACGCGTATTAACTTGAAATATGGAGGTAGAGCAGAATTATGAAGCTTATATTAAAAGTAATGAGAAACTACAACGAGACAATTGAATGTCGAATACGAACCGAAGGAAAAATGATTGCATTGTATTTTAAAAACATTGATTTAAAAACAAAATTATAAAAAATCTGATATACGTGTTGGTTCCTAAGCTAATTTGCCAATAAACTATTTGTCCTTTTCAAATCAATTTATATTTACATACTGAATTAAACATCACTTTTTAGAACCGTATTTACACTGTACACAAATTGAGTATTTTTTTTTTGACAACATCCATCACTTTTAGCTTGAATTGGTCATTTCATGTATTTTGCATGGCACCAAACTTTTGAAGAATCACTTTTAACTATATAAATTTTGATTTAATTTTTCTTTTCATTTTTTTTTTAAAAAGGTTTCAAACATCCTTTGCACTAGTATAAATTTTACCATTTTATTTCCTTTGCGCTCAGAGGGATCATGTAAAACTCTGCGTTCCACATGTAACTTGTCATTCCACGCTCAAAAGTAGTATTTACACACAAACCTAACATTAGTCATCACCTAAACTCGATGAATCACTGTTTTCCAAACTCAAGTCACTGGCCGACTGAGGGTCATGGCTGACCGACGCCTCGTTTTCATCATTTGCTTCGCCGTTTTGTGGACTCAGCATCCCCAAATTACTAAGACCTGAATCTGTAGTCGATGTTATAACTGCATTTTCTGAATAAAATATTAATCGTCGCAGATTAGTAACAACTAAGCAATATCGCGTGGCTTTTCAAACTGCCTCTAAGCCCATATAGAGATTACATTTTGAAATAGAGAATTAATTACCCGTATTTGCTGTTGTACTAATGGTCTCGTTTTGGGTTTCTGATGTTGCGGAAGCGACTTGTGGCTGTAAATTGGCAATGTTGTCAGGCCAAAACCTTTGCAGTGGCCTTGATGACTGTGTTTTTGCTTTTTTAGCTTTATGACTGGCATCTGGATTACTGGCATCAAGCATTGGTTGAAGAATACGCCTTCGTGCATTAATGAACCTAAAATAAATTTTACATACAAAAAAAAAATTAATTTAAAATTTTTTTTTTCAATTTTTACATTTACGAACCAATTATTAACTTGTAACAAAGTGAGATTCGTTTGAGCAGCAATTTGCCGTTTTTCATCTTCAGTAGGATATGGATGCTGTAGTTTAACACAATTAATGATTAACCTCCTATTTAAATTTAAAAATATATATATATTATACCACAATATGTTGAAAGAGCCATGATCTCATGATACTAGTTGCATGTTTAGGCAAAATTCCCCGCTTCTGTTTCTTTTTTCCCATCACATCATCATCTTCGTCTTGGGATGATGGTGTGGTTGGAGCTGCAGACAAATGATCTACAACGCAACAGTAATTATTAATTATCACCTAAAATACAATCTCTTTAAGCCTAATTACCTGCTGGTATACTGAGTGAGCTGTCTGTCGACGGAGGGGCAGTAGTAGCAGCCCCAATTTGAGATAATGGTGTGCTACCGTGTATAATATGCTGAGCAGTAACAGAAGATTGGACGGGTGTAGAAGCCTGAATCTGCAAAAAGAATGTTAAATCCGAATATATTTCCCCTAATTACAACACCTCTACCTGTATAGGTTGTGCCACGATTCCTTGAGGAGTCTGTACCATTTGATAAACTGTGCCACCCGAGACGATTTGTCCCGGCTGCAATGTTGTCATAGACACTGCACTTTGAACGCCACTTTGCTGTATGACAACACTGTTAACTGAGCTGCCGCTAGTCACTACCTATGCAAATATTGGAGCCAAATAGGTAAACGGCACAGGAATAGGTTTGGAATTAAAGAAACAAATAAATATTTCACACCTGTTGCACTGAAGGAGTATGCACAGGCTGCGACTGGTTTGATTGCCTTGAGTCAGAATCACTTCCCGGTGATGCTGATGAGTACCCAGGGTAATCTGACCTCAAAAGATTCTCACTTTGCATCTTGCCTTTGAGGCAAGTAATGTATCGATGGCAAAAATCCTTGCACAGTTCTTGTACTTTCTCCAATTCCAGTAAGTGAATCCTCAATACCTGAATTGCCTTAACCATCTGCGAAAATACAATTTGTTGTGAAATTCAAATTCGAGGAGGTTCGTGTTCAGGCCTTACCAAGTTGTCAACTTCGGGGTCATCACTAAAGAATGGTTTCCTATCCTGTTCCCGGTGCTGGACAAACGCTTGAATATCAACGTTGAATGATTCAGAAGAAGGACATTCAGCGCTTTGTGTCGCAAGTTCACATTTTTCAAAAAGCAATGCCAACAAGGGAAACAGGGGATGCCTAGTCGAGGAAATTGTTGGTATTAAAAGTGTAGGGATTGTTGGAAGAGTTGTAAGTACCTGTACACAGCCCTTTTGTCGGCTTCGAATTGGGCTTGTGTCTGAGCATCTGTGTATTGGATGGCACCATTAGCTGTGGTGATGACCTGAGTAGCAGCCATATTAATGGTAGAGACGTCTTGTGAATGTGTGGTCGCAATAACTGTAGGTGAATTGTTGAAAGTGTTGGTGGCAAGATTGGATTGCTGGACTATAGGCAAGGAACCAGCAGGAGCCTGTTGCATAATGTAATGCTATTCCTAATTTGGTGTGAAAATAAAATTAGAAATTAGCAAAAATTTCTTCATATTTTTCAGGATTCCTTTTAACTAATTAAAAATATGAACTGTCGATTTTAGTTACCTACATATCCTGTTGGCTATATTTAGTTTGGTCTTGCGAAGAATGGTAAGTAATTATACCTACAAAAAAAATGTAAATAAATTTTTGTTTATTTAATTATTTTTTTTTTTTTTTTTTTTTTTACCGTTTTTAATTAATCTTCTTCCTGATTTTTAATCAACCGATCCACCAGTTTCTTCATTGTATCTGAATCGTTCTTAGTTTAACCTAAAATAATTATGGAAAAGTTTGAATTATATTGGCAGCAAATTTATTATTTGAAAAAAACTTACGTGAACATTTTTAAGTTTCAGATAACTTGATTTATTACGGGTGGAATCATTCAGTTTTATAAAAATTAAGAATTTTTAATTGTGTTGTGCTGAAGTCGCCATGCCAGATCTAAAAAGATGAAGTATAGGAAAAGCATTTATTTCAGATGTTTCATTTTGAAAAAAAAAAAAAAAAAAAAATATTAAATTATTAAATTTGTAATAATTAATCCGATGAATAGCGAAATGCAATAAAATTAATTTATTCGTTCTGAAAAATCAATTACGAAATTCCTATAACTATAAAACTAATAAATAAGAAGTTTCATTCGGAATTTCTTAACTCAAATTCAATTCCAAAAAGCTGCATTTTAAAACCCGTAATTTTATTGTTAATTAACGCGTTAATTACATTAGAAAATCATTAACAAAGTGAGAAAAAAAAATATTGCAAACTTCAAACATCGTTGAATACTGAGCACGAGAAATCACAAATTAGATCATTTAAAATTCCTCCAATTTACATAGAATGAGGAAAACCGAGCCCCTTTTCTCTTTATTTAACCATCGATTTATTTGTAAACAATCACTGCCAATACCTTATGCAAATAATTGTAGAAAATCAAACAGGAATGGGAGGGTTTTATAGCGGAAAGGCAGTCCCTACCATCAGCTAATTGGCAGCCTGCACGTGTGATGCGTCCATCGCACAATTTCAACGCGAATCTAAATTAAATACCACAACTTTTGCTAAATATTTCCCAGAACATTTAAACACACGTTTCTCGCGCACGATAAAACTGTCCCGACGGTGCTATGATAAACAAAACAACACGAAAAAGATTTGAAGAAAAAACTAAGTCTTCACACAATAAGACAAAAATTAAGAGCAGTCTGATGTGGCGATGCGAGAGGTAGAATATAGTTATCGAGTGAAATAAGAAGAGCTCTAATATAGTGCAGTGCGGTAACAAATTATAGGTAAAACACTCGGATGGGCCGTGCACTCGGAGACACTTGAGTGGCAGCTTACTTACGTGTCAGTCTTCGTCAAAAATGGCGTCGTCAATTATCAAGTGAACTACGGCCCTCCCCAGATTGATGCTGGCATTGCGTCACTCACCCGGATGGACACTGCATGGGGAAGTTTGGAAGCGAACTTCGCAATAATTGTTCTTGAATTCTTAAAATTTCGGGATTTCTTTCGAATGTTTCGTGTAAATGGAATTTATATATTTTTCGGAGTTATGGAAATAATGGCGATGGTTTTTGGTTTGAAAATCTAATGATTCGTTAATTGGTTGTTTTTGACCGATATAACGTTAATCAGTTCGTTAATTGGATTTTTTGTAATTAATATACACGAGGGTTGCATTGTATCGATTTGTATGTTAAATAAGAGTTAGCGGCTTTGTTGATTTGAAGATATTTCAAGTTATTCGTATTTTATTTCATTGGTACGTGGATGGAATACAGCGCGCGGTGCTCGACTCCCAATCATCCACACGAGCTCATTGCTTAGTACGCCCTCCAAAGTCATTCAAGTTATTGACATCGCATTTCATTCGAATAAAATTAAGTAATAGTTTGCTGTAAAGAGAAAGTGGAGGTGGAAAATGGAAAAAAATCTGTTTGGCTTGTTCTTTGCGATGTTTTCCTAAAAGTTAAAAGAAATTTTAAAAATAAGTTTTGTCGATGTGATGATTAAGAACTCGAAGATTCTTAGAATTTCGCTCCTTTTTATTTGCAATTTTTTTTGACGAAAGTGTTTTCAGTGTACAGTTTTCAATTTATAAATATCGTGTGTTGTAGCTTAGCACCAACAGCCATCCTCCATCATTTGTAGACCGCGTAGGAGGTGGAGCTCTCGGTAGAGACTGAAAGGCCTTTTCTATTCCTTTCAAATTGCTACACAAGGGCGGCGCACACGTCGCTGAGCAGTTGCATGCGAGATGTTGGATGCTTTCTTAAATCATTTTCAAATAAAATTCACTATTCTCTGCATGATAAAATAAAAAAAATAAACACAGAAAAAATATAACATTTTCTTTCATGTTTTTATGTTTCGTGTTTGTATTATAGAAATAAAAAAGTCAGTTTATGAACTTTGCGCATGTTTATTATATAAAAACAAACAAAAAATGAAGGAAAGAATAGTGAAGCAAAATTATAAAACAAAATAAAATCTACTAGACTAGAAACATGTGAAAATCAACCGAGTTTATCGTGCAAAATCACACACCACGAGTGTCGCAAGAATCTTTTGCCGACCTTTTCGCCATCTAGTGAACTTTAAGCTAAATAAAAACCTGTTGACTATTGTTTAGGCCTAAATTAGCTAGCACAGTGTGCTCAAGTCTAAACGGGTGTAATGTAATATCTGTATACTTGGCCCCCGCAATAACATTGGAATTGTTTCGCAGTTGGAAGAAGTAAATGATGAACACTGCCTCAGTTCCAACTCCGGTCGAAGACGTCCACGGCGATGGAAGATGGATAAGTATGGTAGGTATTTTAAAAACCACTTTCTGCTCAGAATGCCCAAGCGAAAAATGGAGTAAACGCGGCTTTGCGATGTTAAATAAAACGATACGTAATTATTAAACTCATTAATTGATGCAAAAACTGATGAATACGTGTGAAAATTTATTCCGGATTTTTATTTCACAGCATCAGAGATATGTATCAGAAACGAAAGAGAGAGAACCTGACGTGTTCTTCATTGGAGACTCAATCATTCAAAGGTTAGGACAGAGCGAGGTAAGAAAAATGATGAAAATTGGCCGAAATTTAACAAAAATATAACACATTGTGCATTCAACTGATATATATTATGTAATCTAGATATGGGAGAAGTATTTCGAACCAATGCACGCTTTAAATTTCGGAATTGGATCAGATAAAACAGAAAATGTCCTGTGGAGGATACAGAATGGAGAATTGGAATACATAAGACCCAAAGTAATATAAAAAAAATTAAATTTAAAATAATATTGGTTTAATTATTTATATTTAAATTTGGATCTTAGGTTATTGTAGTTCACGCCGGGACAAATAATCATGAAAACACAGCAGCTGAAGTTGTTGCAGGAATTGAGGAAATTGTTCGATACATTTCAGACAAACAGCCACAGGCTTATATTATAGTTTTGGTAATAAATCACACTTAAATAAATAAATAAAGTTTAAATATGTTTAAATTGGTGTCTTTTTTTTTTTTAGAGTTTGCTACCGCGAGGACATAAGCCGAATCCTTTGCGGGAGAAAATATTCGAAGTTAACAGCAAACTACCGGGTTTATTAAGCACGATTCCGAAAACACAATTGGTAAACATTGACCAGGGATTCGTGCAGCCAGACGGCACGATCAGCCATCACGACATGTTCGATTATCTTCATTTAACGCGCGTTGGATATCAACGTGCTTTTGAACCAGTTTTCGACTTATTGACGCAGTTGCTGACCGAATAATTTACATTTTCGTTTGATTTTGTACAATAGTAATGATTCCGCTGGAACTGTGCCCTTTGTTTTTATAACCACACTGCAAAAAAAATAATCGTGTCGTTTAATGAAGCGTACTCCGTTTAAAGAGAGAATAATACAAACAAGAAAAATTATCAACACTCGGCACTATAATGAATAAACGTGTTGTGATTTATTGTTTATTTTTACATATTATTCCATGGCAGTTTTGTATTTTCATTTTGCATTTTAAACTTTATAGTCTCATATGTTGTGGAAAACAAATTTCTCATTAAAAAATACATATATATATCTTTCGCTTCTTTTTATTATTAAACAATAACAATCGTCTCCGTGGCTACAATTGGAGCGAGACTTAGGCCTATCAATACACAGGGGCTCCTTCCATTATTTTTTTTTTAAGTTTAATACTTTTCTTTAATATCGAACATCGAGCGGCTTTTGAGTTTTCATATTATCGTTTGAAATTTTGCTGTGTTATATATATATATCTGCTATTTTTCAGCGATTATTGGATGTTCTAAAGAGCTTTTATCCGAAATGTGTACAGTACAAGGTAAGAAAAATGAATTAAAATGAATTAATCGTCGAATATTAATATTGTTTTTTTTTTATCTAGTTGATAAACCACACTGTCCAGACACCTTGGTGGAAACTTTGGACGAAATCCGCCTTCATCATTTCTCAACCCAGGGCGACATGATGGACGATATGCGGATCAACGGCATGTTCACCGACGTGTCTCTATCGTGCGGTGCCCGTGTATTTTCCGCTCACAAGGCGATTCTATGCGCGAGCAGTCCCTACTTCAAGGACCTTCTGAGCGGCGAACGTCACGACGAAGACAGCATCGAGTTGGAAGGGGTCGATCCCGACCCGATGGAAGAATTGCTGCACTTCATGTACACCGGATACATAACGGTTTCGTCGGAGGAGCGAGAACGACTCAAAAACGTGCTGTTCGTGGCCGATTTCTTGCAGATGCGCGAAGTGTACGATTTTTGCTGCTGCCAAATCCTGCACGCGATATCGATGCAAGCGTTCGTCGAAGCGTGGGACATCGCCAACACGACCAACAACGAAGAGATGGAATGCGAAGTGATCAAATATCTCGGTCGCAATTTCCGTACGTTGCACAAAGCCAAAGAATTCCCCGAACTGTCTCTGGAGCGCGTTTGCGCCATTTTGACGTGCTCGACGTTAACGGTGCCCAGCCAAGACACGGTTCTGCGAGCCGTGCTCACGTGGCTCAAACATCAAGACAAGGAATGCATCGACACTTATTTATTGACTCTACTTCCTTTGGTTAAGTTTCAGGAAGTGTCTTTGGAATGCCTGCAAGAATTACTCGAGGAGGAACCTCTGGTTTGCGATTATCCGGAACTGGAGCGCAGCATCACGCGAGCCATTTCGTTGCGATTCCTCAAAGGGCGCATTTGCAATCGCGGCGAAGACGCTTTCCAACCGCTCGTGGCTTTGGTCGTGCAGATGAAGGACAACAGTTTGGTGATGCTTCGTTACGACATCAAAAAAGGCATTTGGCTCAACCCCGAGCGGCTGCCGCTACCTAAACTCCAACGATACGAACTTATACCGAGAATCGTCGCCATACAAGACTGTAAAGTGTACATAATCGGCGGAAGAGCGGCCGGAAACTGCCTCAACTCGATGTACATGTACAACACGGCAACGAAGACCATCCACACGGCTCGCAACATGTTTAATCCACGTGCTGGTCACGGGGTGTGTAATTTAAATGGCTCGATTTACGTGGCCGGTGGATTCAACAGTTGCGGGTACATCCATTGCGTGGAGCGGTACGATCCGGAGGACGACCATTGGACGAGTTTGGCGCCTATAAGCGAGACGAAAGTCGGAATCAGTTTGGCGGCGCTCAATGACCGCGTGTACTGTGTCGGTGGATGGGACGGGGAAAGAGGTTTGACGTCGCACGAATGTTACGACCCAGCGGTGAATCAATGGACCCGAATAGCGTGTTTGCCGTCGAAACGATACGGGGTTGGTGCGGCAGCTGTCGATGGGAGGTTGTACGTGATGGGCGGGCGCGAAGATACGGATAAATGGGTTACTAAAGATGCTATGATGGTTTACGACCCGAGCAGCGATCGGTGGTGCGCTACGGATACGAATGTGCCGTTCTGTCCGGATGAATATTTCATGGTGGTATGGAAGCAACAGATATGGCTGGCTAGTTTCAAAGGAAAACAGTTGCTGTCGTACGATTCTGTCAAGGATCAAATGATCAGACCGGAACAAGCTAGTTATTTAAGAGATTGTTGGGGGCCCCTAGGAATTGTCATGTTGAATAAGAACATATAATAAGCAATGTTTGTTGCGTTATTATTATTTTATAGGCCTGGTTTGGTTGGTGCGGTGGGAATATGGCGTGTTTTCTGTGATATGAGGAATAAAAGAATTCTTTGTAATCAATTTTTTTTTTAAAACATCACAAGTGAACTGGAATTTGAAAGACATTTTTAAATTATATTTTTGTGTGAATAGAATGGAGAAGGAAAAAAAGAAAAATGAATGGTGTTTCACATGAGAAATGGATTTTTATTTTTTTTTTAAAAATCGCATCGTCATTTAATTTTTTTTTTCCGTATAAATTTTGTCGGTATCAGTCTGCACCTAGCCCTGCCGCTGCTCACAGATTAGATCTCATGATTATGACGTTTTCATCAGCCACATTTTGTTAGTGGTAACTTCCGTGGTTCGTACAGACTGCTGTTAAAACGGGTATGATTATTTTTTATCCATGAGAAACGTGTTATAATAAATGGGGCACTATTTTTACGCAGCGAAATGGCAGCTACGAGCTCGGGAGGAGGAATGAAGAAATTCCAATTCAAGATTGTACTACTAGGTGAAGGTTGTGTTGGTAAAACATCACTTGTACTTCGTTATGTGGAAAAGAAATTTTATGACAAACACGAAACAACGTTACAAGTAAGTTGTAATCTAAATTTCAATCCCTGTAATTGAGAATGACGGTAATTATGGAAGCTCTCCCTAAAACAAATTCCTAGAATTAAATGTAGTGATAACGGGTGTTTCTTTAGCATTTAATGATTACTAAATTCACCTTTAGACTCGGATGTTAAAATATTTCGAAGTTTATAATTCTTTTTTGTTGTGTTTTAGGCGTCGTATTTAAACAGTAAATTAACGATCGATGGAAAACGAGTCAATTTGTCCATTTGGGTAAATATTTTTCAATTAAATAGTAGTGGATTAAGTGAAAAATTTGTATTTTATTTTGTGCAGGACACAGCTGGGCAGGAAAGATTTCATGCATTAGGACCAATTTATTATCGTGATAGCAACGGTGCATTATTAGTCTATGATATCACGGATGAAGATTCATTTCAAAAAGTACTCCGTAATTGAATTGGAAATTTTTTGGAGTTTGTTATTGGTTATTATTGTTGTTGTAGGTAAAAACTTGGGTGAAGGAATTGAAAAAAATGCTCGGCAATGAAGTTTGCATTGGCATTGTAGGCAATAAAATTGATCTTGAAAAAGATAGAAAAATTTCAATAGCGGAGGCCGAAGAGTAAGTTACTGTGCATTTTATTATGACTTTTTACAGTTTGGTAACAGATTTTTTTTAAATATACAGACTTTTAACGTGTTAAATTCTAATTAAAGATTTTTTAAAGTGGATTTTAACAGCTGTTGTGGTTCAATTAAAACTTACACTAATTGATTAAAGTAGTCGTTACTTGCACGTTAAATAGAGTTGTTATGACAGCAAAAGTCTGAGAAAAATGAATTTTTTGAGTGATTTGTTGAATTTTATTCATTTATCTTTTAAAGATATGCAACATCGGTTGGAGCAAATCATTATAATGTTTCTGCAAAACTTAATAGAGGCATTGATGAGTTATTTTATGATATAAGTCTTAGTAAGTTTAAAACAAAATTTTTTAAATTTTAGTTATTTATTATTGTTATTATTTTTTTTATTAAATAGGAATGATTGAAAACGCAGAATCAAACGATAAGTTAAAAACGACTGCTGTAGGACGGCCAAACAGTCAGCGAAAGAATGTTGTTGTTGTTGATGATGGACCACAAACGACCAAAAGCGGTTGTTGCGGTAGTGGATGATTATAGTTTAGAATTTGTGATACAACAGCAACAACATTGTATTTCCTTTTGTGTGAGAACAATTATATGATGAAGCATCAAACACGAAATTGAGTAAAAACAAGTACCAAATATTTACATTATTTACATAAATGTCATATTTGGACAACGAAAACAACGCTTTTTTTAATTTTTTTAAGGAAAATAGACGTTGGGAGTAAAAATTAACAAAATACTTAACATTTCCTGCGATCTAGTTACAATTTCTTATTACAATGTTGTAATGTCATGATTCATGGTACTTGTTTTTATTTTTTTTTATTACGTAAAGTAAATATTGGATCGTCAAAGCAAACATCTAGAAGAAAAAAAAGGATAAAATTGTTTCACTTTAATGCAGATTAAATAATTTTGCTTTATTGATTCAAATTAAGTTGTAATTATTATTATTATTATTATTATTATTATTGTAATTCATATCAACTTTTTCAAACCAGTTATTGGGTTAGCTAGTCTTAGATTTTGTTAACACTTGAATATTCAGTTTGCTGAAGAAGAAAAAAATTTGAAAAAAAAATACAAAAGTTAGTGTTATATGTGGTGTAATATTTATTTTCAAAACGTTTGTATATGAATAAACATTTTACAATTGAAACTGCAAGCTGAGCATTTAGTTTGAAAATAATATTAATGAGTTTTGTCAAAAGGTGGCGCCAAAACAGCACGATTTGATTGGACAGCGCAGTGAAATCTCTTATATTTTGTCGTGTTGTGTAGTCGCCGCTTTGTTTTTGTTTGGAGAGATGGTCACAGTAATTGGTGTTGATTAAGCTCAATTGACAAATTGTAAACTGATTCGCCATTGACATGATCTGCAACGAAACCATGCGGGATATGAAACGCACGAGTTTCGCCGATATCATCGTTTATCCTTATAAGGATCGGGAGCTTGCCTTGACTCGCATTTCGAGAAGAATTTCCATGTAGAAATCGTAGGTCATAGGTAAGTGAAAGTTGCTTTTCATGTCTTTAGGTAATCAAAGGGGTTGAAAAACCTATACAACTTGATCATATATTTCTAAGGGACACAAAATTATCAATTACTGATGCCAGTAGCCCATCTGTTTTAAAAGAAAAAAAGTTTTTAGCCTTGACACATTTGTTGAGTTGACATACTGTACACTAACGGTATATTCATGCATTATTCTCCTATTTACGCCTTAAAAGGGAAATTATCTCAGTTAAGGTGATGTATTTTTAACAGGTACATGAGTTAAATAGTAGTAGATTGAGGAATCTGCCAACTGAAGAGAATTACTTGTAAAAACTCCATTATTTCCACAAAGAGTGACATGTTGTTTTAACAATAAAATTTATACATGTGTTTTCATACAAGTTGCCAAGTTCTACTTTTACTTTTGTAAATAGCAGTGGGTATTTTACAGTATACAGAAAAATACAAAAGGTCTTTGAAGTTTAAAATGATAAATAAATGAATTGGGGAGTGTATTTTGGTAGTTTTTTGGGTCTAATCACTTTGCCTTTGCCTTTGTCCAGTGATTTTCAGCAAGGTTGATTTGTTTAAGTAAGATGAAAGTTGATTTTGAAGGCCATAGCAACTTTTCACACCCAATCTATTTCTGTGTCATACAAGGCCAATTTTTTTCTTCCTCAAAAAGTTCTTTTAGGCTTTATTTATTTTTGTTAAATGATAAAAGTGATAAATTTTGTTAAGTTTTTCACTTGAAGTATTAGTTTTTGTTTTCCTTTTTTGGTTGTATGCATCAATTGTAGTTATTTTCAGTTAGTTACATGAATAAAAGAGTGATTTTTAAAATAAAAAAATGGAGTTTAAATTGCTGGAAATAGACATTTTCTATACTGATTCATTTTCTAAAAGTGTAGCCATGATACGTGGTAACCTTATACTTGAAAACATTAAAAGCCTATAAATCTAACAGAAGAGGTAAAAATAAAGTTGATGTGATTCAGGAATTAATGACAACAAATACAGTGAACTCCCTAAAGAGTATAAAACCCAGACCCTAGATTTAACATCCATTATGTCAAGTTTAGTTGAGGTAACATTGCCAGAATTTTAAAGTTTCCAATTAGTACTTTAAGTCCACAATTTTAGAATTTATAGGACTAATTGAGTACTAAATGACATACTAGATGTATTTTATTGGACACTGTGCTTTGGGGCAATACCTTTAATTATTTACTTTCTCAAGTTCAGATATTTTGCAAAAGGTACATTGACCACTGTTAGCCATTACTTCAACAGAATGTGCAACTGTTGCACAGTTTCATGATGAATGGTGAAAGTTTGATAGATCACTTTAAATTTGTAGAAACTTGCTGAATGCCTGGCACAGTTTCATGATGAATGACGAAAGTATGTCGAAAGACTTAACGCTAATGTTTGTTGGAAGACTTAACGCTAAAGTTTGTCGGAGGACTTAACGCTAAAGTTTGTCGGAGGACTTAACGCTAAAGTTTGTCGGAGGACTTAACGCTAAAGTTTGTCGGAGGACTTAACGCTAAAGTTTGTCGGAGGACTTAACGCTAAAGTTTGTCGGAAGACTTATCGTTAAAGTTTGTCGGAGGACTTAACGCTAAAGTTTGTCGGAAGACTTAACGCTAAAGTTTGTCGGAAGACTTAACGCTAGAGTTTGTTGGAAGACTTAACGCTAAAGTTTGTCGGACTGTATTACCTCACATAAAGCGGCATGCCGTTGGGCATAGGTTTAGCAGGTTTTTAAAATTTTGTCCAAAAAGTGTATACCGGCATGCCGATGTAAAACGAAACATGCCGGTATAAGTGAAAAACTTTTTTTTCTTGTTTTCTTTTTAAAGAGGCCCAGATGAATAATTATATTGAATTTTGGGTCTGAAATTTAAGTTATTTTGATATTCTGAAGATTACTACTAAAATTTGGGAAATGTTATACAAATTTTCTACATTTTGGACATCTAAAAATGATTTTTTTAGTTGTTTTGGCTAAATTCTTTAAAAAAAAATTTGTACTTACTTACACCGGCATGCCGTTATAAACGAGGTTTATAACTCGAATTATACCGGCATGCGGCTTAATGTGAGGTAACACGGGAAGACTTAACGCTAAAGTTTGTCGGAAGACTTAACGCTAAAGTTTGTCGGAAGACTTAACGCCAAAGTTTGTCGGAAGACTTAACGCCAAAGTTTGTCGAAAGTCTCAACGCCAAAGTTTGTCGAAAGACTTACGGTAACGCCAAAGTTTGTCGGAAGACTATCGTTAAAGTTCTAAACTGTCGTAGTTAAATTTCTAGTAAGTAATGATCGGAATTGATATATTTTCAGATGATATTTTTTGAAAACATTTTGGGATAGTACATTGCAGTAGACTTCAGTATGGACTTTTCTTGGAATAATAATTCTCAGGAAAAACCATCCTTTGTTCGAAATTTTCAACAAGAACTGGAACTAAAACTGCAATTGCAAAATGACTTGGCGGGTAAAATGCAGCTCCAAGAAGGACCCGAATCAAATTGGAAGCGGGATTTCGGAGCAAATTTATTTTCAGACAGTTCAAATCAAATGGGAGCCTTTAAGAGGTAAGTTTGCTTCTAATCATTACCACATAATTTATTAAATATTGACAACTTTTATATAAGGAGAATGCTTTCACTTTCAGGATTCATACTGCAAAAATGCAGTCCTATTTATTGAATCCTTATAAATCTTGTATACGCAGAAGACTAACTGTGTCCTTGCATGAAATAATCAACTAATATGACAGTGTGGCAGTTTTTAAGTGACACAAGTACGAGTGGACTAACCGCCTGGTAAATATCTGCACTATGTAGTGTGGGCTTTGCTGTTTTTAAAGACAAAATGAAAATAATTGCAAAACAAAAAGAATATTGACCATTCATTCTCTTGAATTTTTCTCCTATGTTGTATGTATGTATGTATGATTAATTTTTTTTTTTTTTTGAATAAATTGAGTTAACGTTTGCATTTTTTGCGTGTTCTCACTTGTCGATCTGAAATTGAATAATTATTGACACATATTTTCTTTTTTGGTAATTTTTTGCAGTTTTCCATCAAGTGGGTCGATGTTTAACTACTCTCAAAAAAATTTCCACACATCCAACGGAAATCTTTACAGTATCTTTTCACCATTTCAGTCTCGCAAATCCATGACAAAACCTTCTTTTCTCCGTGGTCATGTAACATCAAACGAAACTGGCTCAAAGGATGCCAATAATCCATTATCACTCGAAAGTGGGATCGGGGCAGGAGGCCTTCGCAAAAGTCGTTCTAAACTCAAGTTTCATCACCAAAACGTTCCTCCACAATACAGAAAAAGCTTCAAGGAGAGCGACACGTCATCAAATGCTCACAGCTACAAATCGTACTCGCACCATCGAAGTAGCACCTCCTCCTCTTCCTCCTCCTTCACCAATTCACAATCAACATTCAGTGACGACAAAAACAAACATTTCTTCGAAGATAATGACTCTCTGTCAATGGACGACTTGTTTAAAGACAAGGATCCACGAAAGGACGATCCTTTCGCTGCTATTGATCTCTCAAGCACTTCGGACAAATTTTTTGAAAAGGATTTAAACCTCGAAAAACGCGGTCGGTTACGAAAATCGCGCGCTTGCCATTCGTTTTTCGAAGATTCCGACGACGAAGACGAGCCACTCAACTTGTGCATAGCCGATCAATTGAAAGAATCCAAGTTGGCTTTTCTAAAATCAACCAACGACAAAGTTCGGAAAATGCAGAGGAATTTTTTCGCCAATCGCTCGCCGAACACGTCGATTTTCCGCAGTCCGACCATAGATTTTAACCAGGAAAAGCCGGAGAAACACACGTTGAAAATCGACCGAGTCATTCGCAAAGAAAAGGACGACGAAGCCATGGATTTATCGTTAAACACAGACGGGAACTCGAGGCAAAGAGTCAAGACCACTTCTCGATCAGCCTCGACTGATTCGTTGAGTAAACCAAAGGGCAAAGCGAAGAAAGTGCCTCACATTTCGGAGATGTTGGAGAATATGTCCATCTGGGACGACCATTCTCGCAGTCCCAATCCACCTCGTGACAGTGCTGTGTGGTCGGAAACGACTAATAATTTACAGGACACTAAAAACGAGACTGCAGAAGTGAAACTGGTCGCGGGAAGTCTTCCAACTAATTATTACGTTTTTATTCCAAGTCCTTACGTGCAGGTTTTGGATAATAAAAAGGAACCTGTTGCAAGTACCAGTGCGGTGACGGAAGACCCGGAGAAGTTGGTCATTTACGTGCCACCGGAAAACAAGAGCGCGCGGACTAAACCGGTGAAAGAAAGTGGTGTGAAAGAGAAATTCAACCAGCAAACTGACGACAATATCAACATATGCAAATTCAAATTAGTCAAAGGACAACAACCAAGTTTAGAAGAGAAAAAGAACTTTTTTGTGCCGCTTCCGCGGTCTGCGAAAAGACCGTTGGAAGAGAAATGCGGGAAAACCGACAGCGGGACCAAAGCCGATCATTTTCGTACTTACAAAATTCATGTGGGATTGCAAGATGAAATGAGACGAAAGTTATCGTCGTCTAGGAAGGTGAGGAGAAGGTCCAGGAAGGCGTTGGCGCGGGATAAACTCGAAGCGACTTTTCGTGAACAAGGTTTTTTGATTAAAACGCAGCAGGTGTCGTCTGCCGAGGGATCCGTCTATTGCAAATTCAGGCAGTTGAAAAAATTCACGAGGTATTTATTTAAAAGTTGGAGGAATTATTTGCCAAAAGATCTGGAACAAATGAGCGGGAATAAAGATGGAGTGAAACCTGCAACGACTTTAAGCTTGCCGGATATTCCTGGTGCGTATAAGCAGATGTATTCGATTCCTACGGCGCGATCTGCTTCGGCTACGTTCGATTGTGCTAGTTTAGCGGCGAATGCTTACGAGCCGACTAATCAATGTGGGAATAAATTAATGGTGTCGAACAGCATGCCTTTAATATGCGAAGGAAGTAACGCGTCTGATTCGCTGTCTGCATCGGTTTCGCCTTGTCCGTCGATATGCAGTTTGACTCATACATTTTCATCGTCATCAGTACCATAGTTTTTTTTTAATTTATTTGGTTTTTGTACTATAAATAATTCTATTGGACTGTCTGCCAATTTTTTTTTGATAGAATAGTTACAAATATTTGTTGTTACATTTTGTTTAGTTTTTAGATTTTTAATTTTTTTTTTTAATTCTGTATTTTTCGTATTACGATTATAACCATTTTTCAATGTTAGAAGTGGAAAGATGACATTTAATTGGCTCTATCAGTTTAATTGATGTAAACAAATTGGTTTTGAATGCTTTTTGGAAGTTATGTTGTGTGATTTAGACTTTTCTTTCTTTTTCTTACTGTGCAAAGAAAGAGGTGTGAAATTGAGACATGGGATGAAAAAACTGGACAAATATCCTATGGATTTAAAAATATTTTGTTTTGTATTTCTTGAATGTATTTAATTTTATTTAGTTCTGTATATTGTTTCTCACTAATCAAAAGATTCCTATTCCAGGGAGTTGCTATTCGTTCATTTATTTGTTCAATTATTTGTTCAATGATTGCCATTGCTGTTTAATAATCCAGTGATTGATCACAAGCAACGCAAACACCTGCTGCTGGATGAAGCCTTTTATAATTGTAAAATTAATGTGTTAATTACCTTATTTTTTTTGTTTTACACTTGAACAAAAATTGCTGTGATAATCACACTAAATTTAGGTTTTGAAAAGGGGCCAAACCTGAAAAGTGAAAAAAATTTTCCTTAACCAATTTTTTCTATATCGAAATCTTAACTGATTTTATATTTGCTGTTACTTTCGTGTTTGTTAAATCACGAGAAAGAAATAACTACAATATAATCTTTTTGAGTCTGTTAAATTTCATACCGATAAATAGTAGGCCTATTCATAGAGTAATATAAATTTGTTTATATTTTTTACGTTGAAAAATTCTAAACATGTTTAAATGACTGTATGAATGTGCCTAGAGTTTTGTTTTAGTAGTTTTTTAATCCACTAATCTATGTATAGATTGCCACTGACCTTCCCGTGCTTAATAAAGTGGTCTTTGGTCCCCATCGCCATGTTAAACCAATGTTAAAGGTATTGTTCCACAAAAGCGTCCATTTCTCATATATAGTGTAAAATTAATTGAGATTTTTTTATAAAGAAAATCACAATATTTTTTTTGAAATATTATTTCGTGTTAAAAAGAAATTTGGATATTTTCGAGGCGATGCTCCACTGCAACCGATCAACATAGTTAAGTTTTTTCAATGTTTTTGTTTGTACTGTTCTAAAACTTGGTATAGTTCCTTAATATTCAATAGTTTATTTCCTGTTAAGTTGTTTACATTTAGAAAAAGTTGTTGATTGTATGTTGGGATTGTTAATTTTGTAATTTTCATCTTAGATGCTAGTCATAAATTATAATAATGTTTCCTGTTGACAAATTTAATAATCGTTATTATTATGAAGCATAGTTTTGTATTTTCATATAAAATACACAAATAAAAGAAAGTTAAAAATGGAACACATTCCTTTATGCGAAGACAAGAAAGCTAAAAATACATATATCAACATTTTTTGTCCGTTTCCATTGGCTCTTTTAAATCCACCAAGTAACAATTAAATAGAAATGTTGAAATGCATCGATTGTTGGAGAGGTTTTAACAATTTTAATTCATCCCGTTATGCATTGCCTAAGTTCGGAATGGCCTTGCTGGCTTATTTGCCTTAAAATCGTTTTTTATCGTGGTCAATAAAGGTGAGGAAGTTTTTTTTTTTACTTACCTATTTTATTTCTGCTTGTTAACACGTATTCATTAGTTTAAAATGTATCTCTTGACGATTTAATATTGTTTTCTAAATTTTTAGGCTTAAAAAAATTCTACACATGTGTTTTTGCAGTCCAAATGAAAAAAAATTATTAGAAACCATGTAATTATATACAAATTTGGTAAATTATATATATTTTATTGAATAAATAATTAAAAAATAAGGTAACTTAAAATGATACCCTTATTTTGAACGGTAATTAAAGTTTAAAACATTTGAAATAGAATCAAAAATGAGTTGGGCCTCGAGTGAATGGAAAGTTGGCTTGCCATCATCAGCCCAAGTGAAAATAAGCGAATTGGAAACGCAGTTAGAGAAATTACAAAAAGATAGGCAGCAAAGACAACTCCAGGTTGATAGGTTAGAAGCGTTGGTCGACGGACAAAAGAAAAAGGTATCTTTGTGTTTGATTTACTTGATATTATGTGTAATTTATATTGATAATTTAGCATGAAGATGACCGACTTCGAGTATTGTCTATGGAGAAGGAAATTGTCCAATTAAATACGAATATGGAAGAGAACATCAGGCAACTTTTAAAGGCTCAACAAGAAGTTCTAGCGAAAGATAGAAATCTGTTGAATTACCAAAACCAGCTCGATGCTCAAAGACGGTTACACGATCAAGAGTTAGGAAAAGTAATAAGAAAATGTAACTAGATTTGTGTTATGGTTAATTAATGCTAGGAATTCGAATGTATTCGCAGGTTAAACGATTGGAACTAGAACTAGAACAACAAAGGGCAGCCATGCGATCTTGTACGTGTTTAAAAATTATTATTTTTATTATTTTTATTTTTTTGTGCTGGTTTTGTAGGTTCGGATCCGAATGAACTTACAATGCTACACAAAAGAAATACTGAACTAGAAAATTTAAGATCAAAACAGGAAGAATTAATCAAACAACTGGAATCTAAGGTTGGTTGTAAAGAAATTTATTTTGTAAAAATATTTTTTTCCGTTACAAGTTGTCTGACTGAAGACAGATTTCGTTAACACTTCAGGAAAATAAGAATATGTATGGGCAGGCAGGTGATCATAATCATTTAGAGGAGACTATTACCAGATTAGAGAAAGAATGCGAAGGTATTGAGTTTGTGTTGTTGGAGGGCTTTGTATGATTGGAATATTTTATAGGTTTGAAAGCCGCTAATTCCAAATTAGAAATTGAATTGTGGAGTAAGAATAATTCGGACTCCGATTGCGCTCTTAACACTTGTAGAACTTCGAATCGCTTGCAAAGTGACGCGAGTAAAATTCAACTTCAATTAGAAGATGCAAAAAATAGAGTAATTATTTTAAATTATCATTATTATTATTATTTTATTTTTGATTTTAAAATTAGATCAATGATCTGGAAAAACAAACAATACAATTAGAAAACACCCGTCACTCAATTGAAATGTCTTATTCTAAACTTGAACAAGAAATGCAAGAAATGAAGTTTCGACATGATCAAGAAGTGGAAGGTAAGAAAGATTTTTTTTTTTTTAAATTGATTGAATTTGAATAATTTTTTTTTAAAGATTTAAGATGTCAACTGGAAGAAAGTGAGAATAATTTTATTCAAGAAAAACGAGCGGTTGAAGCGATTAAAATTTATTTAAAAGATTCTGAAACAAAAAGCAGGTAAAAGAAACTTTTTATTCGAGTTTCAGAATGAACTAGAAATGTGTTTACTAGGTTACTTGAAGAGGAAATAAATGAATTAAGACTACATGTTCAAAATAGTAACTCTAATATGCTCGTTAATCAGGAACTGTTTGCTTTAAGAGATCGTTGTATGAAACAAGCCGAACAAATTAAACAATATCAAGTACCCAACACAAAATTAAACTAATTTAAAATATTAAATTTAAATCATTTTTTTTTTAAATTTAAAAGATGGATGTACAGAACGACCAAGAGATGGAGAAAATCGAAAAACTCCAAGAGCTTTTGGAGCGAAGAGAAACTGAAATTAAACACTTGACAAAAGCTCAAAAAGATCAAGACAATCAGCTGCAATTGATGCAGAAAAAACTGCACGCGGGTGAAGAGTTGATTCATTCCATGAACCTGATCGTGAACGAGCATAAAACAAAATGCGTGGACGACAAATTAGAGTTGGAAAATTGCAAAGATCAGTTGAAAGAAAACGGGCAAGCAGTTCAAATGTTGGAAATTGAAAAACGCCAACTGAAAAAAGCGATTCAAATCAAAGAGTCGATTATCCAGTCGTTAATGAAGGGCGATGCAGATTCCAGCAAAGGAATGCTGAAAAATCAACTCGTCGAGTTGAGGTTGAAGTGCGAGGAGTACGAGAACAAAATATCCGAGTTGAACGACGAGGTGAAATCAATACAACGGAGCAGCAAAGACGACAGATCGTCGTATTCTTCGCCTAAATACGATTCAGGCTTACTAGACAAAAACAGGGACTTGGAAAACGAGCTAAAAATTAAACAACTGCAATTGGAGGAATGTGTTTTAGAGTTGAACAGTTTCCGCGATGTTAGTTACTCGCCTGGCAGTTCCACGTCGGAAATTCCCACCGCGTTTGCGAGGAAATTCAACGAAAAGGACTCGAAATTGAACGCGAGTTTGATAAATTTGGACAAAATTACGAGTCAGCTGCAAAGCAAAGAGAAAGAGTTGAAAGCGACCAAACAAAGATGCGAATGTTTAGAGAAAGATTACTACAGTGTGAGTGCTCAGTTGGAGACGCTGCAAAAGGTGCATAAGATGCAGGCTCCGAGTGTGGACCTTGGTCAGTTGGAAAGCATGAGAAACGAGTTGCACAAGAAGGACAAATTGATCCGTCATCTGCAGAACGAGATGAACGCGTTGCAAAACATCACGCTGCAAATCGAGGATTTTCAGAACTCGATTAAAGAACGCGATGAGAAAATATTTCAGTTGGAGACCGATTTGGACAGCGAGCAACGGCTGAAGGAAGAAAGGAATTTGGCCGTGCTCACGCAGCAGAATAAGATCAAAACATTGCAGAGCGAGTTGGATGAAAAAGATTCGACGATCGCGGAGATGAGGAACACGCACGACGAGAATGAGATGAGCACGCAATATCTGCGCACTATTCAAGCGAATTTGCAGACTGAATTGCAGGAAAAAGAGAACCAGTGCAGCGTTTTGCAGTTGGAATTGAACAAGGTGCAGAATATCTGTCAGGAAGTGGAGTCGGGCAACAGAACTCTGCAATGTCAAGTCGAGGAGCTGAAGAATCGGCTCGAAAAGGTTACGATGGACAAGGAAGAGAACGATAATAACGTGAGTTGTCTGCAGATGGAGCTGTTTAATTTGAAAAACGAACTGCAGACGACGTACAAATCGGCCGAAAAAGCTCGAGAGAAAATGGAGCACAAAACCAACGAAATTGTCGCGTTGTCGGTTGAATTGGAGAAAAAGGAACGTCACATCATATCCCAACAGGTGAATAAATGTTTTTAATTAATTAATTAATTTCTTAAATTTATTTTTTCTAGATACAATTGGACAAGCTTCTTCGAAGTCACGAAGAACAAGATGCTTGCATCCATTCGTTGATGTCGCGTTTAACGTCGCTGCAGTCGGATATCGAAGAGAAGGAAAAGTCGAGTGGAATATTCAGTCTTCAGCCGGATTTTTTAAGTTCGAAAACGGGCTTGAATCCGAAGGTGTTGCAAGCTGAATTATGGGCCATGAAATCGCAATTGGAGAGCAAGGAAAAGCAGTTGGAAAAGGCTCGACTTCATCTAGAGGAACGAGATGGCAGCATCCAGTTTTTGCGAACTCTTCTTGTGACGTTGCAGAACGACCTGGAAGATAAGGAAAAAGCGCTGAAATCGGTGCAGCAGCAGCTGAATTGCGCAGAAGAAAACGTGAGGAAACAAGAGACGATAAATTTCGATTTACAGAAGCAGTTGAAAAGCGCCCTGAAAGAAAATGAAGAGAAGATGACGAAAATCACGGCAGCGCTGAATGAAGTGGAGTTGACGCACAGGGATCAAGAGGACAAGAAAACCAGGATCCAAAATCTTCGTTCGCAAATGCACACGATGCAGACGAAGCTGGAAAGCACGTTGAAGGAGAAAGAGGAGAAAAAGTCGACAATTTCGGCTTTGCGCTCGCAAATTCAGAGTCTCCAGAATAAAATTCAGATGGCGCAAAAGGACAGGGAAGACAAACGAGCGTGCATCCAAGCGCTTCAGTCGGAACTGCAAGTACTGCAAGACGAAGTTGATGTGTCGCGCAAAGTTAACGACAAAAAGGAACACAAGATTCAGTTGCTCAACACCCAATTGGGGGCCATTAAGTTGGAGTTGGAAGAGAGAGAGAAGATCATCAACACACTTCACAGTGAAATGGCGTCGTTGAGGCAAAATGATCAAGAAAAAGACTCGACTATCGACAAGTTGACTCTCCAACTGCAGACGGCGCAGTCGAAATTTGAAAGCTCGTGTTTGGCCGTTCAGAGTCTGCAGAGCGAGGTGCAGAGTTTGAAGAATATGTCCATCAAGGAAATTAAGGAGAGTAGTCCGTCGTCGCAGAATAAAAAAAATTTCGAGTCTTACGTGCAGATGTTGGTGAGTGAAATGGAATCGATGCAATACACGCTGCAGTCGACGCAAAGTGAGTGGGAAGAGAAGGAAGACGCGTTTCACGCCATTGCTAATCACGTGCATAAGTTGCAAGCCAAATTGGAAGATAAGAAAATGATTACTAATAACCTAGAGCAGGAACTGACGGAAATGACGGACCAAACTAAAGAATGCAGGTTACGATGCCTGGTAATGGAGACTCAACTCCTGCAAGACGAGTTGGAGACTAAAGAAGCGGCTTTGATGGATGCAACTCAACAACTGAGGCAATCCGGAGAGCAGAGACGAAGGGTCGAGCAGGAAGTGAGCAAACTGCTGACTGAAATGGAGGAGATTCAACAGGGACAAGAGAAAAGTCAGCAATCCGTCACCCCAGAATCCGGTTCTGACGAAAGAAAAGAAGCGGTAAGTAAATACCCTGTAAGCACGAATTGGGGCTCTACATATAATGGCTTACCGTAAAATGAGTGCAAATTATAAAAATTACAAAAGATTTTTATTAGTGTAATGAAATTTTTAATGAAATGAATTCATCGAGTTTTTATTGGATTTTTGGAATTTTTTTGAATTTGTGATGCAGTTTTGGTATTTCATTGAATTTGTAATGCAGTTTTGAATTTGTATAGTAATTTTAGTATTTAGATTGGATTTTTAATGTAATTTTGGTATTTAGATTGGATTTCTAATGTAATTTTGGTATTTAGATTGGATTTCTAATGTAATTTTGGTATTTAGATTGGATTTCTAATTTAATTTTGGTATTTAGATTGGATTTCTAATTTAATTTTGGTATTTACATTGAGTTTTTAATGTAATTTTATGATTTGCATTATTACCGTACGGTAACTATAAATCCAAACTGCTTCTTTTTTAAAAATTACAATATAATCTTGCCCCTTAGATATCTTTAAATTCGTTTACTTTTATGTAAAAGATATAACATTATTTTATTTGTTATTTTAAAAAAATAATGTAGAATAATGATGACCCAATAAGCAGTCGACAATTAAAGATGCAACTAGTCCAAGCCAACAGTCGAATCGAAATTTTGATGTCTGATTCAGAAGAGATGAGAAACGCGATGGAAATTTTGGAATTTGAAAAATTGGAGCTGCAAGAAAGTCAGGAGACATTGCTGTGCGAAAATCAGAATTTAAATAAGAAGCTCAAATCACTGGAATCCGAAGTGGAACAGTTGAGAAACATCGACGAATCGCCCAGCAAACAAGCTTGTTCACTTTGTAACGAATATCTCAAGGAAATAATGGCGCTGAAGGACTTGAAGGAAGCCAACAACATGAAAATCAAAGAACAAGAGGCGGAATTGATCCGAACCAATCAGGAATTAAACTCGCTAACCACGAATTTAGACGTGCAAAAAGCATCGCTGCTCGCTATAACGGAAGAAAGGGATAAAGCGGTTTTCGAATTATCCCTCATCGAGAGGGAAAACGGAAACCAAGCCTCACCAACCGAAACACTGATGTTTCAGCTGGAAATGAAGGCACAAAAGGAAACAATGTACGCGAGAGTTCAAGAAATTGTGTCGAAATTTGTGCTGACGGTCAAAGAACATTGCACTCTGACAAACGATCACGGTTTAAGCGAAGACAAATTGGTCGTTGACACCGAGACGAATGAAGACGACGATGAAAATGTTCTCAACTATTTGTTAATTCAACACCAGCACATTTTGTACGAAATTATCGAATTTAAACGGAGTGCGCACAGCAAGGTGAAGGAGATGGAGGACAATCAAAAGTCGTTTCCAGCAACCATCTCCAACTTGAAAGCGGATAAATTGCAATTGTCGCAGTTGTTAAACGATAAAATATCGCAGCTGGAAGACGTACTCAAGTCGCTGGAGTCACTCACGGAAAGAACGTTGTCGTTGGAAAGGGAGAAAGACGCCATCTTGCTCAGAGCGGATGAGAAAATTAGCAGTTTGGAAAAACAAAAAGACGAGGCTTCGTTTTTTCTCAAGGATAAAAACCAACTTTTGGAAGAAAACTTTTCGAAGATAGATGCGATGACTAAAACTATTTCTTCTATGGCTGTGGATCACAAGGAGCATTGTGACGCGTTGAACTTGAAATTAAAGCAAATGGAGTCGGAAAAGATGGAGTTGGAGAGAAGCCTGGAAGAAAATAAAGAAAAGACGGACGAGGTGTCGTCAAAATATCGAGTATCGATGGAAAAGAAAGAGGAACTCGGGCAGGATTTGGAATTACTGTCGTGTAAATACGACGAGCTTCAGGCCGAGAAGAGTAAATTGATGACGCGGTTGAACGACGAGAGGGCGAAGATTGAGGTGTTGGACAACCAAAAGAATAAATTAATGGTGGAATTAAATGTTAGAGTGGACGAGTTGAGTCTGAGGATGAAGGAAAAGGACGTGTTTGACGATCGTTTGAATCGTTCGAAGGAATTTTTCGAATCGGCGTTGGGTGATTTAGAAATGAATTTGTCCGACGTGGTTTTGTCACTGAAAAGCGAAGGGAGCGATTGGTGTCTGGTGAATGCAACGGATAACAAAACGGCGATGGGAAAATGCGCTCTCCCGCAATTCGATCCGAGTGCCGAGAAATTAGAACATCTTCGACAACTCGTGGTCAAACTGAGGGAGAATTTAAACAACGTTCTTGCGGCTCACGAGGACAACAAGTCGGAGTTATTGTGCACGTTGATGAAGAAAAATCAAAGTTTGCAAATCGAGAGCGAGAAGAATGTGGAGTTGGAGACGTGCATCATCAAATTGAACGAGGAACTCATGGAGTTTAAGGATTCTTTCGAGAGTGAGAAGTTGGAACTTATGGAGAAACATTTGATCGAGATCGAGGCAACGAAGGGACAAGTTGAGGCGCAGAAACAGATAGAAGAGAACAACAAAGCTTTGCTCGACACGATGAGCGCTAAGCTCGGGATGCTCGAGGAGGAGAAAACGGAGCTCTTGGACAACGTGTCTCAGAATGTCAAGTCGTTGGAACACCGAAAAGCACAATTGAGTGCCATGAAACAGGATTTGAAGATCATGAAAAAGGAAAAGGAACAAATTATTGGCATTATTTTAGTTCGGGAAGAGACGATTAAAGATTTGGAGCAGAAATTGAAGAAGTTGATGGGCGAGAATAAATCGAAGTGCGAAATGGTTTTTCGGCACGAACAGACGATTCACGGGTGGGAAGACCAGTGGAAGTTGATGGAAGGCGAGAAATGCCGATTGACGGAAATGATTAAACATTTAACCGAGAAAATCGCGGATCTAGAGGACGCGAAAGAGACGGCTTTAGAACGGACCAAGAAATTGATGAATTTGGAGAACAGATTAGTCGGTTTAAATAACGACCTGATGGAGAATGATAAACGGTTTGAAAGTGCTGAAGTGCAGTTAAGAACGATAATGAGCGAACAAGCGGCGAATTTTGAGAACGAAAAGCTGGAAGCCGCGAATAAAATTGATGAATTAGAGGAGAGAGTGAAAGAAGGAGAGTACGAATTGCAGAGGGAAAAGGAGAACCATGCGATTGATAATGCAAGAAAATCGAACTGCGAGGTGGATTTGAAGGAGAAAATCGAGGCTTTGAACGTCACGATTCAGCAATTGCAGTTGGAGAAGGCGGATTTGCTGATGACGACTACGGAGAGGATCAGCGAATTGGAGGACATTTCGAGCACGCAAATCAGGCAGTTGGACGAGAATGCGAAGGTGAGCGAAGGTCATCGCAAAAGAGCTGAAAAGTTGGAGAAGGACGTGGAGAATTGGGAAATTGAGCTACAAAATTGGACGGCAAAGTCGAATAAGTTGGAAGAGGAGAAAATGCTGTTACAGCAAGCGTTGACCGAGAAGGTTGAATTGCTGGAGGAGGAGAGGCAAGTGATATTTGAACAGTTGCAAGATTTGGAAAAAGTGAAGAATAAGTTGATATCCGATGTGCGAGAAAAAGATTCGAGGCTTAAGACGTTTGAAGAGACGCTCAATGACACCGTGAGTGTTAATAAAGATTTGGAGAAGATGAAGATTCGATTGTCGGTGGAAAATCGAGAAAAGGAAGGGAAGATAAACAGTTTCGAAGAACGGATTAATGAGTTGCACACGCTTAATCAGGAGTTGGAGAAAATTAAAAACAAGTTGCGATCAGAGTTGCTCGAAAAGGAGGAGAAAATTTTGTTTTTGGAAGACCGAGTTAGCAAATTGAGCACGTCGGTCGAGATTTCGGAGAAGAATAAGAGCAGGTTGCTTTTGGAGGTTCGTGATAAAGAAAGTCTGTGCGACGATTTGAAGAAATCCAAGACTTTAGTGCAGTCCGAGATGCGAGAAAAAGATAAGCGTTGTCAGGAATTGGTGAACAAGTGCAACGAACTTGAAGACGAGCTGAAGAAATGTGTTAGTTTCAATCATGAATTGGAAGTGGAAAATGGCAAGTTCATTACGGACTTGAAAAAAAATATTGAAGGTATTACGACATAATTAATCGCGCTTCTGAATGTATATAAATTGTATAAATTTGGGTTTATTTTCTAGAGTTGAATGCAAAGGATGAGCAGTTACAGCAAGCTTTGCAATTGAGTGATCAACTCGAGAAGTTTAAGATCGACATGATCGCCGAAATATGTGAGAAAGAAGAGTGTCTCCAAGACAGTTGGACCACCAACCAGGAATTAGAGAGAGTTAAAAAGAATCTTCAATCGGAGATAAATGAGAAGGAAAAGGAATTGCAGAGCACGTTGAAGATGAATCAAGAGTTGGAAAATACGAAATGCAAATTTGTGAAGGAGATCCGTGATAAACAGAATCAAATCAACAATTTCGAAGAACGGTTGAATGACACCATCTCTATAAACCAGGATTTGGAGAAAGTGAAGAACAAATATCTGTCACAACTCGGCGAAAAGGATGAGCGTATACAGGAATTTGAGAAGAACAAAGTCGCTCTGGAGAGGAGGAAATCGACGCTAGAGGAAACTGTGAAAGAGTTGGAGTTTCACAAGCACAAATTGGAACACGACATGCATGTGCTGGAGGAACAAATGGAATTTCAGAAGCACAAACTGACTACCGACGTGCACTTACTAGAGGAACAAATGAGCCTTCTGCAAAAGAATCTGAACGAGAAGGACGAAATGATTAATTCCTACGAAAGGAGCAACCACGAACACGTGATAGCCAACCAAGAGGGCAGTTGTTTGATCGACATGATGAAAGAAACAATAAGTAAGCTGGAACTTGAAAAAGAGTTCGCGGTCAGAGCATTCGACGACGAGAATCGGCGTTACAGTGACGTCCAACGATGCATGGAAAACAACTGCGCAACCAACCAGCGATTGAGGGGCGAGAATATGAACTTGGCGAAGGTTGTAGAGGAGTTGCAAATGACGTTGACTAAATTAAAGGAGGATAAAGATACTACCATGTTACAATTGAACAATGTAACTGAGAAATATTCAAAGTATGTGAAGGAGGTCGATCAAATGAATGAGGCGTCTGCTGCGAAAATCCAACGCTTCGAAGCGCTGCAGACTGAAAATCAGCGTTTGAAAGATCAATTGCAAGACGTGGAGCAAAATGTGGTGTTGTTGACAGAATCCAAGAGGAATTTAATGACAGAATTCATGTTGCAAAAGGAGGAGAGCAACAAACTGAACGAACAAATCACGGATTTGACGTTGGAATTGGAACGACGGCTGCGCCATCACGAGGCTGAAAAGGGCAGTTTAGACGAACTTCAAACGGAAGTTGACATTCAGGCTGACCACCTTGAATCTCACGATAGTTACTTAGTTCTAATGATGTTTAAGGAAAAATTGGAGTCTCAATTAGCATCTGCAACGTCGGAATTAGCAGAATTGCGCGATAAAGTCTCGCTTCTTCAAGGAGATGCAGGGTCAACAAGTTCGCATATGCAGCAAAGTGAATCTAGTATCCAGTTGTCATCAGACCAAAAAGTACAACACAGTTAATGAATTAAAGCTTGGTACAATACTCATAGATAATATATATGCTGCATTTTCTTAATAGGATTTTGGAATTAGTCAACAACCAAGTCATGATGTGAATGATGATAAAGAAGATTAGGAATTAGATGTGAGAGAACCCACAAGATAACATGTTTGTGTTTGTGGCCATTTTTATGTTTTAAATACAAAATGTGAAAACGAAATGTGGAGTTTTTTTTTGTTATTTTGAACTTGGTTTGCTGTCTGTAAGTTTGTAATATCATTTTAGCAAAATTAAACTGATATAATTGTCAATTTGAATTTATATACAATATATTCTTCAAATATTCAGTAATAACTGGTATTAAACTGTGCTATAAACTTGTTTACAGCAGTTTATGGCTTATTGTTATAGAGTAGTAATAAACTCATTTAAGTATGGAAGATATGAAATTGTTTGCAGTTATTGCTGTAATACTTGCAGTTTCTCTTCTTGGGGTTGCAGGTGAGTTTCAAAATATGCTTTTTGTGTTTTTTTTGTTTTTTTTACTTTAATTTCGATATTTTAATTCAAGTTGCTCGCAAAAAATGTCCATGTGCCTCGACCAAGGAGAGCTTGGCTCAATTGCTTCTAGTGATAGCCAATTTTCAGGGTGCCAACAAAAAACCAGCCATTAGGAAATTGGAAAATTATAATGTAACTTACTGAAATTTGCGTAAAAAAATAAATGCTAATTACCAGATTTATTTATTTTTATTGAAAACGTGACAACATAAATCAATAATAGGCCACATGAACAAAGATTACATAACTTGTAAAATATTCCATGAATCATAAGTTAGAAGCAATGAGACGGCTAGTGATGAAAACTAAACGAAAAGAAGAATAAATAAATAATTCAATTTTTTTTATTAATTTTATATTAAATTGTTTTTAGGTTTTGTACTCCACAAATAAATGTAGGCTTCCGTAGTATATGGCGTGTGAAAAATCCGTAGTCATTAAACATGCAAATGCCCATAATTGTTTGCAACATAGATCCAGCCATCGTGACAATAAATTCTGTATCGTATCCTTGACATAAGGCGTCTCGATCGGAATAACCCAAAATAATCAACATCAACATCAAACTCAGACCGCCATTTGCTAAAATAGTCAGATGAAGTTTGATAGTTGTTGTTGGCCAGAAATTATAGTAGAAATTAAAGTAAATTTTTGAAAGTAAAAAAACCTAAAAAATAAACGAATAAATGAATAAATAAATAATTTGTTTAGTTAAATACTAAATTTCTTTACCAGAGCAATGATTTTTAAATACCCTTGCGGATAAAATATCCACCCAAAAAACATCTTGAATGGCAAAATTAAACAATCGTGATGCTGTCAGTTTGATTGTAGCAGAAAGGATTATTAATAGTAACTGGGTAATCATTGTTAATTTATCACAGAATTTGTGCCAAAATTGAGTTTTTAGTTTTTAGGTGAAAAAAAAAATGAATTATTGCCATGTTTTGAGTTTGCCAAGACAAAAACGGCGCCGAGAATAAGAAAATAGCGAATACTCCTCGTATAACAGCGTCAGGTAAGGCTTCATAATTACTCTCAAGCAGATTTGTGTGGCAGAAAGAAGATTCTGCATTTGTATTTATTTATTTGAACCTTGGACCAGATGCTATAGTTTGTGTTCATTTCTAATTGACGACAGCCCGTGCCATCTATTGGGAAAGTAACATAACTAGTTTAAGTCAACTCATTCAAAGTAAATTTATTTCTTAAGCATGGTATGTAAAAATAAGATTATGTTTCTGGTCAAAAGGAATTTGGGTCGAAAATAATCCTCGCGTTCTCTCTGCAGTATCACCCAAGAGACTAATGCATGTTGTTGTCATTTGTTAGTTAAATCTTTGGTCACCAGTCGTGTTTTGTTTGCTCTCATTTTGATTTCTGCGCTCTTGTCTGCGCCTAATATTCATCCTACGAAGTAATTTCTCTCTGGATCAGAAGTGACTGTAAAATATTTTCAAAGAATATGGACTTTCAAAGTACGAGCGATGATGATGCTATTCAAGCAACTAACGACGATGCCGCCTCTTCTAAGAGTTGTGCGGTGCAATTAGGTTATTGGCACGATCCGTATTTACAGTATTTCGTACGCGCATCAGACAGAAAAACACCCGAAATTAATCGAGGATATTACGCACGAGTTCAAGGGTTGAAGCAACTTATTGATCAAGTGATCCAAGTGAGTCGCTCATTTTATTGAGCCGAATTTGTCCGATTTAATTTTAACGCGGATTTATTTTTTTTAAAACTGAATTTCAGGTGTCAAATGGAAATTGTCAGATCATCAATTTGGGTTCTGGTTTCGACACGTTGTATTGGCGATTAAAAGACGAAGGAAAATGTGTGAAAAATTTTATCGAAATAGATTTTCCGACAGTTACATCGAAAAAATGTTATTTCATTAAAAAATCTAAGCCGTTGCTTCAAGGTATCACTGTTGAGGGTAAGGGAATTTAAAACGACGGGAATTAAATGAATTTTACGTTGTAATAATTTTAATTTTAATCTTTTTCTTAGATGGCGATATAAGTTTGAATGTTACCGATCTCCATGCAGCTAATTACCACATAATTGGATGTGACATGAGACTTCTTAACACATTGAACCAAAAATTGAAAGACTGTGATATAGATTTCAGTTTAACAACTATAGTCATAGCTGAGTGTGTTTTGGTCTACATGGATGTGGATCATTCAAATAATCTTCTCCATTGGCTCGCTGATAGTTTAAAAATCGCTGTATTTTTTAATTACGAACAAGTATAGCTTCGAAGATACATATTTTTGGGGTTTTTATTAATTAGATTGATGCTTTTAGGTGAATATGGATGATAGGTTTGGACAGATAATGGTAGAGAACTTGAAAAAACGAGGTTGCTCTCTCGCTGGTGTGAATCACTGTAAATCGTTAGAGACGCAAAAACAAAGGTAATTTGAACCAGTAGATGTATTCATGAAGTAATTTAGACTAAACAAGCATTTTAAACAACACATTTAAACTGCTTGTCTCGATCTTCAAAAATGGCGGCCCGATTTAATTTGTTTTCAGTTGCAGTGGGCACGTGAACGGCATTTAAACAACAAAATATGTTTAACTGCAAGTTAAAATTTCTGATTTTGATAATCTTTTAATTTTTTTTTAGGTTTTTGGAAACTGGTTGGCAAAAGTCTGATGCATGGTTGATGACTGAAGTTTATCATTTGATCCCGCAAGCAGATTTAATGAGGTGATGTTTTAATCGTCGAAAAATTGTTTTTGAAGGGATGTTTTATTGACATTATTATTATTTTTTTAAATTATAGAATGGAAAAAATTGAATTTTTAGACGAGAGGGAACTATTGGATCAGTTATTTCAGCATTACTGCATTTGCATCGCTTGCAATGATGATAAGTGGATAGGATATCAGTATCTTACTTTTTAGTGTGTGTGATTAGTTTATTATTTATTTTATACATTTTGAATGTATAAATACCAGTAAGCATGTTTGTTTATAAAAGTTCATTCATCTATTTATACATTGTTGTATCATAATACGTTGTACTAAGAAACCAACTTTACTGTTTGGTATGTGTAAATAAAAATGAATAATAATAAAATTTGAATGCTGTTTCTTAAATTTAAAACCACAAAATTATACGCATGGGTTTTGTTCTTCGTCTAGTCAGACCTACTGCGCACTCACTTTGCACTGCCGCCAAACGTCATAACATTATGCTGGCGTCACATGGTGAAATTAACGGAAGTGACGTTAGGGACGGGTGTATATTTTCCGGTTAGATCACTTTTGGTTTGAGCACTAGAGAAAATTTTTTTGTATTACGTAAGTTGTGGGAATTTGTCTCGGAATTTGTCCTCCTCCTCCTAATACCGTTCTTCAAGTTACTTGCTTTTATTTAAGTGAAAAATGAATACGGAAGCAGAAGTTTGTGTTCTGTGCTGTTGCGAAATTGAAATCTACGCTTACGGGAGTTGTTCTCATGCCGTGTGCCATGAATGTTGTACACGTATTCGAGTTCTGTGTGCCAAGACAGATTGTCCAATATGCCGGCAATCATTACCCGAAGTATAATTTTTTTCTTTTTTCTATATTCTTTTATAATTCAACGCCGAATTTCTTTCACACCAGGTTTATTTCTCAACGAGGATCGTCGATTTTGAAAATTTCGATTTTCGCACGAAAAAAAAGAACACCGAATATGGGCTCATATTCGAATCGCCGCACACCGAAAGAGCGTTTGAAAGATTGCTCGAGCACAGATGCAATTTGTGCGACGAAAAAATATTTTTTCCGAATTTTATGAGGCTTAAAGAGCACATGAAACGAGTCCACGAACGATTTTATTGTAATCTTTGCGTAGATAACATAAAAGTGGGTGGTAATTTGATTTAATCAATCTGTGTTTGTAAATATTGTTTTCTTAATAGATCTTTAGCTCGGAAAGACAAGTTTACGACAGAAATGAGTTATCTGTTCATCGTATTCACGGTGATACAAATAATAAATCGTTGAGGGCTCATCCAATTTGTGAATTTTGTAATGAGAGATACATGGATTTAGATGACCTTTTCCGACACTTGAGAAAAGACCATTTTTTCTGTCATTTTTGTGACGCGGATGGAATGCACGTATTTTATTGGTAACAGTTTTAAGCCGTAAAAGGTTTTCAGCGATTTATTTATGTAAATTTCGAACTTGCAGTGATTATAATAGCCTTAGAGAGCATTTCAAAACGAAGCATTACGTCTGCGAAGAAGGAGAATGTGCACTTGAGCAGTTTACATCGGCATTTCGATCGGACATTGACCTAAAAGCTCATAAAGCGGCCGTTCATATAAAAAATTTGAGTAAAGCGAAAGCTAAACAAGCCAGAACGATAGATGTTAATTTTTTTCTCACGCCTAGACCCAAACATCATTACACCCAGGGTTAATACATCATGATATTGATTTTAACAGTATTTTATAACGGATGTTCTAAATTGCAGAAGACGTTAGATCATTTGAAAGTTCAGAGAGAGCAGCGTATCACGATAAGAGAAAAAATACGAACGAAAACGTATCTGAAAAGTAAATGAGTTGAAAGCGGTTAATTTAGTTAATTTTTGATTTTATTAAATTTTCTTTTGCAGGGAAAACTTGGCGATTGACAAATCAAACGCGACCAATCCAGATGCGGTCAGAGCTTTTGACGCTAATGATTTTCCGACGTTAGACAACGAGAGCAAAACGGGACAGGCTTTTTGTCCACCAGTCTGGAAAGGAGGAAAGAAGCAAACTCCTATTAGCGAAGACAATGATTTCCCGAGTTTAACATCTAATACACCTTACACATCCAGCAATTGGGTATTGGGAAACACGGAGAACACCGGTTCGAAGAATAAAGCGAGCAAACCCAATAAAACCCCTCAAATGGGAAGGAAAAAAGCAAATGCTGTTGACGACGATGAATTTCCATGTTTAATAGGAAATGTACCAACTTTTACTCCGAGTAATTGGGGTGTCGGACTCGGAAATGTCACCGTCGTCCCTCCGGAAAATATCCCAACGACTAAAAAGGCTAAAAGCGTTAGCGTGCCAATGAAAACGCAAGAGGAATTTCCATCTTTGAAGAAAGTTGTCAAACCGCTCGCTGACAATGTGACAATCTCGTTGAAAACAAACCAAGCTACGGAAAGGACTAAACCGTTGCAGAAGAAGAATTTAAATCAGAATAAACAAGCGCCGAGCAGCAATAAAGAAGTTTCGAAGCATTTTAAGAAGCAGGATGAAAATAAATATCCGAAGTGCAATGAAAAGCCTTACGCGGACTTGTCACATCAAAACATGTACGAAGTTCTCGATTTCAATGGTTTTGACGACATTGCACCGACGATTAAAGTGGAGAAAAAAGTGCAGCCGGTCGTCGTCTCGTTCGGGGATGATGATTTTCCTAAACTCGAGAAACCATCAACACTCTCCGCGAAAGTCATCAATCAACCGAAGCCCAGACCTAAAGTCAGTCCGGAAAAGGATAACAAATTGTTAAAATCCATAGCTAAGGTGTCGGCGAAAGACGACAGCTTCAGTTTGCAAGGCTTGGCAGACTCGCTGAAGGCGACTAAGTTGTCGAAGAAGAAACATTTGAAGCAAACGTCAGGAGACGAAAACCGGCCAGCTTTGGACAGACCACAAAAACACTTTAATGGGATGAAAAATGAGCAGCATAATGATAACAATAGCAGTAAGCGGTTGAATATATCGATTTTTTTGCAAGTAAAAATGAGTTAATTTGTGTTTTTGTCGATAGGTGTGCTGAAATCGAGCGAGTTTTGTGGTAAAATCAATTTGGAAGCGTTAGACAACAAAATTGGTAAGATGTGGTGCGAATATAAACCCCCGGACAATTTCCAGCAACGTAATTATGACCTTATAAAAAAAATCCAAGTCATGTTCAACAATTCCGACGCTTCGTTCGGCGATTTTAAGACGCTCTCTGGCCAGTTTAGACAGAATGAAATAACGGCCGACCGCTATTACGAAGAGTGTATGACATTATTAGGGAATAGTGATTTCTTGCAAGTTTTTCCTGAACTTTTGGCTTTGCTGCCCGATATCAGAAAGCAGCAGGAACTGTTGCTCGTTAACAAACGTTTGCAGAAGAATAGCAAGTTCGATATAGAAAAGAAAGTTAACGTGTGCAGTGCTTGTCAGCAGGTTTTAGCGAAACAAGATTTTGCAGTGCATAAATTACGACATTCGTAGATGCGATGGAAAGTGATGATTTGGTCGAATTTGCTCAAAAAAATGTTTGTTACTACTTTACATTGTCTCGTATTTAATTGATGCAATAACTTAGTTAACGATAACGACATGTGCAAAAGATTTTATAGAACGTTTACACTGGTGTTACATTGGAATAAATAAAACAGAAATATAATGTAGAAGTGGAGTTTTTTTGTGTTGATTAATTTCGGTTAGTAATAATAATAATAATACCAGAAAAATATATTAAAACTTAAGAAAGCGAGTGGAAATATCAGTTTTGCAGTCTCGTCGATTATATTTGGATTTCTCCGTAGATTGGTACAAAACCTCGTTTGAGTCCATCGGAACTGTAATTAAAAGATTGTATATTGGCCGTATTCATATTTTGTTAAAATTACTATTTGACCTTGTGGGATTTAATCATTTTCATTTGTTTTTTGAGTGGTTTTACTCGAGTTTCTTGTTTGCATGATCGTCTGTAGGTGTAGGAAATGGCAAACACTATGAGGGATGCAAACACCATAGAAATGCAGACAAACATCCAGAAATCGAGCGCTTTTATAGTGCCAACTGCTGGCAAATTTCTCTGAGCGTAATTCAATTGAGTGGCGAGTGTGAGGAGTGATGTTAGACCCAGAGCTGTACGTGGGGCTGTTGCTTCAGCATCCAGCCAAAATGAAATCCACGATATAATGACGATGAGCATGCTGGGTACGAATGTTAGAAATATGTACTGGGTTGCTGTGCGCTTGAAAGTGTACACGTAACTTATGCACATCGCAGAACCTAGGATGATGACGTTTATTTTTGCAATGTTTTTATTTAGTAATTTTTTTTTAGTACCGTAATTGTCGGCACAGGGTCGCGATTCGACGTGTAAATTCACGAGGTGAAATTCGGCGGGAACAGTGAAGTTTTCTGTGTGGATATTTTCATATTTGCGTTTTTCCCTTGTAGTGTTGAATCTTATCGTGTCATACCACGTGTCTGGAAATTGGAATTATGTTGTTGAAAGTTGTGAAAAATTAATAAGGGTCATGGAGATTGGACTTACAGAATTGGACATCCATTTGACATTTTTGCTGGTCAAATGGGAAGCGGCTCAAATCGAAAACGCAAATGAAAGAGAATGTTTTTCTGAATGTTTTGAAACAAAAATTATAAATTAAATAATGTTTCATCAAAATTTGAATATCAAAAATACCTATAAATGATTACTGGCACAACTGTTTTGGTAAATGGAGTTTGTGTGAGGTAAAATTTGTGCATATTTGGATCAATTAGGTCCGTTTCACAGCCTTTGCAATTTGTTAATCTGAATCTTGGGTACCACAGTTGAGTAGCTAGATCTATGGGTAGTATGTAATAGCCTGGAATATCAGTAGCTTGTATTCTAGGCTCGGCCCACAAGAAGTGAAGTGTTACATCCAATGTGAAATCCTAAACAGTTTCCAATACAGTAAAGCATCGATTATCGGAACACCGGTTATACGAACGAACGGTTATCCGAACAGCAGTAAGCGATTTTTTTTTATCGATTTTTACCGATTTGTACCGATTTTTAATTTTTTTAAAATTGTTTTTTGACGATTTTTATCCATTTTTGGTTGGTTTTTAATGTTTTTTAACTATATTTAATGATTTTTTATTTTCATATGCAGTACAGTAAGATATAAACCTAATGTTCGATTATACGAACAAATCGGTTTTTTGAACACCTATGTCTCCTAATTACTGTAGTTCGGATAATCGATGCTCTACTGTATTAACAAGAAAAAAATGCGAATTCATTGTATTTACTGTACCATGGATATTTCTGATAAGCTTCGCACCATGTGCGGATGAACTGAGAACCGTATCAGCATGTCTTAAAAAAATATTTTTATTGGAAAATATAAATTGACGTATAAATTCATAAGTTGTCACATTACTAAAATTGAATTTGGCACTACAGAATAGAAATGTGACAGACTCGTTGCGATACCGTATGTGTTTAAAAACTTACGATTTTTCCACTTCTGCAATGGTGGGATTAAGCTTGAGTAACTGTCCGGTATTACTATAATCTGCTTTTTCGAATTCTTTACAGTTGGTTTTTGGCTGTCGATGCAAAATTACACTGTTTGTGTGTCTAAAATACATCAAAACGAATCAATTACCTGTCATTACGAGACGACATTTGATCAAAAAGATAAGCTTGTTGAATGAAAAATAAAAATAAGATGATTCTTAACACGGTTTTGGTGTTGGAAACCATCGTGATTACTTCGCATTACTTCTATCAGGATTCAGAAATAAACTACTTGCTTGGATGTTTGCAGTGTAGCTTACAGTATCACTATAACGACTAAAGAAACACAACAGAAATCCATTCAATAGTCCATTCAATTCAGTAGGACAAAATACATTCTTTGCAAAAAGATTTGTCAGTTGTGGACATAAGATCTACACAGAAAACGACAGTAAAGACGTATAACTAAACTAACAAACTATGTAATGTAAATAAAAGAGTACAAACAATTAGATTGCAAAAAAAAAAACGTATATTTACTATGTCGATTGATTTTATTCTGAGATTCAGTATACATGCGAGCTAACTCTTATTTATGTATTTTTATTAAGAAAGTAGAAACGTAAAAAACCAAACAGAATAATCTTTCAATAGACTGTAATTCACTTAATTAAGAGAGTTATCACTATTCCCCCACAAGTTCAACCCGAATCAAAAGTTTTGTTCCACCTTGATTTTGTATAATTTAACGTGTACGAGGACCTAGAACTTGATGTATAGGGCGTTGAATTCTCCACGAATACCGAAAGCTATCATTATTATTTTCTTCTACTACATTACATGGCTCAGCTTCTTCTTTCGGCAGACATTTTTCTTTAGCGTTGTCGAATACATGTCCCTCGTCACAGGTAAACAAATCGAACGTAATCTGGACACCATTAGAAGAACATTTGTAATATCGATGGCAGTGCATTGGATGCCGTCTGTAGCCAGGTCTGTTACCGCATTGCAATTGAAACAAAAAGAAATCATCTGCTGGAGTTGTACTAACTTTCTTTTCAGTACTAGTTTCTATTTTATCGTCCTCGGCAGTTGTTCCAGCTGATGTTAGTGTACTTGAACCTTCATCTGGCAGACCCGTATGATCCGAAATGCCGTCAACTTGTGAATTGGTCGGATCTACATCAGTTAAAGAAGCAAGTGTGTTTTGTTCGTCAAACGGAGAGACTGAATTGGACTCGGTGGTTGAATCTAAAGGTTCGTTTGGGCTTAAATGGTTTTGTAAAGTTGTTCCTTTATCTCCCCCGTCAGTTCCTTTATCTTCCTCGCCAGTTGGTCCTTTATCTTCCTCGCCAGTTGGTCCTTTATCTTCCTCGCCAGTTGGTCCTTTATCTTCCTCGCCAGTTGGTCCTTTATCTTCCTCGCCAGTTGGTCCTTTATCTTCCTCGCCAGTTGGTCCTTTATCTTCCTCGCCAGTTCCTTTAGCTTCCTCGCCAGTTGGTCCTTTATCTTCCTCGCCAGTTGGTCCTTTATCTTCCTCGCCAGTTGGTCCTTTATCTTCCTCTCCTGTACCAGTTTCAGTTCCAGTTGTCGGTGCATTTGTTATTTTATCTGGATGAGCTGTACTGCCCGAGATGTCATCAACTTGAGAACTGGTTGAAGGAGCAGGTGTGTTTTGCTCTTCAAATGGAGGCTTTGATTCAGCTGTGCTTAAATGGTTTGGTAAAGGCGCTTCCGAATGATCACAAGTGCATTGGGTATTTACACCACTATCTATTGGTACTGTGTTACTAGTTGCTGCAAGTGGTGATAGTGTAGACACAATTGAAGGTGGTTTTGTAGATCCAGTAGTGGGATGCGGTTTTGTTGAACCGGAAGTTGAGGGGGGTTTTGTTGAACCGGAAGTTGAAGGGGATTTTGTTGGGCCAGTGGTTACTGGAGGACGTTTTGTGCCTGAAGTGTGTGTTACAGTTGTGCGCATACTTGTTTGATGGACAGCACACGGCGGTGTTCCTTCGGTTTTGACTTCTGGCTCCGATGTGGACGTGGATGACAACGCAGAGGGTCTGTCGGGTTGTGGTGCTTTGTTTTCATTATCAAAAGTGGCCTCGCAGGCCGGCACAGAACTAGGGTGATTGCACACGCTGATACTCTCATCAAACACGGTACCAGGTGCGCAGTCGAAACGAAATGTTGTGAAAACACGTCCTTCGCCCGAAAAGTCGACGCATCTGTAAAATTTCTTGCAGTCGTCGGGGTGTCGGAAAAAACCTTCATCGGTGCAGGTTAGTTTTGATTTGCTTTGAGATTGGGAGTTTCTAAACGACAAATATTTGACAGGAAGCGTCGGTCTTGGGCGAAAAGCTAAAGAAATGTTGACAATGTATAAATGAATAAGGTAACGGCTCTTGAAGGAATTTGAGTTGCAGGATTCATGAAGGTCGCTAGTGTTATTTATGCTAATTGACAGGGTGCGGAAAGGTTTTCATCATTTGCTTTCATTCAAGTTCAATGTCTCATTCCATCGACTGTTTCCGCATCCCTGTCAAGGTTCAAAGGGTAATAGCTAGACTAATACTTACAGAAAACTGTATCGGTTGTCACAAGTGTTGAAATAAGGCAGACGATTGCGAAATTCATCATCTGCAATACGTATACATTGAGACAAAATTGTTAGTCGTTCGAGAGTGAATCTTGATTTGGTGTTTGAAAAATTTCTATGGTAATGTTGTGGTGGATTGTTTTGGAATATTAAGTCGGGGACTTTCACGCTGTATATCTAAGAAAGTTTCTTATTTTATATTGTGTGGTTAATTGCATAATTATTTTGGCCTTTGTGAGAAATTTAAAGAATAGTTTTTTTTTACAATTTCATTGTAATGTAAAATTTTTATCTTTTTAATTACAATTTTTTTTTAATTCAATGAAATGAAAGGAGGTAATTTCACATTCACAAATTGCAAAATCGTGATTGGTAAAATTAATTTTGTGAATGAAAAGCTTAAAGCTATTTAGAAATTGATAAATATATTGCTTTTGGATTAAAAAAAATCTTATGTTAAGATGTTAATGTCATAAAATATCACTTTTTCTTACCTTGAACTTCACCACAGAGTTGAAATGATGCTGAAGGTCGTGTTTCTCTTCCTCTTGTGTGTATCCCAACCCTTCACTTTTAAACCAATCTCACTTCTTAGTTAAAATTCCACCAATGGGAATGTGGGCTGCATTAGTGAAACCGGGCATGCAACTGGATATGTGGAATTTGTATTGTGATTGAGTAAGGGGAATATGATTAACGTCTAAGATGGGGAATTCCATGAACTTCGTCAAGTTCGTTGACTATACTCATCAAATGACTTCCGAGTTCACCATCTGCTATAAATCAGACAATAAATTCACACCTGATAATGCTGGCGACAGTATTTTAAGATTGAAGCAGATGATTAAGTCTCACGTCAACAAATGCAAATTTTGAAATTTTACATTTACGTCTACAAACTCAAGAAATGACACATTTGTAATTTATTATCTCATGGTTATGTCCGAGGTAGATACAAGTATTAAGGTTACCGGTATTTCGATTTTCATTTCTTTTTTGATACTTTTTCTTTGCCAATGCGAGGTATTTCTTTTTTGCCAACAAAAGCAACTTCTCTTTTAGCAACGAATTTTACTTCTTTTTTGGCAGCAAGAATTTTCGTTGCAACTTGAGCATAATTTTTGCTCCAGCCACTCATTTTCCACATGACTGCTGCTTTAGCCAAAACTTTTAATGCATCGCAACAAACTTCCATCGATTGAACTTGTCTCATCATCGGTACATTGCCCGTCATCAATGATACTAAACTGTAACACGCCCAACGACAAAGTAAATCCGATTTTTTTCCGATTAGAATTGCGCTCAAAATATTCAAGTAATTTCTATTCGTCAAAATAATGCCCTGTAAAAAAGATGAAAAAACCAGATAAACATATATAAATTATAATATTTTTATGCCAAAATATTACCTCGTTGACAGGACAGTTCCAACAGACTAGTGTGACGTATTGTATGATAAACACCTTGGTTTGCAGTGAAGACCCCACGTGGTCTAAAATGAGAGACATGTGCGGAATCAACCGACCTGCCAAGGAAGTTAAATTACTTCCTCCTGAAAGAACAACATGATAATTCATTTTATAAATAGAGTTAAGGACGGAAAAAGGTTGTTGTTGTTGTGAAAGAGTTTTTCACCGGAGTAGACAGTTATTGATAATTGGTTAATTTTTTCGTCAAATTTGTCTTCGCTGCAATTTTCGTCGCACATTGCTTGCACAAGAGTAACAAAATCTTCGAGACTTCGATGCCTGTAACTTTTGGATTCAGCTTCATTTAGTTCATCAAACACGTCTTCCAGTTTCAACATGATTTCGAATTGGATTTTTTTCCTAAACACTCGCCATTTTGTTCTGGCAGCCATATCTTTGCTGTTTGCTAATATTTAGTTATTTATTTATTGTAATTAGGACGCCATGGCCATCACTTTACACATTACACAGGCACGAACATGTGTAAAGGTGTGGCCATTTTAAGCGGTTGTAGCGCTATCTGCAAGTGAATTACATTAGCTACCTATTATTGAGATCAGACGATCATAACCCATTGATCTGGGATGGTTACACCTCATTTTGCATCCACATTTATCCATCATAATTAAAAATTAATATTTAATTCAATAATCACACAACACATGACCTAAAATTATCCCAATTGAAACTGACAAAGTTCAATGCTGTATGAATATGATAATGATCTGATTGTTATTATATTTCGAAAATTATTTAGGAATTGATAGCATTGATTAAAAGAACACTATTTCGGTAATTACGAGATATACTGTATCTTTAAATTAAAATTCAATGGGTTTCTATTTAATCGTAGGCGTAGAACGTAACGCAGCTGTTGTGAATCATCATTCGTTTTATTTAATTCTGGTTGTATTCAATTTGAAATTTACGTTCTTTTATCTTTCAAAAACATTTTCACTTATCAGCAGTAGGAACTAAAAGTTTAGCTGAAACTAAGTCTAATTTAAAATGCTGTTCCATTGGAATATGGTGAGTTTTATTTTAAAAATTATTACATACATTTTTACTGATAATTAAATTATCATTAATTTTCCACATAATGTAGACGGGAAATAAAATTATAGCGATGTTCGCAGTTGCATTTGCACTAACGAGTTCCGTAGGACTACTTATGCAAATAAGACAATTCGATGTTCCAGGTACAACTTCTACGTTTATTTGTAGCATCACAACATAATTTACTCATCACTGTACTTCTTTAAAACAGTGGACGATCCTCGCGATTGCGAAATCTGCGGACCACAACTAGATAAGCAAATCCCAATGCTCGTGACATTTTTGAACTTATTGTTAAGTACGGTGTTTATTCTTGTGTTACACGAAATACGTCACACTGTTACTGAAATTACACTTCTCCAATGGGTGCAATAGGCTTTTTTTGCAGGTTGAAAGTACCATTTAATTATTATTATTATTTTTGTTTTCTAAATTCTAGATCGGCTGCCCCTATGCCTGTAACAGGAATATGCAGTAGCTGTAAAGTGTCATTTGATGGAGCAAACATGAGCCGAGTTGGAAATTATTGCGTTATCTGGAAAATTGGCGGTTCCCGTGTGGTCAACACGTTTGAACTGTTCACACCAAAGGTGGAACTCTCTTGTAAATGCAATCCAGTTTTCAGGTTAGTTATTTATTACCGGTACTTATTTTTTGTTGTTGGTGTGTACATGTGTATTTCTATTCAGTGGGAAAATCAATCCACCTGATGCTTTGTTTGAAAAGTTTCCCTGTTTAAATGATCTCAAGTCTGCTGTTTCCGCAATGTCAACCGTCAACGATTTATCATTGGAAGCACTTGACATCTGCCAATCAACGGTTTCGGCCTCGTTTAATGAGACGACTCTAATCCGTGACCGACCTGAAGCAAAACTTAAGATATCAATTGATAATTTCCGGATTCGGATTGAAGCGAGAATTGATAAGCAACTTAATGCCATACATACGCTTGCTCGTTTATCGCACATGAGTCCTAGGAATATTAACGTTTATTGTGACTTAGATCCTCCTTACAACAAGATGTGCGACTGCTTAGAAACCGAAAACATCCGAAAGTTAATTTTTTATTTTCTTGAGGCTGCGTTACCGTGCATGGTACAAGACACTGTTCGAGTCGCTGGTTACAAAACGATCCGAGAAACTGCATTTTGTTTTCCGGATAAAAAAGTAACACTTTATAAGAACCCTATTGGGTAATTTTTAGATGTTGTGTGTGATCATTAACAATTAGCAACGAATTTTGTTATTGTTGTGTGTTTTTAACTCGTGTTGTAGCAATAAACAAACGATTTTTATTAGCGTGCTATTGTTTATCCACGATTTGGAGTTGGGGGAAAAAGGAATGTTATGTTCTTTAGATTGTTTTTGGTAGAATAGTTTTTTCTTTTATTTTTCTTTTTAATTATTTGTTATTACTAAGTCAAATCAAAATGGAAGGCGCAGGTATGATAGAAGATTTAGTTTACTTAAATGTAGTTATATTTGCTAGCTGGAAAATGGTTTTTATTTTAGGCGGTGATGAATTTGAAGTTGTCGATTCGAAGTTCGATCATCAGTTTTCGAAGTTGCGGCAGGAAATCAAAGATCTTCGCAACCAATGTTTTCCTCAAGTGAGCAGAAATATTAATCTAGGAAAATTATTTTTTTTAATTTTTAAAAAAAATTAAAATAAATTTTTTATTCAAACTTTTTTATTTTTAAAGTCAGGTGACGCTAACCGCACTCTTGTCCAACCTGTTAAACGTCTTCTCAACTTCAGTGTTTTTCTGCTTTTGGTTCTTATGACACTTCCCGTAATGTTTGTTTTTTTCCTGCTCCAATTTCGTTGGATACTTCACTGTCCCGTAAGAGTACACTTCCAAAATGTATATGTACAACTTATTGAATTATAATTTGTAAATTTTGTACAGTCACTTCCGGTAGAAGCAGTGGACAGTGAAGGAAAAGCGAGTGATATGGTTGCGTGCGAATTGGTACTGAAATCCGCATCGCCAACTTTGGGCTATTTTCTCAATTGCCTTATTATGTTGATGTCTATTGGTATCACAAACCTGATTGTCTGCTCTTTCCTGTACATCTGGAGTGCCCTTTTGGCGTTCAACAAAGGATCGCCAAAGTTAGGCTGGAAAGAATTCATTAATCCATTGAAAAGCGAGGAAGACGACGCGGAAGAAAAGGAAAAAGTTATTGATGAAATCAATAACTCTGATTAGTTTGTCATCAGAATTAGCGAAAGATTGATTGTTGAAAGCCACAAATTAAATCGTCAAAATGTGTGTAAAAACGTAAAAACTTAAAAAAAATTGAAAGCGATGAATAAAAGTCAAAGATCATTGTGAAGAATCAAACATTTTGTAATGTGATTTTGGAAATAAATACACGCAATTGCGTTCAAACATGAAACTAAAGGCGTAATAAATTACTGTTATAAGTCAATGATGGATCTAGCATCGAGAACTGCTCGTGATATAACAAAGATCATTATTAGAATTGGGTTGTATTGTTTTGCGAACTGCTTTGTTTATTATATTGGCTATTAATATGGTTGGTTATATTATTTTCGTATTGGTGTGGGGTATTGCGATTTTTGTTTATTGGTAATTCTTCTAAGCTTCATAATTATGTTTGTTTGTTTCTGTAACATTTGATGCAACTCTCACAGGTACATGACCAAAGAATTCGGTTACTTAGAATCACAAGGTGTTAAGGTTACTAAAAAGCCAACTTTTTATTATGGAACGGAAGAAGCCAGGCCAACTAAGGTAAATATTAGTTTGTCCTTTAGCCAACGTAAGAAATAAACAATTTTTGTGTTGTGTAGCCCATGCATTTGTTGGATTTGGAACTATACACAAAATTTGGCAAAGTATTTGGGTAAGTCAACTCGTTGAGTCGTTTGGAATTAATGTAAAAACTGATTGCAAATTCAAATTTTGTCAGTATTTATGAAGGCAGAATGCCAGGTCTAGTGGTTGCAGATCCTGACTTGATGAAGAGGGTTTTTGTTGAAGATTTTCATACGTTTCCTCACAAGAAAGTAAAGTTGTGAAATATTAAACATGCAAAATTAAATAATAAGTTTAATAACGTAGCATTTTGTATATAAAAATACGCATCCATCACTGCATCAATGTGTTTCTAGTTTAAGAAATGAACCGTGGAGAAGAACGCACACTGTTCTTGCGCAAATATTTTCGTTAGACAAACTTAAACAAGTAACTTGTGAATAAAATTAAATGTTTATCCTTAGTAAATATAAATCTAGTTAGTGCCATTAATGGTCGAAAGTGCTGAAGAATTAATTGCAGTCATCAATTCTGCTAAACGTGATGTCCACACTGGAGATATTGAAATCAACAGGTATTGAATGACCATTTTATCTGTCAAATTGGAAATGTTTAATCATGACGTCATGTGTTGCAGATATGCGTTTTTATTCTCCGTTTCTATTGTAGCCAAGACAGTATTTGCAATTGATGAAAGCATTTTTCAGCACGCCGATGACCATCCATTTTTAAAACATGCTAGAGTGATTCTACAACCAACGGATTTCGAACAGTGGGCCGAGAGTAATAGCTTAGAAAATTTAATTTTTCAAAGAAATTGCAATTTTCTTAAATAAATTTGCAGGATTTTTTCCTAATTTGTATACCTACAAAAAAGATGCTGTGAAATATTTTGTAGATTTAGCAAGAAGGATGATGTTGGAAAGACGAATGAAAATGACAGAAAAAGTTAGAATATTCCAATTCTGCTTTGATTTGCGTTTATTTGTTGCTTATTTACACTAGCAGAATAATTCGAGATTTGATTTTATGCAAATTCTTCTCGATGCACAAGAAGATGAAGAAATGCTGCTGAGGAATCCTCTTGCAAAAATATTACACCAACGATTGCCAAAATGTAAAAGATTTAATTCGTGCTTACAGATTTTGTTGTAATTACTTTTAATATCTTATTTATTTTTAGCATTACCTGACAAGATGATAATGGCCCATGTAGTAATTTTTATTTTTGTAGCTGTTCAGCCTGTTGCTTCTGCTGTGGTCTTCGCTCTTTACGAAATAGCTAAAAATCACGAAATTCAGGACAGTGCTGCATCTGAAATGACGAAATTTATTTCTGAAAATGAAGTAAAAAGCATTCTTGTTACCGGTAGTTCTTTGAAAAATCATACGAAATTCCGACATTTTAAGGGGATTGTAGATAGTTCAGTGTTGGCTAAACTGCGCTACACAGATAATCTTATAGCTGAAGTGCTGAGAATGTACCCGCCTCTCGTAAGGTACCTATAACTGTTTTTATAACCAAAAATATGTATAAATTATTTTCAAATATTTATTATTATTAATATTTTTTACTTTTTAAATAAATTGGAACGAGAGACTGTGTGTGAAGCACTACCGATTACGAACATGCGTACTTAAACCTGGAATGTCAGTCATCATTCCTGTCTATTGCATTCATCACGACCCTGAATTTTATCCTAATCCTTTCAAATTTGATCCTATGAGGTTTAATTTCCTTTTTATAATCCATTTTAAAATTCATTGATTATATTTTATTTTTAGATTTTGTGATAAGAGTCCACGTAACAGACCTCTTACATATTTGCCTTTTGGTTTGGGTCCAAGAAGATGCATTGGCAGAGAGTTTGCTTTACTGGAAATCAAAGTGGTTTTAATATATATTCTTCAGAATTACCACCTAAGATTGTGTCACGACGCGGAAGTAAAAAAAAATTCACCGAATAGAACATTTAACAAACAATGATAATTTTAGAATTTGGAGTGCAAAGTGGAGAATTCTTATTTGAAACCAGCAAATGGGTTATGGATTCAAATCACTGATCGGGAAAAAATAGTTCCAAAACCAGTTGTTACTCCATTTCACAAATTCTTTATGGTAAGAGAGTGACTAATTTTTTATTTAATAAGGATGATGATTAATACCAGATTAAAAAGTCGGTCGGAAACTATAAATATTTGTAATGAGTGTAAATTGCGTAGCTTAAAAGTTAAGGGGCAGATTGGTTTACTTTACTCGGGGTGTTGCCACATGAGATATTTCCGTGTATGTCGAAATGACAATCAAGTCTGCAACCTTCCTTGAAGTTCACAAAACAGAAATCCATAAAATAAATATTAAAACAATTAGATGTTAATTGCGGTATTGTCTCGTTATGACATTTCATCTCAATTGACATCATAATTAACTCTTGCAGTTTAGAAAACGACGCCACAGCGGTGCTTCGGAAACAAGTAACGATGACGCCGACAACTTTCCCGATAAAGGACAGCAAACGATGAGTGTTGTGAAAATCTCGACACCGAGAGAGTCCATGTCAGAAATAGCAACCGAAGTAAACAATATTCCAGATGTGTACCGAATTGAAAACAGCGAAATCATTCTGAACGAGGCATCTGAAGAGACAGAAGAGGTTGATTAGCACTTAATAATTGGTGGAAGTCATTTTGTATTCAGGTCACAGTTGTGACTGTAGAAATGGAGAAAGGGGGTTAACCTATCGCTCTCGGCCGTGTGTGTTCGTGACCCATTTAATAATTTTGATTCATACTTCAATAAAAACGAATTTATTTTCCTTTTGATCCTATCTTTTTTACGGCTAAGTTGCTTCATTGTACAGTAAATTGAAAGCATTTTGTCTATTTACTTTGGAAAAAGCAAACTTGTGACATGAGTTTGGTAAGAACAAAAGAGAAAGTCTTGACCTCATTTAGCTCTTGTATCGACATCACTTGACAATCCAAACGTCAACTCACAACATCTCTGACGATGTGTGTGTTAACGTTGATTTTATTAATGTTGGTAACCGCAGGTGAGATGATTTATTCGAATCGATTAAGACGTATTAATGCAGCGTTAGATTAATTATTTTTAGAAGCAAGTTTGTTGAGGCGATCATTAGAAGATATGGCCAGGATGGTAAGAGCAAGTACTGGTCAAAGCGCTCTTGATTTCAACGATTATGGAAATTATTGTGGATTGGGAGGAAAGGGAATTCCGGTAGATGGAATAGACAGGTATTTTGTAACTAAATTTATGTAAAAGTTTAATAGTTGTATAATTTGTTGACAGATGCTGCGCTATTCATGACAGATGTTATTCATATTTAAATAAAAATGGGTGTTTTCCTTATCTTATGCCTTATAGTTATGTGATTGAAGGACGCCATACACATTGTTGTACGTATAAAAATATAAATAAAAAAATTCGTAAATGTTAATGTATATTTTTTTAATTTAAGTTGAAACTGGTAATGCTTGCAGTGATATTACGTGTCACTGTGATAAGGAGTTGGCTGATTGTATATCTCATTTTCCTTATAATAGGCATTTTAAGCATTTGCCAGATAGAAGACCACTAATAGAAAATATTCTTGGGTATGTTTAAAAATGCTTGACCACTTGGTGAAAATACTAATCAAAACAAAATTATCAAATTTCAGGTTAAATTCGGATTAAATGATTGAATATAAAATTGTCATTTGTTCGTTGAATAAAATAATTAAAAAACCAAATTCAAGTTTCTAATTTTTTTTTACTTTTTTCATAATTTTTTATTTCAATTAATTTTAATCTGAAGTACAATAACGAGTAAACATTTCTGCCATTTCACGTCACGAGTTGAACAATGCCGTACTAGCATTAACGTCGGAATTGTTCCCGCCAACGTTTTGCGAGTCCTAAATGAAATGACATTTTCGCAATTCGTTACAGGTGCTGCCAGATAACAGAAAAATCAGCCATAATTTCATCTTAAGATACTTTATTTACATTTTGTTTTCAGTTATCATTCATGGCTACTAAGACAGAGTGTAATTCTTCAGGAGCTGAAGATTCTGTAGAAGAAGAAGTCGGGTCACCTTCTGTGTCGGTTGGTTCCTCGAGTTCTGGTTTCAGTTACAACGCTGCTGCAAGCGGGGATAAGGATGCAAAATTAAATAAACGCACATTACCGACAGCCAGAACTCATCTTCCGCTAACGGTTCAAAAGGAAATGAGCAAACTTTTTGCAGCTAGTAATTAAAATTAGAATTTGTATTAAATATTTAAACAAAAAAAAATATTATTTAATAGGATGTGATGCCACGCAATCGGATCTAATTCCTTTCAAAGTCGTAATGGATATTATTCGTGAACATTTTATTTTATGCAACAAACCAGAATTACTGCGTGTGCTGATACGATTACTGTGTCAATACCAACCACTGCAAGGAGAAAAGGAATACAAGAAAGTAAAATTTATTAAAATAAGAAATATTGTATATAAATATAAATATTTACATTTACAGCTCGTATCACTGTGCGAAGATTTACTTATAAGTGTCGACGAGGAAGTGCGAGACGCCTTTTTATCGATGATTCCTGCTCCAATTGATTACAGACAAAATTTCCATCCGCAGACGAACATGATAGGCTGCGGGCATTTTATTAGGAACTCTGGACGAAAGGAAGAGGAATCTAACCCCCTTGCAGAATTGTATACATTAATAACCGTATCTCAAGGAATTCTAATGGAAATTGTAATTCTTTTTTAGAGTTAAGCGTCCTTTGCTGTCATATCAAACAATGCCAGCTCCTTTATTTCAACAACCTTTTCTTAAACCAACTACAAACATTCAATCTAGAATTGCAAATCCGGATCAAAGTAAAGAGTAATTAACGGGAATTGATTTTTAACGCATTAGCTCTGTTTCAGATGTGAATAAACCCGATTGCGATATGTTGAATAAGACGGGATCTAATACGCAATTGGGACATTCTTCATGGCTGGGGTCAGTTTCAGCTTCGACAGCCTTACCGATGTCAGCAAACAACAGTTCTTTGATGTGGTTCGCTCGAGCTGCGTCTCAGTCTCCGTTGCATTCTCCGACGAGTCGCCATCAGGGCGGGGGAAATTCCAGGCATTCGTTACTAACGGCAAATATCTCGTCGCTGGTGCCGAATCTTTCGAATTTCAACCAGTTCGATAGTAAAAAGCAACAACTAATTCAACGGAAACAAGAGATTATCAAGAATATCGAATCGCTGACAAAGATGAAGAATTTTGAAAGCGCTATTTCGTCGGATGTTGCGGGAGTTCCACACGATCCGGCGGCTTTGCTTCCGTCCAACTTCCCCATTTCATGCTTGAATGCGTCGAATTACTGTGGGTTGCGCGCGACCAATTCAAGTAACCTTGATTTGTTGAGACATCCTTGCACAATTACTAATGATATTGCTGCCTGCTATTTGGAAAATGGAATAGAGCAAGATAATAGGTTTGATTTGGTTTATTTTGATTGATTTTGATTTTATTTTTTTTAATTTTATTTAATTGATTATATTGTAGTTGTTATTTAGAACAACTTTTGAAGCGCCCTGAAACTCCCGATTGCAGTGATCCATGGGGAAATGTGAAAAAACCTAGACGACAAAACAAACCTTGTCCGATTAATAGTTTAATGAGTCGTAAAAAGAAGAAACCGAAGAAATAATTAAATAAGTAGGTGTCTTTTCTGAAAATTTATGTTAAGGAAGTTATTATTCAATTTAATATTTATTCAAGTTGTTTAATTTATTTTATCTTTGCAAGTTGTAATAAAAATAATTAAGCTTCATTTTGCATTAATGAATTCTAGAATAATAAATTTAGTCTTTATTTTTATTTTTAACTCTGTTTTTATATAAAAATACACTTATTCAGGCAGCAAGGTTTTTTTTTAAATAGAAAAACAAGCAATTTCACGAATAAAATACCCAATATTGGGGAAAATAATTAATAGTGTACAATTATGAGGATGATGCTTTACGTAACCATAATCACACTGCATAGCTCTTAATAACATACAAAGCGTTGGCGTGTAGGAAGCTTTTATCTAACAAACCTTTTATATGTTGAAATTACAACTGTTACTCTAATAGGTAAGGTGGACAACATGGCCAGTAATCTTAGTTAAACACCATGTTGCATAATAGTGGCGTATAAGGAATACAATCAGTCTCCAGACGATTGATATTTTTATCAGTTTCCGACATTGGTATACTCCTGTATCAGTTCTCTGACTATGATATTCATTTTTTTTCTTCTCTGACAGTGATATAACTATCCGTATAATGAAATTGATATTCTATTAATTCTCTGACAGTGATTTACTAGCATTTTCTTGACATTGATGTACTATCAGTATTGAAACATATAAGATAGTTCTGCTAAAATTATCAGTTTCCCGGCATTCTTATTGAAAATGTAAAATAAAATAAAAAATGAAATGAAATATTTTCCTCGTTTTCTAACCTAGACTGGTATTGAAAATAAAAAAATTAAATTAAAAAATAAGGATGAAAAAGAGTTTCAATAGGGAATAATTAACTTTAATCTCGATTGTAGAAACGGAAAAACAGGATGCATGGCCTAAATTCTGAGATAAAAGAAAATTATTTGAAATACCTGTAGTTCTATACAATGGTTAGAGAGTTCATTAACTGATTGATGGTTGCTTATCTTACGTAGTAAAATGAGACAACTCGTTTCATAACTTTTTTTTCTCCCACACCGATGACTGTACAATTACACAATATGTAAGACTTTTTATTGTACAACTCTCGCTTAGTCAAGGATGGAGCATAATTGGTCGATTTATGCATCAGTAACCTCATTCACGTTCACGTAATATCTCGCGTAATATAGCCGCAGAGATTGACTATATAAAGGATTGGAAGACCTAAAATTTAACATTTGAGAATTTTGCTTTGCCGAATTCACAATGACGAGTGGTAAATCAATTTTAGTTTGTTGGTTGGTTGCTGTTACGATTAACCTTAGCAATGGTTACAAACCAGTTGCTATTGTTCATGGCATAATGTTTAACCCCAAGGATCACATGGAAGGATTAAGAGATGCAATTTTGAAGGTAAATATCGTTTTGTACACACATTGCATTACTAATACAAGAAAGAACATTTTTTTGTCGTGTTTTGAGCTGAATGAAATTGTTGTCAGCATTGATTTGCTGCAAATTTTTATCGATTTGATAAAACGAAAAGTGGGCTTCAGTTGTATACTTTGTTGCAGGAAAGCCCAATTTCCAAAATTTAGTTGTAGGCTTTTGTAAATGTCAAGGTCAGCTTAAAATCTGCTGAGTCAAACCATTCACTAAATTTGCACGAACATATGTTCTTTTTTTATTGTAGGTCTGAATTATCGTGTTTACCGGTAATAAAAATAATTTATGCTTTAAAATGTGTTAAAATAGCAATGCAGTAAAGCTTCAGAGCCAGCATATCCTCTATAAATTGTATAATAACAAATAAATAACAAAACTTACGTAACATTATTTATTTGTTTTTCAAACAATTTTTTTTTTGCTTTATTACTTTGGAAAATTTGAATTTTTTTAGATAAAATGTATATTTCTTTAATTCAGGCTCATCCAGGGACCGAAGTTAATCTGTTGGAAATTCTCCATGAGCAGGAGAGTTTTCTGCCAATGTGGTATCAGGTGACCCGTTTTCATGCAGAAATCGAAAAGATGGTCGAGAAATATCCCGACGGCATTAATGTTATTGGATATTCTCAAGGTTTTATAAATAATTCACTTGTGTAATAAGTTCCTTTTTATGTAAATGTGTTTCTTAATAGGTGGTCTAATTGCGCGAGGTGTAATTGAATCGATGCCTAATCATAACATCGATACTTTTATTTCACTTTCTTCGCCACAGGCAGGATTTCATGGAGGTTATTTACAATAGTTATTAAAAAACGAGGCTTTTGTACGTTTTAATTAAATTGCCATATATATTACATATAGAATGGTTCGTTCCAAAAAGCACATTTTACGTTGGAAATGAAGAAAAGTTTTCGTAAGTTTCATTTGTAATTTAAAAAAATTAATCTCTTTTTGTCGTACGTCTTGGTTTAATAGAGATTCTGTGGCTGGATTCTACAAAGGTGATTCTGGTAGTGTTGTTTAAGGATTTGAACATTTTATAACAAGAATTTAATTTTTTTTTAGATCCCAAAGATGTGGCCGGACACAAAAAGGAAGCCCGATACTTGGCATCTTTAGATAACCAAGTAAAACACGAATTGAATAAACGTAAGGTTTATTTGTGAGCTATTAATTTTTATTACAAGATGACCTAATCTTAACCGCAACTTGTAGAATTCAAAGATGCCATTTGCAAATTGAAACATTTGGTTCTGATTGGAGGTCCAGATGATGGTATAGTTGTACCGTGGGAATCGAGGTAATTTTTACTTATTTATTTGCACACACTTGATACGTACCTTATACGTTCGTTTTAAAATCATGTGTAGCCAATTCGCTTATGAGGATGAAAACGGCGTATTGAAGGAACTGAGAGATACAGAGGTGAGTTAGAGTCTAATAACTGAAATACATCAAGATAAGTAAACCATTTTTCCTGTTGATAAAAATGTAGCTTTACAAAAACGATTGCATTTGTCTGAAAACGTTGGATGAAAGAAAAGCCATTACAACCCATACAGTTCCCGGTGTGAAGCATCCCGACTGGTTTAACAATGCAACTGTAATTGAGAATTACATTTTACCTTACTTGGCATGAAATCAGGCTAAAGTGTACCATATCCCTTATATTTTATATACGCATGCATTGTGTATCATCATTGTGTGTAATTATTAAAAAATAAAATGTAGGTGGTATTAAATATTTACTTACATAAGTTAATTGTTGCTATACAAATGTTTGCACTAACACAAAATTTGATACGCCATATACTCATTTGATTTTAATCATTCTGATATGTTGTTATGTAATCATTTTGTTGATGGTTTACTGCATTTTGTTTATTATGTAGGAAGGAATGCACATTAATTTGCAACAGTCTGTAAAATTCACAAGTGTAGAGCATTGTTGTCATGCCTTATGCTTTTGTTTATGCTGTTGTTGTGTATCCTATAGGTAAATACAGTTTATCATGATTCTTACTCTATTTCTTGTATTTTAATTTATTGGCTGCTTTTTATACATATTAGTAATACAGTTTAGGATATTTTCACAGCTCGTAAATTTGTACAAGGCAATGAGTGTAGTAATGAAGAAGGCACGGCAAGTATAAATCTAATCTTATTAAGTAATATTTGTATTATATTAGACTTAAAAACAAGTCGATTTAATCGTCATCGTAATATTGAGTGATGTAGTTAATCCAATACGCCATATTGAAGATGACAAATGTCAGAGGGAACAAAATCAGTGCTATATTATCGACGGTAATTCCTCTCTTTTGTAAAAAAGACGATTTTATAAAATGATTCTGAAAAGTTTAAAACAAAAAGATATAAAATATGAAAAATTAAAGCTAAAAAAAATATAAACTAAAACATTCCTAAAATTGCTAACCATAGGAGGGGTTTTCTTGGTTTGTTCTTTTCTCTCTTTATTCTTCACATAATTTGCGATTGTAAATTCAATGAGTGTTGCAAAGACGAAAAATATGCAGAAAAACATCCAAATCTCCAATGCATTTATGTAAGCAACGGGTGGAAGGTCTTTTTGCGCACTGTTGAACTGAGTTGCTAATGTGAGAAGTGAAGTCAATCCGATCGCAACTCTAGGTATTGCTATTGCAGGATCCAAGCAAAACGCCAAACAAGAAATAATCACAATCAATGCACTTGGTATATAAGTAAGAATGATGAATGAACTTGTATTTCTTCTCATTCGGAAAACGATTTTGTAGCATTCATAGTTTATTTTCTGTCTAGCAGGTGAATGGTCGATTGGATTCTTCTGTTTATTGACTTCTTCTTGGCAGGATACGACATGGTCTGATAGTAATGTGTATTGCGGCGGAATCTCAATTTCATGCTCATCGTCATCATGAAAATCTATAACTTTAAGTTCATTATTGGCGGAACCTTTATCTGAATACAAAAGGATAAAATTAATCGAGTTATTATTTTTATTAGAAACTCGCATTACCCATTTCAAAATCTATGCTGCATTCCTGAATGTCAAAAGGATATAACCTTAAGTCGAATCTGCATATAAAATCAACTGTTGTCCTATAATATAGGAATTAGAATATAGAAATTTCACTAAATGTAAGACAATACGAAAGCATTGACAGTATCAACTAAAAAGTAATCAATTTCACAATTTACACAACTTAGTGAGTGTCAAATGCCATTGTCTAGAGCAAATTGAAAATTATTATCGAACCTACCTGAAACTTGCGTACATTACTGACCCATTTCTTTCAGGATAAATGTTTAGTTTGTTGGTGTTTTTATCAGAAATTAAAAACGGTTGACATTTCTTGCAATTTCTGAATGCCAGTGATGATGGTTTCCACAAAAAATCAATTAATTCATGAGGAATTTCTAGACTCATTTTATAATTTTCTTCAACATTTTGTGCGGTTATGTTGTCGCTTGGTTTTAATCTGGGATCCCACCAAAATATCTCGTAATTACTCTCCATTGTAAAATCCTGTAGAATTAAACGCAATTTAAGTACGACATTTTGTCGGGCGTTATTAGTGTAAATATTATTTTACCATGTGGTTTATGCTAACTGAGGTTATTGCACTGGGTGTAACTTCCAGATAAACATCTGTAAAAATGTGTTACATTCCATGCTAGATTTTTAAAAGATGAAAATTTAGCTACGAACAGGGATAGTCTTTAGATACTGGCAAATCCACTCGGTTGTAATTATCCGGGATTAATTTTTCCAGCCACTGGTGAGTGTGTATTTCATAACTATACTTAGAAAAAATAAATGTACAGATTACAAAAGTATATTGATTGGTACCTATTTGCGCAATATATCAGATTGATAAAAAGAAAAGACCAGTTGAGAACGAATATAATCCCAAAGTTCATTGTAAGTGTAACCAACTTTTGCAAATGCCAAGCAGTTTCAATCTGCTGAGCCAAGCATTTAACTTAATTGTTAATAATAAATCAGTCATGGGTTTAAAAAGCTCTGGTGTCTTTATTAATGTGAAAGTGCTAACAGATTGATTTGCACTTGAAGAGGTTTGAAGGTTACGTTTTAGAGTAAAAACACTTCACCAAAGGGTCGCATTACATTACACGACCTCTGGTGTTAAATTCATGTATGACAAATCATTTCTTCACAATCTGCTCACAGCTCGGGCAATGTTAACATCGTTGCGTGATTCCGTTTTTATTTCTTCCCACGTGATAGGAGAGTTATCTAAGGATATGAACAACAGCTCTTGTCTCTCAAACGTCTCCAATGCTGTCCCAACAAATGGACATAGAGGCAAACGACTCAATGCGTTTGCATTTAAATGCTCTACACTTTTCAGTATTCTGGCTTGTAGTTAAAAGAGCTCAGAAACAGCATCCATCTGAGCATATGCAAGGGTACAACTTCCTGTAATGGCTTCTTCCTCCCAAATAAACCCAAAAGCGGTATATGATAGATGATGATAGTGAAAGAAAAACCCATTAGGGTAGATACATACCGGTAATACACTTTTTGACGCCAAGTATCACGGATAATGCTTCGCGATCCAACTGGGAGTAGTTCCGCTCGGTCAGGCTCATGGTTTGCGATGTGTACGCCATGGGATGCTCTTGTTCGTCAACATCGTGTGCTAAAGCTGCGCCGACACCCACAGGGGACCCACCAACAGCCAAGATAATCTGGTACTTAAATGGCATTAAAATACTTGGCATCTTTAGATAACCAAGTAAAACACGAATTGAATAAATGTAAGGTTTATTTATGAGCTATTAATTTTTACCACATGATGACCAACTCATGTTGGAATTTACTGACCACCAGGGAGTGGATTGTCGCGTCCACGCGCCGGATTAGGAAGATTGACCAATCCCAAAGCACTTCGAGATTTATTTAAACTTTTGTATTTGACTGAATAAAAACTTGTTGATTGTTAGCCTATTGTTCGTTTCGCACGCGTTTATTTTAAACACTCTAAACTGCAACTTGTAGAATTCAAAGACGCCATTTGCAAATTGAAGCATTTGGTTCTGATCGGAGGTCCAGATGATGGTATACTAGCGACTAAACCCTGACATCCTGGTCGCTCTTGATTGGTCTATATTATGACTACCAGAAGATATTTTGACTCCCTAATTCTATCCCTCTTGTAATGCACTCACAATTACAAATCAACTAACAGCACTTTCCAAAGTTTTACCTTGGCAATCCAGGTAATTTTTACTTATTTATTTTCACACACTTGTTACTTGTTACTTGGCTGCTTTTTATACATATTAGTAATACAGTTTAGGATATTTTAACAGCTCGTAAATTTATACAAGGGAATGAGTGTAGTAGTGAAGAAAGCACGGTAAGTATACATCCAGTCTTATTAAGTAATATTTGTATTAAATTAGACTTAAAACAAGTCGATTTAATCGTCACCGTAATATTGAGTGATGTAGTTAATCCAATACGCCATATTGAAGATGACAAACGTCAGAGGGAACAAAATCAGTGCTATATTATCGACGGTAATTCCTCTTTTTTGCAAGAAAGACGACTTTATAAAATGATTCTGAAAAGTTTAAAACAAAAAGATATAAAATATGAAAAATATAAACTAAAACATAAGTTAACTACATTCCTAAAATTGCTAACCACAGGAGGGGTTTTCTTGGTTTGTTCTTTACTCTCTTTACTCTTTACATAATTTGCGATCGTAAATTCAACGATGGTTGCAAAGACGAAAAATATGCAGAAGAACATCCAAATCTCCAATGCATTTATGTAAGCAACGGGTGGAAGCTCATTGTGCGCACTGTTGAACTGAGTTGCTAATGTGAGAAGTGAAGTCAATCCGATTGCAACTCTAGGCATTGCTATTGTAGGATCCAAGCAAAACGACAAACAAGAAATAATCACAATCAATGCACTTGGAATGTAGATAAGAATGATGAATGAACTTGTGTTTCTTCTCATTCGGAAAACGATTTTGTAGCATTCATAGTTTATTTTCTGTCTAGCAGGTGAATGGTCGATTGAATTCTTCTGTTTATTGACTTCTTCTTGGCAGGATACGACTTGGTCTGATAGTAATGTGTATTGCGGCGGAATCTCAATTTCATGCTCATCATCATCATGAAAATCTATAACTTTAAGTTCATTATTGGCGGAACCTTTATCTGAATACAAAAGAATAAAATTAATCGGGTTATTATTTTTATTAGAAACTCGCATTACCCATTTCAAAATCTATGCTGCATTCCTGAATGTCAAAAGGATATAACCTTAAGTCGAATCTGCATATAAAATCAACTGTTGTCCTATAAGTATTAAACAAATATTGTCTTAAGCAGAAATTTCATTAAATATAAGACAATACGAAAGCATTGACAGTATCAACTAAAAAGTAATCAATTTCACAATTTACAGAACTTAGTGAGTGTCAAATGCCATTGTCTAGAGCAAATTGAAAATTATTATCGAACCTACCTGAAACTTGCGTACATTACTGACCCATTTCTTTCAGGATAAATGTTTAGTTTATTGGTGTTTTTATCAGAAAGTAAATACGGTTGACATTTTTTGCAGTTTCTGAATGCTAGTGATGATGGTTTCCACAAAAAATCAATCAATTCATGAGGAATTTCTAGACTCATTTTATAATTATTTTCAACATTTCGTGCGGTTATGTTGTCGCTTGGTTTTAATCTGGGATCCCACCAAAATATCTCGTAATTACTCTCAATTGTAAAATCCTGTAGAGTTAAACGCAATTTAAGTACGACATTTTGTCGGGTGTTATTAGTGTAAACATTATTTTACCATGTGGTTTATGCTAACTGAAGTTATTGAACTGGGTGTAACTTCCAGATAAACATCTGTAAAAATGTGTTACAATCCATGCTAGATTTTTTTAAAAGATGAAAATTTAGCTACGAACAGGGATAGTCTTTAGATACTGGCAAATCCACTCGGTTGTATTTATCCGGGATTAATTTTTCCAGCCACTGGTGATTGTGTATTTCATAACTATACTTAGAAAAAATAAATGTACAGATTACAAAAGTATATTGATTGGTACCTATTTGCGCAATATATCAGATTGATAAAAAGAAAAGACCGGTTGAGAATGAATATAATCCCAACGTTCATTGTAAGTGTAACCAACTTTTGCAAATGCCAAGCAGTTTCAATCTGCTGAGCCAAGCATTTAACTTAATTGTTAATAATAAATAAGTCAAGGGTTTAAACAGCTCTGGTGTCTTTATTAATGTGAAAGTGCTAACGGATTAATTTGCACTTGAAGAGGTTTGAAGGTTACATTTTAAAGAATCACAAGGTTGCACTACATTATACGACCTCTGGTGTCAAATTCATGAATGACAAATCATTTCTTCACATTCTCCACACAACAGTGTGCGATTCTGTTTTTATTTTTTCCCACGTGATAGGAGAGTTTCCTATGGATATGAACAACAGCTCTTGTCTCGCAAATGTCTTCAATGCTGTCCCAACAAATGTATGTAGGGGCAAACAACTCAATGCGTTTGCATTTAAATGCTATACACCTTTTCGATATTCTAGCCTATAGTTAAAAGAGCTTAGGAACAGCATCCACCTCAGCATACGCAAAAGTACAACTTCTGGTATGGGCTTCTTCCTCCCAAATAAACCCAAAAGCGGTTTATGATCGGTGATGACAGTGAAATAAAAACCCATTACATACATAATAAACTTCTTGATGCCAAATATCACGGATAATGCTTTGCGATCCAATTGGGAGTAGTTCCGCTCGGTCAGGCTCATGGTTTGCGATGCGGCTGCCACGGGACACTCTTGTCTCTCAACAGGTGTGCTAAAACTGCACCGACGCCCACAGGAGATGCAACAACAGCCAAAGTAATCTGGTACTTTGAGTTAAACTCGTACTTTATACCCGCACATGCGTCTTCATGTGTGTTGCTTCATACCCAATCGACACCCTTCTGCAAAAGCTGATATACAGGAGTTGATACTGTTGCCATGTTTGGCAAAAACATTACGTAGAGTACTCGGCCCAATTATCCAGTTAATAGGTACTCTGCGCTGGTTGAAAGATATATAATCTTCTTGAAGGCGTTGTCCTCTTTCTTGTTGCTGTCCAGGGTCTGCTCTCATACAAAATTTCGCTAATGCCTGAGACCACCGCATCGGTAACATTTTGCGTCGATGAACGGGCATTGGAGTCCCTATGGCCGCCACTCCACCTTTTGCACTTGCCAACAAGCTGGGAAGTTGCCACCATGTCAAAAGTAGCCATTTCGATCGTTTACGGATGAATCAGGTCCTGTATCAGTCCATATATTTTTGATCCAATGATAGAGCTGAGTAGTTGCTTCTGTTCCACCTCCTTGACGAGATTTAGCACGCAGGAATCTCAAAACTGATGGACGTACTGACTACTGATTCCAAGCTTCCTCCGATTTTCCGGTAAAAGGCAGAATGCTGCCCAACAAATGTGGTGGTCTGTCAGTTTGTGCCAACAGGATCGCTGCGATGGTATAATAGTTGATTTGTTTGGGTCTGTCATCGTGCTTGCTAAAGATACAAAGGGTGTATCACATTCGAATATTAAACAAGAAAAAATCAAAACGATACATATTTTGACCAAAACGAAATGTTGTTGAGGCACATGAGTTCGAATCCACAGAATCCACGTTATTTCTTGTCGCCAACTTGTTATGTTTTCAATAAAGGTCAGGCAGATCAAATCTCATAGATAGTTGCGGTATTTATTTCGATTTACGCAATCGGTAACTTACAAGCATTTCAGCATTAATTTTGCACAGTTTTTATCCTTCCAAATTTGGAATTGTATTTTACATCATATCATATGTTTCCTATATTATTATACAATATATATCTCATTGTTTCTTATTATTGTCAGCACGTGCTTTACATTAGTTATTATTTCAGATACATTTTATACATGTGAAGTTTTTTTTATTGTGTAACATTCTTTGATAGTGTATTGGAATTTGATTTATTTTATAATATTTGTGATATTTATACATTAATACCCATTGGGGGAATTTGTTGTGATATTTTGATGTTTAATTAATATAACTTATATCTTGATTGTGGCTAATGCAGTGCTACGACGACATATGACGTTTTTTGTACCTCCTGCACCAGTGTTCAACTTGATGTGTAACCGCCATGTTTTGTAACATTTAATGTGCATTCACCACTCATTGTGAATAAATCCCCATTATATTCTAACAACTCGCTTTGTTGACAGCTAAAAATATTGCATTTATGTTTTAGTAATATTCAGTCAAATATTTGCTCCAATACACTATGTTAAAGATTAAAAATACCAAAGGAAACAAAATCAATGCTACCTGATCGATGGTAATTCTGCTTTTTGATAGATTGGGCAATTTTAGAAAACGGCTCTGAAAATATAAAAAAAATTAGAAATTTAACTGCTACTAAACTTAGTATAAAAACGAAAGATTTCGACTGAGACTACGTACGTTTACATTGCTCTGGTTTCTTGTAGTCGCGGTGACATAAACTTTGTTAGTTTGTTTTCCATTTTTCTGCCTATAGTAATGTGCAATTGTAAATTCAGCGAAAGTGGAAAAGACGAAAAATATGCAAAAGAACATCCAAATCTCCAATGCATTTATGTAAGAGACGGGTGGAAGTTCTTTTTGCGCATTGTTGAACTGAGTTGCTAATGTGAGTAGAGAAGTCAACCCGATCGCAATTCTTGGCGCTGCTATTGCAGGATCCAAGCAAAACGACAAACAGGAAATAACTGCAATCAATGCACTAGGAATATACATAAGAATGACAAATGAAATTGTATTTCTTCTCAATCGGAAAACAATTTTGTAGCAATCAGAATTTCTTTTTTGTCTGGAGGGGGAGTCGTTGATTTTTTTCTTCTGCGAATTATTGACTTCTTTTTTGCAGGAAACGACGTTGTCGGATAGTAATGTATATTGTGGGGGAATATTCATTTTCTCCTCGTCATCATCATGAAAATTTATAATCTTCAATTTATTAGTATTATAGGAACCTGTATCTGAAAAAATGATAAAATTAATTTAGTCATTAGCCTCAGTCTTACAAGTTAGTTATTTATCACACCTTACCCATTTCAATATCTATGCTGCATTCCTGAATGTCAAAGGGATATGACCTTAAATCAAATGTGCATATAAAATCCCCTGTTCTCCTGGAAATAATAAATAAATGTTGAATAAATCACACAAGATTACGGTGCTGCATTGACAATATCACAGTTAGCGACTTTAAAATTGTTGCTAAATAAAATCGAACCTACCTGAAACTTGCGTACATTACTGACCCTTCAGTTTCAGGATAAATATAAAGTCTGTGGCTGTTTTTATCACTAAGTAAATATGAATGGCATTTCTTGCAATTTCTAAATGCTAGTGATGATGGTTTAAACAAAAAATCAATTAATTCATGAGGAATTTCTAGGCTCATTTTATAATTTTTTTCAACGTGTGCTGCGGTGATATTGTCGGTTGGTTTTAATCTGGGATCGAACCAAAATATCTCAAAATAACACTCGATTGTAAAATCCTATGTGATTAAAAGTAAATAAGTACAATTTTTAAATATTACGGAGTATTAATTATATTTTACCATGTGTCTCATGTTAATCGAAGTTATTGCACTTGGTGTAATTTCTAAATACACATCTATAGAAATATAAAATTATGTATTACCGTTTTTATAAAAAAAAAAAAAAAAAAAAAAAAAAAGAGTTGAGCTACTAACACGGATGGGTTTTTGATATTGGTAAATGTAAACGATTATAATTATCTGGAATTAATTGTTCCAGCCATTTGTGATCGTGAGTTTCGTAACTACAACAGGAAAAAAATAAAAATTAGAAGTGAGTATATTTGAAATGTTGATTGTTACCTATTTGTGAAATATTTTAGATTGATTAATACAAATAGCCAATTGAAAATGAATATTTTCATAATGCCAATTTCCCATTTGAACGAAAGAACTGTGTAGCTCCTTATTCATGTAGCCCCAACGTCTATTTGACTGCAAAGTCAAGTAGTTATTTTATTAGTGTGTGCATGCAATGTATCAATAAATAAAAAACTATGAATATATAGTTCTAAATATAATGTCCATTTAAAAGCAATTTACACAGGAAATTTACGTACTTATCAGGAAATTGCAGTTATGGATTTTTTCTAATGACATGTTATTATCCTCGTAGTCCAAATTGTAGATGTTAAGATTATTCAGTGCACAGGCTAAAGTTTTATAAAATCAAAACGCACAACTTATTTTAAAAATAAATGGTGTGTTTAATGCGAAACAATGCAGAAACACCCACTTACAGTAGTTTGAAAATCACAGGAAATGTTTGGCTCGCCATGAGCTTTTCTTCACTACTATAATCATTAATAATAGTAATAATAATAAAATAATAATAATAATAATAATAATAATAATAATAATAATAATAATAATAATAATAATAATAATAATAATAATAGTATTAATAGTAATAATTGGAAACTACCGGTAAGTCTAATGGTTTCTAGGTGAGAAAATAACATTGACAAAGAATTTAGATGGTATCTGAAGTCAAAATTAAATTCGCCATCACGACTTTGTATTCACTGTTTTGATATATTTCTAATTTACATACTCGAATCAGAACTTCAAGAAACACCATGTGCTTATTTCGCTTTCAAATGAGAAGATGGACTCAGTCATTTCCATTTGAACATTAAAAGAGGCTTTTCCGATTTAATAAAAGCAGTTACCGGTACGTATTTTTATTATTTAGTTTTTTCATTCCATATCTATTGTTGAATTTGGCGCGTTTAGAGATGGCTTTCTCTGGTGGCAAAGTATTAAACTTACTGTTTCTAAACCGCCGTAACATTTACTGAATAATGGCAGGATACCTCCACAGGTCAAACTTTTGCAATTTTTATGTAGCCGTTGGGTCTCGAACAAGGATCAGTAGTGATAAAGAAGGTAAGCATGATAAAATTTGTTAATACTGGTATTGTAATCGTGAAGATATTACTCAGCCAGCAACTAGAAGCACTAAATGGGTTTTTTTATTCAGACTAAGCGTATAGGGTTATATTTGAAAGAAACACAGTAATAAGATACTGTAGAAGCTAAACTAAACAAAATTGTGTTCCTCCAGCGGAACTAAAAGAATAATATATTGCCATATAAACATTACCGGTATATCAACAATAATTTGTCAGATACGGTAACCAGGTGCTGTGTAAAAATAGTTTATACTTAAAACATAATTAAATATATAACAAAATGGATTAAATAGCTACAACAAATTTAATTATGATAGTAATATTGTGTTATGTATATGGTCCAATACAGGGTGTTGAAGATTAAAAATGTTATAGGAAACCATGTCATTGCTGTACGATCAATAATAATTCCCCAGTTTTTTTCTTTAGTAGAAGTATTCTGAAAGGTTAAAAACAAAAAGTATATGAGCTATTGAATATGCAAAAGAATACCGTCTGGTAACACACTTTTTTATTTTCCTTTTTTAATGTAAGCGAATTGAAATAATTTTGGACAGCCATATTTTGGACTTTGTTGGTTTGGGCTTTCTTTCTCCGCATAAAAAAGTTGACTGCTGTAAATTCAATGAGTGTTGCAAAGACAAAAAACATGCAGAAAAACATCCAAACGTCCAAAGCTTTTATGTAAGCAACTGGAGGAAGATCCTTTTGCACGTTATTGAATTGAGTTGCTAATGTCAGGAGAGAAGTCAATCCGATGGCAATTCTTGGCGCTGCTACTTCAGGATCTAACCAGAACGACAGACATGAAATAAGCACAATCAATGCACTTGGAATGAAGGTAAGAATGATGAAGGAATTTATATTTCTTCTCAATCGAAATACACTACTGTAACAGTAATGATTGTGTCTTCCTACAGGGGAGCCATTCGAAGTTGAATAGTTGACATTCTTTTCACAGGAAACGAGTTTTATGGAAAGTAATTTATATTGTGGAGGAATTTCAATGTCATGCTCAAGAAGTCGATTATTTCCTACCCGTAGTTTTTGATCAGAGGAACTTTTACCTGAAAACCAAATGATGAAATTATACAATATACGTCGACCCTGAAATATATAGCTATACTCATTTCAACATCTATGCTGCATTCCTGAATATCAAAAGGATATGACTTTAAATTAAATGCACATATAAAATCAATTGTTTTCCTGTTAATGGAAATAATATATCAAACACAATTGGCAATGCCAAGTTGTCTTAAAAAATCTCAATTTTAATGGAACTGACCTGTATATTGTGTGTATTTGGGCTCCAGTTTTATAAGCTCCAATGAAAATGTTAAGTTTGCTAGTCTTTTCATCTGGAATTAAATATTGGTTACATTTCTTGCAATTTCTAAATGCTAACGTCGATGGTTTCCACAAAACTTCGATTAATCCAAGAGGTAACGCTAAGGTGGTGATTTTGTGTTTTATACATTTTGAAACTATTTCTTGAGTGATATTGTTCGTTGGTTTTAATCTGGGATCCCACCAAAATATCGTATATTGGCTCTCAATATTAAAATCCTGTAGAATTAAAAGGATACAAATAAAACTTTACATACAGTGGGAGTTTATGAAATATATTATTACCATATTCTTTATAGATACTGACGTTATTGCACTCGGTGTAATTCGCACCCAAATAGAACCTGCAAAAATTGTAACGTTTTATGTTTAGTGTTTAGAAACTAAAAAAGAAGAAAAAGCTACGTTTTTTATCGATTGGTAAATGCAAACGATTGTAATGACCCGGAATTAAACCTTTTAGCCATTCGCGACTGTAATATTCACTATTTAGAAGAAAAAAATAAATCCGTTTTGTGCATTTTGATAAAAATAGGTAGATCGTTACCTGCTCGCGTAGTTTTTTAAATTAATTATAACAAATGAATAACTTAGAAGGAATATTTTTACAAAGTTCATTGTAGGTTTGAAATTGAAAACTGTTGCAGCACTGATTGAAATGAAAAATAAAACAACTCTACCTTTTATGATCTAAGAAACCAGTTAACCAACCAATAAGTAAAGCCCATTAAACCAATCAAATTATTTGTACGGTAAACAGATTGTTTAGCTTAGTAATGGCCATTTCCGCAAAGCAAACTATTAGTATGGATTTTCATAATTTCCTGTTATTGTGGTTACAGTCAAAATAAGGCAAATTCAAGACGTGAAGTGTATAGCTTTTCTTTTTTTAAAATCTTATGCATAAATACGTCGTTTATGTACGTAAAACTTTCAGATGCTAATGTGGTATATTAAATGTGTGTACTGTATATTAATAACACTGCAGTGATGCAGCAAGCTCAAATAACCACCCGGGAGTTTATTTATTTTTTGGATCTGACCCCCCCCCCCCTCCCGGCACCTATTTGAATCCCGGCGCTTATTTGGACCCGGCTAAATTTTTAAAAACTAACAGATTTTTTCTAAAAAACGATGATTTTCTTGTAAAAGTCAGCGGTTTGTATAAGAAATCATGATTACGTATAGCCTTTAGTCTTGTATGTACTTGTCTTAAGATTGACCCCCTTGGTCCTTTGCTGCAAGAGATTGGGAGTAATGGGATGGGGGGGGGGGGGCGATATTGTTACTTGTATTTGTAGAAACTCTGATGAGAGAGGAAATTCTCAGCTGTCCCTCAGCTTTACTGCACTGCGTATTGGAATTTTGTTTTTGTGTGCAATAGTCTAGAATCTCTAGATAATGACCGCTACACAACTTCAATGCTTTATTGATTTATTGATCGGTTTTGTACATACAGTATTATACACACCGCTCGTACACGTTTGCTTTCAAGGAAGAAAAGTTTAAAATCACTGACTTTATAACAAGTAGTAATCAAGAAGGTACAGTCTGATAATATTATATTACATAATCTGTGTTATAAATAAAATATAACAGTATAATAATGTTCAAAGTTAAAATGAATTGATTTAATTATTGTAATATTTAGTCATATAGACGTACCAATACACTACATTGAATATTATAAATGCCAAAGGAAATAAAACCATTGCAATTTGGTCGATGTTGTCAATTCCAGCGTGAAATACTTTTGATAAAACGGCACACTTCTTTTTTCTAACAGGGTTCTGATAAATATTTGTAAAAATGAGTATTAAGCTTAGACAGTAGTAAAAATATAGGGTAAAAAAGAAATCAAAATATATATTGAGAACATACGATTATCGTTTTCCGGTTTTTCATAGACATCTTGTTAAATCTAAATACGGGTTGAACTTGATTGTTAGTGTTAATTTCGTCTCGCTTCTTTTTCCGCTTGAAGTGGTTTGAAGCTGTAAATTCAACGAGAGTTGCAAAGACAAAAAACATGCAGAAAAACATCCAAACGTCCAAAGCTTTTATGTAAGCAACGGGTGGAAGATCCTTTTCCGCGTTGTTGAACTGAGTCGCTAAAGTGAGAAGTGAAGTTAAACCGATGGCTACTCGTGGCGCTGCTACTTCAGCATCCAACCAAAACGACAGGCAAGCAATAACTACGATCAATGCACTTGGAATGTAGATAAGAATAATGAACGAATTTGTATTTCTTCTCATTCGGAAAACAATTTTGTAACAGTCACGTTTATTTCTGTGTACAGCAGGCCCACTCTTGTTCTTCTTTGAATCGTAGTTTACTTTTTCACAAGAGATGACTTTCTCAGAAAGTAAGGTGTACTGTGGGGGAATTTCTATTTTATCATCACCATCCAGGTTGGTTGTAACCATAAGTGTATTATTATAGTAATATACAACTGAAAATAAATCGATAAAATTATTAATCTGTGTTTCAAATGTACAGATTTGGGATAACCACATACTCATTTCAATATTTATGCTACATTCCTGAATGTCAAAAGGATATAACATTAAATCAAAAGTACATATGAAATCCATTGTTTTCCTGTAAATGTGAGAAAAATATTGATTGTATTCCTTGCGCCGAAATTCGATTTAAGTGCAAGGCAAAATTTAAGTTGATAAATTGTTAGATTTGAGATTTTATTCTGTGATTAATTTCAAGGAGGTGGAATTGATGGTTTATAAAGTAATTATCTGGTGCATTTGTATTGAAAATAAATGAATACCAATAAGTTATTTAAAAAAAGGTAATTAATATCATGCCTACCTGTGTGGTGTCAGAAACATACCTATAGTTTGCGTGTACCGCTGATCCATCCGCCAAAAAAGACAGAATTAAATATTTCTTAATGCCAGAAAGTAAATTTGGTTCACATTTTTTGCAATTTGAAAATTCTAACGTTGGTTTCCACAATAGGTCGAAATATTTACTAGGTAATTCCACACTGGTATTGGCATATTTTTTCGTTTGATCTGTTGTTGCTTTAGCACTAGGTTTTAATCTGGGATCGAACCAATATACCATATAATTATTCTCCACTGCAAACTCCTATAGAATTACAACTAAAAGATTAAGACGTCCAATTGTACATGTAATTACATGTTTTACCATATTCTGTATGCTAACTGAAGTTATTGCACTCAATGTAATTTGAACACGAACATCTATAAAAATTTGCACTATTTAATATTAACAGTTTTATGAAAGGAAATTAAGCTACAAACTTGGATAATAAAATTTGTCTTTGGAAATTGGCAATATGAAACGGTTGTACTGATCCGGAATTAAGTTTTTCACCCACTTTTCATTTTCATTTTCTTGGTGGTGGTCTTCGGCCTCATCATCATCCTCACTATATTTTTTTAAAAAAGAAATTGTATCTATTTAAATGCGAAAAAAATAAATATTTGGTTTACCCGTTAGCGCGATATTGCAGACTGGCTAAAAGAATCATCCAATTGAGAATGAATGTTTTCATCTTTGCTATACTTGGGTGGTGAATGCTCATTGAAAGTTTAACTGCGTAGTTGAGTTACCAGACGTGTTTCCTCCAAGAACCTCCGAACAGCTTTTAGTCCAAATTTACACACCCTACGTAGTTTTATAAATTTTTAAATAGACCAACCATTTCAAGGCACGTTAGTACCGTGCAGGAAATTGAAATAATGAATTTTTTGCAGTGGTATGTTATTATTCTGTAGCTGTACAGGTAGTCAAAACATAAACTACTCTGTTAAAAATTCAACAGCTGTTCTTATACCAAATCGTGACCCTGCTAACCAAAAGTGTGTTATTATAGGTTTCAATCAATGTCACATCAGGAATTTTAGATTAAAGATCATTTTTTTCTCACTTTTATGGACACGAACAAGCTTTTAGTGTGACCAATCAATACTGATCACAAGATAGCGCTGTGTTAATACAGAAAAGTGAATCAATAAATAATAATTCAGTGAGGAGTGAGATGATGCAAAGTAGTGAGTCACTTTCAATTGGTGCATTCAAAGTGACTTTTCCGTTATCATATAAATATCAGTCATTTTTATTATCTAGCCGTTCCGTTTTAATTGTTGAATTTGCCGCGTTTAGGGTATTTACCGCTCTGGTGGCGGAATATTTAACTTACAGTTTCCAAACCGCCATAACATTTGTTGGATAATGGCGGTGGCAGGATACCTCCACAGTTCAAACTTTTGCAATTTTTATATAGCCATGCCCATTAGTCTTGAACAAGGACCGGCAGTGATCAAAAAGGTAAGCGGGATAATATTTGTAAATACCAGTACTGTAATCGTGAGGATATTATTTAGCCAGCAACACGAAGTATTTCTTTCTACATGGGTTTCTTTATTCAGCGTAAACGGTTATGTATAAGCGGGGATTGTAGGAGCTACACTAAACAAATTGTTGTCGTTTTAGTGGCACCACACAACTAGAATAATATATTATCGTGTAAGCAATTGTGTGCATGTCAACACATTATTTTATTAGATAATCTGGTTCTGTGTTAAAATACTTTCTACATAAAGAACAATTTAGATAATAAAATGAAATAAACAGCGCAACAAATTTATTTATGGTAATATTGTGTTACGTAGATGGTCCAATACACGGTGTCGAAGATAAAAAATGATATAGGAAACCATACCATTGCTGTACAATCAATTATAATTCCCCAGTTTTTTCTTTAGTAGAAGTATTCTGAAAGGTTTAAAACAAAAAGTACATTAGCTATTAAATATGCAAAAGAATACCGTCTGATAACACACTTTTTTATTTGCCTTTTGTATTGTAAGAGAATTGAAATAGTTTTGAACGGCCAAATTTTGGACTTTGTTAGTTTGGGCTTTTTTCTCCGCAAAAGAAAGTTTACTGCTGTAAATCCATAAATTGTCCAGCTTTTCTTTTATCAAATCAATCGCGTTTAAAAATAAACGTGTGTTTTATGTATGTCACAGAATGTAAAGCTTTTATATGCAAATGTGGTATACAAGTATGGTACATATACTGTATTAACACTGCAGTCGTGCAGTAAAACAAGACTTGCTGCTCACGAAGCATCGGAATCAGAAAAATATTTTATTATTACTAACATTCAGTCTTGTATTTGTCTTCGGATTGATCCTCTTGGTCGTTTGCACGCTTGTGCTGCGAGAGATTGGGAGCAATGGGATGTCGATTAATGTTATATGTACAAACTCTGCTGCTCGTTCAGTCTGAAGAGGATATTTTTTGAGCTACCCCTCAACTTTCCTGGACTCAGAATTTTGTTTTTGTCTGCATTCTGTCTAGCTAATAACGGCTACTCTACTTCAATGCTTTAATTTGATTTATTGATTTGCTTTGTACATATTATATACACCGCTCGTATACGTTTGCTTTCAAGAAAAAAAAGTTTAAAATCACTGACATAATATTAAGTATTACCGGTAAGTAGTAATCAAGAAAGTTTAGTTTGGTAACATTTACATAATGTGTGTTAAAAATAAAATATAACGGTATAATAATATTCAAAGTTAAAGCTAAAATGAATTGATTTAATCGTTGTAATATTTTGTAATGTAGATGTACCAATACACTACATTGAATATTATAAATGTCAAAGGAAATAAAACCATTGCAATTTTGTCGATGTTGTCAATTCCAGCGTGAATTACTTTTGATAAAACGGGACATTTCTTTTTTCTAACAGGGTTCTGATAAATATACATAAAAAATAGTATTAAGCTTAGACTAGTGAAAATATAGGGTAAAAAAGAAATGAGATCAAAATATATATTGAGAACATACGATTATCGTTTTCCGGTAATTCATAAACATCTTGTTAAATCTAAATACGGGTGGAACTTGATTGTTACTAACAATTTGTTAGTGTTAATTTTATCTCGCTTCTTTCTCCGCTTGAAGTGGTTTGAAGCTGTAAATTCAACGAGAGTTGCAAAGACAAAAAACATGCAGAAAAACATCCAAACGTCCAAAGCTTTTATGTAAGCAACGGGTGGAAGATCTTTTTGCGCGTTGTTGAACTGAGTCGCTAAAGTGAGAAGTGAAGTTAAACCGATGGCTACTCGTGGCGCTGCTACTTCAGCATCCAACCAAAACGACAGGCAAGCAATAACTACGATCAATGCACTTGGAATGTAGATAAGAATAATGAACGAATTTATATTTCTTCTCATTCGGAAAACAATTTTGTAACAGTCACGTTTATCTCTGTGTACAGCAGGCCCACTCTTGTTCTTCTTTAAATCGTAGTTTACTTTTTCACAAGAGATGACTTTCTCAGAAAGTAAGGTGTACTGTGGGGGAATTTCTATTTTATCATCACCATCCAGGTTGGTTGTAACCATAAGTGTATTATTATAGTAATATACAACTGAAAATAAATCGATAATACGGATAAAATTATTAATCTGTGTTTCAAGTGTACAGATTATGGGATTACCACATACTCATTTCAATATTTATGCTACATTCCTGAATGTCAAAAGGATATAACAGTAAATCAAATGTACATATGAAATCTATTGTTTTCCTGTAAATGTGGGGAAAATATTGATTGTATTCCTTGCGCCGAAATTCGATTTAAGTGCAAGGCAAAATGTAAGTTGATAAATTGTTAAATTTGAGATTTTATTCTGTGATCAATTTCAAAGAGGTGGCATTGATGGTTTATGAACTAATTATCTTGTATTTTTGTATTGGAAATAAATGAATACCAGCATTTAAAAAGAAGTAATTAATTTCATGCCTACTCTTTCTGTTTGGTGTCAGAAACATACTGTACCTATAGTTTGTGTGTATCACTGATCCATCCTCCATTAAAGAATGAATTAAATATTTCTTAATGCCAGAAAGTAATTGCTGCTCACATTTTTTACAATTTGAAAATTCTAACGTTGGTTTCCACAATAGGTCGAAGAATTTACTAGGTAATTCCACATTGGTATAGGCATATTTATCCAATTGATATGTTGTTGCATTAGCACTTGGTTTCAATCTGGGATCATACCAATATATCATATAATTATTCTCCATTGCAAAATCCTATAGAATTACAACTAAAAGATTAAGACGCCCAATTTTACATGTAATTACATGTTGTACCATTTGCTGTATCTTTACTGAAGTTATTGCACTCAATGTAATTTGAACATGAACATCTATAAAAATTTGCACTATTTAATATTAACAGTTGTCACGTCGTAATTCGACTTTAAACAATAGTTTCGGAAAATTTTGGTTCCAGGGATTGTAGTAACCAGAAAATTGTGTGTCCACAGGCGCCGCAACTCTTAATACGTCACTATGGGGGTAGCTTCGTAAAGACAGCGTCTGTTCGTGAAATGTGTATTTTTGGGTGCAGGATGTCAGCCCAGGCGCCTCGCAAAATGGCGAACAATGGTATCCTAATTAAATTTGGGTCAAACAAGGGGAAAGGCGCAAATTGCCCACAAAAATTTCAAAAACTTCTACTGTCTAGAGTCAGGACACAGTTTTATGAAAGGAAATTAAGCTACAAACTTGGAAAATAATATTTGTCTTCGGAAATTGGCAATGTGAAACGGTTGTAATCATCCGGAATTAAGTTTTTCACCCACTTTTCATTTTCATTTTCTTGGTAGTGGTCTTTGGCATCATCATCATCATCATCACTATATTTAAAAGAAAAAAAAATGTTTCTACTTAAATGTGCAAAAAATAAATATTTGGTTTACCCGTTAGCGCGATATTGCAGATTGGATAAAAGAATCATCCAATTGAGAATGAATAATGTTTTCATCCTTGCTATACTTGGGTGGTGTATGCTCATTGAATGTTTAACTGCGTAGTTGAGTTACCAGACGTGTTTCCTCCAACAACCTACGAACAGCTTTTAGTCTAAAATGACATACGTAGTTTTATATATTTTTAAATAAATTAACCATTTCAAAGCACTTGCAGGAAATTGCAGTTAACAATGAATTTTTTTGCAATGGTATGTTATTATACTGTAGCTGTACAGGTAGTTAAAATATAAACTACTCTGTTAAAAATGCATCAGCTGTTCTTATACCAAATCGAGACCCTGCTAGATAAAAGTGTGTTATTATAGGTTTCAATCAATGCCCCATCACGAATTTTGGATTAAAGATTATTTTTTTCTCACTTTTATGGACACGAACAAGCTTTTAGTGTGACCAATCAATACTGATCACAAGATAGCGCTGTGTTAATACAGAAAAGTGAATCAATAAATAATAATTCAGTGAGGAGTGAGATGATGCAAAGTAGTCAGTCACTTCCATTGCTGCATTCAAAGTGGCTTTTCCGTTATAATATAAAAACCATTTATTTTTATTATCTAGCCGTTCCGTTTTAACGATACTAATTGTTGAATTTGCCGCGTTTAGGGTAGTTACCGCTCTGGTGGCGGAATATTTAACTTACAGTTTCCAAACCGCCATAACATTTGTTGGATAATGGCAGTGGCAGGATACCTCGACAGTTCAAACTTTTGCAATTTTTATGTAGCCATTGCCCATTAGTCTTGAACAAGGACCAGCAGTGATCAAAATGGTAAGCTAGATAATATTTGTAAATACCAGTACCGTAATCGTGAGGATTTTATTTAGCCAGTAACACGAAGTATTTCTTTCTACATGGGTTTATTTATTCAGCGTAAACGGTTATGTATAAGGGGGTCTGTAGGAGCTACACTAAACAAAATTGGTGTCGTTTTAGTGGCACCACACAACAAGAATAATATATTGCCGTGTAAGCAATACTGTGCACATCAACAATATTTTGTTAGATAATCTGGTTCTGTGTAAAAATAGTTTCTACATAAAGAACAATTTACATAATAAAATGAAATAAACAGCGCAACAAATTTATTTATAGTAGTAATATTGTCTTATGTAGATGGTCCAATACAGGGTGTTGAAGATAAAAAATGATATGGGAAACCATACCATTGCTGTACGATCAATAATAATTCCCCAGTTTTTTTCTTTAGTAGAAGTATTCTGAAAGGTTTAAAACAAAAAGTACATTAGCTATTAAATATGCAAAATAATACCGTCTGATAACACACTTTTTTATTTGCCTTTTGTATTGTAAGAGAATTGAAATAGTTTTGAACGGCCAAATTATGGACTTTGTTAGTTTGGGCTTTCTTTCTCCGCAAAAGAAAGTTTACTGCCGTAAATTCAATGAGTGTTGCAAAGACAAAAAACATGCAGAAAAACATCCAAATGTCCAAAGCTTTTATGTAAGCAACGGGAGGAAGATCCTTTTGCGCGTTGTTGAACTGAGTTGCTAAAGTGAGAAGTGAAGTTAAACCGATGGCTACTCGTGGCGGTGCTACTTCAGGGTCTAACCAGAAGGACAGACATGATATAAGCACAATCAATGCACTTGGAATGTAGATAAGAATGATGAAGGAATTTATATTTCTTCTCAATCGAAATACACTACTGTAACAGTAATGATTGTGTCTTCCTAGAGGTGAGCCATTCGAATTTGAATAGTTGACATTCTTCTCACAGAAAACGAGTTTTATGGAAAGTAATTTATATTCTGGAGGAATTTCAATGTCATGCTGAAGAAGTCGAACATTTCTTACGAATAGTTTTTTATCAGAATAACGTTTACCTGAAAACCAAATGATATTATCAATACAATGTATTCTGAAATATATATTATACCCATTTCAATATCTATGCTGCATTCCTGAACATCAAAAGGATATGACTTTAAATTAAATGTACATATAAATTCCATTGTTTTCCTGTTGATGTAAAAAAAAAGTATCAAATGCATTGTTGTTATTATTATTATTATTTCCAAATCCCAAAATACCTGACTCTTAAAACACCTCAACTTTAATCGAACTGACCTGTAAGATGTGAATATTGCTACTCCAGCATTGTACTGTCCAATGTAAATGATAAGTTTGCCTGTTTTTTCATCTGGAATTAAATATTGGTGACATTTCTTGCAATTTCTAAATGCTAACGTCGATGGTTTCCACAAAACTTCGATTAGTCCAAGAGGTAACGCTAAGGTGGTGATTTTGGATTTTTTATATTTTGAAACTTTTTCTTTAGTGATATTGTTGGTTGGTTTTAATCTGTGATCCCACCAATATATATAATATTTGCTCTCAATACTAAAATCCTATAGAATTAAAAGTACACAAATAAAACTTTGTGTACAGTAGGACTTTATAAAATATATTTTACCATATTCTTTATGGAAACTGACGTTATTGCACTCGGTGTAATTCGCAGAGTCATAAAACCTAAAACAAATTCAATATTTTATGCTAGCGTTAGTAACGAAAAAAGAAAAAAAACTACCGTCACGATTCGGAAAGTTTTTATCAATTGGTAAATACAAACGATTGTAATTACCCGGAATTAAACCTTTTAGCCATTCACGATTATGATCTTCATCACTGTATTAAATATAAAAAAGAAAACATTTGGTGCATAGTGAAAAAAAAAATAGGTAGATCGTTACCTGTTCGCAAAATAGTTTATATTAATTATAAACAAATTTAGAAGAAATATTTTTACAAAGCTCATTGTGGCTTTGAAATTGAAAACTGTTACAGCACTTACTTAAATGAAGAATAAAATAATTTTAGATTTTATTATACAAAAAATGAACCAATCAGTAAAGCGCATTAAATTTGATTTGTAAACACTGTTGACGTTCTAAATTACAATGGCCATTTCCGTAATGTACTACAAAGCAAATTGTAAGAATGGATTTTTGTAATTTCCTGTTATTGTAGTTATATATAGTCGAAATATAAACGATTCATAAATCCATAAATTGTTCAGCTTTTCTTTTATCAAATCAATTGCATTTAAAAATAAATGCGTGTTTTATGTATATCAGATATCACAGAATGTAAAACTTTCATATGCAAATGTAGTATGCAAGTATGGTATATACTAGTACAGTATTAGCACTGCAGTTGTGCAGGAAATCAAGACTTGCAAGAGATTGGGAGCAATGGGATGTCGTTTAATGTTATGTGTACAAACTCTGCTGCTCGTTCAGTTTGAAGAGGATTTTTTCAGCTGCCCCTCAACTTTCCTGGACTCAGAATTTTGTTTTTGTGTGCATTCTGTCTAGCTAATGACGGCAACTCTACTGCAATGCTTTAATTTGATTTATTGATTTGTTTTGTACATATTATATACACCGCTCGTACAGAGTATACGTTTGCTTTCAATGAAGAAAAGTTTAAAATCACTGACATAACAAGTAGTAATCAAGAAAGTTTAGTCTGATAATATTATATTACATCTGTGTTAAAAATAAAATATAACAGTATAATAATATTCAAAGTTAAAGTTAAAACTAATTGATTTAATCCTTGTAATATTTTGTAATGTAGATGTACCAATACACTACATTGAATATTATAAATGTCAAAGGAAATAAAACCATTGCAATTTTGTCGATGTTGTCAATTCCAGCGTGAAATACTTTTGATAAAACGGCACATTTCTTTTTTCTAACAGGGTTCTGATAAATGTACATAAAAAAGAGTATTAAGCTTAGACTAGTGAAAATATAGAGTGAAAAAGAAATGAGATCAAAATATATATTGAGAGCATACGATTATCGTTTTCTGGTTTTTCGTAGATATCTTGTTAAATCGAAATACGGGTTGAACTTGATTGTTAGTGTTAATTTCGTCTCGCTTCTTTTTCCGCTTGAAGTGGTTTGAAGCTGTAAATTCAACGAGAGTTGCAAAGACAAAAAACATGCAGAAAAACATCCAAACGTCCAAAGCTTTTATGTAAGCAACGGGTGGAAGATCCTTTTGCGCGTTGTTGAACTGAGTTGCTAAAGTGAGAAGTGAAGTTAAACCGATGGCTACTCGTGGCGCTGCTACTTCAGCATCCAACCAAAACGACAGGCAAGCAATAACTACGATCAATGCACTTGGAATGTAGATAAGAATAATGAACGAATTTGTATTTCTTCTCATTCGGAAAACAATTTTGTAACAGTCACGTTTACGTTTATCTCTGTATACAGCAGGCCCACTGTTGTTCTTCTTTGAATCGTAGTTTACTTTTTCACAAGAGATGACTTTCTTAGAAAGTAAGGTGTACTGTGGGGGGATTTCTATTTTATTATCACCATCCAGTTGAGTTGTAACATTAAGTTTATTATTATAGTTATGTACAACTGAAAATAAATCAATAATACGGATAAATTATTAATCTGTGTGTCAAATGTACAGATTTCGGAAAACCACATACTCATTTCAATTTGTATGCTGCATTCCTGAATGTCAAAAGGATATAGCTTTAAATCAAATGTACATATGAAATCCATTGTTTTCCTGTAAATGTGGGGAAAATATTTATTGTGCAAAAATTAGATTTAGTGCCAGGCAAAATTTAAGTTGATAAATTGTTAAATTTTAGATCTATTCATTGATGGTTTATGAAGTATTCGAAAATAATACACAGTTAAAAAGAAGTGATTAATTACTTGCCTACTCTTTATATTTTTGATGTTAGAATCATACCTGTAGCTTGTGTGTATTATTGACCCATCCGCTAATAGAGACATAATGAAATATTTCTTAGTGTTTTTATCAGAAAGTAATTGTGGATCACATTTTTTGCAGTTTGAAAATTCTAATGTTGGTTTCCACAATAGTTCGAAGAATTTACTAGGTAATTCCACACTGGTATAGGCATATTTGTTGTATTGATCTTTCGTTATATTAGTTCTTGATCTGTTTAATCTGGGATCGAACCAATGTATCATATAATTATTCTCAATTGCAAAATCCTATGTAATTACAACTAAAAAATTAAGACGTCCAATTTTACATTTAATTACATGTTTTACCATTTGCTGTATGCTAACTGAAGTTATTGCACTCAATGTAATTTGAACACGAACATCTATAAAAATTTGCACCATTTTGTATTAATAGTTTATCAAAAAAAATAAGCTACCTACTCGGATAAAAACGCTTGCCCTTTGGTAAAAAAAAACGGTTGTACTTGATCGGAATTAAGCTTTTCACCCATTTTTCATTTTCATTTTCGTGGTGGCGGTCATTGTCATTATCATCATCATGATCACTATGTTTTTTTTTTAAAAAAATGCTTTTGTTCAAATGTGTAAAAAATAAATATTTTGTTTACCCGTTAACGTAATATTGTAGACTGGCTAAAAGAACCATCCAATAGAGAATGAACATTTTCATCCTTATGAAATGATACACGACTTTATATGCTCTTGAAGGTTCAAATACATAGTTGAGTTACTCTAGGTGTTTTCTCTAAGAAACGTATAATAACTCTTACTTAGTTGATTGCTAAATAATGCTTGTACACATTTGTAGTTTTATATTTTCAATAAATCAACTATTTCAAAGCACGCATTTACCGTTTAGGAAATTGGAATTTATTATAGATTTTTTGTACCGGAATGTTATTACAGCTATACAGGAAGTTAAAACATAAACTACTCTTTGTCTCTTTATAAATTCAGCAGCTTTTCTTCTACCAAATCGTGACCGTGAAAAACAAAAAAGTGTGTTATTAGGTTTAAATCAATGTCACAGAAATTCTAGAGGAAAGAACATATTTTTGTTTACTTACTTTTATGGGCACGAACACACTTTAAAGGTGACAAATCAATACTGATCACAAGATATCGCAAGGTTGATGCAGAAAAGTGAATTAATAAATATAATTTATTAAGGAGTCTCAAAAAGCTAAAACAATATTGATTAAAATAAAACTATAAAAATTTAATTTTTAATTTAGAATTTTTTAAATTCAAGTGCCTCTTCAATCAGTTGATGTTAATTGCGCTTATTTTATTATTCCTATAGTCATCTGATTTGAACATGAATGACTCGTACTCGTCCTGAAATTAATTTGTCCTTGGAAGCAATTATTATGTAATGTAAAATGCATATTTCAACTGTATTAAGAAAATTTAATGCAAAATTAATATTAATGCATCAATAAAACCATAAATTAATATTTTTTATCGAGAAAAATGAAAAATTTATACCCTAAAAAAACATTTCTACATACTTGCAAGAAATGCTTGACAAATTTTACAAGGAAGTTATTAATTGAATCAAATGGACTCGAGCAAAGTTCATTTTTAGCCTTTGTCATCAGATACAACTAATCTAATAACAGTGTTATTTTATCACAGTCCAGAAGTGTCAGTGCCATCTGAATGTAGTGAAAGGTAGAATCAGATGGGTGTGAAGAAAAAAGTTAAGTTTAATGTTTGCATGAAAAGTAATCGTGGATATTGTCAGTTTGAAAATGAAGACGACGACTGTGTAAAGAAACGAACTGCTAAAGAAATCGCAACTTCGGTAAGACATTTTTTTTTTACCTCGTTACGCTGCATTTAATACAAATTCACAACAATTACCTTTGATTACGTAATTTAAACTCGTGATGCAAGTGTTTTGAGTTGCGAATAGTATACCACGTACATATTAAACATTTTAATTTCAATTTTATGATTCGAAAAATATCTGACTTCATCTTGTGTACTAGAAAATCTTTTTGTTATCTCTTCTGTCTAAGGAGGAGATAATTAAAATGATCCCAAAAGCAGTAAAAAGCTGTAATTTATATATGACCGTATTTTTTGTTGACTTTCAATATTCTTTTGTATTATTTGCAGGTGAGAAAAAGGGTAAAGAAAACAACTTGGCGAATTTTGAAGCACATGTATAAAGGACTTGTTTACTCGTCATATATATATTCCACTGCTGGAGTTGGGAGTCTCGATCCTCAATATTGTGCATCCGCGTTTTCAAATACTTATCATTACAGAAATGTGTATGCTCACCAAAATTGTTAGTGGCTAACTTGTCACTTTTCTTGTATTTTATTATTTGGAAAATTAGATAAACATGATTTTGAAAATTTAATATATGGTAAATGTGTTTATGTGGGAGGTGCGGTGTGCCTTATAGGTTACAGTAGCTTCGATTAGTTCGCACTATTACCGCGCTGGCGCTGGTGTCTATTGGTCGCTGCCGTGCGTATCGTGATTGACCGGCTGAGCATTTGAAATGGATTTAAAGTTAGTATAACTTTAAAAACTGCTTGTTTTATAAAGAATAGTGACTAAAGACGAAGTTTATTTCATTTAGATTCTTGCAACCTATTGATTACCACCGAAAATTTTTCAAAAGTGACACCAGACCGGATGGAAGAAACTTAAATAAAGCGCGGCCATTTGCCATGAGCGTCGGTATGTTGGAAAATAATAACAAAAATATTAATATTTAATAAAAATAATATTTTTTAAGGTTCTATTTCCACTGCCGATGGATCGTCCATCGTAAAACTTGGTAACACAACAGTCGTTTGTGGCGTAAAAACGGTATTACCCAGCAAAGGTTTCATTAGAAATGGATATTAACGATTCGAAAATTGTATATTTTATTAGGCCCTCAAAAATGAAACACCGAGAGACGATAAACTAAGTAGTTATATTACCATAAATGTTGATTTATCACCAATTTGTTCATCGCAGTTTCGGTCTGGACCGACAAACGAACAAACGCAAATAGCAAATCAGTTTCTAATCGACGTTCTTAATAAGTATTTATTAAAATGAGATTTAAAAAGTTTATAAAATTTATTAAATGTTTTTTTTTTTTTTTTTTTTTTCTACATGAAATTTCAGTTCAAAATGTGTTCGAATATCAGAACTACTTCTACCTGGCACTAACGTAACTAACAATTTTACGGTTATTTGATAGATTTAACATTTTACACGTTATTTTTCAGTATTGCCATCGTTTATATTGTGACATTCAGTGCTTAAATTACGATGGAAACTTTTTAGATGCTGCTACCACCGCATTAATTTCCGCATTAACAACTGGTACATTCTAGCAACATTTTTATACGGATTCATTCTTAATTTTTTTTTTAAACTTTTAGTTCGGTTAGCCAATGTTAACATCGACTCACAAACTGGAGAAATAAAAACGACAGAACAGGACAAGAAATGGTTGAAACTTGTCAATCATCCAGTTTCTACGTCGTTTATAATTTTCGACGAGTATGTTTGAAATGAGTAATTACGTTAAATGGCACGAGTTAATTATTAATTATCTGTACAATTTTCTAGGGACATAATATTAATCGATCCTACCAGTGACGAGGAAGCCGTAGCGTCGTCCGCATTAACGATTACAATCGTCGAAGGGAACAAAATAAGCAACATGTATAAACCAGGTATGTTTGAACCGAATAAATTGTAAATTGCAAATATTTTAATCAGTATCTGCAATTTATTAATTTTGCAGGTGGCGTTCGAATTTCGGACGACAATTTAATGAAATGCACTACAAAAGCTGAAGAGGGCGCTACATTTGTCAGAAACTTAATACTAACCAAAGCAAGCGAAGTAATAAACAGCTAAAATATAAAATATTAAAAAAAAATGTTTGAAAAGTAAATCAAATATTAAATTAATCAATTGTGATAAGCAAGAGTTGGAGTTATTAACATGTATAAATCTAGAAATGATTTAGTTTAATTCACAACAAAAGACGTATAAAATTTTCTCTTTTTTTAAAAAAAAAAAACCAAATAATGAGTAGATACAAACACACTTGAGGACTAAATATGGCAACCAAAAAAGTTTCCGTGGTTTGATGAGCAAGATGGTTCAGAAATAGTTTTAAAAAGCACAATTATTACCATGATGCTAAACCCTTTTTGATTTAATGGCAGTGATAAGACTAAGGTTTAGTTCATAAAAAGTAATTAGCCCGCGTTGTTAACCAAAACAAACTGGTCCGACTTCAAATCCAAACGCTTGATGCGGTAAACCATAATCAACAGGCAAGAAATCAACCACTGGTAACTGGTTGAGTTTTTCCGTTCGGATTTCGAAAATCGTTTTACCCGTGGACTTACGCGTCTAGAATTAAAAAGAAGTTTAAAGAAGAATTTTCTATACTCAGGCTCACCGTTAGAAACACACTACTAAAACCTGTTCCTATTGGCCGAGCCTATTTACTCCTCTCTAACAGTGTACACATCCGTTCTATTTCTGGTATTTTGGCCTACTTTTATGTAGCCCTACACCAGTGAATAGGCTCGGAACTAGTGTGTTTCTTATGGTGGGTCAGAGTATAGCAAGCTTGATTTACATACTTTGCAATCGTCCACTGGCACGTTTGGACGGAATGCTTTCGTACTAAATTCCTCGCCATTAGCGCCCAACAGTTGGATAGACGATTCGTAATCGAAGGTTTTGGTGTTGTACCATGCTGCAGAATTTATGCATGTGTACGTAAAATTTTGATATATATGCTTACTCAGTAGACGAAGGAATGTCATTTGAACTACTCCCAATGTTTCGTATGTAATCTGAAAAATTCAAACATCGTGTTGGAGCTATTAAAGGTCGTAGGAAGAGAAATGAAAAATTTATCTGATCTGGGCATGGACCATTCTCCTGCGAGAACTTTGGATAATCATGGGCCTTAGCCTACTGACCTTAAAGCCTCCACGCAAATCACTAAACCAAGGTTTCTTGGGTGTGCTGCGGTCTTTTCTCCATGGAATATTAGGCATCTGCAAGTGAAATACATCGTGGATTGTGAAAGGCAATTGTTTCGTATAAAAACTACCCACTTTTGAAGCATGGACATCTGGAAATACACAGGTTTGTCCGGTTCCAGTGATATTACAAAATACATACACAGCATCGTCAGGCATGCCTAAATTCGGATCTATCCAGTACCAACCTAACAATTCATTCATTTTAGTTCCAAGTAGGATTAGCAAAGTTACGTTTGATTTACCATCTTTAAAATGTGGATGGCCATAATATAAATCTTTGCACGTCCGAACCGGACTCTCCTTTGTACCGAGTGGTTTTTTTAATTTCTCGAGGTCTTGACGAATTGTATAAATGTTTGTATAAACGTCAATTAGTTTGCCTTGGATGTCTTCTACGCCTTCCGAGTTTGATTTAGCAGATCCTTTATTTAACGAGGCGGTTGTAGGCGTATTAGTGGCTTGCCTTTTAGGTCTGTAAGCTGGAATGTCGCGTTGAAATAGCAGTTCTGGTGGAATTATGGGTATTTCTCCAGGTGGACCCTAAATGTTTTCACACTTAATTTATTTTTACGTTCCGATTAAACGAAAAAGAAACTTACCGGTGGACCTGGTGGACCCTAGAATGAAAGGAAATATGAGAAATTTGTTGCAGTTTTACTATAAATGAACTTACTGAAGGGCCTGTTTCCCCTTTGGGACCCGTCGGGCCTTCTGCACCTTTTGGTCCATTATCACCTTGTAAACCCTTTAAATTTATATTTAAAAAATATATGTTATGGTCAAGTGATACAACAATTATTCTGTTTTAATACTACCAGAGGGCCAATGGGGCCATCATTTCCTTTTGTACCTTCCATTCCCAAAGGACCCTATTAATTGGAAGTAAATTAATTGAATAATTTTTTTTTTAGTTGAGATTGAAAGATTGATGTTTTACAGGTTCTCCTTTTGTTCCTGGTGGTCCAACATTTCCTTTGTCGCCCCTTTCACCCTTTTCTCCCGGATCTCCATTTGCACCTCGTGTACCCAGCTCTCCACGATGACCCTATTTGATTGACATTAATTTTTAGCAAATGGTAGAACTTGCATGTGTCAGAGTGAAAGTTTACTTTGGGTCCTCTTTTTCCTCTGTCTCCCTTTCCACCTTTATCACCAGGGCTCCCCTGTAAGAAGTTGATTTTAAATAAATATGATTAATATTGACATTGAGTGTAATCTGAGGTAACATTACCACTCCACCTGCCGCTCCTATTTTTCCTCCCGGTCCTGGAGCACCAACATCACCCTACAGTATAATATAACGATTTAAATTAAGCTGCGTCATTTTATTTATGGCGGTGGCTCCGTTCATGTCCGATATGAACGTATTATTTTAATGACGCGCTGTGATTGATTGAGATCTATTAATGTTGGTTCGTTTCCTCAACGCACATTTTTTCAAAACGATGATTTTGAGGTTTTATCTTCTTTTTTTGCTTACAAGGGGGGGGGGGGGGGTGGGGGGGGGCTATGTCCCCCAAACCTAACCTTATTCGTTTTTAGCAACATAAACTAAACCGAGTATTTTTATCGATTTATCTCAATGCCTCTCTCAACCAATCACAGCGCATCATGAAAATAATACGTTCATGTCGGACATGAACGTAGCCATTTTGTTTATGCATATTTGTTTATACCGCTGGGCCTGGAGAGCCGCGTAATCCAATGGCTCCTACAGGTCCAGGCAATCCCTATGAAATAAGCAAATTTATTTCTGTATTTCCTTGTTATAAATTAAATAGGTTTTACAGCCGGGCCAATTGGGCCTTGTGGGCCAATTTGTCCCGATGGACCACGGTCTCCTTTTTCTCCTGGTAATCCTGTACTGCCTTGTTGTCCAGCTGCTCCCATTGGCCCCTATGATTTTAATTATTAAACATATTTAAAAGTTAATTAGTCATATTCAAAAGATGTTACTTGTTTTCCTGGGCTGCCAGGCAATCCCATTTTCCCAGGTTCTCCAGCAGGACCCTTTAATAAATCGTGTTTGTTATGGTTTTTATTACTAGAAATCTAAAATGCATCTTACTGGTGGTCCGGGGTCTCCTGGTATACCTTCTTCGCAATCTTTACCGCTTGCACCCTATTTATTTATTTGTTTTTTAATTACAATGTATTCTGTGTGGTCATGCAAACTTTACCTTTACTCCCGGCAGACCTGGTTCACCGGGCGGGCCTGGGAATCCAGGCGAACCCTAATATTAGAAATAATGTTAAGTAAATGGAAACTTAATCTGAAAAATAATTACTGACCGGGGATCCTTTTGAGCCCTCAACACCAGGTGGACCCCGTGGTCCTAGAGGTCCTTGCAGACCCAGTTTTCCATCCTCCCCTTTGGGACCCACTGGTCCACGTTCACCCTAGATGTGAATTTAAACGTTAAACATAACTGCTGACTTCCATATATTTCTAGTAATTTAAGGACATACGTGACCGCCATCTTTTCCTGGAGGACCAGGTGTTCCTGGAAGACCTGGCTCTCCCTTTTCACCTTGTGATCCTTCAGGTCCCAGTGGACCAGGAATTCCTTCACCTCCTTTAGGACCTGCAGCCCCAGGTTCACCGGGTGGGCCAGGGGGACCAAGAGGCCCTTTATGCCCATGGTCACCAACTTCACCTTTAGTTCCACGTGGACCAGGCAGACCCTAAATTAATGGAAAAATCAATTTATAGGTTTTACTCTATTGGTTATAGCAGAAATTAAATGACTCACTTGTTGGCCAGCAGGACCTGCTTGACCTGGAGGCCCAACCCCACCTTCCTCTCCTTTTTGTCCGCCAATACCTTGCACACCGCGCATCCCTCTTTCTCCAATGGGACCCTTTATAAATATGCTATTAATTAGGAATTCTTACAAAAAACAAAAATTTATTTTACAATAGGTCCTAATTCTCCTCTTGGTCCTTGTGGACCTGGTGGTCCAGCTGGGCCCTAACATTAGATTGATAAACACAATTGTAATCTATTCATATCCATGTTAATGCATGCAAATTATACCATTGATCCTTTGGATCCTTTGAAGCCTTTTTCTCCGGATAGGCCCATATCTCCTTTATCTCCATCTTCCCCAGGGGGTCCAACAGGACCTGGTGGTCCAGGAAGTCCCTTCACATTAATTATTTAGCAATTATTTTGAAGAAAATATAGTGTTTTTATTTTTATACTCTAGATCCAGGGGAGCCATCTCTTCCTATTGTACCAGCTATTCCTTGATCACCCTAAACAAAAAATGTGTAAACTCTTATTTTTTAGGAAAGGCTATTATATACTTTATCCCCTTTAGATCCAGAAGGGCCAGGAGGACCAGGTGCTCCAGGACGACCCTGTGAAAGGAATATGTGAATTGCAATTGAGAGTTTCTCTTATATGAAAGCAACAATACTTCAGAGCCTTGTGGGCCTTCTATCCCAATTGTTCCTTGAGCACCTTTCTCACCCTAAAAAAGAAACAAGATTACAAACGGCAATTTTTAATTTAGAAAAATATATTGTGTTGATTTTACTGGTGGTCCAAAAGGTCCAGATGGTCCCATTTCACCTTTCAGTCCTTGAGGCCCCTGAATTGACATTTATAAAATTACTATTATTTTGCACTAACCAATCTATTTGTTAACATTACCTGGAGTCCTGGAAGTCCTCTTTCTCCTGGAAAGCCGTGTAATCCAGGCGGTCCTGGTGATCCAGCTTTTCCAGCTGGCCCTGGCAACCCCTGTCATAAAACATGGCATAAAAACATCATATCCACTAGCTAAGAAATTTATTCATATGATACAAGAGATAAGAATTTATATTTGTATGTGCTAGTTGAAGGCACCAATTGGTTTATTTACTTTAGGTGATCAGTACTTACAGGTGCTCCTTCTTTTCCTGAATCCCCTGGGCGTCCAAGTTCTCCAGGTAAACCCTTCAAATGCAATATAGAAACAAGTTATTCATCTTGAATGCAATTGCATCTCTAAAGATATTTTTACAGGCAATCCAGGAATTCCTGCCTCTCCGGTAGGACCGGGTTCACCAATTGCTCCCTGAAAAAAATTACCACACTCAAAATTGTACAGGATTTCTTGTCTATACCGATTCATACCGGTGGACCAACAACTCCTGATGGTCCTGGTGGTCCGGGTAATCCACTTTCACCCTTTAAAATGAAAAATGATAATTTTAACAACGTTTCATTAATGCTTTTTCAGTTCTACATACAGGAGGTCCTCGTTCACCAGATGGTCCTGGTACTCCATCTTTACCACTGTTTCCCTTTAAAAATAATGGCAATGAATATAAATGCCTCGTGAAGAGTGTTGACATTTTACTTGTGGGCCAATTGGACCTGGAACACCCCTTATTCCTTCTGGACCTTGAGGCCCACGTTCTCCTTGACTTCCTGAAGGACCAGGTTGTCCTGTGTCTCCCTGAAATGGAGTTTCGCAGTTATAAATGTGAAAATGGTTATTGCTGAGCTGTTGATTTCTTGAATTATTGCCAATTTGTCGTACCTTATCGCCTGAATTTCCTTGTTTCCCTCTTTGTCCTCTGGGTCCTCTATTTCCCTACAATGTATTAAGACCAAAGTTGTAACAAGTGAAATAACTATAGCCACTCTGAATCAATTTAAATGCTGCTTACTCGAGGACCTTGTTCTCCGCGTTCTCCAGATAAACCAGACAGACCCTAAGCACAAAATTATGTTTATCAAATGTGATTGCGATTAGCGTTAAACTCCTACCCTGTCTCCTTTATCGCCGGGATTACCTATTCGTCCTGGATCTCCTTTGTCTCCCTATGAAGAATACATTTTAATGTTTTTTATATAAAATTATTGATTGATACATTTTTCCGGTGAGTAATTGATTTAGCACCTTAAACCCTTGTGGGCCAGGGTATCCTGGAAATCCTGGAATTCCTATTTTTCCCTTTAAAATAGTATTAAAAGGGTTAACGCATCAGATAATTAATTAGCATATACTAGTAATCACATACTTTTTCTCCTGGTGGTCCAGCTTGCCCAACCTCTCCTCTCGGTCCTTCAAACCCCTAATTCAAACATAAATTAAAAAAATAACATTTTCTAGAATTTCTTTTTATAATTTACTTTTGGTCCTTGGGGACCTTCAATGCCAGGAATTCCAATGGGTCCAGTAGGACCTCTTTCTCCTTTAGTTCCTTGGTCACCTTTCTGGCCATCAGGTCCTTGAGAACCCTTCAGTATATGAATAGTTTTATATTTCTGATGCTCTTACAATAGTATTTATTAACTTGCCTTATCTCCTTTGTCACCAGCCATACCACGAGCACCTTGATCACCCTTTTTTGGAATTAATTTGTGAAAATTTGTTTATTATTGATTAAAATTTTAAACATTACTTTTACTCCGCGTGGACCAGGAAAACCAACTTGTCCCTGAGCACCTGGTACCCCTGTATCGCCCTTAGAACCAGGTGAGCCTTGGTTTCCAGATACTCCCGGCAGGCCATCAGCTCCAGGAAGCCCAGGAAGACCTGGTTTGCCCCTTGGTCCCTGCAATTTTAGATAAAATTAAGTTAGTTCTTCAATAAAATTTGTCAAAATTTTCTAAGAGCTCTCACTTGGGGCCCTGGTGGTCCTTGAAGTCCTTGAGGACCTGGTGGGCCCTTTGATATAAAAGTATTACAATTTTAAACACTTTATTTTAGGATTATTTTTTTAATTTACCAATGGTCCAACTGATCCTGTTTGTCCTGGAGGGCCAGGTTGGCCTGCTGGACCCTAATTAGCATAAAACCGTCAACTTGTTGAAATTTATTTTATTTATAAAAGAATACCAACATACATTATTGCCCTTGGGGCCTGAAGGGCCTTCTGAACCTGGAATCCCCTGAAAATACACAAAAAAGAAACGATTTTATGTCACGGCAGTTTTTATTCAAACAACGATACATTTTCACGAGAATACCAACTGGTGGTCCAGCAGCTCCAGGAAATCCTCTTGGTCCAGGAAAACCGCGAGGTCCCTACAAAGATAAATTAAAAATAGTTTTGATTTTGTAACGGAAAAATTATCTACTTATTTTAAAACTAATACAAATAAGAAAGATAACGAAAAGGTAAATTTTGCAAAGATATGAATCAAAATATTAATTGTATGAATAACAAATAAATAACGTTATGTTCACAGTCGTAAATCACATCATTAATTTGTTGATGTTATACAATCGAAACTGCCAAATGTAACTTACCATTTCACCAGGTAGTCCTGGTAAACCGGGTGGTCCATCATCACCTTGCATTCCGTCGTGTCCCGATTGGCCGGGAACCCCCGTGTTGCCGGTTATTCCCTTGATTAAGTTCAGAAATCAAGTAGTTAATTTAAATTTACACTAAAATAAAAAAAATTAAAATGAAATTAAAATGAATGTAACATCGGTTTAGTCGAATGCTATTGTGTTGTGGCTCCTGCCACTCATTTTAAGGAGCTTCGCAGTAAAGCTAATGGGGCAGCACAGATTCTAGTTACCGTACCACTTACCCGTTCTCCTTTTTCTCCAGGTAATCCTGGAAGTCCTGGCATTCCTTGCTCGCCTTTTAAACCTGGTGGTCCCGTAAATCCCCTCTCTCCATCACGTCCGGGTTTCCCCTTAAATTTACAAGTTAAATCGAATTTTTTTTTAAATATAAATAAAAAGGTCTAATTAGTTTACTCGTCTTCCTTCTCTTCCTGGGAGACCTGTTGGTCCGACTAATCCTCTGGGCCCGGGCTCTCCAATTTCCCCTATCTCACCCTTTTGTCCTTCAGGGCCGGGAAGTCCCTTCGTACAAATATGAATGAATTATGAGAACACGGTGTGAAAATAACTAATCTAACTCACATGAGGCCCCGCAACTCCAGTAAGTCCCATTGGACCTACAGCACCCCTCATTGCAAGCTAAATATTGAAATTATGTATTGAAAAATTTGTATTTTCATAACAGTGATTTTAATTTACCATGTGTTGGCTAAGTAATTGGCGGAATAAATCAGTGTTATCTGGTCCTTTTACATCTCCTTGAGCTTGGAACTAAAGTAATAATAAATGTCGTGATAATGCATCATATTTACACTTAAATACAATTACCGGAATCATAAAGACGTGTCCAGGTGGGCCTACAACCCCACTCATGCCATTAAAACCATCCCGACCGGGTTCACCCTGTTTACGAGAACAATAATAATGAACATTTTACAAAACTGTGAATTTCTTGTGTCTAAATACTCGTTCTCCTTTAGGACCGGGTCGACCAGTTGTTCCTTGATATCCTCGTGGACCTGGTGGGCCGTGAACGACTTGGTACGCGTAGTGTAGGTCTCTTCTGGAGGAAATTACTTCCCCAGAACCCGTATCTGTCTGTTGATTTGAGAAATTAAATTTATTTTCCTTAAAAATCATATTGATTTGAAAAAAGACGATTTATACTTCGAAAACGTAAGTTGTGTTTGCAGCTGGGTCTGTGTCTGGTAATGTTCCTCGTCTATTTCCATCTTCACCTTCAACAATATACCGGACACCATCTGTTCCATCCTCGTCATAAGAAAAGGGAACATCACATTCTGGTGTGTAATCAATACACTGCTCGTACGCAGCTTCCGGTGATGGAACCAGCAAAAGCTGTTGAATTTCGCCCTAAAATATCCAAAAATAATTTAATTTATTTGAAAAAAATTTTTTTTCAAAATAAATTCAAATTACCTCATAAAATACTTCATCCAGAAGCCGTTGTCCGACAAATAATATACCAGCAATACTTATGGTTGAAGTTCTGTGATCACCCCAACCACGGTCCAGTGCTTGGGTATTAGTTTCCGCGCAGTCTAAAATCAACGTAGCCGCATCTCCTTTTATACTAAAAGCTAACCGATGCCATCTGAAATGTTGTTTCGGATTGCTCAGCAAAGAAACGGTATAGGGAAATTTTAAAGGGCTACTCACTTGTCGTCATTAATAGTGAAATTAAAGACAAGTGTTTGTTGAACTTCTCCAGCAACAAAAAATAAGGAAATGACATTTCCCAAGCTTAAAGCTAATTGCTCATCTCCAGTTTCACTGTAGATTGTAAATATTGAACTTTGCGAGTGCAGTGCTACTTTCACAGTGGCTAACAGCGAAAAGTCATGAGGAAAACCGACTGCAGATCAACGAAGCAAGGGAATTAATTATAAAAATATTTTTATTTATTTATTTATTTATTTATTCATTTATTTATTTATTTATTTATTTGTTTATTAACTTACGAGGAAATGCATGTGCAGTAGGCACAGTGAGCACGGCCCGCCGTGTCAATTTGAATGCGACATCAGGTTCACCAAACACAGGAACACCATCTTCGAGCCTCAGTGGGCGATTTTGACAAAAACCTAATGTTCTTATTACGCCTAATGGTTCACTGTGAATATCTACTGCTTCTAATAAATCGTATGAGCCTGGAAACAAACAAAAAATAACACTACAATAGGAAGTAGGCGGAATCTATATTACATTTAATCATAGATTCACATAAGCCGAAAAGTTTCTCTCAAACTTGACGCCTCCGCTGAATTTGTTGAAAATAAATAAGTAAAACTTTACCAAACATTTAATCCGCTAGTCAAAAGATGTTTGATGATATTTTTTAAAATTATTATTTATTTTTTTTTATAATTCGTGCACACTTATTTTTTATTTTTAAATCTGTATATCGATATATTAATTACGATCTAAAAAGAATCAAATAGCTTATCAGTGTCCTTCTGTTTGTATTTGATCAATTAGACCAAGGCTATTGACACTGCCCTATTAACCCATTAGCTAATCAAAACTCCTTTTATGCAGCTTAAAGTGAAACATGGAATTGGAAAAACTCATAAGTCAGTCAGACTTTAAATAGAATTCCTTTCTCTTCCTTATTTCCAAGTGCACATACATTTTCACTTAACAGCTGTGCTTTTCTAATGACATTACCAGCCAATGACCGTCTTCACTAGCCCTGGAAAAATTCAGAGAATCTAAAAATAACATTCGTTTTGTTGTCAAAACGATTTGTAGTCTATTCCTACATCAATTCAAGAAAACCCAGCAAAAATTATAAAATTAAAAAAATAAAAATTTCATAAAATGTTATCTTCGAGCCGAATTGAAAAATATTCAAAACACTTTTTTCTTTATCAGTTTGAAACTGTAAAGAAAAACTTATTATCAGGGAGGTCAGTCCCCTTGATTCTTGACCCCTGGACATCAGAGACATAAAAAATGGACTTGTATTTGAATGAATTCAACAGTTACACTGACATACCTGATGGTAAAATTGCCCATGTTAGCACAGGTGCACAGAATAGGACAAGAGCAATGTGGAAAATCATCTTAAAAATTGGAGAGAAAAAACTCTAAGAACCCATGATTGTTGACAACATAATCTGTGATGAAGTGCAATGCCACTCTCAACCGCTTTCGTCTTCTCCGCAGTGTTGTATGATAAATCTCTTCACTTGAACCTCTATTTGGGAGAGAGAAAAAAAAGTAAAAGAGCAGATTATACACATGCGCAATAGATCTCAGCATCCGCCCACGCATCTGAATGGACCCATCCTTGAGCATCCAAAGTGCAACCAAATGGCACCAAACTGGGTCTTCGTTATTTTATTTTCGAATCTGCCGATTTTTGTATTTGCATCTGATTCGGCTGAATCTGGGTGTGCTCGAAGGGATGCATTGGTCGAGAAAGAGGGAAGGTTATGTGCAGCTCCGTGCACGCGAAAGAGAACTTGTCGCAGTCCGGAGAGGGAATGTCGTTGCGATGGAGTCTGTGGTCGCACATGTGTAATTAGAGGTACATAATATTTCTATACACTTATTATACAGTATTATTTTGTATAATGCTTTTTTAGGATTAGAATGTCCAGTTTTAAGTGGCCCGAGTGATGGGGTTGTGGTGAACGGTGAGCGGCAATTAGGTTCGAAGGCAACTTACATTTGCGAAAGAGGATTTGAGTTGATCGGTTCGGCAGAGCGGGTTTGTCAAGGAGATGGTAGTTGGAGTGGTGTGGAACCCAGCTGTGTGGAACAAGGTTGAACAGTATTGATAATTCGTTGATGAACAAACACAATAAAAGATTTTTTAACCCGCAGTCCGTTGCTACACTAACGCACTTCCTAGATCGGATGGCATTTTGTACCAGAAAGAGGTTCAACCGTGGTACTTAAATGAAGAAACTGTCGGGTTCATTTGTGCAAGTCGTTATCAATTAACATCTGGCCATTTGAAAGGACACATTGAATGTTTAAAAGGACAATGGCTTTTACCCAAATATACTTGCGAACCAAGTAATAATGCGTACTCAGACGGATTTTAAATCACTTTTTAATACGATTACAACACTAAATTCCAGAGTTTTTTAATTTTTTTCTTTAAATTTTTTTAATAAGTGACATAAAGTTTTAATTAAATTGGTGATTTCTAGTCAAATGTTAAATGATTAAATGTCATGTAAACCAACAAATTTTGGTATTTGAAATTTTGAAAAAGGGGTAATGTTATTTATCTGGATTAAAATTCAAGTTGGTTTAATAATAAACATATTTTTAATGAATCAAACAAGGAGGAAAAAAATCCAAAGTGACAACCGCATTGTCTACTAATTAGTTCCTTGTTATTTATTTGAATTAACATCATTATAGGATCATGTCCGCCGTTTCTGTCAACTGACCCAACATTAATCATTGAATCTAACAACATATTTAAGCATGGAGAGTCCATTGCACTGACTTGTTACGATTATTACATTCTGCATGGCAGTTCACAAATCACGTGTTCTTTTGGAGCGTGGTTAATGCCTAATGGAAGAACCTACTGTGGGAATAGTAAGTTAGTATCACTAGCATTTCTCACACAAACATTCTGAATAAAGATTATGATAAATTTGTTCTGTAGTTGAATACGAAGACGAAACTAAAAATCCAGACGACTATAAACCTGACAATAATGCCATTGATTACGATATTAATGATTTAATTGACTTGGAAACAACTACCATCATTCCGGAAACACCTGAACCTGAAATTGATGATGGAATGACTATACCAATAATCGAATGGACTGTAGAAAATGGAGGTGCAATAGTTTCTGATGAAAAACTGTACATTCACGAAAATAGTGATGTGCGTTTGACGTGCAAATGGCCTTTAACGAGTGGAAATCCTCTATGGGTTTATACCCAATTGCGAGAAACTGAAAACTACAAATTAGGTATGCAAGTCTCATGCAAATGAAGCAATTGTCGCTTCTAATTGCTCGTCATTAATGCTCATTACGTGTCATTGAGCAATTGTGACTTTCCTTTCAGAGTTAAATGAGATTGAGCACACATCTGTACTGACAGTGTGGACAATCCAAGAAGACGATTCAGGGATATATTCTTGTCTTTCGCCCTTAGAAAAACAAGAGAATAATGTCATCTTGAGCGTGTTACGACAACCAACTGGTAATTAATCGTTGTAATTGATTACAATGATCATTTATTCTTCAATTTTGTTTTTGCGTAATGTTAGTTGAGGAAAATCAAACGGTCGATTCCGAATTTAGTCTTCCAAGTCCAACGGCCTTCTCTTGTGTCTTTCAACGCCTCACAAACACGATTGCTTGGCACAATGGACTTTTTCTACGCGATGGCGATTACATCCCTGACAATGGCGCCGTTCGAATATCGTGTCGTCAGATTGGTCGATTCATACTTGTTGGACCTGAGACTATAACTTGTAATAAAGGTGAATGGATCCCTGAAAATGAGGCCAGCTGCATTCGATTGAAAAGAAATTCAGGTATTTTCTTTAAAAAAAAATATGATTTTAATTAAGTTTCGCAGTTGTGATAATATCTGAACTTATTTCAGAATCGATGCCACCACCAATAGAAATGTTATCTCATTACGTCTTACTCAATGATGGGTCGATAGCGGTCGATCCTGGACAAAATATCGCCCTGGATTGTTTGTGGGTAATACCACCTGAACCGCAAGATACTTGGCATCATGCGACTTGGTACAGGTCCGATGAGAGAGGTAACTTGGTGTTACCTGCGGAAATAATTCCTCTAAAAAAGAAACAAGAAAATGACCAACAATTCTATGGTTATCGCCTGACAGTTGGCCCAACCGGTGTCACTACTTTCACATGCCTCACTCCAGAGAATGAGAGCAATTTTATCAAAATTCGATTTACATACACTTGTAAATTTCAAGATATTCCAATTCCACCGGATGTCGTACTGACAGCGAGTGCCTTAAAACCTTTCTATTTACCCGAAGAGCGTATAGAAATTCAGGGATGCAAAAACAACAAACGGTTAATTGCCTTTAATTACATCAAATGTTTACACAGTGGCATGTGGTCTGAACCACTTTTGTATTGTCGTTAGCAATGTTAAGCATATAAAACGTTGAAATTGAGCATTTAAGGTTGTCTTTTTAATTTACAATGATTTTTATCGGACATTTTCAAACCGTGACAGAAAAAAGAAACATTGTTTTAGTTTTAGTAAAATTTATTGCGTACTAACATTATACAAAGGCTATTTAGCAGGTTAGCTGCTTGGTTTCGAATTGGTGGCACCAGCCAGACAGTCGTGCGATTAACACACATTTGCGAAACTTGTTTACACTGCATTCTTTTTGCTTACTAATAACTTGTTTATAAAAATCTACGAGCCAAGAGTAATACAAAACAGAACAGAACACTGTGGTTGAAAACAAGTTAATGCAACCAATTTTTTTCATTATTTTGAAGCGTTTCTGGCTTAATTTCTTGTTTTTAAATATTCTAACCTCTTTAGCAGTTGTCAGATTCAAGTTGCAATATACGTTGTTTGAAATAACCGTTTTCCGATACAGGAATTTTATTTCCTCCCAAATTTCGTGCATCAAGTGTTCAGCAAACGACTCGTACGAATCGTATATTAAACGGATAGGTACTGGAACATCGTAGTCAACTTGTTGGAATTGACTGCAAACACTTTCAGGCAGTGGAAAGTGTTGACTAAAGCTTTCAAAAACAGTGTTATTTTCATAGTTGGTCTTAAGCTGTTGAACTTTGACTTCGGATCGCTTGAAATTATCGAAAGCAAAAGCCGAAGGTGGCGAATGAGTCCCGTCGACCCCGAGAAAATGAAAAAGATTCTTTTTGCGGACTCCTGCCGTTGTCTGTTGAGAATGCACTATTCTTTGAGCCAATGGGTCGTCCATTCCCAGAAAGCGGACCACATCTTTTTTCTGCGCTTCCGGATGATTTGAGAAAACTACGGTAGGGCACCGAGGAGGTAATGGCGGTGGTCTCACTTCGTCGTCTAAGTCTATTCCGAGCAACTTGTTAATATTCTTGTGTAAACGATCCAGTTCTTCGTAAAGAGGCTCCGACCGCGAGGATTCGTCGGGTTTCGGCTCCAATTCCATCACGTCGATTGGGTCGCTCTCAACCGATGTCGGCTTAACTTTGGCGTATTCGTCAAGTTGAAATCCGGAATCTCTCGAGCTTAGAAAAGTGGCCATCTCGGAATGAGGTAACGGCTCATCTTCGTCCGTATTCTCAGCGTCGAGTTGACTGTATGACAATGCAGACATGGTTGTTGGGTTTGGTGAACTTGAGCTCCGATTAACGGCTTGAGGCAAGTAAGATTCGCTGTGGCTACGTTTTCTCGGTGGATATGTTATGGTCGACAGGTCGACAGAATCCATTTCTGAACGTGGAGTATCGTAATGACTCATTTCTGATGTTTTCCGGCTTTGTTTGTATTTGATCGGCAATGGATTATCGTAGAATGATGTACACCTGCGGTTTAATGTCGGTTTTGCAGGCTCTGCAACTGTTTGTGGTGTAATTTTCGATCCGCTTGCCCATCCTTGCATCCGCATACTAATTGTTTCCACAATTATTTGGGCTTTGGTGCTATAAAAGTGCAAGGGAGTTGTCCAGCCAGATGTGTGGCTAAAAAAATGTTACAAAGTCAGTTTGGTTTAAATTGAAGGTTAATATGAACTCACGGTCTCGGTTCGATCACAAAGAGACGACCATTATCCTTCAAGTGGATCGGATTATCCAGACATACTCTTGCAAGAGCAGTAAGTGGCCATTCGAGAAGGACGTGCTGTGTGTACACGCATTGTAACGTGAGATAATCCTTGGTTGTGAGGCAAATATAACAGAAACCTCCATGTACGCCAAACAAATTACAAAACGCTGAATCAGTTACTGCTGCGTCGAAAACAACATCTGCGTCTTTAATGTACGAATGTGTCATTTAATTGTGTCTATAAAACACGCGAGTTATTTAATCCAACTCACCATCACTTAAATTTGGTCGAGGCCAAAATACTTGACAAATTGCATCCATCCATTCTTGAGTCTCAGATTCGCAATCAGCAGCCAGATAAACCGCAGTGTCACGTGCTTCTACGTAAAATGCATATGGATGGGAACGAGATACTATTCTTTGCAGGTGCAAAGCATCTTCCAGATAAATAGTGGCCCTTTCAAGATGGTTGTGTCGTTCACCGCAGGAATTGTGGTATACGTCCAAAGTGATGATGATATTTCCAGCAGCTATATCTTGCAATCTGTGTAATACAATCCAGCGACGCTTCCATGCCTGAAATGTCAAGCCATGAGGTTTCAATAACTTATCTCTGCTTGGTCCCATCCCACGGTTTCAATTGAATAATTGGCGAAGCAATTGAATCCAAAAATAGAAAAAAAATACTAATCGCGCTTTGTTAATGTACATTTGCCCCTTTGGACAATGATTTCTACTGTATTTTTGGGGATTTTAGTACCGCACCGTACATAAATATATATCTTTTGTATCAGATAATGAGACATTTTTTTCCATTTTTGTAAAAATGTTAATTGAGAATTAAGTTAGGTTATATACGTATTGGTTTTGATCGTCATTTAACGCACCTTCCATCCTCGAAATCCACGCGCTCTCATTTTGACTGGCAATTTGATATCTAAATGCCCACTCCTGTATGTGGTGTTTCGCCTCATTTTTAGTGATGGGAAAATGCAGCCACCGCAGTGAGCGAATCAGTTACACTTAGTCATCATCCAGTGTTGGATCTATACAGGATGTTTTAAGTAATTGAACCAGGAAGATATATATAACTAGACTTGCTGATCATTATTCGACATGTTCATTTTTTTCACTCCTTTGTCGTCGTTTAGCAAATTGTTTGCTTTAAAAATGAGTCTTTTCATTCGCTCGTTTTTAGTAATACATGCAAATCAAAGCCACTTGATCAATCTAACTCCATTGAAAAACTAACTTCCATTTAAAGACATCTCCAATTCCATATTATATTTCTAATGAATGTAAAAATCCAACTAATTAAAACCGAGGGGTAATTTTAGGATAAAATATTTCATTTTGATAAAAAATGAATCGTTTATCCAGACATTATACTCGTGCAGATTACTACGAACACCTTTCCATCCGGGCGTTGTCCATCTTGTGCGCGAGCCTTCTATAAACCTGATTTTTGTTGCGGTCAGTTTAAAGATGCCTAACCACAGTGTGACAGTGACTCGAAGCTTAACATCCACATCATCTTCGACTAGATCTATAATCCTGAATATTGGTTTTCTGAAAGATTTTTCCGGCATTCTCAAATTACTTCAATTGGTATTAAATGTCAACTTTGGCACCCGATTGGATCTTTGCCAGCATATTGAGTACGTTGGCTTTGATTTTATAATATTTTATTATTTATTAGGTCGTTGGCATAGTTTGCGTGGGAATTTCGGCACATTATTCGGCATATTGGTACGTCAAACACCAATTCATCTTTGATTTTCGTGTGGATTTTGTCTTTACTTTGGTAGCTGTTGCGTGCCTCGTCACGACCTTTCTCTTGATATTCTCTAGTTTCATATCTCAAACGACCGCTTCGGTTTTACCTAAAACTGCTTTTGTAAGTATTAGTTTTGCCCACCCCGACTGAGGCTGATTAGTTATTTTTATTTAGGAATATGTTTTCCATGGAACGGCATTTTTCCTGTACTTATTTGCTAGTGTTGCTTACGTGGTAGAGATGGAAAAACGAAAAGGTTACATACAGGAAATAGACTACGGTGTTAAAACGGCAGCTGCGGTAAGAGGAAGAGATATCGAGTTTCCTACCGTTTATTTTACATATTTAATAATTTTATTTGTAGATTATGGGTTTAATTAACAGTTGTCTGTATCTCCTGTCTGCAATTTTTGCCTGTCACAGAAATTAGAATATTTTCAGAGAATATGTCAAGTGCAAAACAGGTGACATATTTTCACAACTAATTCAAGGCAAACTGGAACATGCATTTGGTATTATGTGACTTCTAAAATATTCTATTTCTACCATTGATTGCCAATCCTGACATTTCAAGCTATATTCATTAAAATGTTTATTTTCTAACTGTACTGATAATTTTAAAAAAAAAAACTGAATATTTTATAATTTTTATTTTTATTTTTTTCTAAGCGTATTAATTATACACGTACTTAATAAAAGTCTTTTATTAGTTTTAATAGTTTGATTCCATTTTAATTTGGGACATTGTTTCGCAATTTGCAAACCTCCCAGGCAGCTCCATCTCCCACTGAGAATATTCATTCACTCGTCCCTCATGTCTTGCAACTCATGTCTCAATTTCCAGGTCTTAACAAGCAGACCGGGAATATTTAAAATATTAGAATTGGTGAGTAAATGTGTGAGAAACCTAACTAATTCAGTATTTTGAAGTTTAATTGGCATGCAACAGTTTTTTTCTTCCATGATCGTGACATTTCTTCACCAGTGTGTAGGCGTATCGGCTGTTCTGGGAGTTGTTCATTCATCGTTTGCTTCTTTTGTGCAAAGTTGTGTATTTATAGGCACACTTTTATTAGTGACTTATGTCGTTTCATCACGCAGTTTAAACCTCATCCGAAGTTCTCTCTTTGTAGGTTACACTGTGCGTTTACTTTCACGAATTTTATTAACAATTTTATTAAATTTTCTAGGAAGTTTTTTTCAACAGCTTAGCATCGTTTCTCTTTCTGTGCCATTCAATTTGGTTATCACTTAAAGCCATTTTTTTGTTATGGCCTATTCATCAATTTCTTCCGTTTGCATCCGATTTTCCTTTGACAATGGCAGCAGCAGTGAGTCGAGACAATTCATTAATTTCATTCTGTTTATTTTAATTTTAAATATTTGTCTTTTTCAGACGTTGGGATTCTGTTTATTTCTAATCCACGCAGTCGACTGTTATTTTTCATATCGACAACAATCCTGACTACAGACTAAAACAAATAACTTAAACTTATTAGTTTGTACAACACCTTTTTCTACATTTATTTAATGTTTTTCTTGGATAAATCGCAATCCACAATAACCGCATGCGTGGGGTCCTTCAGGATCCTGTGTATAATTTAAAGCATTACAAATTTGTTTATTATTATTATTATTACGGTATCTTTTCTTTTACCAAGTTTATGTACACTTTTGGATGTCCTAACGCTCCTCCGCCACCATCACAGAACACTCCCCGTGATGCTACTCCTTTTGGTGGAATATCGGCGATTAAATCAATTGCAAAACGCTCGTTAACCTGAATTAAGAATACAATATTAATTTGTTAAACTGAGAGCTATAAATTGGTTTTATTACCTGTTTTGGTCTATTAATAAAACGCGCTAAACGATAGTCGTCTTTTTCCCATTCCTAAAATGAAGAAAGAATGCTTTTTCAAAACTGACAAAATGTACCAGAAATATAAATGTTTACCTGTCCTGTGTGAGTTTTTTTCTCTTTCGGGATCCAATCTTCTTTTCCAACAAATCCACTTAAACTTCGAGGAGCGCTAGAAACACGACGAAGGCAAGTCGAGTGCTTCGAAAGTTTTAATACTCTGAGTCCTGTCGATGCCATTATTTGGTTCAATGAGGAAAAGGATCGTGAAATCAATTATCTAAACCTCGACCATTCGTTTACTATTTCCAATGGCGACTTCAGCTAAGTGTTTGATATTTTGTGACTTAAGGATTTGTAAGCAACAGCACACGAACTCAATGATGTATGATGTCATTTCAGTTATATTTTTGTATGCAACCCCGATTGAACCTTCGAAGCTTGCAGGGACTGCCGCTAGATTTAGCGAGTGAAGGGGAGAGGAAAGAATCAATGAATCATGATGCAGTGGATGTGGTCAGGTCGACAGCCGTTTTCGATGCGATTAACTATAGGTTATATAGAATTTCTAGTTTGACAAATCTGGTGATAACTTTGATATTGTAAACAGTGAAGAAAAGTGTTGAATTTTTATCCGGTGTTTTAGATTGTAAAATTAATCTCGACGGAAGAATTATTATTGTGAATAAAGCAAACTTATTGTAACATTTCTTCATTTTACATTTAAAATTTGAAAACGATGAAAATGTGGATACATTGCTCCCGTGTTAATGATGTCAATACGATGTATACGATGTTGTTTAATTTGTTCTTTCCTAGATGGCGCCACCGATCAGAGCCAGTTTGTGAATGTTGACCTCGTTGTTGACGGTTGACGGTTTATGCTTTGGAAATGACCCGATTTATAGCCCATGAACAGAATGCGAGGAATTACTCCGGTCAATGCCGTCGTCAGAAACGAGTTTAGTTTTAATGTCGTCAAAATAATGCACACATCCACACGTAAAGAGTAAATGCAGTTTGTAATTGAACACCGTAATGTTGAATGCAGGAGGTTCTTTTTTGCATAATGATTACTTTTATCAATGGCAGTAGCAGAAAGTTAAGAGAATTCATTATTGGCATAAAGCTTATTTTAATTCTAATAGCTGCCATTAATGATACCAGCTGATACATTGACCACCACCACCACCATAACTATTCCTCGTGAAGATGCAGCTGTAAATGTATTTTAGATGTCGTTTTCGGAGAAGATATTTCTGAAATTCATTAGGTTTTTATTTGAATTTCGGAATTTCAAAATTACGAATAAGAATAATACCTAGTTCTCTCGAAGATGCATCGCAAAAGATTTGGGCCAAACTGATGAAGATCTTGAACCTTTTCAAAGATAAAAATCTAAAGATATTGATCCAGTTGTATTTAAACAACTAACAAAGAAAAGTGATAAAAGCGTACATTTTTTGGAGTAATTTCTAATATTATTGTTTCATTTTTTTAAGAATGTTACCTGTATTGACGATGTATTGGTCCTGAGCACATGCGTTAGAATGCGGTTCCGATAAATTAGATGCTGTGGAGATATTTAAAAACCTACAGAGTAAAAAAGATGAAAATTTGTTTAACCCTCAGATGGGCAAGGTATGAAGACGACATGCGGGATGTAAATAATCTTCAACACAAGACTACTGCATGTTATGATGATTTTTATTACACCTGATATGTCCTAGTTCAATAAATCGAATTATCACAAATCAAGGTTTTAACCCGCTCCACTTTATCATTAAAACTCTACCTTCAAATTAACTGGTGGAAGTTGCCTTGAAACTATTTCACTTTCGCAAAAATCCTATTATAAATGAACCACACTTGAATTGTGAGAGATCAAGGTTTTGCTATTCTGCAAACACGTGTAGAAATCGAATGATAAAAATTTCTAATTGTTTTATTCAATCAAACCACACTTGAATTGTGAGAGATCAAGGTTTTGCTATTCTGCAAACGTGTAGAAATCGAATGATAAAAATTTCTAATTTTCAATCAAAAATTCTGGAATGAATTGTTTGCTCACGTGATGCAGAAACTTTATGGAAAAAATAGTTTTGATGTCTTCTATTATAGTCAAATTTAAGATATAATCTCATTTTAGTTCTTTTGCAATGGGTAATGGGAAGTACAATAAATATTAAGCTTTCAGCAGTGGTGCATTACGAACTTCATATCACGTTAACTCTCACTATTCAGTTCCCGAAACAACTCATCGTAATGAAACGTTATGGAATATGTTTTTCATTCGTAATGTTCATTGGCCTAATGATGTTTCCAACAGAGTCAGAAATTAATAATACAGATATTCTTAATGAAGCAGATATTTATACTGTAAGCACCTTCTTGTTACATTCTTAACACAACATAAGAACAATCTTCGAATTTGTAAAATCTTTGAATGATTTTGAATGAAAAGTTGTGTAATGATTGAAAATTAATTTTTTTAAAACTAAAGCTGGACGATTTAAAATTCATGAACGGTTATCCAATTGAAAAGCATTCAGTAGAAACAAAAGATGGTTACAAACTTGTTGTACATCGAATTCCACGCGCAAAGAATGCGACTTCTCCATCAAAGCCAACAGGAGTTCCAATATTGATAATGCATAGTTTATTTTGTAATTCCATGACCTGGATGGACAACTTAGACGACAGTTTAGGTATTTCTTTAAGATATTGATAATGCTACTTTGCACAAAATTAATGCATACTCTAAGGATTTATTTTGGCAAACCAACTGTTCGATGTTTGGTTGGGTAATGTTAGAGGAAATGAAGGCACGTCACACAAATCTTACTCAAGAAGTGAGGCAAAATTTTGGGATTTTAGGTAAATTTTACGTGCAATTCATGTGAACATAAAAGTTAAAATTTATTTCATTAATAGTTGGGAAGACATGGCTGAATACGATGTGCCTGCCATTATCGATTATATCAGAAACGTGACTGCATACAAGAAGATTTTGTACATGGGACACTCATTAGGATCATTAATAGGTTTCGCTTTGTTTTCCTCAAAACCTGAGTTTAACAAAAAGGTAAAATCAGTGCACACTTGATTGTTTTTAATGATTGAAAATAATCTTTTCAGGTGGCAGGGTTTATAGCAACAGGTCCAATATTGAGTTGTCAGTACACAACTGGATTGGCCATGAAAATGTTTGTAAAAAACTACGATTTAATCAAAGTAAATATGTAAAGTAGTTAACAGACACTCATTCATTATTGATGAATAATCTCGCTGCTTTTTGTTCTCCTACAGTTTATTTGCAATCAATTGCAAATTTCAGAGATTAAATTTGTCTCTAGTCGAACGAAATTAACTTTTACTCCATTCCAAAGTAGTATGGCTAAATTTATGCACGCAGCTTTTAATGGCTACAATAACCACCTGCTAAACTGGGTTAGTATTCAATGTCCCAGCTTTATTCATAATTATTTTAAACCTGAAAATCTCAGTTTTGAAAGTTCTTTCAATGTATTTTAAAAGTATTTTCCATTTAAATTTACTCATGCAAATAAATATGATCTCGATAAATTCCTGGAAAGTAATTTTCTTTTCATAATTTGGAATTTTGTTAAAAAAAATTCTGATTTTTCAATATCTATGACCGTTTTTTTTTTTTCAGACAAGACTCTCAATCTATTCACGTGATTGTTTAGAAGGCACCAGCATTAAAAATTATAAACACATCATCCAGGTAAGTACTAACTGAAATATAAAATCATGCGAAATTTCAAAATCAATATTGTTACTCAGTTGCATTTATCACAAACTATGAATAAATTTGACTACGGTAAAGATGGGAATATTGCTAAGTACAACACGGTAACCCTGACATTATCACTCACTCTATCAAAACATGAATTAACTCAAATAAATTATTTTTTATTTATTAGGTTAAACCGCCTGAATATAATGTAAGTAACATAAATATTCCAGTAGCTCTGTTTTCATCAGCTAATGATGCACTGGCAACACCAATTGATGTGCAACTAACCTCACGAAAATTAAGAAATGTTATTGCTAATGAAATTGTCTCTGACACAATGTTTGCTCATCAAAACTTTATGTGGGTACAACATCCTAGACCCATTTTATACGATAAAGTGACATACTTTTTAAAACAAATGTGGGATGCAAACGGACTTGCATAATGCAAAATGTTGGGAATAATGTATGAATACAGCTAAACTTATTTTCTTTTAATATCAATGTCATTTAAATTTTTAAAAAAAAATAATTTATATTTTGTCTAATCCATCATGCCTTGTACCAAAGAGAAATAAAGTGGGGCATGGAAAGAAATTACTTTGCGGTTTTACAAGTAAAAACAATTTGTACACATGAATAAATTTTAGTCCTGTGCAATGAGACAAAATTATGCTTTTACTCATGTTTCTTGGTGGTGATAATTATCAGTCAGCAGAAGGAAAATGGGAGAGGCTAAGTTAGAAAATATGTTTTTTTTTTTAAAAAAAACTGCTCTGCTCTTTCCATCTACACATATTTAAATTTTTACACAACGAACCAGATGCTGAATATGTTTTAAACATTTACATGTTTTGATTGGTGAATGGAATAAAGCAGGAACGCAAGACTAATCAAAAAATCAAATGCCTATATACAAACAATGAATATTAATTTTTAATTTATTAACCTTCTGCAGGAAGTAACTAAATGATGCACTAGTCAGAGATAATTTAAGCGAGCATTACATTTAAAAAATAAGCACTACAAAAGAAATTTCTCTACATAGCGTCAATCACAACTAAAAATCCACAACCTGCATTTAAATGACGTCAGAGAACCACGTAAAAACATTGTGTTTAGCTTATTCTATGGCATCATTTAAATCCTAAGTTGTCATAAAATATCAATGAGTTTTTGCATCACCTATTGGATACAGCTAAAAACATTCATTTTGTGGCAGAACGTGAATCAGCTAACTTGTAAGCAGGGAAGTTTTTTTTTAGTGTTTATTCTTTTGACAATATTGCAAGCTAGTTCAATATTGTAAAAATCTAACTATGTGTAATTGAGTAATTATTAAAGAAGCCTTCTGGATACTGTAAGTACACAATTTATAGATGCCAAGTTGGTATTACCAACGTACAATAAACTGTGTGCTTGTCGCAGCTTCTTTTCGGAGATTTAATCTCATCTCAGTTAATTTTTTTCAACTGTCATGTTTTTTTTAATTATGGATAACAGAACTGCGATAAATTTTTCCTTTTCAGCATACGCAGTCAAAGTGGCGAAAAACGTAGGATAATTCGTATCACAACAGCTCTCACTTTCATTTCCAGAAACAGCTCATCGTAATGAAACGTTATGGAATATGTTGTGCATTCGTCCTAATGATGATGCCAAATATATCTCCCATAGAAACAGAAACTGACTATATAGATCTTCTTAATGAAGCCTTTATGGATACTGTAAGTACCATACCTTCTTATTACATTTTAAAATAACACATTTACACAATATTTATACTCTTTCTAAACTAACAGGACGATTTAAAATTCATGAACGGTTATCCAATTGAAAAGCATTCAGTAGAAACAAAAGATGGTTACAAACTTGTTGTACATCGAATTCCACGCGCAAAGAATGCGACTTCTTTATCAAAGCCAACAGGAGTTCCAATATTGATAATGAACAGTTTATTTTGCAATTCCTTGGCGTGGATTGACAACTTAGACGACAGTTTAGGTAACTCATTAAGATATTGATAATGCTACTTTGCACAAAATTAATGCGTACTCTAAGGATTTATTTTGGCAAATCAACTGTTCGATGTTTGGTTGGGTAATGTTAGAGGAAATGAAGGCTCGTCACATAAAAGTTACTCAAGAAGTGAAGCAAATTTTTGGGATTTTAGGTAAATTTAACCGTGCAATTCATGTGAACATATAAGTTTAAATTTATTTCATTAATAGTTGGGAAGACATGGCTGAATACGATGTGCCAGCCATTATCGATTATATCACAAACGTGACTTCATACAAAAAGATTTTATACGTAGGACACTCATTAGGATCATTAATTGGTTTCGCCTTGTTTTCCTCAAAACCTGAGTTTAACAATAAGGTAAGATCAGGGCACATTTGATTGGTTTTAATGATTGAAAATCATCTTGTCAGGTGGCAGGTTTTGCATCATTAGGTCCAATCTTGAGTTGTCATTACACGACCGGATTGGCCATGAAAATGTTTGCAAACTACTTTGATACAATCCAGGTAAATATATAAAGTAGTAAACAAACAATTATTAATTATTTATGTCTAATCTCGCTGCTTTTGGTTCTCCTACAGTTTATTTACAATAAATTGCAAATTTCAGAAATTAAATTTGTCCCTAGTCGAATTAAAAAAACTTCTCTAGTTATTTCTGCATTCACAACTGGTATGTATAAACATTTGCATGCAACGTTTAATGGCTACGACAGCAACCTGTTAAACTGGGTTAGTATTCAATGCCTAAACTTATTCATAATTATTTTACTTATTTTTTGTTACGAAGTTCCAAGTTTTAAGTTCTAAAAGGAATTTTAAAGTGTTTTCCATTGAATTTACATTGATGCAAATAAATCTGATCATGATAAATTCCTGGAAAGTAATTTTCTTTTCATGGTTTGGAATTATGTGAAGAAAACTCTCATTTCCGTATGCCAATGACCGTCTATTTTTTCAGACTAGAATTCCAATGTATTCACGCGATGGTTTAGAAAGCACCAGTATTAAAAATTATGAACACCTTGTCCAGGTCAGTACTAACTTTGAAATTAACTGATACAAACTTACAATATCAATATTGTTCCTCAGTTACATTTATCACAAACTATGTACAAATTTGACTATGGTAAAGATGGGAATATTGCAAAGTACAACACGGTAGCCTTCACTTTATCTCTGAATCTATAAAAACAAGCTTTAACTCAAATAAGTTATTATTTATTAGGTGAAACCCCCTGAATATAATGCAAGTAACATAAATATTCCAGTAGCTCTGTTTTCATCAGCTAATGATCCACTGGCAACACCAATCGATGTGCAAATTACCTCACGAAAATTAAGAAATGTTATTGTTAATGAAATTGTCTCTGAACCAATGTTTACTAATCAAAACTTTATGTGGTTAAAACATCCTAAAATCATCTTATATGATAGAGTGACATACTTTTTAAAACAAATGTGGGATGCAAATGGCCTTACATAATGTATAAACAAGTTTTATTTTTAATAAAACGCTATTTAAACTTTGAAAACAAATTAATTAAATTGTGTCAAGTCCGTTATGCCTATTTACCAAAGAGAGATAACGTGTGCGAGCAAGCTACTTTACAAAAGGAATTCCTGGCAAATGGAAACATCCATCCGCTAATAATGAATCGCACTTGAATTTCTGACTGATTACATCAAGATACTACGTGCTCCGATCGCATTGTTAGAATCTTTGTTCAACGTGCCTTTGTTAAAATCAAGCAATTATGTATAATTTTCATTTTCTCGTGGAGTGAGTGTGACGAATTAACGTTCAACGCGATTCCTTTTTCACGTTTCATTTCGTGAAACAACTCAACATAAAATGAGACGTTCTGGAACATGTTTTGCATTCATCGCGTTCATTATCGTAACGCCTATATCTCCACTAAAATCAGAAACTGATATTCTTAAAGAAGCTAAAACGGATACTGTAAGTAATTTCTTATTATGCTTAAAAAAATAATAACGAAATTGAGGATGAAGAATAATGTTAAATGTTTACAAGGTTTATGATGCTAGGTTCCCGCTCGACTGAAAAAGGGCAGAAACTCCAGTTTTCTGTTCAGTTTGTTCTGCTATGACGTCACTTCCTCTTATTTAGGCAGAAAATAGCAGGCAGAAAAGTAGATTATTTCTATTTTTTCTGCTGCAAAAAACACCACAAGCTAAGCAGATCACTTTTTGTCCAGTGATGTCATCTTGACCTGTGGTTAAGACAAAACAATTTCAAACAAAATGACAACCAATCAAACCTTAACAATTAATTGTTGAAAGAAATATTTTTTTTTGTGTGTGTGTAAATTGCCTACAATTTTTAAAGAGGACTTGGATACTTTCAGGCTACATTTAGATTTGAGCGAACAAATGCGGCCAAAAAATGGTTAATTTTTTTAATTTAACAGGCCGATTTAAAATTCATGAACGGTTATCCAATTGAAAAGCATTCAGTAGAAACGGAAGATGGTTACAAACTTGTTTTGCATCGAATTCCGCATGGGAAGACAGCTAATTATTCATCAAAGTCAACAGGAGTTCCCGTATTGATAATGCATAGTTTATTTTGCAATTCCTTCACCTGGATTAGCAACTTAGACGACAGTTTAGGTAAGTTCAAACGGAGATTGAAAACGTTACGTACAGACAAATTAACGTAAACTCTAAGGATTTGTTTTGGCAAATGAACTGTTCGATGTTTGGTTGGGTAATGTTAGAGGAAATGCAGGCACGACACACAAATCTTACTCAAGAAGTGAGGCAAAATTTTGGGATTTCAGGTACAGTTACTGTGAATTTTTTAAGTAACGTAAAAGTTTAAATTTATACTTGTCTGATAGTTGGGACGAAATGGCTGAATATGATGCTACAGCCATTATCGATTATATCAGAAACGTGACGAAGTACAAGAAGATTTTGTACATGGGGTTCTCATTAGGATCATTAGTAGGCTCCTCTTTGTTCTCCTCAAAGCCCGAGTTTAATGATAAGGTAAAATAAATATATCTCAATTCGTTTGATCAATTATCATGAATTTACTTTTTAGGTCGCAGGGTTTGTTGCATTAGGGCCAGTAATGAGTTTACACTACACTACCGGATTAGCAATGAAACTGTTTATGGAGAACTTTGGTATCATTGAGGTAAGCATGGAGAGAAGTAAATACATGATTTTCCATATCGTAAATGTAATTCTGTTTCAGAATATCTTTAATAATGAGGTTATAATTTTTCCTAAATGGTTGAGAAAATTACAACTTATTTTTGTTGCATATTCATATGGATTTTCTACTCTTGTGTTTAGTCTTTATGGTGGCTACGCCGGAGATTTGATAAATATGGTTAGTATTCGCTTACTTAACTATACTACTCATTTTCAAAAATAAAGAAACCTAGACAGATTTAATTTCAATAATTTTCATTCACACAAATAAATGTGATAAAGTTCATGTTCCCGAGACTTTTCTGACCGTCTATTTTTTTTTAGACTAGAATGCCAGTCTACTCACGTGACGTAGAAGTTGCAAGCATGAAAAATTGTAAACACTTTGCCCAGGTCAGTGATAACTGAAATATAAAATCATGCGAAATTGTACAATCATTATTGTTGCTCAGTTGCATTCATCACAAACTTTGCGCAAATTTGACTACGGCAAGGAGGGAAATCTTCATAAATACAATACGGTAACCTCCACGTTACTTCTTAATCACTCAAAACATATCATACTTAAAGATATTATATTTTTGTCTTATTAGATTAACCCCCCTGAATATAATTTAAGTCAAATAACTATTCCAGTGGCGCTGTTTTCATCACCTAACGATCCACTAGGAACACCAATTGACGTACAGATTGCAGCCCGTAAATTAAGAAAACTTATTGCTAACGAAATTGTCCCTAAACCAATGTTTTCGCATATCAACTTTATGTGGTCTACATCTCCTAAAACCCTCGTCTATGATAAAATTGTACACTATTTAAAGGAGATGTGGGCTTCCAATGGCTTTAAATGAAATAAATTGTTAGAAATAAAATAACAAATGCCAAAATTTAATTTAATTTAATCCTATTTGACCAAATTTCTTTGGTGCGGTATTTCCAATTTCCAACGGTCTCTTAAAGAGAATTGTAGAAACTAGGCATAAAAAATTCTAGCACGGGTGAAATAATATTTTTCTTCAACTATCAGTCAGCATATATATAAATCTTACATAATGGTCCATATGCTGAGTATGTTTTAAACATGTGGCATGTTTTGTGTTTGGAGAATGGAAAATTGCAAACCAAACCATCAAATGCCAGTATGCAAACAATAAATGTGAATTTGTACAGTAGTTTTATTAATCTTCTGCAGGAAGTAACTAAAGGATGTGCTAATTTAAGCGTGCATTATGTTTTGAGAATAAACAACGCAAAACACATCCTCCCTACAACTTCAAGTTCAGCTTTAGAGTGAGCATTTTTAGCTGTATCTGCCTTTTACCAGATTTTGCAACTTGGGATTTTAATGATGACAGAGAACCACCTAAACCTATGAAGTTTAGACTATTCTGTGACATTATTTAAATCCCGAGATCTCACGAAATATCATCGTCGAGTGGATACAGCTAAAAATACTCGTTACGTACCCAATAATGCAAATAATCTAGCTGAGCTATTGTATTTAGATATTATTGGAACAAAGAAGACTTTGTTAGCACGTGGGTAATGTGATACTAAACAAAAGATTTTTCCTGGAGAATTACTTTTAGAAAACAGAGATGATGATCAAAGTTATTCACCAAATGTTAACAAAAGGCGGCCAGAGAAAACGTGATCTATCTGGAAGGCAGGCTGCAAAATAATGCAGCAACATTATGGAAGAAATTTTGTGTTCGCGCTAATTATTATTGTGACAAGTTATCCCACTTTGTCAGAAATTAGCGAAAAAGATGTCATTGAAGTTGAGATGGATACTGTAAGTATTGCGGTATATACGGAGAATTTAAGGATGTAAAATTGTAGGGCGGGGAATTTCGATAAAATATATATACCGTATTTTACCGATTAAAAGTAGCCCTCGAATTGTAGCCGCCCTCGAATAGTAGCCGCGGCTAAGACACCAAGAATACCGTATTTTTGCAAAAGTACGGTATTGTTTCCGTATTTAACCTCATGCACGATGAACGTACGCTTCGTTCGTGACGTTCAGACTTCGTTTGTTACATTAAACAAATGTAACAAACAAAAAAACCGAAATTGTAATTGCTGACAAAAATGGCAGTTTTGCATAAGAACCGCGGCTCTTAATCGATAAAATACGGTATATTAAATATATATATATATATATTAAAGTGTGTATTAAACGAAGCAAATAGTTGCCTAAATAATGTATGTTAAATATTATATGTAATTATACGCAAACTTATTTTTTAAGATGGAATTGATATTGCTGAGAGGTTACCCAGCAGAAAAACATGTGATTAATACTAAAGATGGTTACCAACTCACCATATATCGAATACCACATAGAAAAACAATGCCAGCATCTGATAAACCTCCTGTTTTACTGATGCATGGTCTATTTCAGAGCTCAGTGGGATGGGTTGACAACTCAGGCGATAGTCTAGGTGTGGTAAATTTTAAAATATCTTTCATTGCTGCTAATATCATTTCTGTACCGAAGGATTTATATTAGCGAATGAGCATTATGATGTTTGGTTGGGCAATATCAGAGGAAATGAATGCACGCAGCATTCGTTATACACAAAAGAAGAGGACAAGTTTTGGGATTACACGTAAGTTTTACACTATCAGATGTTTTAAAAATTAATAATGATGGAATCGTATGCATTCAGGTTTGACGATGTAGCAGAATATGACGCTCCAGCTATTATCGACTACATAAGAGAGATAACTAAACAAAAGAAAATTTTGTACATTGGGTATTCATTAGGATCAACAATCGGTTTTGCTTTATTTTCTTCTAAGCCAGAGTTTATCGATAAAGTAATTAATCGAGTATAATTCTTAGAAAAAATTAAACTTGCTTATTTAAATGTATTAGGTGGCAGGATTTGTTGCCTTAGCGCCGGTAGCGAGTGCTCGGTACAGCACTGGATTCTTGATGGATATCCTTGTAACGAAAATACAAGTAGACAAGAAATTACAAATTAATAGGACACTTACTTTTAATCATGAAATTTGTAAAATTTTAGCCTGTGCTCACCAGTTTGCAGACATTTCGATTTAATCCGAAAGCACTGCAAATAATCGCTTCCATGATGATTGCTTATCCAAGCTTTGGTAATTTTATCGTTACTAATACAGCAGGCCCTAGCACCTACAGATATTTTCACAGCATGGTTAGCTAGTTAAATTAATCACATCATTTAACTGATCAGTTAAAATATTTTTTTTCAAAGTCAAGATGGCCCGTTTTCATCCATCACACGTCAGAAAGCACAACTGTGAAGTATTTGCGGCACATTATACAGGTAGCAAAGGTTAAAGTCTGTATTAAAGATTAAAGGAGTGTCATCTAGCGCGACACCATCTACGCGACATGAATATACCGCGAGTCCGCAACATGGGAAACTGCGTGTATTCTGGGTTTTTCTTTTTCTAATTCCTTAAGAAGGGCTAACAAGGGGGTCCTTGACCCCTGCAAACCTAACCTTACTGGTTTTTAGATGCAAAACCATTTTTTTGGGACAGCTTGTCACTGTACACTGTTGTCGCGATAAATAATGACGCGGCAAGTACTTGTATGCGCCCCCAACCTTTAGGTGTTTTAGGCATAACGGCTCAATTTTTATTTTCATATTTTAGTTTGAAAAGGGATATTTGGAAAAATTCGACTACGGTAAAAAAATTAATATTGATAAATATGGAAGGGTAAGTATTCGACAAATTTTACGACGATCTGGACTATATACATAAATTGACCAGTAGATCACCCCACCTGTATACAACCTGAATAACATCGTTATTCCTGTGGCATTGTTTTCTGCTGCTAATGATGTAATGGCATCACCGTTTGATGTCGAAATGACAAGACGAAAGTTGAAAACTATTCTAGCTGACGAAATTGTACCTTACGCCAATCATTTCAATTTAGCATATTCCCACCCATCACGACCATTAATGTATGATAAAATACTAGCTACTTTAGAAAACATGTGGGACATGAATGGTGTTTGCCAGAGTTGTGGGTATGACAACATTTTCCGCAAAGCTTCTTTTATTACACGTGGTATTATCTAGATCAATAAAATCAAATTAATCACAAATAAAGTTTTAAAATCAATCATTTCTACACCTTGCTGGAGAAGCCGATAAAAAGGGGTTCCAGTCGTATGGAATCGCTATCGAAAGAGATCCCTGTTGAAAGGAGTCACCCATTCATTACATTTGGCACAAAATTTCGGGGATGGACCGAGACTTCGTAACACTGTTCTGTTAATTGGTGGCTCCTGACAGTCAGGTGATCGGCGATGTCAAATCGAATACAACCCTAGCGCACAAACACTCAGACCAACAATTGAAGAAGTCTGGTTTAAATCTCTTAAAAAGATCTGTTGAAAGTGCCTTTGTTAAAAGAAAAAAAACTGTTAACGTTACAAGGTTTTTCCTTAGTTAAAGAAAAGCCTTGCCACGTTAATCTAGATTAAATCTAGATTAAATTTTATTTGCAATGGAATGTATTATGGATAATGAGTTATGAATTATATTTCGCATTGAAGTGAAAGTGACGCATTAATGCACATCACGATACCCCTTTCACGTTTCATTTTGAGAAACAACTCGTCGTGATGAGACGTTGTGGAACATGTTATGCATTCGTCACGTTCATTCTCATGATGATATTGCATATATCTCCACTAACGTCAAAAACTGATTACAGAGATATTCTGGATGAAGCACGTATTGATCCTGTAAGTACCGGTACCTTCTTATGGCATTTAAACAATTAACGAATTCGAAGAATAATCTTCTAAACTCTATTAAAGTGTCTCATTTCATTTATTTATTTTTTTAATTAACAGACCGATTTAAAATTCATGAACGGTTATCCAATTGAAAAGCATTCAATAGAAACAAAAGATGGTTACAAACTTATTGCATATCGAATTCCGCACGGAAAGACTGCAAATCATTCGTCAACGTCAACAGGAGTTCCCGTATTGATAATGCATAGTTTATTTTGCAATTCCATGACCTGGATTGACAATTTAGAAGACAGTTTAGGTAACTTTTAAAAATATTGAAAATGTTACTGTAATCAAAATAAACGTGTACTCTTAGGATTTATTTTGGCAAATGAACTGTTCGATGTTTGGTTGGGTAATGCTAGAGGAAATGCAGGCACGACACACAAATCTTACTCGAGAAGTGAGGCACAATTTTGGGATTTCAGGTATAGTTCATGTGAATTTTTAAAATAACATAAAAGTTTAAATCTCTTTGTCTGATAGTTGGGACGAAATGGCTGAATATGATGCCACAGCTATTATCGATTATATCAGAAACGTGACTAAATACAAGAAGATTTTGTACATGGGGTTCTCATTAGGATCACTAATAGGCTTTTCTTTGTTCTCCTCAAAGCCAGAATTTAATGATAAGGTAAATCAATACATCTCAATTCGTTTGATCAATTATCATGAATTTTCTTTTCAGGTTGCAGGGTTTGTTGCATTAGGGCCAGTAATGAGTTTACACTACACTACTGGATTAGCAATGAAACTGTTTATGGACAAGTTTGATATCATTGAGGTAAGCATGTAAATTAGCAAATACTGTACATGATTTTCCATGTTTTAAATGTACCGTAATTCTATTTCAGTATCTCTTTACTAAATTGCAAATTTCAGAGGTTAAGGTGATCACCTCATGGATAAGAAAATTGTATCTTTCTATTCCCGCATTTTCATCTGGGTTTGCTTCTTTTATGTGCACTGCTTATGGTGGCTACGACAAAGATTTGTTAAACATGGTTAGTATTCGCTCACATAACTTTACTTACATGCTCAGAGGAAAAATAACCTGGAGAGATTTAAACTGAATTTTTTTTTTACTACAAAGTTGAAAGTTGAAATTAATCTTCGAAAACAACCGTCTATTTTTTTTAGACTAGAATGCCAGTTTTCTCAGGTGCTATAGAAAGCTCTAGCTTGAAAAATTTTAAACACTTAGCCCAGGTCAGGGATAAGTAAAGTATAAAATCATGCGAAATTAAAAATCAATTTTCTTGCTCAGTTGCATCTCTCAAAAACTATGCACAGATTTGACTACGGAAAAGAGGGAAATCTTCATAAATACAACACGGTCAGCCATATTTCACTTTTTAATCACTCAAAACACAAATTATACTAATAGATATTATTTTTGACTTACTAGATTAAGCCCCCCGAATATAATTTAAGTCAAATAACGATTCCAGTGGCTCTGTTTTCATCACGCAACGATCCATTAGCAACCCCAATTGACGTTCAAATTACAGCCCGTAAATTAAGAACCGTTATTGCTAACGAAATTGTTCCCGAACCAATGTTTACTCATATTAACTCCCAGTGGACTAAGTCTTCTAAAACCATCTTATATGATAAAATTATACATTATTTAAAGGAGATCTGGGATTCCAATGCCTTTAAATGAATAGCCTGTTAAAAATTAAATAATAAATGCTAAAATGAATTAACTTAATCTTATTTGACCAAATTTCTTTGATGCTGCCTCTGCAGTATTTCGTCAATATCCAACAGACTCTTGAAGAGAATTGGAAGAAGCCAGGCGAGTATAGAGTTGGAGTAATATTAGCAAAAGTAATGAACTTAAAGATCATGTGCACTGAGTGTGTTTTCAACAAATTCTTAAAGAAATAATATAAAAATCTTATACTAGTTGATAAAAAACTAAAATGTTGTAAAAGGTGGGCCAAAAGTCAAAAACGGTTTTGTTTTTTGAATAACCTTTTAATTTTTAATTCTTTTTTCATTTTTCTTAAACCATTTTGTTTGATGAATGCACTTGACTTTTAAAACTAACAATTTCCGCTCTAAAAACTTGTTTTACTTTTTGAATGAAGGCACGACACACAAATCTTACTCAAGAAGTGAGACAAATTTTGGGATTTCATGTACAGTTCATGTGAATTTTTAAAATACCATAAAAGTTTACATTTTTTTGTCTGATAGTTAGGACGACATGGTTGAATATGATGCTCCAGCCATTATCGATTATATCAGAAACGTGACTAAATACAAGAAGATTTTGTACATGGGGTTCTCATTAGGATCATTAATAGGCTTCTCTTTGTTCTCCTCAAAGTAAGAATTAAATGATTAGGTAAAATCAATACATCTTAATTCGTTTGTTTAATTATCATGAATTTTCTTTTCAGGATTTGTTGCATTAGGATCAGTAATGAGTTTTCACCACACTACTGGATTAGCAATGAAACTGTTTATGGACAAGTTTGATATCATTGAGGTACGCATGTAAAGTAGCAAATACCGTACATGATTTTCCTTGTTTTAAATTTACCGTAATTCTATTTCAGCATCTCTTTTATAAAATGTAATTTTC